>OW052221.1:247730086-249171079 GCA_932526605.1 Nephrotoma flavescens
TACACACACACATACAGAATATAATACCTAATATGAGAAAAGTAAAAGATTTTCATTTTTATTCTTTTTATAAAAAACACAACACAACACCGCGCACCAATCTCGTATTATCACATTGTCTGAAGAATTTCTGTTTAGTTGTTTTCCTTATCGGATAACATTCAACGAGAACACCCGCAATGAAAAGAAAAATTTACTAAAAAACGAAAAAAAATAAAAAAATATCTTATCACAGTTCTGGTGTTTCTTGAACGCGCGCGATACAACCAACCGTTTTTTTTTATTTTATTTTATTTTCACTCTCACCTCAATCATCATTATTGTAATTTTCATTGTTTCATAAATTTAATTTTTGTGTCGTGGAAAAATGAAAAATGCCATCACTTTGTTGCCATTGTTGTTGTTGTTGTTGCTGTGAAGAGATTGTCATAACAATTATATTATCAGTGGAGTGATGGAAATTTATATCCGAGCTAGATTTTTTGCAGTCGCCTGTTGATTTATCCAAATGAAATAATTTTTCCAGGAGTTAAGAAATAAAAAACCACACCTTGATTTTTATACAACATATTTTCCAGGTTTTTCTTTTTTTACTTTTTGTTATAATTGTATTTTCATATATATAAATTCATTAATCACAAATGCCGTAATATGAGACCAAGAAAGTGTGTATGGAACACGAGACGAAACAACACAAAAAGCACAAAAATGTTGAATGTGTGTGTATGTGTTTGAAATGAAAATGGAAAACAGTTGGAAATTATTTTAATTAAGATTTTACATGACATGGAACATAAGGAATATAATATCAAACAGAGAAAAAAGGATAATGAAAATGGATAAATTTTAATTGAAAGGGTTGAATGTTTTTCTTTTTTTTTGGTTTTGCTTTTAATTTTGTGGCGAATTTTTAATTAGAACTTTTTAGTCGTGGTAAGTTTATTTTTTGGGTGTGTGTGTGCGTTCTTAATGACCGGCGAAATACAATTTATTTTGGTTTAAATTTAATTGGATTTGTGTCTGACTGTATTCGGTGTACGATATATACTTTGGTATGTTCAATCAAACTCTATCCACTAAAGTATAAAAAAATGTTGAACTTTTCAAAATAAAGTCACCGAAGAAGGGTTAAAATGTCTGGTTATGTTTTGTATCAAATCAGTCACTGGTTTAACACTAATACTTTGTTTTGAAGAAATGAATAATTAGATTTAATTTAAATGTGCTTTGTAAAAAATCTTTTCGTAATACTCAGTTCCGTTGGAATTTTGGGACACCAAATATCCCGCAGCTTTGTAATATTATAATACCACAATAATATGGATGAAATGACGGCTGATTGATGTGTTTATAAACAGGACATTTATAAAATTTACTGATTTTAATTCAGCTAAAAGTTTTGGAATGGGTAACATCGCCAACAAACACATCGCCGACGATCCCATCGCCGACAGGAATTTCGACAATTAAAATAAGCAAACACAACCAAATCGATGGAAAGCCACTATGACAAAACAGCCGCCTCGCCGGCATCCTTACGGCGTAAGTTATAACTCTGGGGGTGCTGGTAACATTGTAAATGTGAGCAATATAACTTCGCAAACTAAGCAATACAAATCGAGCAATATACATATTAGAAATAGTTGCACCGGTAGGAGCATCCTACGGCTGGCACTCACACCGCCGGCACGAAGATCGCTGAACACCACAACACAAATAGGAATTTTGGCCGACAAAGTTAATTATAATCGCAGACACAAGTTTGAAATGTGCATGTGGTATACTTTAGTTGTGTGAGAAGCGAATGGATGGATGTGTGCGTGAATGAAAATGGAGTATTAATTGACCTTATTTTACCTATTTAAGATATCTTACACATTCAGTTTTGAAGTTTTATATCTAAACTGTTTGTGACATTTATAATTTATTATTTTCCTATTTGAATTTAATATTTGTCATTCTAATCTGTCATTTGTCTTTCTGTCTGTCTTTAGTTTATAAAAAATAAATCATTTTTTGTTTTGGGGCCCTAATTTTTGTGTTACACTATTTACAGAATGGTTGGTCCAGTGAATTTCGAATAGATTGTTTTTCGACCCACGTAAATTTGTCCTTCCATCAAATTGCCCGAAAATTTTGTACTCGTTTTTTAAATTTCTCAGTTCTCAATTTCAGTAGGCTTACCTGGATCGGATAATTCCCTATTACTGACCTCATTGGATTTTTCTTTTTGTTTTTTTTGTGGTAGGCGGATAACCTGAACTTTTTGAGGTTATCATTGACGAATTTGGAACATTATCGGTTTTAGCAATATCTTTCGATAAAACCAAATGAAAAATAATCTAATCTTTATTAGAATTGATTAACAATGACCACAATCATTGTTCTAACCTATCCCTTTTTAAATTAATGTAATCGTGCAATGACCAAATTAATATTCATATTTAACAGTCGTTTACTTTTTATTGAATAACAACTACAAGAGTGAAACTTGTCAAAAGGAACTAATGAGAAAATAAAATTCGATTGAATTTTGAAAAAAAGAGAAAAAGTATTACCAATCAAACGATGTATAAAACAAATCGTGTTACGAGACGCAAATAAGCGAATTGCGGAATACTTAACTAAATCAATGCCTCCTAAACCACAGGCCGCTTACACCAAATGATGACGACACGCTATATCAACGTTTTTGTTGCGATTTTTTCTCTCTTCGCTCCACCTCGTTCTCTTAAAATCAAAATAAATTTTATCATAGAAAATTATAAAACAACAAAAATATTATTTCTCCAGTTGTTTTGTTAGTGTTGTGTTGCACAAACTGTCGAAGCCGAAGGATATGCGTTTTCCAAATTTTTTAGTAATGTACATATGTACATTTTTATTTTAGATTTTGGCATTTTTTGTCATTTGACACCCTTCAAAAAGACATATATGCGTCTCGTAAGTTTCCCAGAAAACTCATGTTACATATGTGTGCCACAAATGACTTAAACTTTACATGGATATAACTTTTGAATAATTTGTAAATAATCATATTTTATTTTCGGCGTAGTCTTTAAGAGTATGACACCTATTTGGGTTTTACGGTTTCAAAGTGAAAGTTTTATTTATTGAATTATCCTCATATTTCGGTAAACGCCGATATTAGTTTAGAGAAAAGGGTGAGTTTTTTCCAAAAATCTAAATTCGATTAAGTCGATTTCTAATTTCTGGATAGTTGTTTTATTTTAAAGTTTGATCTCGGCGCAATGTGGGGTTTAAGTGTAAATATCTTAACATTATTATGGCGCTGTCTCGGTTTATATATTACGTCTTGTGCGAAAAATGAGAATAGTAAGAGGCCTGTAGTTTAGGAGGCATTGATTAAATTATAGATCAGTTTCAGCGATTAAAAAGTGGTTCCGTGGTTTTAGACGCATTTTTTATGTTACGAAATAGTATCTCAAATAAAAATCGACAAAGGTAACTGCTACAATTGTTGGCACTGCATTATTTTGATACAATTAATGGCACCATGCACAATTTAACGGTTTTCCTTCGTTTTATGTATTCGAAGTATATTTTTTAACTATGTATTAGTGTAAATTGGTTTATTATTTTGTATTATCAAACGGAACACATTGGTACCCTGCTCAGTTACTTCCCAAACTTCGACGCAAACCCATCACGCGTAAAAATATTGTCGATTTGTCAAAAGTGTAGTACATTTTATCTATTGAGCCGGAAATATAAGTAAGTGTTTTGTATGATTATAGTAGTATTTCTGTACTTATTAAGTCAAACAGTTGTAATTAAAATACATAGTGATTTAAATGAATTTAGTTTAAATATTATAATTTCTTAACTAAAACAATAAAAAGTGGTTTATTTAATTAAAGATAATTTGCACTATTCCAACATTTTAAATTTTTTGTATTAATTTAGTTAAATTATTATTTGATTAACATACAATATTATTTCGGCTCTGAAGCCATTTTCAAATGTTTAAGATACTCGGAAACTAAAAGTAACACAGTATGTTCAACAAGAGCGTGTACGGCATAACTGTACTTAAAACTATATAGGAACAAATATGAGCGGGGCTTACATCGACTTTCTATTGGTTCCTCTTGGACGCTCTAAAACAAACATTAGTTTAACTGCAAATGTTTAACGGATAACATATATGAAAGAAATGAGTGCGAATTATAAAACACGATTTGTAGTGGTGTTTGTAAGTGCACATCCGGAAGGACAAGAAATGTCGGTTTGCAAGTGCAGTAAATTATATAAAAAAGTTGAAAACATTTGTACAGAAGAGGATTACACATTATTTATTGTATAAAAATGCTGACGATTTGCCAGATAGAGGCAAAATCCGAACCACTACAAAAAAGGAGGATGAGGCCATCATACAATTATTTGATGAAAATTCTTCGCTTACACTGGATGCGAGTATTATTATACCAAAAACAACCATACGAACGATGGTAACACAAAAATACATAGAGTAAAGCGACTACAGTGGGCAAATGAACATAAATACAAAGATTGGGCGAATATTGTATTAATACCGATGGGCTATCCTTTTGAGGTTTTAATGTTTAAAGGCGTGTTTGGCCAACTATAAGCATAACAAAACGATTGTCCGAACTGTGAAGCACCCGCCCTAGCTCCATGTATGGGGATTATTAAAAATTATTTATTGAGCCAATAATAACTATAATAAAGTTGGTAATGGTTTAGGGCTCGTTTTTTATTTTAAATAAAGTAAAACAAATTTAAAAACTGAGCTTTCGATGTCTCATCGACATCATTTTTAAAGCTTATGAAAATTGTTTTATATAAATTTCTTAAAAACAAATATAAAAAGCCTATACAGTAAATACATTTTTTTCAAATAGCAAATACAAAGTAAATTTTAAAGTAAATTTTACAAACACGTATATAAAATATGAATATGATTTTAAAATTATTAAAAAAATATAAATGAAAATTGTATATATAAATAAAACGATGAAATAAATTTAGAAAAGAAATAAAGTAGACAAAAAACGAAATTAGACAAAATAATTGTAGCAATTGAAACTGTAGGCGCAATCACTATTTATATTTATAGAATTAATGGTAGATTTAATATATAGCATCTCTAAAATTGATCTTTTCCTGAAAATTTCTTTTTTTTCCCAATATTTTAACATTATTTAGGCTAATTATGTGACCTGAATTCTTTAAATGTGTAGAAAGTGCACTAGTACCTTGTTCTTCATCTTCATTTACACCATTTTTATGTTGATAAATCCTTTTTTCCAAAAATTGTTTTGTTTGACCCGTATAAACAATATTACAGTCACATTTAACTTCATAAATTAAATTTGACTGCTTATTGAGTGGTATAGGATCTTTAAGTTTAGAAAAAAGATAATCATTTAAACAAGATGAAGAATTACCGAAAATTTTGAAATTATAATTTTTGAACAAGTGTTTTATTTTTTCAAATAAATGTTTAACATAAGGAATTGAAAAATAATTTTTATCATTGTTAATGGGCCGAATTTCAAAATTTGTAATAAAATTTTTTTTTTTTGTTTCCAAATACACTGATTTATTAATTTGGCGGGATAATGATTAGTTAACAATGTTTCTTTTAATATGTTAAAATTTTTATTGTGAAATTTCAGATCTGAAAGTTCAAAAATATATCAATTTGGTTTTCAGGAATAGCCGTTATAATCAGACATCAAAGAATCTTCATTTATGAATGTGCAAAAAAATTCACGAATTAAAAAATGCACAAACATGAAGAACCAAAAATATTCTCGAAAATAAATGTTTCTATTTTTTATTCACATGAATATTCATTCTTCTACGACATAGTTTTTTCTTCATTCGAAAAAAATATTCGTTCTCTTGTTTTGAATTGAGAATGCCAAGTAAAAATTACACAAATTAATAAAATGATAATACGTGACAAACCAATGTTCATAGAAAAATAAAAAAATTAATGTGATGAAGATATTTGATTCGCGAAATTGACGATTTTGATTTTTGGTGAATCTTTTTCTATTGATGGAAATAGCTATTTAGTATTTTTTGTTTGTTTCATTAGAACAAGATAAATAAAGTTTGTGCATACTCCCGTATGTATGTAGTTTTTCTATTAGTGTAATGTTAATTAAAATTGTATTTTAATAAAAAAAAATTACAGAGTGGTAAGGAAATGAAGTTTTAAGAATTTATATTTTTTCAAATCTGATATATTTAATTCCAATATTTTATATAAAGCTTAAAGTTTTTATAAAATAAAAGTTGTTTAAGTTAGAATTTTTATTAAATGCTAGATTTTTATCAGGATCGCTGAATTTATTTTATTTCATAGTAAAATAACAACTCCCTCCCTGTACATTTTTCTAATCAATAAAACCCTAATTAAACATCTGTATAGTAACATATTTATTCATAATACCCATTTGGCATGCTAATTCCAACAAATAGAATAAAAATATAAAACAAACATGCAAATACGTTACTTAGATGGATGATGATGCCGGAAGTCGTTGTTGTTGATTATTCCGGTAGGTTTTCCTGCTCGGTAGTGGTGGACTATGGGTTTCCCGTAGTAAAAAAAAAACAATTAGCTTCAGCAGTCTCGATGTAATTCGACACTATCGCCGTGTGATGAACAATACAGATGAGCTTCAAATCAGAGTTTAAAGCCGCAAAATCACCTGATATAACTGCAACAACCTGGTATAGCTGCTCGTTGTTGACCTTATAGTTGTAGATCGTAGATCATGCCGCTTGTTATGACATGATATTAAATATTAATATCCGGAAAAATGGTAGGATTAAATAATAAATACTGGTATCCGAAAATAATTCTCGTATTAATGTTATACGCTGATGCCGTTGAACTTACTGCCCCCCCCCCCCCAATATAAATATAAATATTATAAATATTTTCAGGCTTTATTTTATTTTTTCCTTCTTTTACTTTCTCTCATTAAAAGAACATACACTACCCAATTAGGGATTTTTCATTAACAAATATACAGAAGATTTTATATTGGTTTAAAAATTAATGAAAAGCCATAGTACTTGAAAAAAATAATAATGGAAAAAGTTCAGCAGTTAATTGCTCTCAGCAAAATCTATAAATTAAACGAAACTCTACACAATTCGACCATTAGAACATACACAAAAGCGTATGATGTCAATCTGACAGGGAAGAAATTCCATCAAATCAAGAAGCATTTAATTATATCAATTAAAATAACGCAGACCATGTCAACGTTTCAAACAGACGTTTCAATAGAGAGCATAACTTCAACATTATCAATAGCAGATGTATGACCCAATAAGCGTGGGAGAATATAATGTACAAAAAATCGGCAATAATGGGTTAACGACATTCGGCATAAATGTGTTAATTAGTAACCGTATAAATATTTCTCTTCCGCATTTTAAATGTCTTATCCACAAATCGTATTGTTAAAAGTTCGATTTAAAAAAAAATATTAATGCCTACAGCAAATTATTGACGACTTGTATTAAGCTGCATCTGATTTGACCGAATTTTACCCCTGTATACTTGTATACGGTAGTTATGTTAATACATTTTGCCGGCGGTCGACCAACATTCTCATACTATATATATATATATGTACACAAAGCTAACGGACGTAATTTATGCGTTTGATAATGAGATGTCAAAAAAATTATTTGCCGCCGCAAAACATTTTCTCTCTAGCTGTTCTATGTTATTTTGGTAGCAAATTAATGATATTGAAACGATATAAACACTTGAGTTCTATATAGATACACAAAGGAATTATATAGGCATGTCATCAATAATCCGTTGCCATTTTCAGAAATAATCCGTCTCTACGACATAATTACAGTGTATACTGTTCTCGCTCTGACACACTAACTCACTTTCAAAATTGGATATTATTAATTAACCCAAGATACCGAAGAAATGGGCAAAGCATATAAAAGTATTTTATCAAATCCTAAGAATGTTTACTTGCCTTGTCATTACAATAACCTACATGTATAACTCACAATATACATATATATGTATTTTAGGGATGTGGGGATGGATAATAACCACTTTACAGGCACTATAAATTAATTCAATTAAAACACATATTTTTTTCGGTCGGTAGAACTCGGTATAAATTTTGTGTAATAGATAACTTGGTTGTGGTTCAATTTTCTATTCATTGCCTTGTTTGGTTTCTCGTTTTCGGTTTTATTATATGGCAAATCTTATAAACAAGAAAAAAAAAGGATTTCGTCTGTCAACTTCATGAAAATATAATAAATCTTTTTAACTTTTTCGTATTTTTTTTTTTTGTGAAATGGAAAAAATATCGAGAAAAAGCAAATCGATATAAATTGAATTTGAATTAAGGATTCATTTAGTTAGTATCTTCCTATTGTCGTCATTATTCTAATTATTTTGGATTTTTTAGGTTTTGTTTCTTAGGTTAAAATAGGATGAATCAAATGTTCTCCATGGAGATATTATTCAAGCGTATATTGTACCAATATTATATGGGTAGTTTGACATTTATCTAATAGGCGGTCGTATCTAAGCATTTGGGAAGCATATTAATATAATAAATTACCGTTACTATCATAAATGTTAGATCACAGCATTAGATATAACTAATTATGTGAGTTGGGATTCAAATATTGTTGCCATTTGAACTGTGGAAAAATCTCTATAAGGCTTAGTGTAGTTACGAGCATACTATATATCGTAATCTTGTTAATAATAATTACCGACCAATTCCTTTCCTTTTAGTACTCTGTAAAATTTTTGTAAAAGGACTTAAAACGTGAACTGTTAATTTTTTATTTCAATTATTTCAGTAAATATAAATTTTGTTAACTTATATTAAAGGCTTTCGATATGGTAGATTACATCATCGTTCTAGGTAAATTGTGGCCCGTTAATTTATAAAAATTCTGTATATTCACCCAGAATTTTAAAAGGTAAAGTTGTCGCTTTCGCTGATGATACGGGTTTCGTATATACTGATTTGAATATATTAAGTAATTGGTTTGCTGCTCATGTACTGGTGTTGTCTAATCTAAACGTAATTAATCCTTTTCGCCATGATGTAACCTATCATGACGTTGCGCGAAGAGTGTCAACTGCCACACAAACTGCCTAAAGATTAAATCTGTAAATGACTTTAAATAATTAGGTTCAAATATTATTAGTCGTTTGGACTGGAAATGTCATATATTAAGCCTAACCGACTCATTTAATACTTGAATTCGAAAAATTTATACCACTTGCCCCCGAACTGATTTTTCATTGAACTTAAAATTTATTATCATGCTCTGGTCGAGTCTAGATTGCCTTATATGGTATGTGTTGTAGAGTTGGGACCTATTTTGAGACATTCCGATTTATAGCCATCGCTCAAAAATTCATAATTAGACTGATATATTTCAAAAACAGGATTCATTCATCTTGGCCGTTAACACACTTTTATGTGATTTTTTGTGAGGAGTGGTAACCGATTTTTAAGCTGTCAAAATTAAACTTTAGGCGACAATGGTATGATGTTGTATGTCGTTCCTATAAGGTGGCTAAAATCCATTTTTCGCGAAAAAAGCATCAATCACATCAGATAGGCACCGTTTCATCCAAAATACGAATTGCTAGGGTGAAAAATTCATTGACTCGTTGAGGACCAGATTAAAAAAACTGAATGCCAATCAAATTTTACGCCAATTTTTTATGTAAAATCGTTCGTATGCTCTTGGCATGCCCTGTCACTCTTTCAAGTGATGATGAGACGACCGATGAATTCGAAGTTGAACTTATGTAAACCGAGAGTAAAACATCCAATTGATCACAATACGAAAATGTGCAATATTTTAATCAGTGACATGACGAAAAGCGGAAAGAGTTCTAGGCTGATGAGGACATATTGGTCAGAATTTTCAGTTATGAATTTCAGTTATTTTTCGCCGACTACTTTAATCGTTTAGGCAAAAAATCCGACTAGGTAAATCGAGGCAGAATTATTCCCTTAGTAAAGAAACAAACCATAGAAAACTTACATACAAATTTGAAAAAACGATTAAAGTAACCGCCGGAAAATTCGAATAATACGAGTATAAAGAATTTTAAAGCAAATCATATTCTACCTGGTAAAAATTTCCACTGATTTGAAGAATACGCGCCCTGTTATCTAAACTTTATTCTTTTAAATGTTTCCGAGAAACTCCGGAGTCTATTTTTCAGATGCTACAAATTTTGTCTAGCTTACTATGCTATAACTGATCTCTTGGATCGAAGTCAACCTAAAGATGATAATGGAAAAGTACATGATTAGTTGTTTGTGAAGATGTGGTTCACCTAGCATTTGTTCATCTGAATATTGAACGTATAAAAGTTTCTGTGATATTTTGAATATGTTGAGTTATTTTGAATATTTTCAAATATTCTTGATATTTTGAATATGTTGATCGCCATAGAGGACGCCGATTCCTCATGTCAGCTATTTTACACTTCATTGCGCATGGTTTAAATAATGATGCTAAAATTGAGTATCACGTATGAGTATGACGATGATGATATGGAGCAGAAGATCAAATAATCAAAATCGGCTGATGAAGATTTACAGTGGGTTTGCTCGAACCGAATCAATGGAAATGGGCTTTGTGGAATTGAGTAACTACCGGAATTCAGCGCAGGCCATCAAAAATTAGTTGGGCCAGTCCACTTCACGTGACGTTAAAGAAAAACGATAGCTTGCGATTATGTGGCGACTATCGAGCAATAACAAAATCCAATCGTTATCCAAGCCGTTTGTTAATGATTTTACACACCAACTCGTAACACAGATTAGTTTGTTTAAATGTCCCCGAGTAACGTTTTTTCTACGAAACGCGGCTCAAACATCCCAACGGTTAATTCACTCATTATTTCGAGATAAGCCGTTCCCATACATCAATGACCATTTAGACACAGGTCTAGTAATAAATCATAACAAATGTGATTTTCAAAACCTGAGATATCATTTCCTGGTTTTCAAATATGACATGCCGCCGTTCAAAAAGAGAACAGACATCATTCAAAATTTCCAAGACAAACAACCATAGATGTACTTCTTCGGTTTTTGGAAATGTTAAATTATTTTTGGATTTTTCTACGCAATGAAGCACATGGCCAAACCGCATTGTATGAATTTTCAAAATGCTGAAAAAAGAAAGACATTCCATGGAAAGCATTTGAATTGAGCAAAGTTTAATTGTACAAAACTAGAATATCCAATCCCGAACGCCAAGTTTGAAATTATGTATAGGCGCATCAAACACTTCCGTATGAACTGTATTACAACAACTAACGGGAAAGGTTTCGAAACCAGATCATATAAGTCACTAACATTATCATTACGCGAAAACTGGAACAAGGCTACGCCAAGGCAACGCCAACATATAAATTTTATTGTACAATTTACGTCAGATATTCGGCACATTTCGGGAAGCTATAACATTGTAGCTAATACACTTTCACGTATCGAAAAATTCGACATCGTAAGCCCAATTTATTAAAACTCAACTTTGATTTTTCAATAATTCCCAGGTGGAATTGATTCAGTGATTCACAAGGTTGTTTCCATCGTTGTTTTCAGATAGTAATTTTTTGCTGTTATTTTCTTTACGTTAGCAGTAAGGAAATCCCATAGAAAAACTTATCGTTTTTTTTTTTAACTCAAGTTTTCTACCAATTTTATAATAACATTTTATAAAACAACCAAAATTAGTCGGTGGTTTTCAGCGCTTTAACCACTACATGTTTTAAAACTGATCGATTGTCACTATTTTTTTTTGTAAATAATTGCTAAATGTCAAAATTATCACAAATATTTTTCGATTGACTTTTTTAAGTTGTGTTAAAAAATATTTCAGGAATTAAAAACCAGACAAAAACCGAAAAACAATTCCATCCGGAATCTCAAATTCAGTCCCGCGGAAAAAGATAAATTTGTCGAAGCACTACTTATTTGCATTTTTAACCGACCACCTTTATTTGATTATTGTTTGCCGGTGCAACAACGAAGTCCAAGCATAATCAACAGGTTGCAAGCTGAAATAGCGGATAAGCTAACCCTAAAATTTGACGAATTGCCAATTAATGTGATAACAGATGCATTTAAATACAAAAGGGACCAATATACTCGGTCCGAGCGGCTCCGGTGCAACATCTTCGAAACAATTTACCCCAAAAAATATTTTCATCTTGCGTCAGTTATGGGTAAAAGAACGTAATTGAGATAAATTTAAAAAAACATTTATCAATTTATGTTGTTTGTAGACAAATCACCTACATAGAGGCATGTGCTGAAGCCCCACCTATCGACAGCAAACTTAGGTAAATCTTGCTTGTTAATATATTATATAATATGTTAACATGATTTTTTCTTATTTTTTTTTTTAAATACATACCTCCTCAAAAAAAACAAACCAGGGGTCCTGCCATATCTGGTAGACCTAAGTCTGCCTTATCAAACAGACCATCTTCTAGTCTGTCGGGTGAGCACAGCCACGACAGCACAATTCGACAGTCAATTAACAAACTGGTGGTAACAGTACAGTTAAGTGCAAGTGCAATGCAACTAAGCGAAAGAAAACCGGATGACAGGGCACACAGCTTTGGGGACACATTAGCATGGTTCTTGCGTGGCTTAGAAGATGATAATTCTTATGAGGCTGCTTTCGAGATAAACATCTATCACACACAAAAACAAAATTTAGAAATAATTAAAAACAAAAAAGTTATGGTGTTTTTATTTCGATCGGTGGTGATAATTTCTCAATTTTTACGTTTTCAATACACAAACTGTACAAAATAAAATTCATCTAAATCTGAACCAATATATTATTTTCACCAAATCCCACAACAGTAACACAATGGCCTTATTCCACCATCGACCATTGCCAGGGAACTAAAAATTATAGATTTATTTATAAATATGAAATTAAATTAGAAACAATTACTTTGTCTTGCAATTTGTGGTAAGTTATAGACGATATCAAATACATACCGCGGCTTTACCAATTCCTTCTCCATCAGACAAAAAATTATGTAGGCAAACACTAGCCAGTACAACTTTATCTGCATTATCTAAACTAACGGCTAGAGATTTTTTTAATATTCTCCATCTACTTACAAGTAAGTCGAAAGTATTTTCAATCACTCGTTGAGCTCTTGATTGACGGTAATTATATATTAATTTAGAATATTCTAAATTGCCAGTTGATTTTCCAGGGTAGGAGGTTATTAACCAAGATTTAAGGCCTGCACATTTTGAAATTACCAATATAAAACAAAAATACAGTTTGTTTACTTAACGAACGCTTCATCTCCTAACAAATAGTAGGGTAATACTGGTCCTCCTGCAAAAATTTCATTTGGATCGGGTATATCCGTCGCACTGTTAAAAAATGTTTGGCCCATTTGGGAATTTTAAAATATTCCCCGTCACTTTTCCGTCACTGGGCCCCTACATCAATTGCCAGAAATCGGTATCGATGGTCACATATCGCCAGTAAAATTGTAGAAAAGTAGTTTTTATAATTGAAAAACTCTGATCCTGAACGAGGTAGTGCCTGAAAATAGTGCAAAACATAACAATTGTGTAAGTTTCTTCTTTGGATTACATATACTCACAACTATTCGGATATGTTTCCCATCAATAGCACCAACGCAGTTGGGAAAGTTCCATCGCTGGTTGAACCCGAATTTGTGGGCCGACATAATATAATAATTTATCGAAAGTGACACATTAGAGTAAAATTAAAAAATCATCTTCATCTTCATCTTCGATCGCATCACATTTAATAACCCTTGGGCTCCATGCGACGGACCTGCCATCTACGACCTTTTTTCTCTTTTTCTTGTTTCTGCGGACACACCAGTTGGCCGCTGGCTCACTAAAAGAATTGCAGCTGTGGTCGCACTAGCCAAAATATTAATGTCCATGTTCTTAATTGGCTTTTATATATTTCACAATTCATGTATTGTCTATATTTCTTTTGTTTTTTTAAAATTTCACTATATGTTTGACTAAATTTTTATATTCAAAATATTTGCGTAAATATTTATTAATAAACTTTTCACAATACCGGCGCTGACAGTTCACAAAATTAGAAATGTCACATACGAAACGATCAGTTAAAAAAATATAAATTTTATTGTTGTAAAACGATAACTCTAAAACAACGCTGAAAACAACGAGGAAAACAACCTTGCGAATGATGGCTTAGAAACAACACATATATTTTGTGCGATGTTTGCGAGCAAAGAATTGCATATTTTGTCAAAAATGGAAAGCGGCCAGCAATATGTTAACGATGGTCGGCCGATCGATATACAACCTGGCCTGAAGCAATACCAATTCCGAATATTAGGACAGAAACTATTACTGATGCTTTAATTAAAACTTTGATAAGTCGGTTCTGAACCGACATGATCGAATTTGGAATTTATTCTTCCTTAATCATGAAACAAAATTTACTTATTCGAAAATTTAGACAAATACTAAGCGAGATCAAAAATTTTAACTTATTTAGCACACTTTTAATTATAAATGAGACGAGGTGTGTGTTTTGTAGGGGTACCATCATTATTCCCGAATATTTTATTACCAGAATGGTGGTTTTGACTAGATAAAAAACTTACTAGTAGGTTGTTTCTCAAATTCGGAATCGCCAAAAATAAATTTCAACTCATTTGGTTTTATTTTCGGTGAATTTTGGGATTTTTAATTCGATATTTTATTTTTTTCGAGATTTTGTGTTCGACTAAATTTTTTTTGGTAAATGTATTTTTAGGATTATGGGTTTTGAGATTTTTGTTGTTTGGATTACTATTTTCGACTGGAGTAAACTAATCAAAAAATTAAGGTTAGTCAGCAATTTGGAAAAGCACATGTGTATGTAAGACCCACACGCAATTCACTTTTTTCACGACTCCAGATAAACTTTACCCAAAGTCTTATATTTAAATCTCTCTGTCACAAATATTTCGCGACCTAATAACTTATGGCCCATCCTAATCTTATATTTAAACTTTATTTTTAGAAAATTAAATTTATTTTCAATGGATTTGTTTGTTTATCTTACGTCTTATAAATTTCTATATATAAGAACTAAAATAAATAAATTGGGCTTTTTGTGTTATGTTGTGCTTTTTCCGTTGTTGTGTTTTACTTTGGAAAATTAACCCTTTTACTTTAATTTAATTACATGAAAATTATGCTCTCAAACCATAAATTTTATTTTTTTTTGTTTTCGGTGTCATTATGTTCCCTCCTAAAAATGTACTCGTATCTTTTCGAGTAGAGTGTATTATACACTTTTACATTTTATGTACGGTAGTGTAGAATACGAAATGATATAATTCGACATTTTATTTTCAAGATTTCAGTTCATTAAAATTTAATTTATTTTTATTTAATTTTTTATGAATATTTTTAAAGTTTTTTTTTTTTTATTAAATGAAATGAATTGGATAAAACAAAAAAAAAACATCTTAAAGTGAATATTTGATTGATGTCTTAAGGCGTACGAATTACAGAAAATAAATTAAAATGTGCCATTAAGAAAAAGCAACGCGAACGAAATGTGAAATATGATATGGGTGGGTATCTGTGTGTATGTGTGCGGTTTATTTGATAATTTTATATAATAATGGCATGCTCAAAAGCTTTTTAATTACATAAAATGTATAAATATATTCGAATAAAAAACTGAAGACGTTATGCTTTTTATGTATATAATGTAGGTTTGACATTAGTTTGCTATAAATTTAATGTGTCATTCGTTTATAGAAAAATGTTCGTCAATATAAGTAAATGTGAAAGCTTTAATGGCACAATGAAAATACTCGCATAGGAGAGATTTGAACGAGAGATGTTAGTTTCGAAGGGTCGACGTCATTCGGATTATAAAAACTTCTTTGAACGGAGCAACTATATTTGAAACTGTCAATATTTTCAGAAGGAGATCAAGAAACTGATTTCTTTCACAACATGGTTTTTAAAGACTGCAAATCTATTAAACGAAAACGTATTGATAAATTATTGTATCATTTTTAGACTAGAACCCAAATTGTGATTTTGATATAAATATTGTGAACAAGTTTGAGCTTTAGTAAAGTCTTACCAGATTTTACGAATAAGTGTTCAACCCAAAATGAAAATAAAGTTTTAAATTTAAATTCCAACGAGATGTATGCTTTCATAGGAATCCCAATAATTTGGGGGAACAATAAAAATCGTCGTCGGAATCCTCGTCGAAAATAGCGCTGGTCTGGATTTAATGACTGCAAGAACGAGCTTATTTCCAATACAACGAAAAGTAACCATTTTGACCATATTTTCAGTTCACTCCACTTTGCAGATAATGGAGATCTATCAGAAAACGATTAATTTAAAAAAATGCGACCTTTGATGGAAGAAATTAATAAATTACACCTCTCGTCAATGGATTAGCGATCGATATGTATCAATGATTTCATATTTCGGGCGTCAGGAATGGACACTGCATTCAATTTGATATCTATCAGGGTAAAAAACGTTGCAAAACCAAATTAATTAAGATCCTCCTCCATTAATCAGCAAACTTTCTGCTCTGGGTTATAGAAGTACTGGTACAGTTAGGGAGCACCGTTGTGGTAAAGCACCATTAACACAAGTAACAAATATCCCACAGAGGGGATTTTAAATCGTTGGTCGACAAGGTGAATAAAATAGTTGCAGTTCGCTGGATGGACAATAATGTGGTTACGATTTTGTCGAATGAATTGGGTAAGCCCGACAAAAACCTGCGTGTGTTATTCACCTTCCCAAAATCTTGACTGTAGCTCAGCCAAACGTTGTACATATATGTATAATTAATAAACACATTTTATTAAACACTTGTTTTTTATTTCTCAAAAAGAAGATTTTTGGAATATTTTAATTAAAAAGTTTGTTCAAAAAGTTTAAAAAATCACGCGATCGATTTCGACTTGTTAGGTCATCATCAAGAGTATCTACATGGCAAATAGTGTAAATAGCATATATGTATAATAAATTTATGGAGGTGTAGACTTTCGATAATCACGTGGAAAATTATCCAATTGGCATTCGCGGAAAAAATGGTGTATCCCAATTGCCCTCGGGGTCTTCTACGCGGCAATAAGTAACTCATGGGTTTTAGCCAAATCTAGATGATGCAAGTTAGACCAACTAGAATTTCGACACTAAATAGCTAGGTCGCTTACGTCCCAAAACAATAAGGTACGATCCAGCTCGACAAGGCGGTTCGCTAATTACAACTGGTTGGGCGCGAAAAACATGTGCTGAATGTGGACTTAGAACAACAAAAATGTGCTTATCATGTAAGATTCTACTGCATGATAAATATTTTCAATGTTATCATTCCAAAAATTCTTATGTTTAAACAAAACATGCGATAATTACTAACTTGACTTTCTATTAACTTAAATATAATATTAAATTAAATAAAATATTTCTTTTATAAATAATATAATAATAATATTATAATTTATAATAATAATAAAATATTAATGCAATTGCAATATTTTTGCTTTCAACTTGTTACTAACGTAATTAAATAAAATTTTTGGTATTTATTATCAACCGCCTCGTTTTGTGAACCTAAAAATAAAAATATTTAAATTATTTAAAAATTAAATAAATTGTAGTTTAATTTACTTACGACCAATCCAGCCTGAATACCTGTGGATTTATCAACAGCTGGACCTTCTAGCCAGATCCAGTATAATTGGTATGATATCAAAGAGCCGAATGTCGAAAGGCCGAATATTAAAGGGCCGAATGTGTCGAAGGGCCGAATGTGTCGAAGGGACCGAATGTCGAAGGGCCGAATGTCGAAGGGCCGAATGTTTTGAAAGGCCGAATGGGTCAAAAGGCCGAATAGGTCGAAGGAAAGATTTTATTGCTTTTTTTTGTTTTTAGAAATATGTATTTTTTATTGTTTTCATTTTTTTATTTAATTTAATTATATTTTTTATTTTTTTGTACCATATACCAATTATCTGAAGATCGCATTATCAAAATCCCGACAAAAAAATCCCGACTTTAAAAATCCCGAATTTCAAAATCCCGATTTTCGAAATCACGATTTTGGTCAAACTTTAAAAATCCCGAGAAAAGTCAGGATTTTTTTTAAATATTAAATATTTTTTTTTTATAGATAAAAAAACAAAATTTAATATTCTTTATACCTACCTACTCGAGTAGGTGTCATTAATAGATTCTATATAGTCCGCTCTTGTGTTGCGATCCCGGCTCATATGTCCCCCGAGCGCAGCGACCTTCCGCGTGCCCGTGAGAGTTATGGAAGCCGTTAGCCTCTACAATTATTGCATTTCTTAATGCTGGGATTTTAATTTCGGGATTTGGATTTCGGGATTTTGAATGTCGGGCAAACCACCCCAACTCCAAAATTTTCCTTCACCAAAATATGTATCGCTGACTGGGTATGAGAAATTTCATGAATATTCAAAGATGAAAAATAGCAAAATACATAAATTAAGAAGAAATTCATTTATAAAAAAAATCAAAATATTCCATAAAACAACAAATCTATAAAATCATATTTCTAAAACAAAAAAAATCGGCCCTTCGACCCATTCGGCCCTTTGACATTCAACCCTTTGATACATTCGGCCCTTCGACACATTGGGCCTTTTGACATTCGGACCTTCGACTTTCCGCCCTTCGGCACGTTCGTCTCTTTGACTGCTGGTTGGTGTACCTAGCAGAGAAGAAGCTATAGGCGGGAGTACCAGTTTCAAGAAAAGTTACCATTCATTGGTACATGCTGATCCGATCTCTCAAAATTGCTCGCCACAGCCGAAGCCATCCACAAACCCAGGTGCTTCGACAATGCTCGCCATATGTAAGAAGGCTAAATATATTGGCGCAGATCCTTTCAAAGCTTACATTCCTCAAACCAAGGCGTAGGTGCTGATGCATTACTACTGACGGCCAAGGTAGAAATACCTGACAGATATGGCAATTGGCGGCTCTATCGCATGCTGCTGGACTCCGCATCAACAAGATCGTACATCACTTAGTACTGCGCAACAAGGTTAAACATTTTACGGTCTAATGCCAAGTTCAACATCAACACATTAAATGGCCGAAATGCTGGCAGTTCAAGGGGGGTATCATCGCTTTTCCTGATATCGTGTACCGATACCACCATCGGTATTACTTCGTATGTAAACGAATAAAAAAATAACGTCGAACCTACCACCAGATAAGTTGACGTATAATCAATTTTCTATGGTTGATCCAGAATTCGATGTGCCTAGTCCCATAGATTTATTAATTGGGGGCGACAAATTCTTAGCGCTCTTATCTGATGGACAGAACACCAAATAAGGGTGGATCGTAGGAGAAATATATGAAGCGAATGGCGTACCTCATTAAACCATCACGTGTCTCTCTGTACAAGAGGAAATTAGTATAGGCCAATCCTTGGGAATATTCTGGGAGACAGAGGAACTACCAGCTATTGAGCAGTACACTGAAGAAGAAAAGCTGTGTACTGAACACTTCGACAAGCACTAAAAAATTGAGAGTTCGGGAAAAATCAGCATATTGCTACCTTTCAAGCCCAACAAACCCATATTGGGAAATTCTTAAAACCAAGCGCTCAGGCGATTCAGCGCACTAGAGCAAGAGCTGTTGATAAACCTCGAACTGAACGAAAACTGTACAAGCTTTATGGCAGAATATGAAGCGCTCAGTCACATGGAGCTAATACCACCTGACTAACCCGTATTACTTGCCGCACCGTCGTGTGATCAAGGAAAGAAGTTCCACCACTAAGCTGCGCGTAGTATTTGACGCGTTAGCGAATACGGGAGTATCGCTTAATGATGTGCTGATGGTCGGACCGACTGTCCGTGAAACATCGTTATATCATCACGGCGGACATCGAAAAGATGATCTGTCAGCTGTAGATTGAGACCATGACACAGATTATCAACAAATCATTTGGCGTGATTCACCAGCATCATCAGTAAAACATTACCACCTTCTCACAAATACCAACGGTACAGCATCAGCTTCCTTTCTGGCAACTGAAGCTCTCAGGAGATCAGCACATTAAAAGAGCGAAAGTTATCCGGCACGCCACAAAGACGTTGCTGAGTGATGGTTTCATGTCCGGAGCGAATACTCTCGATGTAGCCATAAAGTTACAAGCTTCTGGAGAACGTACCCGCGGATAACCGAGAAATTTTAATTTGAGAAATCACCGAAGAAACAACGCCTAATATACGTCCGCACATCGTAAGTTTCAGTGGGGAAGTGCAAACAAACAACATTCTCGCAAAAACCAAAGTCGCAATAATCACTTTGGACGGCAGTCCAAACGAGTGACGAAAGCACCTACTGTGCTGGAAGTCGAACGAAGTATATTATACAGCAAGTTTCGAACTTTTTCACTTTGAGGCCGCCAGGGTCATGTTATATACCATTGGAAAGGTCTTGAAAAATAAACCTAAATAATGTATAAAAGCATGAATTTCTACCAACATTGAGTGGAGATATGACCTTCCAAAAATTGCCCCAAAAAATCAGTTTTTCGCGTATAACTGCCCCAAAAAATGCTCCAATTATTTTCTAACTGGCAAATTATGATTGTAGACGTCAATACCAATTCAACGACACCTCAAACGTCCAAAACGGATGATTTTGACCAAAGTTATGACAATTTTAAATTTTTCTATGACGTCACCATATAATCTTGCTTTGGTATATATGTTTGTTTGTCCGTACCTCTTTTATTTGATCTCATATTTTCAGGGGTTGTAGTACTTAAAAAACTAAGCAACTTTTGTTCTACAACTTTTTGATTTGGCCGCCATATTGGCCGCGGTCGGCCTCTGAACGGCCATTTTTGGCCATTTTGCCACGTCCACAGTGCTGAATCTATTCGACATACCCTGGACATATGCATATCGTTGGAAAGGTATTGACGCCAGCTATCAAATAGCAAAAAAAAGAATTCAAAAAATTAGGTTGGAGGGTCATTTTGCCAAAAAAACTGAAAAATGCGAAATCGGCCGGCCACATTAGGCCGAATTGCTAAAAAATGAGCCCAAGACTTTTGGTTCATATTTTCAGGATTGTTAGTCACAAATCTCACCTACAATATGACATCAACCGTTTGTCCCAGAAAACTCGTATATTTTAGATATTGACCTCCATAACTTAAAAGCCACCTTAATTTTTTGCAAAATTTCATTTTTTGGCTCAAATGCACCCTAATATCGGTCCGTTGCGGTTCATAATGATAGTGAATCAACGTATTACAATGAAACAAATCGTCGCCTCAGTATTATCTTGTTGTAAGTCCGAATATGTCATTTTTGGGAAATTGAGTTTTAAGTTTGAAAGCTTATTTAGATAGTATAACATCGAGAAGTGTTTAATTTAATAGAATAATTCCAAACCTATCATACCATATATTGATTACCACTTCCTACACTTTAGATAAATCCACTAGTTTTTCCGGAAAATCACGAACAGTTTTCCAATTTGTCGTATAATTTTCGAAGTTGTACCAAACAATGGACTTACGATAAAAAATTTGCTCATACGACAAACACCCTCTGACTAACTAAGACATAAATCACATTACGATTTATGGACTTACGATAAAATTTGCAAAAATCTTAGGAAACGTAAGATTATTTTATAAAAATGAACGTTTGACTGTTAATGGTACAAATTAGAAAGGAACTAAAACATTCGTAAACATCGTCTGAATGTATCTTTTATTTTCAAAAACAAATATTCAGTAGTTTCAAAATAAAATACCATATTAAAAAAAAATTCAAAATAAACAATAGGAAATAAAAAATAACCGCGATTTGCACCATTCAATAATAACCAGGATACTGAATTAAAATTGCGATTAACCTTTATATATATTCCGCTCACGTGGTGGAGTACTGTGATCTTATTGGTTTATTTTGTGACAGAAAAAAATTGGACGTAGGTATATCAAAATATTTGTTTATGCTGGACATACGACATTTGTATTATAAATGTGTGTTAGCGACTTTGTCGTATCTCCAGAATTTGTGACATACGACACAAATATAAAGTTTATGATGTTGTGTGGATTTACGATAAATAAATTCTCTGTAACTCAGAAACCATATAACCTAGGATAAAATGGATTGTAGATTTAGATAGAGGAAGAAAAACTAAAAATACTAGTATAAAAAACTGAAAAACGACATTTTGGTACTTACGACAAGATAATACTGAGCCGACGAAATATAAATACATCATATTATTATCATTGCTAAGATAATTTTTACCAGTGACTCTTTTTTCATAACAAGAAAAATGAAAAAACTGACAAATTGATGTGATCGAAAAAATCACCAAAAACATTGAACATTTGAGTCTCCTTGCATAAAATCGATATTTTTTTATCAATATGATGATTTCTTTAAAAAATAGATCTTATCTCCCCTCCCATCGCATGAAGATGGAATATCAGCGAGAGGCTAGCTACCATTAACTTTTATTTCCAACTAACACACTAAAATATGTATATTTTATTGTATTGATTCCTTAATCAAAAATGAATGGTAGCCGCATGCAGTTAGTGACAAAACAGCAAGAAACATGCAAAAAAAATTGTTGAATTACTCAATCGAATTTCTACCAAAAACACATGCATCTGGTCTAAATTTTTACTACTCTGTAACATACACTAAAAACTAAACTACAAATGTTCAGCCGATAGCATACGAGAACCGGGTGTGTAATAAGATCACACCCGGCATGACCTGTTTGTGGCATGTGGTAAAGGATTCTGAAATAAAATCTACTAAAAGACTACAAAATGAAGATTGAAAAATTGCATGCAAAATAAAGAAATAGAATCGTTGTCTAGACACTAGAAACAGTACACCAGAACGTAGGTTATTGTGCTGAACATAATAAAAAAAACTACCTACCTGAACCTAATAATGAGACCTGACCCTACTTTTCAACATAAAAAAGATAATATAAGTCTTTACTATTTCGAGGCCAACAACATGGTGAGATGACGCCATCATCTGCTCACTTTCCAATCATAAATCGTATTGAACCATTCGTCAATAGAAACAAATTCGTTCTATTATTTTTCTATTTTTTTTATTGAAACAGTTTCGTTCTATTGTTTTACGTTCTATTGTGCCTCATACACAGATGCAGGCCACTGGAGTGACGAATATCGAGAGAAGAAGAACGAATCATGCACACTTCGTAACACACAGCCGACAGCTATGTGAGAGTATGCGTAATTCGTTCTTCGCCTCTCGCTATTCGTCATTTCAAAACTCACAACAATTAAAAGCCCTGAACAAAGTCTGAAACGCAGATACCAATATGCAACAAACTACAGAAGATTGTATTGGTTACACTACAATCCCATGTTAATTTTTTTCTTTCGTACCACTACTTATTAAACTAGTGCCCACATACGATGTACACATATATTCTAATACAACTATCTATAGTGTAGTTTTTTTGTATTTGTTGCATTAGCATGGCTTTGTTGTTCGTTTTGGTCATTTCAATGCCGCGCATCTGTGTATGAGGCACAATAACACGTAGCGGCCACTTGTGTGCTATCGTGTGTGTGTGAACTCAAAGTCGAAGTCAAAACGACTGACAACAATAAAATGCCAAAATCATTGATATCAAATAAAAAACCTCTTAACGAGGTAAATGTTCGAGTGACGAAAGCCGAATTCAATTCACAAAATTTCTGATATCAAATTTGTGCCGAAAAAAACAATTGTATTCGATTTGTCAACGATTTTTCGGAATGTTAGTGCGTTCGGCGCGTTTGTTTACATTTTTCTTTCTAGCTGTCAAAAACAACAACTTGTCAACGGTTTTTTAAATGTTAAACAACAACGCGCTGAATGCACTAACATTCCGAAAAATCGTTGACAAATCGAATACAATTGTTTTTTTCGGCACAAATTTGATATCAGAAATTTTGTGAATTGAATTCGGCTTTCGTCACTCGAACATTTACCTCGTTAAGAGGTTTTTTATTTGATTAAATATACCACTACAGCCAGGCTAGAGTTAGCTCTTTTATTAACCCGATTGCTCGTACTAGTGATAAAGTTGTTGGACCTCAGAACACCGCCATAAGTCTCATTATGATCTAATTCCACCACGGTACTCGCCTGGCCGGTAAAGGGTCACTGAAATATTAAATTCAACAAATATTCAGCAATGGTCGATAAGTTTTCACTAAGGCAATTCGAGTTCTTGCTTGGGTACAACAGACCTACTACAATGTTCGGACTTTCAAGGCCCGAGTTATCAACCCTCTCATTGTAGCCGATTTGTACAAGTCACACAAAGCAATGTTGATGGAAGCGCAACTATCAAGTTTCGCTGAGGAAATACGCAGCTTACGAGACAACTCTCCGTTAAAGAAATATAATATTTCATTTCTATCCCCATCTTTAGATAAAGCCGGGTTTTTACGAGTTGCTGGCCATCTGGTACACACAAACAAACAATACGACTTGAAATATCTGATTATTTTATCAGGATGTCACCCTAGCAGAAATATTGGTTCGAGAAGCACATAATTGGAAAATTATTTCTAATCGATTTTTTCCAAAACTACGTATTAACCGCGCTTGCAAATTTGCAACTGATTTGACGAACACACATTTTCCGAGAATTTTGGTAAAGTAGAGTCTTAAAATTATTCATTAAATATAGCTGGAAAAGGTGATGTGCTGTTGGTCGTGAAAAGGCTTACAAGTCGAAATTTTTATTTCAACGATAATTTCGTTAGACTATATCGAAGTAAATTATTTTTTCCTCAGTTTATTTACAACACTTCTGGTCCTTTACAAATTCAATTTTTGTAAAGGAACTGAGGAAGAATTATATCCGAAACTGATTTCCCCAAATAATAAATTGTCACTATAAAAAAATTTTAAAAGTGGTATTAAAAATTCAATTTAATTTGATTTAATAAGTAACAATAGTTTTCACGAGTGCAATATGTAAGAATTAATTCAAAACATTTTTATGCCAATTAATTCGAACTGAACGTGGGCAAGGTGCCCTGGACAAAAGCTAAAAATTTGAATTCGACCCGACCTCTCATCTGGTAAACCTCAAAAATAATAAATCATTAAATGTAGTAAAACCGATTTTTAAATTACAATGTTGCCCCCAATTTTGTCCCCAAATTTGTCCCCATTTTTGTCGCTAATTTTGTACCCAAATTTTGTCCCCAACTTTGTTGCCAAATTTGTGCCCAACTTTGTCCCCAATGTTATCCACAACGTTGTCCCCCACTTTTGCTCCAACTGGGTCTCCTAATTGTCCTAATTTTTGTCCCCAACTTTGTACTCATTTATGTTCCCAATTTTATCCCCAATTTTGTCCCAACTTTGACCCAACTTTGTTTCTAACTTTGTTCACAACATTGTTCCCATTTTTTCCCCATTTTTGTCCCCAATTTTGGGACTTGGAACTTTTTCTGAAACTGAAATCATTTTTGTACCCAATTTTGTCCACTACTTTGTTCCCAATTTTGTCCCCAACTTTTCCAAAATTTTGTCCCAAACTTTGTCCAAATTTTTGTTCCCATTTTTGTACCCAATTTTGTCCCCAACTTTGTTCCCACCTTTGTCTCCAACTTTGTCTCGAACATTGTCCCTATTTTTATCTCCAATTTTGGCCACAATTTTGTCCCCAACTTTGTCCCTAACTTTGTCCCTAACTTTGTCCCTAACTTTGTCCCTAACTTTGTCCCCATTTTTACCCCCAATTTTGTCCACAATTTTGCCCCCAACTTTGTCCCCAACTTGGTCCCCATCTTTGTCCCCTACTTTGTCCCCATTTAGGTCCCCATTTTCGTCCAAAGTATTGCCCTCAATTTTGTTCCCAAATTTATACCCAGTTTTGTCCCCATTTCTGTCCCCAATTTTGTCCACAACCTTGTCCGCGACTTTCTCCCCTACTTTGTCACAACTTTGTCCCAACTTTGTCTCAACTTTGTCCCCATTTGGTCCCCATTTTTTACCCACTTTTGTCTCCAGCTTTGTCCCTAATCTAGTCTTCAACCTTGTCCCCAACTTTGTCCTTAACTTTGTACTCACCTTTGCTCCCAGCTTTGACCCATCATTTTTGTCCCCATTTTTGTCCCATTTTTGTCCCCAATTTTGTCCCAATTTTGTCCTCAACCTTGCCCCCAACTTTGTCCCCATTTTGTCGCTAATTTTGTCCCCAATTTTGTCCCAACTTTGTCCCCAACTTTGTTTCCAAATTTGTGCTTAACTTTTCCCCAACTTTGTCCCCAATGTTATCCACAACTTTGTCCCCAATTTTTCCTCCAACTGGGTTTCCAACTTTGTCCTCATTTTTGTCCCCAACTTTGTACTCATTTATGTTCCCAATTTTATCCCCAATTCTGTTCCAACTTTGACCCAACTTTGTCCCCAAATTGTTCCCATTTTTGTCCCCATTTTGACCCCAACTTTTTGCCAAACTGTGTCGCCAACTTTGTTCTCAACTGCGTCCCTAACTTTCCCCCCATTTTTCTCCCTATTTTCTCCCCAATTTTGTCCCCAACTTATCCCCAATTTTGTCCCAAACTTTGTCCAAATTGTTTTCGATATTATTGTACCCAATTTTTCTCAACTTTGTCTTCAATTTTGTACCCAACTATTCCCCAATTGTGCCCAAAACTTTGTCCAATTTTTTTCCCCATTTGTGTACCCAATTTTGTCCCCAACTTTTTCCTCAGGTTTGTACTAAACTTTGTTCCCAACTTTGTCCCAAACTTTGTCCCCAACGTTGTCCCAAACTTTGTCCGCAACTTTGTCCCAAACATTGTCTCTATTTTTTCCCCAATTTTGGTCACGATTTTGTCCCCATATATGTCCCCAACTTTGTCCACAACTTTGTTACCATCTTCGTCCCCAACTTTGTCTCCAATTTTGTTCACAATTTTGTCAACAATTTTGTCCACACCTTTGTCCCCAACTTTATGTCTTTTTTGTCCCCACAACTTTGGCCCTAAATTTATCCTCATTATTGTCCACAAATTTGACTCCATTTTTGTCCACAATTTTGCCCCCAATTTTGTTTCAAATTTTGTCACAAATTTGTCCTCAACTATGTAGCAACATTGTCCCCAACTATGTTCCCAACTTTGTCTCCATTTTGCCCTGATATTTGTCCCGATTTTTGTCCCCAATTTTATTCCCAACTTTGTCGACATTTTTCCCCCAACTTTGTCCCCATTCTTACCTCCATTTTTTTCCTCAATTTTGTCTCAAACTTTGTACCCAACTTGTCCCCAACTTTGTCCCTAACTTTGCCCCTTTTTCATCCCCAATTTTGTTCCCATCTTTGTCCCAAGTTTTGTCCCCTACTTTGTATCCATTTTTCTCTCCATTTTTGTGCCCATTTCTCTTCCCAATTTTGTCCCTAACTTTGTCCCCGACTTTGTCCCCAACTTTGTCCTTTGTCCTTTGTCACCATTTTGTCCCATATTTTACCTATTTTTGTCCCCAATTTTGTGTCTAATTTGGTCTCTCTCCTTGTCCACAACTTTGTCCCTAACGTTGCTCCCAACTTTGCCCCAACTTTTTCCCATATTTTGTCTCCATTTTAGCAGCCATTTTTGTCCCAATTTTGTCCCCAATTTTGTCCTAAACCTTGTCCTCAACCTTGTCCTTAACTTTGTTTCCATTTTTGTCCCCAATATTAGCGATAACCTTCCCAATGGATCAAATTGCCTTGCAACTTCTGACTAGCTCCCGCTTTTTAAGTTCTGTTTCTGATGATATTTGGTTTACCCTGAATCTGAAACGGATTGCAATGCTCAGTTGAAATTGACCCATTTAAAATAATGTGATTAGTTGTCCTTGTAAAAGTAGTGCATCGTGTAGGCTATCAGCACCAGTTAGAACGTCATTGACATAAAAACTCTCTATTAAAATTGCAAACAAAATTGCAAACAGTTTTGCGAATAAGGCCGTACACAACGAATTGGCATCCGATATGACCTTAGACACGTTCTTCGGAGAATTCAAACGCTTCCAAAACCACCGTGGAATTTACATCGATATTTATACCGATAATGGGACAAATTTTGTAGGCGCCGCAAAAGAACATCGCCTCACTTCAACGGGCTGTATGAAGCCGCCGTTATGTCCGTTAAATACCACTTACAAGGTGTACTCAGTCAAACAACATTGCATTATGAAGAGGTCAATACGCTAATAATCCAGATCGAGGGGCACTTTATCATCGCGCAGCCAATCACCTTACCACCGGAGCCCCGTATCACACACTTCGTTTATCCCGCTGGCAGATGAGGCAGTACATGTTTCAGCATATCTCAAAAAAATGGCAAACAGAATATTTATAGGCAAGGTAGTGCACTGAATCGCCAGTCAAGGTGGCGACTAAAACACAACATCAAAACCGGCGATTTAGTCATCTTGAAAGTTGACAATGTTACACCAGGACAATGGGCATTGGGCATTAAAAATGTTCATCCTAGTAGAGATGGGCTGATTTGTGTGATCACGGTCCAAACATCAAGGGGTATATATGAGCGACCCACCACAAAAATTTGCTTCCTCCCATTGATTGACTCACCCAATTCGTCAAAAGGGGCGATATGTTGGGAATCTCAACCTGCATCCGAAGCGACTACAGTACCCTGAAATACAAAACATATGCATTAAAAGAAAACTAAGTAGTAGATTAGTGTTACATGACTAAATTCAGCAAACATTCAGCAATTGCAATATTTTTGCTTTCAACTTGTTACTAATGCGTCATTAAGTAAAATTAATGTTTTACTACTTTTTGGTATCCTTTATCAACCGCATCGTTTTTTGAAACTAAAATTAAAAATAATTGAGTTATATAAAAATTTAATAAATCATAAAAGTTAAGAAAAAGAGTTTAGTTTACTTACGACCAATCCAGCCTGGATACCTGTGGATTTACCAAGAATTAATTTATTATAGCATTTTTAAGAGCCACATCATCAACCGTTAGCTGTATTAGAGAAAATTTAGTGATTGTGTTGTTTTGAAATTTATTAATCTATTTTGATAGAAAAATTTAGGTAAGATGCAATCGGCCTTTTAATTTTCAGTATTCGTGCTGAAAATTTCCTTCTTATATAAAAATATAATGGCTGGTTGTCAAATGGTTTCCATTTAAAAAAAACATTATATCCTCTTTTAAAGTTGTTTGTTTGTGCATGGCGCTGGGAACGTTTAAGAAGCGCGTAAAGATCTTATTTAGTACTTTTTTTCTTAGCAATTTCTGTGCAGTTAATGATTTAAATCGCCTTATTCGAGGCGTGATTTTAATTGATGTAAGGCATAATTTTTTCTTATAACCACATACATTTTATGTATTCTCTGATGACTTGCTGTACCCAACTCAAATAAAAAAATTGTATAATCTCGTTATTAAATATCCTCGGTATATATAGACGTTACCACTTACCACTTACCACTAAGATAAAATTCCCTGATTTTTGCATATCGTCGTTTTCGTATACATATATTAAAATTCCACTATATATACGAGTACATTGAAATCTCTTCGTCATAAGCTCATATACATAATTTATGTTGTAAATTAAAACATCCGCACGAGATGAGATAGAGAAGACAACCGTATTTAATATTTTTTTTTTGTAGACAAAGTTAATCCACAAACACACAAAACCCAAAATATAAAATTCTCATGAAAAAGCTCAAACTACTTTGTAGTATATCTACTTAAATCGAGCACCATGAACCTTTTGAGAAAATTTATGCATAAAAAACGACCAAATTTGTTTATTAACTTGTTTAGCATGTTTGTATGTATATCCTTTGTGTGCGGCTGTATATATACGGGTATGACCTACATTTCCTTATTTTGACAGACTTTCAACAGTAAAAAGATATTCTCAAAATTCCGTTTGATTTAAAATAAAAAATGGCATTTTAATCTTTTTAGAAAACTCTATTTACATATTATGTATATGTATGTGTGTGGGTGAATGCAAATAAAATGTAAACTCACGATTATTTTGTTATTTTGGAAAATCTTGATGGCCGCATTTTATATCCGATATATAGGCAAGAGTATAGAAGACAGCAAAAAGTAGTAACAATAATTTTGAGTGATGAAGATGTTGAACAAGATTTTTAGATTTTTATTTCTTAATTTTGATCTCATCCATCATTTTAGAATGAAAGGAAAATCTTTAGGCAAAAGCGATTTTCATTTTCTTCCTGTTTTCGTGTTGGACAATTTAAATGATGAATGAATATTACATTTATGTTGTGTGTTGCGCGACTGTCGAAAAATCCCCTTCTAATCGACTTCCCACTTTATATATACGAAAACGCACAAAAGATTTAATTTCCATCCTGTTTGTGTTGTGTATATATACAATAATGGTGTTGTTGTCATTTATTGTCGTCATTATAATAAAATCAAAATTAAAATATTCACTCTCGCCAGTATGATATATAAAGCTCCGCATTTCTATAGCTATGTATATACGACTTTTGATTTATGACATATCAACGTGTTTCGAAAACGCGATTCGCGTTCCTACACATTTAAGTGATTTACTGCAAGTCATGGTATAATCTTTTTTCGTTATCCTAAACAACAACCGAATAAAAAAAATTGATGGTTCACGGTAAAATAATCGTGAAATGGATTTTGGTGTAAAATAATTACGGTTAATATACGGAAAATGTGAAAGATGCGGTGGTTTAACAAAAAAAAAAAAAATGTATTATGCGGTTGATATTTTCCGATACGGTCACCAAAATAATAATAATAAATTAAACTTCTTTTAAGCCAGTTTAACACTAACCATAAATCCATTTTTCTTAATTACATTTTTTTATTATAAAAGTTCTTTACAACAACAAAACCAAAGTATAACGCAAATTTGCAATTAAACAGTTTTCACTGTGCTTTCATCAATCTTTTTGTTCAGGATTTTTGTTTTTCATGGTGTGGAGGAAATGAAAATATTTATTTTTGGTATTTGTAACGAAATAAAAGTAATAAATGAAAACTTTGCCAAGGGCATACAATGTTCGTTGCTACATTAGATAGTGTAAACTGTTTTGTTTGACTTCTAAAGCATATTTCATTGTTCTATATCTGCCGCTGCGCCGGTTGAACTTTCGCTTTATCAATAATCTCAAATTATATATTAAAAATCAAAAAATCTCATCTGTTGAAGGCAGCAAAAATCACCACAAGCGACCACATTATAGCAAAAGATATTTTCACCCCATATTTTACAACTAGAGAAAATTCATTTCCTACCAAAATTACATTAAAAATATATTCCAGCGGTAAAATAACAAAAACTTCCAATATATTGTAAAAAATGTTGATCTCCGATGTCAAGGAATTCTATTTGCAGGGAATTTTCCAATCTTAGATACCTAGATGTCTAAATCGTATAAATTAACATTAATTGCCTCTTGTCCGATGGGAAAACACTTGATGTTGTCACTTCCATAACACAAAAGTTCACTTCACACTCATAAAATCTTCGCAGTGTACAACTAAAATTTCCTCTCAATGGGCTCTCTCAATTTCAAATTTCACTTTGACTTTGGCTGCATCAAGCTAGCGATCTAAACTATTAAGTGTGTAAAGAATAAAACTAAAACAGAAAAACTTGATTTAACGGTAAAATCTTCCCAATGTTATAAGTATGTATGTATGATGAAAACATAACCTATAAATTATGAATTGAATTACTTTTTTTTAGATAGTTGTCAAAAAGGAAGTACACGAGAAAAGTTTGGAAACCGCGAATAAAACGGGTATGGTGGATTATACAGTAGAGCTTCAAAATCGCAAATCGGTTAGATTAGTTACATTAAAAGAATTAAAAGCTGAAGTAGCCCCATGAAAACTATGGAACTCTTAAAGAATGCGGTTAGTGTGAATGATTCAAAAACGTTAATAGGGATTCCATTTCAAAAATGAAGTGATAGTTCCAGAATCAGCCGCATTTATAAAAATTAAATTTTTAATAAATAGGCGTATATTTCCATTAAACAACAGTTGTTTTATTTTTAAAAATTTCAGATAAACTACATCCGACATAATTGTTGTTCTGAATACAATAACTAATGTACCGCCAATTTTGGTCGATGCACAATAAGTAGGGATTGCCGCAGATTACAAGTAATGCTCGAGTATGTGAAATCGCTGGGTGACGGTCTCTTTATCGTAAACAATTTATCGTGTTTCAATTTAACGTGATCATTTAATCGTATAACAGTTTATCGTGGACACAACTTACCGTGGACACAATTTATCGTGAGACAATTTATCGTAGAACAGTTTTTCGTGGATAATTTATCGTAGAAAGGTTTTATGCGTGGGATGAAGAAATTAGTGGGATTCTTTAATGATTTTTGGAAGAAGTTCTGGAATATTGCTATGTGGGACGGAACTCGGTAGTTTCTTAACCGATTATGATGGGATTGGGTATGTTTGATGGAAATGGGATTATTGAATGATTTTTGGAAGAAGTTTTGGAATATTGCCATGTGGGACGGAACTCGGTAGTTTCTTAACTGATTATTATGGGATTTGGTATCTTGGATGGAAATGGGATTATTGGATGATTTTTTGAAGAAGTTCTGGAATATGGCCATGTGGGACGGAACTCCGGAACTCTTAACCAATTATAATGGGATTTGGTATGTTAAATGGAAATGGGATTATTGAATGATTTTTGGAAGAAGTTCTGGAATTTTGCCATGTGGAACGGAACTCGGTAGTTTCTTAACCGATTATGATGGGATTGGGTATGTTGGATGGAAATAAGATTATTGAATGATTTTGGGAAGAAGTTCTGGAATATGGCCATGTGGGATGGAACTCGGTAGTTTCTTAATTGATTAAAGATCCCGGCTCCTACGCCCCAACCCCCCGAAATTAAAATCTAAAGAGCCCCGCATGGCTACGGGGAGGAGCGTAGGTGTCATTAATAGATTCTATATAGTCCGCTCCTACGTGCGGCACGCAGTACGACATGTTTGAAGATCTCGGCTCCTTCGCGCCCCGAAATTAAAATCTAAAGAGCCCCGCAGGGCTACGGGGAGGAGCGTAGGTGGCATTAATAGATTCTATATAATCTGCTCCTACGTGCGGCACGCAGTGCGACATGTTTGAAGATTCCGGCTCCTACGCCACCCGAAATTAAAATCTAAAGAGCCCCGCAGGGCTACGGGGAGGAGCGTAGGTGTCATTATTAGATTCTATATAATCTGCTCCTACGTGCGGCACGCAGTGCGACCCCCACTCTCAATTTAATATATTCACAAAAAATATTAAATTTCATTTATTTTTAAATGAGATTCAATATTTTTTTATTAATTTTTTAGCACGTCTTAACGTATTTTTTAAAAAAATTTAGTTCGTTTTTATTCCAATAGATGGCGCTAGGTCCAAAATGCTCAGCAGAGGCACATTTTTAGTTATAAACAATTCCGCTCTTGGTCAAAGTGGCGCTGCCGTCGCCCAGACTGTCAAAAAATTTGACTGCGATACTAAAGCTGTTCCAAACTGTTATACGATAAATTGTCCACGATAAACTGTTACACGATAAATTGCCCACGATAAACTGTTCTACGATAAATTGTTCCACGATAAGTTGATTCCACGATAAATTGTTTCCACGATAAATTGTTCTACGATAAATTGTTCTACGATAAATTGCTCACGATAAATTGTTCACGATAAACTGACAGTAAATCGAAATCGCTACATTGATTCGATTTACATCATCGAAAAAATCCAATGACGTTTTGCTGGTTTTAAGAGTATAATCTATTTTTTTTGTCCCTGGAGTTCTTCGACTGACCCAACTTTTAGGTTCCCATGTCAGACTGCTCGAACTCGACTCTGTTGACTGCAAGGGGTAACTATGCCGATGTCCAATGAATTAAATCCATTCTGATATAGATTGATGACGAATTTAAATAATTGGGTTACCTCGGCTGAATTGAATGGACTGTCGGTATGGTAGTTTCTGATCACGTAATCCATGGAAGACAACAATACTTTTTACTCGATCTGGCCAAAGCTGTTCGATATTTCATACGAATAGAGTAGGTATATTTTGTGCCCATACTAAATTTTTAGACTCACTCGATTCTCATTCATACATAATAATACTCACTGTTTGCCAAATGATCACGAACAGTTTGACAGTAGTCGAAGAGAGAGAAATTATTTTTACACTTCTCAAAACTTTTGTGTGTACAAAATTAGTTTTTTTCAAATTTACAGCCATCTATTCAAATTTACAGCCGGTATACGTAGCAACTATTTTATGAGTATTGTCAAGAAAAATAGTTTCTTACTGTCGTTTCTGTAGTATATTCTGTGGTATTGTTTAACATTTTTTTTAAATCTTTGATCTCATAGTAATTTTTCTCGTAAAATGCTATAATTTTCAAAACAACTTCCGGTGGACCTGAATCGGCCAAACTTCATAGGTATTTCGCAGTTTATGAAAAAAGCATAGGTATGAAGTTTCATTACGATCAATAAATCTGTCTGGGCTTGACTTGGCAAAATTTTTGTCATTAAATTTTGGAAAAATGGTCTGGCTCGATTTTGTTGTAAGTCTAATTTATAATCTCTAAGTATATATTCATTGTTATCGTATAGATGCTAAACTTTTCAAAATATTTACAACAAACGAAAATGCTACTATTTTTGAAGCAGACACTTCCTGGGGATTGATTTCTGCTAAAAATGATTAGAACCTCCCAGTTTAAGGAGAAGCATGAAGTTTTATTCCAATCAATCAATCCATCTGTGTTGTATAGGGGCTAAATTTTTGTACGTACCTTCCAAAGTATTTTGCAAAAACCGAAAAGTTTATATACGTGATTGAATTCTCATAATTTGCACAAAAAGCTTAAGTGTTAACTTTTACTCCGATCAGTAAATTCGTCTAGGCTGGAGAGGAGACATTATATTTAGTATGCATGGTGCAGTGTAAGCATTTTCTTAGACTTCCGCGACATAGTCAATGGTAAAGCTGCAAAAATCTTGAGGTACAAATTTTACATGATCACTAATTTTATTTTACTAAGTAAATAAAAGTACAAACACAGTTTTTGTCAATAATCAACGTTGCCGCTACAATTTTGGAAAATTGATCTGAACCAATATTGATGTAAATTTAATTAAGAAAGTTTTAGTGCATGATCGACTTTCTCATGATTGAGATACTTTTCAAAATATTTACTATAGACAACGATTAAGCGCCCCTATGACACCTGCGACTACCGGTAGACTTAACAAGGACCAAATTTTCATAATTATAAATGATATACTTTTCAAATTATTTGCAAAAAAAGATACTGCTGCTATGCAAGCTGCTAGAAGTAGCAGCCGACCGATTTCTACCACAAATCTTTGGGAAGAACGTACTCCATTCCAGTTAATGAAAAAATCATGTAGTAGTAGTGAAGTTCACTTCGATCACTTGATTCTCTTGGCTGTACAGAGGACACAACATTTAATCTATAAGTCACTATGTACAGGCATACAGACACAAATGCAGTATTTTTTTTAAATACCACTTTTTTGACTTCAGCTTTACTTTATTTTACTACTTATAAGTAAGTGAAAAAGGTGGTGTTGAAAATCAAATCCATCGAAATCCATCCAAATACTCTCAATGTTTGATTGTGGTCAAATTTGAAAAGATCTACCTATCAATCCAAAAACCAACTTTATCAAAAAAACGAGAGCAAACGACTGTTTTGCACTTAGCCTCGATTTTAGTTTGAAATAGGGTTTCTAACCGTTATTTTTTTTAGAAGTACAGTGTTTCTTTTTGATACTTAGTCATAGCCGCTTTCTTTGGGATAAAATGTTTTTCTTGATCGAAAATGTCCTGTGCCCTAATTAATTTGAAAACGTGTAAACGAAAAAGTATATTTAATCGCCCATAGGAAATCCTAACTTCGAAAGATCATTTCAGAAAAATTCTGGTAAAAATTTTAGGGTCATTTCATTCATGAAAGGTGGGATTTCCAGAAATATTTCATAAAATGTATATCCAACGGATATGTGCTCTGTGTCACGTCAGAAATCCCACATTATCTCCCAAAACACATTATGCTCAAATATTACCGTTAGACGCACAAAAATGTACAACAACAATACACATTTCAATAATACGCCGTGCTTTACAATGGATGCTATAAAATCGTGATTCTGATTTTCTGTTGTACTCCTGTATGAGTGTTATGATCCTAACGGGTAACCTGACTCACCTGTAATGAACAAATTGTGTACAAAGAGAAGTATAATAATTTTAATCAAACTTATATATTTTATTTCCTTACATAACATGAAAGAATTTGAATTATCCTTAGTGTATTGTTCCGTATATAGCTTTTAATCGCTATATTCCAAAATAAACGTGTCGTGATTGCACTCTCCATAATTGGCATTCACAGCCATAATTTGATTTTGTTCAAATTTTCTCGAAGAGAACAGATCTCGAATACACGACAAAATAAAATTGGCAGACTTTTGGTAAAACTGTCTTGCATATTAAACAAATAACCATGCTTTAATTTCAGAAAACTACCAAGGTGAGCCCTTGATGGTTGAAAATTTACTCTTTAAATTTAATAAATCTCTTAGTTCGTTATTGTAAATTCAAAACTTTTCAACATCATTGCAAAATTTTAATAAATTCCCGGCTCCGGTACACAGATTTCCAACGAATTTTGCAAGCATTTCCCAATCTAAGTTTGAAATTTAATTTACACCCTTTTTGTTTTAATTGTTTAAGGAAGCCGTAAAAACCGTAAAAGCTATATGCTTTTGAAAATAATTTCAAAACACGAAAAATGTCTTATGAAAGCTGTTACTTCCGGTGACCCAATGTCGTTCAAAAATCATTGGGATCTACCAATTTATGAAAAAACTTAAATATGACGTTTCACTCCTATCCTTTCGTTTTCCTCCTTTCTAAATATTGGAAAATTGGGAAACAGGGATCAATGATCAAAAAGTGGCAATTATTATATTAACAGCAGTAAATAAAAGGGGGTCCCAAAAACCAATATTTTTACTCTCCAAATTACAAATCCACAATTTATTTATAGCTAGCAACGTCGAATATTGTCATTCCGTGTAAGTCACAAGATATACGTCAGACATCGTTTAGTGCCAGAAATGCACATGTTAAAAAAATTTTGAACGTTCGCAACGTTATAGAGTACATAGGGAAGAATCGGATCAAAAATAAGCTTATAGCGCAATAATTGATAGTGTAAAAAATACCAAAGGTGAATTATTTTATTGATGCACCAGGAGGCACTGCAGGAAAATATTTCCAGCCAATTTGATATTACCAAAAGTGAGACAATCTGGAAAAACATCACTGGCAGTCGCTCTTTCTGGAATTGCCACAACTCTATAAAATAATAAAAAAAACTACACATGACACCTTTAAACCACCGCTAACCTTATCTTGGTATCATATGGTCTACGTTAAAGATCTCAGATATTTAAAAGCCGTCATTGGTAGGGTCAGTTTTGTTTTTGCTGGTGATTTTTTGACAAACATTTCCTGTCATGGCAAAAGGAACATGTGTAGTTATTATTACAGCATCTCTTAAAACATTCATGTTATGGGGATCAATTCAAACACTAAAGTTGCGCACCAATGAGAGCACATTTAAACGATAATCACAATGACGACTTCCCACAACAACAGCACAAACTTGAAAAAGGAAAAATCGTGTATCCAAGCATTAATGATAGCGTCGAAATTGACCTGGACAATAGATAAATGCAATACATCCTGGTACACCTCCATCATGCTGTGAAGAAATTTATGACAACCTAACATGTATAATGGTACAAGACTATTAATAAAAGACTTGATAGATTATTTAGTTGTACCGACCATTCTCACCGGGCCGACATTTTTGATTAACTTTCATTTATCTGTTGCCCAAGGATTTTTTGTGGCTGAGTGTAAATTTAAACAGCTTTTTATTTTGTAGGTAATTTAGAATCCGGCACAGGACTGCGTATCATCATGAATAAAACGATAGAGTTGCGAGATATTTCAGAGCATTTAATGACCGTTCTCAACTGCGTTATAAAAACTAAAATAAAAGCAATTTTGTCGACGAGTAGTAATACGAAGTAGGGGTTAAAATTACCAAGAACACGGCATTCGAGAAACACGGTTTCCAAGAACACGGTACACAGATTTCAAATTACACGGTTTCAAACAACATAATTTTCGTTATTCTCTTTTTTGTTTTTTATATATCCATAACCAAAAATAAAAATAAAACGTAAGGTTTTTAAATTATTTTTGTAGTTTTGAACAACACGGTTTTAATGAACACGAAACGGATTAATCGTGTTGTTGGAGTGTTTCCTGTATTATCACACAAGGTAAAACAACTCCTTAGTTTCAGCCTAAGGCTAGAAACTTAAACACCGAACATGGGTCTTGAAATTTTGTATAATGCCTAAATAAAAATACTTAAGACTACTGATTTGTTTTGGGCTAGAGTACTTGTATTTATATAGACCTAAAGTTAAAAGAATTAAAAAATTTGAGCCCAAAAATTGATTTCCGGCTTTGAAATTTTGTTAATGATTAAATAAAAAATTTAAAATATTAAACTCACTAATTGAAATCGTAGGTGAGAAATAGGTACATAGACAGAGCATAAAACAAAATTTGCTCACGTGTTTTGGCTCTCTAGTATTTAATTTATTTGTTTTTTGTTTTCTTTTTATGTTGTTGCATATTCTTGGGAAAAAAATTCGTTCCACTTTTCGATATAATGCGACCCTAAAAACATCTTCGATGTTAATACATGAAACTTAACACTCTATGAGAGTTGGAGTGTAAAATCCAACTTAGAAATTCGCGTTAACAAAAACCAATTACAACCAAAAAATGAAAAATGAACGAGCGACTATAATGAGGCCAACACTCGATTTTATTTTTTTATTTTTATTTACACGTATCTAGACCCGAACACACCACCGAATTTTAAAGCGGACAAAAAACTTTGCAAAATTTTGAAAAACACAAGTTTGTATTATGTAACTTAGTCATTCCAGCTTGAGTTTCTAAAAAAATACAATGACAATTATTATTGAAAATTTAATCTTTGAATTTGTTAGAATATTTTTTTTCTTGGCCGTTTTTTGCTAATACTATTGTAACACTTTTTCAAAAACTGGAAAGCTCGACGGAAACTGGAAAAATCTTACTGGACTATAAAGATCCCGAATTTTGGTGAAATAAAATATTTTTATTCCACGCTGTCGTCATTTTCGGTAAAATTTAAAAAAATATAATCTGGACAAATTTTATTTTTTATTTTAGCTTTTGTTTTTTATCTTTGCTTTGTAAATGACAAGGACTTATATACACTGCGCGAAATAGCTATATGGGTTGTTTTTAAATCCTTATTTCATTTTCATTTGCGTCAGAACATTCGCCAATCCAGATTGCATATAGATTTCAATTCGGTTAGTTCCTACATCGTTATGTATAGCAGCTTATTCTGATTGGTCGAAGGAAATATAGGACAAAGCTTAGAATTCATTCATTTTATTTATTAAGAACATAAAAACTAACAAAAAGTGCATTTATTAGTTTGTATGAATTTCATATTGTTGTAAAGCATCCATCTATCTTCGTGGTATTGAATTTGAATTATTTAGAAGAAGTAAGCAGAAGTTTAGGTTTACGTACCCTTCTATGGTATTTCAGATTAACATCCTCTTTTAAAATCTGTTGTATTCTTCGTTTAGTGACGTTCAGACGTAAGTCACACTTTAGTTTTGTGGATTTTTTAAAAAAAATTCTAGATTGTATATTTATTTCTCCGTCGTTTTGCGGCTATTTGTACGAATGGCAGCGCCAGATTCCGAAAAGTATTCGATCATTGTTCGTTCATCGGTCGATAGTACCGTTCCTCGCGGCATAAATAGAAAAAATTCGTTTATTCCGATTAAAGTTTTTTCAGGACAGCCAAATTTGCTCGGAGTGCTATACTTCCAATGTACAATTTTTCAAGTTTTTCCCAGAAACTCCTATAAACTAGCGTGCTAAGTGGCGTATATTCTAAGATGCTACTAGGGCCCATCTAATAGAAAAATTCTTTTATTTTGATCAAATTCTAGGTTAAGGGTGTTAACACCCAAATTTGCATTGATCTTCTATAAATCACGTGTATACGGTATCCCTAAATTGTACGGTAAAGTACTAAAATCTAAATAATTGACGTTTATATAGAGATACTGCTCTCTCTCTCTATATGTTTATATAGAGAAACTTGGGAGTTCAGGGTGTTGGGACAGCCAATTTTAAAAACTCAAAAAAATTTAGGAAACCGTACGTGTATGATTTATAAAAGATCAACGCCAATGTTGCTGCCCTTATAATACGCTGAATTCCCAATTTGGCCAAAATAAACTTGTCTTACAAATATATCACCTAGGAGGAGCTCCGTATATGTAAACCCCGATTCGACACGCGGATTATAGTATTTTCCCGGGAAATATAGAAAGCCCGTACAATTAGTTAATTGAAGATCAGTGAAGATCAATGCAAATATGCCCGTCATAAACATTTTTTATATCGAGGCATTTTGCGAAAATACTTTATATCGAGACATTCAAAAAATTTTTTGTTTTTGATGCTTTTTGGACAGACAAAATTGGATTTTTGGAATTATGACAAATTCCACCAACGTTCGGTTTTAAACATTAATGACAATGAAGAAAAGACAATAAAACGTAATAGATGACAGCGACAATATACAGTTAGTAAAGAATCTCTCACCCGGCCAGCTTCTAAAATCAGATGATATTTAAAACTCCGAAGAGTAATTCAAAAACGGGGCAGCATATATATGACATAATGTAGAACTCTCTTTTATTTAGGCCAAACCACACTCGCCTCTCGAATGCGAGCGCTTGATGTAGGTACTGATGGGATTATTAATATAGATTTTGCCCCGTATTTAATGGATTAATCATAATACGATCATCATAATACCCTTTAAAAACACGCACTTTTCGTAAAACCCTTGCAAGATTTTTAGTTCAGTATGAATTATTATAAGTCTGTAGAAATAATAAAAAAAATATTCACGCGTAAGTTTTTTTTAACCGCTGGTACATACAACGTACACATTTAATTTATTCGTAGAACAAATATAAAATTAAATGTTTTACGTCTAATCAGAATAGAGATAAAAAAGCTAATGGACCAAAAATTGATTGATTGTGTTTCACACGAAATATTGAAATGCATTTTGATTGTTATACATATGTTATACATATCACGAAATTACATTTCGCGACTACAATAGCATTAGGTTATCAGATTTGCTTGATAAATGCAATAATTTAAATTGGAGCATGGTTTACAATTTTATCAACCCTGTTGATAAAGTAGTATACTTTACAGAACTAGTTGTAGACTTGTTCGAAGAATTTGTACCATTAAGGACTATATCACCCAAACCTAAACAGCCGCCTTGGTTCAATGATGAGATCAGGGATACCATAAATTTCAGGGATTTTATTTTACGTCGGTGGAAGCGTACAAGAAGAGCGGAACTGTACCAAGAATATAAAGCTGTACGAAATAGGGGTAATAATATTATTAAACGCGCAAAGGCCAAATATTTTTCATCTATATTGCACCCATCCCTTCCTTCAAAAGTTTTTTGGAAAAATTTAAAATCTGTTGGTCCCTTTCTATCATCCAACGAAAAACCATCACCACAATTTTCACCAAATGAGTTCAATAATTATTTTTCTCTCAACAGTGCAGGTTCAGCGGGGTTACCAACTTTTGATGTATTAATGAACTCTCGTGCGATGGAAGGTAACTTTAGTTTTAAAAACATCGATATCACTGACCTTATGGATGCTTTAGATTCCGTTAAATCAAACGCTGTTGGAGTTGATGAAATACCAATTAAGTTTGTTAAACTTATTTTACCAAAGGTTGATTGCTACTTACTACATATTTTCAATAGCTTAATAACGTTTTCTATTTTCCCAGAGAGTTGGAAGCAATCAATTATTATTCCCATTCCCAAGAATAAAAATTCCAAATGCTTATCTGATTTTCGCCCTATTAGTCTGCTTCCTGCTTTGTCTAAAGTTTTTGAAAAAATACTACAGTCACAAATATTAACTTACGTTGAATCGGAAAATTTACTATCAATGTACCAGTCTGCTTACAGACGTCATTTCAGCACTAATAGTGCTTTACTACATATCAATGACGACATCCGCAGGGCCATAGATAAGGGTTATCTTTGTACGCTGGTTCTTCTAGACTTCAGCAAAGCTTTCGATAAAATTGATCATTCAATTTTGGTTAGCAAGCTTCGTGACAGTTTTAAATTTTCAATGTCGGCTTGTCGTTTGGTTTTGTCATATCTATCAAATCGATCACAATTGGTTAGAACTGATTCAGGAGTCTCAAGCTCTTGTTATACTAGTTGCGGTGTTCCCCAGGGTTCGGTATTAGGTCCTTTTCTGTTCATGATGTATATAAACGACCTACCTGCAGTTATCACTCAATGCAAATATCACCTTTTCGCGGACGACCTGCAAATTTACAGATTTTGTAGGCCCAACGAGATAACAAATTCTATCGGAACTGTTAATTTCGAAATTCAATTGATTACAAAATGGTCTATAGAAAATAAACTGGAACTTAATGCTGGAAAAACCAAATCTATTATTATATCTTCTACAATTCGTGATACGCACAACCTACCTAAAATCAGCGTACTAGGACAAGAGATTGATTTCTCTGATTCTGTGAATAATTTAGGCTTAACTTTTGACAAGTGCTTATGCTGGAGTTACCACATCGAAACAGTTTGTAATCGAGTAATTTTTTTATTAAGAATGTTATGGGCTACCACGAAGTGTTTTAATACCAATCTTAGACTCCAATTGGTGAAATCTTACATCCTTCCACATTTTTTGTACGGCGATATTGTCTTCTTTGAATTAAAGAAGAAGTACTTTAATGAACTTCGATTGATATTTAATTCTTGTGTGAGATATGTATACGGGCTAAGCAAGTACGACCACATCTCGAATTTTAGTAATTCATTACTTGGTTGTTCTCTTGCTGAATTCTATGAGTTTCGAGTTTGTTTATACATTTTCAAGTTCTTAAAGTACAAACAACCCACCTATATTGTAGGGAAATTGGTTTCGTCTTCCAATCGTCGCATTCATCTTTTGACTCCGGCTATTAATAAAAGTAATCTGATGAATTCATCATTTTTTGTGAGGGGAGTTAGCATGTGGAATTCGTTAAGTAATAACGTTAAGAAATGTAAATCCCCTGCCGTGTTTCGGAAAAAATACTTTTCTTCACCTTAATAAAATCATAATTCTATTTTTTTTTTTTTTTTTTTTTGCCAATTTCAAGTTGATGAATCGCTAAAATGTTGCTGCACACCTATAGGTTAATTCAATTAATAAATTAGAAATAAATTAAAATAAGTAGTTGCCACTAATGTAATAAGTTCATAAGAACTTCAAGCATTTATATTAAATAAATAAATAAATAAATAAATAAATAAATAAATATATTCAACAACCACATACTAGGCAAACTTCTATAGGTACTTACTCTATACTTAAATGTGATTAAATTTATCACCATCAACAATTCAACCGTACTATGTAATTTACAATTAAATTTTAATTCTCTTTTTTTTTTTTTTGTTTGGAATGACTAAACAAGGTACACATACTCGTAGTTAATTTCTAGTTCCACCCTTCAAACAAAAAAAAAAAAAAATATTCGCTTAAATTTAAATTCGATTAAAATAGAAATACAAAATTTATTCTAAATTGGAATACAAATTTTATTTCTTTAAAATTAGAAATTCATTTTCATGCAAATTTTCTCGTATATGCTGTATTTTTAATTTTAATTAAGTTATATGTGTTTCATAACGTGTACCAAAACCCGCAATAGAAGAGACCGTCGCTTCAAAAATATCGTTCCATTTAAGTGTAGCATATACTCGTATCCATCCATATATACACGAGTACATAAATATGGATGTATAAAATGAAAACATTCGCAAATATTAAAAATTATAGTGAGACAATTATTCAGAAGTCGAAACACACCTTAACAAGGTGGTTTTAATTTTTTGTTTGCCGTCCACAATTCTTCTCTTTATATTTATGTGAATATTACATGTCGTGGTGTGTTGAGTTTTAATTAAAAGTTAACGAACGGTCACATAAGTAAATACTCAATGTAAAAAACCAACAATAATTTTTATATCTAATTTTAATCTAATTTTACATGCTGATATATTATCATAGTTGTAATACCGTTGTGTATTATTTTAAATGGCTTGGCTAAGTCGTCGGTATTATAAAAACTCATTGTATTCCTTCTTTCTAATACATAAATGTGAAATATTGTATATATATAAATTTTTTACATGTTCATGCGAACTAGTAAAAATGGTTAAAAGATTTTGGGCTCCATCCCTTCCAACTAAAACGAGGGGTTCTGCTAGCTTAAGAATAAGTTAGCAGAACCCTTATCAAAAAATATAGTGTAAAAACAATTAGATAAAAAAAGGTTAATTTTGGGCTTGTTAAATGTTAAATGTAGGATTAAATTTTTTTTATTCTGTTCGTTCTTGTAAAAGCGTTAGGCGTTATGTCTTCAAAGCTAGCAGAATTCAAAAATCAAAAATCAGGTCAAAACCGAAATAAGAACGCATAATAAAATCAATTGACATACAAATAATTTTAGACTCGTAGTATGGCCTAACCTACTGATCCCTTAAACAGATTTGGGCTTCCCTCGTACTTGACAAAACTTCAGGTCATTTTAATTAAAACTAGCAGAACCCAAATCGAAAATAAGACTAAACCAGAAACTAGAACTTGATTGATTGGATTTTTGATTAGGGTTCTGCTAGATTTGTTGTGAAAATGTCTTATGCTTTTTCTACAACTACAGTTTTCCAATTATTTTTAAAAAATATTTTTAATATAGGTTATGATGGTAACTTGTTTTAAAGCTAGCAGAAGCCACCGTTTAGTTGGAAAGGATGGAGCCAAACATTTTTTTAATAGAGCTTTTAATTTGTCTTTTTTGAATTCGCCTATAATTATCCATACTATCTTGTCTGCTGTATATATTCTGCTAGCTTTATGGACGTGTATGTAGTCTTTAATGAGTAAATTTGTGAATTTAGATGAAGGAAGGATAATAGGATGCTTGCATTTGCACTCCTAAGCGTCGCAGTACAAATATGTCTTTTGATTAAATGTTTCATGGTTTACGGTTTTTGTTTGTTAAAACTCAATGTCGGTTCTCCCTTTCTCTTTCTATTTCTATGATAGAGATGTACGACCCAAGTCGTAAAGAAAGTTTAACTATATTCAATTCTTCAATTCTTTGGAAAATGGCAATATTGAGTCTCTGTTGATCATTGCATACAGAATCTTTATTTAGTGCTTCTTTTAGTGTCATCTTTAATTTCCTGAACATATAGAAAGCTAAAAAAATAACTTCACCTGCAGGTGGTGCTCCTGGTAATTAATTTACAAGGATCTGGCAACCAAAAAAAAAACGGTGGTCAAATGATAACAAATGTCAATCTCTCCTCTATGACGCACTATAAATTACACTGGCTAGGTTGCTAGCTGCATCAAAAACCAATCCTTAAAGCATTGAGTTTGTACGACACCTTGAAGATTAAAGTCTCTAATTGTACATGGGCCTTAATATCCTGTTTTGTTTTTACCCATCCCTATTGCATTACGTAAACGTCGAGAAAATTATGGAGCGAGACCAATGTGCACCTTGTGCATGTGAAAAGTATAGAAACGAGTAAAAGTATAGAAACATATTTGTATAGTACGTTTTTCGTTTTGGCGTGTGGATTGCTGAAATAAAATATTGTTCTACATTTTTTGGGTGCGAGAATTTTTTTGGTTAAGTTTTGGAATTCGCAGAAAAAATTGAGTTTAATTTTGGTTTTTTGATAAGTCGGGTGCAACTTTTGTATTGTGTAGTAATCCCCCGATATACGTTCTCTCAATTAACGTCGTTTCGATTTGTATCGCGGAAAAGTTTGAATCCTTTCGCGTTGATTAACGTCACCTTTTCGATGTACGTCCTTCATTTTTTTCCTCTTTTAATCGAATTTACTTTTTTTCTTTTTTTTCGTTTGTTGTACATATTTCTATTTCTACTTTTATGTACATACATATATATTTTAAGGGATTCCCCTATATTTTAATTGCTTTATGTACGTGTCGCATTTCTATTTAGAAAGTAGTACAAACTATTCTCGTTGTGAAACGTTGTACCTACATACCGTTGTGTCTAGTATCAAAAATCACATACGTTAAATAAAATAAATTACATACACATTTAAAATTATTTAGGGAGAATTAATTTATTTTAAGAAAATTAAATTAAGTGAAAGATGAGTGAGAAACAAAAGAATATCCCCATTTTTGCCTCGAGTATAAAGAAGCAAAGTTATTCAACCTTTAGAAAAAAGAGAAAAGACAATTTATTTCGATGGGACTACCACCTACTGTTGTAGCGACAATTTTAAAAAATTCGGAAACAAATGGTGCGATTGGACAACCAAGTCCAGACAAATAATTCTGGAAAAAATGGAAAAAGCGCTAAGCATTTGGATAAAAGATTTAAACGAAAAAAATACCTGTAACCATGCTCATTATTCAACAGAAAGCGACCAGTGTATTTAATCGTTGAAAAAAAATTAATAGTGAGGGCGATAAGAACCTCAGCTTAAGCGATAGTTCTGGATGGTTCGATAGATTGAAAAAGAGAAGGCAGTTACATAATGTAAAAATTACCGGCGAATCTGCAAGTGCTGATCCGAAAGCAGCTAAAGAATTTCCAAACAAATTTAAAGAAATATTAACTGAAGGAAGATAACTACTCAACAAATGTTTAACGTCGATGGACTACTTTGGAAACGTAAGCCGACAAGAATTTTTATTTCGAAAGAGGAAAATGCTGCTCCTGGACAAAAAATGGCTAAGGATAGATTAACGCTCCTTCTTGGGGGCAACGCATCTGGCGATTTTAAGCTTAAGCCGTTTTTAATATACAAATCAGATACACCAAGAGCCATGAAAAATATATCTAAAGAAACTTCCGGTCCATATTTGGCAATCTAATAAAAAGGCTTGGGTAACGGCTGGTATTTTTTCCGAATGATTTAACAAATATTTTTGAACGGCAGTTAAATCATATTGTGAAAAACATGATTTGGCACATAAAGTGTTGCTTCTCATCGATAATGCCCTTGGTCACTCAGTTAATTTGGATGAAGCGAACGATCAAATTAAAGTAATATTTTTACCACCGAATACTACTTCTGTCCTTCAATCCATGGACCAAGGAGCTTTTGGAGCATTTAGGAGATTTTATTTACTTCGAATATTTAAAATTTTAATCGATACAATGAACAACGAGTTAGAACAAGCAAATGGTAATGATATCATTCGAAATGGCGGCAAGAGGTTTCTGGGCCAACAATGAACAATGTATGGAGAAAAGTATGGCCCGAATGTACATCTGAGTCTGAGGATGGTGACATAGCACAGAAACTGTATTTTTTCGTTTCTTTCCCCGTTTTGATACAGGTTTTAATTGCGACATAACTAAATTTTCGGTGCAACCACACTTACACAAACAAATGAAATAAAAAAATATTTCAAGGCCATTTTTCACTTATGCCAGCGTTTCCCAAAGTGGGTTACGTGGCAATTTTTAGGGGGTTCCATGAGCTAGTACTAGATAAAATCCGTGCCCTAAAGTTTCATTTCATACATACACACATACATACACGCTACATTTCATACATACATACCAAAATTAAACAATAACGATAATTATTGGGTACAAAATCATTTCAAAAGCAATGAAAAGCCAACGGGACTACAAGCAGTAGAATACGAGAATTTAATTGAAATTAGTTCGGATACTTGCTAACTTCGAAAAGGTGCAGTTAGCAACTTTCTGTTGTATTTGATGAATATAAAAATTTAGCCAAAGCGGCTATTAGAGTTATATTGTAGATACTCAATCGGCTATAGCAAGCTACCAATTTGCTAGCCAAAACCCTGGCTACTCAATCAATTTTACCAATGAAATTTGATTTGTCACCCCTGGCGACATGTTCTACCATCACATTTTCGATACTTTATCGAAGTTTATTTCTCATTTTCCTAAACTAAAATGGACAACTGTTTCATTTATGAATTATTTCTTTTCTAGTGCTATCACAACCTACTAGTACAAATTGATTGATTGATTGATTGATTGGAATGTGCGACCAAACCTAAGTAAGATTCCCGGTTGACGCCGGGCCCATCCGCACACTCTTTTACATATAACAAGATGGAAGGATAGGAAAGGTTTATTAATTATTATGGAAATTGACCCGGTTTCAGACACCTAAGTAGTCAATAGTTAGTAAATTGTTAGTTGAAATGTAATATAAGACGGTTAACACAAGACAACACAATTATTTTTGATTTTTTTTTGTATATAAATATTCAGCAATCAGCATTCTAAAAAAGATTATAATTACTTAGATTTCAGTAAATTTCAAGAAATAAAATGTCATTATTATGAGTCAAATTATACTTGAACAAAATAAATGTAATGTTATGATTAGTATTAACTAAATTAATTTGGTTTACATAAAACAAAACAGAATAAAATAAATGGAATCCATAAATCACCAAATATTGTACTCATATCAAAGCAGGAAAGGAAGGGTAGTACCTGAGTGTTCCTTTTATCTTCAACGGATATAATCTTTGTGAATCTGTTGATTTAAAGGATTTATTTATAAATATTGTTAAATAAAAAAATTATATAATGTGATGGTCACTTGTCCTTGCCATCCCTAATGTAACACAAATGTTTTTTATAAAAATAAAAAATGACCAAATGAAATCTGGTTTCAAAAACAGCTAATTTGAAATCTGTAAGGTAATATATCAATAATGGATGTTCGGCACATTTTAAGAACCCCACTACATAAACAAATTAAACCAGAATTAAATAAAACTTTTAAAGTAATCAGGAATCTGTAAGATGAGAGAATTAATAATAAGTAGCTAACACAACTGTAGGATCGGATCCTTGATAACCGATTATTTAACGCTTGAATTGTAAAATAAATGGTTCAGTAAATATTAAAATAAGACATTCGAAAACAATTTATTGTCGTCAACTGTATTAAATAAAAAGAACAATCAGCGGTAATTATTTATCCAACCTAGAACAAGCTAATCAAAACCCTCGCCAATTTACAGTCTCCCGAAACAACCTAGAAAATAATTTAATTAAATAAATGCCACGATCCTTGAAAAACCATCTAAGGACAGCAATATTTAACTGCATTTCAAATTTACTCTGTAGTTTCCAAGCTATCTGTAATTTCGAAAAGTCAAATACCCTCTGAAATATCAAATTTATTAGCAATCCGATTAGCCATTATGATTCCTGCCTTGTCTGCTCTTCTGACTTTTAAATTAAAATTTTGTTTTTAATTAGAAAGTATTATGGCTTCAAATAACTTCTGTAATCAAAAATTTCCATTAGGGTAAAATAAATTAGCTTAATCAGGAACTGTAATGAATAATAGTATTAATAATAAACACCTGATAAATCTCGATAACCCTAAATTGCTCATTAAATTTAAATATAAAAAATATAATAATTTAATACACAAATTCTGAATAATTGGATGAAGGAATATTAGCAAATTAGTTAATCTCTGAAATCAAATTGTGGAAAGAATCATTTGTATAAACAATGGGGTATATCCTCCATTCGGTCGCAAGTCAATTACCCCATCAGAAACAGGGCCACTAGATTTACTTTGCCATGCAAATCCTTACATCTTTTTTAAACTTACATAATTAGCTTTGCGATTGTTAAGTAAAAATACATAAAAAGACTGCGACCTCGGAAAAGGTGTAGCAGTCTTTCCGTGGATCTCCACCTCACAATCACAAAACAAACCCAAATATAAAAAAAAATTGTCAATTGGCATGGCAAACCAAATCCAGCAACCATACCTTTGACCGCAAATAATTAACCTGCGACCGGACAGAGGATACACCCCAATGATAGTAAAGTGTATCAAGAAAAACATGTAATGTTTATCCAGGAGTACTCGATACACGCTTTTCTAGAATAAAAAATCAAACCCACTGCAACACATAAAGTTACATATTTCCGAAACGATTCCAATAGACAAATCTTTTCCCTGTGAAACCTCTACTATTTACCAAGCGATCTTCCGTTAACATCTCTAATCAACAACATTTATGCTTTACAAAGCCACGATGAATCCACGACAGATTATAAACGTATCGTGGTAATCCTATAGCTCAAAAATTTCAGCGTACGACTGATCATCCTAAATTTCAAAAATGATTCCACTCGGGCTAAATTGACGCCAAACTTCAACAAAAGAATCTATAATATTCAGTAAAGAGACTAATTTGGGCATGTAAATCTAAAGCTCAGACAGGAATAAAATTGCAGTAAAACTGCAAATTTGACTTCTTATATTAATAATTCATAAATACATCAACAAAACAATTTAAAATAACGAAAAATAGCTTAGAAATATAGGTAACAATAAAGCATATATTATATGAATACAACTTTCCGTATAAGTTGAGAAACATTATGTTGAATAAGTAGCTCATAATATGCAAAACCCATTTAAAGCAATCTAATATGAAATTAAAATTTATTGTAAAAAATTTAATTATTTATCCTCACAGTGGCGAGTGTATATTGATCTAAGATCTAAGATTCAATCGTTGTTTTTTTGTGTCCTTTCATTCAGCAAAACATTCACACAAACACGCATAAAAAGCAAATATATAATAAATATATTATAATTAGCCATATAATATAAAATGAAGTAAATAAAATGAAATAAAATGAAATGAAAACAAAACTGCCCTGATCTCGTACATTGTTTCTTCGTATACCTATCGATACTCACACATAACACAGCAGCTAGAAGCATATAACAAGCTATATACGACATCGCAAAACCACATTTTCGTGGGTATCGAAATGTACATCTCATTGTACACCTCCAATGCTAATTTCCATGTAAATATAACTAATACATACATATAATATGTACTTACGAGTAAATTCGTATATAAAACAAAACATAGGATTCAAACAAAATTACCAAAAGCAGCAAAAAACAAAACAACAACAAAAATTGTTAGCCAGTGTGACAAAACAAAACAACAGAATTGAAAACGCTTTCTTGCGCAAACTATACTCGAATAACCTACGAGAAGAGAATACTAGTACTCTGCACCTTTATGAGTTAATTAATACAGTTATTATGATTATATACTTAAAATTTATTTGTAAAAATATGTATTAAAATATGTGTTAAAACAATGGAAAAAAATGAAAGAACACTTATCTTGTACATCTTTGGAATAAAAAAAGTCTTACATATTGATGAAGAATTACATACAATGCATAAGATGCATTCAAGCAACGGTATCAAAATAAGTACATATAAACGAAAATTGTTATGTACATATTCTACACCATTGCAAACGCACCATACACAAATTAATATAACTGTACAATACGTACAACTTTTCACTTTACTTATTAAATTCCACAAAACATTATTAATATTATTATTTATTTATGGACATATATATTAGTTAATTGATTAGATAATTAAAACACATTTAATTATAAATTATTTATTTATTTAGAGGAGAGACAAAAAACACGTCTTTCCTCTACGACGTTCAATCTCCGACCCAACCTACTAGTACAAATGCGAACAAATTGTCTTTCTCTAATTGCGTTCAAGTATCGAAAACAAATTATTTCTTGATAGAAATGGAGTAGAATATCACAATATTTCAATCTAGTAAGCTGGTAAATGATATAAAATGTGGAATAGTGTCACATTTTATTCTAAAGAAGCGAAACATAATCTACGATAAAGTATCGGAAATGTGATGGTAGAACATGTCAGCACAGGATTATGTGTAGTAGTGATGGGTTTATTAGATACTTTTCAGTATCAATATCAATTGATTCATTCGAACGAACTACCTGATACTTTTAACCTGATACTTTTAACCAATTGATATTTTTTGTGACATATGAATTTAATACTTAAAAGGAGCTACTAATCAAAAACAATATGATTTAATAATGCTAAATATCTAATTAATCATTTATTAATTTAATACAAACCCATTCGAAATAAAAATATCATTTATTAATTTTATATAAATCTATTTTCAATAAAAATCATCCATAAAAAAAATATTTCAATATTAAATCCAAACGTTCAACAATTTAGTTACCGATATCCGATATAAATATCAATATACCGAAACAGAAAGTATCAGGTTCGATATAAATATCAATTCGAATATCAATATCGGTTCGTCAAGTAGAGATTTACGAATCTCACATACAAGTATTTATTCGGTATTCGTTCAAAAATATCAATTTGGTATATCAGCTCAATGGTAAAGAAAAACTTTAACTCATATACGTATGTTTCATCTGTTTTGGATTCTCTTTCGTATATACATACATATATTAAAATTGAGAGACGAAAACTTTTATATGTATACACAGAATCTACTTTAATATTTAAGTAGATTTTGGTATACATATTACGTCGTTATATGTTTGCAAAGCTATTTATCTCTATTTTTGAGAAGGAAACATTCCAAAATATTATTAGTCGGTATACACAATTCACTCTCTCACAAAACAAATTATATAAGGAAATAAACCATACCAATACCAAACCAACTATTTGGTTATTCATTCCATTTGAGTATCGAATGTATTAGTTGATACTTTTAACCTGATATTTTTAAAAGTACTCAATTGATAGTTCGAACGTTTTGAGTATCAGGTTAAAAGTATTCGGTTCTACTCAGTTCGAACATCACTAATGTGTAGCAAATTGCTTGCTTGCTAGTCAATCGAGTATATCTACCCTATCTATTACGACTAGTTGGCCTTGAAAAAAATACCAAATACCAGAAACCTGGTGTGGAATTAGGCATTGCTCCATTTATTTTTCTTTCCCTTCGAAATTTGTCACGTTTAACCGTTTCCGTTGGATTTATTTTTCACGTTGGACATTTGGTTTTTATTACTTGTTTTTTCCTCATTGGCTTGAATTTACTTTAAGTTCAGCTAATATCCTAGCTATTTTACCTATTTTACCTATTTTTTTGTTTTGCTTTGCAATAAGATGAAGTTTTAAATTATTTTCGGGTCGGAATGGTGGAAGGGGGATTTTTATTTCGAGTCGGTTCCGAAGCTGCAGGCTGGGCTTGACTCCAGCATATGTGTGGTCCATTCGAGGACGATTGTAAACTCTACATGGTCTCCCGTGGCACTCCGGCAGTCTCAAGCTGTCGAAGTGTAAATTGTGGGAGATCCTTTAGAGGTCTTTCCGACTGAAGAGAAGCTTTGTCTATTGGAGAAACGTCCATATAACGCTGCTTCGTTGTGGCTGGGCATCGGACTCTCGAGGTCGATTGGTCAATCGTAGAGGTTTTTCCAGCAAACATTGTATTTGCCATTCGGGGAAATCTGGTCGTTCCTGGGTGGGCACATCCAGTTATTATTATATTAATTCACGTTCCCCAAATTTTAGTCTACGGATTCTGGTGGCATTTCAATTTAATTTAGAGCAGGCAAGCCTTAATTTTTCCACGACCCAAAACCCTGAGATCTAGTAGACAAAGACACCGTGGGACTGGCCTCTGGATGTTTAGATGAAAAGGAGTTTTATCCCATATGTGGTACTCCAACTGCTCCGTTGATTAATCTACCCTCCAACGAAGCCGGCACAATGTTTTCTGGGGTGAGCCAATTATTGCAATGCCCATTCATACGGAATTAAAAAATATCTAGGTCAGCAAAGATCGACGTTTTATTAAAACTCCTATTACTATAGTTATAATGAAAACCGTCCATTTGCCAATATTAACGCTGGGTTCGATACAGATGATGAGGAACTTGCAAGAGAAACTGATTTAATGCATAAACAAAAGAAAAAACCTAGAAAAAAACGGAGAGCAGAATTCTAGTCAGAATTTGGGGAGCATTCTCATGCAAAAATTAATGAAATTACCAAACTATTTAACACGAAGCAATACTTAATATGAGTATTAACACTGGAAAAATCACAAAATTAATACCTCAATGCAAGAAATGCCAAGACTTTAGTGTGACAAACTAGTGCGGGTGAGATATTATGTAAGTAAAGTATATCTGTAGTAAAAACACGAAAAACTGTACAGTTACTCGAATATACAACGCCCGACAATCTTTAGACGTTTTGAAATTTTAAGTTTCAAAATCCAAAAGTTAAAGGTAATTATTCCGAGTAAATGCTTCAAAATGCCCTTGAAGCTATAAAACGGGGCGAAATGTCTAAAAAAGGCGCTGCTAAGCATTTCGGCATCCCCAGAACTACATTGCTATTCCGGCTAAGCAATAAATTTACAAAAGTGAGGCGGGTCCTCTAACTGTTTTAACCTCGGAGGAAGAAAACTTATTGAGGAATGGATAATCACGTCCCAGAGCAAAGGATTCCCTAAGAGAAAAGAGGATGTGTTACGTGCAATTAAAGAGTTCTTAGATGTGGAAGTAAGGGATGACCCATTTAGATCTGATAATATACCCGGAGATGGATAGTTCCGATTATTTTTAAAACGGCATCCCAATATTTGTTTACGAACACCAGATCCCGTTTCGTCGGCGAGTTCAACAGTATCCGGTATAAAGACGTGGTTTCCAACCAAAATATTTAACGGCTATGAAACTAATTTCCTACTCTGCCCCAAAACAAAAACAGTATTGGCGGCGAGAGGTGTCAGAAACATTTATGAAGTTGACCGTGGCGTGGCCAAAGCGAATCTTACGGTCATCTTTACCTCTTCTGCAGCAGGCACGATGGTGCCGCCAACGATGATTTATCCCTATAAACGGATTCACGATGATGTCCGGAAATCATTACCAAATGGCTGGGGTTTGGATATTAGTGATAACGGTTGGATGACCAAAGAGGTGTTATACGAATATATATCCAAAGTATTTCACCCTCATCTTCTGAATCTTTTGAACCAGTTATTGTTTTTTTTATACGTTCAATTGGGAATAATTTTTATAGCATTATATTCAAACGCCACCCGTTACCTCTTAAGAACGGATGAAACAAAAAAAGTCAGTGAGTGGCGGCGACAACAACCCCGGCGAATTTCTTACCAAACCAAAATTTGCTAATATTCTCGATACAGTCATTCAATCATGTGTTGGTCTCTTTCCATGGACAAAAATTCTTCCAATTGCTTAGCAAAATCGTCGACCATCCTCAACGAGGTCCAGATGCTTTTGAAGTTCCTCATAAATAACTTTCATACGAACGATTTATTCAATTAGCTGGAGATCATAAGATTACTCAATTTAGAGACGCTTTCAATGGTTTACGTAGCACTGAATTGTGGCCCGACGAGCAATCGTTACTCTACAAAATGTTTTTAGAGTTTGAGCCCTAAGGAAAACAACGAGGAACCCATTGTTTCTACTGAAAACGCCCTATACTGATTGAAACAACACAATTTGACAATACGATTGGGTCTTATGTTGATGTCTCGATGGTAAATCTTATCGACAGATTTCTATATGTAAAAGAAGAGATTAAAGTGGAAGAAATTTCGGAAATGGATCGGGAGGTACCGGGTTCGAATCCAGATAGGGGCAGGATGCAAAAGGGATTTTTCATCATCTGATTACGATCGGTGATGGAAATGAATAAAACTATGACCCCCTGTCGGAGTGCACAACTCATGGGTTGACCCATCTTCCATGCCAGTACTATAGGCTGACATGGAGCTATGCAATGTGCAGAAGGTTACGTAAATTGGACTTATAGCCGTACATCCTCGATCTGGCAAGCACGCGTAAGGTAGGATGTCAAAAGTGTTAGACCCCAGAATAGATTGCATAGAAAAAACACACGAGATTTTAAAACTACATCGAAGGTACCCCATTTGATAGAAGATTATCTGGATTGGCCCATTAGACCTGAAAGGCAAGGTACTTAACCCATCAAACCCAAGAATCCTTTCAGTATAACTGATCCATTGTGGGTTAAAGCTGAAAAAAATAAAAAAATTAAAAGATTATCAAATCAAAGATAAATAGAAAATCAAACGGTTGAAAAATATAAAAAAAAGTTCTATGTAAAAATGAACGAGTGAAATCCAAAAGAAGTAAGGGTAAATCGACTGAAAAAATACTGCAACAAGAAATTGAATATTCCTTAATAAACTAATTTACATAGCAACTGAGTTTTTTTCAATAACTTCACCACTATAAAGATTGCCAAAGCAGTGGAAAACTGATGTCAATAATTACATTCGTGTGTCAATAATCGTGCTTTTGGCACTATACTGCTGAACAGTCCCTATATAGTCCAGGTTATGAAAGTTAGAATCGTAGATAAACGTACGATGAAGTAAATACAATATTTACTTGTAAGCTGTTCCAACTGAAATTTTTACAAGCAGCTAACAAATAAATTGCATACAAAATCATTTTGCAATTTTGACAATCGATTACCACACGTTCTGATATATATACAAATAAATCAAATTAATCTTCAATTTTCCGAAAATACCAAATTATTTGTAAGTCACTCTAAATCTAAAGTACACAATACACATATTTGCATTTCACTCTCGGTATAAGGAAAAAAAAAAAGTTTTTCATCTGGCATTTATTATAAATGTATAACAAAAATATCGTACAACAGAACAAGTTGAATTTTTGTCAAAAATACACGACAACTCTAACAACAAAATCAACACAAAAAGATTTTCCAAACTCAATTCATAAGTACGTAAAGTATTCTCTATACTTTGTATTTGGAACAACGAACATCATAAATGAAATGGAGAAAAAAAAGGAAATTTTTTGAAATTTTCCATGTTCTTCGTGGTGTACAAAGTAGTAGTGTACTGAAAATGATAAAATGATGTAATGAATTAGTAATATAATAACAACAACAAAAACAGCAACCGATCCATAACACAATATATTTCTTTGGGGATGGTGTAAATTTGTTTTAAGTATAATACAGCAAAGATGAAGAATAAGAAACTCTTGTATTTTTATATGGCTTCGATATACAAATCACGTTCTTGTTCAATTTTTATTTAGCAATTATTTCAGAATTTTCGCCTATTGTCAGTATTTTTTTTTTTTTTATATCAGTAGCTATATATTTTACACTCGACTATAGAGGGGAGGGTGGGACACATAATATTTTTGTTAAATCGGTTTTTTATTTTATGACAAGAAACCAATACATATTCCGTAAACAATTGATTGGTATAAAATCTTTCAAGTTTTTCTAACATTTACTGCCGACCCCTCCCCTCACCCAGAAGTTATCCACTTTAATTTAGTACTGAGAACAAAAAGCTCACTTTACACGTTTTGTTGTAAAAAAAAACGTTTTATAAAATAATAAAGTTATAACATATTAGAATTTAATTTCAAGTCACTTTAAGAGTGCAATTAAGACAGTCTCATAAAAAAGTGTTTTTTAAAGTAAAATATATAAAAGGACCTTAAAATAAAATACTTAATCATATTAGATGTACATACTTCTTTTCCTGATTTGCTTTAACAGTAAAATGGTAAAATGTAATTACATTTTCCAGTATTTTTCCTTAAAATTAATTTCATTTTCATTCCGCACACAAAAAATCTCAATTTCGAAAATACTTTTTCACGGTAAACAGAATGCGATCTGTAAGACAATTGACTATGTCTGTTCTCGTATGTACCGGGTACCTATATATAGAGGTGTATGCGGGTGGTTAATTTACCTATACATATTTGAAATGGGTAAATTAAATTATTTAATTTAAATACACGGAAAATGAAAATTTCATCTGCTAACAACGCAGACAGAGCTTTTCGTTTAATTTTCCAGTTTTTTTCTTTTAATTATTACAAATTTTTTCGAGAAATACAACAACAACAAAAAAACGTTTCATTCTTTTGATTATATTTCGTTTTTGTCTTATTTCTTAATTATTTTTATTTATTTAAATTTTTAATCAACTACATATAGTTTTTCTTGCAGATGATGTTGTTGTTGTTGCTCTAAATTTTGTTCGAAAAACTAATTTTCATTTATAATTTTTACCGGGGCTCGTCGGTTTGTTTTAGGTGTACAAAATGCACGAGATGAACTCGGTTGCTTGGAAAATTAGAAATTACGATTAAAACTTAAAAAGGGTGAAAGGATGGGGCCCGCGAGTAACGCTTAATACGAATATGTTATGTAGGATCATCTTTAAAACCCCTGAAACTTTTTAGATAAAAAACGTAAAAGTGAAACTTATTTCGAGAAAATCGGCAGTATCATTCTATAACGTACTAAAGTCCAATTTGTTTCAAATTCATAAGAGATGGGCTGGTACCAACTCAGAATAATTGTAAAAATTGAGACTTTATTCTTGTTTGCTGGCGCTACACCCCATGAAAGGTTTTTCCACCTCTGCAATGCTCTTCCGGATAATTTAATCGACAACAAGGAGGTGCCGCAGACACGATGGAAAAGAGTTTGAAGATCCTGTTCTACGTTGCTCGCACCGACTATGTTTTATAGTTCTGTTTTGGGAACGTAGAACATGTGGACTATCTGAGCCTCGATGACTTATATACATAAATGATTTTGAACATCTCTATTTTTGGTCTCGAGATTTAGGGAACCTGCTACAGTCGTGATGTTATATCTGCAAAGACTGAGTTTCGCACTAGTATCGATCACAGGTAAATAACTACGTTACTATTCACGTTTTCGTGTGTCGTCTGTGAAAAAGTATCCACAGTTTGGCCTTCTCGCAATAGTTATGTATTTAGTTTCCGCTTCCTTGATATAGAAGCCGATTTGTTGGACTGTTTTTTCCAACGGAAGCAGAACTTCTGTGAGAAACAAGATGGTACGATCCAAGATGCATATGTCGTCTGCGTAGACTAACATTTGGCTTGATTTAGAATGTAAATAGCTGCGCTGTGCTATTTTAAGAGAAAAAGTTTGATCGGTTGCTGAACTGCCTGAGCAAAATCCGCATTGTTATAGTCGCTCAAAATACGCTCGCTGGAAATGTATAAGTCATCAGCAACTAAGGGAGCCAAAACCTTGTAGCTAGTGTTGAGCAAAGCTATTCCCCGATAATTGTTCTAATTCAGTCGGCATCTCCCTCTTTATGTAGTTCACAAATTAGAGCTATTTTCTACTCTTCTGGGATATTCTCTGCGAACCAAATCGACCAAGCCAGGCCAAACATGCGGTAGAAGAGATAATCGTGGCCAATCTTGTGCTCTTCGTTACAGTAGACAGTCCCGCCAGGTGCCTTATTATTTTTAAGTTTGGATATGACCCTCGGCCCTTCATCGTAAATGGATCGGATGAATGTGTCATGCATTGATGATATTGGCTGTTTGCTGCGGAGAATAACGTTTTTCTATTTAAGAGTGACGTAAAACAATTTCGCCACACTATCAGGATAGTTTTTGTGTCCTTTTGTTACTCTTCAGATGCGTTGCGAATTGCGGTACCACGTGGATGGAAGCCGATATAGATTAATTTTCTAGAATGGTACCTGTCTCTTAAACTGTGAGTTTCGATTTTTAAGCACTTGTTGTTTGTGCCTTTCACGTTTCGTTTTTCTAGACAGTCGGTGTTTTCCCTTGACCATGTAGTCGTTGTGACATTGTCTTGTTGATTGAGAGAGGCTCCGTTTACATGCGCGACCCTTTTCTTGAAATGAAGCCAGGTAATTTTCATCCAGCCAAGTGTTTTTTTATAATGTTCCACTGTTCTTCCATAGAATGGGTTACAGGTACGCACTCCAAGGTTTCTGATATGCTTGCTTCAAAGTTAGCCGGTGTAATCTGTGCCAACGGTAACGCGATGAATACTGTCTGCATTGTTGATTTGCGCGTTAAAGTCACCTAAAACGTTCTTTAGATCATGGTAGGGAAATTTTATTTAAAACACTTTCAAAATGATCATGTTCTGATTTTATCTCTGTTTGGGCATGTTACAAATTAGAAGTTGAAGTGACGCATGTGCAATCTGAATATACATATCTGGTTGTTCATAGATCTCAAATCAGTTGTGAACTGGCGTAAACGATTGCTAATCAGGAAACCACCAGAAAACTCGTGTATATCGATGTTGTTGCTTTCACAGAGAGTAAATCCGAGGCGAACGTGAACGACGATGTTGTAGCATAGTTTCATGTAATGCAGCTGATGCCTGATCGAACAGTTGGTCGAGGCTCTCCTATTTCGAATATTAAGTGGTCGTTGTTGTAATTCCGAGTAAATTGTCGGAGGTGAAAATCCATAATACGAACTTTCCACCACAATCATCATAACAATGATGATCACATGTGAAAAAAAATTTCACAAGTGATCATCATTGTTATGATAAAGAAGAATTATCAAGAATATCATGTTATGATGCAATCAATTTAAATGATTAACACACAATGATGATATTAATCATATAAACTAAGTTTGATTGTATTTCTACTCATTGTATGATAGGGAATATCACAATAATTTATTATTATCATAATATGGTAAATGCAATTATGTATTTATCATATTTTTTTTCTCTCTTCTAAAGCGAAGAATTGCACCTACAGGATTTGTGATAAAATTTTCTTATATAATGAAAAATCATTACTTCTGCTATCACTATTCCCACTTATAAAAAATTATCGAAAATTATCGATCGATTATATCGATATAAACTAAACACATAGAACCATAAAATATTTCTCTTGGTAGTACCATATAGACCTTCTACCCCCCCCCCCCCCCCCCCCATCCTATAGGTAAAAATTTTTTATTGATGAGGAGGATGACCGAAAGAGAAGAAAACGAAAAAAATTTCAAGTCAGTTGATAACAGACCGCATAAAGAAAAATAAAAACGCCAGTGAAGCGATCAGTTTTTTGAGATACACAAAAAAATTATTATTAAAAGTTGTAATCAAGTCTGATTTTTGTAAAATAAATAAACATAAATAATTATAATAATAAAAAATTAATAAAGTTTAATAAAATTTAAGTGGATTAAAGTTTAATTATTAACCATTTCTATAAGGAACCCAATTAGTAATTTGTGGATTTATGGCTTAAGCCTCATAAACGCCATGAACGATTTTTGAATTGCAAAAACAAAAAAAAAATTAAAAGTGTATTGCACTTTGTGGAAAGCCAAATCAAGTGATTGTTGGTTAATTAATAATTAACCAGTGCTACGGTTAAATTCTTCACGATATCAGTGAGCATCGGCGAAAACCCTACCAACAACAAATTGAGCTTAGTTTTACACGGTTGAGTGTGCAAGAGCACGTAACATCGGTACACACGAAGTCCTACACGCGAGCAGTCTACAAGCAGGCGACATTTCTTGCGGGAAAATAGGAGCGGCGTATGATATCAATGCATCGGCAATGGTAATTTCGCCTTCTACCACGACCTATTGGAAGGATTAAGGTATCAACCAAACTATAAATTTTCTTTGCAATTTCACATACTTTTTTGGATAACTGATAACTGGTATTATTACAAAATTAATTTAGAACATGCAAAAAGCTTAAAAGCTCCTATTATTTTTTGTAAAAACCGAAAAAACTGATATGTTGCCCAAAATTTACTAGGATCCCCCAATGAAATTTCATCTCGATGAATCAGTCCATCTGTGCTGCAGATGAACTACAGGTGAACAATTTTTATTGAAAAATGGTTTTTGTCAAAAATCACAATTTCCGCTTAAATGTTGGAAACTGTTTTTCAAAGGTTTTGTTGAAAATTTTGTTTATAATCTTTTAGCTCATAATCGTTTTTCACGTAAATGTTTTTTTTTTTTCAAATATTTTATATGCAAAAATTGAAAAAGCTCATATGGAGACTGTATTTTTCTGTGAACCGATTTTTGCCAAAATCACTGGGACATTCCAGTATGACGAAAAAACTTAAGTGTAGAATTTTATTCAGATTAATCAATCTATCTAACCAGTAGTGGACCAAATTTTGGTTGAAAATTAGTATTTCAGCAAAAATCGTCATCTCCGCTTAATTTTTGGAAAACTGCTCTGAATCGGCATTGTTGCTTTACTTTTCAAAATATTTGCTGTCACTAAAAGCTGTCACTTCCATTGAACCGATTTCGACCGGAAAGCACAATTATCACTAAATTTATGAAAAAGCTTAATTTTGAAGTTAAAACAAATCAGTCAATATGTCTGACAGAAATGTTATTGATTCCTATAAAACAAAAAAATAAAGCGTGTAATTTTAGTGGCCAATATAAAATTTCTTTTACGACAAATGTACATATATCTTGAGGCGACCACAATTAATTTTTAAAGCAAAATATTGAACTTATCACATTTGTGATAATAATTATTTTCTATAATACAAATCTTAATCCTTGCTTCAATTTCGAAAAACTAACAAGGTCAACTCCTATAAAAAATTTAATCTTTATTGCATAAGCATTGAAAAAACCCTTACGGAAGCTGCCTCTTCTGGTACGCAAATGTCTACCTCATTTCGTCTTGCTCTCCTAATTTATGCAAAAAAAACTTTAGTATGAAGTTTTTTTCTGAATCTAGTTAATCCGCCTGATTTTTGTAATGCCTATTTTTAGTGAATAATTTTTTATCATAACTCGTCATTTCTGATCAAATTTAAAATTTGATCTGAACTATTGGGTAAACCAGTAAGTTTCGCCGTTTGACAAAAGATAATGCCACCAGTCAGTTATGGTTAACTTGCCCATTTATAGCGTCATATCCTATAAGGTTGGACATCTGATAACAAACTAACCTTAAAATATTAGCAATTTTGTAAATCAGCGTCATATACTTTTTGCTTGTGAAAATGTCGAGTTTTGAGCCGAATAAGCATCATTTACGTGAACTTTTGACTTTAATTTGAATAAACATGCATCTGAGGCGCATCGATTGCTTATAGATGCGTGTGGTGAAGCTGCCTTAAGTGAAAGAAGTTTTCGGGAGAGGTGTACAAGTGTGAATTGCAAGCATGATTGGATAAAGATTGATGCCAAATGGAAGAAGAACTTGCACTTACAAAATTCAGGCCATTTAAAATCATTGGGAATGATTCAAAAGTATGGAAATTGGGTTCCATATGAACTGAGTCGAGAGCCTGCTTGCCAGGCATTTTGCATCGCAAAGTTACTGGTGATGAAAAATGGATCCACCACAATAACCCTAAAACAAAAGAATGATGGGGGTCACTTGGCCATGCTTCAACATCGACAAACAAGCGAATATTCATGGAAAAAACTCAAGTTGTATATTTGTTAAGTTCAGCTTAGAATCCATATGAGTTTCTATAATACAAAACCATTACTGCAGGGCCTCTCCCGAACACAATCGATGGGATCGAGCAGAGTTCTCAAGAAAAAACGCGTTAGACAGGGTGTTTTGCATGTGGACTGCAACGTCTTATGGAAGATTGAGGGGATCATTTGGAAGGTTTCATCCCATGGAGCCAATGTCCTATAACTTTTTTGTTTATAGTCGTAAAGACACGAAATAACTTTCATTGTATTCTGCTATGAGAATTTATTCTAAATAAATCAATATTTAATACAATCGGTTTAAGAAAATTAAGTTATGGGCTCCCTAATCCTAAAAAATTTACAAAAGTATAAAAAATGTCTACTTTATATACGTATTTTAAGAAAAAACTAGCGATTGTTTTAAAAACTTCTCTAGTTTATGCCCTTTCCAACGGTATGGTACATGCCATAGAAATCATTCACTTTGTGGTCAAAATATGAGATACTATTTCGCCGGGGCCAGGCTTATGAATATACCTTTTAAGTTATCGGTAACTTTTTAATCATCTTCATTAATTAGATTTTTTTTAAAATGACCTCCTTCACTCCGCATGCATGCAAGGAACATTTTTTTTATCTCCAAGGTTGTTGCGCGAGGTAAAATTTAATTTTTCATTTTTTTAAATGCGCCGCTTATCATTTCAATTAAAATTTATATTGTAGGTTCTTTTGTTGCGTACAATAATTGCTAAGCAGGTCCCCAGATGTAGAAATCCAAGGATCTTAGGTCCGTGCGGGCCAAGGAATAGGGTCACCTCTATTAAGGTCACCGGTATTTAATTAGTAAATAAATAAATAAATAAATAATGACCCCTACCAATATAAGTTTGAGAATGCATCATCCAAGTATTCTCTTACCATTCGTTGGTTATGTGCCGGACTTAAGTTAAATTGTTAGGACTTTTTTCTTGCGTTTGTCTTCGCTGTTGTTACGGTACAGCTTTAGTAACGAAGAATATGCTGACATGTTGTTGACGTATGGCTGTGCTAATTGCAATGCGCGTGAAGCGAGAAGGATTGAGAGTGATATCCTGATTGACGTTTACCGCACCACGAGACTTGCTCAACAACTTGTCGACGTATGAGGAAAACCGGCAGCTTTCATTTTTACGAGTCTCGGGTGAATGTGAGGCAACATAATGTTGCAGTCGATAGAAGAATAATACAAGCTTTTGACGAGGATTCTGTCAGGCACATAACCAACTAAGAGAATACTTAGATGATTCATTCCCAAACTCATGAATTGGTAGAGGTGGCCCTATTCCTTGGCCCGCACGGTCCACAGATCTAAAACCCTTGGATTTCTACATCTGGGGATCTGCTTAGCAAATACTGTACGCAACAAAAGTACCCACAATATAAATTTTAATTGAAATGATAAGCTGCGCATTTAAAAAAATGAAAAATTAAATTCTACCTCCCACAACAATCTTGGAGATAAGAAAATATACCTTGCATGCAAGCGGAGTCAAGGAGGTCATTTTAAAAAAAATCTAATTAATGAAGTTGATTAAAAATTTATCGATAACTTAAAAGGTATATTCATAAACCTGGCCCCGGCGGAATAGTTTCTCATATTTTGACCACAAAGTGAATGATTTCTATGGCATGTACCATACCGTTGGAAAAGGCATAAACTAGAGAAGTTTTCAAAACAAAAGTTATTACAAAACAATCGCTATTTTTTTCTTAAAATACGTATATAAAGTAGACATTTTTTATACTCTTATACATTTTTTAGGATTAGGGAGTCCATAACTTAATTTTCTTAAACCGATTGTATTAAATAATGATTTATTTAGAATAAATTCACATAGCAGAATAGCTGCTCCAGACACGACAAAATTATTCTACTTTTCTCTTCAAAATTATACTATTGCGCCGCCGGTAAAAACCTACTTGGAAACACTAAATTGAGAAGTTTTACTCTAACCGCCGTACTCAACAGACCTTACCCCATCTAATTATTACTTGTTTCAATCGATGATGTATGGTAGCTATTGATGGAAAATACTTTGTTTAAAACATAACCTACGGTTCTTCCCCAATAAATGCCCCATTTTTTTTAAAAACCCGGTAGAGTGTTATTTGTATACCCAATAACTTTGTTAATAATTTAATTATTAATTTTTCTATTTTAATCGTTTTTCCGTGAATGCTAGCTACTTTTCAAAATATAAGCATAAAACTAAAAACTTCAATATAAAAGCTTCCAATTCCGGTTGACCGATTTCGGTTAAAAGCTTTGGGATCTTCCGATTTATGGAAAAAACTTAAGTATTCATTTTCACCTCGATCAGACAATCTGTCAAAGCTGACTAAATATCTGGCTAAAATCTCGAGATCAAAAATTGCCATGATTATTATACAAAACACAGTTTTTTTTTTGTCAAAAATCGGCATACTTGCTTAAATTTTGAAAAATTGATCTGAATCGACAAATATAATTTAGAGTCTTGGATTTACAAATATCACTGGGATCAATCAATCAATCCGTCTGGGATATGTAGGGGCCAAATTTTTGTTCGTACCTTTCAACATATTTTGCAATATCAGTGGACCGTACTGGTGGACCGATTTCGGTTGTTTTAGAATACGAATACGAATAGAAGATTAGCTGTGTTCTAATAATCGATATTCTCGTAATTGCTAATAAACTTTCAATATAATTACAAACAACGAAAAACCTCTAAGGAAGGTTTCACATTCGGTGGCCTAATTTCGAACAAAAATCACTGGTATCTCTTAATTAATGAAAAAAAAATTAACTGTGAAGTTTCATCTCAATCGGACAAACCAAAAACAAATTTTTACTTGGGCGATATAGCGAAAGGTAAATCAGCAAAAAACTCAAGATTGAAAATTTTCATGATTTCACTACAGTTTATTTTACTACGTAAAAAAATCTAAAAGCTCTCATTGATGCTGCCACCTCCGGTACACAGATTTCTATCTAATTTTATAAAACGCTCCCAATTGTTGGAAATAGTTCAGCAATGATGTTTGTAATCATTCGTTAATCGAATAGTCAATCGTCCAGGACTGTATAGAGATGTCGAATTTTGGTGAAATATTTTATATTTGGTAAAACATTTAGGGGACTAGTTTTGAGTTCATATTACACGCTGCGTTAAATACAGTTATGTTAAATGTTGCATTAAATTGTTGCGTTAAATTGTTGCGTGGATTACGTGACATTCTAACGTAAAATGTTTTACATAAAAACCTCGATTTAACGGACTAATTGGGGAGTCCGTTAAATTCGAATGAGTCCGTTAAATTCGAATGGGAATATGGCCACCAGGGACGGAACTTGATCAACTCCCAACCAATTTTGTTGGGATTGGGTATATTAGATACTCGTAGAAGTGGGATTCTTAAATGATTTTTGGAAGAGGTTCTGGAATATGGCCACCTGGAACGGAACTCGATCAATTCTTAACCGATTATGATGGGATTGGGTATGTTGGATGGAAATTAGATTTTTAAATGATTTTAGCCACCCGCAAGAAACTGCAGTATTTGGATAACCATCCACTTCTTGCAATTAGCAATGATATACTTGATTTTTAATTTTTAACCTTGTTTTACTAAATGTTTGCGGTGCAGGTGGAGCTTGAACCCCGTTCCCTTTTTTTATCAATACTCGTAATTTCCGGTAGAATTTAAAAAAAAGTCCAAGTTATTTTGTTTGAAATTGAATTTAAGAGCTTTTTATTTTAATCGTGGTCTCGTTCATTTATATTTTTTTCAAAAGCTCGTCCATAAGAAAAATTATGGACCGGCTGCCACTTGGGATATCCCGATTTAAGATGAAAGTTTATATGAAGTTTCACTTCGATCGGAAGGAGATACATACACACGCAGATATACCTTTTCGAATTCAGCGATATAGCGAATTAAATCTGCAACAATCTCGTATATGGTTCCGTGGCTTGCACACTTAATGTCTGTAGTTTTTCTAAATTGGCAGATCTCAATGATGTTTGAAATCGATCCTCTCCAAGTTTCTCATCTTTGGCATTAATTTTGGAAAGTATTTCATTTACGAGAAAAAGATTCAGAAAAACTCCAAAATTTATGTGGAAATGATGAGAGAACCCAGATATTTTTAGCTGACTTCGTACTACTCTAAGTGAAAGCTTCAATAGGAAATTCCTTGTTTTTTGCAGTTATTTTGAAAAATATATAGCAGATATTAAGATTAGCTGTGTTCTAATGGGACAAATTTGCTACTCACAAGTACTTGCAAGAAGATAACCAATGGAACGAGCTAAAACTATAACAGAAGTAAAACATAACCTGTTTTGTGTACAAAGTTAGCTATATGTATAATTTTGCTGTCGTCTTATTTTGGAAAATTCATTTTTTTAAACTAAAATCCACAATTAAATCTCAAAAAAGAGTAAATACTGGTCTAATAATGAAGGCAACGGTTTGATTATGATATACGCCGGCCGAAAAGAAGAATATGTCAAAAATCGCTTGGTATTTCACAGAAGTAAACAAAAAATATTGTTTGTCCTGACATTTCAACATAGCCTATCCCTCACAAGGCCATCTATTAGAATTTTTTGAACCAAAATACCTACCGTTAATTTTATGCGTAACTACTTTCAACATCTAGACCACCATTTGAGCACGGGTGTCTGCGAGTAGATACAAGTACTTGTGAGTAGTTTGCTTTCTATATTGGAACATAGCTATTGAAAATTATATTTCAAATAAAATTAGATCACATCTTTTTTTCAAATTTTACTGGACACGATAAATTTTCACAAAAATTTGACATTATGACACTACAGGTGGATTGATTATTTGAATGAAATTTCATATATTAAAATCTTTTCCATAAGATCCTTGCGAGCTTCCATATGAGCTTTTAAAATTTTTGATGGTTTTGAAAATATTAAATTTTCAACTGGGGTTGACCTGTTGGTTTTCTGAAATTTAAGCAAGAATAATGATTTTTGATTATTAAATGCCAAAAGTTTCACCAAAAGTCCAGCAAGTTTCATTTTTCGTCCAGCATAAACATTTTCTTTTAGTTTTTTTTTCACAATTACTTCGTTGTTATGATTTCTTTCTTAATTGGAATGGCATTCTAATAAGTCATAAAGTGAATAGTTTCAATTAATTGGTCAATGGTGTTGTGATGGATTGGGATTTTTGTTTTTTGTGAATTTTGATGACACATATAGGTTTGTGTTGTCTCTTGTCAATATGACAACAACGAGCCCCCAGTTACGCATGTAGAAATGCATGTGAAATTTCGTGGCAATCTCTATCGGGTCGATGGTAGGCAATTTGTTTAAACTCCATTTATGAATTGACTGTGTCATTAGATCTCCAATATAAAAAAAAAATGAAATGTCATTCATAATATAACAAAAGTTATTAGCAGGATTATGTCAAATCCATCTTAATCAACTCATAAACCATGTTATATTATTAGCTGATGTGTTGTGACTTTACTAATATATGTTTGTATAAAATCAATCTTCCAAATCCAGACATAAGTTTCACTAAAACAGTGAAAAATAAAACAACCCTCCCGTATATGACTAATCATAAATAATCATTAAACTGTCAATCACAATGATAAGTTCATTTAATATCAGGGAAATACGAAAAAAAAATTTATGATTGAAAATCACACATTACACCACTCCCACTATATGATGTACACACTATACACAAACATATTAGGAAACAAATAACACAAAATTTTCACCTGAACTCATCATTGTCATTACTAATTTTCATGTTAGCACATCTTCAATCATCATCATTTAATGGATTTCCAACATAAACGAACGTTTTATGTGCGGCAACGCCAGGTTGGTAGAAAAATCATGGAACACAAAAAAAAAACTAAATTAGAAGCCTCTGATATGTGTGTGCGGTTCGTTCCATTAATATATTATTTATAGAAATGTCTGCATGTCCATACGTATTATCCTTCCTATACCCACCTTAAATTAAAAACGGATAAAATTCAAAACAAAAAACTGTAACTAAAAATAAGGACGTGTATATCATAATGTATATATGTATGTATGTATATAATATAAAGGTGTGTGCTCAGCATAAAGGTTTTCCATTGTTTATGTCATGGATTCGAAATAATATGTGACTTCGTCGACTTCATTTTATGTAATAATTTGATTTTTTGTTTTGTTAATTCGAGTGACACGCAATGCTGATATACAAAAAAAAAATTAAAATCGAAAAACACTGTATTTATGCTAAATTGGCCATTTTCAAGCAGCATAACATATTATGTATACATAAATAAATGATTTTTTAATAATGTGAATGGGTTAGATCAGCGCTTCGTAACTGGTTGGGCGCGACACTTGTTTGCAAATTATTACTAAGCACGATGCTAAATATTTCCCCTGCCGGCTCAGGCGTCGGGTTTTTATGAATTTCTCACCTTGGTCTTTATTTCGGATTTGTTTGGTGATATCATTTCCTGAATACCTTGATATGTGGTTGTCAGTGTCATTTGACAAGTTTCAGTTATTTTGAGTTGTTGATGTAATTTTGAGTAGAGATTCGCTAAAGTTGTTGCGACTTGTCTTATTCGCCTACAATCCAGGGGCCCTATTTCTGAATACGATACGAAAATGTATTCGATACGAAAATGATATCCGTAACGAAAATACTTTGGTATTTCTGAATACGATCGTACGTAATTGTTTGGTGTGTGTCCTTGCTATAAGGGAAATTTATTTTAAATTGTTTTACCTATAATAAAATTATACAACTTGTGCCATTTTGCCTTGACGTTTTGTTCTTGTTTATATAAAATATGTTAGAAATGGATGATTTATTTATGATTATTGTTATTATTAATATTCTATTGTAGTTTTTTTTATCTTAGGTTATATATGTATCTCATTACATAAAATAATAAAATTTTCTTTAAATGCTATGCTGTGTATTTTTTGTGTGCCGTACAAACATTTTTGTTATAAACGAACACAATCAGTGAATCAACGAATAATTTCTTGTGTAGTGATAGTGGCACATCAGAAATGTTTGCAACTCCAACCTCCTACATATAAATTGGTATCATAGTGTTTGGTAAATTTCTGTTTAGAAATTTATTCTGTCAATTACGAATATCCCAGAGAAATTTTTATTATGTTCCGTCGGGATTTTAACAGTAATCTTTACCACCCTTCGGAAGGTGGTGGTGTAGAACACATTAAATACCACTTGGTAATTTCATAAATTTTATGGAAAAAGCAAATATTATTAAGAATTTCTATAAAATTATTTTATATCGTCTTAATAAATGTAATTTAAAAATATAATATATGTGTAACTTATTTAGAAATAAATTTAAGCTTTGGTTTTTCTATGGAGTCGTTAACTAAACATACATCGAACAAAATTCCGTTCATGAACGTATAAAAATCGTTCGAATTCGTTTTGCCAGATAAGGGAAATTTGTGAACGTATCAAGTAGGTACGAATTCGTCTTACAATTGCACGAATTCGTATTCAAAAATACCAATCATACGAATTCGTACAGTTTGTGCTCGTATTCGTATTCAGAAATAGGGGCCCAGGTTCGATTACAAAAGTCCGTGAAAATAGCCCGAAAATCCATCCCGAAAATTTTTGGTGAATTTCTTGGCTAAAGTGTAGTCTACCCGAAAAAAGTGTAGTCGTTACAAAAATGTAGCGCTATCCCGAAACCCCGAATTTTTTGAGCATTTCTTGCATAAAAGCAATTTTTACATAAAAATGTAGGATTATCCCGAAAATAAAATCTAATACAAATTTAATTTTAATTTACACATTTTTAATAATTTTTTTTTTTTTGAAAACTGTCAAAAATTGTTGCAACCTCTTATTGTGGACTAACCGTGCAATATTATAATTTTATAAAAATCATTCTTAAAATTTTAAAAAGCTCAAGCCCTATTGGATAACCGCAGAAGCATAACCTATTGGAACAAAACATACAAAAAAATTAAAATTATAAGTTTATGCTAAATCGAAAAGTGCATTGGCAATTCATGACAATAAAATAAGCAAACCATAATACCAGATATGAATTGCACTAGCGGTATATACGGTTGTTTAGGTCTTGGCGCTAATGAACCCTGCCAATTTAATTTTCATGTCAGGTGGAAAAATAATGTAAATGTTGATGTGAATTTGTTTGGATAGTGTTGCCTGATCAACGTTCGCAAGATGACCGTGAGGAAGTATTTGAAAAAAATCGAAAACCCCAAAATGCGACATAAATATTTGCCGAGTTTCTTGACGCTCCTTGATCCGGATCAGTTCAAATTTTATATGGAAAACATGATCCAAGTTTTGTTTTAGATCACAAATTTTGATTTTAAATCTAGCAAGCGCCTTTGTGTTGATCATGAAACATGAACTGAACTGGATCAGATCAAGCGTCAAGAAACACAGCTTTTGTCAAACAAACTAAATCGAAAAATTTGGAAGTGAAAGCTAAAAAAAATTTGAAGTCATGAACTATCAGATACATATTTCTGATGAAATATAGAAAAGATTCTATAATCAAAGTGATGGGAAACTTGATGCTTATTACTATACTTACCACATATCCATCCAATTACCATAATTGACTGGTTACTTAATAAATATAAAAGGTAATGATGTAGCAATGAATCGATTAGCTATTAGGGCTTACTGTGGCACTATTCTGGTAATTCCCTGGGAATAGGGAATTGGGGAAAGATTTTATATGTAATTTCTACTTTGAAATTTTTTTTCTGGCATACTGAGGTAAAAATCTAGTGGTAATTTTTTTGAAAACAAAATAAAATTGGGAATAATTTTCCTTGCCAATTTAGATATGGAAAAATTATTCCCAGTTTATAAATATTTACATCAAACTTTTCTCCTTAGTAGGCCGGAAAAAAAATACTTGAACTGAAATTACATATAAAATCTTTCCCCAATTCCCTATTCCCAGGGAATTACCAGAATAGTGCAACTGATGGTGATAAAAACAAAAATCAAAATTGTAGTTCCTACAAATTGGATAATTCGAACTTGTCCTTAGGGACATTTGGTAATGTTGTACTTTTACTTCTTCAGACATATGCAATCGGATCCTCCGCTCCATCATCATCCTTTTGTAACAAAACACTGCCAATTCGTAATGCTAGTGTCGCATTGTATGTAAAATTCGCGTTCGTATTCAGCATTCTGTAGCATGGGCGCAGAAGTCGATGCGTGCTCTAAACTTTCAAAAGCTTTGTTTGCGTCAGGAGGCTTTGACCATTTTTTTATTTTTCTTTAATAGTTCTGATAGTGGAGCTGCTAATGTATAGAATAATTATTAATAAAACGCTGGTGGTATCCTGTCATCCCTAAAAATCTCCGAACTTGTTTTGTGGATGTTGGTGCCTGGTAAACTCTGTTATTGCTGTAACTTTTTCTGGATTTACACGGATTGCTCCATCCTCCACAATAAACCCAAGATATTTTACTCATCTTAATACGACGACTTATTATGCTTAATAATGAAAAGTGCTCTTCCAGTGTACCAGATGTTATGAGAAGGTCATCGAGGTAAACGAAGACCCGATCATGAACCTGATATGGAATCACCCTGTCCATCAGTTGACACATTCGCTGCGGGGCATTGCATAACCCGAAAAGCATTACCGTAAACTGGTATAGTGGGCGACCGGACACTGTGAAAGCCGTCTTATCCCTTGACTGTTCATCCAAGGGAATTTGTCAAAACGCGTCTTTTAAATCCAGTGTAGAGATATAACGTGTTTTATCAAGACGGCCTAGCAACCCTTCAATGGTTTTCAAAGGATAAGCGTATTTCACAGTGGCCTCGTTTACCTTTCGGGTATCTAGGCACAACCGGGTATTCCCAGGCTTGCGAACTAATGTAATAAGAGAATTCCATGCATTCTCACGAGATTCTTCGATTACCCCGAGACTGAGCATTCGATCTATTTTGGAATATAAGTCTGCTTGCATAGCTGGGGAGACCGGGTAATACCGTTGTTTAATGCCTACGGCGGAACGAACATCAATATGATGACTAGGAAGAGTGGTTTTGCCTAAACCCAATTTTTTTGAATTTGGAAAAGAATCGACTATGGTTGCCAATTTTTGTTTCTGCTCCGAATTGAGTGGGTGATATTCAGAAATCTGAGGAACAATATCAGAAGGGGTAGAATTTAAAGTTTCTGAAACTACTGAAGCAATAATGCCGAATTTATTCCAGAAATCTGTAACCAAACATCGGTTAAAGCCGGAGCGATATAAAGTCGTAAAATTTTAGTTTGCTTATTAAATGAAATTTTAGCCATAATATAACCTAAAATCCTTTGCTTTTGACCATTTGCAGTTTTCAAAAATGTTGGTAAATTGTGAAATTTGGTATTCGGTTTATTCAAATATTTTTCCTAGCCATGTCCAAAAACGCTTATATTCGCCCCACTATCGAGAAGGGAAGAATAAGGTGCATCGTTGATTATCACATTTGTTCGAGGTCTGCCATCGGCAGAGTCGAGAATAATGGATGGACTTTGGAGTATTGTTTCCGAGTTTTCCAATATTTAATTGTTCTTATACGATGTCGTGAAGGATAATTGTTACCTTCTGTGGTTAATGATACTGAGTTTCGGCCTACATCTTGCATTGAAGTTCGGGACAGGTGTTCGAGGCTGTCTCTTCGGTTAAAACTGAGGGAGGAGTTGGAGGTCTCGGAGGATAAACTTTCCCTGATGGTTTCTTTCCGGACATCAAGTTTCCAGAACGAGAATGGCATGTCCTGCACGAGTCAGTATCCGCGTTTGGAAAACTACACCGCTTGCAATACTTATGTAGTGCGCTATAAGGACATTTTAAGTAAATATGATCACGCCCTGCATAATTATAGCAAAATATTGTGCTGTATTTTGTATAATGACCGTCTGCAAAACTATTACTGGCATCATTCGTTTTATATCTCGCCGTTTCGTACAATGCGGCAACGTCATCACCTACTGAATAGTCAAACAAATGCGATTGGGATGAATCTTCACTTGTTTCTGGTAGGGCTCTTCATTACTATACGAATAAATTCTTGATCGGAAATGCACTTGATAACGTGAGCATTGCTCATAAAAAGACATGAAGGATTCGCCGTCTTGGAATTTTTGCTTCCTTTTATCTAGTTCTGTTTTGATACTATCATCGGTTTTAGAATCATGAAAATATTTTTGCTTGTTTCAATTGGTTCCATGCTATTTTAGTAGTCATATTTAGGCGCATGTATGTTCTGCCGCTTCTCCGGACAACACGAAGCCTAATTCTTCAACTAATCTTCGTTGAGATACTCTAAGCGTATTCGCAAAATATTGTATTTGAAATATAAATTTTTCGACGGCACGATCTTTACGATCTCCACAATATTTCATATTCCAGAATTTAATGGTTCTAGCCGAATCTAACAGGTGAAAATGATTGTTGTTTGAATTAATTGGTTCATAAGAACAATTAGGAGGAAAAGGTGGAGCATACGAATAAGAATAGTTACCGTATGGAGACATGGCCGGGATTTGGTTTTGTAATGGTGCTACTTGATTAGAACCCAGTGGGTTAAATCTAGTACTTTGTGAGTCAAATTCTGATTGACTAGCTTGCCGTTTACCTAATTTCTCTTTCGTCGCAGTTATCCTTTCTTCTAATTTTTGAAGTTCTAATACAATATTAAAAGAATCCGAAATGCTTTTCATATCGTTCACAACACTATTCAATCCAGGTGTCTGGATTAATGAATTGGTGGCGCGAGGGGTATCATGGCTGATTGACTCTTGAAAATGAACTTTACGCATTTGGGAATCTGGACCAATATTTATATCCGCTTGCAGTTTGGTTAGTTGTTGCCAATATATATTTGAAGGTCTTGCTGAAAGGCATCGATAAGTTGTTGGTCATTTGGTGGAATGGGTGAGGACTAAGTTGGCTCGTTCTCATTACCATCAATAAGAATTCCTTAGATATAGAAATTCTCTTTAGTCTACCCTCCACATGACTGATGCGGTGGCAATTTTAGCAAATTGTTCTTTGTCAGATTTATTCTTATTTAGTTCGAATTGGATTTGAACTAATTTTCTATTACAATAGTCTACTTCCCACAGTGGATTCTTTCTTGCTGCCGCATGGGCACTAACAGGTAAAAGAACGGGTGCTTCTGGTTCTTTAGAGACTTGGGCCTTAAGAAGATGATATTGTTCGACCGATGTCCCGCTTAGATTACGGATTTCACGTTCGACTTCCAATTCGTCGTGTTCAAGATGATCAATGTTCATTTTTTAAATATAAATTATAAATTCAACACTCACACGTAGATATTTCATAATACGAATTTATACACAACCAGCTGTAAAACACACATCAAATTAAAGACAAAAAAAATCTAAATATCTTAAAAACATGGGCTCTTTGAGCCTTATTTGGGCGCCACTTTAATTAAAGTTGGCCGCATTGTCCGTGAATTAAACCATAGAAATAACACAGTCTGAAAAAAAATATTTCATTCTCGTTGTCGCAAAAATATTGTAGCACAACACCTAACAATCGTCCCTGAAATTTGTTAGATGTTCAAAGCAGCCATTCGGTTTGGAAACGAAAAAGCAATTGCTTTCCGACGAAAAATCGATATTTTGGAATCTTGATCAGTGGACCGAATGCGATGTAGATTGCCGTCTCTCATTGAATCTTTATATTTGTAGAGAACAGAAGCATCCGACGGAAAAGTTGTCTTCTACAATATGGCGAGTAATTTGAGAATTTGATCAGGAGAGAAACTCAATACTGCATCACAAGTGTGAAATCTTAAAGGCTATCATCTTCCAGCAAATGCAATTCGCGACATGCATCATGGTAGGTGTCGTACAAAATACCATGGACTGTTCACAAATATTAGTAATCAACAACAAACGCGAAAAGAAGCATTCTCGTTGCTTGGGATCGACTGTGTATAATCGGCCTAATATAATTTCCATGAATATGCCCTCGTATCCTTGGATTGGCACGCTTCGCACTCGTGGGTGGGCTGTCAGTTTTCACTGTTTGTTTCACGTAGAAAAACGTAACACATCACTATACATTAATGTCTTTGCGAATTGACCAAAAGTACCTGGTCGGTGTCATAGTTCGGAAAACTCAGTTAGTGTGTTTTCGGGCCAATTAATGCTTGTTGTAGAGCAGTCTCTTCAGTGAAATAAACACTCTGTCCATTTTCAAGCTGGACGGCCAAATGTATAACAGCAGGGTCTCTGTCGTTTATGGAAAAACTCAAAATGTGCCAAACTATTTCATTGCTGCTAATGAATCGGCCCATTTGATAACATGTTTTTTCGTCGTTATCATTTAAATTATAAACAGCAAGTACAGCCATATCGCTGCCCTTATGAACACATTCAAATGTATTTGATGGACTTCGCCGAACTGCACACCTGAACGTGTATGGGTGTTTTGTCGGGTTTGCACAGCACTAGCGAATACAGAACCACCAAGCAGTTGTGAATGTCAACCGTTCCACCATTTGACATTCGAAATTGATATGATTTGCAGAATAGATACTATTGGCAGAACAACGCCAAGGTGCAATACAAGTGACTTGCTCGTGTATCAAATACCGCAGAATTTGACATCAGCGCCACCTGTGGTACACAAACATAACCAAAAAATCAGTCCACCCGTTTGGGAGGAGTACAATAACATACACACGTACATAAGAGTTATTTATATAAAGAGAAAGGTGTGGTGAAATTTTGGGTTATATGTTCTCATTTGCGAAAAATCTAAAAAAAATAAAATAAAAAAATTTCGTCAAGAAAACAAAAAAAAAAATCCTAGATCCCGATCGCCGCATTTAGGATAAGTTCAGTTCATTACATACACACGTACAGAAGAATTATATATATAAAGATATAAATATTTTTTTCTAATGGCATATTTTTATGAACTCCAAGTCTCACGCAGCTTCCACAAAATTTATTTACTTGTAACCGCAATTCACCGAAAACTACATTTTATCGACAAAACGGCAATTTAAAATTCTAGAAAAATGGTAATTCATCAAAAAAATGGATTTGAAATACTTAATCAATGAGATTAGGCTTCACTTTAAAGGTGAAAATATAATTTCATGTGATTGAATAAAGTATTAAAAAATTATAGTACTTCCACAAATGATTCTGCATAAGGTCTAATTCGGATGAAACTGAACTATCGATTGAGAGGTAATCTTTCGAAGACGGGCATTCAGGTTTGTTGGTCGATGTAAAAAAAAACCGTTTAGTTGACTCACTAAACTCAATATGAGTATCAGCAATTGTATACCAACATCAGAAATTACAACATTTAGGGCAATGAAGACTAGCATAATATTGATGTGACGTTCGACGCCCAAGGCGACACAGTTACCAAACATCACGTAACTCATCAAAATGCATATCTACCACCTAATTCCGAGTGAAGAAGCAGATCATCAAAAATTTATCAATGAGTTTTCTGAGAACTCAAAACCTACAATTCAAACTTTTCAATGAAGTTCTCGAATGTTACAAAAGTTCATTGAATTTTTGTAATAATTATTCGCTTGTGTTTAACCATTTCTATACCAAAGACGACAACAGCAATCAAAACGGAAAAGTTATTTAAAGAAACTGAAAGCCATTGAACATCAATTTACGATGCGATATATTTTTGTAAATATAGAACACCAAAAAAAAAATATTTAACAGAAGCAAAAATAATTAATAATTTCTCGGTTTTATTTTTGGAAACTTTCATATTTGCCAAAATAAATGTATAACAAAAAGAACACAAGTAAAATTCAACTACCCGCACCTCCCCCCGACACAAAATAAGAAGACGAAGACGGAGAAGATGAGTCGGAAAGTGTTTTATATTTTTTATATACGAAAAGATTTTTATTTTTTTACTTCTTTTATATATAGAATTAAATGGATAATCAATTGTTCGATGCTGATAAGAGAGAAATGAAAGAATCACAAGAAGATGGAAAATGTACGAAATACTTTTAATTTCAGTTGTGATATAGTTTTATGTGATACTATACCCCCACCACCCGGGATGCTTTAATATTTAAAGATTGTGTGAATTTGTTCCAGTCCAATAAGTTCGATATTAAATTACTTTATACTCGTCTTAGCTGTATATAGATTTATACCTAATGGATAAAGTTGGCACAAGTTTATCGTATAGATCAGCTCGTTGCCCATCATAATATGTATACGCATTATATATGTATGTTTTTTATAACCACCCAGGCACCCCACATACGAAACGCACATAGAAATATATTAGAAAAATTTTTTTTTAAATAAATTGTTCAAGTTTGTGTTTAGCACGAGTCTATATATAATAAGTATCGGAGCCATAATAGACGTTATATTGATTTGTAAGAGAAATTCAATTTTCTAAATAATTTATCCAACAACAAAAAGCGTTTTAACAGTATAAGATCTATCGGTTTTATATCGAACATATTACGAAATTGCGTCATATTTGTTTTAATTAAAGTGATTTAAAAATGGCATTGAATTGCTGCCATACACATATATGTATGAACAAATATGTGCTTATATGTAATCGCACAGTTTTATATATGAACTGTCTGTCTGTCTAACACTAAAAGGTTATCAAATTCTGTGGAATTTTTATTATCTTTGCAAAATGTCTCGGTGTACACGAATCATTTGAACTGCTTTGTGTCGTGCCATATACGTGGTGTAACTAACTCAATTATTTATTTAAAGCGTAGAATATGTCATCCTATACTTGTTGTCGCAAGAATGTGTTAATATAATGCACAATTGACGTATTCTATATAAAAATTTGTATATACATATAGTGTAACGATATACTTGTAAAGTGGAGTCATCACACCGCCGCGCTTAAATAAAATATTATTAGTCTTAATTTTTGCATGTTAATGATATAATCAACAAATTAGACGGTAACTTCTAGGAATTCTGTTAAGATCAACTTTATTATTAAGATTTATGTGATAAAATTATAAATTGTTCACTCACGTTGATAGAATTTACATATACGCAAATACACGAGGTTGTATTCAGACTGGTGGCAATCATAAAGAGTTTTGCGATTTAGCATGTTCACTGAAGAAAAAGTTCTGTCGTTGAAATTCATAAGTCTTTATAATTTAAGCGTGATAAGCAAAAATCGGATATCATCAATCCATAATTCAATTGTGATTCAACTAGATAATGATAAAATACATTGAGAACTTCAAACGAAAATTTGAGGTCAAGTTCTTTTATTGCTAAATATTTGTTTTCTTTAAAATTATAATTTTACCTTAATAAAATTCTTGATCATAAAAATCGTCCGATTTCAAGCATCATGCACTGTTGTGCATGACTTAACATGGAAAGCGCGGTTATTGGAAGAATCGTATTTTGAAAACTAGTCACATTTTGTAGTCGAACCTAGATTGCAGGCGAATAAGACAACAAGTTGCAACAACTTTAACGAATCTCTACTCAAAAGTACCTCAATAACTCAACATATTCGTAGCTTACAGAATCTATGACAATAAATTTTATCCGCTCAAAATCAATAAGGCTTCAGGGATTTTCGCAAAAAAACTGAAAATATTTTATTGCTGAAATTCCGGAATGGAAATAACATGTTCAGCAATAAATTAACGATAATTTGCATTTGGCGTAGTTATTGGGAGAATCGTATTTTGAAATCGAGTCAGATTTTGTAATCAAGTCAGTTAGCCCGAAAATCCATCCCGATTTATTTTTGGTGTATTTCTTGGCTAAAGTGTAGTCAACCCGAAAAACCCGTATCCCGAACCCCCGAACTTTGTGAGCTTTTCTTGCATAAAAGCAATTGTTACATAAAAATGTAGGATTATCCCGAAATTAAAATCTAATACAAACTTAATTTTAATTTACACATTTTTAATAAAAAAATTTTGAAAACTGTCAAAAATTGTTGCAACCTCTTATTGCGGACTAACCGTGCAATATTATAATTTTTCTAACAACATTCTTAAAATTGTAAAAAAGCTCAAGGTCTATTAGAATAAAACATACAAAAAAATTCAAATTAGAAAATTAAGCTAAATAAAATAAGCAAACAATAATACCAGAGCTTAATTGCACTAGCGGTATATCCTGCTATTTAGGTCTTGGCTGCGCTAATGAACCCTGCGAATTTTCATGTCAGGTGGAAAAAGGGTGTAAATGTAGATGTGTATTTGAGGTATACGACGAATGATGGTTGATGGTGAATGGTAGTGAGTGCTAAGCATTGTTTTTCGCAAATGGTGAATGATGGTTTATGGTAAAATGGTTTCTGTTAAATGGTGAATGATACGTGTATTGTAAGTGGGGAACGAATATTGATAAATTGTGATTGATCGCAACTATATTTGTCGTAACTTATAAAAGATGGTAAATGGTGATTGCAGGTATAATGAAAGCATATAAAAGTATGTCTTTTAATTTTTTTTTTCTCGATTTACTTGTTTTTAGGTGTTTAATAATCGTTGGAATTTTTTTATATTATCATAGATGTTTTTTCTATGATATTACCTTGCAAAACTGGATTCATGGTATTAGAACAAAAAATTTCATAAATTGTGACAATTTTGTCCGTCCATTTTTGTAATACATAAATTTATTTGTTTAGTGTCCTATATTGACAAATTGAAGGTAGTTATTGTACTAAGTCGTCGTACTTTTTCCATATATCGTTGACAACTCGATAGCAAATATAGTGTCCTTCCGACGATTTGGGAAAATTTATAACTGGGGTATCATGTAAAAAACTGACAAGTGATACAACTTTATAATTATTTTGATCCATTTTTATAGTGCACGGAATATAAGATAATCGTACAGGAACATCGCTAATTGCTTCGCTTTTTATACAAATTATTTGCCCATAAGAAAATAAGATCGGATTCTCACGCTGGTAACATTCTTTGCAAGTGTTTGAGGGGACTTCTTCCAGACATTCTCCTATTTTTGTCACTCCTAATTTTGCGTATTTTGCGGATTATTCAAATAAATAAGAGGACGTTTTCCTTTTTCATTTGTATAACAGTGTTGGCGAATTCTAACTTGACTTCTAAACTAGTAAACATTTCAAAAAATTTCTTACAAACATTAAATAATTCTGTGGTACTCTCGGACATGAATCCATATTTTTCAACCCAAATTTCTTTTCTTATTTTAAAAACGTCATCCAAATCATTGTTAAGCAATGACTGCAATAACAATTTTGTCCGACATAGCTGCTTAAATTAATTAAAATCTAATCATTCTTCCTTATTAAAAGGGCGATGGCTTGTGGCTTGATAAATTGAGTCTATCGAACACGTGTTTTTGAAAAAGCTACAAGTTTTTATTGCATTTTTTATTAGTGGAATTCCTATAGGGTCCGGTTTACCCTTAAATTTTTTTTTTTAGATTTTGGCTGTGTTTTCCTCTTTGGTTTATTAGAGTTATGGCTCAATGTTGCCATGGCAGTAATAGTTTGGTCTATTTCACTTAAATTTTGAAAATTGTGTACAAAATTAAAATCAAAACTGCTCCGTGATTGCTTCTTTTTACAGCTTGCTGGGGATGAATACTTAATACAACGAGGCGTTAATAAAGTTTGACAATATTTGCATTCTCATTTCGAAGATGCCACTTTTCAGTTTTGCAAAGCAGACACAGTTTTGCAAAATTGAAAAATTATTATCTGGGATGAATGCACTATGGGCCATAAGCATTCATTTGAAGCTCTCGATAGAACGATGAAAGATCTCAACGATAATACCAAACTTTTCGGTGGCACTCTACTGTTGCTTTCCGGTGATTTCAGAGGGGTTTTGCCAAATAAACGCATATTTGAAACAATCATATCTATGGCGAAATGTCAATACATTACGTTAATAAATATCCGTGTTCAACTACAAAGTGATCTATTGGTACTGTCATTCTCCGAACAATTCATTAACATTGGCAATGGTAAAATTCGAACTCCACAGAATATACTGAAAAAGTTTTTATTTTATGTAGAGATTAGTAACCTGTCTATGTAATTTTAAGTATCTTATAGAATTTTACGACATTTTGTAAGAAAATTACGTCCTTGCCAACAATATTTCATAATTACTATGTATAGAACATTGTCGGAAATAAATACGACAAATGAGAAATCTACGAGTTAGTACAAATGAACATATCGATTTGGCGAATTATATCACAGTAAACAAAAGATTCTCTATGCTTTACAATTATTGTAAAGCATAGAGAATCTTTTGTTTACTGTGATATAATTCGCCAAATCGATATGTTCATTTGTATAAAGCAAGATTTGAATTTTTGCAGTTTGGTCGTTGCAACCTGATGAGTAGACCGGCTTTTTATCAGTACGAAACCAAAATGACAAGAAAGAGCTTGTGAAGGTTCTCATGTTTTGTAAGGGTTCCGTGCATTTTTATACAATGACCCTGAGGGTTACATATATTATGAGTAGATGATCTCTTTGTTTTTGCCGTGAAAAACTTTAAATAAAAATTAATTTCCCATATTCGGATTCAAATTCTTCATCATAGTCTATCAAAATTACATATCTGCACCGTTGAATTTTACATAAATAAGAAAATGAAAATTCCATTTTTTATGTACGGTGAAGTTTACATACATTTACGAGGCATTTTGTTTACCCTTAAAAATATATAATTTTTTTTACTGTGCAATGCATCAAATTTTCAGGCAATTTTTGCAACATATGGTAGCTACGAAGGGTGCTTTGATTGGAAGCTGTTCCCAGTAGCGAACTCACCAACTCCACCAGCGTTCGTTGGTTTTCGCTTTTTTATTTTCGCTTCGCCTAGTGAAATCATAAAATCATACCACGAAAAACGCAACGCTATCGTGCACTGAACTTGTTATCTGTCAAGTTTGTGTTTGTGGTTAAATTATATCAATATAACATTTTTATTTACTTCATGGATTCAATCGCTCATTATTTTTTGGAAAACTCCAGCGAAAACAATTTGATCGGAAAATTAGAGCTAATTCTTCTCTTAATCTTACCAGAAACAACATTAGTAAAATAATATTTACATACATTTACATTTTTAGTGCAAATACATAATTATATTAGTTTCAGATAGTTTCTTCCAGTGTCAAAAGAAGCGTTTAAATATTTGGTGGAGGAAATATTGAGAGGAAATACTTACATCTTTACATCACAAATTATATTTTCGCTCTTTTGTTCGCCATAAAATACTACGCGTTGAAAACATCGCAAATTTACGCCTGAAGCCATCAAATTTTCGCCTTGCGAAATGTAAAAGCGAACCAGCAACGAACGCCTGCGGGGTCGGTGGTAAGGGTCCAGATTTTCACGCTAAATAAATTAATCATTCTTGGCTACGTGAGCAAGTTATTTTGGCCACAAAAAATATCGATGATAACGCTATTAATTTTAAAATACAAGATTGTTTGCAATGAAATATCGGTCAAATTTATCAACACTGTTCTAGAACCTGGCGAATCAGTTAATTGGGTTTACCGGAATGCCACAACATAACTTGCGATTAAAAATTAACTAATCAAAATGAAAACCGCCTCTCTCGCCAAATATGCCAATGACAAGCACCAAATATCGTCCGGCCATGGCACGAGTATAGAACGGTGCAGGTTAACGAGAAAGTCCACTTATTTTATTTTGGGCAACAACAAATCCCACAATGATGAAACGAAAATATTGAAATGTCAAACTCAATGTCAAATGTCACTTAGTACATATATAGTTAATCGAAAATTCGAATATCGAGGAAACGTTTACTGAACCCACTAATAGCACGCAAGCCAACGTTCGGGCAGGACAACGTTTATCGGGTCCGCAGTGTGTCGGGCTGTAGTATTTAAATAAAATACTTTTGCATGTAAGTATTGTTGTTAGCGAGAGCATTTCTTTACCCACGGTTTATTAAAATCCATGCTTCCTTAAAACTTATTTACTGTATAGTTGTCTTAAACTGTTTTCTATATTTTGAAATAATTCTCGAATTTTTTCCGATATCGAAAAACCAAGTCCGCCGCGAATTTTTCTAAATAATTTATTATGAAATTGTTTGGTCGAATTTGTCAAATACAAGCATGAAGTTAGCAATAATGCTCCTATAGTTCTAATTAATTCAAAATAGATAATTTAATTATAATTATCATTTAACTCTTTGCACTAGTATGTCACACAGGAAGTGAAAATACTAATTTACTCTAAAACTCGTATATCAGTCTGTAGATCAAAAAAAAATACCACAGTGTAAAAGATCACAAAATTTAAAACATTTTATAATAGTAGTAAATGAAATAAATATAATACGTTCAATTCTACCACTGTAAGTTATTTTAATTCATTTAGCTAAAAATAATACAAGTACCCAACCACCATGAAAACAAATCGAGTGCAAAGTTTTAAATATGAATATTTATAATTTAAATATATTATACTTACATTTTAAATATTGTTTAATTAATTGTTTTAGTTTTTATATTTCGTAAAAATAATATATTGATTTAAATAGGTGGAGAAACACACATTCGGTAACAAAAAATGAAATTATTCACCTAAATAGCAGTCGGATTTTGAGATTCGATTTTCGGAAAATACGATTTCGTTTTCTCTTTTTAGTTTCTATTAGCGGATTTTTCGATATCGGATTTTCATAATAGCAAAATCCGCTTTCGGATCCGATATAGGATTTTCATAATAAGACTCGTTTCTGAATTTGAGGAATTTTCTTTCGGAATTCTCTTTTGAGTGTGGTTTATAATTTACTTAAAATGAACGAAAGGTCGTTTGCTCGATTTAAAAATTCACTTTCAGATATTGAGTGTCTTTTTAATTATGTGGTTCTTGATTCGTGGTCTTTGGTAGTTTTTATTCTCTCATTGATCACGTGGTCGCTTCTGCCGATAATTCCATTTGTGTTTTCAATCAATTGTCACTTGGTACTGGCTCTCATCATGATCTCTTTGATTTTTTTCTGTTAATTGTTACTCTCGACCTACACCTAAAAGTTTTAACTCTACAGCTTTTCCGAAAATTGATGAATCTCACCTTCCCAACTTGTGGCTCTATTCGTTGGAACAATATTATTTCTATCTATTAGTTCTTCTTCGGATTAATAAATAGACTATTTTAATTCCTCTATTAGTTATTAAATAACTGCGTCCATTACTGTTTATTTTAGACCTAGTTCTCCTCTTTGGCAACGCAAGCGATTTTGAATGCTTCTTGGGCTTATCTAGCTTATAAGCAAGCTCGAAATGAGTGCTAATTCTACGGATTTCAAATCTAATGATTTTGGTCACAATCTATTTAACTCACTAAATTCCTTTTCGTTTACGATATGCATTCTGCAATTTGGGAAGTTAAATCGCAATCCACGGGTCTAGACATGGTTAGTCTAAAATTAGTTAAACGAATTTTTCCTATTATATCAAGGTACTTGCGTTACATATTCCCAATTTTATTTTAACGACCTTTTCATATCCCGCTCAGTAGAAGTTGAGTAAAATTAATCCTATTCCTAACATTAACATTGGCATTTTAAGTTCTCGGTTTAAGGCGTTTGAATTGGTAGTAGCATACCAAATTAAACCGCATATCGATAGCTTCAATTTGCCTGGTATCGGGTTCTAGAATCTTTCACGGTACTGCCACAGCTTTGCTGAAATGTTTGTGATAATATTTGTCAAATGACTAAAGAGAAATGACTTATCTTACTCTGTTGGGTTTTTCTAAGCGTTCGATTCAACTAATCACCAAATTTTGTTTAATAAGCTTATTTCGAGTTTCAATTTTTCTCTCTCTCTCTCTGGTGCTAAATTGATTTTGGAGTATATTTCGGGTCGTTTTTAGTCCATTTTTTATTTGAATTCTTTCCTGTCTATTCTGGCGTTCATCAGGGTCATTATTCTTCTTTTCATATATTTGCTGATGATGTGCAGACATATAGGAGTAGTCGCTTAGATATATAGGTACGAGGATTATCTGAAAAGTTCCGACCTAACAACGGTTATAATATATTTGTTCTTCAAATTCACTTTTATTATGTAAATAGTAATCGGTGTTTTTTTCTGCCAAATAGTGGTTTACGGTGGTGTCCTCATTCGACGAAAATCACTTCCTCCGAGTGCAACAATTAGCTTAGGGAACAAAAAACGTCGTGTGTGGCTAGATCTGGTGAGTAAGGAGGGTGGTCAAAAAGCTCAAAACACAATTTTCGCCAAAGCAACCGCTGAGATGTGAGACGGCTCATTGTCTTGGTAGAGCGGGATTTTTTCTGCACAAGTGACCGTTTTTCCACATTATCTGTTTTTGGCTTAACAAGTAGTGTTGTGTAGTGTGATCCTGTAATAGTTTTCCGTTTTTAAAGATAATCGATTAAGATGACGGTCCCAGAAAAGAGATGCTATCATTTTCCCAGCCAAATGAACAGCCTTGTCATTATTTTTGGAGCCAATTCCCAATTGGCAGTCAACTGTTTTTACTGGATTCTTGATTCTGCAATGTAATGGTGTATCCAAGTTTCATCAACAGTAATAAGGCGGCGCCAAATCTGTAGTGTGCCTAAACTGTGTCAACATACAGCGTTGGAAATGTTTATTCGAACACATTTCCGGTCCAAAGTGAGTAAACCCTATACCCGATGCTCGAATAGCTTCCCCATGCCTAACTCATGATTCCCTATGTACTTTCTTTGGACATATACTATCTCTCTAACTTTAATTCGACGGTTATCTAGCACCATCTGATGAACTTGAGCAATGTTATCGTCAATATTGATTGTAGTTTTTGAAAGTTCCGAACGTTCATCTTTAGCCAAGCTGGTACAGCCACGTTTTACGGGAGCCGAAGTGTTGGATCGTGTGCTCAGAATGTAGCATGAACTTTTGTGTCATTTTCGTGCGCCGCACACGTCTGCACTTCCTAATTTGCGGCGAAAATATTTTCGCCGAGCGCGTTTGGCACAATTTTTTGTAAATATGGTCCCACTTTTAGTAACTGATAGGAAAATTGATTTTCTTTCATGTTGGCCAAAGAACTTCATTCCGCACAATAAAATCAAAGGATTGCATCTAAAATTTATTTTATCACCTGAATCTGGGTTTGAAGTTTAAGTTTATTTGAGGGTCGATGAGAGGTGCAATGCAAAACTGTGATTTTTTTTTTGTGGGGCGGTTATTTTACCGCCTATAGCTCCAAAGTCATCTGTCAAGTGACAAAAATTTAGTATTATACTCCTGTGGCCCTATTTTGGTTTTCGCCGGGAATAGGGATTCCCAATTACTGACGTTTTTGAAGCAGTTAAGAATTTTGTATTCCGCGTAGTGGAAAAGTGTATCTGGCGCTTGGCAATTTTTTCATTGGCAAAAAATAATTCCATTCTATAGCAGTTTTGACGTTAATTTTTCAACATTATTTTTTGGGGGAATTGTGAATCATATACATTTTTGAATTTTTAAACATTATTTTTTTTAAATAAAAAAAAAATAAATTAAACATGTAATAAGGTTGGAATGCTTGTTTTAGTTTTCCGTCTGCCAGGGTATACATTTGGGAACGGGAATTAAATGTTTAGGAATTATTTTTCTCTCTCTCTGGCACTATACCTTGATGGGGATTTGATACTAAACCAGCCGTGACATTTTTTCCTTGTCACCAACGGGAAACGGACCCGCTAACTCCAATCGCTGGAGCAAGCATGCTGATCACTCTGCCACCGGGGCGGAATTATTGCAATTTATAATTACAGCAAAATATTTTCCCAATTCCCCGGGAAAACCAGAATAGGGCCACTGGTGAACGAAATGAGTCGTTATATTGTTGATTAAAGTATATCCGTCCCACACCGCCAGCTCGTTCAAGAAAAAATATCGCTACTGGGCTTTGCGAAGAATATTACACAAAGACCTGGGGGCCTATTATGAAATATTTTCGATTTCGTAAAATTCGATCCACCGCGAAAATTCGCATTATGAATTTTTTTTGCTTTCGTAAAATACGAAAATTTTAAATCCGCCCTATTATGAACCAAAAAAACTCGAAATCGAATTTTACGAAAATAAAATGTCAAAATTCGACTGTTCTATAGGTGACGAATATCGCATTTACGAACACAATAATGTATACTTATTATTTTTTTATTAAAATAAAATACTTTAATTACTTTTTAAAACTAAAAACTAACTAAAATCAACACAAATTAGCATACATAATGGTCTTAAATTTTACGACCAAAAAAAAGCTTCATGATAGGAATATTCGCGGTGAATCGAGTTTATAATTTTGTATTTTACGAAATTAAAAAAAAAATCTTAAAAGCCCCCCTGAGTATGAAGGCATACTTAGTTCAATTATGGTCCCATGATTGAAGGCAGTTGACCATTCATTGCGTTTTCACTTCGCTGAATGAGCTAATTCTTGGTTGGAATAAACATTTTTACCAAAAATTATCTTTCTCAGCAAAGCTCATTTTCACACGGGCGGCTGGTTAGTAAATTTGCTCTGCACACTGCGTTTCTATTTGTGAACTGTGCTTACACCGCGCATACTCGGTTCTTCAAATTATACTCTGAACATAATGTCAGTGTACAAAGAGTATGCAAAGTAAAAAACAAATTATTACCTACTATCTGCACACTGAATCCGTTGGCACTGCACAACCTGTGCTTGGTGTACAATATCGAGGGCTATTTTACGATAAATTTAAACGTTATCCAGTCACATTGAAATTATATGTTCACCTTCAAATCAAAGTTTAATCTCATTGATTAAAGTATTCCGATATTATTTTTTCCATAAATTGACGTTTTCCAAGAATGATAAATATCGTTTTTTTCGATAAAATGTAGTTTTCGGGGAATTGTTGTTTTCAGTGAATTTTTGGGAAACAAAAATTACTTATAATTTTTGTACGCAAATATAATTAGTTTTTGTCACTATTCTATCTAGTTTTACTTACCTTGTCCAAGCGGTCAAAAACTTAACTGAAATCGATCAATCGATCCATCCACCATAAAATCAACAGAAAAATGTAGAAATAAAAATCACTTGTTTTTTTTTAGAAAGAAAATTGATTTTTGTCTTTTTATTAATTTTTTTTGTTTTCAAATTTTTTAATTTTTTTTTTGTATTTTTTTTTTTATTTTTTTTACTTAAAATTAAATTCTCCAGTTTTTAATTCATCGTTTCATGTCATATTTTTATAAATTAAAATTGATTAATTCTACGATAATTTAATTAATTTTCTGTTCTGTTTTTTTTTTTAATTTAAGATATTTTTTAAAAGTTTTCTTACGTTTTTTTTATTTATTTATTTTTTAATTAAGTATTTATCACAGTGGAAAAAAATAAGTTTTTTTTTTGTTTTTTATTTAACTTATTCTTTTTTTCATTTTCATTTTATTTATGTTATTTTTAATAATAATAATAATTTATATCTTTTTTGTTTTTTTTTTTTTATATAATATAAAGTTTGAAATTATAATTAATTTGTTTTATTTTTAACTTCATTATGTATACAATTATATACAAAATTATATTATTAATTAGAAACAATAAAAAATAATAATAAAATTACAAAAAATTTAAAAATTTATTATTTTCAGTCTTTTTTTAAATTAGAAAAATAATAAAGCAAAATTTTTTATTTCATTAAATAAATTATTTTAAAAAGAAAAAATGGCGGATACAAATTTTTAAACCGCCACATTGTTCAGAATAAATCGCCGTATTGAAAAAAAATATATATTCGTATATTATACATATTTTTATTATTATTTTTATTGCTGTATGAAATATTTACATTTTTTTTTGTTGGTTTTTTTAATTTAATTTAATTTTTAATGATAAATTATTTTATTTTAATAAAATTTACAGTTTCTTTTTTTGTATTTTGCTTGTTTTATTAATTATTTTTAATAAACTCACTGGTAAGTCAATCATCTTTCTTTAGTTTTTGAATAATTTAAATCTTAGTTAGAAGTTTAAAACAAAACTATGTATATACTTTTTCTTGTTTAATTTCAAATTTAATTAATAGATATTTTTAAGTGGAATTAATTTATTTAAATTGTTTTTTTTTTGTTTGTTTATGTTTTATATATATTTTGTGTTAAATACAAAAAAATTCCAACAAAAGGTCACTTCCTGAGTTACATTCATGCACAAATAAAAAATAATTAAAATTAAAAATATGTTTCCATGTTGTTTAATTACACAAAAATTTAAATTTACAATCACTTGCGTAATTTGATAAAACAAAATAAAAATTAACAAAAAAAAAATATATTTTTTAATTAAAAAATAATTACTATTTACACAATTATTTAAATTAAAATGACTAAATAACACAATTTGTTGTGGTTTGATTTGTATTGTTGTTGTTGTTGTTATTACTATTATTATTATTATTATTATGATTTTGAAAATGTTCTTGACTTAATTGATAACAAAGTGTACCATTTTGATTAATTGATACTTTAGGTGCTTGTAACGTATGAAAATTACTACTTACATTAGTTAAATTTAAATTATTACTAATTGGACTTGTATCATCCCTTCGCGATATATGATTTTGGGTCGTGTGGTGATGATGCGGTTGCTGCTGATGATTTAAATGATTATGATGATTATTTGATACAGTGGATGGAAGGGATGGTAAAGTTCTTAGCTATAATTCTGTGATTGGCATTGGGCGTACACCTACTGGATGTTGATTGTGGTGGTGTGGAAAATTGTTTAAGGCCGGATGGGAACAAAAATTACACGGATACTGGTACCGTGACACGTATTCCTCATCGGAAAATGTTTTTTGATATTCTTTCTCTTTGCGACGTAGCGCATTATTCCCCCAGCGGCCTTTAAGTAATTCTCGTATTCCCCGTCTAAATTTAAACAGAATTAAAGCTAGCGCGGTTATTATAGCGGCACAACCCACTAATAATAATCCAATCATTGCTTGTCGTTTTGAATCTGAATAGGCACAGCCTAGTAATTCGGGCGAAAGTATTCGCAATTGTTCTTCGCGCAGTCTTTCGGGCGATGCGCATAAAACTGGCCCCGGTTGGTGGCTCCCCAAAACCGGTGTGCTGCTATTGTTCCTCGCTACCAAAATATTTTTTAACCACACCATATGACAATCGCACCGAATCGGATTTTCGGACAAGTCAAGTATATCCAAATCGCTCCATGGGAAAAGTCCTTCCGCCAATGTGGTTAATGAATTGTCTTTTAGTATCACGTGCTTTAAGCGTGGGAGCCCGCTAAGTGAACCCTCCTGCACCTCACTCAAAGCCTTATTTGAGGTAATAATTATAGTTTCTAAATTTGAATTAGCCCCAAAGGCACCGGCTTCGATTTTTTTTAATTTCAGCGACGCAGAAATCTCAATTTTACGTAAATTCGTTAGTCCAACGAAGGCGCCCTCCGGGATCACTTCAAAATCGTTTTGTCCTAATGATAAATGTTCCAAGCGGATTAATGTACTTAGTTCAACGGTTGGGATGCGACGAAGCCGATTATCCGATAAATCAAGACCCCGTAATGCCTCTAATCCTTTAAACGACTCCGTTGATATATTGTAAAGTGCTGCACCTTTCAGATCGAGCCGATTTAGTCCTTTTAAATCTTGGAACGCGCCTTTCGGTATCGTTGAAAACGAGTTTATACCCAAATTTAGCTCGGCCAAATTTTTCAACATTATAAACGAGGCTGATGGCACCGATGTTAGCGTATTATCCTCGAGATATAAAATTCGTAAATTTGTTAGGCCATCGAATGCGTTCGGATCGATATGGCTAATACGATTTTTCGATAAATTTAACTCTTCCAATTTGGTGAGTGATTTGAACGTGCCCTTGGATAATTCATCTAAGAAATTTTCTTGTAAATTTAGCACGGTCAGCTCGATTAATCCTAGGAATGTATCGTTCGTTATAAAACCGATTTTATTGTGGCTCAAGTGAAGCTCACGCAATTTCTTTTGGAAGGTAAAGGTGCGTGGTGGTATTACAATTAAATGATTGTAGCTGCATTCGAAAAAATTTAGTTCAGCGTAAAATTGGATCGCCGAATCGATCACTTTAATTTTATTCTTTTTTATAATTAGCCGTTGAATCGATGGATTTAGCGCAATCGGTAGCACATCTAAATCACCCTCGTCACATTTTACTATTAGGTTTTCGTCATCGCACAAACATCCTTGTGGACAGTAGCCCAGTGTTTCCGTAATTTGTACATTCACTAGCAGTAGTAAAAGTGTGGCGATTGTTGCCAAGTATATTGATGTATCCATATTAGTAGTATATGCTGCAAATAAACAAAAGAGAAAGAAAATGGTTTAGCATAATGTCTAACAAATTTGCCATATTTTAATTTCTATGTTCTCCGAAAAAGAATATTATGTGATATATAAAAAGGCCCCATAGTGGCGACACAATTACTTTATTATTTTTTCATCAACGGTCTAGAGTAGAGGCAAGCAACATAACAAAAAAAAACGAAATTCCAAACCATAAAAAACCATAAATTTACTATATATACACACATAGCATACATAAAAAACGAAAAAATCGACGACATCGACATCAACAGAAAACAAAACAAAAAAGCAGGGAAATTTATATATAAATGAAAAATGAGAACCGAACGAAAAATCAATTTTCCGCAATATTTTAACCCTTTCATAACCTTTAAAGCTTATGTGCTCAAATATAAAAACAAAACGAGAAGAGCAACAACAACAAAAAAACATCGGAAATCAGATTTATGATTTAAGAATATGTATTATGTTGGTATATAGCGAAGTGCTACACAAAAAAAAATCGATTCAGCACAAAAAGCATAAAACAATTTTTTTTCGTACTGTGTCTGTAATGGAAACCATATAACAAAAAAAATATCTAAAGCCGTATTGTTTCTCTAATTCGTGATCAAGATCAAATTTCAGTGATAATTCAATTTCTGTTGTTAATTCTTAAAGAATCCAAAGAATTGAAAAATCTAATACCGTGACGCGAATTTATTTCATTTCGGTGTATTAAACGTGATCTAACTATGATCGGTATTTGACATTTTCACACAGTACAAAAATTTGTTGTGCAACATTTCCGCCATATTTTTGGTGCGGAAATTCATCAACTAGCTATATATGTTTTTTAATAGTTTTGTCAACATAGTACCAAAAATTAAATGATACGAAACGTTATGGTCGATTTAATAGTTTTTAAATAATTTGTATGTATTGCCTAAAACTGAATAAAATAAAATAAACAATAGATTTTTTTTTATTTCTGTTATAGCAGAGATACAATGTACCATGTACACAATAATAGCACAATGCACAAGAGGTTAAGTTTAATTGTTTAGAGTCACTCGTTTAAAAATATATTTTTTTGTTGCGAGAGATGAAAACTAGAAAACTAAAATATGGTTTTGATTTTGTCGCAAAATATTTGTACTGCATCGGGGTCGGTATACTATACACACCACAAAAAACACGCATACATTAAATTACGCGGAATTTTGTACCCAAATTAATCACAGGATGAGTAAAGTGCCCGTGTATCCATTTAATCCACCCACCGTATATCACACCACCCCAACATATATTATATTTATATACGTTTATGTGTGCTTCGAAATAAAAATGGGGGTTGCGGGAGGTTTGGTGGAAAATTTGTTTATACTTAAACGGTATAATAATGGTGGAAGCCTAATAAAATGTGTATAGTTAGAGATATATGTGCGAAAAGAGAAAATTGGATTTTTATTTATTTTTCCACTGTGTGCCGCGCGCTAGATACTTCATGATATTACTATTTGATTGTGTTTAGTATAACAGTGATACGTAGTTGAAGATCCGCGAAATTAATTTTTCAAAATTAAATTCTCTATAAAAAAATAAATTTAGCCACCACATAAAATTTGAAATTATTTAAAACTTGAATTTACTCTATAGTTTGCTTATTATAGATAAAAATAAAATTTAAAACCACAAACGTTTTACCGGCAGATTGGTTAAAGTTTAATTCGAATTTAAAACACTTTTAGAAATATGGGAAAATCAGACTTGAAATAAAATTTATAAATTGTCAGTTTGATTTCAATTTGAGAAGCGTACTTATATAAAGCCATATTTAAATATAATCCCTAAGTATGTGAAACTTGTTATAATAAAAAATTTGAGTTTGATTAAAATATGAAATAGAAATTTATGGCAGTTTGGTTAAAGTTTAATTCGAGTTTAAAACACTTTTAGACACATAGGAAAACCAAATTTGAAATAAAAACTTATAAGTTATCCTGCAGGTATGTAGTTTGATAAAAGTTTGGTTTGAATTTGATTAAAATTTGAAATGGAAAATTATGATTAGTTAAAGTTTAATTCGAATTAAAAAAAACACTTTTAGAAATATGGAAAAACCATACCTTTCAAAATTTATAAATTAATGAGAAACTAATAGAAAGCCATATTTAAATAAAATTCGTAAGTATGTGAAACTTGTTGTAAGAAAAATTTGGGTTTTCTTGAAATTTGAAAAAGAAAATATTAGCAGATTGGTTAAAGTTTAATTCGAATTTGAAACACTTTTAGAAATATGGGCAAACCAGATTTGAAATAAAATTTATAAATTGTCAGTTTGATATAAGTTTGATTTCAATTTGAAAAACTTACTTATAGAAAGCCATATTTAAATAAAATCCATAAGTATGGTGAACTTGTTATAAGAAAAATTGCTAGTTTGATTTAAATTTGAAATAGAAAATTATGGCAATTTGGCTGAAGTTTAATTCGAATTTGAAACACTTTTAAAAAATCTAGGAAAACCAAATTTGAAATAAAACTTAGAAGTTATCCTGCAGGTATGTAGTTTGATAAAAGTTTGATTTGAATTTGAGAAACTTACTTATAGAAAGCCATGTTTAAATAAAATCCGTAAGTATGTGAAACTTGTTATAAGAAAAATTGCGAGTTTGATTAAAATTTGAAATAACAAATTATGACAGAACTGTTAAGGTAGTTTGATAAAAGTTTAATTGGAATTTGAGAAACTTACTTATAGAAAGCCATATTTAAATAAAATCCGTAAGTATGTGAAACTTATGTTATAAGAAAAATTGATAGTTACATTCAAATTTGAAAAAGAAAATTATGGCAGATTCATGGACATAGACGGTGGGTCGGCGCTGAATTCTGCATTCCAACAGACGGTCTCTGGTGGTTTACAAGAAAAATTGCGAGTTTGATTAAAATTTGAAATAGAAAATTATGGTAGATTGGGTTAAATTTAATTCGAATTTAAAACATTGTTAGAAATATGGGAAAACCAAATTTGAAATAAAATTTAAAAATTGATTGAATTTAAAAAACTTATGTCATATAGAAAGCAATATTTAAATAAAATCCATAAGTTAGTGAAACTTGTTATAAAAAAAATTGAGTTTGATTAAAATTTGAAATAGAAAGTTTTGGGTTAAAACTAAAATTTGGACAAAATTTGATTTAGAAAACATCGGTGCCTTTTCTAATTGAAATGAATTTAGTTTAAACCCGCGTCTTAAAAATAAAAGTAACTTAGTTTGATCATATCTTGAAATAGTGTGAATAGACCACATTTAAAATTTTAGTTTGATTACCAAAAATTTGATACAAGTTCGATTAGTAGAAGTATATATGAAAAACGATAATTAGCAATCAAATTTTATTTAAATTTATATGACAGAAATATGTTAAATGAGGATATTAAGCTTTCAAATTTGGTATATCGAAATAAAATCTTGGTTTGCAATTTTAATTTAACTGGTAGGATCGATAATAGTTCATTATCAAGCTCACCAACTGTTTAGCAGAAATATATTAAGTGAAAATTTCATATTAAAGTAAATTGACACAGACAGAAAAGCAAAGTCAAATTTTTTAACACACGATTTTCAAATATTTTACAGTAAGTTTGACGTATTTCTAACTCCCCAAGAGCAAAACATTACAAAATATTTATATTCAAACTAATAAAGTTAATTCGCAAAATGATCAGACAAGAAATTGATCAATTAACATAAAAATAGTACGATTAATATGGATTTTAAACATGTAGTTTGAACAAAATGTGATTTGAAAAAAACCAATAAATTATATTTTTTTTGCATTTTTGCAGGCCGTTTGATTTGAATTTCAGATACTTTCAAATATTTAAATATTTAAAAAGTTCTCACAAAAAATTTGATAAAAGTTTGATGATGGACGACCCACAATCAAATATTATTCAAATTGATTCAGATTAAAAAACAGATTTAAATTTAACTAATAAAATAGAATTCTGAATTCATTATTTTTTGATGAAAACCTTTCGCTGCTATTACATGTACTATTTAAACTTTACAAGCTTAGTAGAAGGATGGGGAAACTATGTGTGGACTACGTCGAGAACGAGTAACGTAACCTGCCCAAGAAATTGTTTTCAAACTACTTCTAAAAATTAACCTGAATGAGAAAAAATACGCTTAAATAACTAAAATTTGAAAGCTATTTGATGACAGTTTGATATAAAATATATATTCCAAACTAAACTTATTAATTAATTAAATTGATGATTTGCAAGAAAAATACTTTGTTTAGATTGGTTTAAACATAAAATTGAAACAAAATGAAAGTGAGGATCGCTTGCAGTTTGATAACTGTTTGATTCAAACTTAAGATATGTATTTTTAGAACACCACATGAATAATATTTTAATATGAGTTTAATTAGAATTTGAAATACTTCTTACGAATTTGAAATTCTATGAAAATGTGATCCTGTCTGAACAACGCACTTTAATATTGTAATTCTTAAACAAAATTCTTTGGGATATTTGATACAAGTTTCATCATAGACGATACTTCACACTCAAATTTGATTCAAATTTACAGGGTTGTTATAAACTTCATACAACAGATGTGTTAAACAAAAATTTTAAAAATTACAAGTGAGTCAGAAAGAAATTTGGAATATCAACGTTATGATAAAATAAATGTTTTTAAATTAAACTTGAACTAGTTTTTGGCTAACGTTTAAATTTAAATTTGATAAAATTTGATTTAGCTACAACTTTATTTGAACTTTGGCTAAGTTAACTTGTGTTAAGGTTTAACGAAATTTTGATTAGTAACAAAATATCAATATAGTAACGTAAATTGAAGCATTCGGAAAAGCAAATTGAACTGTTTTAAGCATTCGTGTGAAATTGAAAGGTTTTTTTTAAAGGCAGTGTACTTAAACACAGGTATATGAAATGTATTTTTCCAGGTAACCAAGAATTAAAGCTCCGTTTGAATAGCGTTCAATTTTATCGAATAAGTATTACTTATAGCTTAAATATTCGAGTTTCTGTCTTTTATCTTTAAACTGCGTGAGAAATTGGTTAATTCAATACGTAAATTAAAAATTTAAAATCTCATATATTTTCGTTATAATAAGAACTTAGGCCTGAAAAAAATGTCTAAGAGTGCTCAAGGAGCAAAGCGATTGCTCTTCCCAGAACTTTATTCCTAGATCCTATGTAGTTGAAAACTTTAAGTTATAAACCCGAAGAATATTTTCCTTAATAAGCACCTTAACGGCCACTTTGCTTCCGGACGAGTGCCGGGGCAGGAATTTTTCTCTGTTTGACCTGTCCTAAGTCTATTAAAGACTCCTAGGTCTATTAAATAAATTTAGCATTAAATTATTTTAACTTTAATTTTAAAAGTTTGTAACATGCAGTTTCTAAATTTTATAGCTAGTTTATTTTTTTCTTTTTTGTATTAGGTTGAATTTCTGTGCACCAAATTTTACGGACCCATCGGCGAGTTGAACACAATATGATATGGAACAACAATATCTTGATGGTGCGTGGTGAGAGAGATAATGTTACAAGAATTTCCACTTAACTTTCACTTTCACATTGCTTGGGTTGATATAAATTTGGATGATCGCTTGCAAAGACATTGACATCCCTGGATATGACAATACACTTCATTCTCCCTCATTATATCAAGACCACTTGATGACTGTAACCCAAATGAGAAGACAGTAGAGAACGAAATTCTCCTTTGAATTCCACTAACTCAAAAATATCGAATAATGAACCCTAAACCATGAACGAATAATGAATAATGAACCCTGTAGTGGCGTGTTAAACCAGATTATTCATCGAATAATGAACCCTAAGCGTGTTAAACTATGTGACATAATCCTTAGTATAAGCGAGTATTGTTTGTAATAAAGCAGTTTCGATAAATTGGAAGCTGTTCGTAATCGCTAATTGTGTTTCTTTCTTGACGTGGCGCAACAGCGTAAAAGGACCTCCTATGTAAATATCAAAATACATGTCGGCGTAAGAGGAAGGGCGGAGAAAAACTTTAAAAATTTTGTTGTCGACATCATTAAATAAAAGTTCTAATTAATAAAGTCTAATTAATTTTATACTTTATTGAAACGAGATAATAAAAGTTGTGTAGTTTTTCACGCTCTACTAAATAAATATTTTTCATTTCGCTATTACATAAAACTACACATAATGTTAATTTAATTAAAATGAGATTTAATTGCTACACAGATTATGGTAATAATTTATCGAATTGAAAGAAGCGCAACATATACATGCAACATAACATTTCAAAGTTGAGTGAACTTCAACAAGACAGACCCAAAAAAGTTTATTCATGACAAATCGCTTAGTTACGGCAAGCCGTAAGATTATTGTAATTGCATTGCGAGGCACATTTACAGAGAGCACAAATATACTTAATGAACTAGGCCGAATAATATCTAAACATAAAATTTGACTTTAATTTTTAATTGAAGTGGAATGATATTGATACGGTCACAATACGGTGACTGCAACAATTTCAAATATTTATAATGCAGGAGTGAATGCCATATTTTGTGCAAATTATTTTGCTGACAACCATTAAATGACACAAGCTCAAAAAAGTGCGACCATCTATTGAAATTATCAATATATTGACGGTTGATGCATAAATGACGATCGATAATATTCAAGTTTTCCAAGACTTAAGTATTTAAAATTTGGTTTTTTAATGAGAATTTAAACAATGAAAAAATCTCATTTTATATGAAAGAGAGCATTTGTGTCAAATAGGGTTGCATTTAATTACTACAGGTTCAGCAATAAAAACGTGTGTAAAATGTGTCAAAGCGCAGTCAAATAAAACCAAAATACTAATAAAAATGGTTTTGCTAAGTGTTTGGTATTATTCGGCAGTAGCAAAGTACTACCGGGGACCAAATGCCAGTGGTATAACTTGGCAAAAACAAGCAATAAGTACAGGTACAGCAGCAGATTCTGCCAAATTCGCACTCTTCGTAGGCTTGGCCAATGAATTCTGGAGTGAACCAATCATTGTTTAACCCATTTGGGCAAAGCTCCAAATTATCCTGATCTTCAGAAATATTTTTCAGTACGGGAAGGAAAACATTAAACTCTGCAAACAATTAGGAGACATAAACGAATTTCTAACTAAATTGAAGGAAGAATTTACAATTTTAAAGAAATAGAATGAAGAACTCAAAAAAGCAGTTGAAATTAGTAAAATACTTGGACGACACCTAACCCTGCAATCGATAATGACATTAATCTATTCCATACGGATGAAGAAGAATCACTTAGCAAGATGATCAATTTGGGTATTAAACCGGGACAAAAGACCAATTAAGAAAAGGGAAGCTCAACACTCACCAGAAATGATCATCAACTTCGCGTCTGGAAAATTAATGTAGCAGACTCTTAAGCCTATACAGCATTGGCTACAGAGTAATCGTCCTATCAAAGTTATGGCTAATTGTCTCCACCCAACTTGCGCAAAAGAAGAAATTGTTAAGGATCGCAAGCAAAAAGGTTATCAAATTTTGAATAGTTTTATTTACGATAAAGGCGAAAAATATATTATTATTATTAAGTATTATCAAAATTATTATGTACAAAAAATACTGTTTATTTTGGCTAGGTTTGGCTCCAAAAAAAGTAAATCATTCTGAATAAATGAAAGCAATGGAAGCAGTACATCTGAACCATTTTCTGACACAGGTAGTGAATATTTTTGTTCAAATCTGGGAAGTAACATCAGTATCAATTGAGGTAGGAGGCAAATATTGAAGTTGATAATGGCGAACCAATATATCTACCAATGACTGAAAATGATTTAGATTTTGAACCAAATGTTTTCGAATTTATCGATTACAATTAGAGAGTAATATGCCAGCAGAAAATATTTTCTCTCTTTTTTTTGATGAAAGTTTGCTTTCAAAAATAACAGAATGGGTCAAGTTACGGGCTGCAAACCATTTACAATCGAGAAATGTAAAGCCCAAATCAAATTTATTGAAATGGAAACCTTTATGTATTACAGAATTCAGGCGATTCCTGGCGATTGTATATTTTAGTGGGACTTTTTTGTTAATGATGTTTATTTTTAATTGGTTCGTCGATAAAATAGCCCATACTTATATTCAATGAGGTTTCGGACCATCCCACTGCGAAATGTCCATATGGAAAATCGTGTCGAAGGTTATGCTTTTCGTCTTGTTGAAGAGCTAATGAAAGTTTACGTTGGAAAAGGCCACATATATGGTACATGGACAACTATTAAAAAAGTGTTATTTTGGCAGAACATCTATTTGAGCGACGTACACATTTAGAGAAACGTCACATTTGACAGCCAACCGAGCAACTGAGGTTGCAAAATTATTCTGAAGATGATCACTCAGTGATCGAAAACGTTAAAATATAATAAAATATAAAACTAATGAAGAAAACTTAAATTGTGATTTTAATTAGATTCGTTGTCTTAAAGAAAAAGAACGGCCACTCACCAATGCAATAATTTGTATGGTAAATATATTGGCCTCAAGATATAAAATTAAATTATATGAATGTAGACTGTTGCACGTTATTTAAATCACTAGGATCAAGTTTCATAATCGGTGGTGATTTTAATGCAAATAATTCATACTGAGGATCAAGAATAACCTCTAAAAAAGTAAGAGAGCTGTTTACAGCAGGAAAATCTGCCCTCATTCCGAAAATCTGCCAACTTATAGAAACAAAATACCCGGTATCATATACTTCTTTATCACCATAGGTATAGACGAAAACCAATAAGAAAGCAGCGTGGGTATTAGTTCTCTTGTTGTGTCAACCAGTGCAACGATTTTTAAGAAAACCAGTCCACCTTGGTTAACTAACAACAAAACCTGCTGGGAGAAATTCCAGAAACTAGTTGAGGATAAACCTATATATTCTTCTAGTACCAATTAAAAATCTAATACAGCTAGAAGAGGAACTAGAAACACCGTATACAAGAAGTGCTGAAATGCTCTTTATCCTCTGGAAGTTAGGGAACTGGTTCAACGCCAGAATATAAAACACAACTAGGGAAAAAGCCCGAGTAGTCCCTTTGAAAAGTGACAGAAAGTTTAAAACAACCTATACTTTAAATTGCACCAGTTAAAAATGAAAATAAAGTGAAGTTTCCGACCAACTAAAAAAGGCACAAAACTTCACAAGAGCCCAAAAAATGTAAATTTACTCTTAAAACAAATCTTAAAAAGCAAAACGAAATAAAGTGTTAAAAATAAGTAGAAAACGACAATCTAATTTAGCCATAACCATATGTGCCATAACTTTTCTTTAGTTTTCTGGAAGCCAACATATTTATGCGGTGGGACAGTCAAATTTTGTTTTTAATTTTATTTATGTCGCTGTAGTAAAAAGTGGACGGTGACTCGATGGTCAATGAAAAAGCATCGTAGAGTTGTTTACGCTTGACGAGATACTTGAGACTTAATTTTAAAATTTTGACCACCGAACGTCAGTACAATTTTTACTATAGCGATATAATTATGATTAGTGTAGGCCACATTTAATCCTGAAATTTATGTAAATACACTTTCAAGCTATTGTAAGATTTTTTGTCAATTTCTTGGAAACCACGCTACCGATGGGACATGGGCTATAAGTATAAAGCAAACACCTTCGTTGTTTGCCACTCGCTTCGAGAACACGTTTCAAATGAGGAAATACAATGGAAAGTCGCAGAAGTAACCATGATACCTAAACCCAACTAACCACAAATGACAAAAATTCGTATAGGCATATTTCTTTACATCCAATATTTTCAAAAATGTTCGAGAAACTACTCATACTCAAACCAATAATAAAAGAAAGCAATATTATTCCACCACATCAGTTTGGGCTTCAATTAGATCCATTCAACAGTAGAACAAATAGATCGAATTACAAGCATTATTGAAGGTTTGACAGATTATCGAATAAAGGCTTGGATTATAAATTACACAAACAGTGTTTTGGAACCAACTTTATCTGTTCTATATACCATGGACGTGCCAACGATAGTAAAAAACCTAGGTATCACATAAGGCAATGTGCGCAACATTAAAAAAAAAATCTAAAATATATTTTTAGAAAAATTAGAATTTAAAATTCTAAAATATTTTTTTTAGATAATGACCATAGTAAAATTTGCAAAGTTTAATTTTATAATCAAATAGCGTCAAATTATTTTGTAAACTCTGATTCACGGTACTTTTTCTACACAAAATAAAACTTTCAATGTAAAACAATCTTGAGTATCAGTTTTAAGCAACTTTTTGTGCAATCATAGTAAATATAGTGCGTCAATATATACAAATAAGTAAAATTTTGTAATAATCGAGAAAATGGGTCGCCACACAAGTATTGAAACGCATGAATTAGTTAATAACCACTATAAAATGGTAAAACTTACAGAAAAATTGCAGAAATGGTGAAAACAAGTTCTTCTATTGTTCAGCATATTATTGAACGCGTCATTTATTACCACCGTGTTGAAAATAAGCCTAGAAAAGCGCACAATAAAATATTTTCCGAAAAAGATTATGGTCCGAAAAATAAAACAAAACCCCTAAATGAAGTGCTCCAAAGTGGACCGAGGAAGCTGAAAAATATTTACATAAAAAATGTCAACAATACGCAGAATATTAACACTAACGACCGTACGTCTGCACAGTTAAACTTCGCCAGGGACCGGCAAAATTTTTAAAGAATTAATATAAAAAACGTTACATAAATATAAATACGAATTGTGTTTTTTAAATCAAAAATTAAAATAATAAATAAAAATAAGGAAAATTAAAAAAAAAATAAAAAAAACATTATTTCATTTTGCATCACACACATGTGTGAGCGGTCGATAAAGTGTTAAGAGAACCAAGTTTTCACAGTAGAGCAATACTGAAAAATCCATACATCAGTGAAGACCCAGTGCCCAAGACCATAAAAACAAAGATGGAACATTCTGGAACACGGGTTTATTTGCTGATGAAAGCAAATTTAACCTTTTTGGATCAGACGGAAGAAACTATTTACTTACGGAGAAAAACTAATACGAAGCTAGCAGCTAAAAATTTGTTATGGTCTTGTACGGCGTCTTCGCGGAGTTGGAAATTCAGACTTTATCGAAGGCAATTTGAACAAAAATGTATATCTAAACATATTCAACAGAAATTTGGAGGAGAGTGGTGAAAAGTTAAATATTAAGGATCATTTTCGGTTTTACCAGGACAATGATCCAAAACACGAATCTAGAATTGTTCAAAGTTTGCTCATTTGAAATACTCCTCATGCCATGAAAACACCTGCTCAATCACCAAGCATCAATTTCATTAAACACTTATGGTTTAGACTTGAAAGAAAAATCAGAAAACATGAGATTAATAATGTAGTGGACTTAAAGTAGGCATTGTAAAATAACTCCACCGTACACGAAAAAAACTCGTAGATTCGATGCCAAAAAGACTCAAAGCGGTTCTAAAACAAAATGGATCCTACCAAATATATAAATCAATTATACATTGTGATATTAGTTACAAACTTAATAATTAATTTTTTTCATTGCATCATTTTAGATGTGACATGTTTTTACGTAGAAATTTTGATTTTTGTTACTATTTTGTTATAAATTGAAATTTTTTATTTGTTTTGTTTTATGAAATTAACAATTACATAATACTGAAGCGTATAATACATACAAATTAAAAATGGATATTTACTTTGGATAATTGCTTGTCAAATCATTCTGCCTGTGACCCACTGTAGATGTTAATTAAATGCAGCCAAAAGCAGAACGAAAAATTTGCCAAATTTATGCAACATTCGCACTACTGGGGTTACCCCGCTAATTAATATATAAATAAAAACGAAATAGAATTCGAAGAACAAGTTTAGAAGTTGGACCATGAACAGGGCACTCCATGAAAAATGAGCTGATATGCTCAAAATGGAGTGTGTGGTTCACAAAATTCTAACAGAAGAAGAATACACTTTCGAATGCGAATTTCTCAACAACAATTGAAGCTTTCTACAAGCATGATCCTGAATCAAAACAATGGACTATAAGGAGTGGTATGAACTCGGTACTTCGGTTCCGAGTTAGGATCCAGAAACCGGCCAAGAAGGTGTTAGCACCAGTTTTTTGGGATTAAACGGAAATTTTGGTTGTGGATTACCTCCATACTGGTAAAACAATAAACTCAGATTATTATTGTAAACTAAACTAAAAATTCGTTAGAAAAAATTTGGTTTACAGAAGAAAAAAAAAATTCCTCCAAAAACCATCGCGTACATCAGTGTATTAAAGTATGTATACGAATTGTGGCAACATCCACCCTATCCACCAATTAAAAAATTCGCCGTGACAGCGTAATTTGACAGTCTTCCGGATTCTCACTTCAGGGATGGAATTTATAAATTAGATCACTGGAACAAGTGTATTGAAGTTAAGGAAGATTATATTGAATAAAAAAATGAATTTTAAAACATAAAATCGTGTTTTTCTTATCGAACGACAAAACTTAGTATGCACCATATACGAATAGACCGCACATCATCGCTTGCACAGCACTGATATTTTCGTATGCACATATTTATGTGTCGTCTTTTATATTTATTACACAAATATCTATATAGCCATCGTTGTTGAATAGTCGTCTATCTTACATATTTATGTTTAAATAATCTTTGAAAACAAAAAAATTTAATTTAATATTTTTTTTTCTGTGTTATGCTTGCTGTTGCTGATGTTGTTGCTGCGCGCTCTTTTTTCATCGTGTTGGCTGAGATGGAAATTTATATTAAATTAATTGTTAGTTAAGTGGGTTGTTGCTGTTAGTTATGTATATCATATATATATATATATATATATATATATATATATATATGTATAAGAAGAGTGAGGAAAAACCATAACATTATTATGATTAGATATTGAAATTAAGTGGTTTTCACTTTTCACTGCGACTAAGTAAGTGAGTGTCAAATCAAGTCGATTGGTAAATATATAAAGTAAGCGCGCATTTTGTCTCACGTTTTCATTAAATATTTATATTTTCTAAATCCACCTTGATCTAATGACACTTACTCACCTCGCCACGTATCACTCTTTTATAATTTTATTTTTATAAATATTTGCCATTTAAACTTGAGTCTATATAGAAAAGTATGACACGATGCAAAGACAAAAACGATTATACAAAAAAAACCTGTTCGCTGTTTTAAGTTAATGAAATTTTATTGTTTTACATTATTATTTCAATGTCTTATATCACATATGTAATATGTATAAATTATATAGATTGAATACATCATAAGACATTTCAAGTAAGTATGTTGTGGCGGATTTATATACAATCGCCTTTATACTTCGTATATGTCTTAAATCAATCATAAGTCGAGTGTGCGGCGTAATAGATAAAACCGTGACAATAAATACGGTAACTATAATTCGCTAGATATAAGTACGGTAACTATATATAAATATATATAGCTACTTATGTACATCATTAAGTACGTGATAAAATTTATTATGCATGCACACACATATAGTGTTTCTATTTTCAACTATAGAGATAATTTTGTTGCAAAATATATGTATATACAAAATTAGCAAAGTATTGAAAATATTCATCTTATACAATGTAAGGACTAAGTATAGATCACACAGTACTTATATATGATCTAACATACTTAGTTCTTAATCACATTACGTATATACAAATATTTTTCATTAATTAATTTAACGATCATAGATTTTAATTAAATCTCTGTAAAATGTCAATAAAATTTTATATTGCTAGCGCAATGATTATTTCAATTATTTTTAATTGCTTGTCCCAGATTCGTTTATTTATATTTATTTGTACATATATTGTAAACTCCCAGCTTGGTGTGTATAGATCAATTATTTATTTATATCGCCATATATACAACAACAAAAAAATGCCAATCAAATATACTTACAATATATATATTATAAGAAATCGGTTTTCTATTTTGGAATTTGATTGATATTTTGATAGATTGGGAAAAAATACAAATTTCAATTCTTCTGTACAAAAAAACCTACCGAAATAAAAACCCTTTTTGTTTATATTTCAGTTTATAATGGACGCAAGAATTTCTCAATTAAATTTTACTTTTTATATTTTGTTCATTTAAATTAAAATTAACGCTTGATCAATTCTATTTATTTATATGTTCGAGATTCAATCCAATCATTCATTCATGTTCTATATGGATTGATGCGGATGTAACGAATTTGTGGTTTGATGAGTTGCCTATACCATGAATAGAGTCATAGCCGGAAGATCGTGATTATACGCGGTGATAATTTAATGAAAAGCTGCGGATTTTCTATACTCCATTGGATTTGAATATGTATGTTATTTAGAATTACGTTTTTAGCACTAGATTATAAAATTAATTAGGAATATCAAGTTCCAGTATCGTAAATACGCATTGTTATTATTTTAACTGGACATCAAAAAGATCATGGGCTATGTGCCAACAAGAAATGATTGATTAAGGATCCAACGACGGTGTTAGTCATTAACTTCAACTTGGATTTTGTGATGCGTATAGTGGACAATCATAATTTTCCATTCATTCTATATGCAAAATAAAGTTATTTTTTATTAAAATCTACCTAAAATTTCGTGGGGCTGGATTCAAAATGACTGTGAACTACACAGGAGATATTCATTCTAACTATATGTTGGACAGATTCGCGGGTTATATGAGATGCGACAGTTCAAAACAGTTGGATTCGTCCGAATTTAGCTGGACATTCTAGTATATAAGGGTACCACACATCACTTTTAATTAAATTTTATTTTTTTAGATTGTAAGTTGGTTGATTTTGTCAAACATGATTTCAGAAGACTTTGGCGCGGTTTCGGGCATGCCTTAAAAAATATTGTTGCCTTAAAAATATTGCAAGCCGAAAATCTAGTGCTTTCAAGATATTCAAGTTTTCTTTCCTTCATTCAGAAATAATAAAAGAAAATTATAGAATTAACATTCAATACTTAATAATGTGGGACAGGTCCCGATAGTATCCCCCCTTTATCTTGAATAAATGGGCTCGCTCTTTGTGGCAACCTCTATTGTATTTGTTTATAATGTAGCCTTCCCAGAAGAGTGTTTCCTGATATTTAGAAAACATCGTTTATTATTTAAATAACGTTATATGTTTAAATCGGGTTTCATTTCGATTCTTTCCACGATATGCTTTGATTCGTCATTAGTTAAGACTAGAATTAAAGTGCACGTTATAAATAGATTAAGTTCACCAGAAGTTCAAAATCCCGGTTTTCTTTTCTTGTACAGTTCTGAAGCCTTAATTTTGAAAAAATATTTTTTATTTAATTCGGGCCGGTCGAACTACTTAATTATTTTAACATAAAAATAAAATATCTTGCCCAAAAATTTACTATAAAAAAACCAGGCTGCGAATTCAGAGGCGGGAGTTGGTGCTATTTTATCGGAGTCAGAGTCGGAAAAAACTGAACTCCCATTTTTTTGTCAAATTGCAACAACAGTGCCATATATTGACACCCGCTCTGTCCGAATGTCAAAATTCCACGTATCCCCAGTCAGTGCCACATTTTTGTGAATGAAAATTTTATCAAGCAAATTCTTTAGTATTTGATAAAAAAAAATTACGAAATATTCCTGAAAATAAATCAAAAAAATTATATTTCCAAAAACGAAAAATAACCCCTTTACACATTTGGTCCGTCGAGACATTCGGTCCTTCGGCACATTCGGTCGCTTTATCGAAAAATCATTTCAGAGCCCCATTTCCATCGCACGTATTGAATTTCAACAAAATCTGTTAAGAAATGGCCAAATGGCCTATTAGCCATTTTCTAGAACTTTATCGCAAACTCATTTTGAATTTTGTCAAAAAATCATTTAAGAGTCTCATTTTCCCACATGTTAAATTTTAAAAATTTAAACTCTTTTCCCAATTTTTTTATACAAAACCGGGATTTTGAAAACCAGGATTTTAGAAACCTGGAATTTGAAAACCGGGATTTTGTTACACACCCAGTTAAACGATTTCGGATCCAATTTCCACAAGGCAGCCTGCGACCGTTACTTTTTACAGTATATTTATTAACGATATCATCCAATGTTACGAGTTTTGCAAGTGTCTTGTGTATGCCGATAACCTAAAAATGTATAGTAATAGGAATTCTGGGGCGGATATTGAGCGTATGCAAGATGAGCTCAAAAATTTTTGTGATTGGTCCACACGTTATAAATTGCCCTTGAATACAAATAAGTGTAAAGTTATTTTGTTTTATAGATCACGATTTTCTTGCGAAGAGGTTCTTTATTTTTTATTGGGTGCACAGATCAGCAGAGTACTTACGTGATATTCGTGACCTTGGAGATGGAGTTATTTTTCCAAGTAACCTCACATTTAATAAACACATCGATCATATACTTAATAAACAAAGGGAGTTCTTTATTGGGTTTCATAAAGCGTGGGATAAAATTTTGCGATCCTTTCACATTAACAACCTTGTATGTCACTTATGTTATGTCAGTACTTGAATATACCTCGTTTAGAAAATCTGAGTCAGGGATTTGTTCGGGAGCCTAACGTAAACCGTCTATTGTTGCTGAGTTTATAAAGAACTCTATTTAGTAGGCGCGAAATTGCTTGCGCTATGTTTGCGAGGGATATTTTGTGCTCCATCGATGGCTTAATATCGAGTAAAATTCCACTCGACAACAATCAAAGATACCAAGTACAAAAAACAGGTGATTACAGTTAGATCAAAAAGAATCTTATTTCCGGCCGACCGGACCTATACTCGCAATGCAGAAACCCGTTAAGCTGAAAAAGTGTGATTACAAAATTTCGTTTTAAATTCTTACCGCTAAATGTACTAAAACACGCACGGCTTTACATAATCGATCTAAATAAAATAAGCAGGTAACTTTAGTCATTTAGTTGAATTTAAAGGTAAGTTAATTTAGTTATGTTGGAAATTCAAATTTTTTTTATTGAAAATGAACGTTGGTTTTGTTGGTGGATATTTATGTATGGACTGGGCCTGCTTCTGAACATCAAAATTTTTGATGTCTATTTCTAATAAAAGCAGTTTAATGGCCTCATTTTCAGCTCGAATATTGTTCTTAAAATCTTGAATTCTTTGTGCAGGATCAATGCTATACACTTTACTTTTCAAAAAACCAGAAAAAATAATCTAACGACGTGCATGATCGCATGATCTTGGTGGCCCATTTCTTGAGATTTATGTGATTATCGAACTTGGTTGTCAATATGTCGAGTATTTAAATATGTGATATATGGCACCGTCTTGTAGAAATCAAAGATCATCTAAATCAATTTCATCCAATTTTGGCTTCCAATGTTAACTGGCATGCCATGCCATAAAGAAATTCTTGCCTCTTCACGAACATTTCCATGTTATTTTTTCATGAGTACGAACTGAACGATGTTGTTCATGTGCTCTACGACCTGCAACTGATCTTGTTTCTTCAAAACGATAAAGTATTTTGTGAATTCCAGGCTCTGTCCAAGACGTCCATGTTGGCCAAAATCATCATACAATTTACAAATTATTTTTATTTTCAGAACGACGATTTTCGTAATATCGAACGAATAACGAACACATGATTAAAGCTGGCATGCTTTTTCTTTCGATTTGTCCAAAAATGTTCGGGTTGCCACCGCATAATAATTATTATTTTTTGTTTAAAAAACTAACATATAGAACATCCTTTACTTTCGATTATGTGGTGCGGTTATTTTGAAAACTGTATGATTTTTACTTCTTACGCAACCGAATTTCATTAATATTTTCGCAATTCTTGTTGTTATCAGAGATTCTAAAAATTATTTAATACGAAAGACATGAAAACAAAGTAATCTCCCAACCCGTGTTTAACATAGCGGGCAGTGGCCAATATTCATGTAAAGAGATACAGGAAAGGCTAGAATTGTGCAACATTTGATACTTGAAACTTTCAAACGATGCAAATCTTAAAAAGCATGTAACTTTCGGTAAATGCAAGATGTTTAAGTTGTTAGTTAATTAATTTTTCAACAGTTTTTTGAAATCACTGAAAATGTTTTCCGCTAAATTAAAAGAAAAAAGAAAATCGACATGCATGGATTGCGTTTGGTACAAAATTTGGCCCGAATGTATCTTAGCTGCAGTAGAAGTTGATTAAGTTCTTCTGGTTTGTAGCAAAATTACTAATTTAGTGCAGGTTGTTAACTTCTAGGGCATATACGTAAGCTGGGTTCAACGAAATTATACATTATGATAATTTAAGTATGCCAACTGAATGGAAATGGTCGATAATATTGCAACATTTTGATTCATGTGTCGTTTTTCGATTGAGATTGTTGAAAAGCCATCGAATGCTGAAATCAAAATTTTGGTTATAGCAATTCGAGATGCGTCAATATCTAGTTACGTTGCATTTTTCTGGAACGCATTAGCGACGAAACTCGAGATTAAGTGTATTTCAATGCTACACTGGATGTAATTTTGCTAGTGATTCAGCTTAAAACGAAATTCGAAATAATGTTTCAGGCCTCTTTAAAATTTTACTATTAAATCCATATTTTCAGAAGATGATGATGTAACTCAAGAGTTGGTCACAATGTGGAGGAGTTGGTTTTGGGAGGTACGACGATTAAGTAAGTAATTTAATTATTATCACTTGAAAAACTGCCACAGATTATTGCAGGCGAGACAGGCTTAGGCTTTCTTCCATACTTAAGAGAGTTTGCAAGTTTTGTGTTTTATTGTTAAATTTTATTATTTCTTCTAACTTCATTAAGCTAAACGCGATTTAGCGTGTAAATGGCACGTTTCAGATGTAAACACAAACTTTCCAAATATATAGTGCGGGTTTACTCTCCTACTTAATGACGGCAAGTCAAGTTTTTTTAGCAATTACAGAATTGTTTTTTATGGTTTTGATTTTATTATTTTACTCCAATAGATCACACATCTAAACACCGGTTATAATATTTTGGAGTCTTGAACAGCTGAAGTTAGGAAGTGTAGGAAAAGGTAACTGTGTCATCACATAAGGTAAAAAAAACGGTCCAGGCATTCTAAGTGTAATGTTCCGGTTTTATAATAAGGCGAAATGTGCAAATTTCCGTAAAGTTGATTTCAATTTTAGTGTTCAAATGTAAGGTTAGTGACTTACTCATATCAAAAAGACAAATATTTACATATGCTTACAATGTCTACAAACAGACGACACATGTGCTGAATAGACAAACTCAATTGAAATATGGGGGTTGACAAACTCTAAGTAAAGTTTTTATATCGTCAATTTCTAAATATTTAATTTAACCCTGAAATTTTCGGTATTTAGTTTAGACGTAATGCATGAACAGTGTACGTGACAAGAACAGTGTTAAATCGATATCGGCAAATAATGCGAGCTGCCATCGAGATAACGATATGCCGCCTCCTCGTTTTTTATACTTACCTATATATTTTAATCCGTATACTTTTATTTTATGTCTAGTACACGGTGTCTAACATGTTTAAGTATGTGGGCTGTTTTTAATTTGGCCTTGGTATTTTTATTTAGAAACTATTTAGATTTTTGGTTCATAACTCTCCTAAACTTACATCGTTAATGGTTCAAATTGATGTAAGTGTACCTATAACATATAGACTGTTCGGCATTCGTGTTAACGCAGCCATTTTGCAATTTAAAATTGTTTAAGTAAGTATTCAACATTTTTAATTAAAAATCCCCGAAACTGCAATTTTTCGTTGAAATATTCTTTTAAACGCAGTACAGTTTGACCGTGATATTTATTGTGTTTAAGTAAATCGAACTTTTTTGTCATAAAATTATTAAATTTGAAGTTATAAGTAACTAGTGGTAATATGCTTAAATTTAAAAGGCTTTTTTCAGCAATGTCTAAGTCCAAGAGATAACCAAAACACCCAAAAATATAGCATAAAGCCCAACAAAAGCTACAAGAAATCGATTACCACGTGCAAAATCAAAGAAGAATTGGACTTTTCTTTGACGACTCGACACATCGCCCGCACACATAATACCTTTATTCCCTTAAGTCGCAGCCACAAGAACGCAAATAACGACTAACGTTGGTGTATTTTATGTGTGGCAAATATTGATAAAATATGACAATTGACAAACTCTACTGTCTACACGACTTGTAAAAAAAAATTGCCTATTGAGCGGATGTGCGCCAATGTTGGAAAAATGTAACTTTGATTTGAATTTGTCATTTGTTTTGTGGCTACACGATTTGTTATTTGGACAAATATGCCATTGTTGGTATGTATTTGCATTCGTGTGGCTGCGGCTTTAGTTATCATTTCTTGCGAAGTGACTTTTGAACTTTTCGGTTACTAGATAATGGGTTAGATACTCGGTCGGCTAGCAAACAAGTAATTTGCTAGCCAAAATCCTGACTACTCAATCAATTGTACCAAGGAAATTTGAATTTCAAATTATGTTTCTCAAAAATTTTTTGTTTTTTTCTTTTTGCGATTGCACAGTAAATTTTGCAGCTTCAAAAAATGAACAACAAAATTTTGTGTTGTTTTACTGTGCAATTGCCAAAATAAACAAAAAGTTTATAAAAAATATAATTTGAAATTCAAATTTTCTTGGTAAAATTGATTGAGTAGCCAGTAAAGCCATTAAATTTGTACAAAACATGTAGATTTTTTAATCTTAGTTAGCTGCGTTAAAATTTCAAGTGATATACTCGTAGAATTGCCGTTTACAGTCGCAATGGAATATTTTTAAGGCACCATACTAAAAACACAACCACAACGAGTTTTGTAAACAATTATTTTGTAAGTTTTGATTCGCAAATTCAGTAACCAAGGAGATCGCATGAAGGGATACGACTAAGGGAATGTGAGTGTTTAACAGAGCGCCATACATTAAATGGACCAAACTACAAAGCAAACCACGTCTAACCGACATGCAAATAAGAGTAATCGTCTTATATTTGCTCGTTATTGTATGCCGTGGATGACAAATTGGCAGAGTGATTTTCTCTGACGAAAAAAAATTAACCAAAATGATCCCGACTGCTGTAGCAACTATATACTTTATCTGGCATAATTTGAAGGAACAGGACGTCGTTAGGTCGAAGCGAATTTTTGGTGGCGGCAGTATTATGATCGTATGGGGAGCATTTTCTTATCAAGGCAAGCTTCTCATTTACTTTATGCGGCTCGAATCAACTCAAGTATGTACACTGAACTATAGGAAGACGCTTTATTAAATTATCTGAAAGATAATGTAGACCGACCATATAGTGGTTTCTCGGGGAAAACATTAGTCTCCTTGAATGAACAGCTTGTAGTCCTGATTGTAGTCTTTATTTGATAGACCTAACCTAGGACTATCAAAATTTTTGAATTTTCAATATGATTTAAGTAAACCTTAAACCAATTTTCAATAACGTAATATTACAACGGATTTACAATTACATACACAATTTAAAGAATCTGAAAAGATTAAAATATTTTTCTTATAGAAGGTTGATTTTATTAACCAACAATTATTTTAGTCATCACCTAACTATTTATATTCATGAACAAAATATATGATAATATTTAATCAGATTACGCACATAAGTAATTTTATTTGCCGAATGAAACATATTTTATAGCAAGTTTCAATTAATCTTATCAGTAAAGTAAATTAGAATTTATAGATAGTCCAAAAGATAAAAAATTTAGATAGCGTTAAGTATGAACATGATTTCCAAAATTAAGCTCAATTTCACTTGCATCATTAACTGCTAGACTAGACGACTGGGGGTGTAAATCCAGAACCAATGAGCACTTAAGAATTTAAGTGATTAACCTTTTAACTAAATAGGCTTAAACAGGGTATCACTTAATTTCCCATTGGTTTCCGGCATCAGTGCTCTTTAAATAAAATCGAAAAATTGCTTTGTACTTTTAATTGAGTATATTGTAAGGTGCGTGAGGTGCTGTTTTCGATGTCTGACCATATTTCAATATTTGAAATAAGCAAATTTACAGAAATACTTCAGCAAACAGTAAATTGGCAATATGTTTTGATTTAATGAGTCATAGAAATAAAATCTACGTACTTATCAAGTAGTTCAGAGAAGATATTTTATTTTTAATATTCCGATATATCATACTTAAAACATAAAGCGTGCGCGATTTCAACCAAAATGTTCATCATATAAAATTCTCAAAAATAAACACGTGATTGAACCTATTTTTGAGCATTTTGATACTATATAGGTAATAAAGAAAATGGAACTTGGAAGTAACTATTCTAAATAGTGCAGGTGGGAACATCGTAATACATCTATAGCTTGCTCATCTTGCTATACATAGCTTTAACACCAAAATACAAAGCCTCAAGTTTAGCTCATGCGTTACGATAATCTTTTACTTCATCTTTTCCTTCTAAAAATTTGTTACTTCAGATAAATGTTTGATCAGTCCATAGAATCTTAACCAACTTCCAGGTGGATGGAGTGTAATTGCATGCCGGGGGTAGGTAATCCTACTTCTTTCTGTTTGTGCAAATTCTTCTTTGTGCCCCCCCCCCCCTGGATGAAATTCATACATGTTTAGTACCGCTAGTATATTCCCGCTAAAATATGAAAGTAAACAGTCCGAATCACTCATTGAACCCATATGCATTAATTTTCTGGGTTTAAGGATGTAACAGTTGTAACTTATGCGGGCTATAGTCGATCATCAAAAGTTTTCACTTTCTTTTAAATCTTTAGAAAAGGTTGTGTCTTATTTTAACCGTTGATGTGGGATCGTTCGCATACTGCTTAATTAATTAAATAGAGCTCATATAGTCCTCACACTTTAAATACATTTCGTATTTTCGGCAAAATTTTAAATTTTAGTAATTTAATTGGAAATAGCAGATTTAATTAATTAATTTAGCAAGAAATTGCAAATTAAATATCTTTCGACTTGTTGAATCAATGTTACTTATTATTGATGGATTCACAGACCAACCTGTGTTCTGCCGTAACATTTGGAGATTTGTGGTATGAAATGCCCTCAAAGTGAAAAATCGAATAACCTACAACGATATTAAAAAAGAGATGTAAACGGCATGCATTATATGACATACACGAAGAAAACTTTTAAGCGACGAATCAATTATGGTAGTAGGGGTTATTATGAAAACACTCATAATAGTGGTAGGTACCTAGGCTTATATTTATACACTTGATAAATCATAAGATGAATGCGAATGTTTACACCTCCAAGGTGGCGTTTCCAGTCAGATAGAAGGTTATTTTCTAAGCAAATCTCGAAAAAATCGAAAGCGTGCACTAGAAAAAATAATATAGAGATTATGGAATGATTAGTTCAATCATCCGAAATAAAGCCGATTGAAAGCTTATAAGTATGAGGTATAGTCAAGAAAGATATTAATATGCAAAAATTGGAGGAGTCTAAAGAACACCAGTGTAAGGAGTGTTGAATAAAAGCCTTTACAGAGTAGATAGAGCGAGAGTCTACTAACTAAATTTTTCACTCCTAAGACTGAGTTTAGACTTTTTACTTTTTTTTTTATTTTATAAAAAGTTTGTTTTTATTTAATTTTTTAAAAAGACTTTAAAATAAATTTTTACCTGAAAAACTCTAGTGAAAATGGATGTGTATTACTTTGAATTTATATAACACTTTATCGTGCCCTATTTTATTGGACATCACTGTATCTCTTATCAACATCCAGCTGCAACTAATAACATCGCAGTTTTCCATGCAAAAAGAGAATAACCTTTTAAAACAGATATAGACTGACCAAAAAGCTACTGATAAGTATTCAAAAAAACTAAAATATAAGCCAAGTTGCAAAAACGGTACCAACAAATCAAAATGTTGTACTCTAACCGAATTAAGGTTTATTAGGTTCGAGTTTGTAACTCTAACAAGATCTAAATAAACATGTTACAACCTAAACTTTTACAAAGTGATATGCTTTGCCTGAAAGAAAGGATCACTTGAAAATGATGAAATTCATATTAAAAATTTTCCTCCCTCTCGACGATGACTTTCCTCCCCTTAATATTATTAACGAGAATAGTCGATATCAATCTGGATGCTAGCACGAGAACAACTGTTTTTTAAAAGTTTATATATCTGTCTGAACGTTTACTAAACAGAAGAACCTGTAGAAATTGCCTCCTCCAAAAATCCTTCTTTTGTTGACACAATCACAATGTTTACTCTCATCCGGATTATGCTAGTTGTGTCGTGTTTCAAGTGATTTTTTAATACGAAACCGTAGTCGGCTGCCTTGGCAAAATATCTTAAAAGTTTGTTATAGTAGTCACTTCAAACGATGGCGTATTTTATGTTTTTTCTAGTCACTTTAAAATTTCGCAAAAGCCGAAATGATCGTTTTTAATTGTTTTTTTGTTTTCGTCTTAATTGGACTTACTTTAGTGTCAGTTATTGGTATAGCATCTGTCTAATTTTTCATACAATTTTTCATATAAATCTCTACAACTCGCGCGAGTTTATTGCGCCCCACGTGTCGCCTAGCACTTTGATGGAGAATTATTGAAGCAATGGGGATGTAGGGGGAAAGTCAGCAAACATTGGACCTATATGTGTACAACCAGTTCTTGATCGTCAAAACGAATTTAATAACATAAAATAGGAAAGCAAGCTTACAAGAAGACTTTTCGTTAGCCGCCTGCTGATTAATAGCGTAACAGGGTTTTGAAATGAAAAGTAAATACTTTATTCATAAATATCGGTGTCAGGCACACAGCACATAATTGCGCTTTATTTACAAAATGTGTTTATACACACGAAACCGTCACCACGACTAGAAACAAATATTCAACTTTTGTTTAGTGCAACTGTCAATCAATTTTATTTCCCTACATTTTATTGAGGTCTTTTATTATTCCATTCCATGAATATAATTTTGTCAAGCTTAGTAGGACGGTTACAATAATAAAAATGTCAAAATGTTTATCTACTTCATGAGCTGATAAAATTTGTATATATTAGACATTTTTGGTCGACACAAAACATTTGATTGTGAACAGAAATTTGTCAAGTGAAAATTTTGAGAAAATCGCAATGTAATAGATATAAACTGACCGCAACTGTCCACATTTAATTTTGATATTTGTCCATCATTACATAAAACAGCAACTTTGTTATTGTCAAAATTTTTACCCAAATTAACAGATAAAAAATTAAAAAATATTTACCAAAAATAAATTTTTAACTTTTTAACATTTATGCGGTATTTTAACGAAACGCCACACACTAAGTTCGTGTGCGAAATAAAAGAAAATGTTTAACTGGTCTCGGGACAGATACAAATTTTATAATTTGTGCCTTCACTTAAAGTTCACAAATGCAACCACAAACACCACAAGCCGACACAACTAAGTCATTTAGCCAACAAGAACAGAAACGTCGTTATTTTGTTTAATTTTTACCACAGTTAAAATTTATCCAATTCACACACAATAATTTAAACTATTTTTTCCACCAATAAGCCTGTATACTAAAAAGCCACAATCACGTAGCGTAAAGTCGACCTTCGATGGCGAAACACGAAATGCTCAATTATTTTTTTATTAATTTTTAAGTTGATATATGATCTTAGGAGGGTTTAGGATATCTAAAATTCATCATATGTATCTATCGCGTCTATTGTCCTCGGCCGTAAATGACTGGCATAATTAATCAATTTCATCCAGGAGTCATCTCATCGTAAGTATAATGATCAATCGAATTTTGAAATTTTGTAATTTTTTGCTTTTTTATGGCATTAGTGATTTCCCCTCTTCTGTTTTCTAGTTTATAAGTAAAACCACACATTTATAAATTAATTTCATTAATCTACTAAATTATTTATTAGCAATTCGCCAAATTCTGTGTTATGAATTTTTATCACATAATAAAATATTAGCAAGATAAGGTATCGCCCACCTTATTTTAACAGCAATATCTTATTAACTTGACAGAAATTTAATTTATTAAAAATATTTAAATACGTTGCAATGATTTTCAAATTTTGAACAAAAGAAAATAATTTTTATAGGACAATATTTTTGAATGAATACAATTTTTAACTTAATAAGAAAACTAATACCTGGTTTTTACAATATGTCTTATCATTTTGATAATCAGGGGTCCTATTCTTGAAATCAGTGGAATCGAAATACAATTTCAAAATTTACCTACTATAAGCGAATAATTCAGTATCGATTTACCCATTTGGAATTTTTCCCTTAGTAGGGGGAAAAATTATGTTTTTTAATTTAAAAAAAGATTAAAGTAGCCGGCGAAAAATTTTAGTAATATAAAGAATAATATCACAAATTGTATTCCTCGTAATCGGAATACAATTTGTGATATTATTCTTTATATTACTAAAATTTTTCGCACCGAATTTGCACCGATTTCAAGAATAGGGCCCCAGTTTTGATAATCCATATAATCATGATACTTAATCTTATACCTCGTATCACTAATATTATGTCTCAATTGTATTCTCGCAGTCACAAGCTAATTATCACTTTAATTTTCACAAAAATTTAAAATATTTTTATTAATTTTAAAATTTTCTTTTCTTAACCAGATTTTTGACGGATAAATAAATTTTTGATTCTAGGTGCAGCCTCATCATTTCTTATGGGTCAATCATTCAAAGTACTAGTCTGCCGGCGAGCTTGACAGAAAAAATATTATACGTAACTACATTCGAGTGTTATGAACGAATTCTGGATAATAGGTCTGTAAGACGAAATAATATGAAGTGAACATAAGTAAATGTCGAATTATTATTCGAGCTAAAACAGAAATTAAAAATTTGAATACAAAAGTAAAAACCTCTTGTAATTTTTTGATTCAGATTACCCAATAAATTTCAAAAACAGTTTTCGGACCCGCAAAATAAAAATTACGAAAAAATAATTATCAGAGAATTCTTGTTACGACTAATCAATCAAAGGTTCAATTACTTTAAAAATCATCGGTTGTATTCAAAAACCATATGATTCGTTATTTGTCTAACAAAACAAAATTTGAAATGACGTTTAACCTTCAAGAGCCGATTGATACTTTGAACACGATTTTTACGTCATTAACTATAATCCCGCATCTTCACTTTTGTTGGTCTCATGATATGTAAACAAAATTCTCTTCTATAATTTTGATTGGCAAATTTACTTTTATAGAGCTCAGAAGAAATTTTGGAGGAACTACTTCGTAGAAACCATGGAGTTTAAAAAATTAGTAAACTGAATTATAATTAGTGATGACATTTTGATAAGGCGAACGAGTGATAAGGCCAAATTGTAATCAGTAACCATTACCTTCGTAATCATGAAACGCAGAAAAACACTATCTATATACAAACACTTCTGGTTAACCTCAAATCACACAATCACCCAAAATTTTGTTGATTACGTTAATTCCCATACGAACACTGAATCACACATCACGCACATCAAAACAAACAAAAATCTATCATTTCAATATATAAATTTCATATAAAGCCAGAGTCACCTTGGAATAATATAATTAACTCGACTTGAGAAAAATACACCGTCTAATGAACAAAACAAACCAACCAAGCCGTATCATCATCATCATTGGGTGTATGATGTAATTACCCCAAAAAGCTAACGTTTCGTATTTATTTGTGGATAGTAAACATTTTATAGAGTTTTTGTGTTTGTTGTGTGTTGAGTAAACAGAAACTAATATTCACATAGTCACACAGTCAGCCTAACACACAGAGCCGAGTCAGGCATTTATTGTTTACCAATCAAATATACTCGTCGTGGGCATGTTCGCGGGAATTAGAACAGCTCAAAGAATTTTATTGATTTTCTTATCTACGTGTTATGTACAGTTGATAAGATACCGAGATCCAGGTGAGGTAATACTTAATGATTAAGTAGACCAAAGTGCACTCGAAGTTACACTAGAAGGCGGGCGACTTTACACATAATATTCTAAACATAAGATATAAAAAAAATACTAACTTTTAAATTTTATTAAAGTAAAATAAAATTTTCCAGCGTGTATAACTATATTTTTCCCGGGCAATATTTTCGTTGATATACAAAACAGCACAGCTTCTCCTTTAAGATGCTGCTACCGGATTACGTAGTTTCGAGTCTTTTTATGACAAAAAAAAATTGTTTATCAAAAAAATAACACAAATTTTATATTTTCACAGTTTTCCTTTTTCTTTGCTTTCTGTATATTATACATTTATATATAAAACGATTTATTTATAGAAAATTTTCACACACACACACACTTAATATTAAAAACCATTAAAGAAAAATTTTCTTTTTTGCTTATCTCTTTTCACAAACGAACTAGCATTTTCTTACGTTTTACGTGAAACGACATTTTTCCTTGTATGTAACTAATAAATATTTTTCACTTTTCCGTTATCATCATCGCACACCGTGGCAAAAACACTTTTTCGCGATAAATTTATATAAAAAATAAACAAAATAAAAAATAATAAAAAAAAATGCGAAAACAATAAATTGTCACACACAACTAAAGTAAATTTTGATGAATTTCATTTAGAACAAAAAAAAATAAAATTTCTCGTTTTATTTCTAAACAATAAATTATTCTGTTTTAAATTTTTTTAACGTCTGTACTAATCAACCGTTGACGAACAACTAAACGTAAAAATATAATTTTATTTATTTTGTTAAATTTTCTCCGCTTCCAAACGAATGCACCGAAGAAGAGTATAGTAATATATAAAATTATATATCATTCTCGTACTATTTATAAACATAATGTATTTTTATCTCCTTTGCGCTTATAGAAAAAAAATTATATATTTGTTTCGTGGTACGAACCGAGCGTGATACGAAAAATTTGGGCAGATGTTTTTATTCGGAATTTTTACGCATGCGAATCATTCATTCATAAAATAATTCTTTTTTATAGCTGGTGGCGACATACTATACTAAATTGATGGGTATACGAACTAAAAATATGTTGAGGGGAAAATATTGTTTATTTTTGTTGTTGTTATTGTTGTTGTTCATCTGGGAAATAAAAATACTTGCAAGTTTTTTTATTTTATTTTATTTTATTAATTTACTTGGAGGTGTCGTAAAAAAATATGCGCGATCCTAATTTAAGAAAATAAAATAAAAATATTTGGTTGACGAGATTGTATATAAACAGGAAATTGGTTAGAATTATTGCGATGGCGGTTAAGAATAGTACGGCTGCGAACTTATGACATTTTTTTTATAATACGAATACCAATTGGATTTGTCAAGTGGATCATTCTGATACATTTGAGCAAAACCAGATGGAAGTATTACTACACATATAGACAAATAGCCGGCACAGAGAGGAATTACATTGGCGCATTCCACGGTTGCTAATATAAAACGGATAATGGACACTTTTAATGAAGGACACTTCTAATGAAGTAATTCGAGAATTGCAATCCCTTTCAGATGTAGATGATACCCTGGTTCCTTGGTTAATCTAAATTCTCGTTTAAATCAATTTTTATGCCGGCGAATCAATGCCCTCGAATCATTAAGGTCGAAAGCAAGAAAACCGATGGCATCAGTTCGATCCATGAACTGCCAATGTGCAATGTGTCATGCAACAAATCATTTGATCTTCCAGTGTAGCCAGTTCCGAACAGTTTCAAAGTCCTTCAAGACGTCAGTGTCAGAAGTGCGGTAAAAAGCATATTACGTTATTGCACGTCGAGGAAACTTTTAAAAAAGGACTCAAACCAGAACGATTTCCAGCATTCTCTGAATCCTCGTGATGTCCAAGATAACCAGCAAACTGCCACCTCGTAATTTCGACATTGACCTAAAATCTTATAGAAATTTCAAGTTAGCCGGTCCCCAATTAAATGCAGCAGTTCATTTTTTCGCCGTGATCCTGAATGGGAAAATCACAACCGGTCAAAATGAACCAGTTCTTCAGAATACAATGTTTGGATAGATTATCTCCGGACTCCTCGGCCATTCTGTAGAACACAAAGTGGCATTGACTGTAGCTTTACACAACGATGATAACCATATAGTAACAAAGAACAAACCCTGAGTTGGAATCCGTAAATTGCAAAGAGAATATTCAATCCATCGGGGAATAATTTTGCGAACGTCATATCTCATCACGGCGTGCTGAAAACATTCAATAGTTTACTAGCAAAATGAGAGTCGTATTCAATGGATCAGTCAAGCATATAGTATCGGAGTTTTCTTGAATGATTATGAACCAGCAGTACAATCAAGTTTATACTCCAGCAACAAGTATTGAGATGCGATCCTTCCGAGCCTATTCGCCACTTTCACCTGATGACGGTTACTTACCTTAAATTACGCATGGAAATCAACATTACGCACCACACGGCTGGCGCTGAAAACGAAAACGAAACTCTTCAACTGAAGGTGCAATACAAGCATATTGCAGAAATACGGTTTCTATCTTAGGACATGGAAATCCAACTGCACAAAGCTCTTATGCACCACTCCTCAAGAGATTCAGGCATTAAGCAAGAAGGAACTCCACAACCACAGTGGAATATTACAAATCAACGATGATCTTATATAGGCATCAGCTGGAATCCGATTACATATAGTTCTACCTTGCGACAACAATCACATTTTTATCCTTGAGAGATTCATTTAGATTAAAAACATGCAGGGCCTACTTTTCTTCCATCAATAGCACGACAACAATACTGGACACCGAGAGGCAAACTAAAAGACAAGGAGGTAATAAGAAGATGTGTCACCTGCATGAAATTCAAGTCTAATTGTTCAATAATATAATTGATGGGTAGTCTACCAAAAATTGAGTTAATTAGGCCCTCAATCGAAACGGTAGTAGATTATGCAGGTTCTATTTTTTCTGTGAAATGTAAAAAAAAATATGAAGCAAGTGGCCGCATGCCTAAGAACAAGAATTAGTCGTCGATTTATCAAGCGGCGCATTGGGAGCTTTAAAAAATTTCACGGCGTGACGCGGAGTTTATTGCGAACTGTTTAGTGACAATGGGACTAATTTCTTTGGTTCCTATAGAAAACTACAATCAGAGTTTAGCAATGGATCTAATTTTATTTCTAACTATTTTTTTCAGGAATCGAATACCACCTAGTTATCCCCATTTTGTCGATTTTGGGTGGCGGCCGTAAGGCCAAGTTCTATCTCAAATGAGTCATTGTAAATAATATCATAACTCTGGAAGAAATAAGTACCCTGATATTCGAGATAGAATTCATGCCGAAGTCTAATGTCACGGATGTTGTCCCTCTTATACCACAACAGTTATTCATTGGCTATCCACCTACTAAGATTACCGAACTCGATGCGCTTATCTTAAAATAACCCAACATTTCTGGACCCAATGCCACATTGAATATCTTACTTGACTTCAGCATCGAACGAAATGGTGAACCAGAAAAATTCACAAGTGTGAAGTTCTTGGACAAAAGTTTTTGGACAAAAATTTATGCGAGTGTTCTTTGTGAAGTTTTTGGAAGAAATAGAAATTCTATTTCTTGGACAAACATTTATGGAAGTGTGAGATTTTAGCCGCCCAAGCAACATTTTTAGTTATAGTTACAGGTGAATTGTGAATGGGAACTTTAATTTCGTAAATACCTCGTAATATTTTCTAAATATCTAACCGCATTATCATTTCAACTTTACTGACAATTTATTAGTAGGTTTTCGGTAATTACTACATAATTTATTAACCATGGTGGGACATTGGTTTTGTTGAGATTTCTCAAGTAACAAAAACGTTACAAAAACCATAAAATTTCATCATTAAAGTAAATAAAACTATTCGGTGAACTTTGCAGTAGCGAAACCGTAAGTAATACCTTTCATAGTTACCAATTAAATATTTAAAAATTTAAAGTGAAATTAACTACAATTGCACGTTACAAAAACTTTTAAAATAACTTAAATACTATAGACTTTGCATAGTTATTAATAAAGTAATATTGTACTTCTTGTCACTACCAAGAGCTACCTTGTAGTCTCCATTTTCATAGTTACAGAATATAGTCGTGAACGTAGTTTTATGTAGTCATTTTTACGAATCTTAAACCTTCAAATTGACTAAAAATTTGGATGACATTTTTAGTGGCTAAAAGAGTAACTCTTATGTATTTACATACCTAAAAAATACTTTAAAGTTTTTAGAGCATTTCGGTCATTTAAGCAAATAATTTTAATGGAGGATCAAATTTTGTGACAAAGAAAAAATATTTTTCAATAAAAAAAAAAAAAAAAGGCGATTATATTTTTAGGTAATTCAAAGGGGTATTAAATTTTAATTCCTATAATTAAAATATTCACGAAAAAATTTGTCTGCCAATAATTTTAACTGTAATAACTATAAATATAAATTATTTCAAGACAAAATAGAAAAATAGAAATATACTCTAAAATATTATTATTTGTTAAAGAATATGCATTATGTTATTTTTTGATATTTAGATAGACGAGATATTTTAAAGAACTTAAAATAATTTTTAAAATTGTATTATCTCTTTCTATTTTGCTGTTCCAGCTCTTCATTAAGTTCTGTTTAGAGATAAATTTAAGGTTAATATTACGTTGAAATCTCGGAATGGAACGACGGTGGAACTCAATAAATATTCCCCATTTAGGTAGAAAACATGGTGCCCGCACACCATTTTACGACCGTCGCAAACATTTTTTATCGGTGACAAGAACTACTTGATAACTTAAAATGTTGCTTGGGCGTGTATTTATTTTATATTAAAATCGAAACATAATTATAATAAATACTGATAAAACAAAAGAAATTGTCGCCTGCCCGGTGGCAAAGTGGTCAGCATGCTTGCTCCAGCGACCGGAGGTCCCGGGTTCGGTTCCCAGTGGTGACAACGAAAATTTCACGGCTTGTTTAGGATCAATGAATCAATCACTCATGACCCAAAATGAAAATATGATTATGAAACCTCTTTTAAGTCGGCCAAATCCCTTGATGGGATATAGTGCCAGAGAGAGAGAGAGAGAAAAAGAAATTGTCTAACATTAAAAAATCTAATATGCTCGTTATTATAAATTTTTCAGTAAATCACATACCATCTTCTTCTATACAAAATCGTGTTGTTTTAACCCGTGTAATTTGAGGAAATGGGTATTTTGGTTCTTCGAAACCGTGTTCTTCAACTACCGTGTTCTTGGAGGGTTACCTGTATATGTTATATATAAATGGTGTAAAAAATTTATGTGCGCGCATCAGTTGAGAACGGCTCAACCGATTTGGCTCAATCTATTTTTGTTGTGTTTGCAATTGTCAGGAGGAGGTTCTTAAGAAAGAAAATTTTGGGAAAATCTACCGGAAAAGTCGGAAAATTTGGAAAATCGAGGAAGTATGTTTTTCATGTGAGAACGGCTAAACCGATTTGGCTCAATTATTTTTTGTTGTGTTCGCATTTGCCAAGAGATGGTTCTTACGAAAGAAAATTTTGGAAAATTAACCAGTCGGAAAATTCGGAAAATCGAGAAAGTATGTTTTTCGGTTGAGGACGGCTAAACCGTTTTGAATCAATTATTTTTTGTTGTGTTCGCATTTGCCAAGAGACGGTTCTTACGAAAGAAAATTTTGGAAAATTAACCGAAAAAGTCAGAAAATTTGGAAAATCGAAAAATAATGTTTTTCAGTTGAGAACGATTGAACCGATTTGGTTAAATTTTTATTTTTTTGTATTCGCAACTGCTAAGAGATAATTTTTACAAAAAAAATTTTTGGGAAAACACACCGGAAAAGTCTGAAAATTCGGAAAATCGATAAATGATGTTTTTCAGTTGAGAACGGATTAACCGATTTAGCTCTAAAAGATGGTTCTTACGGAAAATCGAGAAAGTATGTTTTTCAGAACGGCTGAACCGATTTGGCTCAATGTTTTTTGTTGTGTTCGCAATTGTCAGGAGATAGTTCTTACGAAAGAAAATTTAAGGAAAACTCACCGGAAAAGTCTAATCGTTCGGAAAATCGTTAAATGATGTTTTGCAGTTGAGAACGGCTGAACCGATTTGGCTCAATATTTTTTTGTTGTGTTCGCATTTGCCAAGAGATGGTTCTTACGAAAGAAAATTTTGGAAAATTAACCGGAAAAGTCAGAAAGTTTGGAAAATCGAAAAATAATGTTTTTCAGTTGAGAACGGTTGAACCGATTTCGTTAAATTTTTATTTTTTTTATACGCAACTGCTAAGAGATGGTTCTTACGAAAGAAAATTTTGGGAAAATTAACCGGAAAAGTCGGAAAATTCGGAAAATCGAGAAAGTATGTTTTTCAGAACGGCTGAACCGATTTGGCTCAATGTTTTTTGTTGTGTTCGCAATTGTCAGGAGATAGTTCTTACGAAAGAAAATTTAAGGAAAACTCACCGGAAAAGTCTAATCGTTCGGAAAATCGTAAAATGATGTTTTGCAGTTGAGAACGGCTGAACCGATTTGGCTCAATATTTTTTTGTTGTGTTCGCATTTGCCAAGAGATGGTTCTTACGAAAGAAAATTTTGGAAAATTAACCGGAAAAGTCAGAAAGTTTGGAAAATCGAAAAATAATGTTTTTCAGTTGAGAACGGTTGAACCGATTTCGTTAAATTTTTATTTTTTTTATACGCAACTGCTAAGAGATGGTTCTTACGAAAGAAAATTTTGGGAAAACATACCGGAAAAGTATGAAAATTCGGAAAATCGATAAATGATGTTTTTCAGTTGAAAACGGATTAACCGATTTAGCTCAATTTTTTATGTTGTGTTTGCAATTGTTAAAAGATGGTTCTTACGAAATAAAATTTTGGGAAAATTCGCCGGAAAAGTCTAATAATTCGGAAAATCGAAAAATGACGTTTTTCAGTTCAGAAAGTCTGAACCGATTTGGCTCAATTTTTTTTGTTGTATGCGCAATTGCCATTAGATGGTTCTTACGAAAGAAACTTTTGGGAAAATCCACCGGAGAAAGTATGTTTTTCAGTTGAGAAGGGCTGAACCGATTTAGCTCAATTATTTTTTGTTGTTCGCATTTGCCAACAGATGGTTTTTACGAAAGAAAATTTTGGGAAAATTCACCGGGAAAGTCTAATAATTCTAATAAAACGAAAAATTATGTTTTTCAGTTGAGAAAGGCTGAAACGAATTGTTGTGTTCGCATAACCGATTTGGCTCAATTTTTTTGTTGTGTTCGCAATTGCTATGAGATAGTTCTTACGAAAGAAAATTTTGGGAAAACCCGCCGGAAAAGTTTGGAAATTCGGAAAATCGAAAAATAAATGTTTTTCAGTTGAGAACGGTTGAACCGATTTGGCTCATCATTTTTTGTTGTGTTTGCATTTGCCAGGAGATGGTTCTTACGAAAAACAAATTGGGAAATTCCACCGGAAAAGTCTGAAAATTCGGAAAATCGAAAAATAATCACTGGATCGTTCCTTATTGCAAACTTCTATCCAAAACATTCGCAACACACAGCAATGTTGCGTACTGTAACTCCATTAAGTCCATATGTCTGCAAATACGGGAAAGGAAGTAGCAACCTTGCAATGTTCGGCATTACTGCTCCGCATGCAAATGATGAATTGTGAAGATTCCAATTGGGCCGTATATCAGTTGCAATTAGGCGATTTCGCGTATTTTATCATTTGCAATTCACGAACGTCATCCCACTGTTCAACATTTGTCGGTGCACTTGGAGAATGGACAACGTGTCTATTTCACGGAAGCTTATGCAGTACACCGAGTAGGTCGACCACCAGCTACAATACTCACGAATTTCTTCGAAATTTGCAAAAACGATCCATTCGCACGAACTTTGCTTTACTGGGAAATGTCACGCTATTATATATTTGAAACCAGTCGTCGAAAAAGTTTCAACGACGAAAGAAAGGTCAACCTGCTGCAGGATACATCAATGTGTATTCAACTGATGCGCTTGGCCGTGTGTACACCGTTCAGTTTTTTGTTCCATGTTCGTGGTCCTACTTCATTTGAATCGCTTCAACTCTGAATTTACTGGAAAACAACTCACATTGGGAATCAACACTCGCGGATGCCAGTGGTTGTGTACAGGCACGTCATAGCGACGTGTCATCCATCGAACGCATTGGAAATATGGAACAAATAAATACAAGGACGAGCTGGCTGATACCATTTTGCATCGAGTTTGCACTGGAACATCGAGTTAAGAGCTTGAAATGAACGACAAGATACGCAACGAAGATTTGATCTTGCTCGAAGGCATGTGTGCGTGCTTATGTGTGGCAGCTATTTTTCGAAATTGGTCATGCCAGCAACAATTCATTCGATGCACGATGCATTTAATCGTGAATTGAAACGAGAGCAAGTGTACGATCGAGATTCAATGAGCCAAATAGCACGAACGAATGTCCCGTTTTTGAATGTACAGCTAAATTAACGTGTACGACGCATTGATATGACGGCAGTTGATGAAAGATGGCTCCCGGTGGAACAGGTAAACCCTTTTTGAATTCATTGCTTTTTTCCTCAATTTGCTCGAGATTTCAAATAGCGTTAGCTGTTGCATTTCATCCAGAATTGCAGCCACATTGCTGAATGGCACACTGTGCATTGATGTTTTGGATGATTATCCGCACGAATGACAAGCCCGTGGGCTCAATTGTCAAGATCTCAGCGATGGCCAAAGTATTGCAAGAATGCAAAATCATCATCTGGGACAAGTGCACAATGGCACATAAACGATCATTGGAAGCGTTCAATAAACGATGAACTGCGTTGATTGTGTGGCCAATCAGGACGAGGCCACCAACTATCTGACCGAATTTTTGAATGCGCTTGATCTTCCGGGAATACCACTGCATAACTAATGCTCAAGGTGGAATTTGTGATAATTACGCTGCGCAATCTGAACCATCCGAAATTGTGTAACGGAATGTGATTGGCTGTGAAGAAACTTGATGATCACGCTACCACCACAAATGACACCGCTAAAGCGGATACATGCCAAAACGGTCAGCAGCCAAAAATCACGCTAATCTTGGAAGATCCTGGAGAAAAGCTTCAGCCAGACTACTGAAAATCGAGAAAAGATTCACACACATACTACGATGGAGAAAACACAAGATTGTCATCACAGCCGATATTGAGAAAATGTTTCGTCAAGTTTGATTTAATGCAGGTGTTCAAGACTATACCATCATATATAAACTGTGGAGAAAGGAACCTGTCGATCCAGTACACATCCTGAAGTGGCTAAAATCATAATGACAGACTGTGGATGACCTACTCACTGGCGCCGACAACATTTAGGAGACTCGGCACAGGGTGAGTTTCATCTAAGAAAATGGGCATCAAACTCTCCCAAAAATATTTGTTCTGGCGAGCAACAAGCTAAAGAATACATTTAAATAAAGCTAAACGGATGCATTGAAACGTTGGAAATACTATGCAACCCAGCAGAAAATTTTCTTGAATACGATATAATCGGAATGTTGCTATATGCTACCAACCAGCGCGCCAAATGCTCGCTACTATTTGAGTCATCAAAACTCTTCGATCCCATAGGATATGGTTTTCATCAATAATCTGCGGTAATCACCAGATTATCCGAATGCAGCAGTGGTTTATTGTAGGGCAATGGATGATAGTATTGAAATAATAACCCAAGTACTAATGTCCAAAACACGAGCTGCCCCAGTCAAAACAAAGATATTAATCCCTCGCTTCAAATTAAATGCGGCCTTATTTTTACCAAAATTGTCAAAACACAAACGGGATACCATGAAACTTGGAGATATCAATACGTACGCTTGGTCAGACTAAACAGGTTATTTTGGAGTTCGCAAAAAATAATGGGCTTGGTTCTCTAATCCCGAAATATAAAAGGCAACCCGCCATTATACATATAATACATATAGTAGTGAGTGAAATATTCATTGAGAAAAATTCATATTCTGTAAAAGTTTGTAGAAAGACAGGTAAATGTTAAAATTTATAAAAATGTTAACTTTTAAGAATTGTTTAGTTACGTTAGGCCAGTCCTGATATTTTTTAATAAATGACTCGTAATAAATTTCCATAAATTTTTTTAATATTACAAATCCTTTTAAATTAAAATTTTTGCGTTCATTTACAACAACAAAAAAATACTGATGAAAGTTGGAAAAATTTGTTTTTTAATTTTCACAGAATCATCATCGTAATAATCTTCGTCTCAATATTAATGCATAGTCAATAACTTAAAAGCGATAGCGAAAACAAATTATACAAGTCACAATTCAAATAATATTTGTAAAAAGAACCGAACTAAAAAGAAATCTAGTATTTTTTGTGCCATCTTCTGTGCTTTTGAAAAATGAAAAACTTTTTGGGATTCAAAGTGGAAATCGAAAAAAAAAATTAAAAAACGTGATATTAATGTTGAAAAGATAAGTATTGCAATTTTTTTTTTTTAGTTGTTTGAGGTTAAAACTTTTTTTTCGTTACTTGCTACTTTTCAATGAGCTTTATACGGATAGAGAGGACAAAAACTTTTCTTTGTCGATTATCAACTGTATACTGTACTCGTGTACATGGAACACTGGTAAATGGAGTAAATTCCAAGGGTTATCGACATTCAAATAAAAAATCAATCATATTATATTTCAAATATATAAAATTGTACGATAATGAATTGCTTTATGATTAAATAGAAAATTTTGTAAAATCATAAATTATATGAAAATATACTTCGGAGATTTTAAATATCAATCCTTTTTTATATTCGACTTGCAAGGCATGAGGTGGTTTGGGAGGAAATTTTTAATTTGTACATAGTAAAGTTATATAAACTCTTGTATAGCTGGGTAATTATTGAAATTGATTTACAGATAAAGTTTTGGTACTCGTATATGTTTAATTATTTAATAAATTCTATATTTTATATTACGATATTCGTCTTAATAACAGAGTTTTATTGAATTAATTTTCTGATATGCCACAGAGCTCATTACACATTGCATTTATATGTAGAAATAATTACTTATTATGTATAAGTATAAAAATTATTTTAATAAGATAAACGTCATATTTGGTTGCCAGGGAATAAGAGTAGAAATTTATTTAAAAGCGCCTTTGTTATCGCACATTCTCATCCGGCCATATCATAGATTGCACCGATGATTTCATCATTAAGAAATATTCTCCAACCAACGTATTCTTTAATTTTGATAGACGTATTCCTTAAAACTGTAATAGTATATTAGATTTGATAGAAGACCATCATCTGCGGTGTAGTAACATGATCGATACACGACCTTAATTCGAGCCGATGATATTCCAACTGTAGAACAATTTAACAAAACCCAATCATGATTGATTCCTCCAGACACGTGCTGTTTTAAAATTCTGAAGAAAGTAACATGTGTATACAAGAAAGTTCAAAGATTCCGCGGCTCGGAACTGCAAGCAGATTTTCAAGAAAGATCTCAGAAAGACAGATAGTCTAGCGCCAGTTAAAATCAGTAGCTTACGTTGTGGAGCGAGAAACACCTGAATTTAGACTCGGCATCGAATCGTCCTAGAATGAGGTAGGAGAAATCGACAGCAAGCGTGACAGGGTGCAGATGGAACTGTGAAGGGTGTCTTCAAGACAAATCACAGATCGCAATCTGTTGATGAAAATTCACTTTTGCCTCCTGAACCTGGTACCTCCCGATTCAAACGCCAAAGCTTTAACCACTGTGCCGTTTGGTCGGCCCTGATTCTATTTCATTTACGATTACTTCATAGCTGGTGAGATCGTTACTGTGCACTGGTTTAAATGTTCCGCTTATTATGTTGCCATTGCCTTGTTTAAGAAAAAATTGGAGTTTTTCCTAAATACTTATGGATGCCGTTATAAGGTCCAAAAGCAAGGTCGAGATAACAATTGAAATTGAAATTGAAATTGAAATTGAAATTGAAATTGAAATTGAAATTGAAATTGAAATTGAAATTGAAATTGAAATTGAAATTGAAATTGAAATTGAAATCGAAATTGAAATTGAAATTGAAATTGAAATTGAAATTGAAATTGAAATTGAAATTGAAATTGAAATTGAAATTGAAATTGAAATTGAAATTGAAATTGAAATTGAAATTGAAATTGAAATTGAAATTGAAATTGAAATTGAAATTGAAATTGAAATTGAAATTGAAATTGAAATTGAAATTGAAATTGAAATTGAAATTGAAATTGAAATTGAAATTGAAATTGAAATTGAAATTGAAATTGAAATTGAAATTGAAATTGAAATTGAAATTGAAATTGAAATTGAAATTGAAATTGAAATTGAAATTGAAATTGAAATTGAAATTGAAATTGAAATTGAAATTGAAATTGAAATTGAAATTGAAATTGAAATTGAAATTGAAATTGAAATTGAAATTGAAATTGAAATTGAAATTGAAATTGAAATTGAAATTGAAATTGAAATTGAAATTGAAATTGAAATTGAAATTGAAATTGAAATTGAAATTGAAATTGAAATTGAAATTGAAATTGAAATTGAAATTGAAATTGAAATTGAAATTGAAATTGAAATTGAAATTGAAATTGAAATTGAAATTGAAATTGAAATTGAAATTGAAATTGAAATTGAAATTGAAATTGAAATTGAAATTGAAATTGAAATTGAAATTGAAATTGAAATTGAAATTGAAATTGAAATTGAAATTGAAATTGAAATTGAAATTGAAATTGAAATTGAAATTGAAATTGAAATTGAAATTGAAATTGAAATTGAAATTGAAATTGAAATTGAAATTGAAATTGAAATTGAAATTGAAATTGAAATTGAAATTGAAATTGAAATTGAAATTGAAATTGAAATTGAAATTGAAATTGAAATTGAAATTGAAATTGAAATTGAAATTGAAATTGAAATTGAAATTGAAATTGAAATTGAAATTGAAATTGAAATTGAAATTGAAATTGAAATTGAAATTGAAATTGAAATTGAAATTGAAATTGAAATTGAAATTGAAATTGAAATTGAAATTGAAATTGAAATTGAAATTGAAATTGAAATTGAAATTGAAATTGAAATTGAAATTGAAATTGAAATTGAAATTGAAATTGAAATTGAAATTGAAATTGAAATTGAAATTGAAATTGAAATTGAAATTGAAATTGAAATTGAAATTGAAATTGAAATTGAAATTGAAATTGAAATTGAAATTGAAATTGAAATTGAAATTGAAATTGAAATTGAAATTGAAATTGAAATTGAAATTGAAATTGAAATTGAAATTGAAATTGAAATTGAAATTGAAATTGAAATTGAAATTGAAATTGAAATTGAAATTGAAATTGAAATTGAAATTGAAATTGAAATTGAAATTGAAATTGAAATTGAAATTGAAATTGAAATTGAAATTGAAATTGAAATTGAAATTGAAATTGAAATTGAAATTGAAATTGAAATTGAAATTGAAATTGAAATTGAAATTGAAATTGAAATTGAAATTGAAATTGAAATTGAAATTGAAATTGAAATTGAAATTGAAATTGAAATTGAAATTGAAATTGAAATTGAAATTGAAATTGAAATTGAAATTGAAATTGAAATTGAAATTGAAATTGAAATTGAAATTGAAATTGAAATTGAAATTGAAATTGAAATTGAAATTGAAATTGAAATTGAAATTGAAATTGAAATTGAAATTGAAATTGAAATTGAAATTGAAATTGAAATTGAAATTGAAATTGAAATTGAAATTGAAATTGAAATTGAAATTGAAATTGAAATTGAAATTGAAATTGAAATTGAAATTGAAATTGAAATTGAAATTGAAATTGAAATTGAAATTGAAATTGAAATTGAAATTGAAACTGAAATTAAAATTCAAATCTGCTTTAATCCCTGAACTTGTTATCATAAAGTTTATCGTTGTCATAATTGTCTTTTTCGGCTTTGAATTCTTCGTCGTCCGCTACATTTTTTAATATAGCTTCCGTAGTATTTTCCTCCTTTTCCGGTTCATTATGGAATACTCTGTTATTTTATGGATTGACAATTATAGCAAATTTACAGTCTCGTTTATAGTTTTACCGATTCAAGTAATTTATTGGTTTTATTTGTATAGATTCATTGACTTCTATTGGGATGGGTTGCTTTTGTTATGGTGGCCTCATTCTTGATCTATGTTGTTTATGCTGTATGTTGCAACCCACATTCTTCTGCTGAAGTGATAGTTTCGGTAGTGGTTTTCGTACATCTTGCTGGATAATGTGTTGATTTTGTTTACCGAAACAGTGATTGAGTTGTTGAAATTCCGATTGTGTATAGACATATTTCTGAAATTCACGACGAATATGCTTCTGGAATAGTTGGTGGGTGTTGTATGGTGAGCATCTTAGAAGTATCGCCGTTTAGTCCTCTTATAATTGCATCTAGAGTACGATATCAATATTTTTCGCTGCGAGTATAGTCTCAACGCCTTAACTGTAATTATTTGTTTAAACTTTATTGATTATTAGTGATAACTGATTGTTGGCATTGACATAAAACTCGTCCATCGAGTCCTATCTCTGGTATAGTACAAATGAAAATATGAATATTATGGTGGCATGGCTTAGTTCATTAGAATCGGATTCACCATAAGAGAGGAATAATGAAAAATCTTTTCTAAAAGGTGGGTGAGAATCTGAAAACATATTTAGATTTATTTAAACCATTCCAATTTTTTTTAACTAAAGTAAATTTCTTATCAAATTCGAATAATGTATCAAATTGTTAATTAGAAATTAAAATTAATTCCAATTAATGGTCTTAAAAATTAGTTCAGCTATTCGAAAGATTAAGTGGGTTGCCATAAGGTGCAACCCTAAAGTCGGCAGCAAAAAAATGTTGATAGACAGTTGAAAATTACGGAAACATTTAAATATGTTCACAATTTAAAATTAAACATCCTCTTAATTCATCCTCATTTCTCGATTATGCAAGGGCGTTACTGATGATGATCTCATGATGTATATCAAAAACAAATTTGAAATCGAGAGACCTGTATTATAGTGCTTTCGACGTAACTTTTAAAATTGGTATTCCTGTAAGCAAATTTAACCAAATGCTGGATTCATCGGTGTGGCTTTCTGGAGTTTTCATTAAAGAATTTTCAAATTCCCGTCGGAAATCAATGAATAATAATTTTTTAGTCCCACGCTCAGCTCTAACGACGTTGTACTGCAACCTTAACCGATTTTGTCCCTTTTTCAAATCCGATGCCTCTGTCTGCACCTATCGTTCAACTGACACTGCCACTCTTTGACGAAACCAACACATTGTCTATTTATTATCACAACGCTAGCGGAACTCGATCAAAATCACGTGACATGTACCTATCGGTGTTGGAAAATGAATATGATGTCATTTGCATCACGGAAACATGGCTGACTAGCTCGCACAATTCTGCAGCGTTCTTCCCTCCAGTCTTCAGACGCGATCGTTATACGGATCTTGAATCGACAGCGAGAGGTGGCGGAGTTCTGCTAGCTGTTTCGAAAGATATACGTGCGGATATTATTAACCTTGGGAGTAACGAGTTGGAGATTTTGGCTGTTAAACTTGCTTTCAATGGAAAACTGGTGTTGATAGTTGCTGTTTACATACCATACGGATCCTCCGTTAATATATGGTGAGCTGTCTTTATTTTCAAACCAACTAGCAGTTGCAGCTAATGATTTTGATTCTCTGATGATTTTGGGAGATCATAACTTACCGAAAATAGAATGGCTAATTGTTGATGATGAACTTCTGCCATTCCATGGTGATCGAACTTCAGATCTGGTGATGGACTTAATCTGTTCACTCGAGATAAAACAGATTAATAACATCGAGAGCCAGTGCAGCAATATCCTCGTTCTGGTGTTCATTCCAGTAGATATACACGGCACAATCATTGCTTGTAATGATTTAGGCGGTTCTTCAAGTATTTTCACATACCATTACATATCCAATTAAGATTTGAAAATTGTGTTGTGTTAACGTAAATTTTAATTCTAGTGAGCCTTTCAACTTTAAAAAGGAAAATTATAATGCTTTAAATCAGTTTCTGAACAATATTAATTGGGATCAATATATAACGGGTAGTTTAGACGCTTATATTGATCAATTTTATAAAATAATGAACTTGAAAATTGAACAATTTATTCCCCATTCACCTGTAGTTTCGTCGATGCGCGAGCCATGGTTTAATAGTCGCCTATCAGGATTAAAAAATCGGAAATCTAAAGCTCATAAAAAATATAAATTAAACCCATCCGTCGTAAATTATGAAATATTTAGCGCTCTCAGATCTCAATTTAAAATTTTAAAACGTTTCTTGTATAATTTATATATTGTCGAGATCGAATCAAATATTAGAAACAACCCTAAATGTTTCTGGAGTTATGTTGATTCGAAACGGAATTGTGGAGGTATACCCTCGCAAATGTCTTTCAATTCTTTGACTGCTAGTGATCCACAAAGTATCACTGACGTGTTTGCAGCATTTTTTGAAAATGTGTATGTCCCGATGACGTTTTGCACGCTCTGTTGAATGTAAATGTGAATATGAGTTGTGGCCCGGAATAAATTCACCCGCTTGTGTTGAAAAAGTGTGCTTCGGTCTTGGCTCAGCCGCTGACGGACATCTTCAATTTGAGTTAGAAGAGTGGAATTTTTCCTTCAATTTGGAAATCCAGTTTCATTAAACCAATTTGCAAGAGTGGATGGAGAACGTTTATCGAAAATTACCGCGGTATTTCTATCTTATCGGCTATCCCTAAATTATTTGAATCGATTGTCAAGGACCGCATCTTTTTCTTTACTAAAAATTCCATCTCAGTAAACCAGCATGGGTTTTACCCCAGACGGTCATCTTGCTTTGTTCACAATTTTTTTTACGTTAGCATAGAAGGCGGTGATGGTGTTGAGGTATAGTGTTTACTGATTTTAGAAAAGCTTTAGATAAAATTGATCATGTTTTATTAGTGAAAAAATGGAACAGCTCAACAAGTGTGATGCCCTTCCTTTAACATGGATCTTTTCGTATTTGACGAACAGAACTCAAAAAGTTTTTTTAAATAATATTTTATCTAGAGACATAAATGTTTTGTCTGGCACCCACAAGGTAGCCTAATTGGACCCCTATTATTTATTGCATCCATAGATGATGTGAAGCGGTGCTTTAAACATTGTAAGTTTTTGTACACTGTTTTGTATGCTGATGATGTAAAAATCTTTTCTAGGATTAGAAATGATCGCGATCTGCTAAATCTACAACAGGAATTAAACGTTTTCTGCGACTAGTGTAGCTTGAGTAAGCTTTGCCTGAACGTTTCTAAATGTAAAGTTATGAACTTTTCCCGAAGACGTTATGGACGTGATGGACCTGATAATAGTTTATTCTTAAATGGCGTTATGATAGAGCGAGTTCATTTTTTTCTAGATTTAGAGGTTTTGTTTTCACAAGATTTATCATTAAAGGACCATATTGACAGATGTACTAATAAGGCTAATTCAATGTTAGGGTTTTTAATCCGTTTCTCCGAAAATTTTCATGATCCATATACTCTAAAAATTCTATTCGCTTCATTTGTTCGATCGTACTTGGAGTATGCGTCAATTGTCTGGACTCCGTACTATAACAATTCCTCTAACCGTACATAGTATCAATCCAGAAGTGATTTATGTTTTTTGCCTTAAGGCGAGCCTTAAGGCGACTTCTTCGAGAGGTAAACTCTCCTAAGTATGTGCTTCCATCGTATCTAAGCCGTTGTTTGCTACTGATTATTTAACCATTGTTCGTCCGAAGAAAAATTTCTTGCGGAATGTTTGTGCGCGACGTTATAATGTGCCGAATTGATTGTTCACATTTACTCTCTTTGTTTTCAATACGTGTCGCAGTGAGATCACTCAGCCACCGAGGCTTAGTGGTTGATCTGCACTTCCATGGGTCTTATTTTGGTATGACGTACCTGGTTTGTAATTCTAGCCGTCTATTTAATAATGTATCTACCATGTTCTATTTTAATTTGTCCAGAGATGAATTTAAAAGAGTCCTAAAAAATTTGTTTATTCAAATTTGATTTATATTAATAAACGTAATTTTAAATACCGCAGATGTAAATTAATACTGTTGGTTAAATAAATAAATAAAAATAAATAAAAAATAAAGTTTTTCTGAATGAAAACGGAATAATGTTTAAATATGACAACAAAACGCAATTGAAAAGATTCAAGGTAATTTATGATTTTTAAAAGTTTAATATGGCAACCCCTCGACCCTGGTGTTGAACACTTCCAAAAAGTTTAATAGAAAGTGTTTCATTAGTGACCGGATCAAACCAAAGAATAATGCTGAAACTTTACAACCGTAAGCATGTAAACCTTAATTTTTGGGTTTATCTATCTTCATCTACACCTGAAGAAAGCAGACATTCTGATACCAATAAGAATAAAAACTTTAAACCAAAACATTTTTTATTAATTTACCGAACACTAATTTTACAATAAAAACATCTAAATGAAGCGCAACCCTAAGTGTAACCACGCCTGATCGCACTGTAAAATTGTATTTGAAGTTCAAGTGTAATTGAATGATTTATTTTACGACGACGGGTATAAAGATGATACAGCGCAATGAATAAAATGTAAATGTTTAATGTTTATGAAACGGGGGCGTAAAACTGTTGCATTGTAATGATTTTATAACAAATTATTCAATTAGTGTTTATTTCGCTTTCTATGTTTGTTACTTGCTACACGTACATACATATATCTCCCTATAATCTCATTGAGAAGAAGTGATCTATGTTAAGGTTATAATAAGATAAAATCATTACACGACACGTATAGCAATTTAATCGCAAAAAATCTTAAATCGACTTAAAACTAACATAGGAACGAGAGATTTTGATTTTGCATTTCTGCGCAGTTATGGATTGAAATGCCAAATTTGTATCTCGACATAATCCTCAAAAGGATTAACAAACAATGGCTAGTGCGTGAGTTTTATTTATGTGTATGGCGCATACATAATTTGAAATCTTTAAGGTCAAATTTTATTATTTGGCAAATAGGTGAACCCACAAATTTATTCCAAATATCGATTATTCGATGACTTTTATATTTTGTTGTGTATTATTTATAGAAGTTAACGAATAAAAAATTGTAAATTTCATTTGTATATACCACCTATCAGCAATATATTTTGTTTTGATTACCTCACTCGCAGTCGCTAACGTACTCATTGTTTTTTGCACACATGATTAACTGAATTGCGGATGAGTCAATAACATAATAAGAATGACATCTGTGTATATACAGAAATATGAAAATATGAAAGATAGATAACGTAAATATTATTATAAAATTTACTATACATTCGTAGTATGGTAAATTGATTGAAAAATTTATATGTCTTTCGCTATTTTAGCTATTTTGAGATTATTCCTAGCAGGGGTGGAATACCATGTACAATTCCAGCTTGTTTTAGCGATTCACAGGTGCCCGTATTTTGATGGTATTATCTCATATTAATTTCAAAAGCTTATACTTAAGTACCAAAGAAGTACTTCAACGAATATATCATCGACTATTTCCTTTATGATCATTTCTTAGTTGAAATTGATTTTTCGTTTATCTTAAACAACTCTTACATTATCATTGTATAATTCTGCACTACTTCACAATTATTGTGATGATTAGAATATTGTGTTCTCTAATAGCCTAATTGGTAAAGGTGTGTATATTAACTCGCACCGCTGATTTAACCAGTTGTTTTGCTTAGAAAATTCCTCCTCTTAATCAATCTCCTTCAATTTTGTTTCAATTTTGTTTAATTGCAAAAGAATTAACTTGGTGGGATTGTACATCAACAGAAATAACGGAATACTGAAAAAGTTATATGATCTTCCCTTGATTACAACTGCGTAATTTAAACGTTAGCGTCATACTAATCCCACCTACATTCTGCAGGATTTCGAAGAGTTCATCTTGGACTCAAAAAGAGCATTTACTTTGTGTAAAGGTCAACAAGTTTGACCACCACCCCGAGCCAAATCATATTGAAGTTGTAGCGTGTATTCTATAATCGAATTGTTCCCACAGTTAAAATCAACTGAAAATAATGAAATTGTAAGAAAAAACTTTATATTTATTCTTAAATTTATTTTTAAATATTTAGAAGTGATTCGCAAGGTTTTTAAATTTTTTTTTATCTAGTTTATATTCTAATTAATAATTACATGAATTGCTTTTTTCGTTAAACTTTTAATTTAGGTGGTACTCTAAAATAGAAAAGAAAATCAGACTATATATTGGTTAGACTGCAGCGATACACTAAATATTAGGATTAACAAAATTATTTTCCGCCAAATATTTTTGAAGTATACGCTCAATGCCCAAAATGCATCAAAATTATTATGATGATGATTCCAACCTCTTTGCAATAGTTTGGGTCTGAATTAGATTATAAAATTCAGAGAAATAGACTTGTCAGTATGCGTTTACCAGCCTCTAATCACAAACATTTTGAAGCACCAGTGTTTAAACTAGATTATTTAGAAAACAAGTTTCACTACAAAACGGGCTTCAACAACCTTAAAGACAAGTTTAGAAATAATGAAACAATTCAGGTTTATGAAATAGTGGAAATTTTGGAAAACCGAAAAAAAAATTATTTTTAGATTATTGAATATTTACGAGTTTTCGATCCATTTTATTGTAATTTTGAAAAAGAAATACATAAATGAAAGTTTTTGAACGATAACCAAATATAAAATACAATTTTGAATAAAAGATTAAAAACGATTTGTTATTTATTTTGATTTAATTTCAGAAACTACACTAGCTTTTTATTCTGCTAAATAGTAATTCAAGTAATAATTCAACGGAATAGCAGCAGTAATCAATGCAAAGATTACTTCGAAAATCGAAACAAGTTTATGTAAAAAAAATTCAACTGTGCAGCTTGCAGATTTTTGATATTGGTCATTGTAATACTGAGTTGAAACGGGGTACTTTAATTGTTACTACACGAAATAAACCATCACTCCCTGGATACCTCAACTGTGCGGCCTAATGGCCAATGGCACGATGATAATTTTTTATCGCTCAGCATTGCCACCGAGTACTTCTGTTTGCTGATGGTAATCTCGTCGACTTCCGGTAGATCCGTCTAATTAAGAAATGAGCAGGTGTAAAAACTTCCATATATGTATGTTAGTTTTCCAATAAATTTGTCCCGTAAAATTTCGAGCATTTTATGGCTATAGACAAATTGTGACATATTCGATAAAAACTTGAATGTTTTGATATTAATTGATCGTAGAAGTCGCTCATTACGATAAGATTTGCATTCGCCTGAGGACACCCTTCCTAATTACAAATATCACTTCGAAATTTCGTGGCGTAAATAGGCCAGGCATATTTATTTTCATGAAGCCAAGCTGGCCCGTTCCACCACAATTAGTGTTGCACAATCAGCACAATCATCTTAACGTGAAATCAACATCCATAATGACATTTAAATTAATAGTATAGACAATCCCGGATTTCGAATTAATTTTCCTTATACTTGTACCCAACCAAATTTAGTAGTGCATGCAGTTATTTGTTTGCGTTGAATTCTACCGTCACCGCGAAGCATTTCAATTTCGCCACACCCTAGACAATCTGGATCACCCCACTTCAGTGATTTGCCTTTAAACGTTCCGTCATTTTTCGATAATTTTAGATGAATGGTTGCTATTTAGGGCACGATATATGGGTTCACATTAGTGGTGAATGTTTCTTCATCATTTGAAATGCTTTAGTTGGCTATGGCCCTTTTGTTTTTCCTACATAAGTTAAGAACAAATACTTAATTGATATTGAACTTGTCTCCCTTGCCAACTGAAGTGCATTTTAACTCTTCTCAGATATGACGCGAACCTCAGAAGCGTAATCAAACAACGCACGGCATGAATTGAATGTACCTCTCGAATTTTGCACTTTTACTATTACCGCTGGTAAGACGCACGTATTCTCGAACCTATAGTGCTTTAGTCTTAACCTAATTAGTTCGTTGTACTAGAAATAACCTCTGCTGGCTTATTTTCGTGCAATAAACTATGGTGCTTGCGGTAACATTCCTGGCACTTTCCCCACAATTATACCAAAATTTAGGAGTTATGGGCATTATGACCAAAATTTAGACAGTTGTAACAGCTTTTGAAATCAGTAATGAATTTTCAACGGTTAGTAGTAGACGATTCCTTGAATTTGTTGCATTAATATAATTTGTGTTTTGTTTTGCATAATTCGTATATTGGTGTGGTATAGTTGTAAAATATGAGTATAAACATAGTTGCGATAGTTATAAGGTGTGTTGGTTTAGCGGCAAAGAAACATGTTTTTTTTATTATTGTACTCTAGTACAGATTTTGAATAATTTAATCACTCAAAAAGATAACCTTCATTTCAACAATATTTTTTAAATTCTAAATAAGTTTGTAAAACTACACAAGACAAAGTTCACCATTTTTTATTTGTTTAAGAGCATATTTTAATTAATAATAAACCTTAATTTGTAATTTTTTTAAATGTGTTAATCCTATAAAGAAACTTTTTGGTTACGAGTATATTCCGTGAACTATTGATCCATTTGAGTTTAGCTATCAAATAAATACATTTTGTATTTAAATTAAAACTAGAAAATATATATGACTGAAACAATGGATGGATTCTCTTTCTGCATGTAATAATTGTAATCTAATTTTATTTGTGTAAATATTATCATTATTGCTTGAGGTGATTTTAAATATAAGTATATTCTGATTACATGTGGTTATTTTAATAAAATTTACTAAATGAAGATTAATATTCACTTCGTGCATGTAATAATCTGTTTTTATAATTTGCAGTGTATGAGTAAAGTGCAGTATATTCCGTGAACTATTGATCTATTTGAGTTTAGCTATCAAATAAATGCATTTTGTATTTAAATTAAAACTAGAAAATATATATGACTGAAACAATGGATGGATTCTCTTTCTGCATGTAATAATTGTAATCTAATTTTATTTGTGTAAATATTATCATTATTGCTTGAGGTGATTTTAAATATAAGTATATTCTGATTACATGTGGTTATTTTAATAAAATTTACTAAATGAAGATTAATATTCACTTCGTGCATGTAATAATCTGTTTTTATAATTTGCAGTGTATGAGTAAAGTGCAGTATATTCCGTGAACTATTGATCTATTTGAGTTTAGCTATCAAATAAATGCATTTTGTATTTAAATTAAAACTAGAAAACATATATGACTGAAATAATGGATGGATTCTCTTCCTGTATGTAATAATTGCAATCTAATTTTGTTTGTATAAATATTATCGTTATTGCTTGAGCGGGATTTAAATATAAGTATATTCTGATTACATGTGGTTATTTTAATAAAATTTACTAAATAAAGATTAATATTCACTTCGTGCATGTAATAATCTGTTTTTATAACTTGCCGTGTATGAGTAAAGTGCAGTATATTCGGTGAACTATTGATCCATTTGAGTTTAGCTATCAAATAAATCCATTTTGTATTTAAATTAAAACTAGAAAACATATATGACTGTAACAATGGATAGATTCACTTCCTGCATGTAATAATTGTAACCTAATTTTATTTGTGTAAATATTATCAATATTGCTTGAGGGGAATTTAAATATATATATATATATATTTATATATATATATATATATATATATATATATATATATATATATATATATATATATATATATATATATATATATATATATATATATATATATATATATATATATATATATATATATATATATATATATATATATATATATATATATATATATATATATATATATATATATATATATATATATATATATATATATATATATATATATATATATATATATATATATATATATATATATATATATATATATATATATATATATATAGATTAGATATATAGATATATATATATATATATATATATATATATATATATATATATATATATATATATATATATATATATATATATATATATATATATATATATATATATATATATATATATATATATATATATATATATAATATATATATATTTATATATATATATATATATATATATATACATATATATATATATATATATATATATATATATATATATAATCTGATTACATGTGGTTATTTTAATAAAATTTACTAAATGAAAATTAATATCCACTTCGTGCATGTGATAATCTGTTTTTATAATTTGCAGTGTATGAGTAAAGTGCAGTATATTCCGTGAACTATTGATCCATTTGAGTTTAGCTATCAAATAAATGCATTTTGTATTTAAATTAAAAGTAGAAAACATATATGACTGAAACAATGGATGGATTCCCTTCCTGCATGTAATAATTACAATCTAATTTTATTTGTGTAAATATTATCATTATTGCTTGAGTGAAATTTAAATAAAAGTATATCCTGATTACATGTGTTTATTTTAATAAAATTTACTAAATGACGATTAATATTCACTTCGTGCATGTAATAATCTGCTTTTATAATTTGCAGTGTATGAGTAAAGTGCAGTATATTCCGTGAACTATTGGTCCATCTGAGTTTAGCTATATAATAAATCATTTTGTATTTAAATTAAAACTTGAAAACATATATGACTGAAACAATGGATGGATTTACTTCCTGCATGTAATAATTGCAATCTAATTTTATTTGTGTAAATATTATCATTATTGCTTGAGGGGAATTAAAATATAAGTATATTGTGATTACATGTGTTTATTTAATAAAATTTACTAAATGACGATTAATATTCACTTAGTGCATGTCACTCTTTGATGCAAAATGATCATGATTTTTTTTATACACTATAGCTTCGGTCATTTTTATTTAACTGTTCAGTAGGACGTAAAATATTTAATGTTATCTTATTAATTGTATAAGATTGTTATTAATCGATTCTAACTAAGGTCTCTATATTTCTTAAGATGGTGGAAATAATAAACAATATGCAATACCATAATGGACGTAGTTGTGATTGGAAAATATTTAAAAATATTTCTACTTCTTTGTGGTGGTGAAACAACTCCCGTTGATAATCCGTAGTTTATACTTATCAATATCCGGCTCGAAGGACCATTCGAAATCCAGGATGCTAAGAAGAAATTGTTACTTAGTTGTACTGTTACTGTGAGAGCCTAGCGATTTACTAAAATCGGATGAAACTAAATACACAATTAAGGCGGTGATACATGTACAGATTTTGCCTTTCAGACAAAAAAATTTGTCTTATACAAAATTGAAAAATGTTCAATTTAAAATTTTTGTCTATAAGGCGATTCAAGATGGCCGAATTTTAACCAATCAGCGCGCATAATTGTTATGCCTTAAAGGCAAAATCTGAACATGTATTACCGCCTTTATGTATATCAAATCTTGTTTTCTTCAATCAAAGCAACAATGGAAGCACTGTACCGTCAAGACGGCAATTTAATTACCGCAGATGTTGCATTGGAGTTCATGATATCAAAAATACAACAACAAAAATGTGACATCAGTCGTCTACTTATTGCTGATTTGAGTCACCGTATACAAGAGAGGAGATCACAGTTTAGTAGCTTGTTGCATCTACATAACGGTCATAATAAGTTTTTAAAGATGCTTGATATTTTTCTATCTAACACCAATGTGCAAAATAGAAAACTTATGGTAGACCTTATAAAAAGGTTAGAAAAATTGAAGATCATGAAGAAAACCTAGAAACTGATCATGAAGCACCTCCTATATGAGAATGAAATTGAAGTGCCAATTTCAATAGACGAATAGCTCAATTTTAGCTATGGAAAAAGGTTTAAACTCATCAAGAAAAGTTCTAGCCAAAAAAGCTTAGTTTCCAAATTATAGGAGACCCTTATTTGGACTTGGAGTATCAAAAAGTGACCATCTTCAAAAAGTTTATAATTATTTACTTACAATAAAGCCAACAAGTGTGGAGTATGAAAGGGCTTTGTCAGCTGCTGGTTTCATAAATTCAAAAATTCGAAATCGCCTTAGCGACAAAATGCTCGACTGGTTATGTTTTTTGAGAGCGCATTTTCAAACGTAATTTTTTATGTTTTTTAAATATTTATTTAATAATTTATCATATTAATACCTTAATGAATTTTTAATGAATTATATTTATTATTGAATAAAATGTATAATTTATATAATTCTTTAGTTTTAAATTTATTTGTTTTCAGAGAAAATTTGGTTTTATTGAATCCCGGAATTCCCCGGGATTAAGTTTTTTAATCCCGAATCCCGTGATTCAAAAATTCCGGCATTTTGAATCCCGGGATTCAAAAATTCCGGTATTTCTAGCTGTAATGAAAAGTGGAACCATTGGTAGTATCGTGGATTCCACTTCTCGACTAGCCACCCGCTTCTTTCGGTGTGGGTTACGTACTGGTGAAGATTCTTATGGCATCTAGTCCTACCTTGAACACATTTATCTAGGGAGCCGTTTAATAAAAGAAAACCTTTCGCTTCAGGTGCTCAGGTTTTAGACTGCTAATGACGTCGTCTCCACTACACTGGCTTATTAGTTTAAAAAAATATGTATTGGAGAAAAGCCGATTGCTTCAAAATTGTCTTCTGATCCAAGTCCTTTCGAACGATATACTACACAAGTATATGGGGAAAAAATAAAGTAATATTGTGGTATTGGGTGTTTTTCTTTTTCAGGTTCCCGACTCGCTTGAGATCGAGATCCCAAAAGATTCTAAAAACCTGTGAATTAAAAATTAAAGAATAGCCTTAAAAAGTGAATCACAAAAGCCATTTTTGAGATATCATTGGTAAAGACATGTTTCAGACACTCAGATGGCCGGACAAACTTTTTTGCAGTTTTGGGATGAGGGACCTTTAAAACTTTAAGAAAACTCGTTTTGTACTGTGGTGGTCTGAATGGATATATGTCTGTACCGATTATATCTCAAGAACGGCTTATGTGGGTCGATTTTTTAAGGCTATCTTCTTTAATTTTAAATTCGAAAAATTGAAAAGCTTGTGGAATCTTAAGGGAGTCGGATGCCCGCCGTACAAAATCACCACAAAAAACCACCCAGTACCTCGATATTACTATACTTAGCCCCCATAAAATTGTGAAGTATATTGTTTGCAAGGAATTGGATCAGAATAGTAGATGATTTTTTGTTTATTATAGAATAAATATCTACTTGTCGTATATCGCTTAAAATGTCGTAAAGAATGCCGTAAATGTTTCTGAATACGTTAGTACTAAAAAATACCGTTGTGGCGCCGGCATATCCATATATCCTTGGTTTATGGATTTTTGGAAGAGTGTCTAACATCCGCCTGTATAGGTTGTTAGTTTTTGCTATAACACTTATTCCTAAAATCTGTTGTTAGCTAATATAAATCTGCCGTTCCACTAATTGTGACGTAAATCGACCTATTTAGTGCTCAACATTTTCCTAAATTGTTTACCCGGGTACAAAACGCAAATAATGCTATGATAATTATTACCTTTATTTCATCGCGCAAACACACATCTCCATTATAAAATAATTATTAATTCGAAATCTAAAAATATTCTTGTACAAATCTTGTTGTTTTAAAATCAAATAACATTTGACCTGCTTGCTCTTAAAATTCTTAAAAATTTTGATGGTCACTTTTACAAAAAAACGTTGTATATATTGAAATAACCTCGTGCCCGCATTATGCAACCAAATTCTACATCTGTAGAAGTACCCCCGTATATCTTTCATCAATATATAATTACGTCCATAATTACTTATTTTACGTTCGCATTTCGTATAAATGATAATGATCGCATGCGATAATCATGATTACTGCAGCAACAACAACCGCCACATAATTATTTTTTCGATTAAAATGCAATTATGTATCGATTGAAGTGATTATTATCTCACCAAAAAATAAAAATGATAAATGCCTACTCGTACCTGCGCACCTCCGATTAAATATTTTGACGAATATATACGTTTAAAAACCACTAATTCAACAGTTATATCTTATAAATTAATTTAATATTTATTACTAATTTTCTGTAATACACAAAGAATTCTTTAAGATGAAACAAACCAACAAAAAAAAAACAACAACTCTATAATTAGATATTTACACACAACAGAACATTATAGACGGCAACAACAAAACATGTAATTACTGTACAACGTATATCGATTTAAAACCTTATCTGATCCAAAATAATTATTTTAAATCTAACCTAATTTCGTATTTAAATTCAATTACGGTCTGATATAAAGAACACTAAAAGAGCCAACAACAATTTCGAAATTAGTTTAACAAAACAATAAAACAAATCTAGAATTTTTTAATTTGTAATTTTCTTATCAGTAAAATTATATCAATATGTACTCGAAATAGTGTTATAAGAAATAGGCTACATGTACTTAGTCTACATTGCACACCCCTAAAATTACAATTTAGAGTAAAGTGAGTAATTTAAGCAAATAACTTTTATTTGTATGTGAAGTAAATGATATTGACAATACATAATCTAGAAATGTTGGTTGGTTAACTAAGTTAACCTTTTTTTTAAGGAAAATATTTAAACATGGTTTGACAATCGGAAGAGTACATTCAAGCCCCGCTTGCCGTAAACCATTTCATAATTTCAATAAATTGGTTTAGTTATTTAGGTTCTATTGTTTCTATTTTCTGAGCATCTTCAGTGTGACAATAATTTCGCTTAGCAATTTTGCTGCATGAATCATATTTACAAATTAAAAGTTTGAATTTGTATGTAATATCCTTAAGTGATGTGTCATGACCGCTCTCTGAACTACAATTGATGACATAATTGGCAGGTGTGCCTAATTCTGTGAATTTTGTCAGGTGTTCTTTCATTATAAATACTTAATCAGGGCACTCACTCTTCAAATCAAATCGCGTGAAAATTTCCACAATCGGAACACAACTTGCTGTAGAATTCTCTACACCATTCGTACTTCGCCGGCCACTCTAATAATTTTTCAAATTTGTTTGGTAATGTTTGTGTCCCTACTAAGGCTGTTTTCAATACGCCGACTTATTTGTGGACACCGACTTATTGAAATAAGTCACCTCGCGAGGTGACTTATTTGAATACGTACGTCTACACAGAAATGTCTCTAAATGTGTGTCTTGACTAAATGTAATCATCGAGCAATAAATATATGTATAAGAGAAATGAAGTAGTGCAAATTTTATAAGCCAATTTATCCGAGGTTAATCTTATTTTATATTTTTGATATATTTATATACAATTTTTGATGTGTAAACATCTTTACGCGCGCCTACCAAAATTTTTTGTATTAGAGTAAACTTGTAAATGAAACGAACGGAAATGACGTATACCTACTTCGTTTGAAAAAAAAGCAAGAAACTCAACAAAAACAATTTTTACTATACATGGCATGCTTTTATGTATATGTATAATAGTAGGGAAAATGAAAAAATTAATTTATGAATGAAATAGAAACCATCGACATTTCCATCGATCAGAAAAATCAAAAAATGGGGTTATAATGACATCTCGTTTTTAACATTGAACTGCCAGAGTCTCAGGTCACAGTCACGCAGGTATGCTCAATCATTTGGTTTTCGAGACCTGGCTGCGCAATGACGAACTTGTTAATATTCCTACGTTTGATTTCTATTTTCAGTTCAATAGAGATGGTCAGTGGGCTGCCGGAGTAGCAATTCCGTCAGAAGATCCATAAAATGAGCATAGTGGACACAAATAATTTGCCGTACTTTTTCAAAACCAATATTGACGTAACAAATGGACTGGCGAATGGAACTATGGGCTGTCTAAAGTATATCGAATGCATAGGCATCATAACCAGGACAACGAGAACTCTGGATGGATTTCGGTTCAAATTCACAAGTTGGCAAGAAGGTCAGGTGGCTTGAAGCTGGATGGGCGCAGAAAACGAATATCGATCGATGTTTGGTGCCCATTTCTAGAAAAAGCTCAACTATTAATCGAAACAACAATTAATGTTAAGCATAAACAACAATAAATGTAAAGCGTCGTACCTTCATGTGCCACCACAATTCTGTGATGCATGAATTGTGGTACCTACAACGAGATAGTCAGTATATACTCTTACGATAAAAGACACAGTTAACAAATTGTGTATATTGCTTTAGCTCGAGTAACGAGTCTCGAAGGACTGTTCATCACGTCGGCTATCGATGATCATGTCATCTACCATGGACGTAAAAATGGGACTTTAATGGGTCTTCTTCAAAATTAGCTATCGCGCCTCACCACAAATCCGCTTTATCCGTTGTAATGGCGAATTTTGTACGATATAATAATGACGTCTGGTTTTTAACATTGAACTGTCAGAGTCTTAGGTTATAACTGACACAGTCACGCAAGGATGCTCAATTTTCTTGCTTTTCCAGATCTGCGTTCAGTTCAAGAGAGACGGTGAGTGAGCTGCCGGAGTAACAATATATAAAAATTTAAATAGAATTTAAATAAAAATTTACACTCATACCAGTTGTTTAAAAAATTTAAACAACTGGTATGAGTGTAACAACACAACTCATTGATGATATATATACGGCTGAACTTCAGCTTCTCAATGAGAATAAGATGCTTTCTGTAGTTGTATTAAATTCATACATTTCGTCCTTGCCCCATATCCTAAAGAATTTCAAAAATTCTCCAAGGAGACTATCATCTTTTGCCGGTGATTATGAGCGGGGATTTCAATATTACTTTTGCTGTTCCTCAAGCTGAACCACTTATAAACTTCCTGCGAGACGAATTCGATTTGCACATGAACTCAGATCGAAATATATTTACTACTAGATATGGGACGACCATATTGTGCAGTTTTTCAATGAAAATTTTTAAAGTTAGAGTCGACAGTATATAATATATCTTATTTTAGCTACCAAAATTCAATTGCGTCGATTATACCGAAAGAGTAATAGACCAATTTAACGATAATAAACAAATGAAAAACTCTGGTTAGTAAAATTGCATTCCTTCTTCCTTCAAAGTAAACTGTACCCACGTACTATACACACGCCATGTTTACACATCTCCTTGAGAGTACTAATGGACTCACTCCTTTTTTTTTTTTTATTTAATCCATATATGTATCTATCTATAGTATCTATAGTTTATTGTTCTTGTTAGGCTTATACAGGTTGCCAAAAGTAAAATATATTAACCTTGGAAGGTCTACATGAGTCCTCTTATGTATATATAGCTTTATGATGTAACACTTGCCGTTTTTATTTTCAAATCTAGTGGCAATGACCAACATGTCAATAAATTTATTTTCTTCCATATAATAGAAATTGCATTTTGTTTTTTTGTTATAACGTCACAAATAAGTCGGTACAATGAATTGGAATCACTTGTCCGACTTATTCAAGGTGGTGTCAAATAAGTTAATAAGTCTGTAATAAGTCAACACCTTAAGGGATTAGTTCCGAATTGATTGATCCAGTCGCAACGTTTTCCTTAGTAGGCGGAAAAAAATCAGAAATATACCAAGAAATTTTAAAAAATAAAAAGTAGCAGGCGAAAAATTCGAATAATATGGAGAATTACAAAAAAAAAACGTATTCTTATTAGGAAAACCTCCACCAATTTCAAGAACATGGCGCCAGATAGTTTTTTTTTCAATTTTTACATTTCACACGTTTCAAACAAACCATAAAGTCTGGTGTTATTAGAATTGATAAATTTAGACAACCTTTTCAATTTAGAACTAAGACAAATTTTAGTTAATCAATTTATCTAATTGGAAATTCAGACACCCGACACACAGTGTTGGAACTAAATTTTTAAATTTGATCATCAACTTCAGTGAACAAATACTGTTTTTGTGCGATCATTCATTATCATTTTTAAATGGTAGTCAACACCGATCTGGGGGTCCATAAATTAGGATAAATAAATGAAACATTATTTTCTTTGCCGTGTGTGATTTAGTCTTGGTGGAATATCCAGCGATTCAAGTCTTTGAGAACTGATTTTAAACAGTTCAACGAAAATGGGTACTGTTGTGCAAAAATTTGGATATTCCTAAGAATACCATGAAGCGTTAAGGATATGAGACGTTTTTGTGAAAGGAACTAATTGAGGTTTAGTTTGGCCGCAACTCAAATATTGCACACTCCTTTAGCCATCGACATTCGTTAAATATCCACGCTTCATCGACTGTAATATATTTCTTCAATTTATCGCCTTTCAGTAGTGGGCAAACGCTCCTGGAGCGCTGGTGTCGTTTGATTATTGTTTGCGCAGACATATTGTGACGCTTGGAGGGCTTATTCGTAAATCTTAGTTTCAATTTCTTTTTTAAAGTATATTGTAAGACTCCAACCTTTATTTTAAAATATTTTGAAAGATGTTTCTGCGCCGCTGGATTGGGTTTGGTTATGTACCATTTTTCACAAAACTGAAATTTCGCGTTTTGACAAGGACGATTTTCGCTCAGTGATTGGCTTATTATATCCTATTAGCGGAATCTCATTTTTTATACATAGTCGGTAAGTATATTTTTTGAAATTTACACTCTTTGATAACTACTGAAAAATTATCGTTTTTCTCTGAATAATTTAAAACCGGGAGATGCTGTTTCTTTCATATACTCTATATCTCTCTAAAATAACAGGACTCTGAGTTATTTGAAATAAAAATCGTTCACATTTATTTTTGATGTATCTGTGGAAGGGATACTTCTCAAAATTTTATTAAACGAAAACTGATTGTTTGAAGATTTGACCAACAATAGTTTTTGGCTAAATCGGTCCATCGGAAGTGCGAGTCTCCATAGGAGCTTTCTCGTTTTTGCAAACATAAATTTAAAGAAACTATAAATTAAATTTTCAAAAAACTGTTCCAAATCAGTTTTCCAAAATTTCAACAGAAATTACGATTTTTTGCCACTGTTTTTATGGATATTAGTTTGACCTTTTGCTGAAAGTTCAGCATTCCTTTTACAAACAAAGAGATCCCAGTGACTTTTGCCTAAAATCGTTCCACCGGAAGTGGCAGCTTCATAGGAGTTTTCTCGTGTTTTGTTATTTTTTTGCAAATACATATTTTGAGAAGTACTGCTCTATAGCATTTACGAAAAAACGATTAAAACATTCAAAATATAGATTGATCTCTAAAGCGAAAAATTGAACTTATCGGTCATTTCGTCTATAACTGCCTTGCAAATTAAAAACCATTCTTTTAGCCTAAATTTCAGAAAATCAAAAATTTCAATCCTTGTTGGTTGAAAATTTAATATTTAAATTTGTTTGAAAGAATTCAATTCTATGTCGTTTTTTGTACATACAAAACTTCCGGTACACAGATTTCCATCAAATTTCGCAAGGATCTCCAAATTAATGGAAAAGTTTGATTCCTGAGGTGATGAATTTTGAAGAAACTAATTTTTTTAGAACTCGCCATTTCCGGTAAAATTTAAAAAATCTGAACTAATTTTGGTTGAAATTAAATTTACGATTTTTTTGTTTTAACCCGGTTTTTCATAAATCCTAAAAAAATTTCAAAATAAATTGATTCACAATAACCGGTTCAGATGTGACATATCGGTTATTTTGTCTCTGGTAACACTAATGTTATTCTTTCTTTGGCAGACACTCAGTATATTATTTCTAGTTGAAGAAATGAGTCGCTTAACGCTTCAAAAAAAGTGGGAAATGTTGGAAATTTACTTCCACAACAAAGACAATTTGTTCGAAATCGCAAGAAAATGTCGTACAAAATTTGGTCAAAACATGGAGCTCACCCCAACGGTATCAAGAAGTTTGTGCATAAAGTGCGTACACGGGCTACCTAGTCGACAATACAAAAAAACTGCGTCGAAAATTCGATGGCCGCATTATCAATCGAAATGGTGACGTGAATTGGCCGGTAAGGAACTGTGGTTTGACGCCTTTGGATTTTGATTTGATGATTTGCCGTTTACTTCAAGTCCAAGTGCTGCACCTTAAACCTCTGCACCTTAAACCTCTGCACCACTTGTATGCGGTTTCTCTGCTTCCCCACTCGCTGGACCATGAAGTCAAGTCACTGCACCGATCTATAGGGTTTTGAACCCGTGTGTCATCCGTTAATTGGTCGAGGAAAGATCTAAACTCTTTAATCGATGTACTATAGGAGGTGCGTGATACTCGTAGCTGTAAATATAAATACCCTTTACTTTAACTCTAACAAACCCGGAAAGAGTAGTTCCGCACCAATTTCTTGTAGGAAATGGTTACAGAAAACCCATACCTGACCCTTTTTCATTAACAACGCCTCCGAGCGAATCCCTTTTCTTCGTAGTAATTTTTTCCTTTTGGTTTTCTTTTCTCTTTTGCTTGTTGCTATCCACGATATCTGCAATAACTGACGCCGTATTATTTTGTTGCTTTTCAGGTTTGCCCTCATTCTTATCTATGGCGTTAAACGGTTTCACTTGACGGCCCTGCTTCCTCTATTTTGTGCTAAGCTGCCTACATCCTGATAACCTATCCCCAGTCAAATAAAGAAGGTTATCACTCAAGTGATAGCATTTCAATCGTGTGTTCCTTAGTCAATTCTTACTATGTCCGAATAATACTAATCAACTTCATAAATTCACTGTGATTGACTTGCTGCTAAAGTCACCATCCAATATTCTGAAATCCTTTTTGCGCTTCCTCCAGGTAGAGGTGTAAGCGAAACCGATCGCTATTAATGAACCTTGTATGCATTGTGTACAATTTTCAGGTCTACTTACCCTAGCATTTATATCTACTACCAGCAGCTCGATTCTGGTTTTCCTATAGGAAAAGGAACTACGAAAAATATTTTCATAGCGTTTTTGTCAAAAATATCATTTTCTGGCCTACTGAGAAATCTTGTTTGATCTAAAATTTTTTAATTTAGGAAATATTTTTTCCGTATCGAAATTGGATAGAAAAAATATTCCCAATTTAATTTTGTTTTTTACAAATTTACACTAGCTGTAGTATGCCAGAAAAAAAATTTATGTGACAAAAATACTATGAAAATATTTTTTCTAATTCCTTTTCCTATAGAAAAACCAGAATCGAGCTGCAGATCGTAGTATTCAGCCGCTCCTTCTGAATAAGAAATTCAGAACAGAGAGCCACCCACTACGGGCGACTGTGTGTATGTGTATGTCCTAGTTATTTTTGGCCGAAATCAGTCGACCGGAAGTGCCAGCTTCCGGCACTTCTGTAGGAGCTTTTTTGTTATTTGCAAATATTTTGAAAATTATCTCATTTATAAGTAAAACGTCTATGAACTGTAAAAGTATATGTTTTGTGCCGGCATAATCCCAATCCCAAAACGTCACGTAGTCATATAAAATACCGTCATGTAGGGGATACTGAAAAAAGCAAACCTTTAGGCGATATTTAGAAAATTTAGTATACTTTTAAACTTAATTTTTCAATTTTAAGCAAACATTCAGGGGAAGAGTGACAAATTTCATAACGTTTAGGTGGTATATACCTTTAGTACATCAGTTAGCATTCATTTAAACATCTTTGATATTTAAAAATAGGAGAATTCATTATCGCTATACATTGCAAAGCCAATAACTATATTACAGTGCGAAGCTGACAACTAAAACGTATGTAAATTCAGTGCAAAGGTGAAAACTAAAACTTATACATAACTTCACGACTATAAAACATTATGAAGAAGTAGTTTTGTTTGTTTTACTAAATTGATAGTTAACTATACAAAAACATTAGTAAATTCTAACAATTTATACTGGTTTTAAAAACCTTGAATTTAAGAAATATTTTTGTTTCATTAAAAATTTAAAAGTGAATGTTGCACACAGCACCTCGATTTTAGCACCGATGATTTTAATTTTAGCATCTAATTTTAGCCCTAAGGTATATTTTTTTTGTTCCATTAACAGTGGATGTTGCATTTTTTTTTTTGATAAGCATGTTTTTTAAGTGGGCTAATTCGCCGTATGGTAATTATATCATCAGTTTTTAGAATTAGTATATATAGGGATTGAGGTTTAATTTTATTTAGTTTATATAGTTCGCCGTTGGTGAAAAAATAATAATTAGAAGTTTAAACGAATGGATTTACTCGAAAGACTTAGTGCTGGAAGTACAATCCGAATACTTTGAAGAAGACGAGTCGGAAAATTTTTGGAATGCTGTTCTTATTAATTTATTAACTATCGAGTCTGATGGAGACCATGATGTCGATTTCCATATGAAACAGATGCCTGGATGAAAACTACAGCTATTTATTTATTTACCAGTTTTAATCAGGAGTGTAATGGACATGATCATACCCTCGAAGCTGTATCAAATGTTTTCAAAAATAGTACAATACAATAATGAATTTTTATTTTATTTTTTTTTATATGACAACAATTATTCATATATTTTTTGATTACTTTAATCATTTTGTATAATTATTATTGAATTCAATAAAATTTTTAAAATATTGAATAATATATTCTATTAATTGTTTTATTTTTTGAAAGTGAATTTGTTTTCGCTATCACCAAATTGTTCTTCGATTTCTTCTGGAATGAGTTCAGGGGGTCGATTTTGTTCAAAATCCCACAAGTTGACGAAATAACCGCAAGTATACCGCAAGTATAGACGTATTTTTACTAAGAACAAAAATGTCGAGTTTTTTGCCAAACAAACAAAATTTGCGTAAAGCTTTGCTACGCAAGAAGCCTACGGCGAGCATGCACCAAATGTCTGTGAAGGTTGGTTTAAACGCTTCAGAAGTGACGATTTTAATCGAAGTGATCTAGAAGAGTACGAAATTTCGACTAAGAGAGCTAGCTTAAAACTGAAAAATTATGTGTAAAAGTATGCTAAATTTATAAAATGTTGCCTAAATATTTTCCTTTCGTCATTGCCCCTAAATGACAGAAATTTTATACAACGGCAAAGATTACGTCACATTTTAGGACTGGGATTATGCAAGAAAAGCACAAATCTTATAGTTATAAAAATTTAAAATTAAATTGGCAACAATACCGTTCCAGATCAGTTAAACAAATTTAAGCGGAAATCACGATTTTTACCTAAACCCACATGTTTTTCAAGAAATATTCGGACCTATAAATCCAAACGGATTGATTGATCGGGATTAAACTTTAAATTAAGCTTTATCTGTAAGCTAGGAGATCATTACGAAATTTGTTGGTCTGATTAATCATAATCAGTCATTAGAAAATATTTTAAATGTAGCAATCGCAACCCAAGTTTCTGACAGCAGTGTTTCTTCTATCATCATATTAAAATTTGTCCACTATACCATTACAGCTTCATGAAGTATTGATTAGTGTAAGTTATACGACAATATTGGTACTTATTTAATTTCTATACTTTCAACCTACTTCTTTACCTAAAATTGAATGCTCAACTCGACTATCGCTACTCTTCAAAATATAAGTCACACATTAGCCTATTAGTAAAAACAAATAATTTAAGCCATAAATAAACGTAACTATTCAAAGAAAAAGCAAAAACACTTAAACCCTATATCTTAAGATTCTGTGATCCCGCGGGTAAACAAAAATAAACAATAAACAGAATTAGAGAGCGAGATTATAATGAATGATCATAAAAAAAATTTATTTCATTTCCATTCATTCATCATAATAATAATCAACACAATCCACTTATGTCTCAACAACTTCTTACTTTACTTAAGTTTATATCTTAACAAATTAAGTTTTCTTTCTTTTGTACTATTTTTTTTTTGCTCTTTCTTCATTTCATTTCGTAAACGTCTTACCGGTTCGAGTACAAACTTTACTTTTAAGTCTTTTAATTTCTACCAAAAAAGAAATCCATAACAAAATTGATCAGCATGATGCCCATTTATGATCATATTTTACTTTTTTTTCGAGAATAAGTGTATTTTGATGATTACCAACAACAATGAACGAAACGTCACAGTTAACGGGTGGTTTGGAGCATGGGAAAAAAGTGAAACTATTTTTGAGTACACAAAAACCGTATACTATACAATAGGATTATGCGGTTCGCCTTAATCCGATTTCAATATATATAAACGAAATTATAACAAAACTATATAATTAGTATATTTTGCGTTCGTGCCACGCCACCCGTTTATTGTCGGCTTAAGATGAAGTAACTTTTTCTTGTTAAAACATTAAATATGTACAGAACTAAAACTAGTAATTAAGTAGTTTCGGGTTGTGAATTAATTAGTTTAAATTAGGAATTAGATTAAAATGATCTTTTAATTTTGTAAGATGATTTATTTCGAGTTATTAAAATCGTATACATAATACACAAGTTGCTTGTATAATTGAACTTCCTCTTTCAATAAAAAATCCAAACAACTATTAGAGCTTGTAACAATAACAACAACAAAAATGAAACAACCGTATTATCTATTTTTATTGTTAATAATGCTGTGCTTATAGTCGTGTATATAGTGGAAATAATTACATTATTTAAGAGTTTGTATGATAATAGTGGATTGCAGGCACTCTTAAATCATATTCAAGTGTGACCTGACAAATTTAGGAAATATAATTATTTGGGGCAAAAAGCTATCAGCTAAAAATTCGTACGTGTTAGGAGCGTGATTTAGTGAGCTTGTCAAATGGTACTCGAAAAGATTCAAAAGATGTGGAATAACTATCCAATTTAATCGTTGAGTCATCATTTTTGTTAATGAATAAATGGACACTTTGGAAAAGTGGATTTTCTTGATTATTTTTATCACCTACTGGATGGGAGTCGAGATAAATATGAATTGGATCAAGAATAGCTAGACATTAGGTGTAAAAATGAATTAAAATTATACGATAAGTCATATAAATCAAACCTTGCATGCATATTCATGGATTAGAAGATTTGTACGCCAATTTGATAAAGATACTCGACTTTTGAATGAAAAAAGTGTCAAAACACCAAATCAAAAATTATTACATCCTCAAGGAACAATTAAATTGGGATGGTAAATTTTTCCAGGCCGTGAATAATAAAACGGCATGTGTTAAACATTTAAAGTTTTTCTACGCGTTGCAACGATTTAATGAAGAAACTTATTTGAATTTTTTTCACTAATACCAATATATGCTTTTGGCCGACATCATATACGCTATGAGTCCTTGGGCCTTTCGCCATAGGTACCGCCACCAGAGCCACTACATTCATTGGTTTCCGAAAATAAGCCAGACTCTAAACCAGTGATGAAAAGAAAATCAGTTCGTTCTTCTATCGCACTACGAAGTACGATAGAAAATAAAAAAAAATGAGTGAGTCCATTAGTACTCTCAAGGAGATGTGTAAACATGGCGTGTGTATAGTACGTGGGTACAGTTTACTTTGAAGGAAGAAGGAATACAATTTTACTAACCAGAGTTTTTCATTTGTTTATTATCATTAAATTGGTCTACTACTCTTTCGGTATAATCGACGCAATTGGATTTTGCTAGCTAAAATAAGATATATTATATACTGTCGACTCTAACTTTAAAAATTTTCATTGAAAAACTGCACAATATGGTCGTCCCATATCTAGTAGTAAATATATTTCGATCTGAGTTCATGTGCAAATCGAATTCGTCTCGCAGGAAGTTTCTAAGTGGTTCAGCTTGAGGAACAGCAACATTAATATTGAAATCCCCGCTCATAATCACCGGCAAAAGATGATAGTCTCCTTGGAGAATTTTTGAAATTCTTTAGGATATGGGGCAAGGACGAAATGTATGAACTTCATTATGTCTTCGAAAGATTTATTCGGCGAGGTTAATACAACTACAGAAAGCATCTTATTCCCATTGAGAAGCTGAAGTTCAGCCGTATATATATCATCAATGAGTTGTGTTGTTACGCTCATACCAGTTGTTTGTCCAACGATGATTTCTTTAAGCGAGGTGACTGTATGGTATGAGTATTCTATTTGAATTTTTATATATTGTTACTCCGGCAGCTCACTCACCGTCTCTCTTGAACTGAACGCAGATCTGGAAAAGCAAGAAAATTGAGCATCCTTGCGTGACTGTGTCAGTTAGGTCGAGGTGATGTGTATGACCTAAGACTCTGACAGTTCAATGTTAAAAACCAGACGTCATTATTATCTCGTACAAAATTCGCCATTACAACGGATAAAGCGGATTTGTGGTGAGGCGCGATAGCTAATTTTGAAGAAGACCCATTGAGGTCCCATTTTTACGTCCATGGTAGACGACATGATCATCGATAGCCGACGTGATGAACAGTCCTTCGAGACTCGTTACTCGTGCTAAAGCAATATACACAATTTGTTAACTGTGTCTTTTATCGTAAGAGTATATACTGACTATCTCGTTGTAGGTACCACCGTGTGATGCATGAATTGTGGTGGCACATGAAGGTACGACGCTTTACATTAATTGTTGTTTATGCTTAACATTAATTGTTGTTTCGATTAATAGTTGAGCTTTTTCTAGAAATGGGCACCAAACATCGGTCGATATTCGTTTTCTGCGCCCATCCAGCTTCAAGCCACCTGACCTTCTTGCCAACTGAATTTGAACCGAAATCCATCCAGAGTAGTTTGACATTTTTTACTGTTGACGTTTTCATCGTTCTCGTTGTCCTGGTTAGGATGCCTATGCATTCGATATACTTTAGACAGCCCATACTTCCAGTTGCCAGTCCATTTGTTACGTCAATATTGGTTTTGAAAAAGTACGGCAAATTATTTGTGTCCACTATGCTCATTTTATGGATCTTTTGACGGAATTGCTACTCCGGCAGCCCACTGACCATCACTATTGAACTGAAAACAGCATTCAAACGTAGGAATATTAACAAGTTCGTCATTGCGCAGCCAGGTCTCGAAAACTAAATGAATTGAGCATACCTGCGTGACTGTGACCTGAGACTCTGGCAGTTCAATGTTAAAAACGAGATGTCATTATAACCCCATTCAGTAGAAGACATGATCATTGATAGCCGACGTGATGAACAGCGCCTAGAGACTCGTCACTCGTGATAAAGCAATATACAGCAGTTGTTGACTGTGTTTTTAATCGTATGAGTATGCAATTTCGTAATCGTAATTCGTATTTCGTATCGTAATTTTTTTTTTGATTTTTCTGATCGATGGAAATGTCGATGATTTCTATTTCATTGGGCGCTTTCAAGACTCCCAACAGTTGGGAACATGTTGAGTAAAATCGCAGCCAACGTTATGAAAACATTTAGCACTATGAAATTTTCAAATCATATTGGCGATGATTTTACTAATCATGATAGGGTACCTGAAAGCGCCCATTCATTAAATTAATTTTTTCATTTCCCCTACTATTATACATATACATAAAAGCATGCCATGTATAGTAAAAATTGTTTTTGTTGAGTTTCTTGCTTTTTTTCAAACGAAGTAGGTATACGTCATTTCCGTTCGTTTCATTTACAAGTTTACTCTAATACAAAAAATTTTGGTAGGCGCGCGTAAAGATGTTTACACATCAATAAAAGTTTTCTTTCACTACGGAACGAAACACAGTAAAACAAATTGTTTTGGCCCCAAGTACAAGAACGTTATTTTTCGTTTTGCAGTTTTGTGCTCAAGCAGAAGAACGTTATGTTTTCGTTTTTCAGTTTCGTTCTTCTGACTATATCGACTTTAAAAATGTGTACAGTAAAAAATTTTGTAGCGCGATGACAAAAAATATATTTTTCTGTTTTCACACAAAATTTTTTTTGCTTCAATGGTGTGATGTATGATGTAGTTCTTATGTATATTTTTCGTAAAGGGTTTTATCTAAGTATAAATAATATATCATGTTAAAATGACTGATAATTATTATTGTAAATTATGATTGTAATTCTATAAGTTAAAGTTTGATTGATTTAAGATAATGGAGGTTTTTAATTTATATGAAATTTAAATTATTATAAAGTTTAGAACCAGAATATACTTGGTAATATGTTCAGGGTTTACCTTATTCTTTTTAATTTTTGTTTATTTGCTATATCAAACCTTATGAAGTTTAAAGTTGCGTAAGAGCCGGTAAACCAAATGATTTCATTTAAAAATATAAAAATTACAGTATAAAATCTCGATTTAACGGACTAATTGAGGAGTCCGTTAAATCCGAATGTTTTTAATTTTAATCGATTCGATCAAATTTAATCTGGGACGGAACTCAGGCATTTCTTAGTCGATTATGTTAGATGGAAATGGGATTCTTAAATGATATTTGGAAAAGTTCTTGATTATGGCCACCAGGGCAGGAACTCGTTCAATTCTTAACCGATTATGATGGGATTTGGTATGCCGGATAGAAATGGGATTCTTAAACGATTTTTGGAAGAAGTTCTGGAATATGGCCACCAGGGAAGGAACTCGTTCAATTCTTAACCGATTATGATGGGATTTGGTATGCCGGATAGAAATGGGATTCTTAAATGATTTTTGAAATAAGTTCTGGAATATGGCCACCAGGGAAGGAACTCGTTCAATTCTTAACCGATTATGATGGGATTTGGTATGCCGGATGGAAATGGGATTGTTAAATGATTTTTGAAAGAAGTTCTGGAATATGGCCACCAGGGAAAGAACTCGTTCTATTCTTAACCGATTATGATGGGATTTGGTATGCTGGATGTATAGATCGAAATGTTCGTTCTTTTGTTGTTGTTTTCCTCATTTTTCGTTTACACCGTACACCGTTACATCGTTTTGTTCCCAAGTAAAAGTACGGTTTTTTCGTTTTGCAGTCTTATGCTCAAACACAAGCACGATATTTTTTCGTTTTTCAGTTTTGTTCTGGTGATGATATCGACTTGAAAAATGCATTTCAATAATACTTTTTCTTTGCATTGAAAAATAAAAATAATTTTGTCCTTTTTTGATTCGCTTAGCCTAAATAGCTACTAAAATACTTTTACTTCAATGGATTTGTTATTTGATTTCTATTAATGGATGAGTTAATATGCAATTAGAATTAGGACATAATATAACTAAATCATCATGTTGCAAGATCTTGGTTAACCTACACACTAACATGGAAGACGAATTGGCATGTTTACTGTTTTTAAACGAATCATTAACGATAAAACGAAATTCCCTCTTTCAAAACAGTATCTGTATTTCATTTTAAACTAATAATCTATATTAATGGATAATTCTTCATAAATCTGTGCCTCGTTTCCAACATTTTAAATTTATTCGTCAAATCTTGTTGCTGTTTATAAATTTTTATTACTTTTGTTCTTAACCATTTACTTCAAAATAACATTCTCACTTAATCGTAAATGGACAATATGCAAAACTTAATAAATAAATTGAGATTTTAATGAACAAATTTTAACCTATTTCATCAATTTTGTTGCCGAATTTAAACCGTACTACAAGTAATACAATTCAAAATTTTCATTCGTCACAGATATAATTGCAAAATTAAATTAAAAAGACACCAATTAAGATTAAGCAAAAACATTTAAATGTACCTGGTGTTATAGTGAAACATCGTTTAATAATTGGTATTTGTTATCTTTGCTTTTAACTTGGTAACATTTAGAAAGAAACCATTGCAAAAAACATCACCTTTTACACCACCCTTTAATCAAAAGATATAAGATTTTTAGTTATATTATTTCCTAATTCTAATTGCATATAAACTCATCCATTAATAGAAATCAAATAACAAATCCATCGAAGTAAAAGTATTTTAGTAGCTATTTAGGCTAAGCGAAACAAAAAGGGACAAAATTATTTTTATTTTTCAATGCAAAGAAAAAGTATTATTGAAATGTATTTTTCAAGTCGATATCATCAGAAGAACGAAACGAAAAAGTGAAAAATAACGTTCTTCTGCTTGAGCACAAAACTGCAAAACGAAAAATAACGTTCTTGTACTTGGGCACAAAATAATTTGTTTTACTGTGTTCGTTCCGTAAAGAGAGAATATTAATATTTTTTTGTTATCTGTCGTAGGAGCGAGATGGTAAAAAATAAAAATAAAAATTTGTTTATTTTTTGATGAACCAAAATAGATTTTGAAAATAAAAACATTTGGTATGTAAACGAAAAATGAGAAAAAGAGCAACAAAAGAACGAATATTTCGATCTCTGCTCTAAACATTTCACAGGAAAAAAAATAAACATAAGAAATCTTTTTGAAGTAATCACAAAACTTCACATATAACAAAACTTTCATATATAATAAATTGTAAAGCGCAGGCCACTTAATTTGTACCCAACTGTCCTTAATGGTGCAAGTACTTTAATTTAGTTTCTAAGTTTTCTGAAACTTTTCATTTTTCTGAGCAATTTTCTTAATTTTTTATTCTGTAAGAACCTTCTACAAAGTATTAGGAAACTTTCAGAAACTTCTTCGATCATCCTCAGAATAATTTTGCAACTGAGTTGCAAAATTATTCCAAGGATGATCACTCCGTGATTGAAAACGTTAAATAAAATAAAATAGAAACTAATTTAATTAATTTAAACTGTAACTAACATTTTTCCATAAATTGAGTTAATATTTCATTCCCACTTCCCATAGTAATACAAACACGACGCTCTATTCAAAGATAATCTCATCTAACCATTGAAATCCTAAATGCCCCATGCACAGCCATTTAGTAGTATGTGGAAGATACAATAAAATTGCTGAATTGAATTTTTGTTAATTTTCAATATAGTAGCATGTGAAATCTACAACTACATGCAATTATATTTTTGGACGTTGCTGAAATAACCGTTTTAAAGCAGTATTTTAGATTAACGCATTTTAAATAAAATTGTTTTAACTTCAGTTTTGTGGTAAAGAATCGTATTATTAGAAATTTAAATAAAATGGTAAGTGTTTTAATTCGATTATAACTATTTTATTGTAGATAACACATTTTATTTAAGGATTTTGGTAGTCGTACACATGGCAATTTTAATTCTAACATAACCGAAGATAACATTTTAATAGATGGCGCTATTGCTACTTGATTAAAATTCCATACAGTAAATCTGAAAAAATTAACGTTCATAACATTAGTGAATTTCAAATTGAGCAAACTGACGATGTGAATATGTCAGATCACTCGAATGACAATGTGGTACAAGATTTGCATCACAATGTCGATGAAATTGAAGAAACCGGTGATAGTAATCTACAAGAAAGTGAAACCGTCACCGCAAAGCGATATTTTCGAAAAAGGCTTCGAAAGTAACAGGAAATATGATTTCTTAATTAAAACCAAAAAATGTCAAAGTCGACGTCAGTATACAGTTACTCGTATTTTTTTGAAATTAAGAATCAACTAATCCAAGTTTGTAAGGAATATTTTCTTGATACTCTAGCCATTACAAAAAAAATTAACTGAAATGTGGACTCATCAAAATAAAGAGCGCATATCAAGGACAGAATTTCGAATACGGATAAAACTTTCATAATGGACCACATTTCATCTTTCCCAAAAGTGGAGTCTTATTACTGTCGGTCGAGAACGAGCAAGCATAATTTGGATCCTAATTTGTATATTGCTAAAATGTGTGGTTTGTATACGATTAACTGTCAAGAAGAGAATATTCGTCCACAGAAATCAAGTTACTACAGAAATTTTTTTGACTTTCATTAGCCTTGTTCTGGCACATGTGCAGTTTGTGAAATTTACAAAGTAGCAGAGACAAAAAGATGACCCTTGGAGAAATAAACAAATTTTAACCTATTTCATCAATTTAAACCGTACTCAATCTACCACAGATAATCATAACATTATAAAGGAACAGATGTGTTTCGCACTTATATTCTTCGATTTACAGACATAGAACTATATAAGTATATACTATAGAATGAATGTAAAGTTTTTTCTCATATAAAATTTGCTATTTCATGTGTCACAAGTCAGAGCAGGATGGTTATATAAAACATGCATATGGCGGTCTCATATGTCAAAGAAAACATCCTAACAAAACTACTTTTTGTTTTTGTACGAAGTGACGACTTGATTTTGCGCTCTTAAAAAATCTTGAAATTATTAATTAAAATGATTAAATATGTAAATAAAATGGTTAGTGTATAGTGTAGTAGTGCCAAAAAGCTACCAAAACACACCTAAAAAACTGTAGAATGGAATTTCTTACGATCAGTAAGTTTACCAATTGTTTTTATGAAATAAAATGAAAATTAGGTTAAGCAAGTTAAGCAAGGTAAAATTGTCCTTAATTTAGATTATAAATCAGAAAAAATTGAGACAACAATTTTGGATGTTGGCGTGGGGTATTTTCTTTTTGTAAACATGTTATATTACCAGTTTTGCAGTTTTCTTATTACTACTTGCTTTTCTTTTCATTTCACTTTTTACTTTTGAATATCATAATTATTAATTTTTATAAAAATAATATGAAAAACATATATTGTTTTTTTTTAGGATAAGCTTAATTTGAGGAATTAAAAATACAATAATTGAACAAGACGTCAAATTTAAAAATGAAAGTAAAATACAAGGCGTAAAATTTAAAAATGACTAAAAATTAAATTATTTGCTCGTTATGTTTTGAAAACAAATATTTTATGCCGCAGGCAAAATAGAATCGGTGACTATTTTTAAGAAATGAGTCATTCTCTTATCGGTTAACGAGCCAACAAATTAATTTGACGACAATGGAAATAACATTAAATTAAATAGGACCAGTAACTATTTGGATATACACAGGGTTAAATCTACAATATATTGTACTTAAGGAAAAACTAATTATTTTTTTGTATTTGAAGAATAAAAATATGTTCAATATACATATTTTTTTAATTTTAACTTCTTAACTTCATTTAGGGCCCTGTTGATTTATTCGCTTTCTCTTTTACCCTCCAAATTTGTGACGCTTGACAGGTGCTGACATTCATTCTATATAATCTATTTCTATGTTTACAGAATGTGCTATTCCCAAAACTGAAATCAGGCGTTGCATATCAAAAAACAATATAATGGCTTAACTTTCATCCACGAAACAGGCTTACTATGCTATTTGGAAGGAACGATACTGCTCCAGCACGAATTCAAATAGTTGAATGAGTTTTTGAAACCTTGCCTTTACAAAATTCATTACTTGGTCCGATACGTGCGTGCCGCAAAATAGCAATTCACACATGGCCTCAGCAATTCTATATTTTTTAAATGCTCATCCTGAAATCGAGGAAACCACAATGGAATATTGTTTTCCAGGACATTGCGCAATCCAACAAGTTAACAATATACACAGTCAAATCGAGAAAGTTTTAAGAAAATCAGAGTATTATTCACCGATGGCTTTGATTCGGCTGCTAAAATTGGTGAATGGAAAAAACCGTTCGTTGTGATTCAAATGAAACCACATGATTTTAAGGATTTTGCTGAATATTCAAAAAGCTGTTATAAATTCAAGGACATACCGTTCAACAAATTTAAAACACAGTTTAGCAATGATTATGACGATTCACAATTCATTAGCATTCTTGTGCAAAGAAATACATCGTAGAAAAACATCAACTGTGGCACTATTCTGGCAATTCCCCTGGAATAGAGAATTGGGGAAATATTTTATATGCAATTTCAGTTCAAATATTTTTTTTCTGGCTTACTGGGGTAAAAAGCTAGTGTTCTTTTTTTTTCAAAACAAAATTAAATTGGGAATAATTTTCCCTATCAATTTAGGTATGGAAAAATTATTCCCAATTTATAAATATTTACATGGAACTTTTTTCGTCAGTAAGCCGGAAAAAATATATTTGAAACGAAATTACATATAAAATCTTTCCCTAATTCCCTATTCCCGGGGAATTACCAGAATAGTGCCACAGGAGCATCATTTTATGGGGGATTATTGGAGTGAAGCAGTGAATAATTTCACAGTAACGGAATCCGTCCATTTGATACTACATATTTAACCTCAAATATTCGCTTCACTTCGAAATGCAAGCAGCCGAGTAAAGAAATCTATTTCGAACTCCAATTCGTTATACTATAATGCGCACCGATATCTGCAAATTTTTGATTTCTAAATTCAATTCCTCTATAGTTTTGTGATATTATAAATGTAAAATATTTTATATATTATTTACATATATATTGTTTTGTTAAAATTTTACTAAACGGATGGAATAAATTGAAATTAAAATTAAATGTGTTTCTGACCAATAATATCCCATTTTTTTCTAAGTACCCACATAAAAAATTTTTTTAAATTAAAATACGTTTTTAATTACGTGGAATTCAATTAACACGAAAATGGATAACCCGAAATATCGGACAACAAGAAATTTTTTTAGTACTTAGCTTTTTCATTTTATTTTAGTATGAAAAATTTCGTTTAAGACGAAACTGACGAAATTTTTTAGTCCCTTTATATAAAATTATTACAGAAATATTCGCTTAACACGAATTTTAATCGAACACTCGTGCTTTCATAAAACAATAAAATATCGTTCAGTTTTATGGCAAGCGGAAATAAAAAACGAAACGCTTTAACGGTAAAAAAAAATGGAAATTCTGGAAAATGTTGATCGAGGCAGACATTTGAAAAGAATTTGGGATTCCAAACTACTTTCTCGACGATTATAAAAAATCGTTGAAAAATTCAATCTTCATATAAAAAGGTGATTTCAAAGGAAGACAGAAACGTTTGCGTTTACCAAAATATCAAGATTTAGATTCGTGATTGCTGCTTAAAGAAGCGCGATCTCAAAATGCTCCTATTTCTGAACCTCCACTAATGGAAAAGGCTGATAAAATAGCCATCTAAATGGCTTTAAATCTAATTCTGGACGGCGTACGAGAACGTGTTTCAATACAAGACACGGAATTAGCTTTAAGTGTATTAGTGAAGAGGCGAGACAAGTATCAGCTGACATGACTTCCAATTGGATATCTTCAACTTTACCTACAATTCTGAAGGATTACGATAGAAAAGACATTTTTAATGCGGATTAATTCGGTTTATTTTTTCGTTGCATGCCGGACACAACTTTAACTAGGAAGAAACTTGTTCTGGTGGTAAAAAATCTAAGGAATGTCTTATAGTACTTGTTGGATGTAATTCCGATGGAACAGACTCTTATTGTTATTGGAAAGTCTCAAAATCAGAGATGTTTTAAAATCGTTAAAAATCTACCCCTTCAATACACCGCAAATAAAAAAGCCTGGATGACAGAGGATTTATTTTCAAGCAGGTTGAAATCGTTAGATAAAAACTTTTAAAAGGAAAGAGAAAGGTACTTTTTATTATAGATAATTGTACAGCACATCCGAAGCTTAAGAGTGTCAAATTAATTTTTCTGCCTCCAAATACTACCAAGTGTATTACAGCCTTGTGATCAAGGAATCATCAAGAATAGTGTTTTACAAAAAAGTGGTCCTTCAAAAATATTTAGGAAGTATTGAGCTTAAGGTATACATGCATTTAACTTTAAATTTTTTCATTGAGACTATCGCTTAAGACGAAATTCTCATAACACGAAATATTTTGTTATTCCTTTCGATTTCGTGTTATCCGATTTCCACTGTATTTAGTAATGTTGATCAGCTTCTGGTTTTTGAATATAAAATCACTCTCAAATTTTTATTTGAGCTTGAAGTTTTATTTATTTTAAGATAAATTATAATGGTAAAATCTTACTTCAAACTTTCAAACGCGATTTTCTCGATTTACCATGTTGTGTAGTTGTTACAGTATGGAATTGAGGTAACGCTATACTAACGCGTTAGGAAATGTGATTCTAACAAGCCTCTCTTATCCCCAATTACTCTGTGTATTACACTTCCCCCAATTTTTTCGAACTCTCAACACGGAACTTGACCTGGAAAATTCCCCAGCGATAACCATCGACGAACTGATTCAAACAAGACCTTTTCCAGACATAACACTGCGTAAACGTTAAGTTTTTATAAATTTGACCATATACGTTTCATACATATTATATTTGGGTGTACTACGAAATCTCGGTTTTCAAAATCCCGCTTTTCAAAATCCCGGTTTTGAAAATCCCAGTTTTTAAAACCCCGGTTTTCTTTTCTTCTTTAATTGCACAAAATAATTAATAAAGATTTTTAATTGCAAAATTTGGTACTTGCAACATTTTGTAATTGCAACATTTTGTAGTTACAAGATTAATAAAAAAAAGCAATATTTTGTTAATGCAAAATTTAGAAATGCAATAATTGTATAGGCTAACGGCTTCGATAACTTTCACGGGCACTTAAACCCCCCATCCAAATTCCTTCCCTTTTAGCCATTTTCTAGAACTTTATCGCAAACTCAGTTTTGAATTTAGTCAAAAAATCATTTAAGAGTCCCATTTTCACACATGCCAAATTTTAAAAATTCAAGCCAGGATTTTGAAATCGATATTTTGAAAACCGAGATTTTGAAATCCGGGACTTTGAAAACCGAGATTTTGACAAACCGAGATTTTGAAAACCGAGTTTTGTTACACACCCAATTTTCTAACTTTCGGCTGACAAATTTAAGCTAACTTTACCAAGGTATACTTCGTTGAACCAAAACTCTAAAGCAACTGAGTTTTTGATAGTTTCATTGCATTAGCTAGTCTTTTGTGTCATAGAACACATACTAACCAAAAAATACACACCATGTTTTTTTACCGAGAGTGCGAAATAAACCATAGTTATAAGATTTTAAATTCGACGTATCATATATAATTGGCAGTAGGTTCGAAAGGGTTTTAAATAAAACCTAAATATTATACCACTTTTTTAGATAGATAAACCTTATTATACATTGGCGAAGTGGTAGCAGAAATGGAAAGGTTGATTGATAAAAAGTAGCGGAGAGAAGGAGAGATGCCTGATAAAGCAATTTTACCTCCAGACCTAGGTGGAATAAGAGACGAAAAAATTGAAGACGATGATGTCGTTGAAGGGAATAACATCAACTATGAATAACAAAAGTCATATAAATTTAAAAAAAAAAACCGAAAAATATTGAATTTTATAAAATAGAAAATTTATAAAATTTGGTAATTTTATTATTTTCTGCCATCACGCTGTGCTCCAGGAACATCTATATATTGGTCAGAACCAATCGATTATGACTTTGAAATCCGAAATACAATGCCTCGTAACATGTTTTATAAAATAAAATCAAACTTGCATTTAACAAACAACGATCAAATATAGATACTTCAGACAAATTTTATAAAGTGCGAGCGTATTAGTAAGATATCGAATAACTGTTAATAGACAAAATAAGATTGCCTTATCATGGGCGTCATAGTAGCAGAATATTTATTCGCGCAAAACCAACCGTTAATGCTCGAAAAGCAATTGAAATTATTGGGATTGATATTAAATTGTGACTAATACAAGGCTCTCTTGTTCATCTATGGCGCAATTATGGCGCATTAAAAACTAGTAAATTTGTCTCTGTAACTTGTAAGCGTGTGATGCGAATCACAATAAATTTGTTGTTTTTGTCAAAAAAAATTGTTGTTATCAAAAGTAACATGGCCGACAATAACCCAGAATACAGAGGGTTTTCCAATAAGAGGTTTCATTTTTAATAGCCTGCTATTTGGGCAGCTGTCAATTTTGAAGCTGTAATCTTTTGACATTTGACAAGTAAAAAACTATGCCTTTATTAAAAAAAAAAAATAATACCATATACGCTTCAACAACGCATTGAAACTGTTAAAATTCACTACAAAAATGGTGAAAATTTTACAATCACAGTTTGCAAAACTAAAGCACTTTTGGGTCGTCGTGAAGCACCTTCTCGACTGGCAATAGTGAAACTGGTGGAAAAATTTGAGCTGTTGAGACAAGTTAGTGATGTGAAGAATCGAAACCGTGTGCGTCGCTCAAGAACAACTGAAAATATTGCTGCTGTAGGCCGTAGTGTTGACGAAAACCCAGGTTGATCTTTGGAATTAGACATTCCACAAACGACATTACATTGTATTTTGCATAAAGACTTAGATTTAAAAGCTTTGAAAGTTCAGTTAACGGATTTTCATCGAAAAATCATCTTCAGTGATGAGGCCCATTTTCACCTCGGAGGCTATGTTTATAAGCAAAATTATCGCATTTGGGGCTCAGAAAATCCGAGAATGATTGTTGAAAAGCCTCTCCATCCTCAACGTATCACTGTTTGGTGCGATTTCTTGGCTGGCGGTGTGATTGGTTCTTACTTATTCGAAAATGAGGCTGGTGCAACTGTTACAATTAATGAATAACACTACCGAGCTATGGTTAATGAGTATTTATGGCCGGAACTGGAAGATATTGATGTGGACGACGTTTATTTTCAGCAAGAAGGCGCTACGTGCCCCACAAGCAACGAAACAATCGCAATTTTGCAAGAAAAGTTACCTGAGCGTATTATTTCTCGAAGAGGTAATCACAATTGGCCACCGAGATCTTGTGATCTAACACAACAACCAATCGATTCGAGACCTTAGAGATGAAATTCGTGAAGTTATCGAGGACATATGGCCGCAAATGTGCGAAATGGTCATGGAAAATTTCATGAAAAGGATATGGTGTTGCAAGCGTAGCCGTGGCAGCCATTTGGCTAATATCGTTTGCAAATGTTAATGGCATTCCTTTCTCTTTAGAATGAAATAAACATTCATTGATTTCTCTTAAAAAATACTCGTTTTTTTCAATATCAAAATGAAACTTCTTATTTTAAAACCCTTTACATAACGAGGAACAGAAACCTTTATAAAATTCTACTTTTGGATTAAATTAATTCAAATTGTTGGGATTGATATTGAATGTTAAGTGAATCACAGTAAATTTGTTGTATTTGTCAAAAATAGTTGTTGTTGTCAAAATAAACATGACCGATAATAAACAGGAATTTACGTAACGAAGAGCAGACAACTTATATTTAATTTTACACACTGGGGCCTTATTCTTGAGTTCCACAAACATTTTCCACAGGTGGATATCTGTCAAAATTCCCTTACCATTTCCACATCTAATCCTACATGTACATATATTCTATATTCTTGAATCATTCGGATTTTTTCCCATCATTTACAATGCTTATTCACCACTCTTAAGTCGGGTCTAACTTCGTAGTGCAGTAAATTTATTGTTGAGAATTTCCTATGTTTGGCTTGTCAAATAGACAGAAAATTAAAATAATTTTTAAATAGTTTGTGTGTTTTAAAAGCGACTGTTTAAGTGTTTACTGATAAAAATAATTATGGCGGGCCTTGAAGAGTTAGGAATCTCTATAGCACATTCCGCAGTTGAACAGGCTGAGGTGATGGAATTTCATGCCTGCTTTGAACTGTTTGAAAAAAAAAATTATAAAACTCTTTCGCATTAATAAAAATATGGCCGATGAGTTATTAAATTATATTAGTCCATTTCTGGTCGATCGCTTTAGATCGAGCGCTTTCAGCCCGGAGTTTTTAGATTTTCAGTTCACTGAGGGTTTTTGTGGCCATCATATAGCAATTGTGCCACCAATTAAAGAAAATACGGCAAATCCAGAATACATCTACTTAAATAGAAAAAATTATCATTCAGTTAATGTACAACTAGTAAGTTTCTGGTTAACGAATTATGTATTTTTATAAATTAAAATTTTTTATTTTTAGATTTATGATCCCGATTTATAAATTATAAATGTTAATGCAAGATTTCCCGGATCAACTCACGACAGTTTTATATGGAACAGTTCCTCAGTGCTATGCCTGTGATGGAGACGTTACAAAGGCGATATCCTGGCAATTATTATTTATTAGGCAAATAATAACAAATATACATAATTTGAAAAGTAACTTTAAAATTATTAGAGACACCGGAAGCATCATTAAACGGGTAAATGGCATACTTAAAATGCGATTTAGATGCCTATTAAAACATAGAGTACTACACTATCTCCCGGAAACAGCGTCGAAAATAATAAACACCTGCTGCGCATTTCACAGCATGTGCTTTGACAACAACTTAGAAAATATTTTGCCGGAAGAAAATGATGATCGACTAGATGGCTTGAATATATATGACGAAGGTGACATTGGTTTATCAGATGGTCAGGAAGGCAACTCCGACACTCAATTATAACAAAAAAAAATTCACAATAAATTTGTGTTAATAAAAAAACTCATAATTTTAAAACTAATTTATGGTTTTTTTAAATTTTTTGTTATCCTCCCACGATTATTTCTGTGTTTTTCTCTCGATATTTTCGAGGCTTACCGCAATTCTGTGTTTTGACTGACTACTCGTTTCCTTAGCTCTTGTTATGCTCTCCAACAAACCCAATTTCTTTTTATAATAGGTTTCTTTGGTGTCAATTTTTTTCGATACTTTTAGTAATTGCTTCGGCCGAGCTTAGCGTTTGAGTCAGACGCTGTCCTGCAACATTTCGTTTACGTCCTATAATTATAAGAATATTAATAACCACAACTGATTTATTCTTACTTTTCTTTGGAAGGTTCAATAAATCGGTAATGTGCGTCGTGGGTTGAGCTTGTGGTGGTATTTCAAAATAAGCTGATTGCTCAGATTCCTCTAAATTTGCCTCAAATCCGTCTGTCAAAAATTTAATTTGAGTATCGTAAATTTCAAACAAATTTGGATTTTCTTCGGGCGTATTACTGGGACATTCTTCGGGAGGTAATCCCTGAGAAAACAATCTCCTAAATTTATAAGTAAATGCTTGTTTGTCCAAGAATACAAGTATCCGCAATAATTTCGCTGGTTCTCTCCTCGAAATCGTGGGAGCCCCTCCATCAGCCGCGGAAACTATTTTTTTATTTTTCGAAATTTTTGCCCATTTCTCTTTTGTTCATTTCTCATACCCTAACAACACTGAAGAATATTTAATAAAAATTCTTATGCTCTAATATTTAAATACACACGCATACTAAACTTTCTCCGATTTTGCCACGATTTGTACGAGCCTGAAATGGCGTTTAGCATATTCGCAGCTTGTTGCAGACATTTTGCTGCTTCTTTAATGCTGTTTTTATTAGAATTGCTTTGTGATTTTCGATGAAATCAATTAAAGCACTTTTTGTGCTTTCGTAACATATCCACTTCGTTTATTATTCTCAATTTTTTTTAAATTTTTGTACTTTTGTTTAAAATAACTTTAATCTAAAACTAAAACAACATTCAAATTTTTCAATTAAACATTTAAAATAACATAAACGTCAAATAACTTGCATTGGGAATTTTTTTCACATACTTTATACCCATTCGGAAAAATTCCCTTAGTAGCGAATTTTTTCCTTTAGTAAGGAATTCAAGAATACATGAATTACAATTTACGAACGTTTAAATAAGTTTTGACAGATTTCCACATGGGGAAAATGGATGTAGAACGATAAATTGAAAGTAATTCAATTTATTGGGATTAATATTAAATTGTATGTGAGTCACAGTAAATTTGTTGTATTTGTCAAAAAAAGTTGTTGTTGTCAAAATAAACATGGCCTATATTAACCTGAAATTTACATAACAAGGAGTAGGTTGTCACCACCTTGTTGGTACAAAACCTTTGTGAGTAATCGAACATTGGAAGTATTAGACTCAACCTGTCTCGATAACCCAGCAGATTGTGGCCTTTTGTGGTTTGTGCCCTCAAATTTAAAAGGATTTCGACTTTTAGTGGAAGGTTCCTAATTGGTTAAGTTTTGAAAGAGATATGTGGCTAACATTAAGATACAAGATTGAAGTATCGCTATAGAAGGATTATGCGTCTTTAAGTTTTTACGCCGGTTTTGATTTCCTAAATGCTAATATTTTTGTAGATAATATATAAATGTTCATAAACTGATGGTTAATTTTTTTAACATACAATCATAATAACACACTGGGTGCTTGATGCAAAAGGCGAAGTGGAATAAAACTTAACCAACACATATGTTTGTATTTTCATCAAACAAAGCTGACAACACGTCTCTATTTTATTCACTAAGCCGCGAAAGAAATTTAAATCAAGATTCATTGCATTCTTGGCCTAAAAATTCACCAGCTTGCTAATTCAAATTTCAATCAAAATCTTGTATTAAATAATTGTTCAAATGGAATGACCACGTTCTATATACTCTGTACATATACCTATATAGAAATTCTATCAAATTTCAATCGGTTTTTTAACGCACAAGAAAATTCTATGAAACCGTCTAACTGCAACAATCAAACGACGTTGAAAAAAAAAAATTATAAAAATAAAAAAAAAACTTCAATCTAATTAGAATTTTGTAAGATGTTAATTTTATTTTATTTATTTATAGTTGAGTGATCATCAGTCACGATCATTATAATACCTCGATAATATGAAAAACCCCAAAAATCGTTTTGTATAATTTTGTGTAAATCAAATTTCTTCGCACATAAAAATCAATCAAGTTTAAAGAGTGTGTGTGTGCACTCGATCGATTGATCGACAAAACGAAATTCACCGTTAATCGATCAAAACATGAAAAAAATATATAAGATTTAACCATGCCCATAAGAAAATTCTGTGGTTCGATCCTCGGTGATGATTTTGTGGTAAATTTTTAATACTTTTTTTTTGAATTTCGAATTTCATAGTAAAATTTTTAATTCAACCATAAAATTGAGATTAAATTGGTTAAGAAAAATAATTTCTTTTCTGTGGTCTTATATTATATGCGCATGCATGTGTATATTGAACGTATATTTCTCTTTTGTGTGATCGGACCGAATTTTGTATACGTAAAGTAATGAAACAAAATAATTTTCATCTTAAAGAATATTATCATGGTTGGTTGTTTTCGTTTTATATATTTTAAGATACTTTTTTTATTATTGTAAATTCTTATACCGTATATATACATATACCTTTTTTGCACCTGCCTGTGTAATGATGATCTTTGAATTATTTTTTTATATATACCAAAAAAAAAATACGAATATGTATCCTTTTTTGTGATAAACAGAAAAATAGACAATACAAAAAAATTTTGGGAGAGGTAAAATATTTTTGTATTTCGAGCGTGTAGAAGAAAAAAAAATTCGTTATCTTCTTAGAAAATGTAACCGAAAATATTTTATTTTCTCACCAAAAAGGATAAACAGGACATGTACACGCTTGTTTTATATAGTAGATGAATACGTCTTAATAATGTTTGTTGAGACTGCGTATATTAAAACGATTGACATTTTATAACTCTGGAAAGATTTGGCGCCAATGACCAGAATGGGCATATACATACATCGTAAATTATACGATTTGAGCGATAAGAATTTACTCTAAATTTTATACACTCGTATGATGGCTAAATTAAACAACGTGAAATCTTCTTATCAGTCATTGTTTATGTGTTTTTGTTTTTCGGGTTGTACATAACCTAAACAAGATTTAGTAAATATATATAGTAACCGAACAAAAAAAAATATTTGGTTTAATTCCTAATGTAAATATCACCGAATTTATTTTTTATGCATATATACGTAAAACAATATGTTTTCATATGTTGGATCGTTTCCAACATAAATTTAATGTTATGGGTATATGTCGGAAATAAAATCTGAATAATATTGTTTCTATATAGAATTTAGAATATAAATATGTTTATTTGAAATCAATTTTTTTTTTTTTTTTGCAATAAAATCTTCCATAATAAATCAACCGCGGCATGTACTTGTGTATGGTATATAAGACACGTATTTATGTAAATGAGCATTATCTTGGCGTGGCCGCTTGAATAAAATCTGTATTATAATCATAAAACTTGATATTCGGTTTGTATGTGTATATAACGTATGGGCAGGTGTATTCATAAATATTAAATCAGAAAAGCAGGTGAATTGTTTTGTTTTCTTGTATCTTTCGGGAATCCAATAACTCATATAAAAAAATGATTATGAAGTTTTTTATAATGTAGACCTCGAAAACGGAGAGAAGATCAAATGCTTGCCGAAGAGCAGGTTCAACTTAAACGAAAAATATTATTTTGTGATTGGTTGATTCTTGGTTTTGTTTGTAACGAAATAAATCAAGTGCATGTTTTATAATTCCTCCTAAGAATTGGCATTGTTGTAGATAATTGAATAAATTAAATGTCTTATAATTAATAATGCAAATGATGAAATGACTAATTGTAAAATATAAACAGAATTGAATATCGGACGACAAAACCCTCTTATTGGTTTAATTTAGCTGCAAAGCAATTTCCAACGCTAGCAATATGTTGGGGCAATTCACTATTGCGGTGATTTTAATATCCAATATGGCGGAGGCAATTCGCTATTGCGTTGATGGCCAAACGGAGCCAATTAGAAATTACGTAAATTCCAAGTTTATAGTTATAAATTTTATTTGATTTATTTTATATTTTTTTTATTTATTTAATGTTATGTTGTCAGAATGAAAGTTGGAGTAAGAGAAAGTGTCAAAATTACTACTCCTGTTTATTAGCGTAATGACGAATCCGAAAATTGTCGTTTAGTGAAAAAGTTCAAATGCAGGTGTCGCATCGATAATAAATTTCGGTATTGAGTAACGCGTTGAACTAAAAACAATGCACAGGAATTCGTCCACCAATTGGTACTTGGATGACATTTTGGATTATTGATATTTTTGATTTGATACAAATAGATTTAAGATAGGTAATTTACAACTTTGTATAATTTAATATACAAAGTTGTAAATTTATTCCTAATCAATTATTTTAGGGGGATTAAACTGTTATGTATATAATGATAAAGGGTAAGGGGTAAGTATAAACTTAATTATTTGTTGCTTTTTAGGCTAAATGTATCTTAGAGTGAGATGTTAGATAAGTATTATCATGTTGAATGGATTGATCCAACACAATATGATAGGAGATTTGCAAGTAACTTTTGGTTTATTATATCACAAGGAAATTTATAAGGAAAATAATCAATATTATATTATAAGGAAAAATACAAAGAATTGTAGTAAAAATAAAAAATATACATATAAAATCAAAAAAATACACATATATTTTTTAGGCGAAAAGTCTTGTTTTTAAAATCGGAAGGATAATCTTTTTATTTATAAAATAAATTTTTTTGCCAAATTTGTTTATAAAACTAAAAAAATTGTTTTATTTCCAAAAATACTTTCCTTACTTTTGTCGAAAAGTTTTCTTAAATTTTAAGAGATTGTTTTTTAAAAATAAAAAATTTCTATCTAGTTTTAAAAGATTTATTTTAATTTTTAAATAAATATTTTTTAACAAATGCCACACAATTTTATTAAATCAAAGTAATCTGTAAATGTAATACACTTTACAAATACAATGACATTCACAATGTTTGCGAATTGAGACTGTTCAAGCAAGCAAAAACATAGAGGTCATCTACCTCTAACATAGTATATCTACCACAAAAAGTAGAAATTAACCACCATCCCCAATTTTTAACCCCCAGGGTCCTTGTGTAAAAATACACACAACTCTTAAAAACTATAAAGACAACTTCCTCAAGTTCTTTCTTGACAGTTTGGTTGCGTACTGTCACTGATAGAAAGATCAGTAGATAATCATCAGGTCAACGACCAAAACCAAACTGCAAAAAATTTTAACCTTCATACCTTTAGTACAACACAAGAACATATAGATTTGGTGAATTATATCACATATAGACGAATTGAAAAATAAAACAACGGGATTTGTGGCAAACCAATAAATATAATTATTTTCAAAAGTTGTTATTAATATCAAAAAAATTGTTTTAAAACTCTAGAACTCTTCTTTTGAAATAAATGATTCTGTTTAAATAAATTAACTTTTTAAATTTAAAAAGTATTTTATAAAATATGTTATTAAAAGAAAAAAACTAATTATTAGTTTGTGTAAAAATCTCATATAATTTCAAAAAATTACTTTTTAAATTCAAAAAAATTTATTTTTTTCGTTTTTAATTTTACAAACCAAAATTTTTCTCAGTATATTTAACGCCAAAGGCGGTTTACCCCAACAAATCGTCCAACGATCCGGACATTCTGATTTTTGCAATAATAAGTATAGCTAACCCTATTAGAAATATATATTAAACCAGCTTGCAACATTGAGGATTCATCAATAAATATCAATTCATTTATGGAGTAAACTTTGTTGAGTTTTACCAGACACGTGGCGCAGTGGTTAAAGCTTCGGCTCTTGGACCGGGAGATACTCGGTTCGAATTCCACTAGAGGCAGGATGCAAAGAGAATTTTCGTTGTCGATTACGATCGGCGATGGTTATAAACACAACTTTGACCCTGTGTTGGAGTGCAGAATTCAGCGCCGACTCACCGTCCATGTCAGTGTGCAGATTGACATGGCGCTTGTGTGAAGCATTGTGCAGGTGGTATACTGTAATTGTGTGAATACCCCCCCCCCCCTGAATACCCCCCGGTATTAAATTCAATTGGACAATTAATACTTTCTCTTTAAAAAAAACTTCAAGCATTGGATTTACCTTTCAAAAGCTATACACCAGCTCAATAAGTTTCTCCAAATACTCCAAATACTGGTGCTGTGCCGTATCGTCTACACCGCGTAGCTAATTATTATTGTACCTGTGAAGACAATGTATATAGAAAATTTTAAAAATGACGTTGACAATGTAGAGATTGTATAAAAAATGACGAAAATAATTATTTCTGTATCTTCAACATGACAGTTATGGCGGCCGTAGCCCAATACAGCTTCTGCTGACTGTATTAAAACCATACCAAAATTTGAAGTGATTGATTTTCTCAGTTAATCTCTACCACTATCTTGTACTATCAGGAACAAAAGTGGTCACAGTATACGCATCACTGTTTTACTTCTTTGCTGTTACAAAATGATTCACTTTGCTTGCCTTTGTATTGAACTCGTTTATCTGTTCGATTACGAGTTCGCTTAATTTCATTGGGAGGTCAATTTCACTTGCTTCTCATATTGCGTTCCTATGTTTTGTGTTAAATGAACGTCAGAAGTCCACGAAGGGTAGGTACAGTGGTGAAATCCATTCGTTAGATATGATAATATGATCAGTGTAATTTCGCCCTGGTCTAAGGCCAGCTTGTTCCCTTCTTATTTTCGGGTTGCCTTATTTCTTTACATGTAATTATGGTTATGTTGGGAAGGGATATATTCTGCTAATTTGACATGCGTTGATTTTTTTAAGTTTAAAACACGCGCGGTTTTGAGTTGCTACATCCTTTTCTTATGCCTTGAGAATGTTTCCAGTGTATTGTCCACGACCAGAAGGTTTGCAGATTTGCAACTTGAGGTTCAATTTTCTTCCAAATTTTATCACTGATCCAGGGTTTGCGTCTGAATTCTTGGTACCCGCCCTCGTGTGTTGGTAACTGTTTCTGATATGGATGATTTTTTGATCCGTTTTACAGCAACAGGCTTAATTTTGAATTTGGATTTTACCAGTTGGTGGTCACTTTGAATATCTGCACCACACATTATGTCTTGACGCACGCTGAGTCTAACGCTTAATTGCCCATGTTGGTTGTTAGGTCGTTGTTATCTGTTTTCGCTTTTAAATCTCCTTCTTGTATTATATCCTGTTCACTTACTGCGTATCCTTGTAATTGTGACTTGCAGTTCTTCAAACAACCCATTTTCAGTTGCTTCATCTGCATCTTTTGTTGGGGCATATCACTGAATATTTTAGATCTGTTGATAATTTTGAATGGAATCTTGTTACGTCTATGATTATCCTGCTGTTAACGGGCTTCTCTTCCACTAGTGCCTTCTTTGCTTTAGCTGTTGTAAATAAGCTCACTCCTTATTCATCGTGTTCGGAGCAATAGCTATTCATTTCCTTCCATTATTATATTTCTTCTTCAAATGATGTCCTCAAGCGGTGACCCAAATTTGTACTTATCCAAGCTATCATTGCTTGTACTAGAAAAAACTCATTTACCCTACAAGTAACCACATCGTCTTTCCCCCCAAAAGGACGTTAAAATCAGAAGTGAACTACTCGTTTCGAACATGTTCATGATAGACGGCACAACTGTTTTTGCGAATTTCCTTTAAACCATAGTCGAATTTAGCCTCGTATATCGTTATCATAATCGATTAAGCTCTGGAAATTACTTTGCAAACCAACATTTTATTTAATGTCGTTACATAACTAACTCGATTTGAATCAGAATGCAAATTATTAGTTTCTTTAAAGCCTGCTGGATACAGAAAAAATCTTAGAAAATTCTCTCATTTTCCGAAGGACTACATCGTCGCCAATAGAGAATCGATACTACAAATTAGCAAATGTGACAGGAACGTGTAAACGCCTGGTATAAAAGTCACGAAAGCTATCAGCACTGAGAAAAATTTTGGTTTGTAAAATTAAAAATCGAAGTTTTTAATTTCTAAAAGTTATAAATTTTTTTGAATTTAAAAAGTATTTTTTTGAAATTAAATGAGATTTTTACAAACTAATAAATAGTTTTTTGATTTTAATAACATATTTTATAAAATGTTTTATAAAATACTTTTTAAATTTAAAAAGTTTATTTATTTAAACAGAATAATTTATTTCAAAAGAAGAGTTTTAGAATTTTAAAACAATTTTTTTGATACTAATAACAACTTTTGAAAATGTTTATATTTATTGGTTTGCCAGAAATCCCTTTGTTTTATTTTTCAATTCGTCTATATTTTATATAATTCGCCAAATCTATATGTCCTTGTGTTATACTAAAGGTATGAAAGTTTATATTTCTGCAGTTTGGTTTTCGGTCGTTGTAACCTGATGATGAGTAGACCAACTTTTTATCAGTACGTACGAAACCAAACTGCCAAGAAAGAACTTGAGGAAGTTCTCATTATATTTTTTAAGGGTTGTGTGTATTTTTACACAAGGACCCTGAAAGTTAAAAATTGGAGAGGGGGAGTTAATTTCTACTTTTTGTGGTAGATATATTATGTTATAAGCAGATGAATTGTGTGTCATTTGTTAAAAAATAGTTATTTAAAAATTAAAATAAATCTTAAAACTAGCCAAAAGTTTTTTATTTTTAAAAATCAATCTCTTAAAACTTAAGAAAACTCTTTGATAAAAGTGAAGAAAGTTTTTTTGAAAATAAAAACAATTTTTTTAGTTTTATAAACAAATTTGGCGCAAAAAATTATTTTAAAAATAAAAAGATTATCCTTTTGATTTTAAAAACGAGACTTTTCGCCTAAAAAATATATGTATATTTTTTTGATTTTATATGTATATTTTTTTATTTTTACTGGTTTTTTTTTCTCAGTGTGTACGCTAATTAAATGCTAACTATTTATATTTGAAAATATAATTTTATTACACGAACGAAAATGAAAATGGTTGTATCAATATCGAGATACATATAGATTGACCAAGATACGTCAATCTCACCTATTTGTTTTTAGAAAATTGAATTTTAACTGCCAAAATATTGGTACCAAAACCCCAATTTAAAATAGAAAACTATAAGGTGACGACGAAAATTTGTTTATAAAAATAAAAAAATTGTTTTTATTTTCAAAAATACTTTCCTTACTTACTTAAGACTAAACACTATTGGTTAGTTTTAAAAGATTTATTTTAATTTTTAAATAAAGCAAATGTCATAACATAATATAAAAATTAACTCACCTCCCAAATTTTTAACCCTCACAGCCATTATGTAAAAAATACACACAACCCTTAAAAAAATATAATGAGAACCTAATCAAGTTCTTTCATGACATTTTGGACTTTGGTTTCGTACACTGATAAAAAGTTGGTCTACTTAAACTCTACTCATCACTAATCAAGTTGCAAGTGCAACGACCAAACTGCAAAAATACCTTTAGTATAACACAAGAATTTATCGATTTGGCGAATTATATCACATATAGACGAATTGAAAAATAAAACAACCGGATTTCTGGCAAAACAATTAATATAAACTCTTTCATAAGTTGTCATTATTATCAAAAAAATGTTTTGAAATGCTAGAACTCTTTTTTTGAAATAAATTATTCTGTTTAAATATATAAACTTTTTAAATTTAAGAAGTATTTTATGAATCATTTTACAAAAAAATATTATTAAAATAAACAAGCTATTTATTAGTTTGCAAAAATTTCATTAAATTTAAAAAAAATACTTTTTAAATTCAAAAAAATGTACAACTTTTATAAATTGGAAACTTCGTTTTTTAATTTTACAAACCAAAATTTTTCTCAGTGTAGAAACTTTCTAAATATTAAACAATCAAATTTAACGATGATCATCTTTGAGATATCATATATGTAGGTCAACTACCGAATCTAAAGAATACAAGAATCATATCCATATATATTTTAGTTAAGAATCAAAAAAATTCAAAGACCCTTGAAATTATACATCATGAGTCAAACCTAAACCCAATTTCATTGAAACACCTAGAGACCCCGGTTGGTTTAGTACCTAGGTATATAAAATTGAGAGAGTTCAATTTGTGTGTCGCATGATTGTGCCGAACGATTTTTCAAAGTTTAGAAAACCCGCTTTTACAAGAGCATTTTTAACTTCTTCTGAACCAAAACTAAGAGATAAACATCATTCTATTGAAAATCTAGGGGTCTCAGATGTGATATTATATACAATGAGTGAAGAGCTCAATCTGTATATCGAACAATTTTTCCGAGCATTTTCCTTAAACTTCACCTTGACTGCATATACCCGGGTATATAAATCCTAAATTTAATTTTTGAATATTTAAGCAAATTTGAAGCGGATTTAAATTTCGTTTAAACTCAGTTACTTAGCTAGTTGTTTCTGAAAGTGGAAAAATACAAAAAAATTCATCTTTTAATTTTTTTTGTTTATATTACATGGGTGGATATTTCACTTTTATTTTCTTGGATTCCACCCGTCGCTTGGAATATTGTATTATTGCGCATGTTGACATTGATTCAACATATTCCCGGGCCTTACTGATGCCACCCATCTGTTAAACCATGCTTTCGTTGGCTCTCTCTAGAGGAGGTGGCGGCCGGTGGTTTGCAATACATCTTCCTCTTAATTTGTTTGCTACCCAGATGACTCCTATTACCACAGCACTCCAAAATAGAATGTGAATCATTGCGTAATGGTGTATATGATGAGCACTCTGACGATAAAAGGTAATCTGTTCATCATTTTTCAATGATTCTAGCTGATCATCCAATCCGGTTGTTTCTGGTGTGGTTAGTAAATTCAATTGATCCACCTCGTTTGCCTTATTTTTGACCACAGCACTAAATTCCCGTAGGTTGTTGGCCCTATGCATTAAATGCGTCGCCTGCTGAGCAAATTTATTGATATTGTGTCTAGCGGTTCCTACAGCAATTAATTGAACGTCAGAGTCTCTGAGCACGCAGCCGGATTCGATTTCCACTATACCGGAACCTACGATAGTGTAAGATTGGATTCTAGACCCACATATGACATCGATTGTGATTTCGTTGGGTATCACATATATCCACTGATTGGCAGCGTGAAGTTTGATCCAATGATTGCTAGCTTTGGTTGACCTAGTGCCGCATACGGTGTCCAGCTCGTTCTTTCGTTGTAATATTGCTACCTCACATGACGTTTGATTTGAAGGAGTGTTGATAATTTGTGATACTTCGCATAAGAGCTGTACAGGGTTAAATACTTGACATTTATGTATGTCTTCTCTGGTTAATAATGCGAAGTGTTCACGCCGATTGTCCATTGCTATATAGTCAGTGGAGCTAATGATTTGTGACTGAGTGCTTCCATGGATGATGTTGGGAATTGGGACTACAGCTATTAGTGTATAGTCCCACACGAATGACAGTGGTAAAGTGATCTCAATTATTACATTTTTTTGAGTTACTCGGGTGCGGATTTGCATGCTTTCATACACATGATGGAGGTCGTGAATGTCGTGTCCTGGTAGAGTAATAGTTACCGGCACGTGTTGTCGAATGAATTGCAACTCTTCTTCCAACTGACTTGGGGTGAGTATGGAAGGATGCAGGACGTCTTGATGAGCATGATAAATCACGTTGAGCAATCCTTGTTGCGTGTCCTGGATGCTCTTTAGAACTAGCATCATTTCAAAAATGGCCATTAGCGTTGATCGCACTCTGTCTTCATACGTTCTATATTCGTTTAACTGCAACATTTCCTGCCGCAAACGATGTTGATCCTTAATTAAGTTGTTTATAGATGCCGTGGTGAGGTTTGTGTTATGTTTTACCAAATTGATGGTGTTATCCACAATAGTTGTTTGATTTTTGATGAGAGTCAAGAGATAATTTTCGTCACTGTTAATTTGTTCAAAATAAGATTCATACTTGTCAGCTTCTCGCTGGGTGAGCACTCCAAATAGGTCTCCTAGTACAAGGCCCACTGAGTCACCGAGCCCTCGCTTCATCCGTTTACGATCCTTATTACTTTCAAATAACAGCTCGTTGTCTGCTATCACATAATTATATTGAAATAAGAGTTGCTGAAGTATGATGTCGCATTTTAAACCGGACAGCTCCCTACAAACTGATTGTAACTCTGTGTGGGCTCTTTTAAAGTTTTCAATTTCCTCCCAGTAGGAAGATAAATTGTATTGAACAACTAATGTCCATTTTGTCGCCACAATCTCCAACTTGCCCAATTCCTCGAAATGTATCCCAATAGAATGATTGAACGGACTTATTTCGATATTGCTGCTCACGAGACCGAATAGGCAGCACACTGAAAGGATGGCTAGTGCCATGTGGTTCATTTTTCCTGTCGCCTTGGTTCGACGGTGAGGTTGTTGCCTGGATACCAGTTTGTTGTTTTGAGTTGTAATTGCACTGGCCTTCCCGGTGGTTGTTTCCTTGAGCGTTGCAGTGGCCTTCATAGGTAACATCTCACTTGAATCGTCGTTGCTAGGAAGTTTGCACAGCTTTGTTATTGGTCGTTTGTAGGTCGCGTCTTTACACTTTACTGTTACGATTCGTACCAGGTCATCTTTTCCGGCGTGAGTGTCTGTGATCCGTCCCAATTTCCAGCGAGTTGGGGGTAGTTGATCATCCTTTACCAATACTAGATCATTTATTGCCAAATTTGGCTGGGAGGTTTTCCACTTGCACCGTTGTTGAAGTTGGTGAATGTATTCAGAAGACCATCGCTTCCAAAAGTCTTGCGCCATTTTTTCGACCATGTGCCATCTCGTTCTTAATCCTATGCTGCTGGTAGTCGCTTCCGGCATCGCCTTAAGAGCATCTCCAATGAGAAAGTGTCCTGGTGTTAGCGCTGTTGTATCTGTCGTGTCGTTGGTTAATGCGATCAGCGGCCGAGAGTTGAGAACCGCTTCGATTTGAGTGGTGAGAGTGGTTAATTCTTCGAATGTTAGAGTTGAATCTCCTATTACTCTCTTAAGATGAAATTTCACGGATTTTATTCCTGCTTCCCAGATTCCGCCAAAATGTGGGGTATGAGGTGGTATGAAATGCCATGTCGTTTCATCACTGGCTAACATGGCTGCTACGTCGTCAGGTAATGTGGTCATCGCTGAACTGTACGTCTTCTTCATTACGGAATTTGCACTCACAAAATAGGTTCCGTTGTCAGAGAATATATCCGTACAAAGCCCTCGTCTAGAAACGAATCTTTTGTAGGCCGCTATGAATGCCTCTGTTGTTAGGCTGCTCACTATCTCAATGTGTATGGCCTTGGTTGTCATGCATACGAATAGGGCAATGTATCCTTTATAGGATTTGTTACCCCGACCCTTGGTGGTTCTTAGCTGGATGGGTCCTGCGTAGTCGATTCCCGTTTTAGAAAACGGTCTTCCCGGGCTCACTCTTGCTGATGGTAGACTACCCATTAGTTGCTCCATGTGTTTTTGTTTGTAGCGAAAGCAGGTTATGCATTTTTGTATCACTTGTTTTACAGCTCGTCTCCCATCGATGATCCAATATTTCTGCCTCAGCATTGCAAGGGTAAGCTGTGCGCCACCATGTAATGTGTTTTGGTGGGCTTCCTCAATTATCCGTTGAGTAATTATGTTGTTTTTGCTTAGAATTGCAGGCTGTTTGCTGGCGGTTGTCAGATTGGAGTTTTGGAGACGTCCCATCACACGGAGTAAGCCTTCGCCGTCTAAGAAGGGGTTTAATGAACCTAGCTTACTGTCCTTTTCTAGCCTTCTGTCCTTGTTCATGCAGGCGATTTCTGGCCCGAAATCTTGGTCTTGGGTTATTTTGATAATTGCTGTTTCTGCTGCCTTAAGTTCATTACCGGTTAGCCAACCCTTGTTACGACTTTCTTGTTGGCAATTATTTATGAATCGTAGACAGTATGCGACCGTGCGCTTGATTTTACTGAATGTGGACAGCCTGTTAAATAACTCTGCAAGTATGTGTGACCCTTTTATTACCGTCGCCAGCACTCTCTTTTCTTCCAGCTCTGCTTGTAAATCTGATGGTGGGTCCGGAACGAGTTCTTCAGTATTCCACTGCGGTGGCATAGTTGTTAGGAAGCTTGGTCCATGCCACCATAAGTTGTTGTCAATGAGCTGCTTGGGTGTTATGTCACGTGAGGCGGCGTCCGCGGGATTTTCCTGAGACTTCACGTGATGCCAAGTTGTTGTTGGTAGTGTTTTCTTAATCGTCGAGATTCTGTTTGCCACAAACGTTTTGAAGCGGCTTGGGTCTCCCTTAATCCAACAGAGTGTTATTGTTGAATCTGACCAAGCGTATGTATTAACGTTCTCAATCTTCATGGTGTCTTGAACGTGTTTCAGTAATTTTGCCAATAATAAGGCCGCATTTAACTCGAGGCGAGGGATTGATAGCTTCGTTTTGCTTGGTGCAACCCGTGTTTTGGACATTAATAGTTGAGCTGCTGGTTTACCGTTGTCATCTACTGTCCTACAATAAACCACTGCCGCATAGGCGTGCTCTGACGCATCAGCAAAACCGTGTAGCTCTGTTTTGCATCTAGACGTTGTACTGAGCCATCTTGGAATTTTTAATCTTGATATCTCATTCAGGTCATCTTTGTAGTTCTGCCATTTGGCATTTATTCTTTCTGGTAGTTGTTCATCCCAGCTTATTCCCATTTTCCAAACATCCTGCATCATGATCTTGGCCATGATTGTTGTCGGCGACAGCCATCCTATGGGGTCAAAGAGCTTTGAAGAGTCAGATAGGAATGACCGCCTGGTGTGCTGGTTGTTATATAATTGTTCGTAGCCCGGATCTTTGACGAATCTTCTTTCGATTTGGAGAAGTCTGGCTACTGCTCTTTTTCTAGACTCGCCAAGTTTGACGTGATCGTCCTTAAATGGAATTTTTACTATGAATCGTCCATCTGTGTCTCGACTCAATGTTGATTGGAATGCCTCCTCAACTTGCTTTTCTTCCGCTGTATGGCTCCTTTCTTCAGGAATGCTATCAACCTCTATAAATAATTTTAGTTGTTCCTCGATTGACTTGGTTGTCACCATGGTTGTTCTTGTTTTGGTGTTTATGTTACTCAGGCTGCCAATTACGACCCATCCGAACTCCGTGTTCTGTGCCATTGGCTCTCGATGGTCACCTTTGATAATACTATTGGTTATTATCAATGGATAGTAATCTGCTCCAATTATGAGATCTATCGGCTGAGCTTGATTGTAGTGTGGGTCCGCTAACTTTATGTTATTAAGATGGGTCCATGCTCTAGTGTCAATATCAGCTTCAGGTAGTTGTTGGGTTAGCTTGTTAAATATTAAAGCTTCGATGTCTAAGCTAAAGTCTCCATCAAATCTTGGCACAAGCTTAATGTTGATTGTATGCTTGCACATTCCTGCTTCGCTACCGCCAATGCCTGAAATGTTAACATTTGTTTTTCTCTTTTTGATGTTTAGCAGATTGGCAGCTCTCGATGATATTAATGTAGCTTGGGACCCGGAATCAATTAACGCCCTCAATGTGGTGAGATGTCCAGTGTCTGTGGCTACTCTGACCATTGCTGTTGGTAGTAATACAGGCCCTTGTTGTTTAACTACTAGAGTTTGTGTGATCCCCATGTTGGTTGATACCTTGTTATTACCATGCAGAAGAGTGTGGTGATGTCCTTGGCACACAATGCATCGTATTGCGGATCTGCATGGGTTACCCATTGAATGTCTCGTTAAACAACGTATGCAGGTAGCTGTTTCACACACCAACTTGCTTCTCTCTAGCGTTGGCATTAGCTTGAACTGATTGCAGTCTTGCAGCAGATGCTTTCCTTGGCATCCCTTTACTATACACTGGCTGTCTACGGTTGTAGTGTGTACCCGTTTCAGTGGTACCATTGGTTGCGGATGTGCGCTTACCACCTTGTTGAACCCCACAGCCTCTAGCGATTGGAATCTCCTTTCTATGAAGCTGAAGAATTCATTGATTCGTTTAGTTTCTCTCGGATTCTCTAATGATGTTTCGTAGAGCCTAGCGGTTTCCGGATCTAGCTTTTTGCCTAGAATGAACATCACTAGGGCTTCAAACGGAGAGTGTAATTTTAACTTGTTGATGTTGTGTAATAATTCAACTGTAGTGTCATGCAAATTACGAATTGCTGCCGCTGATGGTGCATGTATTGTTGGTAAAGTTAATAATGAGTTGAAATACTTATTTGCTAATAATCTAGGGTTGTTGTATCTTCCTTGCAGTATTTCCCAGGCCTTGTTGTAATTGTCACCGGTTGTTGAGAGGTGACTGATCAACTGGGCTGCCCCCTTTTGTAGATTTGCCTTTAAGTACGTCATTTTGATTGTATCCGCTAGCTTATTGTTATTGTGGATGAGCTCGGTGAAGATATCGTTGAATGAGCTCCAATGCTCATAATCGCCATAAAATGTTGGTAGTTCTATCTTGGGCAATTGTACCTTGACTTCTCCAGCCTGGTTCGAAGTGTCTTCTTTCCGGCTGCGCTGCCATCGCAATGTTGTTGAGTCCACTCTCTCCTTGAGCGACTCATAGTAATTATTATGAAAGTAGGGAGCTGTTTGTTCTTGCTCTTCCATTTCTACTAAGAGGTTTATGTGCAAATCGTCAATTGCCCCCATTTCTTGCGATAATTGAGCCATTTTTAGCCTAATGAATTCCATTGGAATGTTGTTGTTGTCCAATGCCTCTTCAATTGCTTCTAATTTTCTATGCATCATCCTCATCAGGACATCTTGCTTCTTGAGCAGCTTCTGGTTGTTGTATGCTACCCCTTTACTAGAATTTTCAGACTGATGCTTGTAGTCCTTACTGGATGATTCCGATGATTGATTAGTTTTGCCTCCTTGGTCGTTGTTATTTGACTCCTCGTCGGCAAAGTCGAATTTGGCAGATGCGTCTGGAGCTGGCGTTGATGGCAATGATGATGCGTTTAGGCGTTGACGCATATCTTCCACATATTTTGTGAACCTTTCCCGTACTACTTGCCTGTCTTTATTGTACTGGTGTGTTGATTCTATTTCAGGCTGGAACTCTCTTATTTTGTTATCCACATCGACGTATTCGTTGTACGTCTTTTTGAGAGTAGCTATTTTTGCCTCCAGATATCTTTTAGTTTTCCGAGCTGCACCATCTTTTTTGTAGTTCGAGATGATGTGCTCCAACTCTACTGCCTTGTCACTTTGCTGCTGCAATAACCGCTCCATGTCTGTGCTTTTATTGCCAGGAGTGTTGGACTGTTGTCGTGTGGCGTATACTGGTTTATTTGCCGGTTGTTGATTGGCCGTTGAATTTCAATCGTTGTTGTTGTGAGTTTGATGCTTTGACGTATCTTGGCCTATAGCTCTATATTGTGGAACGTGTTGGCTGCCGGTTGTTGTGGTTGCTCGAATCTCACGTAAAATTCCTTTACAACGTGAGTTTTATAGTCCGCCGGTTGTTTTGGCGGCTCGAAGGACCATGTAAAAATCTGACCTCTGCCTAGATTTTGGTTTGTTTATGTGAATATTTGGGTGGCCACTGGTGAGTTCCAAATATTCACTGAGAATTAAACTAACTGTTGTTTATGCGTTATAATTCAATTCTAATTTTATTACCGCAATAAATCGGGTTTTATACATAAAATAATGCTTACGCATGAAATTGACAATAATTATATACAACAAAAGTACAACATAAAAAAGAAAGAAACATTAAACCTGTTGAATTTGCTACAATATACAATATTCCACCCGTGTCGATACTGTGTCATCGACCGCTTGGAATATTGTATTATTGCGCATGTTGACATTGATTCAACAATAACCTCTACTAACATTCAAATTAATTAAATTAATTTTATCATTTATTGGACAATTGAATAAAACAAAATATGGAAGTTTCATAAAATACTATTATACGTCACTAGTAATGAGGCTGGTTGTGCGTCTGACAAACTGAGTTTTACTCTAGACGCAAACTACTCGTATAGGTCTTTTACGTTTTTCTTCCCTATAGCACATGTCGCTGATCGTCATGTCATTGACCTTTTTGGATGATCCGAATAAATGGCACATTTTGCGAATTCTGCAATTCTTGAATAGATTTTCCAAGTATGCACTCCACAGCGCTCTTCATTGGAAAATAGCTCATTGCACGTGGTATTTTTACTCTCTTGCTTATAAGTGAAATACACAAATGTTCGCCCAAACCTTGCAACAATTGATTGGTGGATTGTTTGATGCAAATATAAAATACACAGCGAGCCATGTGGTGTCAAATATATTGAAAAGCATCACCAGTGGCCTGCTATTTGTTGCTCTTTTTGTTACTGACTCAGCATCTTATCCATCATATCGACAGCTCCCTTGGTTTTGTTGTAGTAAAACATTATATCAGGCTCTTGTTATGATCCGGAATTTAACACTACTGATGCTTTGTTGTTTTTATTTACATACTGATCGCTTCGTGACAATAACAACTATTTGACAAAAATGAATTTTTCAAGAAATTAAAAAAACCTCAGTCGTTTTACAAATGTTTTATCTGTTTTTGATGAAATTCGATTTGATTTAATTGTTTTTTCTTGTTTATCCGCAACTTATGTTAATTATTTCTACCTTTCTTTTCAAAAGCTCATTTTTACAAAACTGTCAGATAGGAGGTATTGTCACGAAGCGGGAGAAAGGAACAAAGTACAATGTTTTCTCCAAATCCAAAATTTAGTTGATAAAACCTACCGTATTGATAAATTACAAGTTGCTCTATATCTAGGGAAATTGACGTTAACAATTTTTCCTTTGTTACGTTTCTGCCCGTATTTTTCTATGAACAGACCATGGCTCGTATTCTTGAAATCGGTGGAAATTTCCATATATGGAATATAATTTGCTTTAAAATTCTTTATATTATTTGAATTTTTCGCCGGCTACTTTGTCCGTTTTTTCAAATTTGTGTGCAAGTTTTCTATTATATATATCCCTACTAAGGGAATAATTCCGACTGGGTAGTCGGAATTTTTCCCTTAGTAGGGAAATAAATAATAGAAAACTGCAAACAAATTTGAAAAAAACATCAAAGTAGTCGGCGAAAAATTTGAATAATATTAAGAATTTGCTTTATATTATATTTTGCATGTGGACATTTCCACCAATTTCAAGAATACTCGCTCGCCTTGGTTTTTATCACGAATGTTACCGGTTTTACCAGAGTCTCTTAAATATAAGAGCCGTAAGATTTCGCCATTCTTTGGCATGAGCTTGCCATGAGGGGAATCTTTTTGTTCTTTTCCTTACCAATCGGTGTATGTTAATATTTTTTTAGAAGCTTTTTTGTATATAAAAACAAAAATGCTTCGTTTCAATTTTCAATTTCAATGGTTAGTTCAATATTCAGGAAAAGCATATTCTAAAATTGATTCATATTATGTCGAGTTAACGCAAAAATATTAAAATTCGTCTAACACAAATTTAATTTTTTTTTGTAGAAACAAGAATTTGTTTATATGTGTATGTAAAGAAAATAAGAAAGTATATTATAGTGTTCCATCAGAAATTTCAGTATTTCTCTCCCAAAACAAACATTCGTTAAAAAATGCTTTTGGAGTAACATTGTAACATGGGGGTTATTGTATTTTGGATTCTATTTCAAAATTGTCGATAAACCAACATCGAAAACTGTTTTTTCGTTATTTGCAAAAAAATGTGATTTTTTATCGTAACAATTTCACAGGCAATATTGTTTCATCCTGTTGTATAAACAAAACAGAGCTTCATAAAATAAAAACATTATTTTATAGAGCTTTTCGCGATTACTTAATCAATCAAAAGATGTCACTAAGTATAAATTTAGAAAACAATAGCGACAAAAAATTCGTTTTAGTACTGATATAAACAAATACGAGTAAACACAAATAATATTTAAAATTGCATGCATCTCGTATCATATTTGAGCATTAATCCAGCGAAATTAGGCTCAGTTGTAAAAATGCTCGAAATATTTTACCATTCTCGCAGGTAAATTTAATATTTTCCGCTACGTTGACATCCGTCAAGAGCATCTTCCGTTAATTTGTTGATCTACGCACGAAATTTGTCTCGAGCTAGACAAAGTTGAAAATGTGTGATTTATAATGCAAATTGTTGTTGTAAATTGTTCTTGTAATGCGTTGTACCACTGTTTCGAGATCACACATTTTCAACTTTGTCTAGCACGAGACAAATTCCGTGTGGCTGCCTTGAGAGTTCGTATACATTGTAGAAATTCCCGCCTGGTTCAATAGATTATCCTATTTTGTCTTGTTAAGATAACGATATTTTAACACAAGCTCAATTCATTTGCAGGCCAATTATTTCTGGTATAAATGTGTATTTTATTAATCAGAAAATAGTCAAATTAAATCAATATAAAATGTGCAACGCATCAGCCATCAAGTGAGAATAACGCAACAAGAACGAATTAGATTCAAATAAAAAAAAAACACAAAAATTTGAAAAAAATTGTGACATTTTTCTATTATTGTTTTTCAGCTTCATCACCATGATGGTGAATATTTTACGACGAAAAGTTTTAATTACCCCAAACGTATTATAAATAAAAATTATAATTGTTTTGAGTTTTATTAATTATGTTAAATTATTATATTAAAGATTTCGCGCTTAACTTAATAATGGTTTATTTTCGAAAATAGTTGTTTAATTATTTTATTCTTTTCTGTGATTTCTAGTAAATTTATTATAGAGACATCTGTAAACGGATTTTGAAATTACAGAGAGCTCGGTTTTGCAATCGCATAAAATTGAAGTTTTCTATGTTTTGGTGTTTTTTGTAATAATATTTTATTAAGAAAATCGACGATGTTGTATTATACATTTCCAGTAAATAAATTTTGATGAAATTTTTTTTTACATGAATACTAATTATTGTTTCTACATGGTGATTCATAAAATCTCGTTTTACCTCATGTTTTCACTTTAATTTTGTTATAAATGTGATCGTTTAGTTTGCTATTAAATCCATCGTCCATCTCAAAAATTTTTATGTGAATGGGACCAGAATTTACTAAAGAAGTTAAATTTTTATAAATCTAAATTTTAAATTGGATGTAAAAGGAATCTGCGGCGGCACCCTTTATTAACTTACTTTACTAACCTATACACAACTAAACGGAAAGCTCATTTTTATAGAAAATTATTAATTTTATGCTCCGGTTTTGTTTAAATTTAATAATTACATACTACACTATGATGGTTGATTTTCAAATATGTGTTTGTTGAATATTTTTTTAATAATATAAAATTCAAATTTAGATGATTTGTTTAATTTTTTATTCGTAAATTCATGTTGGAATTCATGCTTCCTCTCTATTTAAAGCTCTCCTTTTATTATTACGGCTCCTTAAAATCATAAATGGCTTTGGTTTTATCCGTATATAAATTTGCCCCTTTAACCGATATGCGGTATCCGAACCGCAAGCTCATCGATATTGTTCGACGGGATGTACTACATAAAGTTTGTACGTGCTCTAAAAGGAAACAATTGTTCATCAATGGTTGTGCTAGTGTTTAGTCCAAAATTAACTTTAAGGTTGGCATTTAACATATTAAAAATTTAAATAATTGGTGCCGCCTTGTAGGTTTAAATTCTTCCTGCGACTAGAGCATCAACATCAAACCGAATAAACTTTATTATTATAACATCGGCGAACTCACATAGTTGCTCGATATAAATGCGTTTTTTTTCCTGGAGTTGGTGAACAGGTTCATAGCTTGACCTCTAGCTTTCAATGGTAATCAATAGTCCTATGTGCAGGCTAACAATTCTTCCCCCTATAACGGTTCCCAGACCATAGGATTTTTATCGTAATAAATAAAAAATAAAACACAGAACATCGAAATTTTTTTCCATAACTATAATACATTCTAATATGTATATTCTTCATGAAAAAAAAATCTGCTCATGTTTTTCTAGCAGAACAAATAATCGAAACTCGTGTACAAAAGCAATGGCGACCGAAATTATATCAACAAACACATCCTTTGCAAAGCCACCTCATCTTAATTTTTCAAAGTAAAAACACTCCGGCGTAGTCGTGAACTGTCAAAAACAAATGCCAACCGATGCCAAGCAATTATTTAATCAAAAAATTATATTATTACATATAATTTAATTTAAATTCAACTGTAAAATTTCAAAATTAAAAATGTTTTTAAGTTTATGGCGTAGAAATAAATTCCACGCGATTTAGAAACAGATTACGATGAATGTAAATTTGAAGTGATTCCCATTATCGGTTTGCTTCTTAACGAACTGAACTGATGTGAACTTATCACATCTAGATTTTAAAATGAAAGTTGGCACGAGAGTTTGCTCAAAGTATTGAATGATATATACTTAGACGTTGCTTGAGTAAAAATAAACACCAGCGTCATTAGGTTACTTTCACTTACTTTGCATTCGATTCACTCAAAACTGGATGGGCGCTTAGCTACACGGAAAAAAATAAGCTTACTATATTAAAGAAAACTTTTTCTATATTACATAAAAAATATTTTTACTTATTTTAATACCCAAATTTCTATGAATATACCAGTTTTTCTAGTTATAAAAAAAGTTTTCTAACGAAGAGAATTATTTCTTGACAGAAAGTTTAACATTCAATTCCATCTTGAGAATTATTTTTCTTGTATTTACCGTTGTTATAAATTCTCTATAATAAGAGAAAAAAGTTAGTTTGAAGAGTAATACTTTTAATTTAATCTTACATTTTCTTAAATCAAGAAATTTTAAATTTTCTTAAAACAAAACCATAAATTTTATTAAAATACAACATTTTAAAATTGAAAACGTTTCTTGATAGTAGAAAAGAAAATTCTCTTTCTGATAAACTAATGAATTCTAGAATTTCAAAAAAGTTATCTTGATTGAAGAAATAATTAATCTTTAGTCATTCTAAGTTTTCTTTAATCAAGATTTTTAGAAATTTCAAATACTTTATATATTTTTTAAATTTAAATATTTCACAGTCATAATGGAAAATACCTTTCTATTTTACATAATTTATATACATATATAAATCAAAAATGCATAATTATGTAGTGGCAAGTCAAAAGTGCTAAAGTCGACTTAAGTACACACAGTGTTATCACAAAAAATTCATTTAATTCTGTAAAATTTGGAATTATAACTCAGAACACCAGAATTTTACTATGTTACTTCGAGAAAAGTTTTTCTTATCACAAAAAGGTAATTTTTTAAACTTCATCATAATATTTCTTGGTTCAATATGTATACATATCTCAATCTGAGAGAATACTTTTAATTATAGAAAAGGAGTTTCAAATTTATACTCTATAGTTTTTAAAACAAGAAAACGATTCAATCATTTGAGAAATATAGTTATAGAGCACACCGTTAGATCAACTTTTACCTAAAATAAGTAATATCCATTATCATCTCGTGAACGTTGTATAGAAATAACGTGCGTTTTGTGATTTTCAAATAAAACATTTTAAAGTGGTTTTGAAAAATAATTAAAGTGAAGCTGAGTGATTAAATGTAAGTTATGTATGCATTATATATATTTTTAATTTAAATTAACAAGTGATCGCTCTATTTTGTGAGAGTTATTTGTGCATATGGTTTTATAATTTTATATTAATTTTCATAAATAGAGAAATGGCTGGCGAACATGCTACTCTAGTTTTACATAGCTCATCATTTTTAATTAATGATGATGGTATTTATAATTAAATTAATTTTACACATTTTTTATTGTGCATGTAGCTTTATTACTAGTTTTTGTTTTAAATAATAACCCACTTTTAATAAAATATTAAAAAAACTGAAACCTTTAATTGTGTGATTGTAGAATATTAATTATTTTATTTATAGTAGAATTACTACCTAATTAATTGTAATTAAGTTATTATTAAATTAATAATTCTGTCGATCTGTCTTGTCTTATTTTCAGGAATTATATTATAGAGGGAGTAAAAATCCAGCAGCCTTGTTATACAACAAACATCAAATGGAAATATGGAACACAGTTTTACTGAACAAAGGGTTTGATGAAAACACTCAAATAATTAAATCAGAAAATTGTAACATTAAAAATACAGGATATAATGAACATCAATGGGCCCTTTTCATTTGCCAGAGATTTTCAAGTTTCCTTGGTAATTCGTTGCGTAAAAATTATAACTAACGATGCTGATCTTCGCATTTATTATGTTGGTGTCGAAAAAACTTATATGAATCATCCCGTGTAGATAATTCCAACTGGAACAAAAATATCTAAACCTATTATGTCTTCTATTTAATTATATTTGTATTTTAGTATTATAATTTGTGTGACATAGCTTATTAATATTAAAATGTATTTTTATATATCGTATATTAAAATAAAATAAAAACTATATAATAAATTCGTATTGTTATTATTTTGGAAATTATATTTAATGTTGCTACAATAAACAGGAAAAATAGCATGAAACAAGAAATACTACTAAAGCTTTCAAGAAGTAACTTTCTACAATCTAGAAATTTAAAATATTTTTCAAGAAAGACGTATGAAGTATTTAAGCAATTCTTTCTCTACAACTTATAAATGGGTTCTTCCATCAAGAAAAAAAAAACATTTCTGCCAGAAAATGCAATTTAATTATTAGAAAATTTCTCTTAACTAAAGAAATGTAGATCATACAATTATGTGTAATATTTCTTAATACAAGACTCAATTTATTGCATTTTGAGATACGGTTACCTTAAAACAAGAATTTGTTATCTTTAATGAAGAAATAGATATTAAAAATTGAAAAAAACGATTGACTCTACAAAACAATATTTTCTTGCTTTCAGAAATTCAATTTCTTTCAACGATAAAAAAAATATTATTTCAATATTTAAATAAAAACATCAAATGAAGAAATTGGAAGTTTGCATTATGAAAAAGTTATCTTAGCTGAAAATCAAGTGCTCATTTTTCTTGAATCATTCACTTTTTTCTTCGTTGTAGCCAGTTTTTTTTTCCGTGTACATTTGAAAAAACATCTTAATCGTATTTCAATTGTGTGAGATTACTACTTCAATAATGCAGATGGTTGGATGAAGCTGTCGCAAATGCAGATCTTATCGGACTATGTTTGGTTGAAATGAAACAGTGTCTCATTCACATGATATCAGCTTGATTTGGATCAACCGGAAAACAACAATAGCATTTAATGGAGTAGTATCAGTTCAAATAAAATAATGGAACGATAAACTTAAAGATAATTTGTCATCGAGGGTGCATACGCCCAAGCAGCTCAATATCTTCACAAAAAATTACAATAAAATAAATTAAACCTTAAATGGGAATGTCTTTTAATTATAAATTATTCGGAAATTTTTGCTCTAGATACTTCGCCACTTTCTCTAGCATCTAAATTACTGACTACAAAAAAAATAATTCGCAAAATGGCCGCTGTATAATAAAACGATGTAAAAGTCAAATGTTGAGCTATAGCAAATCATATAACGGAATATCAAAAGTTATATATTTCAAAATGGAATATTTCAAAATTTCTGAAAATGTAGCAATTTTATCATAAATTCACAATTCCAACATCAAAATCTATATTAAAATAAAAAAAATCGAAAATGTCAAACTTTTCCCGAAAAATGTGGCAATTTTTCCGAAATTTTTGGCTTGCACCCCCTAAAACCCGCATAGATATACAAAATCCTACAGTGAAAATTCTTCAAAAAATATTCATCTTATACGCGATTTAGGCATACGTCACTTTCACTTTAATCATGCCATTTGGATTGTAAAATTTAATACGTATACAAGGGATAGTCACGAAAAAAAAAATATAATTTTCATCTTGCAAAATTCATTACAAATCAATTATATTGTAAATTTTATTAATTAAAATAAAACCGAATTGTACACCAACCAAGTACGCCGCAAATTGAAACATGGATAACATCGTGTTCTAATATCGAAGGGGCACTGCGACGAAATTTTTTAACTTTGCACAAACTATCATCAATTTGGGATGCATATCCCTTGTTAATATTGAAGAGTTGAAAGTTTGATTGCGACAAGCAGTTATTTTGACGCTGTCGCTGATTTGAACAAATGCATAAAATGAGTAAGCTTAGGTGCCGGTAACATTACAAAAAAATTAAATTCCACGCAAGTGGTAAAATTTGTGTGACAAATATCGAAGTTAAACTCCCAAAGGTAAACATTTCGCCATTGTTTGGTACTTATACAGAAAAGGAATCATTCTTTGATTTATTTTCATCGACAACCCACGATTATCTGAAACCTGACCCGGTACAGAAATTTCAGTATTTAAAGAGGCTACTTATAGGTAACCCGACTAACCTTTTGAAACATTTTCCTATCTCCGATGCTACTTTCGAAGCCTTTAACAAACGTTGAACGCAGTATGATAGAAAGCGTTATATACACAAGAACCGCCCAATCGTTCACTAAAAGATTCGTGGATATACCATTATTTAGCAATTCTACATTACGGGTGAGGTTATACACAGGTAAACAGCTGTGAGACCTACAGCACAGATCAGAGATCAATGGATTTTGTTTTCATTGATCCTAAAGTTAGACTAAGAAACCAGAGAAAATTGTGCGAACGAAACTGCGGACACCGAATTTCCAACTATTCAATCCTTAATCGATTGTTGAAAAGATCTAATACCTTGGATTCTGTGAAAAAATATCCTCGAAAAATTGTTGTGCATATCAAAAGTGTTATACCAAAGCATTTGCCAATTCCGCTGCATTGTGCTCTGTTTGTAAAAACGATTATCTTCCATTATACAAATGTCCAAAAATTAAGGAATTGCCGGTTGAGCAACGGAGACAACTGATAAACGTATTCCAATGCAGAACAAAGGGTATTTGCCATTTTTGTATGAGAAGTTACATGTCCTTGTTACACATCGTCTGCAATAGGTATCAGTTAATTGTTCAGATGGTAACTAAACCAATTCCAATATCGAATTCACGAGTAAAAGAGTCGTTATGTTTGCACTCTATCAACTGAGTTTTAGGTATATCATTTTGAATATAAAACCTTTAAGGAATCTGTTACTGTTTGCTTAATTGTTAACAGTAATAAAATCTACGGCTTTCCAAGCCTTGTTATTTACGAAATATCGTCAATGTCGACATAAACGTTGTAAGAATTTTCTTCAATTCTAAAAATATCGTTATAATGTTAATCGTGGATTCACAAGACTATAGTATTTTCACAGGCTTCTAATGTTTAGAGTTAATTAGAGTTATGTTTAGAGTTTATTCACAGTAAGTATTTTAGTACGTGCTTGTGTTTTATCTCAAACATCAATGGAGAAGATCGGCAGAGTAATCTAGGAGCAAGAGACTGTGTTATCAGTTGGAAATTCTTGATATATCACAATAAATGAGGCTCGGCGCACTGGTTAGATAGTAGCATTTCAAGATCCAGTAAAAATACACCTTCATAACAGGCGACAATTGCGTTGATAGAATAAGCTGGACTTGGAACGAGACAGTGTGCCACCAAAATCATAACTGCGATAGAAAACTTTCCCTATTGAAATTCAAGCAGCCAAAGCCACTTTCTCCACTAAACTAATAGTATTGAGTAATTACAGTGTAACAGCTATTCAATGTCTAAAATTAAGGAATATTCGTCATCATGTGGGAGACTATCGGTTACAATATTTAAAGATATCGGCCACAACCTAAACACGATAGTTAATAGGTCTAAGGAGTATAGAAGTGTTTATAAATAATTTGGAGTTTTTCGACTCCAGGTTGAGGTATTCACTATAGTTTTGATTTCGCATAGTGAAATTTCATTTTATTTCATATTTTTGTAAAGATAAGTTGGAGAGATATTTTAAGCGGGAGGGATAACTGGGAACTTGGCAATGATAATGAAACGTAGAAATATTCCTGAATTGAACCTATATCGGTCATCTTCAGATAAATTAAGAGATATTTGTCGTCTATACTTTCAACAATTTTTGAGAGTGTAAATTGGATTCACGCCGAACTTCTCATCAATTTTTTGTTTATTGATGGCTAAGTACAGATTTTGGTGTTACAATTAGTCCTACTTTCTTCTGTTTAGTTAGGTGTATATACCTATCTTCCGAACCCATTTTTACTCACTAAATTATTTGTACTTAACAGAAAGAAGCTATAGAATACGTCTCTTATTAGTGAAACTTACACAAAAGATTCAAATGAAAGACAACTAAATCTTTTACGGACTGGTTGTTTTATATAACCTTCGGTAAAACCTACCTGTTACATCAGTTATAGATGCGTCTATCAGAACTGATAACAATCTAAACTTAATTTCCAACATTCGAACAAATTATAATTAACATAATATTATTTATTTTAACTTTAAGAAGATAATCTTGTATCGGTTCCAACTTTAGACAATTTCCTCAAAAAGCTAAAAACCTGCTCGTAACTTCTGTTTCAATTTGAATTCAATTAAACCGTCAAAATTGAAATAAATCCATCTACAAATAAAAAAAAAATCGGTTTTAATTAATCGAAAAATAAAAAGTCTTAAAACTTAAGATTTGATTGACATACGTTTCGTATTTTGTTTGGTTGTTTTTGGTATATAAAAGATACCGAGAGATCCAGATAAGAATAATTTGATCTTAAGTAGATCTTGTTCTTATGTATAAGCATAAAGTTATCAAGTTATATAAAAACAGGATTATACCTCTGATTTAATTTTATTGATATTATAATTATTTTGGTAGCCATTAACCCATTTCTACCGTCTTATATGTTTATTAAAAAAAAAACTAAAATTGACAAGTGCGGCATTACCTTAAAACACTGTCCAAATGTACATAACATACTCGTATAGATATGAGATTTAAGATAAACCGGAATGTTATCTTAATTTCGTTCAATACATTATAAAAAATCACGATAAAAGGATGACGATGATCATCATTAAAAAGGTATTTACGATTGAGATAACATAAAATCATTAAATTACAATTTTATGAGACAAAATGGTTCCAAATACTACATTACGATTATTGAGGCCACTTGAAACAGTTTTTTTTATAATTTTTTTTTTGGTTGGTTGTTAGTTGGAAAATTTCCATAATTTCAATTTACCTTATTATTAGTATAACTGAACGATTTTTTGCTTCTTCTTCCTTATTCCTTTTAGTTATATATATACATAGAGGTACATATGGCATAGTCGTACAAGTAAAGAAAATTGTTCTTCTATCTAATCGTAAACACTCGAACCAAAATAATACTTTAAATTTCGAACGAATTGGAAATTGGAAAACTGATCTTGGAAAAAATAAAACGAATATAAAATTTAATTCAATTTTCTCGTATTTCGTATATATTTCGAAAAAAAAAAATTCGGAGGGAGAGGACAAAGAATATAAATCGTGATGGCATAACGAGAAAAATAATTCCGTTGAAACTTCTTCACTGTGCTAAAATTGAGAATTGAAGAGGATGATGGTATTTTCTTTATTTTTAATTTGAATATTTTTTGTTTTATTTTTTATTGAAATCAGATTTATGTATGCACTTAATGATTTCACCATTTTTCGTTGGCTTTGTTGTCAAAACTGTTTACGGGTTGTAACCGAAAAAGGTTATTTTCAAAGCTTATCTATATATAGTATGACGATACTGTAAATGCGTATCGAAACTACTCATAAAGTATAACGAACAGTAAGGTTATATATAGGAAAACCCAAAAATTTTTCAACCCACACAGAGTCTTATTCAGCGGAATTGATTTCGATTTTCTCTGCATTTTTTTTTGTTCGATATCATTTGTTTCGAGATCAGAAGTTAGTATTCAGCAAAAACGATAGATCGAAGCTAATTTTGACATTTTCGGGAGTCAAATAGATATCTATGTGAGGAATTCATAGACGAGGATTACAAGTGCTTTCAATTGAAAAGCAAGAAGCACATTGACTCTTTCCATACCTTCGAGAACTACTAGGACTTATTCTCTCTTAAGCTGTTACCTCTGCTTGTTTCATTGGGTAAGATACGTTAGATTAACGACATCGAATTGTTAGCTTCATCTTTGACAGACACCATCGCAATAGCTTTCGAAAAATTTACCGAACAAAAACACAGATCATCCGTTGTTGGTGTTTTGTTTAAGTTCCTCGCTTGCAGAACTACTTGGATTTGCTCCTGCGAAGAAATTAATAGTCTTTTTGAATTGGCAGAAATAATCGGTCCTTGTTAAAATGTTTCAGGAACACTTGATGTACTGCAAATTCTTGGACTAATCTCTTCTAATAATGAAATACTCGAATTACGGCTTACGGAGTAAATTCTCATACCTTATTAATGTGGTGGCTTAGACGGAGTTTTTCCGGTTGAATTACAGCAAGGATTTTCTCTCAATCGGGTTCGCTTACATTTACCTTTTCACGCTTTCATTGCTTTTGGAATTTTTCCAAAATCTTGGAATCCGACCAGACCGTTCCGACTCCAACACATTTCGTCTTATTAATCAATAGAACATGAATAGAAAGATCTCTTAGTATTATTTAGTTTCTTGTGAATATTTTCCTAGATATTGTGGGCTCCTTTGATGGTAAATCTTTTTCTACCATCACTGTGGGCTACACAAATTATGGCACCTGCAAAACAATCAATGCATGGAATGGATCCATATACCTAGGTCTCTTAGGTTGTCCAATGGAATTGTTTTATGATATCAATGTTTTGGTTATTAGTCATTGACTTGTGAAACTGCTGCAATACGACCTCGTGCGCTGTCACCATCCGATGCTGATGACTTGAAACGCAATAAATCACATCGCGAATCACAATAAATTTGCTGTATTTGTCAAAAATAGTTGTTGATGTCAAAATAAACATGGCCGATAATATCCCAGAATTTATATAACGAGAAGTCGAAACCTTTATTTAATTTTACAATTCGGATTATATAAATTCGAGTTAATGGGATTAATATTACATTTTATGTGAATCACAGTAAATTTGTTGTATTTGTCAAAAATAGTTGTTGTTGTCAAAATAAACATGGCCGACAATATCGCAGAATTTAGATAGGAGAAGTTGAAACCTATACTTGATTTTACAATTTGGATTAAATCAACTTAAAATTCAATATCAATCCCATTAGCTTGAATGGGATTGATATTGAATTTTAAGTGAATCTCAGTAAATTTTTGTATTTGTCAAAAATAGGTGTTGTTGTCAAAATAAACATGGCCAACAATATCCCAAAATTTATAACATAACGAGCAGTAGAAACCCATGTTTAATTTTACAATTCGGATTAAATTATATCAAAATATTGAGATTAACATTGAATTTTATCTGAACCAAAGTAAATTGGTTTTATTTGTCAAAAATAGTTGTTGTTGTCAAAATAACCATGGCCGATAATATGCTAGAATTTAGATAACGAGGAGTAGAAACCTAAATTTAGTTTTACAATTCGGATTAAATTAATTCAAGTCAATGGGATTGATATTGAATTTTAATTGAACACAATAAATTTGTTGTATTTGTCACAAATAATTGTTGTTGACAAAATAAACATGGCCGACAATATCCCAGAATTTAGATACGAGAAGGTGAAACCGACATTTAATTTTACAATTTGGATTAAATCAATTCAAATTATTGGGATTGATATTGAATTTTATGTGAATCACAGTAAATTTTTGTATTTGTCAAAAATTGTTGTTGTTGTCAAAATAAACATGGCCGATAATATTCTAGTTAATTTTACAATTCGGATTTAATTAATTTAAATTGTTGGGATTGATATTACATTAAATGTGAATCACAGTAAATTTGTTGCATCTGTCAAAAATAGTTGTTGTTGTCAAAATAAACATGCCCGACTATATCCCAGAATATACATAACGAGCAGTAGAAACCTATATTCAATTTCACAATTCGGATTAAATAAATTCTAGTTATTGGGATTGATATTGAATTTTATGTGAATTACAGTCAATTAGTAGTTTTTGTCAAAAATAGTTGTTGTTGTTAAAATAACCATGGCCGATAATATCCTAGAAAACTATGAGATGAAACCTAGGTTATATTTCACAAATTGGATTAAATCAATTCAATTTATTGGGATTGATACTGAATTTGATGTGGATCACAGTAAATTTGTTGTATTTGTCACAAATAGTTGTTGTTGGCAAAATAAACATGGCCGATAATATCCCAGAATTAAGATAACGAGGAGTAGAAACCTACATTTAATTTTACAATTCGGATTAAATTAATTCAAATTGCTGGGATTGATATTGAATTTTATGTGAATCACAGTAAATTTGTTGTATTTGTCACAAATAGTTGTTGTTGGCAAAATAAACATGGATGATAATATCCTACAATTTACATATACCCGAGGAGTAGAAATTTATATTTAATTTTACAATTTGGATCTTCAAATTTGGACTTTGAATTATCGGGATTGATATTAAATTTTATATGAAGCACGTATAACATTGTCTAACCGTTCATCTTACTTTCAGATGGATCTTAAAGGCATTACCAGTTTCAAAGGCAATTGAATAATGGACAAGCCAGTGTTATTTAGCTAAATGCGAAATGCGACCAAAAATCACGAAATTTTGTTTCCACATTTTCTTTCGCTTCAAACGATGTTGTTGTGTTTCCTTTAATCAAATTTTTTTCGGCTCACACGACTTTTATCAAAATTTATTGAGGTGTGTGTTTTCGAGTACCAGAAACTGATTGCGATGAATCCTGATTTCGGGAAGATTCATTTAGATATACGATTTAACCGTTGTTTTATGTTTTTTGGAGTACATACATTTGATAAAAAATTGTGTTTTGATCCTCATTAATCGATTGCAATGTGTCCTGTTTTCTGCAAAAATAGCATAGAGAACCCTACGGTAGGACACGTTTCTTTTCTATAATTTTTCTTCTGCTCGAATGATTTTTATATAAATTCGAAAGGAAGGTTTTCGAGTGCCTGGAGAAGGTTTTCGAATGCAATGAAACGATTATAAGGATATCTGGATTTTGTTAAATGTTGCAATATGTTGCATGATGTTTCACAATGTAGCGTTATGTTGATTTTTGAGGTAGGATGTTGTACTATGTTATGCGCATGGGATGTTGCATCATGTTGAGCTATATTGCACCATGTCGTGCAAACTATGTCACTTCATGATGCTCCTTGTTGAAGGATGTTGTGTGATGTTTCACTATGTTGCGGCATGTTGCGTCATTTGGTTTCGTGCTGGATATCTTTAGAGTATGTTAAGATTAGTGCTAAAAATTAAAATAAAATTCGGGAAGATTTATTCAGTGCGGGTTTCAAATAGGATTTGGGGCACTATTTAATTAAAAATTATCTGAAACTGTTAAGATTAAAAATTGAGAGAGACTATTTTCGAGTGTCAGGAAACCACTGCAATAATTTTGGGAAATTTGTTTATAGCTTAGCACTTGTTGCAGCACATTCCAAAAAATTATCCATTTTAATTAGGTTTATTTTTGCAATTTTTTAACTGATTGGATTGCAACTGTTTCTATATGTTAACGATATCGGATAGGCATAGAATTCCAAAATGAGTTCCTGATATGATTTTGGAAAATGAGTAAATTGGGTGGAACGAATCACCTCTCTCAAACGTATAGTATATGGTCCCGGTTGGTATTATCCAATATTTTTGCAGTTTTAGCATTCACAATACTGCCAAAGCCCGAAACAGCGCCTTCGTGGCGCCTTGCGATATTTGAAGAAACTCGGCCCACCGGTAACTTCCTATTTTCTTTGACGTTTTTTGCAAATACTTTTAAAAGTATATAGCAAAAACGATTAAGAGCAAAATGATTATAAATTCATATTGTAATAAATTTTGTACAAACCATTTCTTCAAAATTAAACAGAAATAACAAAAACAGCAACACTCACGCAGAGAAATAATTGGTCATATTAACCAAAAAAGTAAGTTAATTTTACCAAAAAATTGTTACAAACTCAACTTACTTATTGCTTGGTAAATATTACATTTTGAAATGGTAAATTTAACATACTGAATAGTAAAATAATTGAAAAAAATATTTTTCCAGTTTACTATTGCGTAAGTAAATTCAACCAATATATATGTACATTTTACTACAATACAAAGTGAAATATGAATAGCATTTTGGTAAAATTAACCGAACGATTAAGTAAAACCGACAACCTTTTAAAGTAAATAAAACCCACACTGTAAAAAGAATAAGGTAAAGTCTACAACAAATATAAGTAAATTTAACTTAAAATCTCTATTAAAATTGAGCCTACGTAACTCAAAGTAAACTTCACAAATTTTGAAATGTGAAATGGGTTCTTTTGCATGATAACAAAATATTTGTTATCACATCGAGATGAGGTCTCATCTTTTCAAAAACAATGAGGTAAACATTTTGAATCTTTTTAATTAAAAGTTTCGATATCCTCATCAGATTATGTAGTTATCAAACTACGAAAATAGTGTTCATACTTCATGAATTTAAATGAAGTAAACATCAATTGACTTAGCGAATTATATTGAAAAAGCAATAATAATTGTTACCTATCGCCGATGTAAATTTAACACACCAATTTGTAACTTTACATTGCAAGAGAAGAAGAATATATTCTTAAAATTTTGTGATAAATTGGCGGATTCCAGAGGAATTATTTCTTTAAAGACTTTTTCGTATATTGCAAATATGTTGAAAAGTATAACATTTTCAAAAAACCTAGTATGAACAAATAAAAATTAGTAAATTGGATTTTTATAAAAATTGGTTTTTGTTGATTTTCTGGTTCAGTGGAAATGTCGATTTAACTTAATTTTATTTAAATATTTTATATTCATTAATGACTCAACAAACTTCCAAATCAACCAGCTTCGACCGGTCGTTATGCTTGGTGCTCTAGAGGTATAGCGACCCACGTATAGCACGTACATATATGATATCACACATCCAACAACACTGTGTTAAATGTCAAGGATCTTTGTGAATATATATACCGTCCAAAATATTATATAAATATTATGTTACGTAAGTTGTGTTTTATTTCAACTTGACACCCCTCATACCCTATTATACGTAACATATTATTAAAAATCATGTCCCCAAAGCATACAAATATTCGTCTCGTTTCATTGGATTTAATTAAAAACTGTTGATTTTTGTTGTTGTTGTTGGTGGTGGTTTTTGTTAATATTCTAATTGAATAATCCTTTTTAATTTTATGATAATTAATCATATTTCTAACAATAAAAAAACAAAGTAAATTCATTTTACATAATATTATGTTGATATGAAAATCCATTAACCATTCTCCATAATATATTGCCGTTTAGTTTCCTTGGCTCTGATATTTTAGAGTGTCTATATACTAATCGATAGATTATCAATTAATCAAGAAATTAATGCATGTTGTTTCGAGTAAGTAAATTTATAGTACATCAAACAATAATTATTAATATTATGGTATTGCCAGAAACGGCACACTTTCTACCACCTCCAAAGCATCCTTAAAATTTTGTTATATGTATATAACTGAGCTCACGTACGCGGCTTTATTAAAATTAATTTCTTTAATTAAATTTTCTGTATATAGTTCTGTATATAGTTATTCTGTATATTGATTACCAGCAAATAGAAACAATACAGTACCAAATTCTAAATATTCTCATCACCTTATATACCACCCGACGTCGCGGTATTCACCACATGCCCCAGCGATTTCACATTATTTATTTTTGTTGAATATTGCAAAAAATAAATTTTTACATTTTCATATAAATAATTATCCTCTTGAACATAAAAATAATAATATGTATATGTATAAAGCGTGTGCTGCACACACACACACACACAGTTACACAAATTTTCCAACGTTAATTTTCCCGTCCTATACACAACAATATCAATTTTATTTTCATTTATTACCATTATTACAGCACTGTGTTATTGTTTCCGAATTGCTTTTGATTAAATAATAAGCTTGTGACTGAGACATACCACACTCATTTGCTCGAGTACTATACAGAGCGTACCATAAAATATAAATTTTAATATTTTTGCCACCATTATTATGATATGATTTCAATGGCGCTCACAATAATTAAAATTATAATAATTTACATTATTTTATTATAATTGAATTGTTTTTGTATTCGATAATAATTAAATATTCGGAAAAATGGGAAAATTTATATGGAAGAAAATTAATTAAAAGACATAAAATTGTAAAATCAGGAAAATATTATTTTTTCAATTTTTAATTGTTTTGTTCTTCCCGCAATTTTAATACCCGTCCGATAACAATAATTTCACTAGAAATGACGTTGGTGGAATGGCATGCGTATTGTTTAGTAATGTATGATGGGGTAACAATTTTTGAAATGGATTAGGCCGTTCGCTTAAAGTAGTCTGGAAATTAGAATTTAATTTGAATTATAGATGGAAGGTTTGCAAGAATCGCAACAATCAGTTTCGAACTTAATGAGATTATTGATTTGAAAAAATCAGTCATCTCATCAGGCCGCGGCGACTGATGTTGATATTTTACATAGGAATATTGTCCATATATATAGAACAATACCATGTATATGTACCACTAGCGAATTACTTCCTAGTCTACAGAACTCGATTCTTTCATATTCTCCATCTATACTTCATTTTTTTTTTTTAACAATTAACTTTTCGTTGTGTACGAATTACATTTTATATTTTACGTTGTTGTATTTATTGTAATGGTTTTTGTTGTGATTGTTCCGTACATTGGTCTATTTCAGTATATCTCGAATTAAATACATAACCGTAGGAAATTCTTCCATTTGGCATCAAATCTGTGTGACAACGACTATGATGATTCATACTTACTTAGACACAATCAACTTCCCAACCACCCCATACTTTTTCTTTCCTTTAACGCTGGATCGCGGATAAATTAGAATTTAATTTGAATTATAGATGGAAAGAAAAAGTATGGGGTGGTTGGGAAGTTGATTGTGTCTAAGTAAGTATGAATCATCATAGTCGTTGTCACACAGATTTGACACCAAATGGAAGAATTTCCTACGGTTATGTATTTAATTCGAGATATACTGAAATAGACCAATGTACGGAACAATCACAACAAAAACCATTACAATAAATACACCAACGTAAAATAGTCTGGAAATGTTTTCAATCATGTTTTGCACTGTCAACATATTACTTAACTCTGAAAATTTGTTACTTTTGATAGATTCTAAACATAAAATTGAACGACGCACATATGTGAATATAGCCCGAAAACCATTCCGAAAAATGACTTTTCAAAAATTGGTTTGAGTCCACGCTAAATGTGATAAAAACCTTTTGACCCGAAAAACAACATGAAACATCTCAAAATCGCTCTCTATCACGAAAATAAAAAAATGATTTAAAAACCGGTTTATTATTTTTATCAGTTTAAAATATTTGCGTTGCAAAAATAATGTAATGTGTTCTACGTTGTACAATAATAAAATATATAGTTTAAAGAAAATCTTAGTACACATTTTTCTGAATTCTAAAATATTATAAATTTAATAATGACGTGTTGTTGTGTTTACACATAATATTTAATTTTCTTACCAAATAACACGAATATCATCTATAAAATTAAATGCCTAAATTTATACATAGATATTTGAGTATAAAAAACCATATTCAAAATTAAAGACACTCAAACTCACATATTTCCGCTCACAAGGATTGCCGAGTATATTGGTTGATGGGATTGACTCGATTACATCATTTCTGATTAATATTCGGTAATCTTGTTGCCATACGATGGGGAATACAAATGTTTCTGGACCCAGATTTAACCAATGCCTGTTGTATATGAAAGGCGCCCATTAATGCTCATATATCGCCGATTATAAGGATTGCCGAGTACATTAGATGATGGGATTGACCGGATTAGATCATTTCTGATTTATATTCGGTAACCTTGTTGCAATACGATAGGGAATAAAAATATGTCTGGACCCAGATTTAACCAATGTTTGTTGGTAAAAGATGGTAAATCTGGGTCCAGAAATATTTTTATTCCCCATCGTATGGCAACAAGATTACCGCATATTAATCAGAAATGATGTAATCGAGTCAATCCCATCAACCAATATACTCGGCAATCCTTGTGAGCGGAAATATGTGAGTTTGAGTGTCTTTAATTTTGAATATGGTTTTTTATACTCAAATATCTATGTATAAATTTAGGCATTTAATTTTATAGATCATATGCGTGTTATTTGGTAAGTAAATTAAATATTATGTGTAAACACAACAACACGTCATTATTAAATTTATAATATTTTAGAATTCAGAAAAATGTGTACTAAGATTTTCTTTAAACTATGTATTTATTATTATTGTACAACGTAGAACACATTATATTTTTGCAACGCAAATATTTTAAACTCATAAAAATAACAACCGGTTTTTAAATCATTTTTTTATTTTCGTGATAGAGTGCGATTTTGAGATGTTTCATGTGGTTTTTCGGGCCAAACGGTTTTTATCATATTTAGCGTGAACTCAAACGAATTTTTGAAAAGTCATTTTTCGGAATATCATTTTATCTTCACATATGTACGTGACCGACGTGAAGTTTCTAACAAAAAATAACATAAAATCCAAATTAGTTATGTGTTAGTACCACTCAATATTAAATTCTTATTAGAATAAATTGAGTGCGATTTATTAGACTGCTCAATTATTCTCCGACTCGAGTACATTTAAAAATTTTAATTCTTTAAACAGAATTTATTTAAAAATATTAAATATTAATGATATACAATAATTATTAAAACAGATAAGTAAAATAACAAACTAAAATCAAGTGTGAATTAGTTAACAAATAATGAAAACAAAAGCTTTAACAGAAAAAATATCAGAATTGTTTATTGAAATTTTTCCATCAAAATAAGGTGTATTTTATCATCTATGGGCCAATAACAAGCCACTTTCAGAGTTTACTGCAAGATACCACTATATAGGTTGGATTGGCCTATTTATAGAGAACATTTTCCGGTATAAGGTAAAATGTTGCCTTGTTCTCAGTTTGGATATTGCGTGTACCAATCTCCAGAAGTAGCTTATTATTGGCCCAGATTAATAAAATATTCAATATTTACGGTGGATAATTGCTATTATAACAAGGTTAATTTTTCTTCGCTAGGAAAAGCCATAAACCGGAAAATATGATCTCTATAAATAGGCCAATTCGTATCTTGCCTTAATCTCTGGAAGTGGCTTATTATTGGCCCAGATTAATAAAATACTGATATTTGATAAATACTGATATTCGATGTTTTTTTTTTTGTTAAAGCTTTGATTTTATTTATTTGTTAACTTTTTCTTTAAGTTATTTATATATTTCTCTAATATCTTTTATATTTATTATCTTTTCTAAAATTTATTAGTAAATTATGATTTTATTTAAAAGAACAATAATTTTTAATAAAATGTTCACTAATTTGCATTTATAAAATGTTAACAGTGTAAATCACCAATACTAAAACAATTCAATATGGCGGCTATTAGAATCTATTTGAATCCAATACGAATCCTGTTTCCACCATATTTTTCAATTGGAACCGCATACGTATACATGTTATTTTTTGTTAGAAACTTCACTGGCTCATAAAACTGAGAAAAGTTCAAAGCTGCAACAGCTTGACACTTTATTTAATTTTTCATTTGAGTTTATAATTCGATAAATCGAATTTTGCGATTGTCGTTGTTATCGAAACGGCGTCGTATCCAACATTGCCGACCACGCTAAAGTATTTTAATACGTTTGTAGTGGTTGTGTGGAATAGCCAGCAGGCACAGGTTTGTCACCAGTTGCTTGAAAACTGCAATATCACGACTCGAAATCATCCTTCAGTCCCGCCGGTCGGTGTGTTGAACACAAATTGACCGATGACGAGGTTGTCATTGACTCTCCGCCACTTTGTGCATTGCTGTAGGCAGAAAATATAAATTATTCGGTAATTCTATTGATAATGAAGTTTAATTGTTATTTTAGCAGTTTTAAACAGAAATATTCTGATATAAGATTTTTGATACGTATAAAAAACGACTGAAAAACGAGCACCGAAAATGGGCCTAGCGTCCGAAAATTTCAGTCAAATCCTTTCTATATGAAGGGCGCTGTTCCCTTGGCGATTTAAAATATGTATACACAATATTTTATGATCATCCGTCTGTTGAGATTGGCGCTATATATAAGATCCTGAGATTGCCCATTTTTTTCGAACTTTACCCGTGAAATTTATTTTGAATTGTAAACGTTCATGTCGTCTTGAATATACCATTCACATATTGGCTTATTGCACCTATCTCAATGTACAGTTTGTCTTGAGGAGATTTACTGAGTGGTTATTTTATTGTATCCAAATCAGACAAGATCAATGATGAGATTTCCCATTTTAAACTTCTCATTTTTTTAAATCTTAAATGTAATATTTAAATAAAATGGGTCATCCCAGGATGCTGCAAAAGAAATCGGACGACACTCGTGATTCATGTGAACTATTAATTTAAATCAATAATTCAGATTCACATACGCCTTGTTGTTTATAATAATCATATTTTGTGAAAGTTTAAAATTTTCTTGGATGATTTTAAAAATCCTGGGACGGGATATAATTAGTATTGCCTGATGAACACTTACTTTTTTGAGACTGGAATACAAGATTTTATTTTATAAGCAAACATTAAGATCAATCGGAAGTTTCGGTATTCAGGATATAAAGGATTTCAGAACTAAGTGTTAAGAAATATGGTCCGTGAACATTATTACATCAGAAATTAAGACATTAGGACCTTGGACGTCCGATTAAGACAATGGATGTGAGAGAAGTTCAAAAAAAGGTCCATATTGAGACATAACTGCTCATAAATCCTTTTGAGCTATAGAGTAACTGTTAGTATCAACACTTTAGTGCAGATTTTATTTCCACAATACAAATTTAGTTTGTTTCCTCTTACAGACAACTATGGAACGCCAATTGCTCCTAACTCTAGATAATCATAATCTCTACCAAATTAAATTAGAAATAAATAAACATACTCTTTGTCTGTGGCAGCGGTTTTGTCTAATAGCAAATTCTTTCGAAACAAAAATTTAATCTTAGATCAAAAAAATGACTGCGAAATTGCAGCAAATTTATTGCATTGTCAGTCATTTTTTTGATCATCCGACTAACTAATTTGGTGGTTAGTTAGTACCAGCAATCGATAGATGTCTCTGACAATTATAATCAAAATATGTCCGAGTTTTCATTTACATCATTTTCGTTGGCAAAAAAGATTTAATCACAGATCAACAATTTGACATTGGTTTGATCAGTATTTAATTTAGTTTGATCTTTTTCTTGATCCCTGGTCAATTACAAAACATTAAATATAATTAAACTTCAAATTGAAATTGCCAACAAACAACGCCGTGTCATTTTTTCTCATTCCCAACGTGTTTTTTAAAGCGAACGCCTGTATTTTCATTTATAAATTAGGTTAAAGTGATTAATTCAATATATTGGGGTTATATTTGTTGTGTATGTGATTTATTAAATTTATCTTGTGCATCGAAAAATATTTTTGTACAAACAAAATAGTGTGATTATAATAAAAATAGAAATAAACTATTTGGCTATTTCAAAATGGATGATTTGGATGATTTGATAGACGAAGCAATTATTGGGGAATTATTATCTTCTTCATCAATATCGGTTTCTTCATCAACAACGTTCTTATCGTCGTTATTTTCATCATATTTCGAAGCTCCAGTGATGATTCTATTTTGAATTTTTTGGCGTCAGATGACGAAGTGTTTAAATTGATTGGGAAAATAAACAACAACAACACGCCTAAAGTTGAAAATTTTGTTGTGGACGTTGTTCACCATTATTCTGATGCAGATGTAAGTTTTAAATTCATTTTATATATATATTTTAATTATGCTTTATACTAATGTAAATTTCATGTATTTCTATTTACAGTTTTCAAAATTTTAGAATTTTTGAGTTTAGAGGGCGAAGGGGCGTAACCCCTGAAACCCAAATGTTTGTGCCTTTTTATGGTAACTAATTTTATAAATAAATAACAGAAAGTTACTTCCTAACTACAGTAAAATTGTTGCAGGTTTACTGCTAGTAAAAGTTCCTACCGGGAGGTGAACAACATTTTCGGTTTATCAACGTCGGCATCCCATACTCACCTCACGAACATATTAAATTTTATGTTTGATATTTCCGCTGCAATAATTAAGTTTCCGGTGACGCATGCAGAGAAGGAAGTGATATCAGCTAAGTTTCGAAAGGTGACATTCATTGAAATTGTGAACATTTTTAGAAATATAGTTTATTTATAAAATTTCAATATTTTTATAAATCGCCATTTGCGCTTATATTTTGGAAATGTGATCTGAACGGATGTCGAACAAAAATCACTGGTATCTCTAAATTTATGAGGATAGATTAAGTATGCAATTTCATCCCGATCAGTAGATTCGTCTGTTCTGTAGCGACAGACATTTAGTTCACACGACACTACACATGCATGTTGGTACACACAGAGATAAAAAAAACATCTTTTTTTGATTTTGGCGAAATCTAGAGCAAAATTAATCATGATTACTTTAATTTTTTACTTTACTTTACTACGCAAAATTAAGCAAACTAATCTTGAAAAACTTTGAATTCAAGATTTTTGCAGATCAGAATAGATTAGTTAAAAAAAAAAATCTCTGTGTGCGGCGTGTCCAGTTTATTTTATGTATTGGTCGGTCCCAGTGATGTTTGACCGAAATCGACCCGCTGGAAGTGACAGCTTCTATCAGAACTTTTTGGATTTAAGCAAATATTTTTAAAAGTATATGTAAATTAAGTTAAATTTTTTCTGATCATTTATTAAGTTATGCCGGAAATGAAAATTTTGAGCAAAGTAGTTTATCTTTTTCCATTACTAATGTTATCCTTGTGTACCAGAAGTGACAGCTTTCATCAATTCTTGGAATGATGTTCAAAAGTTTATATATAAGTTCTAAGCTTTTCAAACAATGGAAAATTAAATGGTTTAAATCAACATAAAAGTTAAATTTTCAACAATGGTTGACCTTGTTCTTTTTCTGAAATTTAGAGAAGAATAATGGTTTTTGATTGTACAAAATAATTTATCGTTGGCTACAACAAATTCATCCATTCATTTTTAGTATACGTTTAATTTTTGTTAAATACGTTTTTTTTGTTTACAACTTTGCAACCTATTTTGGAGCCGAAGCATTCTCAACTCTTTCTCGGTTTGCTTTAAACGGCTTACGTTACGCAGTACCCTGCCAAATCGAGGACTATGGTCTTTTATCAATTATTTACTTATTTTAAATTTATTGACTTATTTGTCGCCATCTTATATAAATAAGTGAAGCTGTTCCAATTCATATACTTACACTGAGAAAAATTTTGGTTTGTAAAATTAAAAAACGAAGTTTTTAATTTCTAAAAGGTACAAATTTTTTTGAATTTAAAAAGTATTTTTTTGGAATTAAATGAGATTTTTATAAACTAATGAATAGTTTTTTTATTTTAATAACATATTTTATAAAATGATTTATAAAATACTTTTTAAATTTAAAAAGTTTATTTATTTAAGCAGAATAATTTATTTCAAAAGAAGAGTTCTAGAATTTTAAAACAATTTTTTTGACCTTATGAAAATGTTTATATTTATTGGTTTGCCAGGAATCCCGTTGTTTTATTTTTCAATTCGTCTATATTTTATATAATTCGCCAAATCTATATGTTCTTGTGTTATACTAAAGGTAGGAAGGCTTGAATTTTTGCAGTTTGGTTTTGGTCGATTACCAACTTTTTATCAGTACGAAACCAAACTGCCAAGAAAGAACTTGCGGAAGTTCTCATTATATTTTTTAAGGGTTGTGTGTATTTTTACACAATGCCCCTGGGGGTTAAGAATTGGGGAGGGGGAGTTAATTTTCTACTTATTGTGGTAGATATATTATATTATGAGTTTATGACCTCTTTGTTTTTGCTGGCTTAAAAAATAATTATTTAAAAATTAAAATAAAACTTTTAAAACTAGCAAAAAGTTTTTTATTTTTAAAAAACAATCTTTTAAAATTTAAGAAAACTCTTTGAAAAATGTAAGGAATGTATTTTTGAAAATAAAAACAATTTTTTTATTTTTATAAACAAATTTGGCGAAAAAATTTATTTTAAAATTAAAAGATTATCTTTTTGATTTTAAAAACGAGACTTTTCGCCTAAAAAATATATGTATATTTTTTTGATTTTATATGTATATTTTTTTATTTTAACTGTTTTTTTTTCTCAGTGTACTTATTTTGACAGCTTGTTAATGAAAACATAAACAAACTCTTGCTGGCCCAAAATTTTTATTAAAAACGGACAGAAAAAAACGATTCTTACTTCTAACTAACTTCAAAAATTAAAATAAGAAGAACTTGAAAGGCGAAAGGTATATTTTATTTTTTTAGGATAAACTTTCAAATATTTATATATATTTATATTTATTTTTTGGTTCACCAAAAGCAGCTTCTTGATAACTGTTGTTTTAAACCGAGATGCAATACTTATCAAAAAACATGTTAAGGTATCGGTAGGGGCTTTCCAAAAATTAGTAGATTTTTTTTCAATTAAGCGACATTGCTATGATGCTTAAATTGAACTGGCGGTGATATTGTTTTGGTTAGCAGCTGGATTATTTATCATGTAGTTAGTGCTACATTCAACATACCAACAACATCTATATTTAATATAATTCAGAGAACGATGAACATAATTTTAAAACAAATGCCTAAAATAATATCGTTTCCTATAAGCAAGAAAATTTGAAAGCTCAATGTATTATGGTGAATTTAACTCAGCAATAGAGCATACCATTGTGATTCTTTATACCATTTAAGTGTACTGTTGCAGCAGTCAACGAATGGAATGAAGATGTGCAAAATGAAATAACTGATGAAAATATTGAAGGCAGCGCTACCGACATCGGCCTAGGCATTATTCTCGAGCCGAAAGAGAAAATTCGAACGAATGAAGCAATTGGAATTTTTGATAAGGCTTTACAATGGGCTGAAGAAGACAGGGTGAATTTAACTAACGAACTGAATATTGTATTGGGATAAGATAGTGTAAATATAACGAATTAAACAAGAGCATAATGTTTCATTTATTTTTAAGTGTGAAATTTCTAACAAAAAATAACAGCTATATGTATACGAATCCAATAAGAATATTCTAGAAAATTCCATGTATTAGTTTTTACACTGTTAAACACATTGTGGAAAGAGACAGCTCTACGATATTAGAAAGAGATGAAGTGCTCGCCATGTTTTTTCAAATAAGAAGTGAATTTTGTTTCCTACTAATGATATTCAGCTCACTCGCTCTTTCATATATAACTCATATTGGATTCCGATGTTGAGTGTTTGATTATTAAATTCAACCTTTCCAAAAATATTTCATCAAGAAGTAAATAATAATTTTGATCCAAAGTATGTATAGACAAAACTCATTTATTTAAAAAATAGTATATAATGAAATTTTGGTACAAAGTCTACGATGCCCTGTTATTGGTCATTCAACGTGTGCCACTCAATGAATACCATGCACGAGTTTTTCTCAAAAAATCTATTGCGACCGATCTGTTTGAAAATCAAACCTGTTCTATTGGGAAGGTTAAGCCTGTAGCAATCATCCTATAATAGCGACATTTTGATACAAACTCTGCGATAACTTGCTATTGACCATTAAACGTATTCCACTCAGAATACATGAGTGCACTGAACAAGTCCTACTCAAAAATTTTCCGAGGTCCATCCATTTTGGAATGTCACTCTCCGAATATGTTATTTCAAAATTCTTAAGGTACCAATCCGTTTTATATAAAATTCCCGGTGGTCTGTTTTTGGAACTTTAACATGTCCCACCTATATTTTTTAAATAAATAAGTTTTAATTAAACATAAATCTGGTGATGGAAAATTTTATTGTTTGAACAAATTTGTGATTTACATCTCGATGAAAGATTTTTAGAAAAATCGGATTTAATAATGGTATGTATATACAAATTGCTGGTATTGTTTTGTTAGAAACTTCACACTCATGTATTCTTACATTTTAGTTTTTACTTTCGGTTTTCCTGAGTCTTTTTTATTTCACTCAACATTTCTTATAAAAATATTTTAACAGTGTACTTACTAATACATATTTTTTTTTGTTATTTGTTAGAAACTTCACACTCATTATATTTAGTGGTATATTTTAATATAGCTGCGGTTATGTGTACATTGTATCAAACCAAATCACTGTAAACTTGTGAAAATCCAAATTTCATATGAAAACATATACAAACAATCTCGTAAACATGAACTTGCTTGGTTTTATTGTGTTCACGTTATCGTGAGTCTACTGTATATCTTTCACATTTAACCAAATTCGACATGCTTGCGTTAAGAAACTCATTTATGTTTAATAAAAAAAAATTTACAAACTATTCCATAAAACAACAAATTTAAAAAATTATATTTCGAAAAACAAAAGAAAAATCGGCCCTTTTATACATTTGGCCCACCGACATTCTGCCCTTTGACATATTCGGCCTTTTGAAATTCGGCCATTCGACATATTCGACCCTTCGACCATCGGCTTTTGAAATTCGGCCCTTTGTACCCATTTCACGAATTCTACTCTATATTGAATATTGATATATCCCTTTTGGTGGCCGATTGGTTAAAGTATACACCACCAAGTGTTACCATTTCAAAGGTTGCTGGTTTTAGTTTAAACCGGAGCAATAATTCTATTCAGGAACTTTTATTATAATTAATGCGAGGGTGTTACCAGATCCAGTATTCCTCCAATACTATAACTGGAAATTGGATATAACAATTGCTTTCCAAGTGGAAGGGCATAAGGAATTAACTACTACGATAATCATCATGAAGCCAGAATTGATGACGTGAAATATTATGCCGAATGAATTACATACAAGTGATTTGCAATTGCAATATGAATTCATCGACAAAAACATTAAATGAAATACTCTCGAACAGCGATAGATATATACGTAAAACATGAGCATTGAGACAAGTACTGTGAAGAGAGTAGTGTGAAATAGTGATGTAGTGGATTGTTGAATAAATTATAGGTATTGGTGTAAAAAAATCCATACTGAACGTACGAAATTCGTAAAGACATAAATTAGAACTTCTCACTTTACGGTGTAGGTATTTCTCCACAAAATTATCGGTTGTAATATTATTCCAATTCATTGGCTGTTTTCCTTCCAATAACAATATTTCCCTTATTAAATTAACCTGATTATTGTTATCTACGAGTATAAGCATAACTCATCATTTTTAAATGTAAGATTTATCTAGCGCAACATTATGTTATTATATTCATAAATTAAACTTGACATCAAAGACTACCACTATATAAGTAAAAATTAATTTTGCATATCTTTAACACCCCTATATACGTTACGTTATTTTATATACCGTCAATCCAGATAATTAATATTTTAATGGAGTGACATTATACATCCGGGAAACCTCATAAAATTGTCCACCACAACAAAAATATATTTATTATATGAAATCGACGGTCATTGGAATCAGTCATCAAATTAGCACACGGAAAAAAATAAGCTTGCTATCTTAAAGAAAATTTTCTCTTTATTTAATAAAAAGTATTTTTGCTTACTTCAAAAACCAAATTTCTATGTCCATACCAGTTTTTCTAGTTATAAAAATGGTTTTCTTACGAAGAGAATTATTTCTTGACGGAAATTTTAAAATTAAATTCCATCTTGAGAATTATTTTTCTTGTATTTATCGCTGCTATAAATTCTTTATAATAAGAGAAAAAATCTAGTTTGAAGAGAAATACTTTTAATTTAATCTTATATTTTCTTAAAACAAGAAATTTAATATTTTCTTAAAACAAAAACATAAATTTTATTAAAATACAATATTTTAAAATTGAAAACGTTTCTTGATAATAAAAAAGTAATTTCTCTTTCTGATAAACAAATGAATTCTAGGAATTGCAAAAAAGTTATCTTAATTGAAGAAATAATAAATCTTCAGTCATTCTAAGTTTTCTTTAATCAAGACAAAAATTTCAAATCCAATTTACCATGTTACTTCGAGAAAAGTTTTTCTTATCACAAAAAAGTAATTTTTTAAACTTCAACATAATATTTTTTGGTTTAATATGTATGTCTCAAGCTGAGAGAATACTTTTAATTATAGAAAATGATTTTTCGATGTATAGTCTTAATTTTTTAAAACAAGAAAACGAGTGAAACATTTGAGAATATATAAAATAAGTGAACAGTTTAATAAAAACAACGTGTGTTTTTGTGATTGTCAAATTAAATATTTCCAAGTGGTTTTGAAAAATATGTAAAGTGAAGCTAAGTAGTTAAATGTAAGTTATATTTGTATTACATAAATTTTTAATTTAAATTAACAAGTGATCGCTCTATTTTGTGTGTTTTGTGTGAGTTGTTTGTGCGTAATGATTTTATAGTTTTATTTTAATTTTTTTAGTTAGATAAATCGCTGACAAAAATGCTAAATTTAAATGGCAACAGTAATTGGTTCTATTAGTTCATCGTTGTCTGAGTGTATCAATCACATCATCAATCAACCCCTTCTTCTCCGTCAAGTGGGCAATTATAATCAGCAGAATTTGTTAGAACGGTCCAATTAGATAAAGTAAAAAGCTACTATTGATTTTGATTTTATTTCACAGAACTTTCAACAGTTTCTCGCATCAACCAAAGGGATTACAATCTTAACCACAGCTCGACGAAAGGACCCGCAATCTACTAGTATCTACAGTTGTGGATATATTGCTGCATCGGCTGATTTATTTAATACAGTTGCTAGTGACATCGAGCATTTTTTTCTGGAGAAAGAAAGGTAACTTAGAATGAGTTATATATAAAAATGATTGCTAATTATTGTTTTATTTTCAGGAATTCTTTTGTAAAGGGGGTAGAAAGCTTATACAACAAGCATAAAAATCACTAATGGAAGCTCTGAAAGGTCGGCTTCTTGAAAAATAAATTTTAAAATAGGAATCTTCCTTTCAAAAAATATTTAATTTACTGCAAAAACTACAGGTACGAGTATTAACAAAAAACTAATGTTTAGTCTGGAATTTTTTAAAACCTACTTTGTATTTTTTTCATCCTTAATAATTTTTTTCAAAACTTACCGATGTTTATTTGTTACTGCATGTTAAAACTATGTGTGAGTTATGCAATCAAAATAATGAACTTTTCATTATTGTAAAAACTAGTTGTTCTTAAAACCCTTAGTTTTTCATAAACTTCCCAACAAAACAAAAATATTGAAGCCAATTATGTCTTCTATTTAATTATGTTTGTATTTTATTATTGTAATTTGTATTATTTGTATTTTATTAATGTAATTTGTAATATGATATAACTAAATTATATTAAATTGAATCTTTATATTTTTTATAATAAAATAAAATAAAAAATATGTAATAAATTTTTATCGTTATTATTTTGGAAATTATATTAAATGTTGCTCCAATAAACAGGAAAAAAAGATGTAAACCAGAAATACTACTACAGCTTTCAAGAAGTTACTTTCTACAATCTAGAAATCCAAAAGCTTTTCCAAGAAATGCGTTTGAAGTATTTAAGCAATTCCTTCTCTACAACTGATAAATGGGTTCTTCTATCAAGAAAAAAAAATGATTTCTAACAGAAAATGCATTTTATTTATTAGAAAATGTCTCTTAACTAAAGAAATATAAATCATACAGTTATATTTAATATTTCTTAATACAAGCCTCAATTTATTGCATTTTGAGATACGGTTACCTTAAAACATGAATTTGTTATCTTTAATGAAGAAATAGATATTAAAAATTGAGAAAAACGATTTGCTCTATAAAATAATATTTTCTTACTTTAAGAAATTGAATTTCTTTCAACAATAAAAAAATATTGTTTTAATATTTAAATAAAAACATCAAATGAAGAAATTGGAAGTTTGCATTATGAAAAAGTTATCTTAGCTGAAAATCAAGTGCTCATTTTTCTTGAATCATTCAGTTTTTTCTTCGTTGTAACCAGTTTTTTTTTCCGTGAACGAAATTTTTTTATACGAGTAAATTAAAGGGGTACCTACTTACCTAGCATTATATTACTCTTTTCTATATCAACGCTAAAGCTCTAAACACACTTGACACAGGTAATTTCTTAAGTAAATACGCCAGTTAAATTCCCAAGATTTTTCATTCTTAAAAAAAAATATTGTTATCTCTACTCATAAATATAAATATGATAGTTCCGGTTATGTTAATTTCCTTATACATCTCACTTGAAACTTTGTTAAGTGTAAAAACTCATTTCAAGGTACATTTAAGTTGATGTATTTTGACAGAAGTAATCAAAATAAAAATTTCTCACGCGATTACTGTCTAGGTATTCATGTATACGAGTACTCGTACATATATACAAATATTGATGAGAAAGTGAAAATAAAGTTGTTTGTATGGAAAATTTGCGGCAATATACAAAAACTACTCATTATACAAACAACACAGACACTAAATTGTACTCAACTCAAACTATAAAATTTTGTAAATCGTTAAAAATTTTAAATTCTGAAATAAAACTTTTTGTGTACCAAAAAACTAAAATTGGATTATATTGGTATGATAATATAAATAAAAAACAACACTAAAAAAGGGTTCATCTCAAAGAAGCTGTATATAGATGCGCATTTTAAAATCTTCTTTTCTCGTTTCCCCCGAAACACTTATCTTGTGCTGTTGTTATAGTTGGGTTACTCATTCCGTATGCACATAAGAGTTTACACATCTTTTTATTAAGATAAAGAAGCCGAATTATATTATTATATGATTATTACTATATCACTATTATTATTATTACTATATAAGTATTACTGTTATTAAGGTTATAAAAATTTATTATTGATATACTTAGAGTATTGTTGCCTTTCTGCGTTCTCTGATGTTACATGAAAAATGAAAATAATTATAAAATGTGTGAAATTATTGTTATAAGAACGTAATTATAGTAAAAGTAAAAGTATCAGCTATGGAGTTTAAAAGGGTGTGCGGGGGTCTATGATCTCGATATAAAAATTGCGAGATAGTTATTTATCTATATATAATCTAACCCTAGAAATTTAACAACACCGTCTGAATATAACGATTCTCATCAACAACTTTTATTGCGCGTATATAGTTTATTTATTTATGACAGAGAGAAGATCATAATGTAAACTGCCTTAAATATGTAAAACCCTATAATAAAACGGTTTTCTTTTGATCTTTAATTAATCGTAATTAGAATATAATTACAATGAAGTCGTTTCTCAGAATTTATTTGGATATATCCAAACCATATACTACACACAGAGCAACGATTTACCTGAACTATATACGAGTTCATGTAATAAAACTATATAGAGATACTTATCCGGTTTTGTTTTATACGATAAGAACAAAAAACAAATTTAAACGGTAGTAATTAAAATTTATATAATTAAATCTCATATAATAAAATAAATTAATCAAAAAAAGTTTTGTTGTTATATACATTAACAACAGTTTTCTTGTTATTTATGCCCCCGTTAATTGTATCGATGGCGATTTCATGAAAAATTGACAAATAATGTCTAGACGTAAAGGAAAGTTGGGGAAAAGTTTTTTTTATGGGTTATGTCTTTTTTTAATGATCGAAGAACCTAATGAAGGTCAAAGGAGGAAATAGGTAGTTTCGAAATTTTATTAAGTTATAATTTATATTTTACGATTTCTTAATTAGGGATATCTTTGTAATGTGGACATAACTAAACTAATTTGAAAATAGATTATGTTAAGTGTGGCGCTAATTCTGTATAATTGAGATTACTACTGATATACTAGGAATTTCATATAATGATGTGTTCTACCACTGTTAGTTTACAGGGTGCTTTTTTGTTCCAGGTCAGCGTTTTTTATAACTTTTAAATGAATGCACATTGAAAGAACGTTAACCAAAACTCCAAATTAAAAAGCGATTGTGATCAAAATGTTTAAGTATTGTTGTTATACTTACCCTAGAAGATTTCTCTGGTACGAAATTCAATTGCCACAAACAAATGTTGGCTGCATAATTCAATCTAAGTTTCTTATGCTTCCGATATGCGTCATTCAGTTGCAGCAACACATTTAAAATACAAGAAGTTGTCACACTAACCTCATACCCTTACAAGATGAAATTAACAATAGAATTGAAGCCACTTGATCATTTGAAGTGCCGAAACTTCTCCGATTTTTCTCTGCTCCTGAATTTCATCGAAAAACCATCTTCAGCGATAAAGCTCATTTTGTGCTTAATGGCATGTGATTCAAGGAATTCCACTACAACCAGAAAAAGTGACCATGCGGTGTGTGGTTTTCATGTCAGAGGTGTGATTGGACCAAATTTTTTTTCGATACCATGTTAGAAGACTATTTTTGTTCAGAATTGGACGGGCTTGACATCAATGATATGAGGTTCCAACAAGATGGTGCTACATGCTACACAGGTGGTCAAAAATTGATCTATTAAAGGGGAAGGTCGGTAACCTTGTAATCTCGAGCAATGGTTCGATCGAATGGCCATCCCGCTTTATGTCAACAAGCCAACAACGATAGATGAGCTCATGGACAATATTGAACGTGAAACTGTAAACATTCCGGCCGATATGTGTGAAAATTTTTTGGAAAATTGGCTCTAAAGTAACGATCGCTGCTCGCGGTGCTTATGAACGAGATCGAATTTTGTAGTTAAATGTAACATACACGGCACCTGTAATACATTTCAGCCCAATACTCCATCATTCTGTGTTTTGGAGAATAGACATTATCGTTACTATGACCTATAATAATGGCAATTAAACAGCGGATACCTACATTCCGCTGGTTTTTTTAACGTTAAATATTTGGTGTGTGATTATGACTACGCCCTTTCCCAATAGTTGTCGCGTTACTATTACTGCTTACGTGTATTATAAATGGGTAATACTGGTATTCTGTAGTATTTGAAAGCTGTCAAACGCAGTATGCGACATTTGGTTGAAGTAGTGTTTTTAACTCCTTGAAAATTTCAAATTTTATTCCGAAAAAACATTGTTGGTGAGAATTTAACTAAAACACTACACAAATTTAGTTCACAAAATTTATTATATTTATAATTAAAAACTTTATCATTTAATTGACATTTTCTCTTTCATTGAAAATGTCTCACCAACATTCGCGTCCACCTAAAATAAAAGAAATCATACATTAATGAATTGAAATGTTACTTACCATAATCCACTGCGATTTATTAAGCCCGTAAGGCTCATAGTTTTAAATACCTGAAAAAACAATAATATTATTGTACAAATCGGTTTATTGTGCGCAAACGTAATATAATTTTAAATTTTATATAATACCGGGAAATTTAAGTTTTCTACTTAAAGTTTAAAGAAAGCTTTTTACTATAAATCTAATTTTTTCTACATTTTTTGGTTTACATATTAAATTGACAATTTAGCTTTTTAAGAAATAAATATTCATTCCTTTGTAATCTGTTGAACATAAAAGTTATAAACTTATACGAAATAAAATACAGTGTGTTATCATTAAATAAAGTACTTTTACAATAGTTTGGTTCTAAGTTTTTCATTCAGTGTGTATCTAAATAGTGCAACTCATTTTCTCCATCAATAAATTCAACTCTAGCCATCATCAACCACCATCGTTTTGCAGCAATTCATCTACCGGCTTTTCATCCATTTTTTTTATTTGGCGGATTTTCCAGCACGACCACTTATTCCACATACAAACATCATTTGCGGGAAGTTTTATTACATTACTTTATTGCAAAGAAAAATGCAGCAAAACCTGATCGTTTTCCTGTGGAAGTTTGCGGATTGCACCTTTGAATACAACGTGCAAAGAACGGTTTCGACGATTTAAAAATGATGGTTTTGGCATTGACGATAAAGAGCATGGAAAATCAAACAGAAAATTTGACGATGCTGAATTGGAAACATAATCAGAATTTACTGTTGCATTAAACGTTGATCGATCAACTGTTGCAAAACGTTTACGAACAATCGGAATGGTTCAAAAAGCTATAGCAACTGAATTAAAATAAAGAGACCTCGAACGTCGAAAAACCTTTTGTGAAATACTGTTTCAAAGGCAACAAAGAAAAGGTTTTTTGCAACGAATTGTTACTGGAAATGAAAAATAGATTTATTATGAGAGAAGCGTGGTGAAGCTGGTACATTGCAACCAAAGCGCGATATTCATTGCAATAAGGTTATGCTCTATATCTGGTGGGATCAGAAAGCTGTGGTATATTATGGACTACTTGAATCAAGTGAATCTATCGATGGCAATGTCTACCGACGCAAACTAATACGTTTAAAGGGAGCTATAGAGGGAAAACGACCAGAATGAGTGAATAGACACAACAAATTAATTGTTCAGCACAACAATGGAAACCCACATGTTGCAAACGGAGTCATATTCAAACACCCAACATATTGATTCGGAAACAAAACGACTTTGTGAAAAATTGTTTGCTACTTTTTTCTACTTTGTAATTTTGTATGAAATTTACACATCGTGTACCAATTTCAGATGGAATCATAGTAAATTATATGGAACCGTTTTGCTCTGGTCCAGGCTCTAGGAGCAACCGATCGTGAGCCAAGTTTATTTTTATTTTATTTATTCCTCACAAAAATATTGCATATGTGTTTGTTCAAATGCGACACACATTTCCTTTGATGAGACTGGTGAACAATTGTCCATTCTCTAATTGAAGAATCAGAACCAAGTATAGTTCACGTAATGAACTTTACTAGCGCTGGTTCAACGTCCAAAACAATTGTTTATGCTCGTTCCAACGAATGGGCACCGCAAACCAAAGAGGGTGAAATTTTGTTCGTTGGTATATATATACCAAGTTCATTTAAATTGCAAAATTAGAGACTTTTGAGAAGATTTTATTTTTTTATTTTTTTCAGAAACTCACATTATTTATCACTAATATTACTTTTTAAGAATAGGGTCGATATTTGCTTTCAGTTTGCGATGAGATTTGAATCAAAGCACGAAGTTTAAATATCGAGAACCAATTGAGCATTGCAAACCTTGTCCTTAACAATGTAGGGAAAATTTTGATACCTCTAAAACCCATGGACCACTTAAAGTTATGAGTACAATCAGCTTGTTTAAATTTGGTCTAAGCTCAATCTAAAAAAAAAATCTTGGATGGAACTACCATCTGCCAAGTTACCAATTTTTAATAATGGGGACTTTTTGTTAAGAATAATAAACAGTTTTGTACTTGCCTGCAACATATTGAAAATTTATATTTTAGTATTTGCGTACAAGGTTGAGCTGGTTAGATCCAGTGTCGCATATGACCTAAAATTATAAAAATGCCATTACTTTCTGTATAAGCTAATGGTGAAAATTTTCTAATTTGCAGTTATTGATCTAAAATTAAAAAAGCTTGATTAAATAAATCGGTCCTGCTAAAAACGATGAAAAATTAACGTCATTAAAAATCACTTTTGTCGCAGTTTTCAAGATCCCTAATCACAAAATGAAATATGCAAAATAAAAAATTTGTGCATCCGTCTTGATGTCTGGCATCCGTCGGATGTCTGTCCCGATGATGTCTCAAGAGAGGCTTAAGCGAATCGCATTTTTTCGCCCATCTTCTTTTATTGTTAATTTGGAGAATTGAAAAGTTTTTAAAATCTCTAACATAACGGGGCCGGGGACTTGCCATTGAAAATCACGCAAAATTCCAATACCACGATATTACTTTATATTTTTCTCATATACTTGTGTTAGTGTAGTACATCGTTTGTAACGTCATGAAGCAGGCAACAATTTTGATACAACTTTATTTCATTATTCCACCGTTTTGGTGATGCTAGCAAATTTTTTGTTTATTACTGAATGTAGTATACTTGTTGTGTGAATGATACCTTATCAGTTATGATAACACCTTATTAGTATACCTTGTTTCCAGTGCAACAGATACAACTTTTATTATTGAAAGGATTCGGAAAAAGCAACAATTTTGTTATTAGTGCATGAGTTGATAAATACGCCGTTTTGTCGCTGGTTGCTAATTATTGATTTATTATAGAATATAAAGTGAGACATTTCATCAATGAAAAAGACTTTAAGAATATTATTATTAAAATTCGCTGATCTGATTACAGTCTCATGGCTAATATTATTTTAAAGGTTCTGGGCGAAGGATTTTTTTTAGCAGTTTTGCGCTAAAGCACTGGAGGTAAATTATTTCTTACGTCCTTCAACCTTGAAGTACAGATGATTTTTTTGTGAGGTGATTTTTTTTTCTAGTTCATACAACTTATTTTGCAGTTTTAAATTAAATGAAATAATTTTACATATTAACAAATCCATAAATACAAAATTAAAATTCATTTACCGTTTATAATAAAAATAAAATAAAAAAAAAAAACAAAATCAAGAATTTTTTGCAACCAAAATGAACATACACTTATAGAATGATCCTTCATTTTTTTAAAATTATCTACATAAATTTTGTTTCATAATTGTTTTAATGTCGTGTTGGTCCACCTTTATTTTTATAACCTCTTTCAGTGTTCTAGGCATTGATTCAACTAACTTTTCGGTAACTTCCAGTGAAATTGTTTACCATTCATTCATTATTGTTTCTTGTGGGGTTTTTTTTTGCTGGTACTCCTGTATTTTCTAATTTGGCATTCCCGGTGATCCCAGAAATGTTCATTGGGGTTCAGGTCAGGCGATTGGTGGCAAATGTAACTTGTTTGGGACGTTATTCATAACCAATTCTTTCAAAATGTGTACCGTATGATTAGGACCGTTGTCTTGCTGGAAGATCCATGATGGCACGGGCCCCAATTGTCCCACGGATGGTTTCAAATTGTACATTAGAATACCTTGATACAAAATTTCTATTTATTAAAACAAGTTTACCTACCCCACTCGCCAACATTGAACCCCATAGCATAATCGAACAATCATTATGTTTAATAGTTGGGATGATGTGTTTTGGTTCCAGCACCGTAGCAGGTTTTCTCCAAATTTTACATCACCCATCGGCTCCAAAAATGTTGAATTTACTTTCATCCGTAAAAACAACCGTCTTCCTGTAGTTGAAGTTTTTGTTTTTAATTTTTCTGCAAATTCAATTATTTTTTTGGAATTAACACTCGAAATTAATATGGCTTCTTGCGTCCCACGGCCATGATAACCATGTTTCCACAAAACCCTTGTAATATTTTGGGATGGGTAACTTACCTTGTTAAAGTTAGCCGAAAGTTGCCAGCCGAAAGATAATGCAGATAGTGTCTTGACTATTTTTAAACTCTCTTTATACTCTCGCTTCTATCGATTTTTAAATTCCTATAAACTGAAATAATTTCTCCTTCACCCGAATGATGTAACCCGATTCTAAATTCTCCTAAATTCGAGTTCATGACTGATTTCTGCTTTATTCAAGACACTATCTGCATTATCTTTCGGCTAATTTTAACTGTATGGGTAACTTTATTAAATATCTTCTCCACTTCTGAAGCTTATTTTGGGGCGCTTGTTTTTCGATTTGTTGGAAAATGTTGCTTCTTGCCCTGTTCTCTGCCCGTTTTCAACCGATTGTGTGATGTTGAATTTGGATATTTTTGGGCCACTGTAGAATGACTTTGGCCAACTAATTTTCCAATTTCGCGCACAGATTTTCCAGTACGTTTCATATTAATTATTATTTGGCGTTCTTCGTTGGCAAAACGCCTCGCAATCGTTACCTTTTAGTTTGCGCCTGTATTCAATATGAAAGAGGTTATAAATGTAAAGGAGGACCGTGTCGATATTAAAATAATTATGAAACATAATTTATGTAAACGATTTAAAAAAAATCAATCATATACTATAAATGTATGATCATTTTCGTTGCAAAAATTTCTTGATTTTTGATACTTTTTTTTATTATAAACGGTAAATGAATTTTTATTTTATATTTTTGGATTTGTCAATTTGTAAAATAATCTTATCTATTAAAAAACTGCAAAATAAGTTCTATAATCCTGATATTTTGTAATTTTTTTTGAAAGATTAGTTTGTATCGTTACTGACTGTGTATATGCCACAAAATAAGTTTAAGCACTTTAGTACTCAAAACTACCATTGTAGCGCTAGAAGCAATTACATATCTTTATTTAATATCTTTATTACCAGCCCTTTAGTTCACAAATTCACTGCTTTGGCGCTGGTAACAAATTAATTCATTTTTATAGAATATTTTTTTAACAAGCCAACTTTTACCAAATCAATCAGGAGGTCGGGTTCATTTTATGTAAATTTTCTGTGTTGGTAATTCCGTTCTTAGAAAAGATTTTCTTCATATATTTCTTACCAAATTTGAAGCAAAACAGAACTATTTTAGTTTTCCGATTCATTTTGTATCACGACATTTTTATGAAACGGGTCTAATATTCAAGATGATTGTATAGTAAAAGCATGCTTTTCTGAGTCATTTTGCGACCATTTTTCTTACTGGAAGATACCAGAGTTCGGTTTCGATGAGTTTTTAGCCTATAATACTTTTTTCCCCATCATTAATTTAATTCGGAATTTGTTGAAATTTTACTTTTATGAAACACTATTGTGAGGAATTCATCAAGCGGATGTGTGCAGTAACGGAAGCATTATCTTTCCATTGTTGTAGTGAAGTTACCACATATTGTATAAGATTTTAAAATTGTTTTCGTTTACAATGCCTCTTTCGGAAGAGCAAGGCATGTAATGTTATTATTTGACATCCTATTTGTTCGGATATTCATATCATATGTCCGAATACACATTTAATAAAATGATTAATCTTAAATAATCATTTTCTATAAAAGTTGACATTTACCCTACATAATATGTAAACGCTTTATTTGATGATTAATGTGAATAATAGATACAGTTAATCTTAATTTGAAATGTAAAGCATTTGGATTAACAATATTTTTGTATTTTCTATTTGTTGAGAAACTGTACAAATTGTTTAGCGTTCCTATTCTGAAGCTAATTACTAAAGCTACATTGCGACAATTAGTATTAATGTAGGTTGTTTCAATCACATTCAGTAGGTATCACTTTATCCACACAAAGCCGTGTTCCTTTTCAGTGGATCCAAATTTCGCATAAATATGTTTGATGCCTCTCTATAGGTATCACATACTATGCCATGGATAGTTCTCATAGTACTTGAAAATATGTTGGACCGTTTACTTCATGAAGCAGCTTCATCATTATCAACTGTCCTCAATGCATCACAGACCACGTATTTCATTAAACTCCGAAATAACTGTGCTCCAAGTGAAGTGATTTGGAACTTCATAATAATAGCAACGTTTTTACGAATGATTATTTTCAACCAATTAGAAAAGGCGGTTAGTGTTATGTGTTCGGCGATTGCTGCTTCGGAAATTTTCTTTCGTAAAGTATACTAAGAAAAAAGATTACTACCAAATACTTAGTTAAATTGATTTAGTTGTTTTAGCACAAAATTCTGAGCTAGATAAACCAAATCTCTTGTTTAATTTAAAAATTTGGTATTTCCTTACTTGGTTACTACAAAAAATGGGTGAAATATGAGTTGGTACGTGGTTTTGTTTAATTTAACCAAAAAGACTACTTTGCGTTATATATATATAAAAAGAATTTTGTAAATGTTAACAAACAATTGGTTGTTTCAACCTAAAACGTTTTTAACATTAACCTCCAATTTGGTTACATTTACTAAGAAAATTTAGTAGAATTTACAAGTCATTAGTAAACTAATTTTTTCCTTTGGTTGATTTAACAAACTATTTGACCACTTTACCAATTTTTTTCCACTAATATCTATTAAAATAACCATACGTTTGTGATTAAATTAGCTAAGTGAAAAATTTTAATAACCTCGAGTTGGTTATTTAAAAATAACATTTTATTTAACTAAGATCTTTTTCGTTTTTTATGTTTGGTAAAACATTTAGGGGACTAGTTTTGGGTTCATGTTATACGCTGCGTTAAATACTATGTTATGTTAAATGTTGCGTTAAATAGTTGCGTTGATTGCGTGACATTTCAACGTAAAATATTATATAGAAAAACCTCGATTTAACGATTAATTGGGGAACCCGTTAAATCCGATTGTCCGTTAAATCCGAATGGTTTTATAAATTTAATCTAATCGATCGAACTTAATCTGGGACGGAACTCAGGCATTTCTTAGTCGATTATGTTAGGATCGGGTATGTTGGATGGAAAAGGGATTCTGAAATAATTTTTGGAAGAAGTTCCTGAATATGGCAACCTGGGACAGAACTCGATAAATTCTTATGCGGTTATGATGGGATTGATTATGTTTGATAGAAATGAGATTCATAAATGATGATGGGAAGGAATTTTTAAATAAGTTCACCTGGGACGGAACTCTATCAATTCCTAACCGATTATGTTGGGATTGGACATGGTGGATGAAAATGGAATTTTTAAATGTTTTTTGGTAATGGCCACCTGGAACGGAACTCGATCCATTTTAAACCGTTTATGATGGGATTGGGAATGTTGGATGGAAATGAGATTCTTAAATGATTTGGGGTTCCTGCAATATGGCCACCTGCGGGACGGAACTCGATCAATTTCGGGATATAGGCTCCGCGTCAGGTAGACATATTCCAGAGTTTCTTCCAAAAATCGTTTAAGAATCCCCGAATTCATAATCGGTAGCCGAAAAATGGCAAATAAAAAATTTCAGTTAAATCGAGGCTTAGTTAAATCGAGCGTCCGTTAAATCGAGTCTGTTAAATCGAGGGTCTACTGTATATCACTAAAAACGATTTCAAATTTTCCCATCGCCTCCAAAATCACATTTCCGAAATGCAGTAGCAAATCGGTTGAAGTCAATGGAATTCGCGGAATTATTATTTTCAAAATCCTTGCCACTATCAATTGTTCATTAGCTTTGATACAATCAGTCAGGTTCCATTGCTCAGTTTCGGGGCATGAAGATTTCGTAGCATAATGATGCCAAATCCAGTTTTAAAACGCAAATGTTGAGGTGGCATACCAGGTAAATCTAAAGAGTTTAGAAGTTTTACTAGATAATTGATCACTTTCTCTTCGTTTTCAACGCGATCGATGAGTGATGAGTTCATCTTTCAGGAACACTCGCACTTGAGAGTGCGTCTAATGATCTTTTGCGCGCAATTGTACACTCATATCATATAATCAATTTATACTTTTGCCACGGCTGATTGCTTTGAAATGTTGCAAACAGGCTTTTCGTTGATTTGCTGGTTTAATGGACGCTTCATTGCTGAATGTGCCGTCACAAACAAATCCGGCCGCCCATAATTGCGCACGTAGGTCATCGCATCCTGGGAGTACTCGTGCATATCTCGCGGACTGCCAATGTATGTCGATGGCGAAATTGTGGGTCGACCAACATCTGTAATAGCTGCGTTCGCTATTGACCGCATCTCGCCAGAGAATATATTCTGCAGGTCGCAACTTAACCTGATTGAATCGACGTACATATCAACTGCATATTGTTGAAGCAATCGGCGATATTTTAGTAACTGCTTGCCAATGTTTTGGCGACTCTTAATTCGATCTGCGTAAAAGCTCATCAAACAGACCTTTTTATTTGTCCCGACCCCTTAAAATTTACAATTTATAAAGTGATCATCAAAAGTGTTTTTTTACGAACCATTGGCCGGATTTATCATATTGTATCTCAAGTTATATCTGTCTTCACCATGGCAGAACATAAGCGGATATTGCTGTGCGCCTCACGATAGATGTGTCTCACTTATTCGCTGTAGTGGATTTTTAGTTCCGCAATTGATGATTACCACATTTTTACCAACAACAACAATTGATATGTACATTGTATTACCGTTCATGAGTTCCTGCTTGCCGTTTGTCCGCTTTAAGACAATGCTGTGATCATCGGATGGCATCTGTTCCAACGAAGTTGTAAACAGTTTGATGAGCTAATTATGTTTGTGTAACATTTGCTGCAATTGCTGGACTATTTTTCTTTTCGATTTATTAAAGGTAGCACAACGCTGATCTACTTCATCATGTGAATCCCATGTGGTATATATTTGCAGATATTTGTATTCTGGATCTGGATGCGGCATCAGCGACACAGCAAAATGGAAAATTTGCCCATGAATCTGTATAGTTGGAGGCTAATTCTGTAACTTTTGTCTTTTGTTGGAATGATAAGCGTTAGTTTCTGTTATATCGTGTATTAGCATTCATTGCAGATGTTGGTGAAACTACCTTGAATGTTGGATTGTAATTTCATTCATTTACAATTTTCTCAGTTCTTTCTCAAATTTAACTGAATTGCAATATGCTGACAAACGACAGACATCTGACCGAATCGAACTGATGCGTGGGCACTGTATTGAATGTTTGGCTCATATCGAAAGGCTGCACGTTCAATGCTCACCGGAAGTTGTTGTTCTCGATGTTGTAATTCAATAGTCGCACGTTGTGATCTTGCTTCATGGATTTGCCGAGCACAAACATCTGTTTTTCTCAATAGTTGTTGCTCATTGCAAGCTTCGTTGATCTCTTCTGACTGTCGCGAACGATTTTCAATCATTCTGATTCGAGCTGATTTCCTTTCAATAGTCCGTTCCTCTTCCGTTCGATGTGCTGCGACATTTCGATGTTACGTTACATTAGGAGTTGCTGTAAGAACTTGCCGAATTGCACGATGATTGCCCAATTAAAAGTAAATCTCGTTAAAAAAAGATCTTGACGCCCAAATCTTTTTACCATGGCGTGCATATTTCTTGTCCATTTGTACCGTACGAACATAGTAATGTGACCAATTTACGAATGTCAACTATACGTTTTCATAATTTGTAATTGCATCGCGCAAATTTAAATATTCTTCGGAACAAAGCTTTCTTTGATTCAAACCAATGGAAAAAAGTCGTTCGCTTTCGATTTTAGCATACTTAACAATACCTGTTATACTGGATTAGTTTGCATCACGTTAAAATTATATAATACCCCCTTTACTCCCTGGCAAAACATGTATTGGGTGTTGAAGAGCATAATATGATCCGTGTTTGAGTAACAAGGTTAAGACTTTCATTTCGCCTTTGGATAAAATATCACAAAGATTGAAATCTGTCCCGACCATGACAATAGCCACTTACCCGAAAATTGTAATAGACTTGGTAATAGGATCTCATTGAAAAACGTTTTATTTAAGATGTAACTCGCTTATTATTAGGTATACCTGAGGAAATTTCATTTGTGACATTATACTTTATTACGTTTTTATGAAGTATGGTATGCAAAGCTAATTATGTAAAACGGTTTATTTTATGCAAGTAAAACACATATACATAATTTTGAACCTACTGAATAAAAAAATATACATTACAATTTACAATGGCACTCATATTGCTTGTAAAGTACATACTAAAAGCAATAACTTAATTATTCTTACATTAAAACTGTGACATTTAAATTAGGCACGGCTGTAGAACGTTAAATTTTTTTGTATTTCGAGGTTGACTGGATATTATTAGTTTATTGTAAGAATTCGCACTGTTCAGCAGACGTTTTCATAAAAAAATCACAATCAACCACTAACATATAAACATAAATGCACATACAATATTTAAAATAATGCAAAACACTGTGTTTATGTTTTGTTCTTGAAATTGCAGAAAATAAAAAAACATCACAAAATTGCAAAACGTATAAATTATTCAAAACATTCAAAAACCAAAGTGAATAAATAAGACGATTTTTTTATTATTATTTCTTGCAATCTAGAATTAATACTGTAATGTAATTTAATTCAGCGAATTCAAGCGGAAAAAAAATGTAATATACGTACATACATATTAAACATTTCTACAAGCACAAGAATTTTTTTCCATCTTGAGATGTAATTCTGGAGATTAAATATAATTATAAATTTAAAACAACAACGAAATCAAACTAACAATTCTTGAATCTGGTACTCTGAAAATTGCACAATTTAACACATACACACGTAGACGAAAGATTTTATTTCGATCTGTAGTTTTTGTAGCACACTAAATCGCGATTAAAACGGATGCTAAACACAAGATGAATAAGAAGAAATCTAAAATGCAGATGAAGTACAAAAAAAAACGAGTAAAATATTTTCGCGGCTATGAAGAAAATTAAAATTATGCATCGTGTCGTTGTTAAATAAAATTTTTTTTTTTTACATCTTCGCGTACTAAAGGTTATGTTATTCTTCTTGATTTAAATCGCGAATTTCTGTAACATCTTTTATATAAAAATTCAATTTCAAAGTGATTTTTTGTTTTATATTTTCTTCCCTAGAAATCTTCATATTACCTCGCTGTTTCTCTTTACACTCTTTGGATGCGACTTACATTCAACAGGTGGTCCTTTGATTCAATATTTGCAATCTGGTGGAATACAACAAAAGAAATAAAGTATCTCTAAGTACGAGATGCTTGAATTCTTTGTGTTGCACCGTTTGCTGTGGTGTTTGTGTTGTTTGTGAAAATGAAAAATAACGACAGAAAAATTGCACAAATTTCACATGGATTAATGGATTTGATTACGAGAAATCGTGATCAGTATTATTCTGCTGTTACATTTCTCAACTGTGATCGGTGTTGTTATATGCATTCGAAATATAAGTAACATTAAAAAACAATTACACGAAATATAAGAATTATTATTATAACATTGATTGACAGATAATACACGAAGCATCAGAAGGCAGGAGAAAATAATCCCATCAATTTCTTAATTATGGTCATCATATCAATATTTAATTTTCAGAGTAACCACTTTGTAGTTTAAATGATACAAACATTTTTGGAATTAATCTGACATCCAATTTTCAATTACGACACCTGTTATTGAAGAGTTTTTTAAACAATAATAGGTATCACCTGAGAATTTGTTTCTGATTTAGTTGTGATCAGTATCAATACAGGCTGGGCAACTTTTATTGTATTATTTTTTACACTATTTGCCGTACTCACTTGGCGAAGTATACTTACACTTAATAAATACATTTAATTAAACACTTGTTTTTCTATTTCGCAAAAAATTAGATTTTTTAATATTTTAAATAAAATATTTGTTAAAAATGTTTAAAAAATCACTCGATCGATTTCGACTTGTTACGGCTAATTTTTTTTGTATTTATTTTATATTGAATTAGGACAAATTACGTAAATATGCAGAAAGTTACAGAATTTTCTTCTGATTTGGTTGTGAGCAACATCAATTTGTGCTTGGCGTTTCAAATCTTTTGTGGGACATAAAATTGGTTTTATATGGAAATAGCATCAATTTCGAGAATACCTTAAATATTTCAATTTGTTCTTGTGTTTTCGTTGTGATTAAATTCAATTCGTGCTGGCTTTTGAAAAAAACTTATTGGTCATGAAATTGATTTTATATTGAGGTAGGACCGATTGCAAAATTACTGATAAAGTTTAATTTTGTGATGTGTTTGTGGGAAATATCGATTCGTATTGCAGGCCGATTCTGGGGAGGGATTTTATAACATCACGTTTTTCGATACTTATCGAAAATTGTATTTCTTTTTACCACGCTTATATTAGCTCACTCTGTGTGTCTGTTTGTATCGACAAATTTTGTAATCAATTTTTCAACCACTTGCGATAGTCCAATTGAGCTGAAATTTTGCATGCAGGCTTAACTCCGATGACAATGCAAGATTCTAACATTTTAGAACATTAAAAAATTTCGAAGACTAAAATAAAAAATAAATTATATATAAAAAAAAACTTTTTAAAAAACCACGCTTATATTTAAAGGCTCTAAAAAGTAGATAATATAATAAAAGGCTTTATAATATAATAAAAGTAGAAAATAAAATTTTTCTTCCTTACTCCTCCTGTCAAGGTATATTTATAACAAGTAGAAATTTAAAATTAATATGACTAAAAATATAAGCGTGGGGCGCTCCTTCTGAATGTATATACTATCTCATCATTTTTACGTTAATACTGAAAAAAGTCTGAAAGTCAGTCTATTCTTAGGATACATCAGAATAGAATGTTCCATTAGTGTTACTAAAAGGTTTTACTAAGACTATACTTCATGTGTCTAGTAGTCTTAAATTACTAATGCCGTAAAAGAGCGCTCCACGCTTATATATTTAGTCATATTAATTTTAATTTTCTACTTGTTATAAATATACCTTGATAGGAGTAGGGGAGAAAATTTTTATTTTCTACTTTTTAAAGCCTTTAAATATAAGCGTGGTTTTTTAAAAAGTTTTTTTTAAATATATTTTTTACTAGAACAAATTTGCTAACTGTTTCGCATTTCAATTATCCTTTTCTATTTCGATCACAGTCAACTAGAAAAATTTTGTTGCTTGTCTCAACTTATTTTTTGGATAAAGTATCACGTATAACGCAAATAGTTAATAGAACGAGAGTAGAGAAGCATAATGTTCTATTCGAACTTCCTGAGATTAAAAAAATTTTTTTAATTTTATTCGTGATTAGAGACGTAAATTTCGATAGTAGAAATTGGGAATATTTTTTCTATCCAATTTCGATACGGAAATATTTCCTAAATTATAAAAATTAAAATCAAACATGATTTCTCAGTAGGCCAGAAATTGATATTTAAAATTGATTTTGAATTGAATTATGACCAATTACAAATTTACACGAAAGTTCCAGAATTTTCTTTTGATTTATTGGTGTTCAGCATCAAATCGTTTCGTCTATTTAAAAAAATGTGTTGTTTGGAACAATATCGTCCGGAACAATATCGAACCGTTTTGGGAATTTCAAAAAATTGGTCACACATAAAGATAATTTATATTGTAGTAGAACCATAATTACATAATTTACCAGAAAGTTTCAAAAATTTCTTTTGGTTTTGTTCTGAGCAATAACATCAGTTATTTGAATTTCTTTTGTGGGACATAAAATTGATTTTATATTGAAAGAGCACCAATTACGAACATACTTAGAATATTTCAATTTTTTATTGTATTTTAGGCTAAAAAATCAATTATTTCTGGGATTTTTTAAAAATTCGTGAAATTGATTTTAAGGGTGGTTAAATTTTAAGGGCCGACGTTGAATGTGAATGTAAACCACACCTAAACGTCAAGTTTTTTTCTGCATATATGGATGTGGACGATATGTGGTTTCAACAGGACGGTGCCAGTTGCCACACAGCTAACGAAACAATGGCTCTTTTGCGCAACAAATTCAATGGCCGTGGTGGCGATGTCAATTGGCCGCCAAGATTATGTGATTTGACACCGTTGGACTTCTTTCTTTGGGGTTATTTGAAAGAAAAAGTGTACGTCGATAAGCCAGCAACAATTCAAGAGCTAAAGGATGAGATAATTCGGCACATTAACGGCATAGAACCTCAATTATGCCTAAGCGTTATTGAAAATATGAACCATCGGGTGGAGGTGTGCCGCCGAAGTCGCGGCGGCCATTTGGCCGATATTTTGTTCCATACATAATTGAACCATACCATATTATCATAATAAAACGAATTGACAATAATTTCCTAAATAATTTGTGTTTTATTCAAAATCAACATCGGCCCTTAAAATTTAACCACCCTTTAGATAATACATACCATCAAAGCCGGATAAATACGGCATAAAGATCTGGCGGATCTGCGATATCTCTACAAGCTATCCTTTGAACGGAATTCCTTATTTAGAAAAGGATGGTACCGCCGTCAATCTGTCGTCTATTGTGCGGTACAGCAATTGTGCACTCCGTGTCACGATTCTCACAGAAATATTACATTTGAGGATTTTTTTTATCTGAATGGCGCTAGCCCAACATTTAACAAGTGTAGGTGTGACTTGTGTTGGAATTCTGTGCCAAAACAAAACTCACCTACCAAATTATTTTCTTCCCAGCCGTGACCGGGTTGTAAAATCAAGCGTCTTACGTTTCAGGAAAACGATGAGTTTGGTAACCATGTACAAAAACAGACTCGTGCTGTTATTTCATTATCTACAATGCATTTTGACGTTAAGGTCGAAAAAAATAATAGAAACAAATTTGAGATTAATGTGTACTACAATAGTACAAATGGAAGAGTCAACACTCTGGACCAGAAGTGTCATTCTTTTTCTGTGAAAATAAAAACAAACCGTTGGCCCTGGTTCAGTTCTTTAATATGTTGGATGTGCCAGGAATAGCATGTATGGTGATTTGGACAACTTTGTATCTTGGGGCGGAATCATGAAATACGACCGGAAAAATTTAAACGGATTTGAAAATATTTTCAAATTTATTAGATTAAAAGTATTCAAATTTATTATGATGGATGCAGACTGATATTTATACATCAGCAACTTCTATAATGTTTTAAGAGCAATGGCTAATCTCCTACAAGATCTTCGAAATTCATTTTTCTCACCCCAGGTTCGTCATCGTTTCATTTTATGAAATGGCATTGAAGTCTTTTGTATTTCAAAAATGTAAAAATTCCGGAAATAACTAATTATTTTGATGTATGCAGTGGCAAGATTATGAAATCCGACCGGAAAAATGAATTGTTAGAAAATATTTCAATGGACAAACACAAAAAATTCGAAAAATGGTCAAAGTTGGCATAGATATTTTGTATGAAAACACAAATAAATGAAAGTTTAACCTAAAAATTGTATTCGACAACTATTTCATAATCGAACAGTTTTAAACGGAAATATTGTACCGGTAAAAAAGAATTTCGAAAATCTTGTAGGATGTTAGCCATTACTCTTCAAATATTATAGAAGTTGCATTTAAACATCAGTCTGCAACTATCATGGTAAATTTGAATACTTTTAATCTAATAAGTATGAAAATATTTTTAAATCTGTTTAAATTTTCCGGTCGTATTTCATGATTCCGCCCCTGAATGGAACGTCACGAACCAAATAACCGTCCGGATGATAAAGAGAAATCTAAACTTTTTTACTTAATTATAGTAATTCGATGAAATGGGTAATTAAGTTAAAAGAAGATCAAAGACAATATATTGAACTGGATGTTCTGGGTTACTCGATTACCGCATTGCTGAACTGAGGAGCAGGGTGCGCTGTACTAGGTGGTAATTTTGTGTATTATATGGTAGGGAAATTAAAACTCAAGTTGGCTTCCTTACCTTTTTCCTAGAGAACTCACCCTTGGAATGCATTTATTTGAAGTATTTAACATACGACCAATGATCAAAAATTTATCGGTGACAAAATACTGCACTAGCAAATTGATCAGCTTGAGTTTACGGTAAACACCGATGACACAATCAGAAATGAAAACTATAGCCATATGCACGTCACTTAACCTACAGGACGAGATGGACAGAAAAATCGACAGAATGTTTATTTTGAGTGATATAAGACACGACCAACAGAGTGGTCGTAAGTAGTGTGACCAAGGAAGCCCTCTGTAAAGCATTATACGTCTGCTTCATTCGTTCTATTTTTTAGTATGCATCTCACGATTGAGAGTATCCAGAAACAGTTTATTTTATTCGCGGTACGACGTTTACCAACCGCATGCGTGCTGTGGATTACATTCTTCCCACTTATCAAAATCGATGTAATCTTTTGAAACTGCAACGTCTTGACAATCGCCAAAACGTAACTAGTTCGTGCGTGATATCATTTATTTCCGTGCCGATTGTATCGAGTTACCAGCACATAACAATTTGTATGGCCGAGTCTTTCTGATCCAATTCCGATGGTATCGCGAGTGTTTAAGGTCTATGATGCTTTTGATTATTACTTGTCGTTCATTCAAGAAAGCTTTACATAATCTTTTGTAGTCGAGCTTATGTGCCTACAATTTTTACAATTTTTAATTGTTTTGTTGAGCCGATTGTAGTCTCTGTAGGCACCATTTATAAATAAATAAAGCTGAGTTTTTGACTGGACGCACACCGACTGAGGATTTGAAACTAATTATTTTGAGGATTTCACATGTTCTTGCCATGTTGAACGGGAATTATTAATTTTTAATACATTGTTACTCGGTAAATAACGGGAAGCTCGACTTCTAGTAAAGAATATAGCACGTGTTTTACTATCATTCAATTTGACGCTCCATTGATTGCAGTACTCAACGAGACCGTTAATATTTTTTTGGATCCAATACTTCATCATGGCACTTTGATGACGTGTAATGCATATAATGCGTATTCAGTCACTCATTAGAAAATGATCATTTTAAAATCGTATTTGTTTTTTTCTAAATTGAAATATAGATCTAAAAACAAATCAACTTTAAATTAGAGATATTAATTTTTATTTTAAACCGGTTAACATATAGAAATGTATTGCTGAAGTTTTTAATTTAAAAATTTAACTTTAATAGTGTTTTCTTTTTTTTTTAATTTAAAATGCAAGATTAATGATATGAATGCGATGACCGCATACATATGAATCTAAATAGAGAAAATTTCAATTCAAATATGTTCAATACAATAAACTACGTTTTCACATGCGGTTTGAAAAAAGCAGAAAATTATGTATTTCCTTTCCTATTCAAGTTATCAAAAACCAAAGAAATCATGTACTCATAATATATCTACCACGAAAACTAGAAAATTAACTCACTACCCTTTTTTGAACCCCAGGGTCATTGTGCAAAAACTCACACACACTTTACAAAAATGAGAACCTCTTCAAGTTGTTTCTTGGCAACTTGGTTTCGTACTGATAAAAAGTTGGTCTACTCATCAGGTTGCAACGACCAAACTGAAAAAAAAATTCAAATCTTGCTTTACACTTACAGTATAACACAAGAACATATCGATTTGGCGAATTATATCACCGGCTTAAGAATTTTGAAATTTGTGTAGTGTTGCTTTGCAGTTTGCACATTTTTGAGAAAATAGCTGTTTCTTTCAATGTTAACAAATATTTTGAAAAAAAAAATAGCCAAAATGAATAGGATATAATTTTAAAATACTAAGTTTTCTAGTTTCTAAATTAAATTGTTTCTAATACATCTATTTTTTTAATACCTATAGATTTATATTTAAAAGGTTTCGTTTCAATTTAAATAGAGGTGGTTTACTGGTTTTAGTTATAAAACGTTTTGCCTGCTCTTACTGATGCAGCAGTATTTTTGAATAACAAATTTTATATTTAATTTTAAATTTAAATTTGTTTTTTTCTCTCAGTGTATCTTCCCTAAAACTACATTGTATATCGAATGTGTAACTATTATACCAAATACGAGATAGTACAGCCCCCTGGGGTATAGGACATAAAAGGATCGATTAGAAACAAAATGTTGGATTAATTTAATCAGATATGAGGGAAAATTTAGTTGATCATTTTGTATAATAATCCATCATGCCATACTCTGTCAAATGCCGTTTCAATATCAAATAGCACAAGGCCAGTTCACAGTTTATTAGAGATATTGTTGGTAATAGTACTAGACAGTATTTTTAGTTGATAGACTGTGGAGTGTTCATTTCGGAAACCAAATTGTCGTCCCAGTAGTATACATTTGGACAATTCAAATTCTTTAATTCTTTTATGTATACATCGTTCAAAAAGTTTACTAATTTGGCTAAGAAGACTGATAGGTTAATAAGCGTACTATAAGCGTTACTGTTTTTGCCAGGTTTAAATATAAGAATTATTCGGGCCGTTTTCCATTTATTTGGAAAGTACAATAGTCTTATGCATGAGTTGAAAATTTGTGTTAAAAACACTACAGCCTTACGTGGAACATTTTTAATAATACGATTGTTTATATTATCGTCCCGCGGAGATTTTTTATTCTTGACAATCTTCGGAAGAAGTAATGTGAGCTGCCTCTTAATTGGCGCACCTTAACCGGTTCAGTGCTGTATTCGTTAATAGGATGGTTAGCACTATGCATTTACCACACTTAAAAACTTTATTACAGTGTGACGATCCATGCACAAACATTTGACAGCGGCGTCATTGAGTTATACTTCTGTTGGTAGTATAGTGTGAAAAACGAACTGCGTATGATGATTATGTTTAATTTGGTGAATCGTTTGCATTTTTATGTGTGTATTTTTAAATTTAACCAGAACCCTATTCCTTGGCCCGCATGGTCCCCAGACCACACACCCTTGGATTTCTACGTCTGGGGACCCGCTAAACAATTACTGTATGCAACAAAAGTACCCACAATAGAAATTTTAATGAAATGATAAGCGGCGCATTTAAAAAAATGAAAAATTAAATTCAACCTCCCACAACAACCTTGAAAATAGTTCATTTTAAACAAAATCTAATAAATGAAGTTGATTAAAAATTTATCAATAACTTAAAAGGTATATTCTTAAACCGGTGAAATAGTATCTCTTATTTTGACCACAAATAGAATGATTTCCATGACATGTAGCATACCGTTGGACAGGGCATAAACTAGAGAAGTTTCTCATTTGGAAGCCCTCATTTTTCTTAAACCGATTGTATTAAATAATGATTTATTTAGAATTAAATCACATCGCAGAATACAACAAAAGTTGTTTCGTGTGTTTACGTTTACAAACAAAAAAGGAATGACCATTTAAAAGTGAGATTTGGGCAATTTAGAAAAAAACCTAAAAATATATTATCTCAGTTCCCGTGAGACTTAGGACATCGGTTCCATGGGATAAAAGCTTCCAAATGACCCCTTCAATCTGCCATTAAACGTTGTCGGTCCACCTGCAAAACACCCTACTCCGTATTCATGCCTTGTATTTGTAAACCAGATTTAATTTCATCGACAGTAAAATCGTTCGGTAAACCATGAATACAAACTTTTTTAGTTGATCGATTATTTTTCCATATGATTCTGCATTAGAAACCAATATTTGTAATAAATTTATTTGTAATCCTATACTGATATTATTATTTAGTCTAACATTATTGTTAAATTTTGGAGTGACAATCGGAGATTCAGATTACCAGTTGATAAATGTAATTCTTCAAAACGATTCCATTTGGAATATTTACCTCTACATTTATGTTTTAGTTATTTGTAATAATTGCATTTGTGATAAGTTCTAACTTCACTATAGTTTTCTTGTTCCAATATTAACAAACTATTTTGTTTTAATAATTCTAGGTTAGAAACACTCTAGAAGTTGCTGAGAAATTAGCTAACACTACGATGATCTGATGAGGACATGTAATATTTGGGTTTCACATTATAAGCCACCCAATTGAGGAATGTTGGGGAGGAAGCCAAAAACGTTAAGTTTAATCAAAATATCTTTATGAAAAATCCTGTCAAACGCTTTACTAAAACCGGCGAAAATAATATAAGCCTCACTCCCTGAGTCCAAAGTATTTAATGTTTATGAATGGGATTCAGATGAGGTTTGTGGTCGTTGACAATGGTTTGAAAACCAAGCTGCGATTGTCAGAAATCATTGGTTTACAATTGGTTTACAATAAAACTACAGTCATACACGATACTTATAAACAATTTAGAAATTGTACAGAACGGTTTTCCTTCCTTAATGCTCGGTCAGAGAAAGATGATACATCGTTTATCGGTTGATCGTTATTTCCCCTAAAAGAAGACTATATAAATATACTTCGACCTTAAATCTTGTTTGGTCGACTGTAGCAGATGAAAACACGTTAATCGTTTATTTTGACGAGCTTTCTCTGTCCAAGTACACTGCACAAACCAAAAAACGCAGCTATTGTTAACACCATGAAATGTGTTTTTATTAAGAAGTTTGTTATAACAATTTTTCGTGGAGTGCTTAGCTTACAAGATAAAACTTAAGATAGGTTTGCGATTTTTGTCATATGGTTTTTCGCTAAAACTGCATAAACTCAAGCGATTTGTCGTACATCAATTTCAATAGTCTCATTCTCAAGGTTTCTAAATTCTCTACAAAATGGCTTAGTTCGATTCGTAAATGACACATCATGATAGTTCGTTGGCAGCCTTAAAGTTTGGGATTTTTTTCTCGTTAAAAACATTTTTGTTTGACTCAAAAAAAAGTCATAAAATAACTAAAATAATAAAAAACCGACGTCAGCATCGTAAAGTAGACTAAATTTGCTACATTTTAAAAATAAAAATAATACAAAATTTAAACCGACATTTCACCAAGATACAAGCGTTTGAAAATAGGGTATTTTTTCTAACCAAATTACTGTTGCGTTTTTTGTATTGCGCAGTGTATTTGTTGACTTGGAGAAAGCGGCTCCCTGAATTTAAAAAAGCTGAAATTAAAAATACGGACTTAATAATGGTGTTTTTACATGAAAAATGGGACCTTTTTTAAATCACACTTTAAACAAAAATTCTGACTTAACAAAGGTGTTTTACAAAAACAAATGACACAAGAAAGGCATATTTTATGTCATTTTACAAATATATCTTTTAATTCATTTTCAAAATGACTTAAAAGAGGCATATTTTATTTCATATTATATATGTATGCGTAAGTTCACGTTATTAAAATAGTTTCTTGTTTTTTTTGCACATTTTTATTAACGAATGCATTAGTTGAACACTTTTAATTGCTTTAATTTTCATATTACAGTAAAAGCCCGACAATCCGGCATCAAATTAACTGGAACACTCATTCAACCGGAATATTAATTTTTAGGGTTTTTTTTTGCTTTTTCTCTGAATGAGTTTTTTGCTTTTTCTCTGAATATGAGTTGAAAATTTTGGATGGCTTTAGTTATCATATTACAGTAAAAGCCCAATTATCGGCATCCAATTAACCGGAACACTCAGTTAAGCTGAATTTTAATTTTTAGGTTTTTTTGGTATTTTGCAAGAGAAAAAAGGAAAATAAAAATCTAAAATTTAAACTTCCGGTTGACTGAGTATTCCGGTTAATTGGATGCCGGATAATCGGGCTTTTACTGCAATAAGAAAATTAAAGCTATTCAAAATTTCCAACTAATGCTTTCATAAATGAAAAATGTATTGAAATGCATATAAAAGAGAAAAAAAGAGAAAAAGCAAAAAACATTCCTAAAAATTAAAATTCCGGTAAACTGAGTGTTTCGGTTAATTGGATGTCGGATAATCGGGCTTTTACTGTAATAAGAAAATTAAAGCCATTAAAAATTTTCAACTAATGCTTTCATTAGTGAAAATGTGCAAAAAACAATTGCAAATTTCCAAATTGAATTACAAAACGCATATGAAAGAGAAAAAAGAGAGAAAAAGCAAAAAAAACCCTAAAAATTAAATTTCCGGTTAACTGAGTGTTCCGTGTAATTGGATGCCGGATAATCGGGCTTTTACTATAATAAGAAAACTAAAGCCATTCCAAATTTTGAACTAATGCTTTCATTAATGAAAATATGCAAAAAACAATTGAAAATTTCAAAATGTATTAAAAAGTGCATATAAAAGAGAAAAAAGCAAAAAAACATTGTAGTGGTATTGCTTCTATTTAATGTGTGCGTGTATCATGTGTTCGTATATATATTACGATTTTTTTTCAAACTAATACAACTGAATAGATGACTGAAATATTTGATAGGATCGGTGTATACTCGAGTACAGTTAGGCTTGTAGAATACATTTTCGTTGGTTCCGCTATGGTGTTACATTTTTCCATATCTTCCGGACCACTCGAGCTAAAACGCTCAAATTTTTTATGTCGTACATTTTTAGCTTAATCTTCATGAGTGCCCATAAATTTTGATCGGATTTTAATTAAGTGCCTGAGATGGCCAATCCAATGTTGCGACACCCTTTTTGAGTTTAAATTTCGAACAGAGTAGGCTATGGTGTTTTGGATCGTTGTGCAAGATCCAATTAGAGTTCCCCGCTTCAAACCACTTCAGGATAGATGGTAATAAATCTCGTGAATAAATTGAATTCATGAAAAGTGCTTTTAGGTTCCGTGTGGAAACGATTAATTAACCAAAACCTTGCTTGGTGAAGCATCCCCATACATGGAGCTAGGGTGGGTGCGCCACAGTTCGGACAAACGTTTTTTTTGCTTAGTTTGCCAAACACGCCTTTTAACATTAAAACCCCAAAAGGATGATTCATCGGTAAACACAATATTCATAAAATCATTGTTTTTATGTTCATTCGCCCACTATAGTTGCTTTTCTATGTATTTTTGTGTTGCCACTGGTTTGACCAAAATATTTCCATATGCGGAGCCATGTTCTTTCGTATGGTTGTTTTTGGTAACAAAGTAACCTTTTCCACATTTTCAACATTTTTATACATTGAATAATGTGTATCCTCTTCTGTAAAAATGTTTACGATTTTTTTTTCGAGTTTTCGCCAAAATTCTTGGAAGAAATCCAAGGTTTTGATAAAGTGCAAGAGCTTGTGAATATGGTAATACATATTCGTATTACATCATTAGGTTTTTAATGTTTCGAATTGATTCACTATAGGAATTCGGTTGCTAATTGTTTTTCAGCTCACCTAAGAATGTGGCCAGCTTATTCAGTTTTGAATGTCGTGATATAGTAAATTTAGAGTTTTACAATGATTGTTATAAGTGTCTAAAACTATATGGATATTTAAATTTCGCATCTCATTCTGCTCTTATTATAAATGTATTAGAAATGGGGGTCGAATCGCGATCTCATAGAAACAGAATTGGTTATTTGTAGTTGTAGTTTAAAATACTTAATAAACACATTTTTATTAATCACTTGTTTTTTGTTTCGCAGAATATTTTGAATATTTTTCAAAAAGTTTAAAAAATCACTCGATCGATTTCGACTTGTTAGGTCATCATCAGGAGTATCTACTGATTTGTATTAGTAAAAATTTTGTTATATAGTAGAAAAAAGCAAAATAAAAATAAAAGAAGTAGAAAAAAAAAAAAAAAAAAAAAATAAGCAATAAAAATTAATCTACGGATCGCGCAGGTAGGCGATGAGTCATAGGTTGAGTAACAAAATTCAAGGTATATTATTGCGTACGTGAGAATAGAAAAGGGCGGGGTCTGTAATTGGTGAGAACCGGATTTCTCTCTGTTCGTTAAGGATATTATGGTTAAGAAAACCATAATATCCTTAACGAACAGAGAGAAATCCGGTTCTCACCAATTACAGACCCCGCCCTTTTCTATTCTCACGTACGCAATAATGTACCTTGAATTTTGTTACTCAACCTATGAGTCATCGCCTACCTGCGCGATCCGTAGATTAATTTTTATTGCTTATTTTTTTTTTTTTTTTTTTCCTACTTCTTTTATTTTTATTTTGCTTTTTTCTACTATATAACAAAATTTTTACTAATACAAATCAGTAGATACTCCTGATGATGACCTAACAAGTCGAAATCGATCGAGTGATTTTTTAAACTTTTTGAAAAATATTCAAAATATTCTGCGAAACAAAAAACAAGTGATTAATAAAAATGTGTTTTTTAAGTATAAATGTGTTTCGCCAAGTGCCTACGGCAAATAGTGTAAAAAGTGACGTTTAAAATATTTATCTGATACTTGTTTTTACTTTTTAGTAATCCATAAGCATACAATAAAATTAGATTTTTCATTTGAAAACAAAATATATTTCTGATAATTCCAATGCCATCGTTGTATCTGTAATTTTTCATTAAACTGCGTATACGTATACGCAAAAAAAACAAAGTACCTTTGATTGTGTACGGCTATTTACAGAAAATGAAATCGCAGTTTAAATTTTTACGTTTTCATAGGATGAAATATCTGTTTTAGGTTATCTCTGCTATAAGTGTGAGATATGGCTGCTATTAAAATAAATGGTTGTTTTGGAATACAGATCCTTCGTAGTTAAGTTTCGACATTTTTTTAAGAATCAGCTCACAGAAAACAGGCAAAGAATATTGAATTTTACTATTAAAATGGATGTCAAACTCAATATCCGTCGACGCTTCTTGTTTTTATGAATATTTAACTTTTCATTTCCCCATTCACTTCATTTACCTTTTTGAAACAACTCCACGATGACAAAAATAATAATTTCATTGAAATAACAACAATTAATCCTCTTCCATTTAGGCTGGTACAGCAAAAACTGGATTTAAAAAAACAAGATTTGTACGAGAATTCCGTGAAGGAAATGTGATCAATAACCCAGACCTTTCTCCCGTTTCTTATCATTTTTTTTAAAATGGAAGAAGCCTGATGAACCGAAACACACGATGACTTACATCATAAATATTTGAAGATTTTGCTCGATACTACAAAAAAGAAACAAACGGTTTTAATAAGAAATAAAGTTACGAATAGTTGGTAAACGTATATTGTTGATTAAAAGGTACACTTGCTGTTGTTACTTTTTCCCAGCTATCGTATACAGATTGATAGAAGTGCTCGACAATTATGTGACAAGTGAAACTTGTAGACCGGCTCACAAAAAATTTAAATCAAATAAAATTTGATTATTTTGTGAAATAAAGCACTGAAACTAACTGAAGATTTGGTGTCGTTAAAATTAAAAGCGAAGCAGCAGACCAATATATATTCTCAAAGAAATGGTCTGTTAAAGGCAGAATCCAAAAGTATAACGAAATCGTTACCGCATATTCATGTGAGTATGACATTCTAATGCTGTGTGAAGTGATAAATAATTAATTTTACCAGATCATCATACGCTAGAATAATAGAAAGGCACTTGGATATTTTCGATGATATCTCCGCACAACACCACAGTATTTAATACGGCTTGTTATAGTTACTTTAATCATGCCTCGTTAAAAATTGAGTAGCACACAACAACATGGAAATATTTAAAATTTTGATTTAATAACCCTAATTCTGAAAATTACAAAATCAATATTTTAATACAAAAATATAATATGTAATAATAATTTTGTTGTACGTTTTAAATAGGCGCTACGGTATTACATGAAAAATTATTATCACATTACCATAATCCTTTAATTCCAACGTGATTTTAATTTTTAACATGATGACTTTTCTATATGTATATTTTTCTATTATATGTATATAGACTTAAGTGGTATACAATTTATGACATGAATACGATATAGAAAATTGATAAATAATCTTTATCCTGATTAAGTCAAAACACATAATAAAGTATTATTATTTTTGGGGTGATGGAGCGAATTTTTCTTCTCATTTATATGAAAATAAAAATATGCCGTCGTACGGTGGTAAAATATTTCCTAGACCTTCCTATATAAACAAAACTGTCAGTTATATTTGAAAAACATTCATATACCCACATGAAATATATGAAAAATTAATAGTTAAGTATCCAGAAATTTGTAGTCTTCTAGTAAATTATATATCATATATCGGAATTAACAGATAAACTCCATTTGATTGGAAAATCTAGGGCCACAGGTGTTTAGTATACAAAATTGGTAAGAGATCAATTTGCGTTTTGTATGGTTTTCCCAAGCATTTTACCAACTCCAGAAAAACCGCTGTCAAATACCAAGCGATGCAGTATGTGGAATTGGTCTACCTCTACGTCAACGCTGTTGCTGTTTAATTCATCGTCCCAGTTGATGCTTTTAAATAATAAATCCAAATTTACTGTGCCCGCTTTTCTGTAGTAGTAATATAGAATTTCATGCTAGTTGAAATTGTTTAGAATTAGTGGACTAGCTTCGACCCACGGAGGAACTTAACAGAGCTACCAGCCCTAATTGATCCGCAAGAACCTTCATATATTCAACAATATAAATAGTGTAATATTTTTTGAGGCCGTTTAAGAGGTAAAGGAATTATTTATTTCAAAAATTGTACCGCCCAGCATTACTTCTGTGGAATTTCAGCCGAAAATATACTTTTTGGTTGTATATAAAGAATTGTTAAATGAAACTCGTCCATTATTCCTTCATCGTAGCCCCAAAGATGACCAACCGCAAGTTTTTCTAGTTATGTTCGGTTTTCACTGTCGTAAAAAAATACACTGAGTGCTGATAATGAGCGTGCAAAGTCCGGCTGTGCACCAACTGTTTTGCAGTGATGTTTTGACAACTCATCACAAATAAAGGGGTTTGATAACTTCATAAAGTGTAAAATTTCTTTCATTGAGTTCTGGTAGTAATTATCGGATTCCTCGCGAAGGAATGAGGTTACTATCGATAAACAATAATTTTTGAGGTTTTGTTTCAATAAAATATTTCTTATTTTGAACATTAGTACGGAAAATGGAACTTCATAACTACAAAATCATACATAATATGGCAGATATTGAACAATTTAAAATCCAAATGCAAAGCTTACCGTTAACACATCTAAAAGTCGTATACGTAAGGTCAGTCACCCAACTGAGTCAACTATTGGGAACTGTATAGATAGAGAATAAATTGGAAGATTTCGAGCAAGTAAAGGTGGCATATGTACAACTAACATCGACAATCAGACTGTCACTAAAAGACATTACAATATTTATTGGAAATTATCTAAACTGGAAGACATTCAGAGACATATTTACACAAATTGGACATTCTAATTAGGGATTCACCAAACGCAACGAAAATGCATTACTTAAAAAGTGGGATATCCCTCACGAATATTTCTCTATACAATTTGGTACCTTGGACCAACCACCTCGTCCCTTGGTTCCAGGAATGTTCGAACTATTATACGGAATGAAATTGTTTCAAACAAATTATGTTTCTTATGACAATACTCCGATTGAGACCCGAAAAATGTCCGAATCAAATCGTGCCAAGCCACAATCCATCGAAATTATTTATAATGGCGAGGTGCGAGATGAGATGAAGGGTGTAATGTAGTGACTGGATGGGCGTTAGCCTGGGGGCAATGACCGGGGCATGGGAGAGGTATGTCCGTTGGCTGGGGGTAATTAATATGCGGGAGGATAATGTCCTGATAAAACGTTTGAACTTCTACAAATAAATGTTTCGACTAGGATAGCAAAGACACTATATCTGCATTACAATTTTTTCGGCTGGAAACTTTCGGCTAACTCTAACAGTATCACCACGATCTCAACGTCGAAACTGTAACAGATTCATGACAGCAGTATACAGCAAAAATAGCATGCAAAGTTAGAAAACAATCCCAACACATTAGCTAGAAAAATATTAAGGAGGCCTAGATATCGACACCTTAAAAGAAAATATCCTTTAAACTTAGCTAACTAATTGAAAGATTCAAGAAATCATAGACAATAATCATAGACATTATTGCTGAGTGTTAACAGAAAGAATATTTACGATATTGTTTTCATTCTCTACATCCTCGACGCCACTTTTTAAATTATCTATATACAATGTGTACAGGGTGTAAAATTTACGTCACAAAAATGGATAAAATGATTGGTAGATAGTTTTTTATTAAACCAAATTCATACATATGTTCAAGCTTTGGGGATATATTTTTTAATATTCGAGACTTTTTAAATCGTTATTCTCCAAGAAAATTTAAGGCGAACGATCACATTACTACAGGGGTCGGCACTCGAAATGTTAGTTTATATAAACGTCAATTAATGTCAATTAAGAATCCTGTAAATTTGTCAATTTTTATTTCTTTATTTCAAAACTTAAGTAAATCGTAAAAACATTTCATATAAAACAAAAAATATGTTATAGTGCAATTAGCCAACTTCATCGTAAATAACAGCATAAAGTCTGTCCGAGAGGGCTTCACACGCTGCACAAATATGGTCTGGTGGTATTTTGTCTCATTTGAAGAGCAATCTTTAAGGCGTCGACCGTCTCATATTTTTTTAGTTAATACTTTGGCCTCCAGAATAAACCATATGAAATAATCCTTTCTGTTTATATTCGAGGAATATGGTTGCCATTGTTGTAAAGAAATGATGCTGGGAACTTACGCAGTTTCCACTGAAAAAGAAACTTCATTACAAATGCCGAATGCATCAACAAACATTATAAATAGCGAGGATATGTAAACCAAGTTTCAGAAAATGGAAAAACTAATCGCGCAGCTGAGCAATGAAGTTGCTGAACTTATGAGAGAAAACTAAACAGTAAAAAAGCAACACATTCAGCAACATCATTCAAATAATTCCAACTGGTTGCTCCAGCAATTTCCAGTCTCTCAACAGAATAATAAATTTAATGCTCTAGGTATAGAGGATTTTTTCACAGATGAAGACGTAGGCGCACAAAAATGAAAACCCTCCCAAAAAATAATACACTGAACAGAAAACCCAAAAATACCACTGCCTCCACCCATTATTGTGAGCAATATCAACAATTTCGTACTTTTCCGACAAAAAATAATAAAACCCACTAGTGAATCAACAAATGTTAAGGCACTCTCAAATAGAGACATTAGAATTACCTTTCAAAATGAAAATGACTACAGAAATGTCAAAAAATTTCTGGAAGAATTAAAAAATGAATCTAGCAACCAACTAGGAAATATCCAATATTACACCTATCAGCTGAAGAGTGAAAAGGCCTATAGAGTGGTTAACAGAGGCTTACCTTCTTCTATTAGTAACGATGAAATTAAAGCAGACTTAGAAAAAATGGGACATGAAGTCGAAGGTATTACCAACATATACAAAATGGCCACAATTGATGGTGTAAAAGTCAGGAAACACTTTCCATTATTTTACATCGACTTAAAACAAAAAGACAACAATAAAGAAGTATACAATATCAAGAAACACAGTACAGTTAAAATTGAGCCACCTAACAAGACAAGGAGAATTTCACAATGTACGAATTGTCAGCAACTTGGACATACCAAGAGCTTTTGCTATCGTCAAACCAAATGCGTTAAATGCGCTGAAAATCACCAAACGACAAAATGCAAGAAAACACCAGATATCGCGCATTCTTGTGCTCTTTGTTAACAACAAGGGCATACTGCAAATAATAAAGGATGCCGTGTATATCAGAACAAAACTAAAAGTCAACAGAATAATAGAACAAGCGCAGTCCAGCGATTACAAACTATAGTTGCTAAATCACAAACAATAATCACACCATCCACAGTTGGATTATCCTATGCGCAAATCACCAACGAGTCTTATAACATTGAAATTATTAAAATGCTTAGCCAAATTCAACAGTCACTTGGTCATTTAGCAGAGAGGGTGGCAAAACTATAAATCAATATCTATCCACCAAGCGAAAAAGTCAACATACTTACAAATGATAAACTCGTTCCTACGCACTGTAGCTTGGAACGCAAATGGGCTCAACCAACGAGCCCAAGAACTGGAAAAATTTCTCCATACAAACAATATTGATATTGCGTTGATTTCAGAGACGCACTTCTCCAACAAAAGCTTTATCAGAATAAGGGGTTTTAATTCTTACTGCACAACCCATCCTAGTGAAAGAGCCAGAGGTGGTTCAGCTGTACTAATTAAAAATAATATCAAACATAATCAACAAGAGGATATTCGTGAAAACTATTTGCAAGCAATTGTTACCTCAATCGAATATAATGGCGCAGATCTAAATATTGCAGCAGCGTACTGTCCTCCACGGCATACACCAACGAAGTTACAATTTAATAACGTCTTCAATGGTAACGTCCATTACCCGTCTTCTCGATAAAAGATTTATTATTGGAGGCGACTACAATATAAAACATATACAGCTTGGAGTTCCAGGTTTATTTCTCCTGGGAAAAAAACACTTTGTTCAATGCAATTTATGAAAACAAATGCAAATCTGTTCCCAGTCGAGCCAACGTATTGGCCAAAGGATGCAGGGAAAATACCAGATCTACTGGATTTCTTCGCATCATAAATGATATTCCATTAAGTTACACTAGAGTCGAAGGAATTAGCGACCTGACATCTGACCACATGCCTGTACTGTTGTCAGTAAGCGCTATAGTAATAAAGAAACAGAAAAAGCAAAACCTTACTAATAGATTCATGAATTGGGACATCTTCAGAGAAAAATTGGAACAGCTAGTTGAATTAAAAGTTAGTATTAAAAGCAAGGAAGAATTGGAACTATAAACAAACAATTTTATTGAATGCAATCGAATGGCTGCCAGACTAGCTACTCCTGAATTAAAAGACAAAGCGGAGATTGAAGCCAAATACCCGGCTGAAATCAGGGAACAAATCAAGGCAAGAAGAAGGGCGAGGAGAATATGGCATCTCACCAGAAATTCCGCTGACAAGACAACTTTTAATCAAATAAGTAACAAAGTGCTCGAGGCAGTTAAGTTCGACAAGACAAAAAAAAGCGGAACTGATTGCTCAAAACCTAGCAACAGTGTTCCAATTCTATATGACATTCAATCCAACATTGATGTAACACCTGTTTATCAACCAAATCAGAACTTTAAAAGAATCACGCCAATGGAAATTGCTGAAGAAATCGACAAAAATCTTAATCATAAAAAAGCACCAGGAATTGATGAAATATCACCGGGTCTATTACACGTAAAGCAATCATCTTGATCACATACTTATTTAATGCCTGTATGAGATTGAAGTATGTATCCAAATGATTCAAAATGGCCCAAATCATTATGCTAAAGAAACCAGGTAAACCAGATGAAGAAGTAACATCATACCGACCAATCTCACTGCTTCCGACCTTATCAAAGCTGTTCGAGAAACTGCTACTTAAATGTCTAAAGCCAATGGTAAACGTTCCTGATTTTCAATCTGGATTCAGGAATAACCACTCCACAATAGATCAAGTTCATCGAATAACTGCGGTAATAGAACAAGCGTTAGAAGAAAAGAAATATTGCCCCGCCATATTTCTGGATGTATCCCAAGCCTTTGATAGGGTTTGGGAGAGAGATTGACATTCAAGATGAGCAAAATTATTGCCAGCTGCTTGAATCATACCTCTCTGATCGCCAATTCAGAGTCATTCATGAAGAAACATGTTCTGACTTTTATCCAGCGATTGCGGGAGTTCCGCAGGGAAGCGTATTGGGTCCCCTCCTCTACCTTTTTTATACTGCGGACATACCTTCAACGAATAAAACATTCATCAGCAAGTTCGCTGATGACACTGTAATTATGTCAGTAGACGAATCTCAACCAAGAGCAGTGGAAAATCTTCAACGAGCAATGCGGACAACGTTACTAAATGGAAAATTGACTGGAAAATCGCACTGAATGAGCTCAAATCAACCTATGTGACATTTACGCTCCGACATAAAAAGAACACTCTTCATATATACCTCAAAGGGATGCAAGTGACGCAGGCTGAATCGGAAAAATACCTTGGTCTGCATTTAAATTCAAGGCTCAACTGGAAACATCACGTGAGACAAAAAGCTGAACAGATGAAACAACGTCAAATGTGCTGGTTAATTGGACATCATTCCAAAATAAACCTGTATTGCAAAAGACTGGTATACCAGACTATCTTCAAGAAGTGGTTCAGGAAGTTGTTAATAAAAAAAAAATTATTATAATAATAAATATAATTTGCAAATTAAGGGGTATATCCTCTATCCGGTCGCAAGTTAATTATTTGCGATCAGAAATATGGTTACTAGATTTATTTTGCCATGCCAATTCTTACATTTTTTTTTAAATTTAAATTTGTTTTGCGATTATAAAGTAGAAATCCACGAAAAGACTGCTATACGCCTTTTCCGAGGTCGCAGACTTTTTATGTATTTCTACTTAACAATCGCAAAACAAATTTAAATTTTAAAAAGATGTAAGAATTGGCATGGCAAAATAAATCTAGTAAAGATATTTCTGATCGCAAATAATTAACTTGCGACAGGATAGAGGATGTACCAATAAAATGAGAATATTAAATTGATAATAATTTTTTCTGTTTAAACTTAATTTCTGAAATCAAATTAATTTGTCAATAAATGGGTTGGGCTTGATATCTCTAAAAACGAAATCCCCAAGCACATAATCCCCAAATCAAAAGCCCGAAATGAAAACCCCCAAATTCAAAACCCCTAAGCACAAAACCCCAATGACAAAATCAACAAGATTTCCGAAAAATTTTGTTAAATAAGCTTGGGTTAGATTAAAAATTGAAACGATTTTTAACCTAAACCAAGCTTATTTAACAAAATTTGGGGAAATTTTGAGAATTTTTATTTCAAATAATCCACTGTGCCCAAATTTTCGCAGATCACGTTTCTTATCATTTTATACCGGTCCAGACTGGTTTAAAAAGGGATATTTGAATAAAATTTATTAATTATTTATTTATAAAAAAAAAAATCATTAATTACAAAGGTATAATATATTGTATGCCATACATTTTAAATATAAAATTGAATAGGAACCCATATTTTTACAATTTTTAATTACCTTATTTAACTTTTTATAACGCTTTACACTTGTTTTATTAGGAGTTATGCGCTTGACAGCATTTATTCTAATTTAGTTTTAAAAACAATCATTTCTTTTCCAAGCTCTTTAATAATTTCGTACACGCCACAATTTTTACCCCAACAACAACTTTAAGCTTACGATGCTAGATGCTAATTTTTTTAAAATCACTATCTTCGTATAGTTAGTGATAATTTCGTTATAATAATTAAGCACATTTTCTAGAGAAACGAACGACAAACCCTTAAGCATGCAGACGTTAATGTTAAATTTTTCGTTATTACCATACTTTTGGGCAAGCCGTTCTTTTTGCACACGCCTCCAAACAATCTGCCCAAAATGAAATAGGCATCCTCTGTACTAAGCATCTGGAAAATATCCCTGCATTCGATATAATTTTCTCAAAATCTGTGATAATTCTACTGAGATTAATGTTGATTGTTTTTTCCAGATCCAAATGAAATAAATCATAAAAAATTGATTTTATGTATTTTTCGATATTTTGCCCATAAGGCAGAAAAACAGAGGAAAAAATTTCCCGCCAATGAGACCTTGTATCGTAAAGAGCTGATGGAAAATTGATGGAACGACATAAAATGTGCCGTCCATTAAAAAGCATTGAGAATCACCTAAAGCCTTTAACGAGGTCGACGTCCCCATTATGATCTTTTTTCACCATTGAAATTGCTTTCCTTTAAGGTGAAAAGATCGCCCTCTAAGTATTTAAGATATTCAGGTATATAAACTTCGGATAAACTTTGCGGCTCGTTTATGTTCGAGATATTTTAAGCTTTTTTGCTCGTTTCGACGGGAGATAAACTCGACAATCTGGCTGACAGCTAACAACGGTGACTGCTAAATGTGGTGTTGCTCATCAGTTTACTTTGAAACTACAATACTTTTACATAATAACGGTGTTCTTTGTGCACAAGCCCAGCGACACTCGTCTTTTTTATTTTTTGAGTGGAAGTGATACCCATATCCATCCACGAATAATTTTTCGTTTCCTTTATTCGATTTTTTAATTACTATATTAATACCTAATTTAAACAAAAGACACAGGATAATTAGTTTTATCATTTAACTGCACTATTTGTGCATTGAAAGTGGTATTACTTATTTTAAGAGGATACGCAAATTAGTGTCTGAAACGTATAGTTTGTACCAGCTGACAAAATTTCATGAAGTAGACAAATCCATGTATATTTATATTTATAAAATGTATTTTTATTTGTCTTGATCGGCGTTCATACAACTTCACAATAATTATTTTTGGAATAGATAAAATTGTGAGCACTACTTACAATAGTTGTGAAATTAATAATTGAAATCAATAAAATCGCGATATGGTAAAAAAAAGAATACTTTATCCTGATAACTAGACTAAAATAAATATTTATTACGAGTTATCATTAGTTTTTTCACGTGTGCGAATTACAATCCGAGTGATTTTACATCCAGTACTGCACGCTACATTTTCGTACACCACCATCATTAATTCTTTTCACGTGTGCGAATTATAATCCGAGTGGTTTCACATCAGTACTAAATTGCCGGCTGAGCATCACTACTAAATTTTCGAACAGCGTTGTGAAATTCCAGTGCACATCCGAGCGCCAATATTTTATATCACATCGAAATCGGTTCAACCAAATCAAAGGGCAACTTTCCAATTTGGGTGCACGATAAGCAATGGCGGAATTAAGTGGGTTGAAAAGACAACGAGCAGCGAACAAAGGCAAATTAACACTCATTCTCAACACCATCAAAAAGACCAGCGAGTTATCTATCGAAGAATGCAAGGCGAAGCTGGCCCGAGTGGAGAAACTGATGGAGGAGTTCACGGCAATTGAGAACCAAATTTTGCAATTAGACGATGCCCTCGACATAGATGCCGATTATGAAAATAATTATTATAGCGCCATAGCTCAACCTAACTCGCAAGCTGACTTGGCAAAACAACACTACGAATATGAGTCAGGATTCTCCTTTGAACACGACGCAATCAGGAGTGGACATCAGGCTGCCTAAACTCAATATACCGACGTTCTCCGGTGCTTATACGGAGTGGAAATCGTTCTACGATCTTTACGTCACATCCGTACACGATTCCACGACCTTGTCCGCGGTTCAAAAATTCCAGTATCTCAAGGGATTTCTTCGAGGAAAAGCCGCGAACCTTCTGCGTCATTTGAGCATCACTGAAGCAAATTATATCGAAGCTCTGCAAAAGTTACGCCAACGGTACGACCGCAAGCGACACACCATGAATGCCTTTATACGGGGTTTCATCGATCAGCCATCGATTAGCGTAGCCAATAACAGCAACATTAAAAGGTTGCTGGACACATCTGATGAAATATTGCGACTAAAGGTCATGAGAACCCAATGTGAGCAACGAGATCCGTGGCTCCTGTACATCCTGTGCAACAAGTTAGACAATGAATCTAAGAACCTATGGGCCCAAGAGACGGCAAATAAGGACTTCCCAACAATACCGGAATTGTTTGATTTTTTATTAAGACGTGTGGACGCAATTGATTCTCTAAGCTCCAGCCAAGCGCAATTTCCCAGCATCTGACAAACAAGCGGCAATCAAAAATCCCGTAGTGAAGTCCGGATCTGAATGCCCAGTGTGCCAAGCTAACGATCATTGGATTCATCAATGCAAAGCATTCAATGAGATGGGGGTTGACCAAAGACGAGAATGGGTGAAGGATCAACGGTGTTGCTTCAATTGCATGAGTGACAGGCACGCAGTATTTCGATGCCCTTCCAGACGCCGATGTCTAACATGCAAGGGAAAACACCACACGCTCGTTCACTTGAAGGCAGCCGACCCCTCTGACCCAACAGTAAGCTCATCAAATACAGTAGTGTCCCATCCGAAGGTAACCAACGAGCCGCAGTACATCCTACCAACCGCTTTAACCGATGTTGTTGATTCAATGGGGAACTCAATCCGCTGCCGTGTGCTATTAGATTCCAGGTCCCAGATAAACTTTATCACCGAGTCCCTCCTTCAACGATTGCGGTTAACCAGGCAAAATGGAAGAATACTGGTAAAGGGAGTTGGAACAGCAAATGCGGGCACTACGAGGGGAATCGCCAACATTACAATTCGAACAACCTCAGGTTCCACCTTAACGTTACGGGCATTCATATTGCACCACATCACCACGTTACCACGCATTCACCTTCCTCAGTCGCAGTTAGACAAGTGGGGTCACTTGCCTTTGGCCGACCCAGAATTTTTCAAAGCGAGCGACGTGGACCTATTGATTTGAACTTTGACCAGTTTTTCGGCGTATTGACGAGTGGACACATAAGGGGCACGGAAAATCAACCAGCATTGCAGAACACGATTTTTGGTTGGATTGCGGCTGGCAACGTCCCGAAAACAGGATTCAACAAAAGCGATCCACAGTTATGTTTCACAAGCACCGTTAATGAATTTAACATTGACCAAACACTGCGGCGCTTCTAGGAAATCGAATCCATTGGCAATAATGTGCAGCCGTTATCAGCGGAAGAGAAACTCTGCGAAGACACATTCAACAATAGCGTCACACGATGCCCCGACGGGAGAATACAAGTTCGACTGCCATTCAAAGCCAGTAAGGTGCTCGAAGTAAGGTGCTTCACTAAATATGGCCATTCAGAAAATGAGAAGCATGGAACGGCGATTTTCACGCGACAAAGACTTTCATGAGCTATATAAACGCTTCATGAACGAATATTTACAACTGGGCCACATGCAGGAAATTCCACCACAAATTATCAATGACGGTGGTTACTTTCTGCCACTCCACGGGGTCGTGAAGGCGGATAACAATGTCACCAAAATACGAGTGGTATTCGACGGCTCCGCAAAAACCAGCTCAGGTATGTCCCTGAACGATTGCTTGGCGGTCGGTCCCACTGTACAGTCTACGCTCTACGCAATAATACTCCGGTTCCGAGCGCATCGCATCATTTTTGCCGCGGACATTGAAAAAATGTACCGGCAGATCCGCCTCCACCAAGATGATACTAAATACCAGCGGATCGTCTGGCGGGATGAACCAACGCAGCCAGTCCGATATTTCACCTTAAACATGGTAACGTATGGGCTCTCATCCGCCTCATACTTGGCAACTCGTTCGATTAATAAAGTAGCCGATGTCATACGGACAGCAGATCTAGTTGTAGCTGACATTATCGAAAAGTCTATCTACGCCGACGAACTGATGACTGGAGGAGACACCGTCGAAGAAGTACAACAATTGAAGCGGTCAATCACATTCACACTCTCTAGTTATGGCTTTCCTTTGCGGAAATTGGTGTCAAACTCGAATGACATATTAAAAGACATTCCAGTATCCGACCGACAGTAGCAGGTGAAGTCTATTCACGATCTAACAGCTGAACAGTCCATCTCAATTTTGGGATTGCAATACGACCCAGCTCATGATTCTTTTAAATTCCGCGTTTGTCTCCCCACCTCTTCCAAGCTAACAAAGAGAATGATACTATCAGAAGCCGGAAGGATATTCGATCCACTGGGTTGGATCGCACCCGTAAACATAAAAATAAAAATTTATATCCAACAATTATGGTTGCTACGCTTAGGTTGGGATGATCCATTGCCACACAAGGAACTTCAAGAATGGGAATCAATAAGAGCAAGTTTGCCCACTATTGAAGACATATACATTCCACGATTTGTAGACACAACAAAACTAGCCAAGGTGGAAATACACGGGTTCTGCACTCTTGCCTATGCTGCAGTAGTCTATTACAAGGTGACCACAGGAGACGGAAAAATTTCCACTCATCTGATTTCGGCCAAAACTAAAGTGGCCCCCATAAAACAGCAGAGTCTCCCAAGACTGGAGTTGTGCGGTGCAGTTTTGCTGACTAACCTAATAAATGTGGTTAAACGGGAAACAAATACCAAGGTACAACGTATTTTCTTATGGACAGATTCTACCATTGTCCTAGACTGGCTCGCAGATCATCCTCGACGCTGGCCTACGTTTGTTGCAAACACTGGCAGCATGTACCGTCATCTCAAAATCCAGCAGACATCGCCTCGAGAGGTTTGTTCCCGCACGAAGTCAAATCCAACAGCTTATGGTGGAACGGGCCCACCTGGTTGTTAGAAATGAACGAATATTGGCCTCAACAACAAAGAGATTACTCAAATTTTAGTGCCACTCCAGAAACTTTGCTTCACAATACCACAGTTGAGCATAACATATTCATCTTTCCACAAACTTCAAAGAATAATCGCGTATTGTCTAAGATTCATAGCAAGATCGAAAAGACAGTTTCACACCAAGATAAAGTCATTGTTTTTAACCAGAGAAGAATTGTACGAGGCATTGTCCAAAATCTGCAAATACGATCAAAGGAATTATTTTCAACCAGAAATTCAAACCATCGAGTTATCGAAGCTAGTAAAACCAACGAGCAGAATGAAAACGCTCAGTCCGTTTCTTGATGATTCAGGAGTATTACGTGTCGGAGGAAGATTTGAAAACTGCAATGCCCCATTTTCTACAAGGCATCCCATTATTCTGTCCTCGGAATCACCGTTAACAGCACTAATCATTGAAGACATGCACAGACACTATAAGCATGCTGGACCATCGTTACTTCTAGCGTTGTCAAGACAGCAATACTGGATACCGGGCGCAAGGGATCTCATACGACGAATCATCCGTAAATGTGTTTGTTGCACCCGACACCAAGCTGCATGCGAAACTCAATTAATGGGGAATCTACCTGGCTACCGTCTAGAGCTAATTCGGCCTTTTCTGAAAGTGGGTGTCGATTACGCTGGACCCTTACCTATACATTTGATTAAGGGACGAGGTCAAAAGACCTATAAAGCCTACGTAGCTTTGTTCATATGTCCCACCACAACGGCCGTTCATATAGAGCTCGTAACCGATCTGAACAGTGATGCCTTTCTCGCGGCCTTAAAGCGGTTTATAGCACGTCGTGGATGCTGTCAAGACTTATACAGTGATAATGGATCAAATTTTATCGGGGCCAACAATCAATTAAAACAATCTTTCAAGCATTGTATTGATAATTCAAATGAAATTTCTCATTTTATTACTAGAAACGCAATCACCTGGCATTTCATTCCTCCCAATGCGCCTCACTTTGGTGGCATTTGGGAATCAGCCATCAAGTCTACCAAATTTCATCTTCGTCGAGTTGTTGATGATTCAATACTGACCATGGAAGAGATGAACACACTGCTTACTGAAATTGAGAGTATCCTGAATTTACGGCCGTTGTGTGCATTGTCATCGGATGATATAGATGCTCTCACACCCTCGCATTTCTTAATAGGACAACCGGCCACCAAATTGCCCGAACCCGATATGAGTCATCTAAAACCGTCACATTTATCCCGTTGGCAGATGCTGCAATATATGAGCCAACATTTCTGGAAGCGCTGGCATCTCGAATACCTCACCTCGCTCCAACAAAGATGAAGTGGTTTACGGCAAAATCTGCTATAAATATAAACGACGTCGTTATTATAAGAGATGAAAACTTACCCGTAAACAAGTGGTTATTGGGAAGAATCACGAAACTTCACCCTGGATCTATTGGTCTCACTCGAGTTGTGACAGTAAAGACTGGACATGGCGAGCTGAAGAGACCAATAACCAAAATTGTGCGTCTACCTGTTGACCAAGATTGGTCAAAGCCGGCGGTATGTTCCCGCGTCAATGCGTGAACGACGTATATTTTTCGAGACGAACACTAAACATCACAAATGAATAACTACTAACGAAACACCACAAATTATTTTCCAATATTTATTAACATATATACATATATACCTGGGAATCCATATAGTCCGGGAATTTCCATTTATTCTGAAACAAAAATGACACGAATTAATTTCTATCTATATACAAATAATAATAATACTTAGCCTTCCGTTTAGATGTATCGGCTAACTCATCTCGGACACTATGGATTACCATGCATAATGTGTTTAATCACCTGAAATTATGTAAATTAATTAATTAATTGTATTCTGTCTAATTGTAAGTCTAACACAAATTACTTACCTCAAAACTAACAATTTCTTTAATTTTATCACAACAATCTTCCATTGTTGTATTATTTACATTACACGTGTCACTTGTGTCAAACTAGTATAGTAGAATTATTATGTGAATTCGTTTTCTTTTGAAATGAATGTTGCAAGATGAAAATACCGCAGCGCTCCTAACTTCGCGCTGGTAGTTTTTAATACCGGAAATTTTTATGCGATGGTACGGAGAAAAAAAATGTCATCTTGCAAAATTCAATGGTAAAATTTTTCTAGTCAGTCTTGAACGAATATTAAAAGTAAAAACATTATAAATTTAATAAATAAAAATTGTGCCAAGTAAAAAATACCAAAGGGCTTAAGTGTATCAAAGTGTATACGGGGTAATCGGGAAAGCTCCGCAGAAGAACAAATATACAGTCCGCTACTTTAACGAGAGGGAATTTTCCGCACAGCCAGACCTCATCAATTTTATTATCGCCACGTCTGCTGTGCCCCTCCAAGTGGAGCTGGACCAGATTGGAGTGTTGGAATGGAGTAAGTAGTGGGATGGAGTGTCGGAGTGTTTGCGTTTCGTTTATTATTTTTTTATTCGGAACGGATTTTTTTTTCCATAATGTGATCCGGAACACCTTTCGAGTGTACCACCTACGACCAAAAACACCTTCACCGATAGAGCTAGCAGCGAAACAAACAGGAGTCTTTACACCCGGCGGGTCACATTCGACTCCAACGCTAATTGGGAAAATACTTTAATATTTTTCTCGTTTCGCAACGGCATCCTTGAACCCGGTGTCGTTACAAAGCTTGCTTAATGAATTAAACATCACATGTGGATGTACTACAATTTATGAGGATTATCAAGCGTGCATTAAAGTCGCAGAGGAACCGCAAGAACACAAACGAAGGAAACGCATAGATGTAAAATACAATTTCAACATGCGAATTTAAATGTAAGTTAATTTAAAGTTTCATAAAAATTAAGAGGCCGTGTTGGTTTGAGTAATTTTTAATTCAACTATGTTTTAAAATAGATAGTTTTAATAGATTTGCACTGTTTTAGTTTCCATTATAATAATTATGACTATCATTTGTGTCGTAAAATGATATGCTTCCGTATGGCTTGTAAACAACATAACAGACTGACGCTTGTCAAAAAATGAGCGCGCTATTATTAGCTGTTTTGTTGTTACAGCAGCGTGAAGTTGGTAACACTTCGAGCCCTACCCCTATATACTTACGTTATTTGTTCAAGAATGACAATTACATTTCAACCAATTCTATTAACGCAGATTTACCATGATTTCATAGTTTTTTAAACCTAACCCCTATTTTCGAATAAACCTGAAACCAATTTCCCTAAAACGACATTTAATGAAACTTGTAATATTTTCTAATTGAAATATTAATAAAGTAATAAACGGAAAGGTTAATGATGATCGAATCCCAAGATAAAATTTACATTCCTGACAATGCTCCTTATTTCGGGGCGGAATACATAACAGATACTATAACATTATGCTAATTTCCTTAATTACTGTAATAACAAGCGGTTCCCTGAAAAAATACACCAAAACCGAAAATAATAAATTCCCCTAAACTACTTTTGACCGTACATGAAGAGTCGTATATACGTACCCTCATTGTGTACATGCGGCTGTATCAACTTCACATTATTAAAACGATAATTGGTAATTAAGATTATTATAGTTTGTCTGTCGTTCTTATCTTTATCGAAAGATATAGTCCGGTTGGTTTCTCGTTCTTTTGTTTCCTTTATACTCTTAATATGTTTTTTTACCACCGTAATCTTCATATATCGTTTTTCATTCGTGGCCATTTAATTTAGTTATATGTTGTAAGCCGTATACGATATAGTGATATTCCAAAATTTTATCTTAATTTTGATGTTGTTGTTGTTGTTGTTGTTGCAGTTAATTCGGTTTTATTATCGTTTAAAGCAGGGAACAAAGGGTCTAACATTATATATTTCGTATTATCGCTCGCTGTTTCGTATAGATACCAAGTTGTGTTTAGATGAGAGAACATGAAATTAATATTTCCACTTTTAATTAATGGAATTATATATGGGACATTGTACACACGGAGCCTTGCCCTGTGTCATGAATATATTTTTGCTTCGTACTTTTATGGGTTTGCATAAAAAATGTATGTGCTTTCAATTAACGACCACATCGAAAAAGAATTATGTACATGTTTGTGTCTATAACCATAATGAAATATTATTGGAATATGTACGATGGTTGGTTGGTGTATACTGTATACAGGATTGGTTACGGTTAAGTGAATCTTCGTTAAATTAATGAAAATTAGCAATGGTCTTGAGAGAATTTCGTATTATGCTTTTTATGCGCTAATAACTTATGTTGGCAGAAAAAAAATATATGTTTATATCCTTTGCGCAGAGTAATTTGTGCACATTTATAAATTAATGGAAAATATTATATTTTTTTTAATCTTGTGCGGTTTTTGATGCGCCGCGGTATTTTCACTGCATTTTGGATATGATAATTCGTTATAGTTGAATTTTTACGATCAAATTGTAAAAATGTTGAATACATTATGATTACTAAATATCTAACTAATTATTATTTCCGTTAAGAAATTCTGTTAAATAGAATTCTATCATTTTGGTTGGATATGGTAGCTTAGCGCCACTTACCCTATTGACATTAATACTGTACAATCTTCATGGAAATAGTGACGAATTCAATTAATAATTTTATGTTCCACAAACGATTATTTAAAGCGAATTTTAAAAGAATCTCGGGAAACGGGGATAAGCCTTTCCAATCTGTAAGCATTCTTTTTATTGATATTTTTATATGAAGAACTGCCCATTTAGAAAGAATTGTGTATACGGAGAATTGAGTTTCTTAAGTGAAAGAAACTATCCGCTACATCGCCCACTGCGCAGTGAGTTCCCCGGGAGGTCTTTGTCTGCTGTTCGCTTATGAATGAATTTGGTTGTATTACGATTATAATATGCCTAATCATTGTAATTTGTAATATTGGTGATGGTAAAAGTGTATGCTCGTCATAAACGATAAATAAAATTCGCTTGAGAGTGATTGAGCCGAGTGGTGGTTTTTTTTTGTGTCGCTATACTGATGTAAACCACCATGGTTTAAAGTATGCTAAGGTTTTCGAATTTGTTTGAAGCAGCGCTTGATGTATCCTCAGGATAGAAGATTCGTCCATGCGTATTTGCGTGGCTGTTTGCTTTTTCTCGCTATAGTTCTTGGGTTGATTCGGTGTTTTGAACCCTTGCTGTATCGCCATGTCGATTTCATTTAGAAGTTTCCGATACGTGATTGGCTGAATTAAGTATCCCATAGACTGGTTTGAGTCTATCGATAGAGACAGATTGTCCCTTATCTCTAATTTGTACTACAAAATTTTTACGAAGTCGTCGTAACACTTTGTATGGGCCTTCATAAGGTGGTGTGAGGCCAATTAATGGCACTTTATTTATCCGTACGAAAACGTAGTCACAGGTTTGTAATGACTTTGGTACGAATATGTTGGTTTGACTTGATTTGCTCCTCTCCGTTGGGATGAGTTTATTGATCGTGGAGCGCAATTGATCAATCACTGTGTCAGTGGTTACTTGGGGTGTAAATGGATGCTCCACAAAGAATTCTCCCGGTAGTTGGATCATTTGACCGTACACCAGTTCTACATTTTCGGTCATTTTTGACTGTTGTTTCGGATTCCCAACAATGCGATTGGGATGTCTGAGCTCCAGTTAACGGTATATTTGCACGAGCTTTGAGAGCTGTTGTTAGTTGGCGGTGAAAGCGCTCAACCATACCGTTTGCTTGTGAATGATAGGCATTTGTCGCCTAAGAGTTGCATAAGCTTAGCAAATAGTTTAGACTCAAACTGTTTGTCTTGATCAGTCGTAATGTTGACCGAAACGCCAAATCTCGAAATGTAGTTTTCGTCGAGCGTTTTTGCTATGGTTTGTGCGGAGATGTATTTTATGCAGTAGGGTTCAGGACAACGCATAAAACGATCAATGCAGGTTAACACACATGTAAATCCATTAGATGGTGGAAGTGGTCCGACAATATCTAAACGGACATGTTCAAATTTCTCCCTCTCTCTCTCTCTCTCTGGCACTATATCCCATCAAGGGATTTGGCCGCCTTCAATGAGGTTTCATAATAATATTTTCAATCCGGACAATGAGTGATTAATTCATTGATCCTAAACCAGCCGTGAATTTTTTTTTTTTGTCACCACCGAGAATCGAACCCGGGACCGGGAGCAAGCATGCTGACCACCGGTCGCTGGAGCAAGCATGCTGACCACTTTGCCACCGAGGCGTTCAAATCTATCGGGTGGAATTTGAAAATTCCTGTGAGGTGATTTGGTATGTCATTGTATTTTGCATTTTTTTAAAGGGTTAAATCTTTGTTCATACTGGGCCAAAAGTATCTTGAAGTGACGAGTTTGTGAGTTGCTCGTACACTTGGGTGTGAAATATTATGCAGAGTGTCGAACATAGCTCGACGCAATGACTCTGGAATGTACGGACATCAGTGGTGATGCTATGCTATAGTTCTTGAGCTGAAGGAATGCGTTTTGACATTCTTCAGTCTATGAAAATTTTTGAGGCGTTTTGAGCTTTTTGATAAGACTTGCTAAATGCTTATGTATTGGGGCAAGTATACTTATGCAAGTTTTGGTATGAATCGATGATGGTAGTTTACCATACCGACGAATTGTTGGATTTGCTTAATGCTTTGAGGTGCTGGGAACTCTCTAATTGCATTAATTCGACCTTCGGGCGGCAGAATGCCATTAGATGTAATCTTGTGACTGAGAAAGCCAAGATTTTTTGTCCCAAACACACATTTGTCGGTGTTTATGTTGACACCGTAATTTGATACCTTTTGGAGGTTATTCCAAATGTTGAATGTGTTGTTTCTCGTCTTTTGAGTTGATGAAACGCTGGAATGTTTGTTCAGCATTTCTAAGTTCACGTGGCATTCGGGTGAATTCGAATAAGGCAAATGGTGTGGTTATTGCAGTTTTATGTATGTCTTCAGGAGCAATTGGAATGAGCTGATATGCTCTGACTAAATCGATTTTTGTGGAAATCGTGCAACCATTTAATTGCATGGAGAAGTTTTGAATGTGGGGGATAGGGTAAAGATCTGGAATTATGACTGCATTAAGCCTTATCTGTAGTCGCCATATGATCTCCAGTCGTTGTCCTTCTTCTTTACCATGTGCAATGGACATGATATTGCATTGATATCAGGGAGTTGCCCTATCGATAGTTTTGTGATGACGTTGGTTGTGAAATTGTTGCCGGCCAACGATTTTATTCGGTGCAGAATGTCTAAAGGTTTTTGATCACAATGCTCGACTTTGCTAAAACTCATCTCTAATCTACGCTCCTCGGAGCAAGAGTAGCGATCGATTAAGACTTTCTTGGGGGCATCGTATTTGTTAATGGTTGGAGGGTCTTGTTTTATGTACTCGACCTTCTCCGCTTGTGCTTCAGATATGCAAAAGCATCGCGTGCTCAGACTTTTGTCTGTCGCTGGTGATCTTGTTCGCGTCGAACATTATCTCGGCGCAATTGTTCAGTTGTTTTAACGTGGCTTATTCTGGCTGCAGTGGCACCTGGTGTTGATGATTTGTGTCATCATGTACCTCGTCTTTGTTATCGCCGTTATTTGTCATGTTCTTATTGACACTTGCCTTATGGTGATGCACTTAATATATCGATGACAAAGAAAAATATCACGCTCACTATAAAATATGTTAGCACTATTAAAATTTTAGAGCCATACGGTTACTATTAGTGGTAGATTTTTAATGGATTTTTTTTTCCCAAAAACGTGTTTCGAAGAACACGTGCGTTTCTAGAAAAAAACATCTAAGAGAAATGGACGGTTTGCGAAAATAGGGCGCTGTTTACTATTGAGGGCTTGGGCCACTATATTGCAAAGCTCGTCTTTTGTAATTTTAAATTTAATAAAATTAAAACACCATCCACATTTTTTTTTAAATGAAAATTCTCTTGCACTTTTTTAATAAAACAAATTGGTTCACTGATGGTGCAGAAAGCTTTATTGAAGCACAACGTTCGTTTAATATAATCTAGATTCACCAGTTCTTTCTTTATCTGCAATTTGCTTACCAAAAAAATTCAATTCGAATAAGGTGGATCATAACCTATAAAGCGCTTGTAGAAGTTGACCTACGCGCCTTGCTTATAAGCATACAGGCCGTTCTTTGCACCATCTTCATCATCCTTTCATTATGTTGGCTTCTCCACAGCTGGCTATCACACACCCACCACGTAATCAGCACAATCATTATCACTGCCGTACAGCGCCAGTGTACCAGCTCAGGTTTCAAACCCCATCTCGTACCTATGGTATTCCTACACGAGCCTCATTCACCCTTTCCACAATGTTTAGTTCCAGCTGAGTTTACTGTCCAATATTATGCCCAAAAATTTACTCGAGTTATTTCTGCAAAACATCGCTAATCGTGACCAGATGTTTGCCTGAGACAGCTATCGCTATACATCATCTGCATATACTACAACCCCTATCCCCTCTCTTTCCAATTCCAGCAGCAATCCAGTAATCACTATACTCCAAAGAAAGGGGGCATGGCACCTTCTTGCGGGGTTCCTCTAACCATCCGTCTTCTAATGGTGGCCTCCTTCACTTCCGAGGTAATAATCTTGCTTACCAGCATCTGGTTTACCAACCTACTTATGGGGTAGTTCACTTTCAAAAATATCAACCCTTCCATGACCACCTCCGTTATTACCTTATTAAATAAAGGCACCCTCAATGTCGAGAAATACTACCATACAAAACTCTTGCTAGTAAATTGACTTCTCAATCATGCGTACTAGATCATGCAGAGCTGCGTCCACCGACCTTCCCTTACAGTACGCATCCTAAGACACTGCCCATTTCCTAGGCCCAATTTTTGTTCGAATGTTCGTACATCTTTATCAACCTTCCCAAGGTTTTCAACAGAAAGGATGATAGAGTTGAAGGTGTCAGTTCCTTTGGGTAAGCATGTCAGCTCTTTCCGATTTCGGGATAAAGACCACCCTAACCTCTGCCTATTTCCTAGGAATATAGACCAGTTTCTGACATCCTCTGAAGGTACTCTCCAGCCAGGGGAGGATGACTGCCGAATTCCTTTGGATCTGCTGGTATAATCCGATCTGAGCCTAGTTATAAGGCTTAAACCCGTCCAGCGCCCACAGGATTCGCTCCCTGTCCACAATTCCTTCCATCACTATTAAAGGTGTTACTCGATGAGCTCCAGGCTCCACCGAGTTATAAAACCTTCCCGGAAAATCCGTCTTGATGAGGAGCTCCAATGATTCCGCACTTGAAGCTGTCCAGGACCCGTGTTGTCTAGTTAAATAACTAGGTACTGGTTGGGTTAGTAGCTAGAATTTTCCTAAGGCGAGAAGGGTCAGAGACCTCTTCCATTCTACAACAGAAGAGCCTCCAAGACCCTTTTTGTGCCTTCCTTAACTCTTTTTTGTACTGTCTTAGGTCCTCCTTATAAGCGTCCCAATCCCGAACCTCCCTTGTGTTCTTAGCTTTATTAAACTTCGTGGTCCACTCTGTCTGTTTCCGCCTGCCCCTAGGTTTATCAGGGGGCACGCAGCATTAAATGAAATATTGCATGCCTTTGTGACAATATCAACCATGCCGTTCAATTCTTCTTAGACATCCAGCGGCAATAATTCCTCCAACACCACCCCATATTTGTATCAGTTCGTCCTTCTGGGATTCCTGAACGTTTTCCGGGTAACAGGTTTAATGTCGAGATTATATGTTACATATCGGCGATCAGAGAATGAGTGCTCTTTCGCCACTCTCCACCCTCCGATCATATGAAAGGTCGTTTCTGACGCAAAGGCTACAAATAAAACCTCCTGTCGTTTTTTAACAATGAACCAGTTTTCGAAAATTATTGCAAACTAAATTGTTAGTATTTAATAAGTAATCAAAAAATAACTCAGCCCTCTCGTAAATGTCTGTGCTTCCCCAGATTGTATGATGCGCGTTTGCATCACATCCGAATATAACACGTACCCTTCATTGATCTGTTCCCGGATCAGTTCTTCCAGGTTATCCCGTGTAACTTCCTTCTTGCGATCCATATAGGCTGAGGCTAGCCATAATTTTTCACAGCCAGCCTCAACACTCACTGCTGTAACATCTCCGCTACTAAATTGAAGAAGAAAAAAATATTTAGATAACTTTTCGGTAAAAACACGATCCGATCTTTTAAGAACTGCTTGAGTATAATAATGTATACCACGTCCGAAGCATCACTCTCCTGGCCGACCTCCGCCCGCTTGACCGTCTCCCACTGGGTCCGTTTGCCGTCGCCCTCAAGCGGGTCTTTTGCACCACGCATCAGCCTCGTCTTTTTATTTATTTTAAGGGTGATCGACCCGAAGCCGAAGTTGATCACTCCTTTTGATTTTGCAAGGGAGGCCCGAAATTCTTTATTGATTAGCATGATAGCCAATCTAAAGCCTCCCTTAGTCTCCTCTTGCGTTACATCCTACAGTCTTCCATTGGAAGATCGGGATTTCTGGTCGACGGATAAAGGTCGACCGATCTCTGTTCTGAGCACGCAGTCCAACCCGCATCTCTGCATAAAGGGGGTTATCCCGAATTTTCTCTGAGGGCCTTAAAAAAATGGAGTTTAGTGCATTGTATACCATCCTCTTTTTCTCCGACGTTATGCTCCCATCTTCCTGACTTCTGTCAATGACTGCTAGCACCAACACGTTCAAGATCTTACTGAATAGCTTCTGTTCTGATCCCTAGGAGTACCCCACGTTTTGTCAGCTTGCACATTGTCACCCATTCCAAAGATTCTTTTTGCTCAACTGCAAGCTGCCCCTCAGGAGCCGCAGCTAGTTTCTCAAAAATTTGAACGCCGACCATCTCTCCCAATCAGAAGGATCTCTCTCAATCCCTCACTATTTCGTTTGGCGGTTCCGCTTCCACCTGGCTTCGATGCCAGGGTGTCGTTAACACTTGCCCCTGATGAGGGAGCCCCAGTTTTACGGTTAGAGCTACTCCCTTCTTTTTCATCTTCCAGTTTTTGAAGTTTTTGGCCCCTATATTTCTGTTTTTAAAATCTTCCATGTTTCTCCCACGAGTAACAGAGAAATACAGGTCCACCTGCGCAGAGATATGTAGTCGCAGGTAAAGTTAAATTCAACTGGAAGGTCGCCTGGTATCCAGAGGACTCCGTTCACGGCTGGGCTTTCTTAATTGGGCCCCAGCCCAGTCGATCCTCAGCACGGGTCGCATATCACCTTAATCCAGTCCATTGGCTCACCGAGCACCATGGTCCCCAGCGCTCCTGCCCCCTCCAACATTCATAATCCATTCAAGGGACCCATTTCATTCAAGGGATGACCCATTCGCTACTTCGGGTGTCCCACTCACTCCTTGGGGGCCCTAGAGCGCAGTAAGATGCGACGCGCAGTTTGCCGTGGTTAGTAGTCGAAGATTTTGGGGCGCCATCAGTTCGCCTTTCCATGATGGATATCATAGGCATTCAGTACTTTGTGAGCTGAGGTTAACCACTCCCCAGTTCCCTGATTGTTTTCTCCCAGCACAGCTGCGGGGCGTCTTATTTAATTAACCGCTTACCTACCTATTGAAACGCAGACCACAATCCACCACCTGCGTCCCCCTCCCACCTGCCCTGGTTGGATTGGAAAAAATGCTTCCAGAAATATTTTAACCTTGCGCGGCAGTTTCTTGGTAGGAACAAAGTGGCTGCCTGGGTGAAACATAAGGTATAAAGGTATACATATTTTAAATAACAGGTATAATAAATAGTCCAAAAAACAACCTGCAACACAACAATACTGAGGTAGGGGGCGAAACTATGGTAAAGTATAACGTTTATTTCAAATCTTCTGCAGCAGCTTCATAATATTCTAGAATAAGTAACTAAGTATTAAACCTTTCTTGATTGTGTTGAGACTAATCTTTTGTCTCTTCAACATTGTTTTATAGTTATACAGTTGGTCCATCATATTATTCAAACGTTACCTACGAAGGATATCGTTTACAACTATAAATATATTTTAAAATCTTTAAACGTAAAGAATAAAAACACGGATGGAATCAATCATTTATCCTAATTCCATCAACTTAGATTGATAAGTCACAAATGCCGAACAAAAAACAATATTTAAATTTTGATTTAAGATGTCGCATTGGAATGAATATTATAAGACAGCGTAAACATGGAATAATTTTGATCCATCAATTTATGAATTTTTTGTTTCTGTATATAGAAACGTCTTTATACTTCTATTGATCTACTCCAAGTCTAATATCCATTGTCTTGAATCATAATACGCCTTTGAAATTAAATTTTGCTTTCTGTGTCTATACGCAGCGCTACAAAGTCGCGTATAAAATCGAATTGATTAAAAAAATGATTGAAATGATTGATGATTAGATTAATGGAGGTAATTTGAGACGTTTTTTTAGGTTCTTATAGAGAATGCTGTGGAATTTTAATTTATTTTGTTCATGTTGTTGTTGTGTTGTAAATTGTGTATATATATTGGATAGGATTTAAATGGGATAAATGACTAAAATGACAATGATACAGTTGATTAGTACTCGCTCTTATATTTTATATATGTGTACGGCGGGATAACCATGAAAAGGATAATTTTGGTCTAATCAAATGTGACAGTTTTATTGAATTTAATTTTATGCTGCATCTTTGTGGGAATTTCGATTATTTGAATATACGACTACATGATACGATATGTTTCGGTTTCGTTGGTGGTTAATTGCCGGATTAAAAAGGAAACGCATGTCAATCAAGTCACAAAATAATTAAATTACGAGTAGTTTATTTGCGATACGATTGGGTATTACAAGATTATAGCCAATCTGAATAAAATAAAATTATAGACGGAAATGTAGCTGTGTTCTACAGTGGCATAAACATTATTTCGCAAACCAATCACTTTAAAACACAAAAATTTGGGACCTTCGTCTATCTCCCCGATATAAAAATGTTATCATGGGTTTCCTTATTGGTGGTATTGGGTGGTAATATATAGTAAAAGAATTTCATGACAGGCCGTTTCTCGATAGAGTTTTATTCGATTTTGATATTTTTATTGAAAATTCTGGATCAAAAGTGAACGGATGACGGTAATGCAGTTCGAAAAATACATAATATAGAATCCGCGAGTGAAACGCACTTTTTGCAATAAATGCCATTCTAAGTCCGCATCAAATTTAATTCGTATTTTATTCGATCAAGTGATTTTAGGTTGGATATTTCGGGGGACGAAATTTTTTCTTAATGGAAAATAACAAAATGCAAGAATTTGAAAAAAGATGGTTTTTTAAATAAATTATTTTAAATAATTAAATTTCGATTTTTTAAAGAAAACGTACGACTAACCCAGCACAATTTGTCAATGAAAGACGGTCCAGAAGTTCTGTTAGAGTTCTGGTAAAAATTGAGAAACGGGCTACGGCGGAATCAAAATAAAATAAAAATTGTAACGGTAATTTTTTGTAATTTTTGGTTTGGCGAGCGACTTTAAATCCACCTTAAAAAAATTTGCTCACAATAAACGTGAACTTAAAAGCACTGAAGCGGTGCGAATACACAACTGGTATTCATAGGACTATAGACGAAGAGGTGCTGTGCTATGGTATCTCTAGGTAAAGGTGGTATCTCGAGTTCCACGAAATTTTTCTTGTGATAATTACCAAGAAGGCTGATAAGCTAAGTAGTTTTATATTTTGTTTTAAATAAAGAAACTAGCCATTCAAAAATTATAAAGTTGTTTTATTTCGAATTCATAAATTTAGCAATATTTGGTTACGGAAATCATTTGCTCTCTGATAAATACTGCGCATCTTGTTGATCTCCTCGACTTCTTGCAGCATTAGGATATCATTAAAATTGGCAACATTAAAATGTTGCCAGATATTATGAAGAACAGCTGCAACGTTTATAATTTTTATTGATTTTTTAGGCGAATAATGAAGATGCCTGGCTACTCGAAGAAAACAACGACACTAATTTTTCCACACGCCTATTGTACGTTCTACAATGTTTCAGGCAGAACTATGGCTTTTGCTGAACCGAATTTTGGGCTCTTCACTCCCGTACTTCTATATGGCGTAATAAACCATGGCTGTAACGTACGTAAACGCTGTGTTGTTTAGTCCAAAAAAAAATTATAAATCATAAAGAAAATTACTTTACAAAAAAGGTGGTGAAATGTCATCATAAACTCAGAAAATGTTTACTTAATGTGCATTTGACAACTGGAACATCAGGACATAAAATAAACATCAGGCGAAAAATGTCTATATTGCAAAATTTACCGATAAAGATCAACTTCAATATTTAACCTTTAACCCGAAAAATGCCGTTATACAGAGTTAAATGTAACAAATGTAAACTTAAATTTGTCAGCCGAAGAATGTCAATAAAACACATATGTAGCCAGGCCACAGTCACATCTAACTGTGATAAAAAGTTTGCATACGTCAGGATTTTGTCAGATGAACGACTAGCTGACTATACCAATTCGATGGAACATGAGCCTAAGTAGAATTTGTTTCTATGTTTGGAGTGAGTTTGGTGAGGTTACAGGGAGGTGAAATGTTACTGTTTCCATTGTTTCGTCGGAAAAACTGTCAACTATTAGAGATTTTGCCAATCTCGGTTTGATTACTTTATAGTTGTGGATTTCTGTTTTTTCTCGTGTCGTCTCGATAAAATCGTTCTATCATTCGAGAACCATGATAACCAATAACCTGACTATGTAAAATCCAATCTGAAAAATCTGAAAACAATCCATATGACAAAATCTCGATTAACAAACGGTTTTATTGAGCAAACATGGGGAGAATCAAAATCACCTTTTATCAGACCAACCTCAAAACTATGATTAAAATCTGATCTATGGTCATTAGCCCTTGAACTTTCATAGTCAGGGCCCTTAATGTTGATTTTGACTCGCATCGAAACAAAAGAGAAAACAACAGTAAAAGTTGCATACATTTTACTTTTTTCTTGTCGAGTTCAATTGTTAGGCCCCAGATTAATGTTTATCTGGCAAAATATCGAACGACAAACGATTTTGTTGTAAAATATGAGGAAACCAAATTTTCAACCTTATAATCAGACTCACCCGAAACTTATATAAAAAAAAGAGTGAGTCCATTAGTACTCTCAATGAGATGTGTAAACATAGCGTGTGTATAATGCGTCCGTACACGTACAGTTTACTTTGAAGGAAGAAGGAATGCAAATTCACTAACCATAGTTTTTCATTTGTTTATTATCGTTAAATTGGTCTATTACTCTTTCGCTATAATTGACGCAATTGGATTATGGTAGCTAAAATAAGATACATATACTGTCGACTCTATCTTTTCTAATTTTCATTGAAAAACTGCACATTAGTCGTTCCATATTTCGTAATAGATATATTTCGATCTGAGTTCATGTGCAAATCGAATTCGTCTCGCAGGAAGTTTATAAGTGGTTCAGATTGAAGAACAGCAAAATTAATAATGAAACCCCCGCTCATAATCATTGGCAGAAGATGGTAGTCTTCTTAGGACAAATTTTGAAATTCTTTTAGAATATGGAGCAAGGACGAAATGTATGAACTACAACTACAGAAAGCATCTTATTCCCATTGAGAAGCTGAAGTTCAGCCGTGTATATATTATCAATGGGTTGTGTTGTTACCGTCATATCATTTGTTAGTCCAACGATGACTTCCTTATGCTGAATGTATAAGTTCTACTTGCATTTTTATATATTGCTAATGCAGCAACCCACTGGAACATCTGGAACATCTCTCTTGAACTGAACGCATCATTCAAAATAAATAATATTAACATGCTCGTCATTGCGTATCCAGATCTCGGGAAGCAAGAAAATTGACATACCTCCGGCAGTTGAATGTTAAAAAGCAGACGTCATTATTATCTCGTACAAAATTGGCCATTACAACTTGAGCTATACATAGCGGATTTGTAGTGAGGAAAATAATAACGCTTAACATTAATTATCAGATTGTTGTTTCGATTAACAATTGAGATTTTTCTAGAAATGGGCACCAAACATCGGTCGATATTTATTTTCTGCGCCCATCCAGCTTTAAGCCGCCTGTGGCCCTATTCGGTCTTTCCCTGGGAATAGGGAATTGGGAAAATATTTTCATAGCATTTTTGTCAAAATTATATTTTTCTGGCCTACTGAGGGAACAAGTTTGGTGTTAATATTTTCGAAACAAAGTTAAATGGGAAAATATTTTTCCCTATAAAATTTTTGTGGAACAAAAGCTTCCCAATTAACTTTGTTTTAAAAATTTTTGCACTAAACTTATTCCTTCAGTAGGCCAGAAAAATATAATTTTGACAAAAATGCTATGAAAATATTTTTCCCAATTCCCTATTCCTAGGGAAAGACCGAATAGGGCCACTGACCTTCTTGCCTTGTGAATTTGTACCGAAATCCATCCAGAGTCGTTTGACACTTTTTAATGTTGACGTTTTCATCGTTCTAGTTTTCCGGTCAGGATGGCTGCATTCGATATACCTCAGACAGCCCATATTTCCATTCATCGTCAATCTGTTACGTCAATATTGATTTTGAGAAAGTAAGGCCGACCTATGACAAGTGGAAGTTCATACGGCAAATTATTTGTGTTCACTATGCTCATTTTATGGATCTTTTGATGGAATTGCTACTCCGGCAGCCCACTGATCATCTCTCTTGAACTGAACGCGGCATTCAAACCTAGGAATATTAACACGCTCGTCATTGCGCAGACAGGTCTCGGAAAGCAAATGAATTGAGCATATCTGTGTGACTGTCACCTGAGACTCTGGCAGTTCAATGTTAAAAACAAGACGTCATTATAACCCCATTTAGAAGAAGACATGATCATTGATAGCCGACGTGATGAATAGCTCCTGCAGACTCGTTACTCGTGATAAAGCAATATACACAAGTGTTGACTGTGTTTTTAATCGTAAGAGTATGTAATTTCGTAATCGTAATTCGTATCGTAATTTTTTTTTTTTTGATTTTTCTGATCGATGGAATTGTTGATGGTTTCCATTTGATTTTTTAAATTAGTTTTTTTGTTTTCCCTATACTATTATACATATACATACAAGCATAGCATGCCATGTATAGTAAAAAAATTGTTTTTATTGAGTTTGTTGCATTTTTTTTTAAACGAAGTAGGTACATACGTCATTTCCGTTCGTTTCATTTACAAGTTTACTCTAATACAAAAATTTTTGGTAGGCGCGAGCAAAGATGTTTACACATCAAAAATCTACCTATTAGCCCATGGGCCATCGAATTTGCATAATCACATCTGGCAAAATGTCGAACTGGTTCGTTATCGAAAAAAACTTGGGGAAAATTAATATTTGACCCCTATAACCTCATTAAAACAACCCCCAAACTCTTTAACCAGTGTTCACGACTCAACGATTGTCGTAGTCAAAATGTTGTTTATATCTGACAAAATTTCGAATGTCCAACGATTTTATTGTAATCACGAGAAAAACCAAAATTGTATCCCTATAACCTCATCAAACCCACTTTAAACATTTTATCAAAATTTACCTATAGTATTATGGGTCAACGAAATGGCATAGTCAGATTGTTGTCTGTCTGGTGAAATCTAGAATGACGATAGATTTTATCGACAAAAAACGTATGGGAAATCAAAATGTCACTCCTTCACCAATCCTCATCAAACCCACCTCAAAATTTACTTCAAAGTCTACCTATTAGCATAGGACATCGAATTGGTACAGTCAGATGGGTGTCTATGATGAACGATTTTATCGAAAAAGCGCAAGAAAAATCAAAATTTCACCATTTACCAGACCAACCTCAAACCTCTTTAATTAATTCTTAATTAAAATGAAAAGCTGTTTTTATTGTGGAGCACAAGTATATGAAAAAAAAATCTATCTACCCAAGTAACATTTTGTGTATTCTATGATCACAATTTATTCTTGTATACTTCACGGAATATTTACTGTTGTGAAAATTTGATGCTGTTTCTATACTTCAATAAATTCTGGTTTCAAAATTTCTACAGTAAAGTTACACTGTAAATGTAAACTTATAACTACAGACGAAGCGCTTTTGTTTATGTTCCATGTCATGGCATCATTACGGTTACAAAACTTCTACTGTTTGTATAATTGATGAGAGCTTATAACTACTGCGTAGACATGCTGAACATTTACTACATAAATGTATTTTTACCTTGTTAAATCCATTACAGTTCGCAACTTCGAAAATAGCTTATAGCTACTGTATACGTTTACTGAATATTTTGCTTGTTAATGTATACCTTGAAGTACATTATACACTTTTCATTAGTACACATTTGATTTTATGAGTAGAGGCCGTAATTAAATATAAATATTGAATTGTTATTGAAAACCTGAAGATAACATGAAGAAAATCGCTAAACCGTTCCAGTTTACATCGTCCTACTATAGAAAAGTAAAAAAATTAACAAATTTAAAAAGAAACAATTTTAATGAGCTTTCTACAAGGCAGCTTTCTCAAAATAATGCAAATCCTTCACATCCTTCAAAAAATGTAAATCCTTTACCTGTGATATACAACGGTTCCAGCATTTAAATATCAATAATGGAATACATTTTAATACGTAACGTTTACAAAACATATACCAGTATAAAAATTTAATAGCAAATTGTAACGGCATATTTACGTCTATTTAACCAATACGTATCATGTACAAGTTAACATTTTGAAAAGGGATATGGAACTGTGATTTTACTTCTACATATCGTATACTTAGCGGGTACGTATCATTTACATGTAAATATTGTTAACAAGAAAATGTAGCCATACATTCACTTCTACGTAACGTGTACGTAGCATTTACGTTTAGTGAACAAGTAGAAGTATTGAATCAGATAAATGTAAGTAAATATGTAGATGTATTTAAGTTATACAAATCGTTTACGTTTCGTTTACAAGTATATAATTCTAGTAGGGAAGCGTCAATGTAAATGAATTGTAAATATCTGTATTTAATTAATTCTCAAATTGTTTACATATAGTTAACATGTATTTTAAAGATTACAGATCGGAAAATCGGACATATTAACCACGAATTAATAATCAGCCATATTGACAAAAAAACTGAAAACAAAAATAAAAATTAAGATTTTTGGAATTACATTCATTTTTAGGAATTCTAATGCCCACAGTACAACATAAACTTGTGTAACGATAAAATTAAAATAACTTTTAAGTAAAAATTTTTTGATTTATTTTCGTTTCAAAGAAAAAAAATTCACCGTTTAATTGAATTAACTCAATATTTTAAAGGCGCATCACTATTTTCAAATTATTTTAGAATTTTACTCGAAAAAATGATATTGGTTTGTAATTTTCATCATGCCAATATGCAAAAAAATTTATTTTTGAGTTGAATATTTTTTATTATTAAATTAATAATAATAATATAAAAAAAAGATTTGTTTGTTATTCTGTAAAGATATATATTAATATATTTATATATTAATATATTAATATATATAATTTATAAATTTTTGTTTACAAAAATAATCTATAGAGTTTCAAAAATAAAATTAAGAAATAGTAACTTATTTGTAATAGATCCGCAGCCATAACAAACGTCTACTGTTTTCGTACTGTAAACTATACTGATTTATTTGTAGCCTTACAATATTTATACATTAAATGACTTTGGTAAACGTACAGCATAAGCGACAAATTAATTCCCAAAATGTATACCAAACAATTGCAGAATGATTAACGTGTGTTTACAAGTGTAACTTTACAACTACAAAGTAAACTTACAGTAATTACTTTGTAAATCGAAATTGTTACTTGGGTACGGTCACGAGTCATTGAATTGGCATATTTTGATTGGTACACAGAAAAAAAAGATTGCTAATACTAAGCAAAAATCGCATGATTTAATAATTTTTACCCCTTGATATTCAACCTATCAAGCCCATTGTTTGAATTGAGAAATAGCTCGAATAATACTATTAAATTAGAATTTCTTCTTCTAAGATAGTTATTTTTTAAATCAAGAAAGCCCTACTATATTAAATATAGAAATTACTTTATTAAACTTTGAAAGTAAATTTCTAAAATAAATAAAGTAGCTTGCTCTCCTTAATAGTATGAATGTCTAAATGTCTTTGCGATTTAATAAAATTAAGCTTTTAAATTACTTAATCTAAGCAAGTGTTTGCTTTAGGTAAGACAATTTTATCTGGATTGCTTGCTGATTTTGAGAAGAAAGAAGGATAAAATTCATAGTATTGTCATTTAATTATAGAAACTGGCTTGATAGTATAATGTAAGCTGAAGATTGCTTTTTATTAAATGCTTGCTAAATTGAATACGAGGATGTATTTATAAAGGAAACTTTCTAATGCTTAAATTTATAAGCTTGCTTCTATCAATTATATTTTTTACTAAAATTGAATAAATTTGATCATAAAATTTAATTTTACATTTGATGAACTTAAGCAAACAATTGCCATATAAAATATTTAATACTTACTAAAATAATGCGAATTACATATAATATTCTGGACCTGGTACAATGGCTGTCTTCCAGTATAATGTGAACTTTTTTAACATTTACTCGAATAGAAGGGTAACCCATTCCTTCTTATTTATAAAGTAAAATAATGGGAAATTTTAATAAACAAAGATTTGGTAATATGTAATTTAATTTTATTTATAAAACCTCAATTACATTTTGTAATAAAATAAGAATACATAAATCATTTATTATTAAAAATTCAATCAATCTACATTTTTTATTTACTTATATATATATATATGTACTATATAAATTAAATATTATTATTATGTATATATGTATAAAATATGCTACATAGATATTAAAATATAATTTTAAAGAAATCCTGGTTTTATGCATTTCTCACCATTTACCAGTGTATGAAGCAAAATCGGGTTTTTGAAGAATGAATTCAAAACAATAAAAATGTATGAATTATGACAAATTGAGTTATCCGTAATATAAGCTCGATAATTTTCATCGAAACGAGTTAAATTTATTTCCTGAGTAATAAGTATAACATTTACTTCTGAGTAGGCAATGTCACAAATTTTCAACAAACGTGTTTTAACTGAGTCAAATATATAATTTTTTTTTTAAATCGGTGACGTTTTAAACTTAACACGTTGTTGGGTTTTATAATTGAATTAACTTCAGTTCCAAATGAATTTATGGAATTTGCCATTGGTGGTTTACAAACTTTTATGTTTGCTTTGTTTGTAAGTATAGTACCCGGTTTCAACACATAGTGCAGCTGTTTACAAAAAGTGAAGTTTCTGTAGTGTTTAAGGAAAATGAGAAAATATATAATATTAGTTTTATGAAAATTTAAACTATTATAAATTTCGATTACCTTCCTCCTCTGGTAACAATTGAAACTGGTTAATAACGGCCTTGTTTTCTCCTATCTCCATTATAGAACGGCTTGTATATTTATTGAAGTGTTTTCCCACTTTTCAAATAGCTTAAAACTAGACTGTAGGTATAATACCTCGAAACCAATATCGATCTGAAAATAAACATGTGTCGTGTGTAAGTAGAGAGAACAAAGTACTTTGTTTTACGAGAGATGAAAATTGTATAAAATCGTGTCATTAGACTTAATAGTGATATTTTGACGAGTAATTTACTAGTATGCGAGATGGAGCGCAGCATAGTCAAGAGCAAATGCAAACATTGCGAGTCAAGGAAGGTCACTTTAATCCAATAGCACATATACTATTTTTTCTCCAAAAAATGAAAAATATTTTGTAACTATATATAATTTCACCAGCGCGTGCGTGTTTAAAATTTTTATATTTCAAATTTCATAAACAAAAGGAATTATTTTATTTTAAATAGTTTGAAAATGATTAAAATTGTTTCCTTATTCGTAACAAATGCATTCGTTAATTAAAAATAGTTTACAAATTCATAATAACTCTTCATCTAAAATAAACACCAATTCCTTCTCCTTTTACTTACCAAAAACGCATTAGAACTACACTAATGGGTGAAACGCCAAATTATTTGGATACGAGTAACTAATATTAAAATCAAAATTTTACATCAATTTTTATAATTTATACAGCACGTATATTACAGCATTCTTTTTTATAACAAATTCACAAATTTTTTATATTTTAATATTTTTCATTCTCACTGAACACTACAAAACGTTTTTCTGATCACACATTAATCTTTCGACTAAAAATAACACTATAGTCATTGACCACCCGATTGGTTTTATTTTTTAAAAATGCAAATCAGCAATTACTTGTAAAACACTTATTATTACACTCTTAGACCTTTTATAAACATATTTAGAGAACGCTTTAATTAAAATTTAGAAGTTTTAGAGAACGTTTTTGACGATTTCACATTACACTTTCAACTGAACTAAAATAGCATGCTCACCAGTCTTTTCTGTGTATAAATGTCAACTGCGCATGAGTGAAATCAGCAAACATTTATAAAATGGTTAAAAATTAAGAAAGATATCTAGAATCAAGATAATCCTTGCTGTATTTTAGCAAGCTTGATTATTTTAAATAAACGATTGCTACAATTGAGCAAGCTGATTCTAATTTACGTTTGCCAGTTCACCAATATTTATATACCCGTGAACTATAAATAGTTATATACCCGTGAAAATATCCAAGCTTGCTAGAATAGATCAAGGATGATCTTGATTCTAGACATTTTTGAAAATGTTTAATCATCTTAGAAATGTTTGCTGATTTCACTCGAGCGCAGTTATCATATTACAATGTACACATATTTGTATGTACACATAGGTATGCAAATTTTACTGTTTTTTATATACATAAAATTTTGTTTAGATCCCAAACATGACCACAAGCTAATTGATTTATTGCGTGGCGATTGATGCGAATGGTATGGTTTTGAATGTAATTTAACCAAATATAACTGTACTGTACAATCACTGAAGCTTCGCTCTGATTTTGTTTAAAGTTTTGTTTGGGTTTTCTTTTAATTTTTGTCATATATAGTAAACTGGAAATAAAAAAACAATTTATTATTGAAACGAAACGTTATTGGTGATTTCACTGTTCACGGAACCGTACTCGTCTAAAGTACTAATTGCGATAAAATAATTACTTTTGAGTGCTTAATATTTATACGTATTTATTATGCGTATCATTTATACATGCCATCTTGGTTATAGGCTCGCAAGATCATCCGTGTCCAAACAGTAAGTTCAAATTGAACGAGCTCTCGATTCTGGATCTTGATGTGAACATGCACAAATGGGGTTCATATACCAAAGATCGTCATCTGTTTTCTCCACTTTATTCGTTTATTTTTATAGGCTCGATTTTAACAGTGGAATGGGACATACCAACAGTTTCCCATTTGATAATAATAAAATTACGTATCTGTGTCAGTCATCTTGATAATTTCAGCACCTTTCAACATACGTGAATGAAATTTAATATATGTTTAAAAGTGATGTTCGAAAGATCACTGTGGCAAACTGTGTCACAGTGAATTGAGAATTTAAGTAAATAATCCTATATTAACTCTTGTTTACGTTTCTTGTGGTTAATATCGAAATAGGGCTAACCAAATCATTATCGCAAGGATTATGCTAAACGACTTAATTTTTAATATATAACCCGTATTTATTCGGAGACAATATTTTATTGTGGAATATTATTCCAAAAGAAAAACAACAATGTATAATAAATACGAACTTAGCCTGAAATTTTATAATGTGAGTATTTGAATGAAATCATTTTTAATATTTAAAATATCCTTTGTTGGGACTCAAAAATAGGATTTTAAAAAGCGATATATTACCTAATTCTTAATTTTATCAAACATAGAATTATTTTAGATAATTATTTAATCAAATTCAAAAATTATTTAATAACCAAACGATTATTGATGCTTTGATCGAATAATAAAGATTAAAATTAAAAGTAAACTCTATCTCCAATTAAAAGAATGAAACATTGATTTTAGAACCAATTGTTTTTTTTATATTATAAGCTATTGATATACTAGTTTCTCGTATTTAGCAAATTTTTGAGTGATATTGAAACATACTAGCTGCTTGATTTAAAAAAAATATTCTAAATTTAAGAATTGTATTATAAATAAAATTTAGAGAAAATACAATAAAAATAAATAGAAATTTTCTCGGTTTAGTAAAAACTGCTAAAATTTTGAATTTGGCCTGGCATTTGAATCGAGAAATACAGTTTATTGATTTAAGCAACTCAATTTTTTTCTGTGTATCCAACTTGCAAAATCTCGAGCGACAAACAATTTTACCGACAAAACATATAAAAAATAAAACTTTTAGCCCATTTTAATGAATCTCACTAGACCGGCAGTCTCACCACACCCATCCTAAAACTATAATCAAATCTATGATCGTGGGTCTTCGAATTGACATAGTCGCATTGGTTTCTATCTGGAAAAATCACGATTGTTGAATGGTTTTATTGAAAAAAGCTTGGGGCATTAATATTTTTACCCTTTTACCTCATTAAAACCACCCGAAACAGTTTTATGACTATCTGGCAAAATCTCTGCTGAACCTACAACCTCATTAAATCCACCACAAACCTATACACGATCATAATATGGGATATCGAATTGGCGTAGTCAGATTGGTGTCTATGTGGCAAAATAACGAATGACGAACGATTTTATCCACTAAACATGGGGAAAATCAAAATTTTACCCATATAGCCTCATCAAACCCACCCAAACTTATTTTGAAAATCTATCAATGGTCATGAGCCATGGAATTGGCATAGATCGATCTCTGTCTGAATTGCGAACAATTTGAACGACATTTATAATCCGATGATTACTTGGTTATCTTAAATTCTCAAGCCTTTATTTTCGAAAAAATTTAAATTCAAAAATCTATCTGTCCTTTTCATGACTAAAACAGCATTATCCGGATTAGAGGCCGTTTATCCCATACCACTCCCTCTTGCTCAATATTAAACATCCTATTCGTCTCCCATCGAATTATTATTTATTAACCATTTACATGTCAAAATGTTACAATTGGATCCAAAAGCATTTCTGTAAGCCGCAGGCGTCAAAAGTTCTGACCTTTAAGCGTACGAAACTTTACACATATGCCAGTTAATCATTGCTTTAATCAAACAAGCTGAGTTTGTACTTAATTTTTGAAAAATCTACCAGATGTCACAGTGATATGCCACCACTGACACCGGACCACTTTATGATTGGCAGTTAAGAATGAAACTAATCCTTTACTAAGAATATTGACATCTAGTTCAACAGTTACATTAGCCCCTTTGGACTCGGTGGTCATCGGATTTTCTGCTACAACTTCAACAGCGTAATTTCTCGGCGACTTGTTTAACCAATAGTGAAGTGTAGTCAACTCACCTCCTTTAAAATGGAATTTTTTTTTAATTAATATTATTTATGTATATAAAATATCTGTTCCAGGCGAGCAGTTTTTGAATTTCAACTATGACATAAGCTATTTAACAAATTATTTTTTAAACGTTCAATTAATCTAGCTGCGTCCAACATAAATATGAATAATCGGTTTTAAAATTTGAAATGTATTAATGATGATCGCCAAACCGATCAAGCCACTACAACTATTATTATACCAAAGGTAATAATTTATAGAAAATATATAATTTATTAAACGTACAGATTTAAAACCAACAACCGCATATTAAATTAAAAGTAAAACAACGATCAAGAATGCTGTTTATGAAATAAAAGACGATCGATGACCTTAAGCTCAAAATATAGTATTTCACATGAAGATCGCCATAAAATTTTAAAAAAATATTCTAAACCATGAATGAATATTGCATGCGAAATGCAGAAACCATATTTTTACAAATACCGAGCAGTAGATATTACAAAAACAAAACAAAAAAATCTGTCGAGATCAGCGGAAAAAGAAGTTAAAATAAATAAATAAATTAAACAAACGAAAAACAAAACAAAAAAAATACACACACAACATATAATTTTATACAATAAATCATTTTGATGTTTGATCTTAGAATGCGATGCGAGTACATGTGATCGTCAAAGAAACCTACATAATGTTACGTTATGCTGAAAATAAATGTACGTTGATTATGATTATTATACGCGATCAACGGCGATCATATTCTTATAGAAACATGTTTTTTAATTAAATAGCAAATAACTATAAACCTATTAAGAATATCATTTATAGTGTTACATGAGCCTGCGGAATTTTCATAAATGTGAATTGATTTTAGAAAAAAAAAAATATGAAGTGATCGTGTTTTCTTTACAGGTGTATATTTTTATTTTTTAAATTAACACATAAAACCTATAAAAATTTAGGATCAAAATCGATAACCAAAAACCAACAATAAATAAAATACCTGCGAGATCGGACTGAACCATTACCAATACATGTTTAGCATTTAAGATAACTTAATTTATTGGTTTTGATTAGAGCAGGTGAATTTCGTAGAAATATAGAAACACACTAAATTTTATTAAATATTTTAATTTATGATTTTTGAAGATCAAGTGAAATGTTGATGATCAAGTCGAATAAAAATATATATGGGACAATAGAGAAACGTCTGCAATAAAAAAAAAATCGTCAAGTGGATTTTACAAAGTATGTCTAGATATTGTATCTTTATATATCTAACACAGCGTGTGTATTTTGTGCCTGAAATCTTAATACACTTTTTTATGATTTTCATTTTTTATGGTATCATATTCTTAAAAGAGGTTTAGTCGTTTCTTTATTTATTTTTTTTAATATTCAAGTAACGTATTGTTTGGGAATATATGTACGGAGATGAAAATTTCAGATTGTACAAATTATTATTACAGCGTGCGTATATAAAATATATAGTTATAGTTGTTGTTAGTAGATTTTGATGTCTTGAGATCAAGTTTTTCTTGTTGTATAACTAACTATATCGTACCAGTGTTTCGATTTTTATCAGTGAAAGTAATTTTATGTGGTGTAATTTGTCCTTGTTGTACAAATTAACGTTATACTTCTTTGATACATATTTCTTTTATTTATTTGTCAAAATTGATTCTTGAGACACACGACGCTTAACTCTTAATATTTTCAATGTTGTGCTCCTAAAAGATGTATGGTTGATTTTATGCTTATTTTAAATGGTTAGTCGCAGTTCTAATGAGAATTTTAATTGTTTCCGTATCTTCATCAACAAGAAACTTTCCAACCTCAGTGGAACTACTTAACTATGAAAGATCTTCATTTTGTAACCTTGTTGTTTATTTTTTATGGTGTAAAATGAAAATATAACATGAAGAAAAACAAATGGTTGGCTATAGTCTACAACTAGACAGATACTATGAAATAGTGTAATGTTTTACCAATGTGAAGTATATGAAATACATTTAAATTATAGGATACTTTTATAATTTGGACAGAAATTTACGCGAGTCCAAATTTTTGTTCACGTGTACATTTCGATCTTCTTATCAGTGATAATTGTAATCATTAAGAATATGTGCAATTTTAATTTGAAAATATATCGTTGTAACTTTGACCGGCTCCCCTAGTGGCTATATCGGTTAGATAGTGTTTCTCAACCTTATTTTGCCGAAGGCCCACTCTCAATTATTATTTTTTTTTGTGGTCCACCTCGTCATAAAATAGTAAAAATGGATTGATGGTTATAGTATACGCATAAAGCATTATAAAACAAAACTTCATTTTTTATTTTATTTTTTTGGGCTATGGGCCAAACTTAAGGTAAATCGTTTATTACGTTAAAAACCGGTTTTAGGGCAGATTTTTCAATAAATTAGTCATATAGTTTATGCAAAAAAAAATGAATTTACCGACAAATTTACTTAAATTTGACTCTTACTTTAAGTTTGGCACACCCTTAAATAAAATGTACAATATTATTAATTAATGAGAACCTTGCGATTACGACTTTTTGAGAATAAAAATAGAACCGTCTAAATCCAGATTCTACTAGATGCAAAAATTGTGACTAATTTCCTGGAATGTGCTACGTCAACAAACGTCGACGTCGAAAATAAATTGCCTTATACAAAATTGAGAAATGTTCAATTTAAAATTTTTCGTATAAGGCGATTCAAGATGGCCGACTTTTAACCAATCAGCGCGCATAATTTTTATGCCATAAAGGCAAAATCTGTACATGTATCACCACCTTTTTTGTTGACGTACTTTTTTCAAGTCAACAATAACAACTTTTGTCGACGTGAATTGTTGCCGCGTCAACAATAAAAATTAGAAAAATAGTAGATTTTGTTGGCGTAAAGGTTAATATGGTTGTTTTATAAAAATGAAAGTACCTCTTGTACTTCAAGCCGTATAGTTGATGTTATTTATTAACAAAAATATATTTATTTACAGTAATAAAAGTAAAGAAAAAAACTTCAAACTTATTTGGCTTTTCACATTTCTTTTGCCAACTATAGGTATATAAAATAATGTACACTGATTAATGTTTTAATTTGTTGCTCTTTCTAATCAATGTTTAAATATGTTTCTAGAATTCGTTGAAAAAACAATAAATTCACTTTTTTTTGTTCGTTTTTTTGTTCGACTCCTTTTCTTATCATTTTTTATATTTTACTTTTATGCGCACAACGCACGATTCACAATTTTGCTGATTTTACAAAGTGGATGTATGCCACTGTCATTTAGTGTCGCTAACAGATTTGAAATGCAATATTTTAAAACGCGAATTATCAAAACTCGATATTCAAAACGCGATATTTCAAAATGTGATATTCTAAAACGCGATACAGTACAAAACGCGATATGGTACAAAATTCGTTATTTCAAAACTTGATATTTCAAAATGCGATACGGTACAAGACGGGTAATAATCAGGCGGGTGAAAGGGAAAAATAATTTCAGTTTATAGGAATTTAAAAATCGATAGGAGCGGGAGAATAGGATCGAGTTATATCAGGCCGGTATCTGCGCTCCCGTCGCTTGGTAAAGCACATCTATACCGTATCGCGTTTAGTACCATATCGTGTTTTGTACCATATCGCATTTTGAAATAACTCCGATCCTAAATTAAACTTACATATAAAAATCATAATTTGTTACATGAGATATATAATGATCATTGATCTTTAAATCACAGAACAATCCACAAATGACTAATAAAAAATATTTAGATATCACTAAATTCAGTTAATTAAAAATAAATTGTAATAAAATAAAATAAATAATACTAAATTATCATTACTAAATTTAATAAATAATTTTATAATCAGAAAGCTCATCAATTTCTGTTTCTAAAATTTTACTGGTAAAATATAGTAGAAGTTTTTTCTAGAAATATCAAGAGCTTTCATGTGAGCCTTATTTCAAAAAACATTTGAATTTTTAATAGTTTTATTCTCTCTAAAGTCATTCAACTCAATCAGTCCGGCCGGCAGTATTAAGTTGAGACAAAGGAAAATCAGTCAGAAATGAGTTGAATTCTGGATTCAGATAATAAATTGTTAACGAATATTTATCGCATCCGAAATATTCTAAACAAGGTTTTACGATGCGTTAGCTGGCTAACTGGATCCAATATTTTTAGCGACTGTTCAGCGGCCAGTTTATTCATAAAAAGAAAATTTATAATTAAACGTTCAAGGCTGTGCGAAGATTATCTTGTGTCGACTGGTGATATCATGCGATTACCTCCATTATTTCCAAAAGCTCTTTCACAATTCGGATGTCTGAATTCTTTTATAACTTCATTTGACTTCCCTTTTATTTTATTTTTTTTCATAACAATCAGGTTACATTAATATTTTTTAAATAATTTTTTGTAAATAAAAACCGAAATGATTAATTTGAATTTGCATTTTTAATACAATAACATTTTAATTGATGATTATAAATAATATAATAATTACGAAGCCAACATATTTAGAATGCGGTCCAATTCGTTACTTATTTTGTGAATACTGACTTATTTGAAATTCTATAAAAGCCTCCTGTCGAATAAATATTTATTGGAAATTTGTTAGAATTATTTTGATGAATTACCAGTTTGGGTGCAAGCCTCGCATAAAAGTCAAACAAATTTACAATAAGTCTAGCCGACAGAAAATAAGTCACGAATTAGACCGCAGTCTTAGTAACATGTTCATGTGAAAATTTGCATTAGAGATGTTTGATGATTGATGAATTTACACGTGGCTTCTGCTAGTCGTGTCATTTGTGGTTTTAATTTTAAGTGACTCGTTTACTATAAAACCAGTGCTTGGCCAAAATGAGTATTATATTAACTACCGACATTTTCAAATACAACACGTCTCAAAACTAAAATTTCAATTGGTTCTATTGCCTCAAGTCACTTATTGGTGTACAAACTGGTTAACTTTTCATACAACTTTAACTTTTACTAACTCACACAACCAAACGAAAAGTGCAATTCTATAGAAAAACATAAAAATTATGACTTTCTTTAATTCATTTTCATTACTTAAATACTGAATACAAATGGCTGATTTTAAAATATATGTTTTTTGAATATGTTCTTAATCGTATATGAAATATAAATTTTAATTACTCAATTAAATTTTCATTCAAAAATATTAATTCAAAAATTGGTTATTTTACACTGCTTCTTATGGAAACATAGAAAAACTTTGCCCTCTAAATAAAATACATTATTTAATATCACGGCTCTTTAAAATCGTAAATGGCTCTGAACAAACAAAATAAAAATTTATCAAAATAATTTTTGTTAACATTACGTCATTGTCGACTTAAAAATGACGTCGACGTAATGAGGCGCATTATTGACGCGTCGACAATAATTGTTTACGCGTCGACGCACATCCCTGCTAAGATTACTATCATTTCCTTGCATCAGTTTGTTCAACAAATTTAGCTTTTCATAAATGTCTCATAAATAGAATATATCGCACTTTGATGCTGTTATTTGTTCTCCAGGTGAATTATCATTGAGGAAGGATAAAATACTATCTCAGATACTAACAACACGGTTAAGGCAATTACCTTTTGAGAGCCATCGAACTTCAGTATGCACTGTGCACGAACAGGCTTTCAAATTGCCTTGACAGAATTGTCGAAACAAAGAATCAAACGTCCTCCTAATTATTTCGCGTCCACAACACAATGTATATATAAGACATCAAGTACTTCTCCTTTTAAATAAGCAATGAAGCTTCGGTATCTACGTACCATCGCAGCAGCACCATCGGTGATTATTTTTTGCAATGGAATACTTTTGTTCATTAAAGTGAGTCTTAACTTCAGAAAAGCTTGAGAGCTGATCATTATATAAAAATCTGACATACTCCATCAGTAGCGCTTCATTGTCGCGTACTGTTGTTACTTCGTGTTGTAAAGCAAATGTCTTGATCTGAATATGTTCGATTATCTGATTTTCCACCTCATCTGCCATTTCATCAATTCGTCTCGATATGGAGCATATATATAGAGAACTTAATTAGAATTACAGATTTTTCATTGAATGTAATTATTGGGATTGAATTAAGATTTTAACGTTGTGTTTAATTATATATGTTGTATAAACATAAAAATGTATCGTTTTATACATCTTAATTTCCTATTTGTATTAGTAATAAATAAAATTTGCATGGCCTGTTTAATTAAGTCCAAGGCACCCTTAATTTATGAATTTAGCATATGACTCCTGATGTACGGTCCCCGTTGGGAAATACTGGGTTAGGACATGCTTAAAATGGGGATCTGAAACCGTCTAACAGAATTTCGAAATAAGCCGAAGCGTCCTTTCATAGAATTTGGGATTTTGTTGTAGCTTATGGCAAATTACACGAATCTCTATTTTTTATTATAGTTATTATTGCTGTAATGTTAGGCAAATTAGTTTGTGTATACTGAAAATTGGGAATAATAAAATCAATATTAATCAAACCATATTCAGCGCTATTTCTCTTTCTGGTAATAGCCTCCACCTGAGGCATCTGAGCTTGCAGTTAGAATAGGTGAAATACAAAATAAGATAGAAGTTTAGAATCTAATAATGATTGTTAGAGCCTACAAGCAGCTGGCGATAAAGCGATGTTTAGGCTGTGAACGTAAACACAAAGAAGCAATAAGATCTTGCGTTTAATCAAGAGCGCTTCCGGCTCAAATCGAACAAATATATACGAATTACAAAAAAGATGGCAGCGAGAGGAAAACTAAAATGTACCTTAGTTCAAACATCCAGAAACTCAGAAGGCGTATACAAAATTTCAAGAAAGGGACGAGCAAATAAGCAAGCTCCAAGGGGCAAATAATAATCACCCTTACTTCCAAATAAATGAACAAGTAGTGATAATATACAACGAATTGATTGCCAACATGGCCTGCCAACTCCACCAACGTTGAGTCGTCACCCAATGGAAGCGGAAGAGTTCCAGAGATCAAAATTCACTCGAACAACACAAACATGGGATCTTATTTAGCAAAATTGGAACTACAACAACTAATAAAGAAGCAGTCAATTCAAATGAGAGGCCTCTATTGCAAAATCGATTAGGCCGGAGACCTTGTCGAATCTTTGACAATACCGGCAATGAAGCTTCCACTAAGAAAAAAACATGAAGTATCTTATACAGAACAATTCTTCGAAAATATTGATAGACAGTATCAAACTTTCATCCTTCAAATAACAACAAATATGAACCGGAAAAAATAACCAACAGATATTCGGTTGCCGATTACCAGAAGTGGAGCGCATGGAATGCACACATTCAGCAAGCTCATCCATGAAAAATACACAGATCAGTGATATGCATAAAAATAACTATCTATAGGGTCAGTTGGAGGGTGCTGTAACCAAATTAATTAATCACCTTCAACCAACAGAATAAAATTACCTGGTTACTTGGGAAAATTTGAACAGCGGGTCTCACAACAGACTGCTGATTTCAACCTATTTAAATACGTTGTTCAGTTAAACTAATTTAAACACAGAATCAACAGCAGTACTGAGGAATCTCCACGATACAAAACCCGAATGTTTGTTCGGCATCCAGAATGCAGGGGTAAATATTGAGTCATAGAACTCAATAATAATCCTGACCTTGGCGAAAAAATTGGACAGCGAGTCAAAAGGATTCTTTGAAATCTTCCTAGTAAACCCAAGAGAATTCCAAACAACAGAATTTTTAAAATTCTTGGAAGGAAGATTTAAATCGTTAGGCCAATCGTAACCAAAAGTCAATATTGACACTCGCAACTTCCAAAACAATACGATACTGCATAAATTGTTGGCGATACTGCATAAATTATGCAGAAACTGTTTATCATCGGAACAGGAAACACATGCAAGCAAGGTGAAGAAACAATGTACCAGATGTAATGGAAGGTATAACACGGAACTGCACCTCGGTTACAAGGCAGAGAAACAGCAAGTAGCTAAATGTTATTTTCAAAGCAATCAGGTTCTGTGATAATTCCCACAGTTATAATCAAGAGGACACGCATGCTCGTCAATGCATTGATTGACCCAGGCTATCGCAGGCATCACTTATCTCTACAAAGGCAGCAAACCTTCTTAGAGCGAGACAAAAACAAGTAAACACTAAAATATCAGGTATGGGAATAAAGGAAGCCGGGCTCTGCAATCACAAAGTTCAACTAAATTTATATTCAAGGTTTGAGAGCTCCTTTGATATTACATTCGAAGCGATGGTGTTCCAGAAATTACCCGACAATATCCTAGATGTCGACTTTGATACCAATAGATAGGTACATTTGCAGCACTTCGACCTATATATGCGACCGATTATCCCCCTTATGTCACTCACGATTTTCATAATTCTTTAGGTACTTCCATCCAAGAATTTCCATCTTCCACAAGCTCGTTGCCAACTTTTTCGAAAACAGTTATTCTCATATTCTTCATATTTCCGGATTTTCTGACTAAATTTCTCGATTTTCGTTCGATCAGCCATCAATTTTTGTCATCTCCTATTCATCCTGGCATTAATGGAAACATCTTCTTCTAGAAAAACAAGCGGTCTCAAAATGTGGCTCTCTTTTTGTTCCACAGCCTCAATGTTTTTGCTTGTCAGCTGCATCCGATATTGAGGTAACATGTTTTGGAGCAGCATATAAACTCTAAATTATTCCTCAAGCGGTGGACATTTTTTTCTAAAAAGCTTCGCCATGTACATAGAAACATTGAAATAGTCTCCATTGGTTCGTGCATTCTGGCCAAAATTCTTCTCGAATCAAAGTGGTCATAATGCCTCGGGTAAGGGTTGAGTCTTACCGGTTTTCAGCAATGTTCGTGAAGGTTGTTTAAGCCAAAATAAAAGTTAAATTGGGAACCCGGACTCTGCTGGAAATCACCCTAATCGAATTTCCCCAAAATCAGGACGCACCGCAAACAATTTCTGGTATTTGAATTCAAAAAATTCATTAAAGCTTATTGAGCTGAGAAAAACATTTTAAAGAATCAGTTAGAGCCCTTCCGTAGCCCTCCGCATTTGAAATCTCTATTTCACCAATTTTTATCAAAACCGTTCGACCCGAAAAAATTTAAATACTGGAACACTCCATCATGACCCAGTAAAATCAAATGAATTTGATTATTTGCCCTTCCAAGCGACATCAAAATCGTTTGATGCGAAAAAATCTGTGAAACAGGGGCAAGGTCAAAACTTTGGCGCTGATTTCTGCTGAAACATTGTACAACGCGACATCTACCAGCATGGTGTAACACCATTTAATATGGTGCAAGGTCACATCTAGCAACATTGCACAACATGGCGCATACCATTGTGCAACATAAAGTACTATAGTGAAAAATACTTTTTACGCTATTTGCCGTAGGCACTTGGCGAAAGACACTTATACTTAATAAACACATTTTATTAAACACTTGTTTTTTATTTCGCAGGATTACATTTTTGAATATTTTAATTAAAACATCGTTCAAAAAGTTTAAAAAATCACTCGATCGATTTCGACTTGTTAGGTCATCATCAGGAGTATCTACTACTCACGAAATAAAAAACAAGTGTTTAATAAAATGTGTTTATTAAGTATAGTGAAAAATCATGCAACATCCCCGGAGGACTCCTAAAAGAGTTTCTCGGAAACCATAACTCTTTGTAATCTTTTCGTTGCAATCTTAACTCCTTTCTCGCGAGTCAAAAATTTAGTCAATAAATGATCCACTAAACAAATTTTCCCGAATATAGCTAAAATCGAAATTAATTTTTAGTTTTTTAAATCCCACATTCACTACTTTTTATCAAAACCGTGCGCCCCAAAACAATTTAAATAAAGGAACCCGTCCCCTACAGAATGACGCGATTAGCTCAACTATGCAATATGTCAGAACCATGACGAGAGAACGTGAAGAATTTTTTTTTTATCACCGGACATGAAATTTCCCTATCGGATCACAATCGGTCTCTGAAACTAAAAAATGCTCTTCCAGAATTATTTATAAAACTCGTGGGAACAGAAAAAAATAAAGAATGGGAACCTGGCTCTACCTATCGCAATCGAATTTTGGCGTCTAAAAGCAGGACTAGCCCCACCGGACGAACTTTCCGATTTTTTCCAAAATAAGGAACAATCGCAATCGGTTCCTATAGTACTTGACAAACCCTATACTCAGCCATTTTGATCAACGTTGTTTTAACAAAGAAGGAATTTTCTCAAATATCAACGTTCAATTCCACAAATATCTCAAGATCATTTATGACACCATTTTCCAATTATATATTTTCGAAAAATTTTCAAAAACGCCTGGATACCTTTCGTTATATCATTCGAATATTAAAATCGATTTGAAGAGGCATACTTAATTAAAGCAATTACTTAGGTATAAAATTTACCGCATTCGGTATGAGAATTAACAAGATTTCTTATTAAATTCTAATTAAAGTTAATTAGTTTTGTATAGACGGAACAAATTATTTCAACGATAGTACATGAGCTGTTGTGTCGATTCGAGATCCCTTTACTAGTTTTTTATTATTACAATTGGAGAGTATATTGATAAAAGACGCTTTACGCCAGATAATTTTAAAGAGTTACCAATGAATCTGAAACTAATTGAATTAGTTGTGTGTTGGCACATTTAAATATTCACACGAACTAAATTTTGTTTTTTGTTGGTGTAGTTTGATAACCGCCGACATCTGTATAACTATATTTGAAAGCGGAGGGACGTTAAAATTTATTTATGATTTTAATTCAATTGTTCGATTACACCTGATTTTTATTTATATATACGTGATCACGACTTTTTTACCGCATCGTTTAGACATCCAACCAACATATATAATACGAGTAGATGAGTTCTTCTTACATACTCTTACGTATTTATATTTTTATTGTGATTATATGCATTGCACCTGCAACAAGTAAGAATTTCTGCTTTATAACGTATACTCGGTATGTTTTGACTTTGCTGTTTCTGCGTTTCTTGTGTATTTTTCTTAAATATCACGTTGAGAAAACAAATTACCATTTTGTTGCTGTTATTGTTTTGTTTTTGGTTTGGTTTAAAAGAAAATTAACAGAGCCATGAACGAGATGAGGAAGGTATACGGTAAAGATATAACAGCAAAGTACAAAATAATATTAAAAAATAACTTGCATTCTTAATTTTTTTTTTTTTTGCTTTTTGTTAAGATGAATGCAGTCAAATGCAGAAAGCTAAGCATAAACTTTTGAAAGGAATAGAAATTTATTGTTTTTTTTTGTTGTTGTTATGCTTAAAACATAAAGGCGAATGAATTCATTTATTTTTATTATAATAATAAATAAGAAAAATATCTTTTAATTATGTGAATTTTAAATGAGTTTGTGTAAAGGTGACTTCATGTTGGTTATAAACTTTAACATGACACTCATCTCATAATGTGATGCGCGCGATCCAACAACGAAGATTATAAATAGGTAGGTATGTGCAAGAAACAGCAATATTGCGGAATGGGTTCATTATTGTTTATGAGAAACGTGTCAATTTACATTATTGTAGGGATAATACCATATAGAATAATGGTGTGGGGTTATATGGGTCACCTCTCATACAATTTCTTTTATTAATATAGTTGGAATTCAAATTCGGATTTCTTAAAATTATCCTGGCTTTGAGTGGTTTACAAATCAATTACTTTATAATAGTGGATGTATTTTCATAGGTAATATGAAATGAACTGTTTGTTTAAAACTGACATCATTTTATGAAAATATTTAATTCAAACCCATTATTGTAGTTTGTGCCACGGACAATTTCCTGTTCCAGGTCGCTGTTTTTTAATGACTCTGAAATGAAATACAATGTTATAATTTATATTTTACTAGCTGACCCTCAATAAATGTTCCTTAAAGTTATTATTAAATTTAAGATAAAATGAAAACTCCAAATTAATTAAATTCAATTAAAGTACAAAAATCAAAATGAAATATATTTTTATTACATTGAAATGAAGGCAAGGCTTTTGTTTTATTGAATTGAATCGAAATGATTCGGGTAGCATTGTTGAACTTTTTTAAACTAACATATTTACTGGGTGGGTTGCAATGGGGTCGATTCCCTTCATTGAAGCACCATGTGATATCACCTTGTCATTTTGTATAGATTCAGGCCACAAACACTCAAGGATTGGCGTTGTGATTTGTTGATCGTCATGGCGAATGCAACACGAATCGGAAATTGAATTCGTTTAAACTTGAATTTCATATCGGTTCAGATCATCGGAATTCTCGAAATGAGAACTTCCTCACCTTTGAACTTTCCTTGGAGTATCGTTGCGTGAATCACATTGCCCATGAGTTTTCTCACCACCAAGCGCGTTCTGTTACATACTTTTGGCTGATTCAGGTTTCGTAGCATCATGATTACTGAGCCAACTTTCAGTTGTAAATTGTGCGGTGGTGATGATGATTTTACTTGCTACCAAAATTTTCGCCATCGCTGAGTGCAATGTTGCATATGTTGAGTTTTCAGCCGATTGTAGAGTTAACGGCAATTTCAACGCTGAATGAGCCGTTCAGCATCCTTCTAGCAATGTGGCCACTATCCCAGAAGAAGCAACTACTACAGCAATATCGGATCTCGCACGGACAGTGGCCAAAATCAATGACATGAGGAATGTCTTCCCAATTGCACCGGGCGCATCGAGGAAAAACTATCCACCATTTCCATCATGAATTGCCTTCATTAACGTATCGTACACTTTTTTCTGTGCAGTGGTACATTGGTTCCAACTGATTGGTTCAATGCATCTCGATCGTATTCATGTTCACGTTCCAGTTCTCGATTGAAAGCGTCGTTCATTCCACGACATGGATTTGGCATTCCTTACTTGACTAACAAACTGCCGCACATGTCTTCGATCAAGATCAAAGCCTGGTTATGTATCTCCTCATTCACCTCGAGATCGGGATTTCCTGAACTGACACGAATTCGATGTAGAACGTCATTCCTGTACTTGCGCAACAGTTCACGTGGATTCGATGGGAAGCATGTCGAAATAATGATAGCAAATAATGTGCGTATCTGGCTTGAAGATGCTGGATTGGTTTCGGGATCAGGAATCTCGGCAAATATGATGGCATCTATTTGGTCTGGTCAAATTCTTTCGACTAACCAAATAAGAATGTGTGCATGCGACAAGCCTCGTTTCTGCCATTCAATCGTCCGTTATTTGTCCGGGTAACAGCATAGTTGAACAATTTCTATCCATTTCAGATTGCACGTAGATGATGAATAGATCTGGACAAACGTAATGGCGAACATATGCCATTGCATCTTGCACATATTCATGCATAAGACGCAGGCTGCCAATGGACGTCACCGGTAGAATAGTCAATCGACCAACATTAGCTGCATCTCCGTCGCTGCTAATTGCATCGCGTAAATGAATATACTCCGCCGAACGCAGTATGGTTTGATTCCACCGAATGAAAATGAGGCGCACCGTTTCAATTTTGACGTACATGTCGACGCAATATTGCTGAAGCAAACGACGAAATCGTAGCAAATAGTTGTCAGCATTTTCACGAATCATCAAACGATATGCGTTATAATTCATCGAGCTGACATTCTTGTTAGTTTGCTCGCCTGAAATGAAATCAGTGAAATTAGTTTCATTATTGTCACTAACGGTGTGTTTCGTATATTCGTTGCAGTTGTCCAGTGTCGCAACGTGTAAGCACAATATCGCGCGGTTCCACGTTTTCACCAACAATCACAATTGCGACTTCATCTATTGTTGGAGCATTAAATTGACGTTCGTGTATTCCAGCGGGTCGTTTATCCGCCCTCACAACTTTCAGTCGTCACGAACCAATGCATGATGTTCATGGAGTAGTTGCTGCAATTCTTGCAGAATTATCCTTTTCATTGCCGTATTGATGGTTTGGCGCCAATCAAGTTGATCCTCCATACTGCCCATAAAATAAATTTGGATGAATTTATGCTGTCCATCTTCAAGCGGTTGCAATGACCAAATTCGGTGGTGAATTTCGCCTTGGATCTGTAAATTCGAAGACGAAATCAGAATTATAGATTTATGGTTACCAAAAGAAAGTGAATGTTTACTCTCTCAAGCAGAAATGACCTTAAATGTTGGATTGAATCCGCGTTCTTCAGTATAATGTCTGCTCCAAATGAAGTCATTTGGAAATACCCGTTGTATCTCTGAGCGTTTGATAGAAAATGTCGTGATTCTGGTGTTTCGCCACGAAGCAATGAATGCAATGGCTCAGGTGGCGCAGGCAATAATGGCAATTTCACCTTGCCACTGAGATAGCACAATCCTTCTTCTACGCTAGTCTTCGTCTAAATATTTATTGTCAGTTTTTATGTGTTTCTAATTAATTTGGAGTCGTATAATTCAAATATATTATCTAAATTAAATAATGCACAAAAAAGTTATGGCGTGGCAACATCTGAATCAACTGGTCTAAATTTCCAAAATCCTAATTAACAAAAATATAAAATTCCATTTTACAAAATAGCATAACATAAAAATAAAAATTCCAATTGTAAAATTTCCAAAATTTATTTTTTTAGAAAAAAAAGTTCATATACAAAATTCCATTATTTCATTAGTTTAATAATATTTGCAAGGATTGGGTGTAATTTGCCAAATCCAAAACTCCAAAAATGAAATTTCAAAATCTAAATTCTAAAAAACATAATTCCGAAATTAAAAATTCCAATAAAACAATTCCGAAAAATAATATTCCAAAAAAACAAAATTCCCATAAAAAATACCAATTTTAAAAATTCCAATATACAAAACTCTAAAAAAATTCCATTTTGTGCCATTCATATTTCCATAGCCATAAAATGTTTTTTTTGGAAATTTTATTTAATTTATAATTAGAAATTTTTCGATTGGGTTGGGTACGATTTGCCAAATCCAAAATTCCAAAAATGAAATTCCAAAATCAGAATTCCAAAAAATAAAATTCCAGAAAAAAAAAAAATTCAATAAAAACAATTCCTAAAAATAAAATTCTAAACAAACAAAATTCCTATACAAAATGCCAATTTTCAAAATACCAATATACAAAATTCCAAAAAATTCCATTTTATGCCAGCGAAATATGAAAGGCTTTTCATCGCTGGCATAAAATGGAATTTTTAATTAGGAAATCTATTAAGGTTTGTTCAACGGTATCTTGCAATTTGCTAAAACCGTTACAGTGCTTGTTTATTAATGACTGTACCATACACAAGTTTTTAGTATATATTAGTATGTTTCAAAGGGGGATCGGTCTTCCAAAAAAACGCAACCCTTAATTAAATAATAATAATTAAATTAATTAAAATAAACCAATTACAATTTTTGCGAAATGCTGAAAATATTATTAAACTAATGAAAAAAATGGAATTTTGTATATTGATTTTTTTTCTAAAATAAAAAATATTTGGAATTTTCTCAATTGGAATTTTGAATTTTGATTTTTATGTTATGGTATTTTGTAAAACTAAATTGTATATGTTTGTTAATTGGGATTTTGGAAATTTAGGCCAGATGGAATTTTGTTTTTTTGGATAACCGACCCGTCCCCATGTATTTTAGGGTAAATTTGGGAATGGGTCGGTTATCCAAAAAAAAAATTCTAATTGGCCTAATTTGCGGAAATCCTAATTAACAAAATTGGGATGGAGACAAAATTCCAGAAAAAATTCCAATTCCATTATTCCAAAAAAATTATTAATTTTTTTTTCAGTTTTCCAAAGTACAAAATTCCAAATTCTAAAACTCCAAAATTATCCATAAAATTAAATTTACCCTTAAATACATCTATGACTCCTTTGAAATGCGAGTGCTGAATTTATGGACCAATCCATCTTATATGTCAGTTAGTATAGGATGTCCTGGTGTTGAGTAATCTTTACATAGTTGATATAAGTAAATCGGACGTCGCGAGCTCTACGATTTCGGCGTAAAAGATAGAACGTAAAATCTGATTCACTTAGGAGTTAGGAAAGCAATAAAACAATAAATTATATTCCAACATTTTATTTACGAGTATTAATCAAAACAACGATCTTTGCCAAATTTGATAAGAATTAGTTTTAGTCATTTTATATTGCTTTAAGAGGTCTTATTTCTTTTCCAGCTTCGATCTTAAAAATATGCGTATATAATAACATTTTATTCTATTTTCTATGTATGTACTAAAGTACAGCAATAATCCATTACAATTTATTTTCCTCAGAATAGAGAAAAAATCGCCCGATTTTTGCTCTATTCTGAGGAAAATAAATTGGAATGGCATCTTGGATTTGGAGATTTGGATTTGGAATTTTTGTTTTTGGAATTTTGGGTGTGGAGTTTTGGATTTGTAATTTTGGTTTTTGGAATTTTGGATTTTGTACTCCAACCCAACAAAATTATTAACTTCCATTTTTCAAAATATTATAACATAAAAATCAAAATTCAAAAGTACAATTGAGAAAATCCCAAAATTTATTTATTTTAGAAAAAAATTCCATATACAAAATTCCATTTTTTCTTTAGTTTTTTAATATATTGCGCAAAAGTCCTAATTGGTTTATTTCAATTAATTTAATTATTATTATTTAATTTTTTCAATAAATTTAATTTAGTTGTTTTGAAAAACTATTATTTATACTTATTTTATTTATTTACGCTTATTGTTGTGATTCTAGAAAACAGGGTTGCGTTATTTTGGAATACCAAATGGAATAGCAAATTGCAAGGGGTTGAGTACGATTTGCCAATTCCAAAAATGAAATTCCAAAATCAAAATTCCAAAAAACAAAATTCCAGAAACCAAAATTCCAATAAAAACAATTGCTAAAAATAAAATTCCAAAAAAACAAAATTCTTATACAAAATGCCAATTTTCAAAATTCCAATATACAAAATTCCAAAAAATTCCCGCGCGCGCCTTTCAAATTTCCATGGCATAAAATGGAATTGGTAATTAGGAAATCTATTAGGCTTTATTCAACAGTATCTTGCAATTTGCTAAAACCGTTAAAGTGCTTATTTATCCAATTCGAGGTTGATAAAGTAGAATTCTGTATACCGACATCTGTCAAAGATAAACGTCAAGTACGCTGTCATTTTTTAGTTGACATTTTGCCATTTAAGAATATGGAGCATTTAACAATCGCAAATTGGGTGTTGGAAAAACAGGCCGTCGATGCTGATTTTTCGAACAAAATTTTCTTCAGTGATGAAGCTCATTTTCCTGTGATTTAACGCCTTTGGAGATCACAGATTCTGTGATTTAACGCCTTTGGATTTCTTTTTGTGGGGCTACGCGAAAGATCGTGTTTACGCAAACAATCCTCAAACTCTTGACGAATTGAAAACTAATATTCGTAAGGTAATGGCCGAGATACCGCCCGAAATGTGCCGAAAAGTCATTGAAAATTACCTCAAAAGAATCAAGGCCTGTAAGAAGTCCCGTGGAGGACATTTGAATGATATCTTGTTTAACTAAAAATGGCAAGGATCAATCTGTAAAATGAAATAAAAATTACAATACATTCCGAATATTTTGTGTGTTTTTTTTTAAGTTTACTTTATCAACCTCGAATTGGATAACCCTTTATTAATGACTGCACAATACTCAAGTTTTTAGTATATGTATTTAGTATGATTCGCGGGGGATTGTTTTTCCAAAAAACGCAGCCCTATTTTCTAGAATCACAACAATAAGCGTTGATCAATCTGGTAGACAATGGAAATCTTTTTTGAGTAAAAAAAATATAAATAAAAGTTTCTCAGAACAATTAAATATGTAATTAAATAAAATAGGTAAATTTATTGAAATAAACCAATTATAATTTTTTGCGAAATGCTGCCAACGTTATTAAACTAATGAAAAAATTGAAAAAATGGAATTTTGCATTTGGAATTTTTTTCTAAAATAAATAAATTTTTGAATTTTCTCAATTGCAATTTTGAATTTTGATTTTTATGTTACGGTATTTTGTGAATTGGAATTATATATTTTTGTTAATTTGGATTTTGAAAACTGGCCTAACAGTTGAAATTTCTTTTTTAGATAACCGACCCGTTTCCAATTGCAAGATACCGTTGAATTAACCTTAAAAGATTTCTTAATTAAAAATTCCATGGAAATATGAAAGGCCATTTCGATGGCAAAAAATCGATTTTTTCGAAATTTTATATATTGCAATTTTTAAAATTGGCATTTTGTATATGAAATTTGTTTGTTTGGAATTTTATTTTTATCAATTGTTTTTAATGGAATTTTGTTTTTTGGAATTTTGATTTTGGGATTTCACTTTTGGAATTTTGGATTTGGCAAATCGTACCCAACCCAGTAAATTAAATTTTATGGAAAATCTTGGAACTTTAGAAATTGGAATTTCGTGCTTTGAAAAACTGAAAATTTTTATAATAATGGAATTGGAATTTTGTCCCCATCCCAACAAAATTTCCAAAATAATTTCCATAGGCATAAAATGAATTTTTTTAAGGAATTTTGTATATTGGAATTCTGAAATTTGGTATTTTGTATAGGAATTTTGCGTTTTTGGAATTTTATTTTTTGGAATTGTTTTTATTGGAATTATGGTTTGTGGAATTTTCTATTTTGGAATTTTGATTTAGGAATTTCGTTTTTAGAGTTTTGGATTTGGTAAATCATACCCAACACGACAAAACAGTTACAAATCAAAATAATTTTCAGTACCCGAAAAATATCCCAAATTACCTTTTGTAAATTTTTGATTATTTGGACAAAAAAATTAATCTCAAAAAAAAAATTCCATAATTTCCATTTAATTTTATATTTATTTAAGTCTATTAAATGAAAATATGAAATTGAAATATAAGTCTACATAATATTAAAATATATTTCATATTTTAAAAAAATATCTTAAGAAAAATTATCTAATGATTTAATTTTTACGACTCTTCCGAAAATAGAACCAAATGAGTCGAAATCTGCGTGCGCACGTTTCGACTCATTTTGTTTTATTTTCGGAAAATTTTGGGATTTTTAATTCGATATTTTTATTTTTTTGAGATTTTGTGTTTGAGCAATTTTTTTTTTTGGTAAATATATTTTTAGTATTATGGTTTTTGAGATTTTTGATGTTTGGATTATTATTTTCGGGATGGCATTTTGGGGTATTTTTTCGCTAATAAAATTATTAGCCTTTCGATACCAACCCTTTTCAGTACTATGTATTTAAAATAACACTTTTATTTTAAATAAAATTCCGTTGTAGTTATTAAATGGTTTTTAACTTATTTTTAATAAAAATAAATTGAATTCAGTCTTACGTTTGCGGCAGGAAAAAGTAAAAATAAAATAAAAGGTAACAATTATTTGATACCTAAAAGTCATTTAGTCCGAAATAATAAAATTTTTTAATTATTTCCAGATATTCACAAATGCACTTTACATTTAATGCATACAATTCTGGAGCATGATGAACAGCTAAGACACTTGCGCCGACATACGGAATGTGATTTTTCAACTTTTGGTAGATGGTTAAAGCCATCGAAACGGGTACCTGTTACTGGCCTTTCCCGATCGATATCCCGATCGATATCCCGATTTTCCATACAAAACGAGTACTTTGCGACTCAAGCCAGAAAAGCTACAACTAAATTATGCTACTCGGTAGATTTCCCTCGATTTGGCAACAATAATTGACATGGCAACATATATTGCCATTGCACATAAGTATTTTTGACAACATTTATGGTCATGACAATTTTATAATTTATCCAAAAGCAAGTGTGAAATATTTCTAAAAATAGTCTCCAAAAAACTAAATTATAGCTTAAACAGACGAGAATAGGCCTTGGCAACATATTATGTTGCCGCAAGTTCCAAAAGGGTTAAATAATTTTGTTTTTTTGTTTTAAAAATCAAATAGTAATACGAATCCTTCATTAACTTGTTGTCAAAATAAAGCATTTTTGTACAAAGTTATTATTATTGAGTTTTGTTAAAGTGTAGAAAATATTTAACCAACAATTCAGTAACCTTTAATAATAAAATTAAATAATTTGTTATTTTTAATTAAATTAAATTAATTAATAATTACCAATATCATAAAAAGTGGTCCGTGGGGTGAAGGTGAATTTAAAATACATAGGATATTTCAAAAATAATGAATTTTGTAAAACTTGATTTTGAGGCGCTCCTCAAGAAATTTGTTATTTTAAGGAACACTTTTAAGATTTTATTTCGCTGGAATGTTTTTTTAGTGAAAAATGAGGTTCGAAATGAAAAAAAAGTTCCGCTTGTTATTTTATACAGAACAGAAAACAGAACAGAACAGCAACAGAAGATTTCTCTTTTTTGATAGTGCTGCAGACTGTGGTGAGTAATATAATCTCTAATTTTTCACTTTCTTCATTATTGAGGCAAATTTAACCAGCATTATGGCCTATGAAATCACCTATTTACTTATGTAAATAAGTGGCTTATCTTTAACAGTTTTTTTTAACATGAATATGCCATAACATAAACATGAACTAAAATGTTTGACATTAAAATTTGCTCAAATCAATCTTTATGGATTTAAAAATTAAAATTGAATACCTGAAAAAATCAACTTAAATATCGGCTGGTAACTTTAAGGTATATGGAGTTGGATTTGTTCAATTCAAGGGTTTGCATTTATCTTGCAATGTAAAATATATAACATGACACCCCAGGAACGGAATTATTTTATTTATCTAAGAGAAATAAACGGTAGGAAGCTACGTGCAAAATAGCATTGTAGACTTATTGTAATTCAAGTGCCGCCCCACGAGGAAACTTCACAATATGTTAACTGATTTACAGTTAAACGAAAATGTTCAAGTATAGAGAATCAACAAAATTTCAACTAAAATGGACGGCATGGAGTATCAGATAAATTAAGGCGCGAAATGTGTTGCTTAAAATAATTCCACAAAAGTAAACCGCTATTATGTCCCCTGAGAATTACCAAAAGCATAATAATAAAACGGATGCTGTAATAGCATTGTAATTTATCCTAAATAAACGTAGAATTACATTACTAAATTCCCATGTAATCTTTTAAATAGTGAGCACAATTACCCGGACATAACACCAATAAATATCCTTTTCGATTGTTACCCGACGCAAATTCAATGAATGAAACATTTACGATGATGCAGAAATAATTGAACGGAATAATGCCGCATATTACGTCGTACTATACAAAGTCGATTTCGGAAGCAACAATTAACAGTCATTTATCATCCTTTTATTTAGAAGATGACACAAAAAGTTGATCCTTTCTATATACATTTTACTTCCCCCTATATATCAATTGCATATAACTTTAAATTTTTTTGTGTCCCTAAATTTTATTGATTTAATTTTAAAATTTACTTTTGGTCCTCAGTGCAATAAAATAAAATATTCCATTATCCTTTTTTGATTTGTTCGTTACTTAATTGTCCTTTTTTTATTGCCATAAACCAATAATCAAAATGTATGTACATATACGTACCTTGGTAACAGAAGAAAGATCATCAATTACTGTAAAAATAGATAAAAGACGAAAACCTGCATCCGGTTACATATACTTGCTTTTTTTTTGTTATTACGTGTATGTCCTTTCTATTGTTATGTGTCCTTTTTGCTGTATATATTATTTGGTGTCGGTCGACAAAAAATATATTATAGGTGTGATTTATTGTTATTGCATTTTTATTGGTGCGGACCAATTTTTTTTTTGCCGGGGGGTTTTACCGTACTAAAATGGATGTGGAACACGACTAAGGACATTCGAATTACATACTTTATGATACATGTATACGTACGTAATATTCCTTAAGTCGTTTAATCATATAAAGGCAGCAGAAAAAAAATCTAATTTTAGTGTGTAACGATATTATGATTATGATTGATTGGTAAAAATCTTAAATTATAATTATTGACATAAAAGATGAAATTTATACTCTCGTTTATATTCGAGAAAGGATAATGACGATATGGGGAGTTAAAATACGAATGGCACAAAAAATAAATAAAAATTAATCAGATGATTAATTGGTGTGCGGTATTCAGGATGGATTTTGTGACATCTGTTATAATGATATTAAATATGATTTTGCCGTTTTTTGTTACACATAATCGAAACAAAAGTGATAAAAGCTGCGTTCTTTTAAAGCCAATGGACAGGAAATTGAGAAATACTATACGGATGATGAAGTGCTAAGGAACAGCTAATCTCGGCCTAAAGATGAAAACAATTTTTTAAGTCATCGATTACAAAATAAAATTATTTAAGGTTTTTCAGCCAATCATCTATCCAATATTAAGACAATTCATACGTTGCTGTAAGATCAATCTTCGACAAATAGTCCAACAATTGGTTTGGAATTCGAATAAACATTAACGGAAATTCCAAGAATATGTCAAATGTAATGTGAAATCATCTGAAGGGGATTATATTATCCTTGAACTCGTGCATGTATGAAAAAAAGTGATATTCGGCGGTGTGAAAAATATCATTTTCTATGAAATAATGTTTTCAATAAAATATTCTTCTATTTGAATTTGAGAAAAGAATAAAATCATCCGGCAGATTTGGTTTATATATGGGCTGAATCAAGAAAAACGACCGGAAATGTTGGTCGTGTTTAAAAATATCCTCTAACCTGCTCAATTAAAACTGATTTTGTACCATTAAAGTTCCATTAAAGGTTCTCAACTAAAAATATTCTTAAAATCAACATTTTTAATAAATTCTAAATGTAAGTGGGGCGTATGCGCGTGTGTTACATAACGACACAAGTGTAAGCTGATTTTGAAATATGCTGAATCAACAGCAACAAGTTCATGCTTAGAAACAATTGGAAATTTAGTGCAAAAACTGCCGTTTTTGCATAAATGACACGCGCGATGAAAACAACCAGAGCGGATGTCATTTTTGTAGTTCATTAAATTCGAAACCTATATAAAGTAAAGAAAACAAGTGGAATTTGTATTTTTGAAATCACTTTGTTAACTTATATTAACTCATTGTAAACTTTAATAAAATAAAAAAATAAAAATAAAAGAAAAGACTCAACTCTCGAGTTGAGTCAAATAAAAATTTAATTAATTAATCATCAATTTTACTATTGGCGCAGTTGTGCGGATCACGGTAAATCGATATATTAATATCTACCGGCATCCCAGTAAATAAAAAAAATATTATAAATAAAGTGAAATTAAAAGTTAATAAAAGTGGTGAAGTTTTAGTGAAGAAAAATCCGACGGTGTATCAATTGAGTAAACCTAAAGCTAATCCAACGGTTTATTGGATTATAGTGCCACGACAATTATCTCAGTGAAAGTATATTAAGGAGATAAATGTAAAGTGAAAATAATAGATTAAAATTAATAATTTTTTTTTTCGAGAAGAGAAACTGGCTCTACCCAAGACCACCCTTTTCTCGCCCTAATACACAAAAAAATAATAATACCATTAGGGGTAGATATCTAAACAGTGCTAAACGAAAAACAAGTAAAGAGACAATTTAGGAAGTAAAACGACAAGAGACGACGGTTTATCGCTTCTTCATCTTAATAGTAACAGCTTGGTAAGTGATTTTGATTATACTGATATTCCCCTTCCTTAAAGTGATCTCTATTACTAAATTTCAAAAAAAAAAACACAAACAAAAAAAAAAAAAAAAAAATTCTTATACCAAATAAATACTAACAAAAATTGATTAAACCTTCTATATAAAATTACTCCAAAAGATAAACCCGGTTCTAAGATTGCGCAAGAGCGCTTAGAAAAAACCGGTCACATAACAAAACTTATTAAAGATATCCCTACCTTTAATGGTGGCTCAGCGGGACTTCATAGTTTTCTGCAACATGTCGATGATATTCTTGTAATTGCTGAGCCAGCCGAATCCGTGTATGCTAATATTGTAACACGTAGCATCAGGGATCCGATTAAAGATAAAGCAAATGACGCATTAGAATTATACAATACTCCTAACAGTTAGGACTCCATAAAAAATAATTTAATCTCACACTTTGCTGATAAAAGAGATGAAAGTGTTTTGATTCAGGAGTTACACAACATCCACCAGGGCAACGATAGCGTAGAAATATTTTTCGCGAAAATTAGTGACATAATAAATAGTTTGAAAAATTGAACCAAACTAAATGAACCCTTATCCGCTCCACAGAAAAATGGGTGGTACGACAAAATGGCACTCAACATTTTTACGTGTAAACTGAGAGAACCGATGGGATCGCATGTTCGATCAATGCGACCAGAAAATCTCATCGAAGCTAGGACAATATGTAAGCGAGAACAATCACTCGCAGGGTTGCGATACAAACCTCCCATTCAAAATGCTCAAAAACCATTACTACCAATGCGTAGTAATAACACGATACCTCAACGGTTTTATAGTAATACACCTCCTGTCATGTATCCAAAACCAAATTTCAACCAAATTAGAGCACCAATTAACAAAGGTCCTAACGCTTACTATAATCATAGACCATTCACTTTCCAACCATCAAAAGCCATTATGGGTAAGCCTGAACCCATGGATACATCATCTGTTACAGATAGGTTTAGACAACCTCATAACCAATTTCAAACAAGACAACAACAACCTACAATACAACAACAACAACGAACAATATCACGAAACCCAATTGAACGAGGAACCTTATAATGACGAACTGTATGAAGTTGAAGATCCAATCAACACCCAACCAATAGTTGAAGTAGATGTTGAAAAGGAGGATTTTCATACAGCTTCATTCGAGATGCAGGAAACATAGGTATTCATAACAACAATTCGGACACTAAAGATACTAAACTACCATACTTAAATTTAACAGTTAATAACCAAAACATAAGATTTCTAATAGATGCAATAGCCAACAGATCGTTCATAGATCACAAAATTATTAAAATAGACCCCGTTAGAATATCAACCTTATTCAATAGTACCGATCTAGATGGAGAAGTAGAAATAGTAATTAAAGAATTCGGAAATGAAGAACCTCTAAGATTCTTGCTTTTCAAATTTCATAGTTACTTTAACGGTTTAATCGGAATAGATCTAATGAATAAAATAAACGCCGATATCAGTTTGACTAAATCTTTATTTATAACTCCTGCAACAAATATTCCCATTAATTATAAACTCAGTCTTGTCTCTAAACAACATATCGTTCCACCGAGAAGTAAAAAACTAGTAGAAATTCCTGTAACTACGAAGCAGGGAGATATTTATTTAAAACCTTTCGTTTTATCTAATGGTTTAATAATTCCTGAAGGAATCTACAACAGTAAAAACGATTTCATTTCAACCGAAATAATCAATTATTCTCCTAAATTTAAAACCTTCCTTGTCGAACATCCATTAGAGGGAAAACCTTTACAACAGCATATGGACACATACGACGTAAATTTTTGCCATTCCACTTCGAGTAAACAAACGATAGACGAACTAATTAGGACAACACACTTAAACTTGGAAGAAACAAAAGCCATCCAATTCCTATGCAGAAAATATGATCACATCTTCCAAAAAGAAAACCAAGACTTAACATTCACTAACGAAATAAAACATAACATAGATCTAACCGATGAGAAACCCATATTTACCAAAACATACAGATATCCATTTGTCCATAAAAAGGAAGTTGAAGACCAGGTGAATAAAATGCTAATTCAAGGCGTTATAAAACCATCCTATTCACCTTGAAGCTCTCCTATATGGATTGTGCCAAAAAAAGCAGATGCTTCTGGCAAAATAAAATGGAGAATGGTAATCGACTACAGGAGGTTAAATGAAAAAACCATCGACGACAAAGACCCGATTCCAAATATTACGGATATGTTAGATAAGCTTGGCAAAAGCCAGTATTTCACAACATTAGACTTGACTTCTGGATTTCACCAGATAGAGGTGAACCCAAAAGACAGAGCTAAGACCGCATTTAGTGTCGAATTCGTTCACTACGAATTTATTCGCATGCCTTTCGGGCTGAAAAACGCCCCTTCAACCTTTCAACGTGTAATGGACAACGTATTAGGTCCATTAGAGGGAACGATATGCCTATGTTACATGGATGATATTATAATATTTTCAACATCACTCCAGGAACATATGGTCAGCTTAGAAAAGGTATTCAAAAGATTGGAAGAAGCAAACCTAAAAGTGCAGCTAGATAAATCTGAATTCCTGCATAGAGAAGTTGTTTTCTAGGCCATATCGTCACACCTCAGCGAGTTAGACCGAACCCTGACAAGATCCAAGCTATAAAGGAATATCCAATACCCAAAACCGAGAAACAAATCAAAAGTTTCTTGGGATATTACAGGAAATTCATCAAAAATTTTGCATCCTTAACTAAACCAATGACAAAGTGTCTAAGAAAAACCGAAACAATAAATATGAATCACCCCGAATATATTCAATTTTTTGAAAAAGCAAAAGAAATATTGTCTAACGAACCTCTCATACAATTCCCAGATTTCTCACAGAAATTTATCTTAACCACCGATGCTTCCAACACTGCAATTGGAGCAGTACTGTCCCAAGGTATAATCGGACAGGATTTACCCATATGTTATGCCAGTAGGACCTTAACGGGAACTGAGCAGAATTATTCAACAATTGAGAAAGAGTTATTGGCCATCGTTTGGGCCACCAAGTATTTTAGACCCTATACCTATTCGGACGAAAATTTACGATCGTTACTGATCATAAACCCCTTACATGGCTATTTTCCTTGAAGGAACCAAACTCAAAACTCGTCCGATGGAGGTTAAAACTGGAAGAATTCGATTACGAGATTACCTATAAAAAAGGAACCTTGAATGCAAACGCAGATGCATTGTCCCGAATCGAAATTCACCAATCTGACACATCTTCTTCCAGTGAAGACACAGCTAATATATTATCAACTTCAGACAACCTAATCCCCGAAACAAAAAACTGTCTTAATACATTTAATAAACAATTCGTCTTATGCGTTTCTGATGAACGCAGCCATCCCTCAATAAAAAGACAGACACTATTTGAAGACAAGCTTAGAATTACGCTAGAACTGTTAATATCAAGAGAATTGAAAAATTTTACAGGAGTTATTTGGTAGAACAAGGCAATTAACTTGTATATTCGCAGCCGACGAAACATTCAAAGATGTGTTAAACATCTATCACAACTTAGTAAACCGCAAACCTCGTAAAACAAACCCAAAAGTAAACCTTGTTAGATCAAGGGTCTTTTTGATAGATATCATGGACCCGGAAGAACAAATAAAGAAAATAAAAGAAATTCACGAAATGAACGAACATCGGGGAACCAGCGAGAATTACGCTCATATATAAAAACTCAGTTCTATTTCCCATATTTAAAAGAAAAAATCCAACAATATGTAGATAATGCGATACCTGCTTGAGAATCAAATACGACAGACATCCACCGAATATAGAATTCACAGTAACTGAAACACCCAAGAGACCCTTAGAAATCATACATACGGACATCTTTGCATTAAATAACATAATGTTTTTGACAGTAATAGACAAATTTACTAAACATGGATCTGCATAGCATCTAACTGAAAAAACAGGTGAATCCACCAAAGAAGCTATAAAAACTTACATAGGGACGCACGGGATACCAATCAAAATAGTTGCGGATAACGAACTTTGTGTACCCAAAACGATACAAGACCTAACACAAAAATACAATATTATACTTCACGCTACGACCCCCTATAACTCTACGGGCAACTCACCTGTGGAAAGATTCCACTCGACTTTAAAAGAACTATGCTCGATTATACAACTACTAAACCCGGACGAAGAAATCAAGAGTATCATGCAGTCAGCCATTATCGCTTATAACAATTCCATTCATAGCTCAACTGGAATGACGCCGTTTCAGTTATTAAATGGGCACTACTATAAAAATACACCCGAGTTCGGTACAGAACTAGAATACGCCCAAGAACATAGAAACACCTTTGAACTAATTTACGCTAACATACACGAGAAAACTCGAATTAGAAAAGAAAAACTCATACAGAAATTAAATAGGAAGAGAAGAAAGGTTATCGATATCCCAGTAAACCTCGGGGTATACGTAAAAAAGTATAGGAGAGGGAAAACGAAACCCCAATTTAGGAAAGAAATTGTAAAATAAAATATAAACAATAGTCCCCTAATACTAACGAACATAGGTAAGGTACATAAAAATAAAATTAAACATCTATTCCAGGTTCACGAGAACCATAGGTCAGGAGTTAAAAATAACACCACTATCGGACAACAAGGGCCTAATCCCAGTACACCAGGGACCAGTACATCTACATAGCTCATACCGGAAAATGGTTCACATAATACCATTAGAACCATATCAATAAACAATTTCACAAACTCTAGACACACTTAAAACTTTAAAAGAGCAAATGGGGCTCGATAGTAGGAACATACTTAACAATAAGCTAATAGTCATAACAGCAAAAGTAGATCAAATTCAACGCAACTTAAACGACATCTTACCAAACAGAATAAAGAGAGGCTTAATCAATGGACTTGGCACAATCATAAAGGACATCACCGGAAACCTGGACAACCAAGACCTACAAGACATTCAAAACACGCTTTACGAATTCGAACAAATTCAAGACAAATTTCAAGATAACAACAATAAATAAGTAATAATTAATCAACAAATGATAACCCGTATAGACGACCTAAAAACGAATTTAAAAATCAATTTAAAAACCATTAACACAACGATACATAAAACTATAGGTAAGCTTAGCGAATTCGCTAGCCTCATGATTTATGATCAACAATTATATAGATTAGAATACACTATAGAAAACTTAAACCAACATTTGGAAGACCTCTTAGACATTATAAACTTCTCAAAAAATAGAATTATATCCAGACACCTGCTCAATGACAATGAAATAAAGTACATCAAAGACATGTTGAATGAAATAATATATCTATCCCGCATGAGTCAGCGATCCTAAATTTGTTAAAAATTAAAGGTTTAATCTACAAAGATAAACAATTAATATTCCTAATAAATATCCCGAAATTCCAGAGAGAGATATTCCAACTCTATAAGATAATTCCCATTCCAGTCAATAACAAAATGATATTTCCCATACCCCCCAAATTTATAATCCTAAATTCATATCAGTATAAATATTAATCAATGGACACATGCCAAGCCATATATGGAACATACTATTGCCAAGAGGATAAACTGTTACCAATAACTAATACTTGTGTACCGGCAATTATTAACCTACAAAAAGCCTTTTGTAACTACACAACGGTCAAACCTGACGTCGTCATATCAAATATAGATGAAACAAACTTCTTCATACCACCAGGAGAAAATATATTAGAATTCACTTCGAACTGCACGAGAAAAACAAACAGAATCAGCCAACCATCGATTATTACACTAACATCTTGTTTTATCCGAATCAACGAGCAAATTGTACAAGTGGAGGACACAAAAGCATTTACAGACATTCTAAAACAGTTACCATGGAGGTACATATGGAAAATGTATTGCCAGACATCGACCTGTATACAATGCATAATTGGACAATTGAAAACATTGAAGAGCTACATAGCAAACACCATAATATATATCTCTCAAAAATTGCTAGCCATACATCATTTATACTAACTATCATAACAATAATAATAATCTGTAATTTATCTTTAACTTCAGAAAAATTTTATTTCCTACATGTACATATGTCCAAATTCAATAAAAATTTAGACATCCATTCTGAGGGAGAGGTGTTACATAACGACAAAAGTGTAAGCTGCTTTTGAAGTATGCTGAATCAACAACAACAAATTCATGCTTAGAAACAAATGGAAATTTACTGCAAAAACTGCCGTTTTTGCATAAAAGACACGCGCGATGAAAACAACCAGTACGCGTATTTTGATCCAGAATTGGGAGACGAAACCACAAATTTGTGTATACGTATACGACGTATAATACGCGTAACAAATGACAGCACACTTATTCAAAATTGTGTATTATACGTCGTAGACGTATACACAAATTTGTGGTTTCGTCTCCCAATTCTGGATCAAAATACGCGTTCAGAGCGGATGTCATTTTTGTTGTTCATTAAATTCGAAACCTATATAAAGTAAAGAAAACTCAAAACAAGTGGAATTTGTATTTTTGAAATCACTTTGTTAACTTATATTAACTCGTTGTAAACTTTAATAAAATAAAAAAATAAAAATAAAAGAAAAGACTCAACTCTCGAGTTGAGTCAAATAAAAATTTAATTAATTAATCATCAATTTTATTATTCGTGCGTATACGTCCCACGCAGCAGGACACGTGTTAAACATATCTTAAATCAGCAGAATAAAATTAAAATTGGATGTTGTCCGAGTAAGTATAAGGTTTCTCGATATGCCAAACGTAGCACAGTAGACTTTGATTGTATTCACAGGTAGAATAAATAAAACTTTATGTATAATACGTTATAACTCATAATACAATTATGTTTATTAATTTACAATTTAATCGGCAAAGACAATTTTTCTTTTAAGATGGTTCCAGCTCTCGTGTCGAAAATGAAGCGAAAGAGCTACTCATAATTATTTTTATACTATAAAACAAAAATGTTTTGAAGATGGTCGTTTTTATATCCTGTAACTCCAGATTAGTTTCCCTCGAAATTAGTTTCCCTTACGGGTACAGTATGGACAATCACGTTTCAATAAACCATGAGCCTCGCCACCATAGTAAAATACGTTCCTTTAATCCTATGTACACTCGAGAAATAGATGCCCTGGCTGTTTACAATTCCAACAAGCTAATTTATTTTTATTGCGTGTAGTATCCAAATTAAAGGTTACCGATCTACTGTTTCGATTTAACACACTTACAGAGAAATTATTTTACTCAGCTAAATAGTGATCTAACGGACCAACTTCTGTGAACACAGTTTCCATTTCGACTATTGCATTTCGAAGACACAATTATCTACAACAGCGTTTAAATCTGAAAATCGTTGACCTGCGAATTTATCCTCCGAACCAGGCCGCATATTTCGCATCAAAAGGTTTATCGTTTCTAAGTCGGACAGTGGTTTTTGTAGTTTTAACGCTTTATTCTGAATACCATCATACAAATCAAAGAAAGAAATATTCTTTCTGGCATCTGAACGACGTACACGAAAACGACGGGTCATATTTGATTTTATTTGCTGCCAAGACAGAGTACCGTGAGACTGGCGAGAATTCCAGTACCAATTGAGCGCTTGATCTTTCAGTAAAACAGAAAAATTCTTTGTTAATTTCTCGTGTGTGATACGATTGGCCAGCGCCATTCTGTTCTGTACAGAAAATTTACAACAGATCTTTATCATCGCCATAGAAAACCAGATTCCATTCAAACATTCCTAACACATCACGATGGTTCCTTGGAGGTAGATTAGTTGGTGGACGTTGATTTCCAGACGACTTAACAAATAAATTATTACAAATCGGAATTCTTTTCCTATCATCCAATTTTAAATGATCTTGATCTGCTGCTTGATTGATTTTGGTTTAACAGAATTATCATTTTGAGAGTTAAAAGTTGTGCAAAAAAATCCTGATCATCTGATTTTGAAGTTATTTTTTGATTTGATAACGATTTAATAATAGTATTCGTGAGCGGTATTTTAGCCCTTCAATTAATTTTCCGCAAACATGTTCTAATGCTTCTTCTGGCTCTACCAAGATAGTATTCAGTATTGGAACTGATTGATCATCATCATTCAGTTGGAACCAAAATTTGTTGGGGCGCAGGTACAAGTACAGACATCTCCTTGTGGTTATTTAGATTATTTAGTTTGGTTGCTTCCGTATTTTCAAACCTAAAATCAGAAACATTTTGAAAGGCTTCCTTAAAGGAAGTTTCAATTTCAGGGATTAGTCTCAATTTTTCTTTTAATTCTTCTAAACAAACGTTCAGACGGCCAACTGTTTGTAAATAGGTTGCTACCACAGTACTAACAGACATTGAGCTTTCAATTGTTTTCATAAAACGCAATCCTGAGCCTTTCTTTTAGCATTTTTTAAAGCCGAAGCATGCGCTTCTGTTAGAGAATCAATTTGCTAATTCTTCTGAAATACTTTTTTGTGAAATGTCAACTTTCCAGCAAAGTGAGCCTTTTATGTTTCGAATCTGGCATTCGATTGCCAATTCTTCAAACTCCAACAGATTTACAGAAACAAACATATTTTGATTATAAATTAAAAATCGCGAAAACATAATAAGTTTAAGGAAAGTAATCGCAAGAAACAAAAAAAAAATTATAATAATTAAAAAGTAAACAAATGCTTTCAAAAGTAAACTACATACACTTGGGTGCAAAAAAATCGCACATTGCTCAATTGTCCATCGACCTCTTGAAAGTACTGGTAAACTACACCAGCCGTATGGCTTCTCGCATTATCCTGCATAAACAGAAAATTTTCACCAATAAACCCGACAAAAGGTACGAAGTACTTCTTCAATGTACCGTTGAAAATTCATTCATCTTGATCGACAACCAGCATTGGCTCGTGTGATGAATATAAAATCGGTCTTCGCCTTTAATGATGTGCCTCCCCAGAACATGGAACCCCACCGCCATACGAGACACGTTCTTCAATGCAACATTGTGTATATCGCTCTCCGTGTTTTCTGTATACTCTTGCGCGTCCATCGGTGTCATATAAACACATCCTGCACTCGTCAGAGAACAGGACTGTTCTCCATTCTTCTTCTGTCCAATTCATATGCTCTCGAGCTAACTCATGACGGGCTCGTCAGTGGGCTGCGGTCAATTTCGGTCTGTGTACCGCATTTCGGCCTGTGTGCAGTCAGATTAACTTCTAGAAGTCATCTTCTAACTGTCCACCGACTGACTTCGACTTCACGAACTTCTCTTCTTTCCTCCGGGTTGAAGACGTAATCAATAGAGGATTGTTCAGGCTAAGCGTCGATATGCGAATGATCACAATTCTGAGCGAGATATTTCATGGCATGCTATTGTATTGATCTTGTTGAATTATTTTTAGAATTTAATTCGAAAGCCTGCTATTTGACAAAAAATCACTTTGTTGGCATGGCCACAAGTACAAAAAACGTACAAAACGTAAAAAAATTAAACAAATTTTGGATTATATTGATATTTTTGTACTTTTGTGGAAAATTGAGTATTGTGCTATTTTTTTGCACCCAAGTGTATCTGATTTGTATTGATTCCTAATGCTGCAAATTTTGTTTGGTTTTATTGCATTTTGCCACAATTGCTTTATTTTGAAAAGTACTGCCTAGATTTTGATAAAGGTGTCCTTGTAGAGATAAAATATTATGCTATCAATACTTTAAAGTAGCCATTTTAAAAAAATACAAATTTTTGTTGCGCAGAAGTTTGAGTCGATTTAGTTGTTCGCGAGTGTAGTATTAATAATTTGAATTAGCTATATCTCAGGAAACAGTAGTTAAAAAAAATATATGTTGATCATTCAACCAATACTTGCGGAATTACAAGTGGACGATATTTTCGAGTAGTCGACGTTGTCTACAAGTAATCGACGTTCTTTATGTGGTCGACGAGTTGTCTACGTCATTATGTAAAAACTGGTAGATGAGATTATGCGCAAATGCCTTTCTCTGATTACGATATCACCACAAAGCAACACGATAGCAACACATAGTAAAATAAACAAAAAAACCGCCTGCGTCAGTCGTATCACTTCATGAATCATTAAAGTCATTTAATTTTGAAATACTTTAAATTTTTTAATACAAATGCTAGAAAAGTCCCCCTGTAACCACTCTCATTTATACTATTTTTAGCTGGAATCAAAATGGATATTTTGGGACTGGGATTTTTAAAATAATTTTTAATTTTTTTAACGAAAGTGCTAGAACAACCGCAATTACCATGGATTAATGTTTTGAGCTTTAGCGTTTTACGTTTGGCGTAATTACATAAAACAGATTAACCCAAGGTTTTTGGGGTCAATTTAAAGACTATTGGGCGATTTTTCGTTTTAAGTTTTTGCGTGATTTAGTTCTGAATGATTCAGTAATGCTCGTGATTATATAGTACCTGTGAATTAGGCAATGCCTATAAAAACCGAAACAAGAAAAAAAAATACCTTAGTAAATTTTTGCATCAAATAAGAAAATGTTTTGCTAAATTTTGTGTTCAAAATCTGTGGTAATATATTATACGTATGTGAAATTATCCCAGACAACAAATTTTTTAATCAGGTAACACTAACATATCAACACGGTTGAAAATTTTGGTATAATAATAATATGATTTTGATATTCATATAAATCCATAAAAAAATCGTACAAATTGAATACGAGCCGTATTTATAAAAATGATAAGTTTTAAAATATAAATTTTATAAACTATTCTTATTAAATCAAACAACATGACGTCATGAATTTTTATAACAATGCGTATAAACTTTTGTCGAAATATTTGTATACAATTTTATAACATTATCTTATAAATTTATTAATCGTAATTATCAAAATTAATAACACACGTATTATAGGTTTTATAAGAAGTTGTATCAAATTTGATAAGATTACTTGATACGTTTTATAAGCTAAGAACTATTGGTTGCTAATACCAGAAACATATAAATACGAGAAACGGTTGATATAAAATAAATTATATAAAAGTCGCCCTTTGGCAAATGCAGCACCAAAAAAACAGTTTTATAATTTCATATTATACTACATATATTTATTTGCAAAATTTCATTATTACATTCTTAGTTTTCTTACGAGTATTCCTTCTGAATAACATAAAGTTTAGTGTTCCCGCGCCTCCTTATACCGCTTCATTTAATTTTTTTATTCATTGCTTCAACTACATATACAAACTTCTTTGTGGCTGATATATGGACAATATTGGTAAATAGTTCTGGACAAAAGTCGAAAGCATCCGAAGATCATTATTATATTTAATAAATAATCGATTGTAGCAATAATTCCAGTGTTTGATGGTAATTGTTAATGCAACCGAACTTGAATCAAGTATGATCTTATATTTATTATACCATTTCAGAGTTAGTTTGTATAGGACGATTATGTACGGGGCTTTATTAGCTGAATTTTCATTATAGCGTGAATAAGTTTGACCAGGCTGAAAAGAGAATATAAAAATAAAAAATATCAAATTATTTATGATGTATGTACAATATATTTAAAAATTATTGTTATTTCCAATAAATATCAAAGAACCCAACAACGACATAAGAAATCACTTGTCAATACAATTTTATTTGAGAATGGAATACACCTTCTATACTTTACATATTATTAATAATATTGATAAGTTAATTTTATGTTATTGTTGTTGTAATTAGTTCGATTTATTGGTTATAACTGAAATGAATTAATTATTCAAACGTTTTTAAAAACTAAATAAAATAACCAAAAATTTAAAAATTCTTTCAACAAAAAATCGAATAAGATTGTTTACTGCCAATTCATCTGATGTTCAGCTTCATTTTTGTCATCCAGATGGAGCAGGTGGTAATAAACGAATCAAATTTAAAAACGCAAGAGTAGCCGGGTTCCAGTCTGAAATTAAACAAATAAAATATCATAGCAAAATCAGCATCTTTATGACATTTAAGTTAATTTTTCTTTATCACGACACCATGAAATTTTGATTTTACGGTGGTGCATATACTGCTTTCAAATTATAATATTTTCAATATAATATTTGCTGCATTTCATGACACCCGTCGATCCGGATTAGTTTAAATTTCATATGGAAAACTTTATAATTTAAGCATAGTAATCGCTTTTGCTATTTTATAAAATATGAAATAAATCGGATCAGATAAACTCTCTAGATATACAGCTATTATTGGGCCTTGCTTACCTTAATCAATCACTATCTCGTTCAGTATATAAAATTGATTTTTCAGTATATAAAATTGATTTGACTGCAACTATTATATGTCCCTGATACATACACAAAGCATCTGAAAACTTGACGTTGCATTTCGGGAAGCATAAACTAAAATCATATAAAATCTTCAAGACAGCAGCTTCTTTAGAAAAGCATTAGACTAACGATAAAATATTTACCTGTAATTCACGGTTGCTTTTAATTGTGGTTCCACTAAAACGATTTTATCTGGCTAAACTGCTAATCACATCTAAATAACGTTGGGATGATATTTCATCATCCACTTCTGCTTCTTATAATATCTCTTCCACTAAATCGAATTAATCGGATTCTTCAGTAAAATAAACAACGAATTATCATTTTCTTGCTCGATGTTTTTTAACTTTACTTGCAGGAAATCTGTAGCCTCACAACTAATTAATATATATCCTAAAGCACAGAAAAATGAAAAGAAAATCATGAAAAGACTAGACATATTTCAAATATTAGGAATAACTGTAATATTAGGAATAAAAGTAATAATAGGAATAAATTAGGACAATGGTAGGGTAATATTGGGAATAAAACGAAAATAAAATAGAATATATAATTGGAAAACTCACCAATTAATTCTCGCCATCTTTTTTTATACATATAGAAACAAATTTACGCATGCTTGCGCCATCGCTGTTTGTTGTTTTCTGGTAGCTTTAAACCCTTAAATTTCTTGAGCGTAACTTGCTGCGATAGAAACAAATTTTACCCGTAAATCACTTAAACTTCATGTTAAGAAACACTTATTTATTCTTAAGTAACATAAGATAAAAAATCACAGGAATAAAATGGTTTTTTGTAATATTGAACCGCGCCTGCACATATTGAAAGTATTACGAACACAATTATAATTCACTTTACACAAGATTTTATTGTTTCTGTTATTTTTTAATAATCCACTTAATTTTCAAATATTTTAATACACTTATTAATTTTTAATTCCGTACACTGTACATTGTTTAGTTAAACAAATAAATTTTCACTACACCGCAACGCGTCTGGTAAACTTTTCTTGAGCGAAATGATTCAGGACGGCTATTCTGTCAATTAAAACTTATTATCTTAAATAGTATAATTTTTATATTATTTTTGTATATAGATGGCTCTTTATTTTTTATAACAAACGGTATTTTTCGTATTTATATGTTTTTTGTATTAAAATAAAACGAATTTCATATACAAGATAAACGAGTTAAACACGAAAACTACACACAAAATGCTGCTACTTAAAAAAAAAATGTTTTAATAAAAAAGGTGTTATATTTTAATATGATTTTACTATAAATAAAATTTATAATGTAAGTCTTATAATTTTTAGACAAAAGTGGTATTCAGGTTATAATCGAACGTTTTCATTTTATATGAAATTTGTATTATTTCTGTTAATAAATTTGTACTTATCGAAATTAAGAGGAATATTCGTATAAATAAGGTTTATACGAAAATATTATTAATATTTTTTGGATAATTTTCAACCGTGAATGACTTAAATTAATCTACTAGTGTATACATTTTACTATCATGTATAGCCCTGATCCGAGACATTTTTAGTTTTGACGTAATGATTTTAAATTTATCGAGCGGGACAAAAAATTATATAAAAATCAATGAAATTCAAAGCCCAGAGTTCATTTTCGTGAACTTGCCACGGAACAAATTTATTCTTTCATTGCGTGTAATTTTCCATTACTTTATGGAACTTAAAATTTTACAGTTTTTTTATACGTTAGATTTTAATTTTTTTTTATTATATGAAAAACAAATCGTATTTTTGTGCAAATAATATTTCACTATTAAGCTTGGCTTATTATGAAGGATAGGGCTGTATTGTACTGAGAAAAAATCTTTTAGATATTTAATTGCCCCTTTAATGTATGCAATTGATTTCCCGGTAAACCAGTAAGTCGAAAATGTTCAAAATGTTAGTCGTATGACTATGATTGTTGTTGAAGTTATTAATCTGACTTTTGTGCCTTTTCATTGTATATCTATAAGGAACGCAAATGTACAATTTGTGTTTTAATCTTTAATGTTAGAAATATAACTAAAACGAAAGTCATTTTGTGAAATTCCGACTTGGAAGTAAACCTTATCATAAGATAAAATAACTTTTTTAGAATTCCGGCTTGCAATTCAATCATTTGACATTCAAAGACGCTAGTTAAAGAAACTTTGGCTTGGGCGTTCATTAAATGTCCATGTTTGATACTGGATTACAGAATACTGACATAATAGACATATTATTCGATGAACTCAAAAGTGATCTACAAAAATTTGACTTGAATGTTCAATACTAAGGATGAATATTAAAGTCAGATACAAATAACATAAAAACTAATCTTAATATTGGTTTTCGGGACAGCCATATGACAGAAATCGAAGTAAATTATAATACACTGACATAATCGCCCTATCGTTCGCCGAATTCCGAGGTTGGTTTTACAAAATTGGGTTGATGGTTAGTAGAACGATTGAACATTGATGTCAAATTCAGAAAACTGTAAAAATATTCTGAACTTTGACTTCGGGGTCGGTCATATATCAACAAATAATGTTAATTACCGAACACTGGTCTATGTACTAATCATTCGATTGGCTTAAAAGCTCGTTACAGAAATTTGACTATGAATTCAGTAGTGTTGTTAAATATTAAAGCCAAACACATAAGTTCGAACGTGAAAGACGGAGTTTAGTATGTAATAAATAGTTAGTAATAAATGACTTTATTTTCCGTTTTACTGTGAAAAAAGCTAGCACACGCATAATTTGGCGCATTACAAGTGTTTCTTGGAGAGTAACAGGTAAGTACATTTTCATTTTTGTATTGTAATAATTTGTGAGTTGTTTAATCGTGCGACAAGTGGTTTCTTAAATTTAAAATGAGTTCTTTGCTAAAAGATAATAAGATGAGCACTAAATCAATAAATAACTTAAGACAAAGAATTAAAAAAATTAATAAAGAAAGGTTAAATATTATTTTAGAAAGTAATCGAAAAACAATAAATCCAATTAATCAAACATTTGGTGATGTAAAATTAAAAAGTTTATCGGAATCTAACGATAGAAATGGCGAGTCTAATAACTGTGTGCTTAATTTAGAGTCAATTTATGTAAACGATCTAAATAACAAATCAAATAATCCTGATCCTTCAAATATCACTGAAAGTTTTAATGTTAGAAGTTTTATTGAACCATATGACAACCCAGAAATTACATATTATGTAAAAATGTTTCTTACAAAAGTGTTCTATTGAATATAATATAAACAACTCTCTATCCGAATTACTAAAATGTTTCAAAGCATTTTTTCCCAATTTACCAATGGACTCTCGAACATAAACGCCTAGAAAACTAGAAAAAATTTCAGTCTCTCCAGGGGGTAATTTCCGACAAAATGACAATTTTTCGTGACATTAGCTTATTGCTACAAATTGAAGTCACTAAAAATTTACGATTCGAATAAAATGATTTATGACATTTACAGCAGTTTACAGTAGCTGCATTTTTAAGTTATATCAGATATATTATAAGGTTTTTAAAATTATAAAAACTCATACATATTTTGGATGAAAACTTATAAGTCACAATAATAAAAAACAATTGACAATATTATTCAAATTGTTAGCTTATTTTTTGTGACATTTCGGGCAAGTCATGGCATATGAATCGCGATTTAGTACTCACAAGTGTTTGTTACAATATTGTAGCTGTATTTTTAGTACAATGTCTATGTGCATGTTGGTTTAAAAAATAATCTAAATCGAATTTTAAAGCAAACTAACTTAAAGTTGGCATCATTGCCACAAACATTGTATCTTGATATAAACGTCGATGGATTGCCAGTATTTAGCGATAACACTGAGCATTCATTTTGGCTAGTACTAGGCCGAATTATCAATATCGATATTACTAATGTTTTTGTTATTTAAATATATCATGCATCAAAAAAACCTGACAATTTTCGACAATTTCTGAATCCTTTTGTATGTGAAATGAAAGAAATTACAAATAATTTTAATCATAATGGAGCCAATATTTTGATCAAAATTCGGGCCATAATTTGTGACGCGTCGGCCAGAGTAAGTGTCTGCGGCGTTAAGCAATATAATGCTTATGCAGGTTGTCCAAAATGTTTAATAAGAGGGAAATTTGATAAAACATACCATAAGATGTGTTTCAAAGGTCCTCAAGATCCTCTTCGTACAGTTGTTACAACCAGTAACAGTACCCATCGGGTCTCAACTCATCGATCCGCCACCGAAAACATGGCCACTGGATTACCCCCATTAAGTCAATCTGAATTTTAAATTCTTATATTTTCGATTTTTTATTCATTCTTGCGATTCAAAAATGAAAATTTGCGAATCCAAAAAGTCATTGCAAGCTATTGATCTTGAAAATAATTATTTAAAGTTTTATTTGCTATGGTATAATGTATCGGGTAGTTGCATTTCAAGCAGTAAAAATTTAAAGGTCTTGCATTCGATTGCAAGTTACATTTTCGCTGCCACAAATACGCCCGGTATAGTATACCATAGAAATTTCAATTTAAAATTATCCAGACCACGACATTATCCAGAACATTTTATTATTTTTTAAATTACAAAATGAAAATATATGAATATATGTTTGTAGTAATACAAGTAGAATAAAAAAAGAAACGCTCTGTTCAATTTCGAAGTTAGATCATGTCGCCTCTGGAATAATTGTTTTTTGTCTACTTTTTATTGTTCATGTATTATTTTTGAAGCCACAATCAAAGCTGCTAATATTGAGTGCAGCAAAAGATTAAATTACACCACATCAGAACTATTGGACGATGAAGTGCTACAAACGCCACAATTGGACGAAAGCTGCCTTGAAAAACGAACTATTTCAGATTATAATAATCTGTTTGACAAACTACAGGAGTCTTCTATCATAAACCTACCTCTGGATGATGATTTAAATGTCCCAAATATTAGCGCGAAAATTCAACGAACCATGTGATATACACTTACAACACGACTCTTATTACAAACAGCATTGGTAGAGTTAGTTGAGCTGAAGTATTTTAACGAGACGTTATTGATTGAAGTTGCCGAGATTAAAACTTTAATGTTATTAGAAGTTGGGGAGCAACGAAATTTTAACGAGATCATATTATTAAAAATGGATCACATTCAGTCAAGTATGGACAAAGGTGATTGCACAAAATGAAACGACGATGAAAATGATAATGGAATCGTTCTAAGAATTTCCAAATTCATCATGGTTTATACCAGTCACAAATATTAATTCGAAAGAAAAATTGAATGACTTGGAAATACAATTAGAAGAAGAAGAATTTTTTCAAAACATGGTATGCATTTATTATTCATAGTTACTAAGCAAATAATAATATATATTTGTTTGTTTTTTTTCTTCCATTAGGCGTATGCAAACACGCAGTATGCGTCACCAAGTGAATGGTTTCACAAAATCTGTATTACAGAAACTCTTGGATGACAAATTTGCTGAAATTGTAAAATGGGATAGATTAAAAAGGTTGAAGTTACCAGTTAATTGACATCAAAGTGACATCTTGCACTGGCGAAAGTTTGTTATACGAATGGAGCTGGCCTGCTTTTCATATCTCCTTATATATGGCGTGCCTGTATTATTTTCCGACTTGGTTCGTCTACAAATGTTATTTAATGTTTCCGAATATCTAGGCGAATAAGTGGCTTTTGGTTTACCGGGTTTGATTCTTTAATAAGCTAAGAATATTGAAATCTTGAATAAATTGCTTGTTAGTTCTTACTTAAAGTGCTCATACGTGTAAATTAATGAATAATTCTGTTAATTTTCATTATTCGGAACTAACATTGTTGTTGTAATAATTGAATTACCTTTTTATCTTGGACACATTAATTAAAAAGAGATTCGCGGGATATAGTTAAATTACCCAATGAAATCATTGCGGCATAAAACAAAACTTATCGTTGGTGTAGTTATCGATAAGATGGAATTTATAATATTTTACTAAATTTTGAAATTTTTACGTTATTTCGAGACTGATCTTGAAAATTTTGTATATTTCGATTTGTGTTTCTTACCAATTTGATGTTAAGTGTTTCGCTGTTTGACGATGGAATTCTGAGAAATTGGTTGTAAGTTTCAAAATATTAGTCTGACAATTTAAGTACTATACAGCCTAACCATGTTTTTTACAGTATAATTTTTAAATGCTACTGGATTTCAGTTTAGTTTTATTATTAATATAATTCTAATAACTATGATTTCAGGAAATTCTTTTGTAAGTTGTTGAGTTTTAGGAGGATTAATCAATAAATGTTTGTATTATTTAGGAAGCCGAAAAACATTAATGAAGAATTAAATTTCAGGAGTCTTAAGATGTTTGTGGACTAATACTTCGTAGTTAATACTAATACTTCGTGTAGTTTAGAATTGTGTTGTGTTTGTATTATTCACTATCGGATTTACCTAGGTGACTGTATTCGGAGTGAATTAATCAATCAATTTTATTTTAGGAAGCTGGGAATTATTAATGTTGAATTACATTTCAGGGAATTTCCAGATGCTCGTGAAATAATAATATTTTTTTATCAGGTTGCTGATTTAAAGAAGCAATTTTTTAAGACCAATGTCATCGTTATCCATTGAACCTATTAAACCTTTTCCCCCCTCCGTAGATTAGAAGTAGATTAGAATTGTGTTGATTGTGTTGTGCCGTACAATCGCTAGGTGTCTGAAACCGGGTCGTTGTGTCCCAAAAAAAAAAAAAAAAAAAAAAAATAAAAATAAAAAAAAACCTTTCCTATCCCTCCTATTGTTATATGTCAAAAGGCTGTAGGAATAGGCCCGACGTTAACCGGGACACTCGTCAAGTACTTGGTTCTACAGTCCAATCAATCAATCAATTATATGAAAAACAAATCGTATTTAATAAATTTGATAATTTTTCGTTTTTTTCAAATTAAATTGATAAAAATTCTGAGCTGGGCAAACTTCACACAAGAGCAAATTGGTTATTGATATGTTAGTGTTGCATGATTAAATTTTTTTATTTTCTGGGATACACAAAAAATTAGTAAATGTTTTTCCATACAAAATCTTTTAATTACTTATGTTTCGCTGCAATTTCCAAAAAGCAAAACACAGTAAAATTGAAAAATTTGATGTTTTTGTATAATCACGCTGAAAATGGAAAGAAATGCAGAAAAGTGAAAATGGAAAGAAGTGCCTTTGCGTTATTTTTTATGCTACCTAAACATAATTTTACTTAAGTTTCGTCACGCTGGGAAAACATAAGATGAAGAGAATTAAATACATAAGTCTGTTTTATTTTGTAATAGCGATTCAATTTTATTCGGCTTATGGTTCTCCATTTAATTTAAAATATTCATAAATGGATTTTTTACACACAACGTGCCGAAATATCAACTTTTATATCTCTAATCCATGTTTCTCGATAATTTGGCAAACTGATAGTAATTATCAGTACTGTTTAAATTCACGCGGCATGTTGATTTTTACTGAAAAAAGAACATGGCCTACAACTTTTGAGAATATCATACAGTCAAGAGATTCCATCCGCGATGGTCGATATATTTTATTCTTGTTCGTTAAAAAACATAGGCAAGTGTTGCAAATATCGGACTAAAATACTTTAAACTTACAAAGAAGATGAAGGCACGATCTTTTCGAATTTTATATATTCCAGAGTTATATGTATATTCAATCAACTGAATTAAAGTTTTAGGATTATCCTAAACAAACAAAAATAATAATTAATGAGAGAGTATTTTAATTATTCAACTCCGAATTTTAATTAAAAAGAATAAAATGTACTTAGAAATTAATAGAATTAATAGAAATTTTGTTTTTCAAAAATTCATATCTCAAAATTTCCACAGATTAGCATACGTCGCTATAATATTTTGGTAGACCCATATGTGTACTCTACAGTTAACTAGGCGAGAGACGAATCTTTTGATAAGAGTAGTCAAGTCACTTGGTAATCACACCTCGAAGTGAACAACTAAATCTGGCTTTAAACGATTTCCAACTAGTTTAAATACAAATTTTACAACTATTTTAAAACCGTTTCAAAAAATCTAAATTTTTTTTTGATTAACTTTACTAACTTTCTTTGACATTGGTTTCACAATATTAAAAATAAAAAACGCTGCCAAAAGCAGTATCTGTTAAAGTTTTATTTTAGACGTGATGCGGAACCGTTAGGCTCTTAAAGTAAACCTCGCTTCAAATTTTTTGATACTTTGGTTTAATTTTTTGCGGATCGGCCAACTTATCACTATAATATTTTGGTAGACCCATATATGTCCTCTAATTGCATCAACCCGATACAAAATTCTTATGGTACTCCATTGGAAATAGAATCGGATTGACCCATAAGTAGTCATAAAAAAATAATCGTATATATAGTGGTAAGTTTACAGATTGTTGAAAATATTGCGATATGATTTTTCTTAAAAGAGTTAAAATTTAAGAAATGGTGATATTAACAAGAATCTCGTTTTAGATATGCAAGCTCCATTAAATTGCAATTTTAATCAGGTTGTATAGTGCACATATGAGCCTACCAACATATTATTGTGCCAAATTATACTCCATTATAATTTGAATCAGTAGAGTACAAGTAGAGTACATATATCAAAATACCACAGAGACAAGTTTACCAATCGGTATCGGAATCAAGATTTCTAGGAATTACAACCATTTGAATTTTATTCTGGTTTGCACTATTGCAGGATGGATTTAAAGCTCCTAACTATCTTTCTTTAAATTTAAGTACTTAGAAGGTATAGATTGTATAAAAAATTAACGATTTTAGGATAAATTTCATTCCTACTTGTTGCCGTTAAGAGAAATTTTTTAGTCTGAAATGAAAAAATAAGGATAGTAACAATAAAAAAAATTTCAAATTTCACAGTTTGGCGATGTTGATATTTCGTCTTTCACTTGTTTTCAGTTTATGAGGTACAAGTCGACAACATCACAATTAATATGTTTCCCGGATATTTTCGACTATAGTCCATACATGCCATAATTTAAATTCACCCAAAATGCACTTAAGAGTATTGAAACAAAATGTAAATAATTTAAAATTAAAATTTCATCCCACATAGCAAAAAGGCAATTGACTATACGATTTTACGAATATAACAACTTTAAAATTGCAAGGCAAATTTTGTTCTTTTTTGCTAGCGGGCGCAGTTCCCCAGAACTAACTCTTTGAAATACAGTATTATAAAGTCGGACTTCACCCGTCACCACCCAAAATTATGTAAACACAAAATTTAACATTTTTATATATAAAAATTCCTGTTTGTTTATTATAATTTTTATTGACATTTAAATTACATATTTTAATTCGTTTAAATTAATTTATATATTTTGTGTGTGTGTGTTCGTACATTTAATGGTACCGGATAGCGCATATACATATTTGGACATTTCAATGAATGACGACAACAGCAGCAACAACAAAAAATTGTCATTCAAATAAATTTTTAAAATAAATAAAACTGAATAAACCTCACCCGCAGGATATGGAATTCTATTTGTTTTAAATATTTATTATTTTTTATTGCTATTATTTTATTTGTTGTTATTATTAATAAAAACAATTAATTTATTACATAAATTATGTATGTGTTTTATATTTTATGATCCACCACTCGAAAATTATTTGATTGAGGTTCTTTATTATAGCATGTGAAGATACGAGTATACCGAACACTCGGATTATGGTTGATAATCTTGTCATAATTTTTTAAATATGACCATAACGTAGCCATACATACAATGGACCAACAATAGTCCTGCATATAATAATAAAAGTCATCTAGCGTATCCAATTCAATTAAATTCAATTGAAACTGTATGTCATATATCGTTCAGCGTTATTCAAATAATTTCAGACTTCACTCGAAATTAAATAAATTGGCAAATATGGAAAAATAAATAAATAAAATATTTTATTTTATTATTCAAATTTATTATTTATTTAAAAGCAAATATTTTTATAATAAATATGGGATATTGGGATATTCATAGAACCATATACATATATATACACAATAAAATAAAATAAATAATAAAAATTATGATGAGTAGAATGCAACCTCAATTTTGCTTTAGGGATTCAAATAAATTTCAAGCTATACCTCATGTTGTTCATATGTATAGGTAACAAACGTATAAATAATTAAATGTATAAATGTTATCAGGCAGAAGGACTAAATAATTTTTTTGTATTTTTGATATAAAAATTCTATTGACTAAATATTTTAACAAATTGCTTTGTTTAACTCTTTAATTAATTATCTAAACAAAATATAATTGGTATTAATTCTTCATTGTATTGTTACAAGTTTCTGACCAAATCGATTTCGGTTCGCTGGAATCGGAACATAACGATTAATTTTACCGTTAAAACAACACACTTTAGTAATTTAATGAACTTCCGGAGTAGTAGTGTACCTTAGGATGGAAAAAAAGACTTTGTTCCGAATTTAATTACCATTGTATCATCCTGGAAACTTCGCGACCAATGAAAATCGAGGATTATTATTAAAAATCTGGAGAGTTGAATATTTTGTGGCCAACACCTGACTAAGCGAAAAAGCGTTATTAAAAAAAAACTAAAATGATTTGAAGTAATTTTTGTTTGAAAATTAATTTACAATTGTTTTGTTTTAAATCATATTTTCGTAAATGCTAAACTATTTTAAAATATGCAAAAAAAGGAAAACTGTTTCAGGCAAAGTGGGGCATGCTTGCACAAAGCTCTATATGTGACAGGCTGATTATTTTCAGTATTGCGACCATGGCATCCAAGACCATGGACCAGTTGGTTTTCACAGATTCATCTGCCAACGTTGTACGATCATACACCATTGATGCGTAGACTTCCTTGTAGAGTTGTACCCGTAAGTTTGAATATTATTGCAATTTGTCAACTGATTGATTCTGAGATAATCCAAGGATCTCAAGCCGCACTTCGATAAAATTCACGAGGTCTTCTGAGCCGGTCAGGAAGTGATAGATGTGGAACTATCTCGACCCGACTTTGTCTGCCATTGGCAATTTCTTTACGATGAATGATGAATCAATTGTGAAAAACGGAGTGCTGGCACAATCAGGATCTGTCCATAAATTTGCTTGATATCTGAAACAATCACAAATTTATGTCTGCAAAAACGGGTTAATATTTCGAATATGTTGGTGTATGTCGTTAGAATATGTTGGTTTTGAATTCGATTTTGATCTGGCCTTAATAATCGTTTAACATTGGCTGTTCAAGAATTCGATACGATCCTGAATGACATATTCCATTGTCGATGGGTTTCTGGATCCAGCTAATTAAGATGATATCTTATGTGGTGACAGCGGTACTCAATTTCCGTTCCAGATAGAGTACTGCAAAATCGACCGTTGTTCCTTGCGTTTTGTGCAATGTAGCGTAGGACGAGTGGAGGCATTCTCCTCTCTGCAGGTCTATATCTTAACATACCATGAATTAAATTGATCCGGGATTAATCAAATGGATTTCGGTGAAACTATATCGATGAGCTATTAACAAACCCATGCTCTACGTTATTTATGTTTGCCCTCAATATAACTTTAAGCCTACGAGGATCTCAAGCTTAAAGGTAAACGTCCTGTCATCTATATAGTGAGCAAGAACGGGCAGATTTGGATTGCTCTGTCTATAACAAACTCTCCTGTGTTTTCTGTTTAATCATCCATAATGATTACTAGTGGAATGCACCGCGTATGTCAGAATTCTTTAACTGCTGAGTCAACAATCTCTTTCCGTTTCTTATAGCATCTACCGCGCAATGCTTTGCTTGGACGAGACCGATTCTAGTTCTTTCAATGTCTCTTCTTTATCTTCCTAGCAGAAGATATTCATAACGTTTCCAGAACGTGTTCAACAGACAAGGTGGTCTGTACTATCTTGCCATTTAATCTTGTTTCCAATCTTTTTAAATAACACATTTGGTTTGGATGGGTTTTTCAATTTTGACATTCCATCTGATTTCTCGTTCTTCTCCGTATTAATTATTTTGTATCCAGTTCCTGGTTAATGAATGATAAAATCTAATGACGGTCCATGTTATTGTGAGTTATAAAGATTGATGTGCCGGGGAAAGTATGCACACAACAGCATGTTCTGTAATGTTTGAAATTCCAGGTGACGTTATAAACAGTTTTTCCTACGTTTCATCACCATCCTCCTAGTGAGAAGAATACATGATGTTGCTCAATCGCAAAAGAGCTTTGCTTATACATCTTGTTTCTCTTCTCTTCACTCCGATATCTTTTGAATTAATTCATCTGCGATAGCACCAATAGCAGAGCAAGTCCGCCATCCAATTTCCTTTCTCCAATTCTCAACATTTATAGCAACATCAACCCTCAATCCGCATTTGTATCTAACAATAAACCGAACCGATTCTGATGTGTTTTTATTAATAAGTTATATAGCCCATTTGTCAATTGGCCTCCTTAGGCTTAGAATGCGCGGTTCCAGATTTAAAGAACATAAGGCAGGAGAAAATATGAAACAAGTTCGAAAAATTTATTCCTAAATGCAATGGTTGTGCTAAATTAGGAACATTATGCAGGTGAAGGGTGTGGCAACGATAATTAAATTGTATTAAGACGTGAACATATACAAAAATGAATTTTTGGGATGATGATGAATTTTGGTGAGCTATGAAACAAACAACTCAGCATTTCGCAGTATCTTTCATTTATGACAACCGATCGGAAGGGTGGAAACTGACATTCGATAAAGGTGTTTATTCAAACTTCCGTTGTTTGTTGAATCCGGATCTTTACTATTTTTGAAGGCCCCAGCACTTGATATTCAGATACAGATGTTCCAGTATAATTATTAAACTTGTGCTGTGATAGAGTATGTAAGGTTCCGTCTCATTTTATTTTACACTATTCGATATACATTACAGCTACTAAGTTTAACAAGGAATATTATCCTATCCAATTATTTTTCAATTTATCTAGATCCTAAATGTTTTTATAGGGAGCGGTTTAGTAAAATTTTTCAAGACTAGAGGGATGGAAACCTGGGACTGATGTTTACATGTTGGTGCGGTCGTCTTTTTGTTGAGAAATTCTGGAAACTTCTGCTAGAATCTTTGTTCATGGTAACCCGATTTGTTGTGCTGCTTAATCCGTGATCTAAGGTGGCCTGTGATCCCACATGCTGAAACCACCGTATATATTTTGTTATTTTACTATAGCTGTTGCTAAGAGCACTAGGCCTGGGTTTGTGTAATTGTTCTGCTATTCCGGTTTTTTTACGTGCTGCAAACTATGGTGGTTGCTCTTCCAGGTTGTTATATTGGTTTTGACTTGTTGATACCGATTGGTTCTTTGGATTGAAAACGCGTTTCCATTAATTTCAAAAACTATCTTGTCTCTTGGAATTCTGTTGGGATTTCTAGAGAACTTTCGTATAGATGTCGTGATTCTTTGTCCGCAATTAATTTAACAAAGTAAAGATGATGAAAGGATCCCATGTGTCAATTCTGCGGATTACGTGTTGCTATATAGTTGGCTGAAACAAATTTTTTCAGTAAAAAATACTTCGAAGCCGAAAAGAGAAGAGTATATTTAAATTACGTTAGAGCGACAAAAACAGCAATTTTTTTTTGTTTTTTTATGGCAAAATTTATAGTGACAGATTGTGGACAAAATAAATTAAAAATTTGAAAGTAAACGGTTTTAACAAAATACAAGGTTTTCAAAAATTTATGTTACCCTATCCCGTTTCATTTTTCTCTCATTTTTCTCACTTTTTACAGTAATATTTTTTCAACCATAAAATTGTCGTAGTGTGCGAAAAATATTTCTAATCGCATACTATTTTGGTGTGTTAAAAGGTGTGTTAAAAATGTTGCCATAAAAAGTATTGAGTTTCAGACTTTTTATGGCAAGATTTTCCCCAGTAAATTTCAAGGAAATTTTTGTTGTTTTTTTCTAACAAGTAAAGGATTTATATTTTTACCTCGTATTAATTTTACTGAAAAAATTGTTTTACTTTGGAATTTGCGCATAAATAAAGTTTAGTAGAAGACACGAGTAATCTGTTATTATTGAAGTTATCAATTCTCCAGGATCTCTCATTCTGCATCGGATAAGTTGTCTCCGATAGGTTTCAAATTGGTTACAAATTTTCCACCTGGCCCTTGAACGTGGCTGAACAATCAGCTTACTAGTACGCACACAATGAAGTAGTTCATTGTGTGCGTGCTAGTAAGCTGATTGTTGTTATGCGCTAGCTGTCAGTGAAACCAACCCATTTTGTGTAATCCCTATGAAAATATGGGAGTTGTACTCGTGATAGACGAACATCAAAATGCTTCACTTTGAATTGTTCTTCTTCTTCCAAAAATATCGTTAGTGATAGTACGATTCTGCCGTATTCGTTATTTAAGGTGTCATAGCGTTGTTCTACGAAATATTTTAAGTTAACTTCCTGTTCTTTGGAAGCTTGTTGCTTGGCAGTATTTCTTCAGCTGTGTGGATGGCCCTACATAAACCTCGCATTCGGGCGTTGTGTTGTTTTAACTGTAGTACGAATTTATTTTTGAAGTAGATTTTAGTGATGTGTTTAATTTGGTTCTCGATGGTTCGAATAATTGAGTAGATTTGCTAAATGATGGAGCCTCATTCTCTTGGTCGTTACTATTTGATTCTTCAGATTTTGCGAAGTTGAAGTTTGAGGATGTATCTGGAGTTGGTGTTTATAGCAATGTACTTTGTAAAACTTTCCCATACTATTTGACTATTTTTATAGTATTGGTGTGTTGATTCCAGTTGTGGATGGAATTCTCTAATTCTGTTTTCTACACCAACGTACTCGCTGCACGCCTTTTTTTGAGTTACCATTTTTAATTCAAGATATTTCTTGGTTTCTTGGTCTCTTGGAATGGGGTACGGCTGAAACACTATAGGTTCTTCGATTGTTGGAAGCGGTGCCAAATATAAAAATGGACCAAAACAATTGGAAGATTAGGTGAATAAGAAAATGTCGAAAATTTTAGGTACATCTGAGGTGAACAGTCTATTTATTTTTACCGCAAGAAATTGTAAACCATTTTGGGTGATTTTTAGTCTGCCAGTATTTTTGTTTTTATTTTCAGGTAGCAGTTGACACTTTGACTATTTCAATATTGTGTGACTGTGTTGACTATTGTTCAATAGGTTGTGGCCCAATGATGACATCTGAAAACTGGTAAAAAATAATTTTTCTTTGGCATCAGAAAATAGTCATCTAGTACTGAAATTCAATTGGAAAGACGACAAAAAGCAATAATCTACTTTGTCTACGAATACTCTACTTACTCCTTTCAACTCCAACATGTCGACAATTTCAAATTACGCGTAGACCCAAAACATTTTTCTTATGGCATCACACAGATTGTTAATGTTTCCACACTTCATATCTCACACCAATCCCCAATTCCGTGGAAGCACGTGCCGAGCTTGGATTTTTAATTTCTGATCCCTTAAGAAAGCTGTTGTTTCTCAATCAAATAGATGATACCGTTTCCAGTTTCACTGCGACCGTGCTACAAGAAATGAATAAACATAACTCGTCATCATTTTCCAATCCAAATCAAAATTTTAAAATCTTTTCAAAAGAAGCCGCCAGACAAAATGAAACTTCTCACGAGAAATATAGTTTAGCGCAACGAAATTCTTTTTGAATATTATGGCTACCTACACTTCTGAGTAAATCTCTTGTCGTGACTATTACCAGATGGTCGTATCGGTTGCAAATATTTTTAAAACATCCATTTCAGCTTTGAAATGTTCAGACGGTCTTTGGTGGTGGATTTTTTATACAGGTCGATTTACTGGCAAACACCGTTACATTGAGCTGGACCTTAGTTGTTACCGATGGAGTAATGCGTCAATTTATTGCGGCTCCGCAAATTCTGCAGTTCTGAAACGTCGTTGCGATTAAACTGGTTCCGCTGAACTAAAGGAGAAAATACCACCATTCGTAAAGGAGTAACAGGGGGAACGGTCGATGCACATATGTTTATGGTGATGCTACCAAAACCTCGGATTGAGGAAGCCAAACGGAAATTTATAAGTGGATTTCGCTAAACCTTAAGGACCGCAAGAGCTCTGACACAGTCAATGGCCGTTCAGCCGTAAATTTACTGGTGTGGTTCTCATAAAACGTATTGCATTGGATCCGAGTTCACTTGCGCTCTTTCCGGATAAAACATCACATGAAGTGAGCAGAGATTTGCGCCACTCGTCACACCGAATTTTGGTGACCTACAACTGCTAGGAAATATGTTTACGTGTAAAAGTTGGTTTACACTAAAAAGCCAAATGACTTTTAACCCTTTTTTCGAAATTTCGACATAATGTTTTCCCATAATATTTCATATAAAATAATTTCGAAACTTGACATTTGATGCGCATAAAAAAGCACTTGAGTTGATTCCTAAAGCACAGTAAATTTGGTTCGAAAATAACTGCCTATATTGTCGTATAATTTAATATTATGATTAATTTAATTTATTTTCCAGCATTTTCTTATTTTTATTTCCATTTCTTATAACTTCGTATATATATGGACCAAAATTTTCGACAAATACGTATATACTATCTAGCTATATATAAATACATTGAAGGAAAATGCTTGGCTAACGGAATGTAATGAAATGAAAATTATCGATAGAAATAAATAAAAAAAACAAAATTCCATTGGAAGAAAAATCATAATTTAATTTTATTGATTTCCCTTGCAAACAAAATCTATATATACATGTGTATGTGTGTATGTGTCTTTATAGGAAAAATAAGAGGAAAATGCTGTGTACATCTCGCATCTCTGCATATATAGACGATATACATATTTTCTTTGGTATAATCTTTGAGTTTTGCCAATAAAGAAAAATTGGAAAAAATAAAAATGATAATTTAATAGCATTTTTTGTTGTTGTTGTTGCTGGATTTTATATTTTTCATCATAATTTTATTTTATATGTATTCGCCTAAATGATGATTATATTTGGTACAAGTAAACCTAATAAATGTAATTTTTGTCATTCATTGTTGTTGTGTTATGCTGCTCTTATTGAAATTTTATTTTTTTTTTCTTATTCGATCTTTTCTGTGGTTATTGTAGTTGTTGTTGTCATTCTTATTAATAATATTATTATGATTATTGGGGTACAAAACATAGCTTTATGTATTTCGGTATATACATAGTAGTTCCATATTGATTGGGAAATCGAAAGCGGAAAACGAAATTCTAGAACCCGGTTTATTGTTGATGTTGTTGTGATTGGAAATAATATTGAATAATTTCATGCATATGGAATATTGCATAGCGTTCGTTTGGTCAAATCTATAAAACTGCCATTAAATTTGTCCTATTTGTTGTTTATTTGGATGTAAAGATTTTTAGTTTTAGGATAATCCAAAACATATTGAAAGCTTTAAATACGAATTAGATAACGATTGTGTTATCGGAAGGCGAAGGTGTAGAAAAGTCAGCAATTTTATCTGAATAAAAGAAATAGAAACTCATTCCGTCTAGAAGTAAAATATCATCAGAAATATATCCGTGTAATTAATGATACCACTCGATGGAACACCTAACAAATATATTTAACATTTAACAAAAAAAGTAAATTTGTGCTCACGCAAGGGCGGTTAATAATCATGAACTATCGGAAAGCTCGAGAATCATGAACTATCGGAAAGCTGCGCAAGAGGTATTGGTTCTAAAACAATTGTGTGGTGGGTCATGATTTAATACGATAGTTATGAAAATGCTAAGTATACGTTCATTGGACTCCTTCAGTGTAAACATCAACATTCAATCATACACATATCTATCCTTCTATCAAATGAAGCGCTACTTCCTGAATACGGGTTATTTTTAAAAGTTGTATAGCATCCCACTATTATTGAACTTCTAGGCAACGTTCTAAGCAATGGTTACCTATCATATTCCGTACCGAAGTTGAAGCGAGAAAATATTTTCCCTGCTAGAGTTTCCTTCAGATTTATTAAACAATACACCGTCGTAGGAGTTAAACAATATACCGTCGCATTGAATTGTATTGTTGAATTCAAAACACCAATTTACCAAAGTATTGGGTTGTTCAGAAAGTGATTCCTTTTTTTTTGTGATAATATCCATTAATTAAATTTTTTTGAATTAAATATTCGCCATTTTGATCCAATATATCATTGGCCGTCTTTCTTGCAGTAGCATAATTCCGTACGCTTGTAAAACTTTTGATCTTTCCGGCAAAAAACTGATCTAATGCATTTTTGACGTCCTCTTTTGAAGAAAAGGTTTTGTTGTCTATAAAAATGATGATCTAGAGACCGGAACAAGTAATAGTCTGAAGGTGCAGATCTGGAGAATATGGTGCGTGTGGATGTACTACCATCCAAGCTGGAATAGCTTTTGGCGTGTTACCAAATTTATATGAGGGATCGAATTATGATGGTGGAACACTGTACCTGTTTGAGTGAATTATTCAATTTGTCCAGTTGATGACAGTACATTTAAAAATTTAACGTGGTATTGTCCGGTAGAAACTCAAAAAACCATTCTCGTTTAACATTGTTATAGTCAACCCATTTCTCGTCCCCAGTAAAAATTCGCTTTACAAATCGATCATTTTCTTGACGTTTGAGAAAATGACGTTTGAGCAAATCACAGACGTCAATGAGACGGAGTACATTTTTTTCTGTAAGAACATGTGGAACTCATATGTCGAGCTTTGAAGCTAAACTAAAGCGTTTTACTTGAACATAAATAGTCGAATTCGATAAATTCAATCTGTCGGCGATTTTACTAGTTGTTATTCATCAGCTTTAACTGGTCTGAACGTGGTGCATATTCAACATCAAAATTGCCAGAATGAAATTTTGAAAAATGACGTTCTATAACAATACATCTTCAACACAACACAAAACCTTTTTCTTACTTGAACAGCCTTTTTGCCTTTTCTGAATGAAACATAAAATAAAACATAAAATGTAATGAAAAATGTAAACAAAAAATGTAATGAAACATTACATTTTAGTACACTGATGGGAAAAATCGGAAATACTTTCCGAACCCAATATTTACTAAAAATATCTGATCAAGATTTTGCTAATTAAAAATTAAAAATAGACCCAAACCGCTCTGTTTTCCTTAAACCATTTCAACAGTTTAAAGAGGTAGGGAGGATTAGGAAGGTGAACGAACCAACAATGAACAATTACGCAATGAATTATACTTCAAATCCATAATATGGCCAGTATTATCCGGCTGCATAAGTTGAAGCGAGACCTTAGCCGAATCCTAAAACGTGACACTATTTCCACTTCTACAAATAACCTTTAAAACACATTTTCTGATTTTTTTTGTTCAAAGTTCATATGTGACTTAACTTTGAACCCAAAAAAACAGATTTTTTTTTATAATACCATTTTTACTTCATCCGAACCATTAGGGTGATCTCATCACAATTATGAAAAGCGTCAATACATTCAATATAATGAACGACCAACTAACGACAGGTCTCGCGGGCTGTAGAAATAATTAGTTACACGTGATTGTCTAGACGATATTGGTCATTGGTTTAGGGATTCGCCGTTATTGCATCGGCATATACATCGAGAAATAGTCATCAGTCAAGTCGATCGCAAAACGGTGCTGATCGAAGTTAATCCAATAATAATGTAAATTCGGTGGATTTCAAATGATGAAAATTCTAGTTACGAATTGTACAAAATTTCGAGAACTTGTTTAATAAGCCATTCGGAGGTGAAAGTTCGAACCAACTGGCAGTTTTCGCTATATGAAATCCTTCTTTTTTATATGAATGTACAATGAGATCCTGAGTCAAGCATACCCATTCGCGAAATGTTTAATTTCATCGAAAACGGCTTCGCGGATGTTATGACCACTAGTTGAATATGCGGTATGTTCGAATTTTTAGGTCTTCAATCATTATTCATGTTTTGTGATTGTGAATAAGTGAGATGATCTTTATTAATAGTAATTGCTTATAGTGATTGTTTTAAAGAATGGTTTTCCCCTTGAAAACTTATTTTAGTTTGGGGGAATCGAAAAATTATTCAAGGATTAGGAACTTCGTATTGATTGTTTCCTTTGACTACAATTGTTTGTTCAGTATCTGCAGCATACGCAGCATCATTTCGATAGCATTTTCATCACATTTGTCACATGTGGTGTTGGTAGTTCTATACCTGTCATTGTCGGTGATAAATCGAGAAATATAGTTATGTATGAGTTTAAGATTTTCCGAATTTTTTCGTGTATGTGTTCAGTTATTAATAGTTAGGAACACTTCAGTTTTTTCCAGCTTACGTTGTGAATTTTCTTCAGTTTCAGTGAAATTTTTGGTTGAAGATGTTGGATCTTCATCCAATACAGTTTTATAGTAATTTGAATTTGAAAATATCAGAAAGTGCTTGATTATCATGAGTGGATGATACAAATGAATCTTTAAAGGTGGATTAATTTTTATAATCACCATCAAATTTTTCTAATTTCATACCCTAGACAATTTTATTTGATCTTGATTTAAGACAGACCGATCAACCAACTGGATCTTTGTGTTATTTAGTGTCTTAAAGAAGCTTCATTGCTATTTGAGTTACTCGAAGTCGTGAAAGTTTATATCGGCGTTGCCCTGCTTATCAGATGTTTTATATTGATAGTAGGAGCATACCGGCATCTCGTGAGAAATACAGCCCAATGTTGGATAGTGTTGGATTTCGTCACTGGCAAACCTTTTCATGGTCGAACACTGATACGAGAGGTTTATAATCTGCCGCAAAAATAAATTCTCTGTTATAGAGATATTGGTAAAACTTTGTCCACCTATATATAGACAATCGAAAAACCCTCTTTCCCAGTCTGAATTTCTTTGAGTGATCATCAAGCGAATTCGATGTAAAAGCTATCAAGGTTGCTCCTTTCCATCAGGGTGAATATGAGAAATCATTGCTTCTAGTCCGTGACTTGATGCATTTGTCGCTCTCTCTCTCTCTCTCTCTCTCTCTCTCTCTCTCTCTCTCTCTCTCTCTCTCTCTCTCTCTAGCATTTACATCCCATGAAGGGATTTTGCTGCCCGCAATATGGTCCTCCACCGTCTCGCTCCATCGCTCTCGTCCTCCGATTTCGACCGACGTACACCGGCTGGGTGTTGATGGAACACTTTGTAAATCATTCGTTGTTGATGAGACCTTGCAACGTGGCCGAGCCATCTTACTCGATTATATTTGATGAAGGAAGCCGATAATATCGCTACCTCCGAGAAGTTGCTTTATTTCGTGGTTTATGCGAATCCGATATTAATTGTTCGCAACTTTAATAGGACCAAAGATTGAACGAATGACCTTCCTTTCGAAGGTAGATAATAATTACAGTCGTTAGAGGTCATGGTCCAGCTCTCGCTTCCGAAAGTCAGCACAGGTCTTGTTAGTGCTTTATAAAGTGCAAGCTTGCACGACTGCGAAAGATGTTAGATCGCAATAATTTTGCGTTGTCCGGCAGCAATTCTGGCTTTTATTTCTGCCTGCATATCATACAAGGAGGTTATAAGTGACCCGAGGTATTTAAAGTTTTCGACGCTATCAAAGTTATGGTCGCCTATTTCGAGATTTGCCATAGACCCAGTTCCTGGGTGTTGTTAAAAATTTCGTTTATGGTACTGTTCACCTCCAAGCCAAGTCTACTTGCGCAGCGATTGAGCGGGATGAAACTGTCCTTGATCTTGCTAGGTCTTCGGGCAAGAAGCACGATATCATCTGCATATCCAAGAATTTGGCCTGATTTATTGAATATACAACGCGAAGTTTCAATGTTGCTTTTACTCACACGTACTCAAGCGCCAAATTGAACAGCACAGGCGCGAGTGCATCTCCCTGTCGAACACCGGATGTTATTTGAAAGGAGTCTGATACAGTTTCTTCAATTACAATTCTACATACAGATCCAGATGTTGTTAATTTACACAGAGAAACAAGTTTCTCTGGAATACACAGGCAAATGAGCGCGGCCCAAAGGTTGTCGCGGTTTATACTGTCATATGTATAGTTGATGAATGGTTATGTTGTACTCCCAACATTTTTCCAAGATCATCCTCATGGTAAAACACTGGTCAGTGGTCGATCGGTTGGTACGAAAGCCACATTGATAGTCGCCAATGATATTTTCGGCGAAAGGGGTGAGTCTGGCAAGTACAACATTAGCCAACACTTTGTAGGCAGCGTTCAATAGAGCTATGCCACGATAGTTTTCACATTTAAGACGGTCGCCTTTTTTATGCAACGGAAATATGAGCGCGGTCTTCCAATTCTCAGGCAGTTCTTCTTGGTCCCAAATAGACACGATGAGACCGTAAAGATTTGTTGCAAGAGTAGCGCCTCCGAGTTTAATTAATTCTGCGGGGATTCTGGAAGTCTTAAGTAAGATACCTGGCATTGGCAAACCAGTCCTTTGAGTTTCCTATTTCCGCTTGGAAGCTGATGTTTTTAATTTGAGTTTGGGCGAAAATGGTAAACGGCCATTAACACCCCTTCCCAGAGATTTGGACTCAGGAAACGAGAGCACTTCTATTAGGTGGCCAAATTGCTCGTCCAGCCAGCTTTATTGCTACTTCCTAACCAGATCAGCAAATTTGTAACGAATTTTTGTATTTTTAATTTGAGTTTGAACGAAAATGGTAAACGGCCATTAACACCCCTTCCCAGAGATTTGAACTCAGGTTGCGAGAACACTTCTATTAAGTGGCTAAATTGCTCGTCCAGCCAGCCTCGTTGCCACTTCCTAACCAGATCAGCAAATTTGTAACGAATTTTTGTATTTTTAATTTAAAGGCCATTAACACCCCTTCTCAGAGATTCGGACTCAGGTTGCGAGAGCACTTCTATTAGCTGGCTAAATTGATCGTCCAGACAGCCTCATTGCCACTTCCTAGCCAGATCAGCAAATTTGTAACGAATTTTTGTATTTTTAATTTGAGTTTGGACGAAAATGGTGAACGGCCATTAACACCCCTTCCCAGAGATTTGGACTCAGGAAACGAGAGCACTTCTATTAGGTGGCCAAATTGCTCGTCCAGCCAGCTTTATTGCTACTTCCTAACCAGATCAGCAAATTTGTAACGAATTTTTGTATTTTTAATTTGAGTTTGAACGAAAATGGTAAACGGCCATTAACACCCCTTCCCAGAGATTTGAACTCAGGTTGCGAGAACACTTCTATTAAGTGGCTAAATTGCTCGTCCAGCCAGTCTCGTTGCCACTTCCTAACCAGATCAGCAAATTTGTAACGAATTTTTGTATTTTTAATTTAAAGGCCATTAACACCCCTTCTCAGAGATTCGGACTCAGGTTGCGAGAGCACTTCTATTAGCTGGCTAAATTGATCGTCCAGACAGCCTCATTGCCACTTCCTAGCCAGATCAGCAAATTTGTAACGAATTTTTGTATTTTTAATTTGAGTTTGGACGAAAATGGTGAACGGCCATTAACACCCCTTCCCAGAGATTTGGACTCAGGATACGAGAGCACTTCTATTAGGTGGCCAAATTGCTCCTCCAGCCAGCTTTATTGCTACTTCCTAACCAGATCAGCAAATTTGTAACGAATTTTTGTATTTTTAATTTGAGTTTGATCGAAAATGGTAACCGGCCATTAACACCCCTTCCCAGAGATTTGGACTCAAGTTGCGAGAGCACTTCTATTAGGTGGTCAAATTGCTCGTCCAGCCAGTTTTATTGCCGCATCCTTAGCAGATCAGCATGTTTGTAACGAATTTTTGTATTTCTAATTTGAGTTTGGACGAAAATGGTAAACAGCCATTAACACCTCCTCCCAGAGATTTGGACTAAGGTTGCGAGCGCACTTCTATTAGGTGACCAAATTGCTCATCCAGCCAGCCTCGTTGTCACTTCCTAACCAGATCAGCAAGTTTGTAACGAATTTTTGTATTTTTAATTTGAGTTTGGACGAAAATGGTAAACGACCATTAACACCCCTTCTCAGAGATTCGGACTCAGGTTGCGAGAGCACTTCTATTAGTTGGCTAAGTTGGTCGTCCAGCCAGCTTCATTGCCACTTCCTAGCCAGATCAGCAAGTTTGTAACGAATTTTTGTATTTTTAATTTGAGTTTGAACGAAAATGGTAACCGGCCATTAACACCCCTTCCCAGAGATTTGGACTCAGGTTGCGAGCACACTTCTATTAGGTGGCTAAATTGCTCATCCAGCCAGCCTCGTTGCCACTTCCTAGCCAGATCAGCAAATTTGTAACGAATTTTTGTATTTTTAATTTGAGTTTGGACGAAAATGGTAAACGGCCATTAACATCCCTTCCCAGAGATTTGAACTCAGGTTGCGAGAGCACTTCCATTAGTTGGCTAAATTGGTCGTCCAGACAGCCTCATTGCCACTTTCTAACCAGATCAGCAAATTTGTAACGAATTTTTGTATTTTTAATTTGAGTTTGGACGAAAATGGTAAACGACCTTTAACACCCCTTCTCAGAGATTTGGACTCAGGATACGAGAGCACTTCTATTAGGTGGCTTAATTGGTCGTCCAGCCAGCCTTATTGCTACTTCCTTACCAGATCAGCAAGTTTGTAACGAATATATTGTTACGATTACATTTAGTACCTATCATTACTCGGTTTCGTCTGGTGTTCTCTGCAGATGTGGACAAATGTATCGTTAAGTGCGCATACCCTGACCTGATAATTTTCAAAAAATTGTTTTGACAGATAATCCTGCCTATAAAAAAGAAACACAATCGAGCAAATCCTGTAACGTATGGGCCTTCTATGGATTTCTTATGAATGAAACCTGTTATGTTAACATTTGGATGATACTTACCGTCAATTACCATCAAGACTCTATTAGTTCAATGGAATTATGTACGAGACGTTTTCTAGTGTGTGATTAAGATACAGTTAAGCGTATTCCTTTCTAAGCGAAGAATACTTTCTGAAGTTTTAAAAACTTTTAATCCTTTAGGCCGCGTCTGACTGGCTCTATCAAAATTAATTTCAAGCAATATTATGGAGTTGAGCTATGAAGTTCCTGAAATCATTAGTCAAACCTTGGAACCATCAAAATACCACATCATTCCTCCGTTTCACCAAACACGAAATCGACATAGATCAATGATTTCTGTGATGCATCGGAGGTATCATAAGCGGCTGCTGTTTCAATACCTAGCGAAAATGCAACTGGTTATATCAAAGTTTTGCTTATCATCTCAAAAATCCGAGTTGCATCAATTAATAAAAACTTAATTCGACTGGTGGAGTTTTATGGAGGACATATCTTAGTGAAACTAGTCCAAGCCTGGCTCTCTGATCATCCTCGTACATATGGAACACATTCATTATCAATCGAACATTCGAAATTATGGAAACGGTTTCCGAGATCGTTACAACTATGTACGTTTAAAGGAAAACCCTTCTGATATAACAACCAGTATTATTTATTTAGAATAACATCCAATTTTGGGTTATGATGATTTGGTCCTCAGTACCTCGTGAATGAAAAAAATAAAAATATTGGCCATCAAGCAATTCGAAATTGTTTCATGTTTGTTATTTAAGTTCTCGTCATTTGGAAAAAATTAAAATATATTCGCGAACTTTTTTCGATTTTTGCATCTGAAGTTGCGTTTAATTGATTTAATTCGCAAGGCCGTGACTTTTACATATAAGGAAGTTCAACAAGAAGCATTCTGTGGTTATATTCATCTGTTTAACAATGAGGAGACTCTCTCTCACTCGTCCTCCATCCGTTTCGGTCCATCGCTCTCGTCCTTCAATTTCGAACAATTTACGAGGTCGATTTTGTGATGAATCCGACATGGTAATCCGAGGCCTATAATTAGGATTGATAACTTAATTGTTTTTATGATTGCAGGTTGTTGGCCTGCCGCTCAACCCGCTTGATATACGTGTGTGGGTCACGTACTGTCGAGAATCTTTATAGACATCACCAATAATACTGGTTTATTGGGAGTAGGATGACGGCTCTCGACTCTTGAATGCAAATTTGCATACTATTCAAGGATCTGAGACTCATGTGGATGATAATTTAACAAACGCATTTCAACAGACATTCTGGAACCCTATTGCTGGCGAGTCCTCATAATCAAAAATTTAGGATCTTAAATGGCCGTAACGTAATCCATCAGTTTTGTCAAAAGTGTGTTACTTGTGTGAGGGACAATCAAATAATTTGTATTCAACTCCTGTAAAATTTGCCTTTACAACGTTTAACGGCTTGTCTCCCGCTCGAAATCATTGGAGTTGGTTATGCAAGTCCGATTCCCATCACTGACGCATTCATCGCTATACTTTCGCATTATTAGAGGAATTCCAGCTGAATTAGTTTACTAATTTCGAGAACTTCATGACTAATTCATGAATCTAAAAACAATCAAATTAATATCGGATGTCTTTTCATATAGGCGATGGTTAAATATTATTTCAAACACGAAGGTGTTTGAGAGTTCAACATAGAATTATTCAATTAATCAGGAAACGGCCAAGGAGGTTTGGGAAAATGGTCACACTTATGTGTGACATTTTTTGATAGGTAGCTTGAGCTTTCAGAAGTAAATTAAATTCATTTAGTACAAAATTTTTGTTTTTGTGGGGCTTATTTTCTCGACGTGCCTGTAGGGTGAGAATTTTGATTGCAAAACCATTAGGAAAAAATTCAGAATTCTAATTGTTACCAGAATATCTTATGTTGTTTAGTGTATCAACAAAAATATTAAGATTTTTGAATCATTGGTTTTCAAAGAAACGGCTTAACCTAAATTTTACTGTAAATAAACATATGTAGATGCACAAGGATAATTTCAAATTTCTATAATAAAAAATACATTCCAATATTGTAAGAGTATACGTGAGAAATCTCACCACAAAATGTCCTAGAACTGCATATTCTCAAAATATACAGTGAAATACATAAATTATCTAATCGTAATAACACTAAAAATATTATTTCATTCCAAATCTATAATATTATGGTCCACTCATCCTTTTCTCCTCTCGTCTATTTGCTAATACATGGCATAAAACCAATAGGAAAAATCTTTTCCCCCTTAAAACAATTCTTTTGTCTTAAATCCAATTCATTTTCACTTCAATTATTTTCGTTCTTTTATGTTGTTTTTGTTTTTGGATTTTCCTCTGGAACTATTTTTCATCTTTCATTAAATTCTATAAATCCTTTCTTCGTTACATTTAAGGATATAATATAACCAACAGTTTTTTTTGTGTGTTGCTGCTGCTGCTACTGCTGTACCAAAATCATCTATCATATTCTCAAGCCCCAATAATAATCGTAATAATATTAATAAGATGAACATCCCCATAAAATTTATATTGTTGTTGTTGTTGTTGTCAATGGAGGTGGTGCACCATCTCTCTTCATACACGACTATCTATCCATATGAAATATTATTTGTGTTTCAGTAAAACTGGAGAAGAGTTGTTGGGGCTTCAATATAAATATGTGTCACTCTATGCGATTTAAGAAAAGGATGGATGGAAATTGTTCATGGTGATGTTGATGATGATGATGGCTTTTTTTATTTATTCCAATCCGTTTTTTGAATTCCGTTTTTCGGATTCGGCAACTCTACTATATATACGTACAGTTGATGGCAGCTTACCAATGATGATATAAAGTTGATAGTGTTAAAATGATTATGGGGAATGAAGCAAAAAGGATCATCATCATCGAAATACAATTTATTTCTATTTTTTTTTGTGTATGCGTGTGTGTGTATATGTGCACAATATTTATACATATTTTGTGTAATTTACGAGTAAGTTTATAAGTAATATGCTTTTTGGGTGATGAATTCATTCTCATTGACAGCATATGTCACCAAATGCGGTTATCACATATATTAGACTTTTAATATGCCAACAGTTAAAGCCACATGTAATTTATGAATTTTTCGATTTATCCTTTTTGTGTACTTTGATATAATATTCGGTTTTTACTTCCGTTTTTAGCATTATACGTGTGTGTGTAATACTTTCATTTATAAATTATGAGGAATTAATGAAACACCACAGGACGCCAGTTATTTAACCATTTCCCAATTTACGTGAAATGTTACAAAATCTCAAGAAATTTCTAAACGAAAGCATGTTTAATACTCAACTAATACAGTGTCTGTCGCCATATTCATAAGACTGTTACTGATGAAGATTTTAAAATATTTGTTGGTAACAAATTCCAGCAACATAATTTCAATGTCGTCAGGATCTTATCTAAAGTGAAAAATGATGGTGAATCGACTATGTTTCGTACCGTATTAGTATTGACGTTGTAGCATTTGACGAAATGATAAAACTAGTGAATACCCAAAATTTCCATCCCTGAGAACGTTGATAGATATTTGTATAAAAATTTTTTTCGGCTTTTCGGACAAAATATTATTTTAATGGACACCCGTACAATGTTTACGACTATTTTAGTCGCAGAAAACAAAGAGGCCATTTATTAACAATATTTCTACCACAAAAGTAGAAAAAATGCACTCCCCTCCCCCAAACCTTTAACCCCAGGGCGTACTTGTGTACACAAAGAACACAAACCCTTGCAAAAATGAGAACTCCCTTAGGTAGCTTCTTGGCAGCTTGGTTTCGTACTGATAAAAAGTTGGTCTACTCATCAGGTTGCAACGACCAAACTGCAAAAATCCAACTCTTGCTTTGTACCGATAATACAAAACAAGATCATATCGATCTAGCGAATTATATATCACTAAATCAGAAACCACAGGAAATTCTCACTATGTATGTGTAACAAGCCAACACATATAATTAAGAAGAATTTTATAATCGTCCGTGAATTTAATTTGTTTAAGAATTTTTTCGGCTTTTCGGACAAAATATTATTTTAATGGACACCCATACAATGTTTACGACTATTTTAGTCGCAGAAAACAAAGCATTTTTTCTACTTTTGTGGTAGAAATATTGTTAATAAATGGCCTCTTTGTTTTCTGCGACTAAAATAGTCGTAAACATTGTACGGGTGTCCATTAAAATAATATTTTGTCCGAAAAGCCGAAAAAAATTCTTATACAAATTAAATTCACGGACGATTATAAAATTCTTCTTGTTGATAGATATCTTTACGACAAGGATTGAAGCTGAGTGTGATATTGGTTTGTTATAATTTTCCTGCTGTAATTCGAGATAAAGTTTTGTAGCTAGATATATGCAAGATAAAAATAATTATATCGGAATTCAGACAATAAATGTTGTGCCATCACCAAAAGCAGTATCTAGTATTTAAAAAACATTTAAATTAAACCTTACACCATAAATCGACCTAAAACTATATACATACAAGCAAATTTTACTGACGGGTATGGTTTCCTAAAACTTAAATATGCCAACTGCAATTCACATTATGGATAAGAGGCGAAACTACCTATAATTCAATGTTGTTTATTAGTATTTTTTGCTATAGATAATAATATCAATTGAAAAATTTCCCATGTTTATTTTGACAACAACAACAATTTACTGTGATTCACATAAAATCCAATACCAATCCCAATAGTTTGAAATGGTTTAATCCAATTTGTAAAACTAAACATAGTTTTCTGCTCCTCGTTACTTATATACCGGGACATTTTTAGCCATGTTTATTTTGACAACAACAACTATTTTTGACAAATGCAACAAATTTACTGTGATTCACATAAAATTCAATATTAATCCAAACAGTTTGAAATGGTTTAATCCAATTTATAAAATTAAATATAGTTTTCTGCTCCTCGTTACTTAAATTTCAGGATATTATCGGCCATGTTTATTTTGACAACAACAACTATTTTTGACAAATACAACAAATTTACTGTGATTCACATAAAATTCAATATCAATTCAAACAATTCCAAATGGTTTAATCCAATTTGTTAAGTTAAATATAGTTTTCTGCTCCTCGTTACTTAAATACCAAGATATTTTCGGCCATGTTTATTTTGACAACAACAACTATTTTTGACAAATACAACAAATTTACTGTGATCCACATAAAATTCAATATCAATCCAAACAATTTGAAATGGTTAAATCCAATTTGTAAAATTAAATATGGTTTTCTTCTCCTCGTTACTTAAATTACCGGGATATTATCGGTTATGTTTATTTTGACAACAACAACTATTTTTGACAAATGCAACAAATTTACTGTGATTCACATAAAATTCAATATTAATCCAAACAGTTTGAAATGGTTTAATCCAATTTATAAAATTAAATATAGTTTTCTGCTCCTCGTTACTTAAATTTCAGGATATTATCGGCCATGTTTATTTTGACAACAACAACTATTTTTGACAAATACAACAAATTTACTGTGATTCACATAAAATTCAATATCAATTCAAACAATTCCAAATGGTTTAATCCAATTTGTTAAGTTAAATATAGTTTTCTGCTCCTCGTTACTTAAATACCAAGATATTTTCGGCCATGTTTATTTTGACAACAACAACTATTTTTGACAAATACAACAAATTTACTGTGATCCACATAAAATTCAATATCAATCCAAACAATTTGAAATGGTTAAATCCAATTTGTAAAATTAAATATAGTTTTCTGCTCCTCGTTCCTTAAATATTAAGATATTATGGGGCATGTTTATTTTGACAACAACAACTATTTGTGTTAAATACAACAAATTTACTGTGATTCACATACAATTCAATATCAATCCAAACAATTTGAAATGGTTTAATCCAAGTTGTAAAATTAAATATAGTTTTCTGCTCCTCGTTACTTATATACCGAGACATTTTCAGCCATGTTTATTTTGACAACAACAACTATTTTTGACAAATGCAACAAATTTACTGTGATTCACATAAAATTCAATATCAATCCAAATAATTTGAAATGGTTTAATCCAATTTGTAAAATTAAATATAGTTTTCTCCTCCTCGTTCCTTAATGGCCTATTTACATGTCCAGAATTGTTTCATCTGCAAAATGAAAAAGATAAAACATTTGCTTTTTGTACGTGAGAGACAAGAACAGAACTATAAACATGCAAAATTTTGCAGAAGTTTTTTTGTTATATTTGAGCAAATGCTACCATAAAAATGAAAATGCCACCATAAAATATACTCGATCCGACTATTTTTATAGTAGCATTTTAAAAAAACAAGAAAAAAAAAACATTTTATGGTGAAATGTCAAACCAAAAAAAAACTAAAAAAGTAAATGGCGGCCATGGATAAATGTAAGTTTGTATTTTATTTAATGAAATTAATTAAATATTTATTAAATATACATTTTTTATACTTATAAATTTATCATTTATTACAGCAAAGCAAATTAGTAATGTGGGAGAACTATATGCGGATGAAATTGACTATGGTACGTATGTATACACATGTTTGTGTTTTTGAAAACAATGTTTATAAAATTTTAGAAACTGAATATTTATTTCCCAACGATGACGAGCTGGCGGAGTATGAAAAGAGTCTCGGACAAATTGAATATGGTAATAAATTGTGTATTTTCATTTACATTTGGTTTTTAATATATTTTTAAAATTGTAGACCCCGACGTTGACAACCGTCCTGCAGGTCGAGCGAGCCCAAATTGCGGTTGGTATAAAAATTTGTGTGGCTTTTATTAATAATATTAATTTAAAAGCTGCAGCAGTCGAATTGTATGAGTTTGTCCTTATGGGTTGCAGGCTGCTCGGTTGTTCAGACCTCCACGTTCAATGAACTAACGTTCCACTACTCTCCCCGTCTATTAAGCCTGGTGAGATATAAGGTGTTCCACTTTTTTGTTGTCTCAACCAGTTATGAAGGCATACGCAGGCACCTACTATTTTTTCGGCTGTGTCGATCTACAGAAGAAGCATGAATAAAATTAATCGTCAAATATTGTGTTAGGTAAGTAACTTACGTTTGAAATTATTGGTTGGCGGAGTATCCTCCACTTGGACACTAACACTCCAAAAGAATTTTCTATCATTCGACGCGCTCTTGAGAGTCGATAATTAAAAATTCTTTGTTCCGTTGACAGCGGGCTGTTGGAAAAAGGTTTAAGGATGTTTTTGTGCAAACCAAAAGCATCATCTGCCACAAAAACATATGGAACATTCTGTATGCTACTTGTTAAATCCCTTGTAGCTGGTCCTGTAAAATAAAAATATATGAAAATTTGTTTATAGGTAAGCAAATAAATAATATTCACATACGATAAAGAATTCGAAAAGAACTTTTTCCCGAACTTGCAATGTCTAAAAATTCCACCATCGCTTTGCCTGCTCGCAGCTCCTATGTCGCACATAATGAAGTTGTAATCGTGGTCGCATATTGCTAACAGCACGATCGAATAAAATTTTTTATAATTAAAGAAGGTTGATCCACTTTCCGATGGAGCCTGTTTTCAAATAATCATGTCTAAGAAATATTTCATTGAGTTATTTTTATTTTAAGAATACCTGTACAGCTACATGTTTTCCATCTATTGCACCCATACAATGTGGAAAGTTCCACCGTCGTGCGAATCCATCGGCGATCTTTAAATAATTGCCTTCATCTAATCGGGGAAATACCTTTGTTTTCAAAGCTTCAATAATTGCATGAGTAGTCTCACGAATTATGAAGTGTACTATTGCTGGCGAACATTTGTACGATGTTGAAAGGCTTCGTTGTGATTCCCCAGTTGCCAAATATCTAAAAATTGGTTCTATATTAATTAGATATATGAGAATCAAGTAAATAAGTAATTTTCTTACCTTATTGTAATTGCCAATCTTGAAGCTGGTTCTATAGGCTTCCGAGTTAATGTCTGTTTCCGAATGGAAGGACCAACCAACTTCAAGAGTTCATCAAACTGGGCAGGCGTCATTCACATATAGGTGAAGAATATGTCCGAGTCATTTAATTTTAATTCCCGGAACACAGTTTGAAAAGCGCCAGTTTCATCTCAACCAGTATAATATGGTCGAACCCAATATTTTCTTTTTTCCCGGTTTCGTATGGTGCTGTCATCCAACATTCCAGATAATTTCATAAGGAAAGCATCTTCATCGCTTTCTTCTTCACTAAATATTATATTTAATAATTCCAGGTCCTCACTATCCATTTATGTATTAATGTTTTTATATAAACTTGTAGTTCACTTTTAGTTTATTAATAAGAACACCAACTGCGATTTTGTCACAAGCAGAATTTATGCGTATTAAATTATATTTTAGATGAATCTAAAATTTTTTTACTTCAAACAAATAATTTACTCAAAAACTTTATTAATTTTCACCAAAATTTATTATTTATTAGATTTCACTATTCAGAAATTATAAAAATATTTTTTATTGCCGCCCTTTCTTATTGTCAAACTTCAATAAAAAACATTTTATAAAAAAAATTATAGCATCGCTGTTTATGCTTGTTTCTTTCTCACACATGCAATATTTTTATGTAGCGGGCCCATTCATATTTTCCTGCAAAAATTTGCAGATGAAACAATTCTGCACATGTAAATGGGCCATAAATATTAAGATATTATGGGCCATGTTTATTTTGACAACAACAACTATTATTGACAAATACAACAAACTTGCTGTGATTCACATAAAATTCAATATCAATCCAAACAATTCCAAATGGTTTAATCCAATTTGTTAAATTAAATATAGTTTTCTGCTCCTCGTTCCTTAAATACCAAGATATTTTCGGCCATGTTTATTTTGACAACAACAACTACTTTTGACAAATACAACAAATTTACTGTGATTCACTTAAAATTCAATATCAATCCAAACTATTTGAAATGGTTTAATCCAATTTGTAAAATTAAATATAGTTTTCTCCTCCTCGTTACTTAAATACCGGGGTATTATCGGCCATGTTTATTTTGACAACAACAACTATTATTGACAAATACAACAAATTTGCTGTGATTCACATAAAATTCAATATCAATCCAAACAATTCCAAATGGTTTAATCCAATTTGTTAAATTAATATAGTTTTCTGTTCCTTGTTACTTAAAAACCAAGATATTTTCGGCCATGTTTATTTTGACAACAACAACTATTTTTGACAAATACAACAAATTTACTGTGATTCACATAAAATCCAATATCAATCCCAACTATTTGAAATGGTTTAATCCAATTTGTAAAATTAAATATAGTTTTCTGCTCCTCGTTACTTAAATACCGGGATATTATCGGCCATGTTTATTTTGACAACAACAACTATTTGTGACAAATACAACAAATTTACTGTGATTCACATAAAATTCAATATCAATCCAAACAATTTGAAATGGTTTAATCCAATTTGTTAAATTAAATATAGTTTTCTGCCCCTCGTTACTTTAAGACCAAGATAGTTTCGGCCATGTTTATTTTGACAACAACAACTATTTTTGACAAATACAACAAATTTACTGTGATTCACATAAAATTCAATATCAATCCAAACAATTTGAAATGGTTAAATCCAATTTGAAAAATTAAATATAGTTTTCTTCTCCTCGTTACTTAAATAAAGGGATATTATCGGCCATGTTTATTTTGACAACAACAACTATTTTTGACAAATACAACAAATTTACTGTGATTCACAAAAAATTCAATATCAATCCAAACAATTTGAAATGGTTTAATCCAATTTGTAAAATTAAATATAGTTTTCTGCTCCTCGTTCCTTAAATATTAAGATATTATGGGCCATGTTTATTTTGACAACAACAACTATTATTGACAAATACAACAAATTTGCTGTGATTTACATAAAATTCAATATCAATCCAAACAATTCCAAATGGTTTAATCCAATTTGTAAAATTAAATATAGTTTTCTGCTCCTCGTTCCTTAAATATTAAGATATTATGGGCCATGTTTATTTTGACAACAACAACTATTTGTGACAAATACAACAAATTTACTGTGATTCACATAAAATTCAATATCAATCCAAACAATTTGAAATGGTTTAATCCAAGTTATAAAATTAAATATAGTTTTCTCCTCCTCGTTACTTAAATACCGGGGTATTATCGGCCATGTTTATTTTGACAACAACAACTATTATTGACAAATACAACAAATTTGCTGTGATTCACATAAAATTTAATATCAATCCAAACAATTCCAAATGGTTTAATCCAATTTGTTAAATTAAATATAGTTTTCTGCTCCTCGTTACTTAAATACCGGGGTATTATCGGCCATGTTTATTTTGACAACAACAACTATTTTTGACAAAAACAACAAATTTACTGTGATTCACATAAAATCCAATATCAATCCAAACTATTTGAAATGGTTTAATCCAATTTGTAAAATTAAATATAGTTTTCTGCTCCTCGTTACTTAAATACCGGGATATTATCGGCCATGTTTATTTTGACAACAACAACTATTTGTGATAAATACAACAAATTTACTGTGATTCACATAAAATCCAATATCAATCCAAACTATTTGAAATGGTTTAATCCAATTTGTTAAATTAATATAGTTTTCTGCTCCTTGTTACTTAAATACTAAGATATTTTCGGCCATGTTTATTTTGACAACAACAACTATTTTTGACAAATACAACAAATTTACTGTGATTCACATAAAATCCAATATCAATCCAAACTATTTGAAATGGTTTAATCCAATTTGTAAAATTAAATATAGTTTTCTGCTCCTCGTTACTTAAATACCGGGGTATTATCGGCCATGTTTATTTTGACAACAACAACTATTTTTGACAAATACAACAAATTTACTGTGATTCACATAAAATCCAATATCAATCCAAACAATTCCAAATGGTTTAATCCAATTTGTTAAATTAAATATAGTTTTCTGCTCCTCGTTACTTAAATACCGGGATATTATCGGCCATGTTTATTTTGACAACAACAACTATTTGTGATAAATACAACAAATTTACTGTGATTCACATAAAATTCAATATCAATCCAAACAATTTGAAATGGTTAAATCCAATTTGTAAAATTAAATATAGTTTTCTTCTCCTCGTTACTTAAATAAAGGGATATTATCGGCCATGTTTATTTTGACAACAACAACTATTTTTGACAAATACAACAAATTTACTGTGATTCACAAAAAATTCAATATCAATCCAAACAATTTGAAATGGTTTAATCCAATTTGTAAAATTAAATATAGTTTTCTTCTCCTCGTTACTTAAATAAAGGGATATTTTCGGCCATGTTTATTTTGACAACAACAACTATTTTTGGCAAATACAACAAATTTACTGTGATTCACAAAAAATTCAATATCAATCTAAACAATTTGAAATGGTTTAATCCAGTTTGTCAAATTAAATATAGTTTTCTGCTCCTCGTTCCTTAAATATTAAGATATTATGGGCCATGTTTATTTTGACAACAACAACTATTATTGACAAATACAACAAATTTACTGTGATTCACATAAAATTCAATGTCAATCCGAACAATTCCAAATGGTTTAATCCAATTTGTTAAATTAAATATAGTTTTCTGCTCCTCGCTACTTAAATACCAAGATATTTTCGGCCATGTTTATTTTGACAACAACAACTATTTTTGACAAATACAACAAATTTACTGTGATTCACATAAAATCCAATATCAATCCAAACTATTTGAAATGGTTTAATCCAATTTGTAAAATTAAATATAGTTTTCTGCTCCTCGTTACTTAAATACCAAGATATTATCGGCCATGTTTATTTTGACAACAACAACTATTTTTGACAAATACAACAAATTTACTGTGATTCACATAAAATTCAAAATTAATCCAAACAATTTGAAATGTTCTAATCCAAGTTATAAAACTAAATATAGTTTTCTGCTCCTCGTTACTTAAATACCAAGATATTATCGGCCATGTTTATTTTGACAACAACAACTTTTTTTGACAAATACAACAAATTTACCGAGATTCACATAAAATTCAAAATTAATCCAAACAATTTGAAATGGTTTAATCCAAGTTATAAAACTAAATATAGTTTTCTGCTCGTCGTTACTTAAATACCAAGATATTATCGGCCATGTTTATTTTGACAACAACAACTATTTTTGACAAATACAACAAATTTACTGTGATTCACATAAAATCCAATATCAATCCAAACTATTTGAAATGGTTTAATCCAATTTGTAAAATTAAATATAGTTTTCTGCTCCTCGTTACTGAAATACCAAGAAATTATCGGCCATGTTTATTTTGACAACAACAACTATTTTTGACAAATACAACAAATTTACTGTGATTCACATAAAATTCAAAATTAATCCAAACAATTTGAAATGGTTTAATCCAAGTTATAAAACTAAATATAGTTTTCTGCTCCTCGTTACTTAAATACCAAGATATTATCGGCCATGTTTATTTTGACAACAACAACTATTTTTGACAAATACAACAAATTTACTGTGATTCACATAAAATTCAAAATTAATCCAAACAATTTGAAATGGTTTAATCCAAGTTATAAAACTAAATATAGTTTTCTGCTCCTCGTTACTTAAATACCAAGATATTATCGGCCATGTTTATTTTGACGACAGCAACGATTTGTGACAAATACAACAAATTTACTGTGATTCACATAAAATCCAATATCAATCCAAACAATTTGAAATGGTTTAATCCAATTTCTAAAATTAAATATATTTTATGCTCTTCGTTACTTAAATATCGGGATATTATCGGCCATGTTTACTTTGACAACAACAACTATTTGTGACCAATACAACAAATTTACTGTGATTCGCATAAAATTCAATATCAATCCAAACAATTTGAAATGGTTTAATCCACTTTGTAAAATTAAATATATTTTATGCTCTTCGTTACTTAAATATCGGGATATTATCGGCCATGTTTACTTTGACAACAACAACTATTTGTGACAAATACAACAAATTTACTGTGATTCACATAAAATTCAATATCAATCCAAACAATTTGAAATGGTTTAATCCAATTTGTAAAATTAAATATATTTTATGCTCTTCGTTACTTAAATATCGGGATATTATCGGCCATGTTTACTTTGACAACAACAACTATTTGTGACAAATACAACAAATTTACTGTGATTCACATAAAATTCAATATCAATCCAAACAATTTGAAATGGTTTAATCCAATTTGTTAAATTAAATATAGTTTTCTGCTCCTCGTTACTTAAAGACCAAGATAGTTTTGGCCATGTTTATTTTGACAACAACAACTATTTTTGACAAATACAACAAATTTACTGTGATCCACATAAAATTCAATATCAATCCAAACAATTCCAAATGGTTAAATCCAATTTGTAAAATTAAATATAGTTTTCTTCTCCTCGTTACTTAAATAAAGGGATATTATCGGCCATGTTTATTTTGACAACAACAACTATTTTTGACAAATACAACAAATTTATTGTGATTCACATAAAATTCAATATCAATCCAAACAATTCCAAATGGTTTAATCCAATTTGTTAAATTAATATAGTTTTCTGCTCCTTGTTACTTAAATACCAAGATATTTTCGGCCATGTTTATTTTGACAACAACAACTATTTTTGACAAATACAACAAATTTACTGTGATTCACATAAAATCCAATATCAATCCAAACTATTTGAAATGGTTTAATCCAATTTGTAAAATTAAATATAGTTTTCTGCTCCTCGTTACTTAAATACCGGGGTATTATCGGCCATGTTTATTTTGACAACAACAACTATTTTTGACAAATACAACAAATTTACTGTGATTCACATAAAATCCAATATCAATCCAAACAATTCCAAATGGTTTAATCCAATTTGTTAAATTAAATATAGTTTTCTGCTCCTCGTTACTTAAATACCGGGATATTATCGGCCATGTTTATTTTGACAACAACAACTATTTGTGATAAATACAACAAATTTACTGTGATTCACATAAAATTCAATATCAATCCAAACAATTTGAAATGGTTTAATCCAATTTGTTAAATTAAATATAGTTTTCTGCTCCTCGTTACTTAAAGACCAAGATAGTTTTGGCCATGTTTATTTTGACAACAACAACTATTTTTGACAAATACAACAAATTTACTGTGATTCACATAAAATTCAATATCAATCCAAACAATTCCAAATGGTTAAATCCAATTTGTAAAATTAAATATAGTTTTCTTCTCCTCGTTACTTAAATAAAGGGATATTATCGGCCATGTTTATTTTGACAACAACAACTATTTTTGACAAATACAACAAATTTATTGTGATTCACATAAAATTCAATATCAATCCAAACAATTCCAAATGGTTTAATCCAATTTGTTAAATTAATATAGTTTTCTGCTCCTTGTTACTTAAATACCAAGATATTTTCGGCCATGTTTATTTTGACAACAACAACTATTTTTGACAAATACAACAAATTTACTGTGATTCACATAAAATTCAATATCAATCCAAACAATTTGAAATGGTTAAATCCAATTTGTAAAATTAAATATAGTTTTCTTCTCCTCGTTACTTAAATAAAGGGATATTATCGGCCATGTTTATTTTGACAACAACAACTATTTGTGATAAATACAACAAATTTACTGTGATTCACATAAAATTCAATATCAATCCAAACAATTTGAAATGGTTTAATCCAATTTGTTAAATTAAATATAGTTTTCTGCTCCTCGTTACTTAAAGACCAAGATAGTTTTGGCCATGTTTATTTTGACAACAACAACTATTTTTGACAAATACAACAAATTTACTGTGATTCACATAAAATTCAATATCAATCCAAACAATTCCAAATGGTTAAATCCAATTTGTAAAATTAAATATAGTTTTCTTCTCCTCGTTACTTAAATAAAGGGATATTATCGGCCATGTTTATTTTGACAACAACAACTATTTTTGACAAATACAACAAATTTATTGTGATTCACATAAAATTCAATATCAATCCAAACAATTCCAAATGGTTTAATCCAATTTGTTAAATTAATATAGTTTTCTGCTCCTTGTTACTTTAATACCAAGATATTTTCGGCCATGTTTATTTTGACAACAACAACTATTTTTGACAAATACAACAAATTTACTGTGATTCACATAAAATCCAATATCAATCCAAACTATTTGAAATGGTTAAATCCAATTTGTAAAATTAAATATAGTTTTCTTCTCCTCGTTACTTAAATAAAGGGATATTATCGGCCATGTTTATTTTGACAACAACAACTATTTTTGACAAATACAACAAATTTACTGTGATTCACAAAAAATTCAATATCAATCCAAACAATTTGAAATGGTTTAATCCAATTTGTAAAATTAAATATAGTTTTCTTCTCCTCGTTACTTAAATAAAGGGATATTATCGGGCATGTTTATTTTGACAACAACAACTATTTGTGACAAATACAACAAATTTACTGTGATTCACATAAAATTCAATATCAATCCAAACAATTCCAAATGGTTTAATCCAATTTGTTAAATTAAATATAGTTTTCTGCTCCTCGTTACTTTAAGACCAAGATAGTTTCGGCCATGTTTATTTTGACAACAACAACTATTTTTGACAAATACAACAAATTTACTGTGATTCACAAAAAATTCAATATCAATCCAAACAATTTGAAATGGTTTAATCCAATTTGTAAAATTAAATATAGTTTTCTGCTCCTCGTTCCTTAAATATTAAGATATTATGGGCCATGTTTATTTTGACAACAACAACTATTATTGACAAATACAACAAATTTGCTGTGATTCACATAAAATTCAATACTAATCCAAACAATTTGAAATGGTTTAATCCAAGTTATAAAATTAAATATAGTTTTCTGCTCCTCGTTACTTAAATACCAAGATATTATCGGCCATGCTTATTTTGACAACAACAACCGTTATTGACAAATACAACAAATTTACTGTGATTCACATAAAATTCAATATCAATCCAAACAATTTGAAATAGTTTATTCCAATTTGTTAAATTAAATATATTTTTCTGCTCCTCGTTACTTAAATATCAAGATATTATCGGCCATGTTTATTTTGACAACAACAACTATTTGTGACAAATACAACAAATTTACTGTGATTCACATAAAATTCAATATCAATCCAAACAATTCCAAATGGTTTAATCCAATTTGTTAAATTAATATAGTTTTCTGCTCCTTGTTACTTTAATACCAAGATATTTTCGGCCATGTTTATTTTGACAACAACAACTATTTTTGACAAATACAACAAATTTACTGTGATTCACATAAAATCCAATATCAATCCAAACTATTTGAAATGGTTTAATCCAATTTGTAAAATTAAATATAGTTTTCTGCTCCTCGTTACTTAAATACCGTGGTATTATCGGGCATGTTTATTTTGACAACAACAACTATTTTTGACAAATACAACAAATTTACTGTGATTCACATAAAATCCAATATCAATCCAAACAATTCCAAATGGTTTAATCCAATTTGTTAAATTTAATATAGTTTTCTGCTCCTCGTTACTTAAATACCGGGATATTATCGGCCATGTTTATTTTGACAACAACAACTATTTGTGATAAATACAACAAATTTACTGTGATTCACATAAAATTCAATATCAATCTAAACAATTTGAAATGGTTTAATCCAGTTTGTCAAATTAAATATAGTTTTCTGCTCCTCGTTCCTTAAATACAAAGATATTATCGGCCATGTTTATTTTGACAACAACAACTATTTGTGACAAATACAACAAATTTACTGTGATTCACATAAAATTAAATATTAATCCAAACAATTTAAAATGGTTTAATCCAAGTTATAAAACTAAATTTAGTTTTGTGCTCCTCGTTACTTATATGACAAGACATTTTCAGCCATGTTTATTTTGACAACAACAACTATTTTTGACAAATATAACAAGTTTACTGTGATTCACATAAAATTCAATATTAATCCAAACAATTTGAAATGGTTTAATCCAAGTTATAAAATTAAATATAGTTTTCTGCTCCTCGTTACTTAAATACCAAGATATTATCGGCCATGCTTATTTTGACAACAACAACTGTTATTGACAAATACAACAAATTTACTGTGATTCACATAAAATTCAATATCAATCCAAACAATTCCAAATGGTTTAATCCAATTTGTTAAATTTAATATAGTTTTCTGCTCCTCGTTACTTAAATACCGGGGTATTATCGGCCATGTTTACTTTGACAACAACAACTATTTGTGACAAATACAACAAATTTACTGTGATTCACATAAAATTCAATATCAATCCAAACAATTCCAAATGGTTTAATCCAATTTGTTAAATTAATATAGTTTTTTGCTCCTTGTTACTTAAATACCAAGATATTTTCGGCCATGATTATTTTGACAACAACAACTATTTTTGACAAATACAACAAATTTACTGTGATTCACATAAAATCCAATATCAATCCAAACTATTTGAAATGGTTTAATCCAATTTGTAAAATTAAATATAGTTTTCTGCTCCTCGTTCCTTAAATATTAAGATATTATGGGCCATGTTTATTTTGACAACAACAACTATTATTGACAAATACAACAAATTTACTGTGATTCACATAAAATTCAATATCACCCCCAATAATTTGAAATGGTATAATCCAATTTGTAAAATTAAATATGTTTTTCTGCTCCTCGTTACTTAAATACAAAGATATTATCGGCCATGTTTATTTTGACAACAACAACTATTTGTGACAAATACAACAAATTTACTGTGATTCACATAAAATTCAATATCAATCCAAACAAATTGAAATGGTTTAATCCAATTTGTAAAATTAAATATAGTTTTCTGCTCCTCGTTCCTTAAATATTAAGAAATTAAGGGCCATAATTATTTTGACAACAACAACTATTTGTGATAAATACAACAAATTTACTGTGATTCACATACAATTCAATATCAATCCAAACAATTTGAAATGGTTTAATCCAAGTTGTAAAATTAAATATAGTTTTCTGCTCCTCGTTACTTATATACCGGGACATTTTCAGCCATGTTTATTTTGACAACAACAACTATTTTTGACAAATGCAACAAATTTACTGTGATTCACATAAAATTCAATATCAATCCAAACAATTTGAAATGGTTTAATCCAAGTTGTAAAATTAAATATAGTTTTCTGCTCCTCGTTCCTTAAATATTAAGATATTATGGGCCATGTTTATTTTGACAACAACAACTATTATTGACAAATACAACAAATTTGCTGTGATTCACATAAAATTTAATATCAATCCAAACAATTCCAAATGGTTTAATCCAATTTGTAAAATTAAATATAGTTTTCTGCTCCTCGTTCCTTAAATACCAAGATATTTTCGGCCACGTTTATTTTGACAACAACAACTATTTTTGACAAATACAACAAATTTATTGTGATTCACATAAAATTCAATATCAATCCAAACAAATTGAAATGGTTTAATCCAATTTGTAAAATTAAATATAGTTTTCTGCTCCTCGTTCCTTAAATATTAAGATATTATGCGCCATGTTTATTTTGACAACAACAACTATTATTGACAAATACAACAAATTTGCTGTGATTCACATAAAATTCAATATCAATCCAAACAATTCCAAATGGTTTAATCCAATTTGTTAAATTAATATAGTTTTCTGCTCCTTGTTACTTAAATACCAAAATATTTTCGGCCATGTTTATTTTGACAACAACAACTATTTTTGACAAATACAACAAATTTACTGTGATTCACATAAAATCCAATATCAATCCAAACTATTTGAAATGGTTTAATCCAATTTGTAAAATTAAATATAGTTTTCTGCTCCTCGTTACTTAAATACCGGGGTATTATCGGCCATGTTTATTTTGACAACAACAACTATTTTTGACAAATACAACAAATTTACTGTGATTCACATAAAATCCAATATCAATCCAAACAATTCCAAATGGTTTAATCCAATTTGTTAAATTAAATATAGTTTTCTGCTCCTCGTTACTTAAATACCGGGATATTATCGGCCATGTTTATTTTGACAACAACAACTATTTGTGATAAATACAACAAATTTACTGTGATTTACATAAAATTCAATATCAATCCAAACAATTTGAAATGGTTTAATCCAATTTGTTAAATTAAATATAGTTTTCTGCTCCTCGTTACTTAAAGACCAAGATAGTTTTGGCCATGTTTATTTTGACAACAACAACTATTTTTGACAAATACAACAAATTTACTGTGATTCACATAAAATTCAATATCAATCCAAACAATTCCAAATGGTTAAATCCAATTTGTAAAATTAAATATAGTTTTCTTCTCCTCGTTACTTAAATAAAGGGATATTATCGGCCATGTTTATTTTGACAACAACAACTATTTTTGACAAATACAACAAATTTATTGTGATTCACATAAAATTCAATATCAATCCAAACAATTCCAAATGGTTTAATCCAATTTGTTAAATTAATATAGTTTTCTGCTCCTTGTTACTTAAATACCAAGATATTTTCGGCCATGTTTATTTTGACAACAACAACTATTTTTGACAAATACAACAAATTTACTGTGATTCACATAAAATCCAATATCAATCCAAACTATTTGAAATGGTTTAATCCAATTTGTAAAATTAAATATAGTTTTCTGCTCCTCGTTACTTAAATACCGGGGTATTATCGGCCATGTTTATTTTGACAACAACAACTATTTTTGACAAATACAACAAATTTACTGTGATTCACATAAAATCCAATATCAATCCAAACAATTCCAAATGGTTTAATCCAATTTGTTAAATTAAATATAGTTTTCTGCTCCTCGTTACTTAAATACCGGGATATTATCGGCCATGTTTATTTTGACAACAACAACTATTTGTGATAAATACAACAAATTTACTGTGATTCACATACAATTCAATATCAATCCAAACAATTTGAAATGGTTTAATCCAATTTGTTAAATTAAATATAGTTTTCTGCTCCTCGTTACTTAAAGACCAAGATAGTTTTGGCCATGTTTATTTTGACAACAACAACTATTTTTGACAAATACAACAAATTTACTGTGATTCACATAAAATTCAATATCAATCCAAACAATTCCAAATGGTTAAATCCAATTTGTAAAATTAAATATAGTTTTCTTCTCCTCGTTACTTAAATAAATAGATATTATCGGCCATGTTTACTTTGACAACAACAACTATTTTTGACAAATACAACAAATTTATTGTGATTCACATAAAATTCAATATCGATCCAAACAATTCCAAATGGTTTAATCCAATTTGTTAAATTAATATAGTTTTCTGCTCCTTGTTACTTAAATACCAAGATATTTTCGGCCATGTTTATTTTGACAACAACAACTATTTTTGACAAATACAACAAATTTACTGTGATTCACATAAAATTCAATATCAATCCAAACAATTTGAAATGGTTAAATCCAATTTGTAAAATTAAATATAGTTTTCTTCTCCTCGTTACTTAAATACAGGGATATTATCGGCCATGTTTATTTTGACAACAACAACTATTTTTGACAAATACAACAAATTTACTGTGATTAACAAAAAATTCAATATCAATCCAAACAATTTGAAATGGTTTAATCCAATTTGTAAAATTAAATATAGTTTTCTTCTCCTCGTTACTTAAATAAAGGGATATTATCGGCCATGTTTATTTTGACAACAACAACTATTTGTGATAAATACAACAAATTTACTGTGATTCACATAAAATTCAATATCAATCCAAACAATTTGAAATGGTTTAATCCAATTTGTTAAATTAAATATAGTTTTCTGCTCCTCGTTACTTAAAGACCAAGATAGTTTTGGCCATGTTTATTTTGACAACAACAACTATTTTTGACAAATACAACAAATTTACTGTGATTCACATAAAATTCAATATCAATCCAAACAATTCCAAATGGTTAAATCCAATTTGTAAAATTAAATATAGTTTTCTTCTCCTCGTTACTTAAATAAAGGGATAATATCGGCCATGTTTATTTTGACAACAACAACTATTTTTGACAAATACAACAAATTTATTGTGATTCACATAAAATTCAATATCAATCCAAACAATTCCAAATGTTTTAACCCAATTTGTTAAATTAATATAGTTTTCTGCTCCTTGTTACTTAAATACCAAGATATTTTCGGCCATGTTTATTTTAACAACAACAACTATTTTTGACAAATACAACAAATTTACTGTGATTCACATAAAATTCAATATCAATCCAAACAATTTGAAATGGTTAAATCCAATTTGTAAAATTAAATATAGTTTTCTTCTCCTCGTTACTTAAATAAAGGGATATTATCGGCCATGTTTATTTTGACAACAACAACTATTATTGACAAATACAACAAATTTACTGTGATTCACAAAAAATTCAATATCAATCCAAACAATTTGAAATGGTTTAATCCAATTTGTAAAATTAAATATAGTTTTCTTCTCCTCGTTACTTAAATAAAGGGATATTATCGGCCATGTTTATTTTGACAACAACAACTATTTGTGACAAATACAACAAATTTACTGTGATTCACATAAAATTCAATATCAATCCAAACAATTCCAAATGGTTTAATCCAATTTGTTAAATTAAATATAGTTTTCTGCTCCTCGTTACTTTAAGACCAAGATAGTTTCGGCCATGTTTATTTTGACAACAACAACTATTTTTGACAAATACAACAAATTTACTGTGATTCACAAAAAATTCAATATCAATCCAAACAATTTGAAATGGTTTAATCCAATTTGTAAAATTAAATATAGTTTTCTGCTCCTCGTTCCTTAAATATTAAGATATTATGGGCCATGTTTATTTTGACAACAACAACTATTATTGACAAATACAACAAATTTGCTGTGATTCACATAAAATTCAATATTAATCCAAACAATTTGAAATGGTTTAATCCAAGTTATAAAATTAAATATAGTTTTCTGCTCCTCGTTACTTAAATACCAAGATATTATCGGCCATGCTTATTTTGACAACAACAACTGTTATTGACAAATACAACAAATTTACTGTGATTCACATAAAATTCAATATCAATCCAAACAATTTGAAATAGTTTATTCCAATTTGTTAAATTAAATATATTTTTCTGCTCCTCGTTACTTAAATATCAAGATATTATCGGCCATGTTTATTTTGACAACAACAACTATTTGTGACAAATACAACAAATTTACTGTGATTCACATAAAATTCAATATCAATCCAAACAATTCCAAATGGTTTAATCCAATTTGTTAAATTAATATAGTTTTCTGCTCCTTGTTACTTTAATACCAAGATATTTTCGGCCATGTTTATTTTGACAACAACAACTATTTTTGACAAATACAACAAATTTACTGTGATTCACATAAAATCCAATATCAATCCAAACTATTTGAAATGGTTTAATCCAATTTGTAAAATTAAATATAGTTTTCTGCTCCTCGTTACTTAAATACCGTGGTATTATCGGCCATGTTTATTTTGACAACAACAACTATTTTTGACAAATACAACAAATTTACTGTGATTCACATAAAATCCAATATCAATCCAAACAATTCCAAATGGTTTAATCCAATTTGTTAAATTTAATATAGTTTTCTGCTCCTCGTTACTTAAATACCGGGATATTATCGGCCATGTTTATTTTGACAACAACAACTATTTGTGATAAATACAACAAATTTACTGTGATTCACATAAAATTCAATATCAATCTAAACAATTTGAAATGGTTTAATCCAGTTTGTCAAATTAAATATAGTTTTCTGCTCCTCGTTCCTTAAATACAAAGATATTATCGGCCATGTTTATTTTGACAACAACAACTATTTGTGACAAATACAACAAATTTACTGTGATTCACATAAAATTAAATATTAATCCAAACAATTTGAAATGGTTTAATCCAAGTTATAAAACTAAATTTAGTTTTGTGCTCCTCGTTACTTATATGACAAGACATTTTCAGCCATGTTTATTTTGACAACAACAACTATTTTTGACAAATATAACAAGTTTACTGTGATTCACATAAAATTCAATATTAATCCAAACAATTTGAAATGGTTTAATCCAAGTTATAAAATTAAATATAGTTTTCTGCTCCTCGTTACTTAAATACCAAGATATTATCGGCCATGCTTATTTTGACAACAACAACTGTTATTGACAAATACAACAAATTTACTGTGATTCACATAAAATTCAATATCAATCCAAACAATTCCAAATGGTTTAATCCAATTTGTTAAATTTAATATAGTTTTCTGCTCCTCGTTACTTAAATACCGGGATATTATCGGCCATGTTTATTTTGACAACAACAACTATTTGTGACAAATACAACAAATTTACTGTGATTCACATAAAATTCAATATCAATCCAAACAATTCCAAATGGTTTAATCCAATTTGTTAAATTAATATAGTTTTCTGCTCCTTGTTACTTAAATACCAAGATATTTTCGGCCATGATTATTTTGACAACAACAACTATTTTTGACAAATACAACAAATTTACTGTGATTCACATAAAATCCAATATCAATCCAAACTATTTGAAATGGTTTAATCCAATTTGTAAAATTAAATATAGTTTTCTGCTCCTCGTTACTTAAATACCGTGGTATTATCGGCCATGTTTATTTTGACAACAACAACTATTTTTGACAAATACAACAAATTTACTGTGATTCACATAAAATCCAATATCAATCCAAACAATTCCAAATGGTTTAATCCAATTTGTTAAATTTAATATAGTTTTCTGCTCCTCGTTACTTAAATACCGGGATATTATCGGCCATGTTTATTTTGACAACAACAACTATTTGTGATAAATACAACAAATTTACTGTGATTCACATAAAATTCAATATCAATCCAAAGAATTTGAAATGGTTTAATCCAATTTGTAAAATTAAATATAGTTTTCTGCTCCTCGTTACTTAAATATTAAGATATTATGGGCCATGTTTATTTTGACAACAACAACTATTATTGACAAATACAACAAATTTACTGTGATTCACATAAAATTCAATGTCAATCCAAACAATTCCAAATGGTTTAATCCAATTTGTTAAATTAAATATAGTTTTCTGCTCCTCGTTCCTTAAATACCGGGATATTTACGGCCATGTTTATTTTGACAACAACAACTATTTTTGACAAATACAACAAATTTACTGTGATTCACATAAAATCCAATAATAATCCAAACTATTTGAAATGGTTTAATCCAATTTGTAAAATTAAATATAGTTTTCTGCTCCTCGTTACTTAAATACCAAGATATTATCGGCCATGTTTATTTTGACAACAACAACTATTTTTGACAAATACAACAAATTTACTGTGATTCACAAAAAATTCAAAATTAATCCAAACAATTTGAAATGTTCTAATCCAAGTTATAAAACTAAATATAGTTTTCTGCTCCTCGTTACTTAAATACCAAGATATTATCGGCCATGTTTATTTTGACAACAACAACTTTTTTTGACAAATACAACAAATTTACCGTGATTCACATAAAATTCAAAATTAATCCAAACAATTTGAAATGGTTTAATCCAAGTTATAAAACTAAATATAGTTTTCTGCTCGTCGTTACTTAAATACCAAGATATTATCGGCCATGTTTATTTTGACAACAACAACTTTTTTTGACAAATACAACAAATTTACTGTGATTCACATAAAATCCAATATCAATCCAAACTATTTGAAATGGTTTAATCCAATTTGTAAAATTAAATATAGTTTTCTGCTCCTCGTTACTTAAATACCAAGATATTATCGGCCATGTTTATTTTGACAACAACAACTATTTTTGACAAATACAACAAATTTACTGTGATTCACATAAAATTCAAAATTAATCCAAACAATTTGAAATGGTTTAATCCAAGTTGTTAAATTAAATATAGTTTTCTGCTCCTCGTTTCTTAAATACCAAGATATTATCGGCCATGTTTATTTTGACAACAACAACTATTATTGCCAAATACAACAAATTTACTGTGATTCACATAAAATTCAATATCACCCCCAATAATTTGAAATGGTATAATCCAATTTGTAAAATTAAATATGTTTTTCTGCTCCTCGTTACTTAAATACAAAGATATTATCGGCCATGTTTATTTTGACAACAACAACTATTTGTGACAAATACAACAAATTTACTGTGATTCACATAAAATTCAATATCAATCCAAACAAATTGAAATGGTTTAATCCAATTTGTAAAATTAAATATAGTTTTCTGCTCCTCGTTCCTTAAATATTAAGATATTATGGGCCATAATTATTTTGACAACAACAACTATTTGTGATAAATACAACAAATTTACTGTGATTCACATACAATTCAATATCAATCTAAACAATTTGAAATGGTTTAATCCAAGTTGTAAAATTAAATATAGTTTTCTGCTCCTCGTTACTTATATACTGGGACATTTTCAGCCATGTTTATTTTGACAACAACAACTATTTTTGACAAATGCAACAAATTTACTGTGATTCACATAAAATTCAATATCAATCCAAACAATTTGAAATGGTTTAATCCAATTTGTAAAATTAAATATAGTTTTCTGCTCCTCGTTCCTTAAATATTAAGATATTATGGGCCATGTTTATTTTGACAACAACAACTATTTGTGACAAATACAACAAATTTGCTGTGATTCACATAAAATTTAATATCAATCCAAACAATTCCAAATGGTTTAATCCAATTTGTAAAATTAAATATAGTTTTCTGCTCCTCGTTCCTTAAATATTAAGATATTATGCGGCATGTTTATTTTAACAACAACAACTATTATTGACAAATACAACAAATTTGCTGTGATTCACATAAAATTCAATATCAATCCAAACAATTCCAAATGGTTTAATCCAATTTGTTAAATTAATATAGTTTTCTGCTCCTTGTTACTTAAATACCAAAATATTTTCGGCCATGTTTATTTTGACAACAACAACTATTTTTGACAAATACAACAAATTTACTGTGATTCACATAAAATCCAATATCAATCCAAACTATTTGAAATGGTTTAATCCAATTTGTAAAATTAAATATAGTTTTCTGCTCCTCGTTACTTAAATACCGGGGTATTATCGGCCATGTTTATTTTGACAACAACAACTATTTTTGACAAATACAACAAATTTACTGTGATTCACATAAAATCCAATATCAATCCAAACAATTCCAAATGGTTTAATCCAATTTGTTAAATTAAATATAGTTTTCTGCTCCTCGTTACTTAAATACCGGGATATTATCGGCCATGTTTATTTTGACAACAACAACTATTTGTGATAAATACAACAAATTTACTGTGATTCACATAAAATTCAATATCAATCCAAACAATTTGAAATGGTTAAATCCAATTTGTAAAATTAAATATAGTTTTCTTCTCCTCGTTACTTAAATAAAGGGATAATATCGGCCATGTTTATTTTGACAACAACAACTATTTTTGACAAATACAACAAATTTATTGTGATTCACATAAAATTCAATATCAATCCAAACAATTCCAAATGGTTTAATCCAATTTGTTAAATTAATATAGTTTTCTGCTCCTTGTTACTTAAATACCAAGATATTTTCGGCCATGTTTATTTTGACAACAACAACTATTTTTGACATATACAACAAATTTACTGTGATTCACATAAAATCCAATATCAATCCAAACTATTTGAAATGGTTTAATCCAATTTGTAAAATTAAATATAGTTTTCTGCTCCTCGTTACTTAAATACCGGGGTATTTTAGGCCATGTTTATTTTGACAACAACAACTATTTTTGACAAATACAACAAATTTACTGTGATTCACATAAAATCCAATATCAATCCAAACAATTCCAAATGGTTTAATCCAATTTGTTAAATTAAATATAGTTTTCTGCTCCTCGTTACTTAAATACCGGGATATTATCGGCCATGTTTATTTTGACAACAACAACTATTTGTGATAAATACAACAAATTTACTGTGATTCACATAAAATTCAATATCAATCCAAACAATTTGAAATGGTTTAATCCAATTTGTAAAATTAAATATAGTTTTCTGCTCCTCGTTACTTAAAGACCAAGATAGTTTTGGCCATGTTTATTTTGACAACAACAACTATTTTTGACAAATACAACAAATTTACTGTGATTCACATAAAATTCAATATCAATCCAAACAATTTGAAATGGTTAAATCCAATTTGTAAAATTAAATATAGTTTTCTTCTCCTCGTTACTTAAATAAAGGGATATTATCGGCCATGTTTATTTTGACAACAACAACTATTATTGACAAATACAACAAATTTACTGTGATTCACATAAAATTCAATATCAATCCAAACAATTCCAAATGGTTTAATCCAATTTGTAAAATTAAATATAGTTTTCTGCTCCTCGTTCCTTAAATATTAAGATATTATGAGCCATGTTTATTTTGACAACAACAACTATTTGTGACAAATACAACAAATTTGCTGTGATTCACATAAAATTCAATATCAATCCAAACAATTTGAAATGGTTTAATCCAAGTTATAAAATTAAATATAGTTTTCTCCTCATCGTTACTTAAATACCGGGGTATTATCGGCCATGTTTATTTTTGACAACAACAACTATTATTGACAAATACAACAAATTTGCTGTGATTCACATAAAATCCAATATCAATCCAAACTATTTGAAATGGTTTAATCCAATTTGTAAAATTAAATATAGTTTTCTGCTCCTCGTTCCTTAAATACCGGGATATTATCGGCCATGTTTATTTTGACAACAACAACTATTTGTGATAAATACAACAAATTTACTGTGATTCACATAAAATCCAATATCAATCCAAACTATTTGAAATGGTTTAATCCAATTTGTAAAATTAAATATAGTTTTCTGTTCCTTGTTACTTAAAAACCAAGATATTTTCGGCCATGTTTATATTGACAACAACAACTATTTTTGACAAATACAACAAATTTACTGTGATTCACATAAAATCCAATATCAATCCAAACTATTTGAAATGGTTTAATCCAATTTGTAAAATTAAATATAGTTTTCTGCTCCTCGTTACTTAAATACCGGGATATTATCGGCCATGTTTATTTTGACAACAACAACTATTTGTGACAAATACAACAAATTTACTGTGATTCACATATAATTCAATATCAATCCAAACAATTCCAAATGGTTTAATCCAATTTGTTAAATTAAATATAGTTTTCTGCTCCTCGTTACTTTAAGACCAAGATAGTTTCGGCCATGTTTATTTTGACAACAACAACTATTTTTGACAAATACAACAAATTTACTGTGATTCACAAAAAATTCAATATCAATCCAAACAATTTGAAATGGTTTAATCCAATTTGTAAAATTAAATATAGTTTTCTGCTCCTCGTTCCTTAAATATTAAGATATTATGGGCCATGTTTATTTTGACAAAAACAACTATTATTGACAAATACAACAAATTTGCTGTGATTCACATAAAATTCAATATTAATCCAAACAATTCCAAATGGTTTAATCCAATTTGTAAAATTAAATATAGTTTTCTGCTCCTCGTTCCTTAAATATTAAGATATTATGGGCCATGTTTATTTTGACAACAACAACTATTTGTGACAAATACAACAAATTTGCTGTGATTCACATAAAATTTAATATCAATCCAAACAATTCCAAATGGTTTAATCCAATTTGTTAAACTAAATATAGTTTTCTGCTCCTCGTTCCTTAAATACCAAGATATTTTCGGCCATGTTTACTTTGACAACAACAACTATTTTTGACAAATACAACAAATTAACATTTGTGATTCACTCACATAAAATTCAATATCAATCCAAACAAATTGAAATGGTTTAATCCAATTTGTAAAATTAAATATAGTTTTCTGCTCCTCGTTACTTAAATACCGGGGTATTATCGGCAATGTTTATTTTGACAACAACAACTATTTTTGACAAATACAACAAATTTACTGTGATTCACATAAAATCCAATATCAATCCAAACTATTTGAAATGGTTTAATCCAATTTGTAAAATTAAATATAGTTTAAATATAGTTTTCTGCTCCTCGTTACTTAAATACCAAGATATTATCGTCCATGTTTATTTTGACAACAACAACTATTTTTGACAAATACAACAAATTTACTGTGATTCACATAAAATTCAAAATTAATCCAAACAATTTGAAATGGTTTAATCCAAGTTGTTAAATTAAATATAGTTTTCTGCTCCTCGTTTCTTAAATACCAAGATATTATCGGCCATGTTTATTTTGACAACAACAATTATTATTGCCAAATACAACAAATTTACTGTGATTCACATAAAATTCAATATCACCCCCAATAATTTGAAATGGTATAATCCAATTTGTAAAATTAAATATGTTTTTCTGCTCCTCGTTACTTAAATACAAAGATATTATCGGCCATGTTTATTTTGACAACAACAACTATTTGTGACAAATACAACAAATTTACTGTGATTCACATAAAATTCAATATCAATCCAAACAAATTGAAATGGTTTAATCCAATTTGTAAAATTAAATATAGTTTTCTGCTCCTCGTTCCTTAAATATTAAGATATTATGGGCCATGTTTATTTTGACAACAACAACTATTTGTGATAAATACAACAAATTTACTGTGATTCACATACAATTCAATATCAATCTAAACAATTTGAAATGGTTTAATCCAAGTTGTAAAATTAAATATAGTTTTCTGCTCCTCGTTACTTATATACCGGGACATTTTCAGCCATGTTTATTTTGACAACAACAACTATTTTTGACAAATGCAACAAATTTACTGTGATTCACATAAAATTCAATATCAATCCAAACAATTTGAAATGGTTTAATCCAATTTGTAAAATTAAATATAGTTTTCTGCTCCTCGTTCCTTAAATATTAAGATATTATGGGCCATGTTTATTTTGACAACAACAACTATTTGTGACAAATACAACAAATTTGCTGTGATTCACATAAAATTTAATATCAATCCAAACAATTCCAAATGGTTTAATCCAATTTGTAAAATTAAATATAGTTTTCTGCTCCTCGTTCCTTAAATACCAAGATATTTTCGGCCACGTTTACTTTGACAACAACAACTATTTTTGACAAATACAACAAATTTACATTTGTGATTCACAAAAAATTCAATATCAATCCAAACAAATTGAAATGGTTTAATCCAATTTGTAAAATTAAATATAGTTTTCTGCTCCTCGTTCCTTAAATATTAAGATATTATGCGCCATGTTTATTTTAACAACAACAACTATTATTGACAAATACAACAAATTTGCTGTGATTCACATAAAATTCAATATCAATCCAAACAATTCCAAATGGTTTAATCCAATTTGTTAAATTAATATAGTTTTCTGCTCCTTGTTACTTAAATACCAAAATATTTTCGGCCATGTTTATTTTGACAACAACAACTATTTTTGACAAATACAACAAATTTACTGTGATTCACATAAAATCCAATATCAATCCAAACTATTTGAAATGGTTTAATCCAATTTGTAAAATTAAATATAGTTTTCTGCTCCTCGTTACTTAAATACCGGGGTATTATCGGCCATGTTTATTTTGACAACAACAACTATTTTTGACAAATACAACAAATTTACTGTGATTCACATAAAATCCAATATCAATCCAAACAATTCCAAATGGTTTAATCCAATTTGTTAAATTAAATATAGTTTTCTGCTCCTCGTTACTTAAATACCGGGATATTATCGGCCATGTTTATTTTGACAACAACAACTATTTGTGATAAATACACCAAATTTACTGTGATTCACATAAAATTCAATATCAATCCAAACAATTTGAAATGGTTTAATCCAATTTGTTAAATTAAATATAGTTTTCTGCTCCTCGTTACTTTAAGACCAAGATAGTTTTGGCCATGTTTATTTTGACAACAACAACTATTTTTGACAAATACAACAAATTTACTGTGATTCACATAAAATTCAATATCAATCCAAACAATTTGAAATGGTTAAATCCAATTTGTAAAATTAAATATAGTTTTCTTCTCCTCGTTACTTAAATAAAGGGATAATATCGGCCATGTTTATTTTGACAACCACAACTATTTTTGACAAATACAACAAATTTATTGTGATTCACATAAAATTCAATATCAATCCAAACAATTCCAAATGGTTTAATCCAATTTGTTAAATTAATATAGTTTTCTGCTCCTTGTTACTTAAATACCAAGATATTTTCGGCCATGTTTATTTTGACAACAACAACTATTTTTGACATATACAACAAATTTACTGTGATTCACATAATTTCCAATATCAATCCAAACTATTTGAAATGGTTTAATCCAATTTGTAAAATTAAATATAGTTTTCTGCTCCTCGTTACTTAAATACCGGGGTATTTTAGGCCATGTTTATTTTGACAACAACAACTATTTTTGACAAATACAACAAATTTACTGTGATTCACATAAAATCCAATATCAATCCAAACAATTCCAAATGGTTTAATCCAATTTGTTAAATTAAATATAGTTTTCTGCTCCTCGTTACTTAAATACCGGGATATTATCGGCCATGTTTATTTTGACAACAACAACTATTTGTGATAAATACAACAAATTTACTGTGATTCACATAAAATTCAATATCAATCCAAACAATTTGAAATGGTTTAATCCAATTTGTAAAATTAAATATAGTTTTCTGCTCCTCGTTACTTAAAGACCAAGATAGTTTTGGCCATGTTTATTTTGACAACAACAACTATTTTTGACAAATACAACAAATTTACTGTGATTCACATAAAATTCAATATCAATCCAAACAATTTGAAATGGTTAAATCCAATTTGTAAAATTAAATATAGTTTTCTTCTCCTCGTTACTTAAATAAAGGGATATTATCGGCCATGTTTATTTTGACAACAACAACTATTATTGACAAATACAACAAATTTACTGTGATTCACATAAAATTCAATATCAATCCAAACAATTCCAAATGGTTTAATCCAATTTGTAAAATTAAATATAGTTTTCTGCTCCTCGTTCCTTAAATATTAAGATATTATGGGCCATGTTTATTTTGACAACAACAACTATTTGTGACAAATACAACAAATTTGCTGTGATTCACATAAAATTCAATATCAATCCAAACAATTTGAAATGGTTTAATCCAAGTTATAAAATTAAATATAGTTTTCTCCTCATCGTTACTTAAATACCGGGGTATTATCGGCCATGTTTATTTTTGACAACAACAACTATTATTGACAAATACAACAAATTTGCTGTGATTCACATAAAATCCAATATCAATCCAAACTATTTGAAATGGTTTAATCCAATTTGTAAAATTAAATATAGTTTTCTGCTCCTCGTTCCTTAAATACCGGGATATTATCGGCCATGTTTATTTTGACAACAACAACTATTTGTGATAAATACAACAAATTTACTGTGATTCACATAAAATCCAATATCAATCCAAACTATTTGAAATGGTTTAATCCAATTTGTAAAATTAAATATAGTTTTCTGTTCCTCGTTACTTAAAAACCAAGATATTTTCGGCCATGTTTATATTGACAACAACAACTATTTTTGACAAATACAACAAATTTACTGTGATTCACATAAAATCCAATATCAATCCAAACTATTTGAAATGGTTTAATCCAATTTGTAAAATTAAATATAGTTTTCTGCTCCTCGTTACTTAAATACCGGGATATTATCGGCCATGTTTATTTTGACAACAACAACTATTTGTGACAAATACAACAAATTTACTGTGATTCACATATAATTCAATATCAATCCAAACAATTCCAAATGGTTTAATCCAATTTGTTAAATTAAATATAGTTTTCTGCTCCTCGTTACTTTAAGACCAAGATAGTTTCGGCCATGTTTATTTTGACAACAACAACTATTTTTGACAAATACAACAAATTTACTGTGATTCACAAAAAATTCAATATCAATCCAAACAATTTGAAATGGTTTAATCCAATTTGTAAAATTAAATATAGTTTTCTGCTCCTCGTTCCTTAAATATTAAGATATTATGGGCCATGTTTATTTTGACAAAAACAACTATTATTGACAAATACAACAAATTTACTGTGATTCACATAAAATTCAATATTAATCCAAACAATTCCAAATGGTTTAATCCAATTTGTAAAATTAAATATAGTTTTCTGCTCCTCGTTCCTTAAATATTAAGATATTATGGGCCATGTTTATTTTGACAACAACAACTATTTGTGACAAATACAACAAATTTGCTGTGATTCACATAAAATTTAATATCAATCCAAACAATTCCAAATGGTTTAATCCAATTTGTTAAACTAAATATAGTTTTCTGCTCCTCGTTCCTTAAATACCGGGATATTTTCGGCCATGTTTACTTTGACAACAACAACTATTTTTGACAAATACAACAAATTAACATTTGTGATTCACATAAAATTCAATATCAATCCAAACAAATTGAAATGGTTTAATCCAATTTGTAAAATTAAATATAGTTTTCTGCTCCTCGTTACTTAAATACCGGGGTATTATCGGCAATGTTTATTTTGACAACAACAACTATTTTTGACAAATACAACAAATTTACTGTGATTCACATAAAATCCAATATCAATCCAAACTATTTGAAATGGTTTAATCCAATTTGTAAAATTAAATATAGTTTTCTGCTCCTCGTTACTTAAATACCGGGATATTATCGGCCATGTTTATTTTGACAACAACAACTATTTGTGATAAATACAACAAATTTACTGTGATTCACATAAAATCCAATATCAATCCAAACTATTTGAAATGGTTTAATCCAATTTGTAAAATTAAATATAGTTTTCTGCTCCTCGTTACTTAAATACCGGAGTATTATCGGCCATGTTTATTTTGACAACATCAACTATTTTTGACAAATACAACAAATTTACTGTGATTCACAAAAAATTCAATATCAATCCAAACAATTTGAAATGGTTTAATCCAATTTGTTAAATTAAATATAGTTTTCTGCTCCTCGTTACTTAAATACCGGGATATTATCGGCCATGTTTATTTTGACAACAACAACTATTATTGACAAATACAACAAATTTGCTGTGATTCACATAAAATTCAATATCAATCCAAACAATTCCAAATGGTTTAATCCAATTTGTTAAATTAATATAGTTTTCGGCTCCTTGTTACTTAAAAACCAAGATATTTTCGGCCATGTTTATTTTGACAACAACAACTATTTGTGACAAATACAACAAATTTACTGTGATTCACATAAAATCCAATATCAATCCAAACTATTTGAAATGGTTTAATCCAATTTGTAAAATTAAATATAGTTTTCTGCTCCTCGTTACTTAAATACCGTGGTATTATCGGCCATGTTTACTTTGACAACAACAACTATTTTTGACAAATACAACAAATTTACTGTGATTCACATAAAATCCAATATCAATCCAAACAATTCCAAATGGTTTAATCCAATTTGTTAAATTTAATATAGTTTTCTGCTCCTCGTTACTTAAATACCGGGATATTATCGGCCATGTTTATTTTGACAACAACAACTATTTGTGATAAATACAACAAATTTACTGTGATTCACATAAAATTCAATATCAATCTAAACAATTGAAATGGTTTAATCCAGTTTGTCAAATTAAATATAGTTTTCTGCTCCTCGTTCCTTAAATATTAAGATATTATGGGCCATGTTTATTTTGACAACAACAACTATTATTGACAAATACAACAAATTTACTGTGATTCACATAAAATTCAATGTCAATCCAAACAATTTGAAATGGTTTAATCCAATTTGTTAAATTAAATATAGTTTTCTGCTCCTCGTTACTTAAATACCAAGATATTTTCGGCCATGTTTATTTTGACAACAACAACTATTTTTGACAAATACAACAAATTTACTGTGATTCACATAAAATCCAATATCAATCCAAACAATTTGAAATGGTTTAATCCAATTTGTAAAATTAAATATAGTTTTCTGCTCCTCGTTACTTAAATACCAAGATATTATCGGCCATGTTTATTTTGACAACAACAACTATTTTTGACAAATACAACAAATTTACTGTGATTCACATAAAATTCAAAATTAATCCAAACAATTTGAAATGTTCTAATCCAAGTTATAAAACTAAATATAGTTTTCTGCTCCTCGTTACTTAAATACCAAGATATTATCGGCCATGTTTATTTTGACAACAACAACTTTTTTTGACAAATACAACAAATTTACCGTGATTCACATAAAATTCAAAATTAATCCAAACAATTTGAAATGGTTTAATCCAAGTTATAAAACTAAATATAGTTTTCTGCTCGTCGTTACTTAAATACCAAGATATTATCGGCCATGTTTATTTTGACAACAACAACTATTTTTGACAAATACAACAAATTTACTGTGATTCACATAAAATCCAATATCAATCCAAACTATTTGAAATGGTTTAATCCAATTTGTAAAATTAAATATAGTTTTCTGCTCCTCGTTACTGAAATACCAAGATATTATCGGCCATGTTTATTTTGACAACAACAACTATTTTTGACAAATACAACAAATTTACTGTGATTCACATAAAATTCAAAATTAATCCAAACAATTTGAAATGGTTTAATCCAAGTTATAAAACTAAATATAGTTTTCTGCTCCTCGTTGCTTAAATACCAAGATATTATCGGCCATGTTTATTTTGACAACAACAACTATTTTTGACAAATACAACCAATTTACTGTGATTCACCAAAAATTCAAAATTAATCCAAACAATTTGAAATGGTTTAATCCAAGTTGTTAAATTAAATATAGTTTTCTGCTCCTCGTTTCTTAAATACCAAGATATTATCGGCCATGTTTATTTTGACAACAACAACTATTATTGCCAAATACAACAAATTTACTGTGATTCACATAAAATTCAATATCACCCCCAATAATTTGAAATGGTATAATCCAATTTGTAAAATTAAATATGTTTTTCTGCTCCTCGTTACTTAAATACAAAGATATTATCGGCCATGTTTATTTTGAACACAACAACCATTTGTGACAAATACAACAAATTTACTGTGATTCACATAAAATTCAATATCAATCCAAACAAATTGAAATGGTTTAATCCAATTTGTAAAATTAAATATAGTTTTCTGCTCCTCGTTACTTAAATAACGGGATATTATGGGCCATAATTATTTTGACAACAACAACTATTTGTGATAAATACAACAAATTTACTGTGATTCACATACAATTCAATATCAATCCAAACAATTTGAAATGGTTTAATCCAAGTTGTAAAATTAAATATAGTTTTCTGCTCCTCGTTTCTTATATACCGGGACATTTTCAGCCATGTTTATTTTGACAACAACAACTATTTTTGACAAATGCAACAAATTTACTGTGATTCACATAAAATTCAATATCAATCCAAACAATTTGAAATGGTTTAATCCAAGTTGTAAAATTAAATATAGTTTTCTGCTCCTCGTTCCTTAAATATTAAGATATTATGGGCCATGTTTATTTTGACAACAACAACTATTATTGACAAATACAACAAATTTGCTGTGATTCACATAAAATTTAATATCAATCCAAACAATTCCAAATGGTTTAATCCAATTTGTAAAATTAAATATAGTTTTCTGCTCCTCGTTCCTTAAATACCAAGATATTTTCGGCCACGTTTATTTTGACAACAACAACTATTTTTGACAAATACAACAAATTTACATTTGTGATTCACATAAAATTCAATATCAATCCAAACAAATTGAAATGGTTTAATCCAATTTGTAAAATTAAATATAGTTTTCTGCTCCTCGTTCCTTAAATATTAAGATATTATGCGCCATGTTTATTTTGACAACAACAACTATTATTGACAAATACAACAAATTTGCTGTGATTCACATAAAATTCAATATCAATCCAAACAATTCCAAATGGTTTAATCCAATTTGTTAAATTAATATAGTTTTCTGCTCCTTGTTACTTAAATACCAAAATATTTTCGGCCATGTTTATTTTGACAACAACAACTATTTTTGACAAATACAACAAATTTACTGTGATTCACATAAAATCCAATATCAATCCAAACTATTTGAAATGGTTTAATCCAATTTGTAAAATTAAATATAGTTTTCTGCTCCTCGTTCCTTAAATACCGGGGTATTATCGGCCATGTTTATTTTGACAACAACAACTATTTTTGACAAATACAACAAATTTACTGTGATTCACATAAAATCCAATATCAATCCAAACAATTCCAAATGGTTTAATCCAATTTGTTAAATTAAATATAGTTTTCTGCTCCTCGTTACTTAAATACCGGGATATTTTCGGCCATGTTTATTTTGACAACAACAACTATTTGTGATAAATACAACAAATTTACTGTGATTCACATAAAATTCAATATCAATCCAAACAATTTGAAATGGTTTAATCCAATTTGTTAAATTAAATATAGTTTTCTGCTCCTCGTTACTTAAAGACCAAGATAGTTTTGGCCATGTTTATTTTGACAACAACAACTATTTTTGACAAATACAACAAATTTACTGTGATTCACATAAAATTCAATATCAATCCAAACAATTTGAAATGGTTAAATCCAATTTGTAAAATTAAATATAGTTTTCTGCTCCTCGTTACTTAAATAAAGAGATATTATCGGCCATGTTTATTTTGACAACAACAACTATTTTTGACAAATACAACAAATTTACTGTGATTCACAAAAAATTCAATATCAATCCAAACAATTTGAAATGGTTTAATCCAATTTGTAAAATTAAATATAGTTTTCTTCTCCTCGTTACTTAAATAAAGGGATATTATCGGCCATGTTTATTTTGACAACAACAACTATTTTTGACAAATACAACAAATTTACTTTGATTCACATAAAATTCAATATCAATCCAAACAATTTAAAATGGTTTAATCCAATTTGTAAAATTAAATATATTTTCTGCTCCTCGTTACTTAAATACCGGGATATTATCGGCCATGTTTACTTTGACAACAACAACTATTTGTGACAAATACAACAAATTTACTGTGATTCACATAAAATTCAATATCAATCCAAACAATTTGAAATGGTTTAATCCAATTTGTAAAATTAAATATATTTTATGCTCTTCATAACTTAAATATCGGGATATTATCGGCCATGTTTACTTTGACAACAACAACTATATTTGACAAATACAACAAATTTACTGTGATTCACATAAAATTCAATATCAATCCAAACAATTTAAAATGGTTTAATCCAATTTGTAAAATTAAATATATTTTCTGCTCCTCGTTACTTAAATACCGGGATATTATCGGCCATGTTTACTTTGACAACAACAACTATTTGTGACAAATACAACAAATTTACTGTGATTCACATACAATTCAATATCAATCCAAACAATTTGAAATGGTTTAATCCAATTTGTAAAATTAAATATATTTTATGCTCTTCGTTACTTAAATATCGGGATATTATCGGCCATGTTTACTTTGAATACAACAACTATTTGTGACAAATACAACCAATTTACTGTGATTCACATAAAATTCAATATCAATCCAAACAATTTGAAATGGTTTAATCCAATTTGTTAAATTAAATATAGTTTTCTGCTCCTCGTTACTTAAATAACGGGATATTTTCGGCCATGTTTATTTTGACAACAACAACTATTTTTGACAAATACAACAAATTTACTGTGATTCACATACAATTCAACCTCAATCCCAACAATTTGAAATGGTTTAATCCAATTTGTAAAATTAAATATAGTTTTCTGCTCGTCGTTACTTAAATACCATGATATTATCGGCCATGTTTATTTTGACAACAACAACTTTTTTTGACAAACACAACAAATTTACTGTGATTCACATAAAATTCAATATCAATCCAAACAATTTGAAATGGTTTAATCCAAGTTATAAAACTAAATATAGTTTTCTGCTCCTCGTTACTTATATGACGGGACATTTTCAGCCATGTTTATTTTGACAACAACAACTATTTTTGACAAATATAACAAATTTACTGTGATTCACATAAAATTCAATATTAATCCAAACAATTTGAAATGGTTTAATCCAATTTGTAAAATTAAATATATTTCATGCTCTTCATAACTTAAATATCGGGATATTATCGGCCATGTTTACTTTGACAACAACAACTATATTTGACAAATACAACAAATTTACTGTGATTCACATAAAATTCAATATCAATCCAAACAATTTGAAATGGTTAAATCCAATTTGTTAAATTATATATAGTTTTCTGCTCCTCGTTACTTAAATACCAAGATATTATCGGCCATGTTTACTTTGACAACAACAACTATTTGTGACAAATACAACCAATTTACTGTGATTCACATAAAATTCAATATCAATCCAAACAATTTGAAATGGTTTAATCCAATTTGTAAAATTAAATATAGTTTTCTGCTCCTCGTTACTTAAATACCGGGATATTATCGGCCATGTTTATTTTGACAACAACAACTATTTTTGACAAATACAACAAATTTACTGTGATTCACATACAATTCAACCTCAATCCCAACAATTTGAAATGGTTTAATCCAATTTGTAAAATTAAATATAGTTTTCTGCTCGTCGTTACTTAAATACCATGATATTATCGGCCATGTTTATTTTGACAACAACAACTTTTTTTGACAAACACAACAAATTTACTGTGATTCACATAAAATTCAATATCAATCCAAACAATTTGAAATGGTTTAATCCAAGTTATAAAACTAAATATAGTTTTCTGCTCCTCGTTACTTATATGACGGGACATTTTCAGCCATGTTTATTTTGACAACAACAACTATTTTTGACAAATATAACAAATTTACTGTGATTCACATAAAATTCAATATTAATCCAAACAATTTGAAATGGTTTAATCCAAGTTATAAAATTAAATATATTTTATGCTCCTCGTTACTTAAATACCAAGATATTATCGGCCATGTTTATGTTAACAGCAACAACTGTTATTGACAAATACAACAAATTTACTGTGATTCACATAAAATCCAATATCAATCCAAACTATTTGAAATGGTTTAATCCAATTTGTAAAATTAAATATATTTTATGCTCTTCGTTACTTAAATATCGGGATATTATCGGCCATGTTTACTTTGACAACAACAACTATTTGTGACAAATACAACAAATTTACTGTGATTCACATAAAATTCAATATCAATCCAAACAATTTGAAATGGTTTAATCCACTTTGTAAAATTAAATATATTTTATGCTCTTCGTTACTTAAATATCGGGATATTATCGGCCATGTTTACTTTGACAACAACAACTATTTGTGACAAATACAACAAATTTACTGTGATTCACATAAAATTCAATATCAATCCAAACAATTTGAAATGGTTTAATCCAATTTGTAAAATTAAATATATTTTATGCTCTTCGTTACTTAAATATCGGGATATTATCGGCCATGTTTACTTTGACAACAACAACTATTTGTGACAAATACAACAAATTTACTGTGATTCACATAAAATTCAATATCAATCCAAACAATTTAAAATGGTTTAATCCAATTTGTAAAATTAAATATATTTTCTGCTCCTCGTTACTTAAATACCGGGATATTATCGGCCATGTTTACTTTGACAACAACAACTATTTGTGACAAATACAACAAATTTACTGTGATTCACATAAAATTCAATATCAATCCAAACAATTTGAAATGGTTTAAACTAATTTGTTAAATTAAATATAGTTTTCTGCTCCTCGGTACTTAAATACCGGGATACTATCGGCCATGTTTATTTTGACAACAACAACTATTTTTGACAAATACAACAAATTTACTGTGATTCACATAAAATTCAATATCAATCCAAACAATTTGAAATGGTTTAAATCAATTTGTTCAATTAAATATAGTTTTCTGCTCCTCGGTAATTTAACAAATTGGATTAAACCAAATAGTTGTTGTTGTCAAAATAAACATGGCCGATAGTATCCCGATATTTTAGTAACGAGGAGCAGAAAATATATTTAATTTTACAAATTGGATTAAACAATTTCAAATTGTTTGGATTGATATTGAATTTTATGTGGATCACAGTAAATTTGTTGTATTTGTCAATAATAGTTGTTGTTGTCAAAATAAACATGGCCGATAATTTCCTGGTATTTAAGTAACGCGGTACAGGCGAACATATTTAATTTAACAAATTGGATTAAACCATTTCAAATTGTTGAGATTGATATTGAATTCTCAACAATTTGATATGGTTTAATCCAATTTGTTAAATTAAATATAGTTTTCTGCTCCTCGTTACTTAAATACCAAGATATTATCGGCCATGTTAATTTTGACAACAACTACTATTATTGACAAATACAACAAATTTACTGTGATTCACATAAAATTCAATATCAATCCAAACAATTTGAAATGGTTTAATGCAATTTGTAAAATTAAATATATTTTCTGCTCCTCGTTACTTCAATACCGGGATATTATCGGCCATGTTTATTTTGACAACAACAACTATTTGTGATAAATACAACAAATTTACTGTGATTCACATAAAATTCAATATCAATCCAAACAATTTGAAATGGTTTAATGCAATTTGTAAAATTAAATATATTTTCTGCTCCTCGTTACTTAAATACCGGGATATTATCGGCCATGTTTATTTTGACAACAACAACTATTATCGACAAATACAAAAAATATACTGTGATTCACATAAAATTCAATATCAATCCAAACAATTTGAAATGGTTTAATCCAATTTGTAAAATTAAATATAGTTTTCTGCTCCTCGTTACTTAAATACCAGGATATTAACGGACATGTTTACTTTGACAACAACAACTATTTTTGACAAATACAACAAATTTATTGTGATTCATTACATTTTTAGTTCCTGCGATTTTTTTTAAGTTTTATCAAACGGGATGATAATTTATATAAATTCAATGAAATCTCTAGGTCTGAGGTCATTTTCTGAATATTACCACCAATCGAGTTTTTTCTAACTTGACCTATAATTTTGCACTTCTATATGTTTCTTAAAATCTTACACTTGTTTGATCCTTCACTTATATTTCGATTAGTTTTATTTAGATAGCCATTATGGTTTGATTTTTATTTTATTAATTATATTCTTCAAGTCAAATCGAATTTATTAAATTTGATAATTTTTGTTTTTTTTTTCATTTATTTGATATATTAAGAGTTATTATTTTACTTTCTGAAATAGAATGCAGGGATAACTTCATATACGACCATATCACCATTTTTTAAAAAACCGATTTTCAAAATTTTATTTATTGAGTGGGACGCGGTATGCCACATGTTCAAAAGTTCAGTTTACCGGGGAATTGACCAATTCCTTATTTCTCGGAAAATTGAATATTCAACTGATTTAAAACTGAAAAATTTTGTGTTTGTCAAATTTACACTGTCTGAATGAATATTTTAGAAAACATTGGTCTAAATATGATGTATGGTGTTTACTAGAGGTGTTACTATATCCTATCTAATTACTTGCGAGTATTTTCTCAGGTAAATCGTTAAAAGTGTTCCACTGATCTAAAAATATTTAAGTAAATTTTACAGTGCTAAACCCCACAAAAATTGATATTTAAAAAAAAATCAGAACATTTACAGTCATACATTCATTGATAAATGTCAAAGAGTTTATTACTAATAGATCTTCTAATATTTTTGGCCATAATGAGCATCAAAATAACGCATCAAAAACTATGAACTAAGCTATCAAATGGCTACTGGAGATGAACACAACTCCTGCATATAAACGAGTAGGGTCATGATCAAATTGCAAGTCGCTGAAGAAAAGATTCAAATTTCAACGATCTGATTCACAAGGTTTAGCACCTTGTACTATACTAAGGTACAAATAACAATAATAAAATACTTGGATAGGCAGCCACATTGCTTAATGAAATAATTTGTAACACTAACAAAACAATCTAACTTTTCTTATTATAATAATTATAACAATAATGAAAAAATAAAGCAACAACAAAATTGTTCTGTTAAAAAAATATTACAAAACTCTTTATTTCTTTCTCGTACACTACACACACACACAACATGCACATGCAGAAAGTTTTCCATTCCAACTTTTCCATTTTCCCGTCGTTACATGTTTAGCAATATATAGCGTACCAACAAAACAAAATATAATCACATGTGAGCAACTTAAGAAGAGAAATGGTAAAAATAAGAATTTTTAAACAATAGACAAAAAAATAACTAAAATGGAAAATAAAAAAAAAATATATAAATTATTCGAAGACGCGAAAAACATTATTCGAATTTTCATTTTTAGTCAGGAAAACGGAAAAGAAAAGTTGGAAAAACGAAAGTATAAAGGGGAAGACAAATTTATTCGTCGATTAAAACCGCATTTTGTGCCATGATTTGTAGTTCTGCTTTTTACTTTTGTTCTTCCTACAATCGCGCTATACATAAATTAAATAATTTAATTTTATGTTACAGTTTCTATTAAGAAATATTTTAAAATTGAATTATTAAGAAGAAACAAATTTTACGATAAAGACGAGAACGTTTTACCCATTAAACATAGGTCGATGTCAAAGTATTGTTAATCGTTGAAATTCGTTCGATCAAATTTCATTGATACATTCTTGCGATCTATATAGCTAAGTCTAGTGGTGCGCTGAAAATAATTTTAAAGTTTTGAAGGTGGCAGATTTGAAAAAACATTTTATTCTCACAGTAGATCCCACCAGACCAACAAAAAAAACGAGGACATTAATTTCAAAGGAAAATTATTCGATCGAATCAGGTCGGCAGCTAATCCTTGAAAAATGCTTAAAATGACTTTGGAACGTCTCTTTGGAGCCTTTCGTTTATTAATTTACCATGTTGAAAGAGTGGATTGTATCGCCCTTTGCGTACAAAATCATTTTGAATGAACAATTTTATATTGAGTCATTTATGTGCATGGATTGCATGAGCCCGATCAAATCGGTTACTTAACAACTACAAGCCGGAAAAACTCTTCGTTGCAACGCTATATTTATCTACACAACTTTACTGCAGCACCTACATTATCGTGCAACTTTGAGTTGTCAGTAAAACATTTACCTTTTAAACTCTTTCTGGGTTACCTCACAAAGTAAGTTATCTGAAGCCTTTTTTCGAAGCTAAAAGATAGTGCAGTGTTATTAAGTTTCGTTATATTCTACTCTTGCGAATTGTTAATCGTCAACTGCCCCTTTTTAATGTATTTTCGCTTTTAGCTACTGTTCACACCCGCATGACCATATTGGTTTACATACTAAGCATATTGAACGAAAGAATATGAAACAAAAGATTTAACGCGTACAAAAGGAATGCTTTTAATGCCCCTGACACAGATACAAGCCGTTCTCAACACCCGTACCATCATTTTTATGTACAATAACTTGTTACGGATTGGCCACCATTACACTCGCTTCGTATACAGGTATACAGATGTTCTTAATACGATGTAGAGTCAGTGGACGGACTCCCATAATTTTCCTTCATCATTTTTATTTTTCTTAGAAAACTAGTCTGCAACTCAGCTTACTGTTGAAGTAATTGCTCAGCAACCTCGCTTTATTATAAGTCAGAAACCGTCTAAAGTAGAAAGATCCACATTCAAAAATCGTTTTATTTAGTAAATAGGCTCTGGGAAAGCTGACCCCCAATCTTGAATTGCTGCTAATTCTGGAAATATTCCCTGTGTGTAGGGTCTGGGTTTCCCGATATGTGTTCAGGCTTTTTCGAATCCTCAAAGTTTTCTGAAAAGTCAGTATCGATAAGAAGGTCCCTTGAATGTGTCTGTAAACAATCCGATTTTATTAAATGAATGGAATTTGATGAATTAGTAGAGAAGATCTTTCTATTATATCATATCCCATTAGAGCACCACTACCTGTTTACTTTTAAAATTTGATCCGTAAGGTTGTTTGGTAAATCCTCATTTTCTCAGTTCGTATTTGCTAGTATACACACCTAATCTTGTAATTACCTGTCTCTAGGCTGACAATACTTTTACAATACTTTTCCAAAAATACAGGATTTTATATTCTCTGGCTTACTATTCTCTGGTTTACATGAGTATATGTGTGATATCCTTTCGGTCTTAGATTCTTTTATAATTTATTCACGGTTCGTGATCTTTTTCGATGTTGCTTGTATAGAAGGTGAACAGCTGAATTATTCGGATCATCTTGCAGAGTTGAATCTCCAACTCCGCATACTGCAGGATTATTTGAGCGTTCCTCTCTCAAAAAATCGACAAGTTTTCCTCAACTATTAGTTCTGAGGATGTCTTTCCATTGAACAGATTATCGACATAAATTCAGCATGCTTTTATCACGACTGGTGTGAAGTTTTCCACATTTATCAAAAGTGTAGCTACACAAATTAACAAAAAAGAAAAATGTATTGTAGATACACAATTCAACAAAAAGTGTAGAAGTACATAAAAAAATTATGGCAGGGTTGAATTTTTCTTATCCCACTAGAAATTTTAGAAGAAAATTGGAAAATCGCTAGAGATAAATTTCAAATAAGCAAAATATTACAGAATTATTGGTGTCGATTCCGTGTGCAAGTTCGATTTTTCTTAACATCTATTCTTCTAAAATTTACTAGGCAACTTGATGTTCAATTCAAATTTTAAACCTGAATATATAATTTGCTCGTGTATTATGCACCGGATTTTCATAGTAGAGTCGGCATAATTGAAGAAAAGATAAAAAGAAGAGTTTAACTGTTTCACCAATTATTAATATTAATTATTAATACCAGGATTATTAATTCATAGTCAGCCACAATAATTTCAGGTTCAAGATACTGGTTTTGATCTATGTGTAGAGATTTGTCCTTTCGACCATTATAAGAACAACACTAAATATATTAAAGTATAATTGAGGTAGATGATGACCGGAAAATTAATGCGACCTTCTGGTAACCTTCTACAGAATCTATGAAAATTCAAAAAGTTAAAGTGCACATGTAGAAACTAACAACCGGGTCTTATGAATTTATAAGGGCCATTAACACTTAATTTTAGAGATGATAATACAAGTCTGAGTATACTGGCATTTCGGGGACAGTTCTGAGAATTTTAAGTGAGAAGCGGCATATCACTGCGATCTTCAGGGAATTTTTTTTGATTTAGTGTATATATGAAAATAATTATGAAAAGGTGTAGACCGGGTCTTTTTGATGCTTAAGAGCCATTAACACTTAATTCTAGAGATGATAGCACAACTCTGAGTATACTGACATTTCGGGGACAGTTTCGAAAATTTTTTGTTCTACACTTTTTGTTGAATTGTGTGTGACATTTTTGTTTTTTGTTAATTTGTGTAGCTACACTTTTGATAAATGTTGAAAACTTCACACCGCCACACTTAAAAATCTTGCTGCAATTTTTAATGCAACCCTTGCATCAAGGCTTATACAATGCAATCGTGTATCACATTCTGATGCAAAGCATGCATTAAAAATAGTTATGATGCAGTTGCGACTAAAATTACTGCAGTAGTGTATTAAAAGAAAATTTCTATATAATCTGGGGGTTGATTTTTTTTTAGCAAATTTATTATAATTCGCTAAGGCATTGTGTGTATTTTTTATATAAAAGCTTAAAATATTTTTCATATATTTGCTGTATAAAAGGACGTCAATTGATTTACGTCAATCCAGTTCGAAAAGTAAAAAATTGGAATCTGTGTAATTTGCCTTATAGTTTTAGTTTTAATAGAAAAGAATATAAGTGTAATACAATTAATTGGGAATTTCTAATGTAGTGTGCTTTGTACTGTTTAAAGCACTGGGCTGCTGAGCTATACAATTTTAATGCAACTTACGACAAAAAATGATGCTTCCAAATGGATATTTTAATTTATTTTTTTATGCAATGTGCTGTAAAATTTTAATATAACTTGTATCAGATTTAACAAAATATTCTGTTAAAGTTTAATGTAAACTATACAATAAAAATTAATACAATTAGCATTAATATCTAATATAATGCAACTTGTGCATTAGTTTGTAATGCAAGCTTGCGCTGGACCTATATGAAAAGCAATTTGCATTACATAGGCCATATTTTCTTCAACTGTGGCGGTTTGATCACGTCTGTTTCTTATTTTTGCCGATGGCCTCACTGGTAACTGGAAACGAATTTTCTAACAGAAGTCCTAAAATAATTTCTTAATTTTCTCGATCATCTCAATTAATTTAACATTTGAAATACATAATTTTCTAACCTTAAATCTGTAGATGCTATTTAATTTGATTCACCAGTGTTATATTTTTGGTTTGGTTTGACCGCAGCGCGGTTGTTTGGGGGCTACACACACACTCCGAATATGTCAAATTTTTCTAGATTTACACTATATGAGAGTAGGTTTTTGTATTTAGAATTAGCTAATTCTAGTCTTGACAATTTTTTTGGAATTCCAATTATTGGCTATTTAAAGTTTAGTTCAAACTATCCGGTTATAAACATCGCGGGATTAGTTAGTTTGGAAGAAAGTTTTTTTTGGACGAAGTCTCGAATTGCCAGTTACAGAGAACTTTTCAAAACTGAATTTATTCTTTTCTCTGGTCGCTTTTTTAACGGCTCTCCTTGTAAAAGATCAAATTTTAGAAATTTCTCGCACATTTGGTTTATTAAACGCTCGCGTAAATTTTTCAGAAGGGTCTATGTAATTTCGCTTATCCTTCGCCTTTATTGCACATCTATAAAATTATTTCGCTGCCTCAGCGACCTAAGAAACTCTGGCGGTTTCGAATAATGAATGGCATTAGGAAAACGGTAAGATTAGAAAATTCCAGTACCGACCCGCTCCTCTTGTTGTAATGTTGTTGTTGTTAGAGCATCACAAAAAGCCCTGATTAAAATTTATTTTCCCCTGATTTAAATTTATATCTTCTACAGATTGCTTTCTTCTGCTTCACAACTGTTATTTGACCTAACAGTGGTCGACCCGAAGCTAAAGATGATAACTGTGTCTTCAACCTGCAAGAACCTTCAATAATATTCAGATCAGAGTATTGTGTATACACAAGCTTTGTTTTCTCCGTTGCCTTGCTATCGCAAATCTTACTTTTATTATGATTTTACTACGAGAATTGAGAAAATAATGTTCGCGCGTTTTTAAAACAGGTTAAAGACAAGTAAACCATTTCTAAACATGTAGCTGAATCCGTTCTATACTTAGAACAAATTTATGAGTGAGCGGTAAATGATACTACAAAATAGATCGAAAGATCCAAATAGATTGTGGAAATATCCTAAATATATTGGTAGTTTGGTGTATGGGTTATATTTCACTTATGCTTAGGTGGGGCCAAGCTCTATCAAATATACAGCCTTCGATGTTCCAAATGATCATATCAAATTTTTAAAAGTTCCCGTTGGTTTTTGTAATTCATCAGTAGATTTTCAACGTTTTAATAATTCCCTATTTCACTAGCTATGTCATCAAAACCTATTGTGTAAGTACCATCGAAAACCCTTGATGAAATTTGAGATTTTAATAACAATGCGAAAGGTTATACCTGAAAATGAGTTGGAGATAAATTATTTTGTCCAGAAAAATAAGTTTCCAAAGTTATGTATTGCTGAGGTTTTTAATTTAAAAGTTTAATTTTAATAGTGTTTTCTTTTCTTTTAAATTTAAAATGCAACATTAATGATAAGAATACGTTGATCGCATATGAATCTAAATGGGGAAAATTTCAATTCAAATATGTTCAATACAATAAACTACGTTTTCACATGCGGTTTGAAAAAATAGAAAATTATGTATTTTCTCTCCTATTCAAGTCATCAAAAACCAAAGTAGTAATGTTTCTTCATGTACTTATAATAAATATCTACCACAAAAAGTAGAAAATTAACCACGTCCATTTCGAACCCCAGAGTCATTATGTAAAATACACAAAACCCTTACAAAATGAGAACCTCCTCTCCTGCCCTCCTTCTTTCTTAGCAGTTTGGTTTCGTAGTTCGTACTGATAAAAAATTGGTCTACTCATCAGGTTGCAACTTGCAACGACCAAACTGTAAAAACTCACATCTTGTTTATACCTATAGTATAACACAACAACATAACGGTTTAGCGAATCACTGGCTTAAGAAGTTTGAAATTTGTGTAATGCTGTTTTCCACATTTTTCAGAAACAGCTGTTTCGATCAATGTTGACAAATATTTTGAAAAAAAAATTTACCAAAACGAATTGTGTATAATTTAAAAATTCTAAGTTTTAGTTTGAATGCGATATAATTTGAAACTAAATCGTTTCTAATACATTTATTTTTTTCATATAATAGATTCATATTTAAAAGGTTTCGTTTCAATTTAAATATAGGCGGTTTTAGTTATAAAATGTTTTGCCCGTTCTTACCGATGAAGCAGTGTTTTTGAATTAAAAATTTTATATTTAATTTTAAATTTCGTTTTTTCTCTGAGTGTACCCACTTTCACGCACACACACACCACCAACACAAACCCTCATCCACCAAATCCCAAATTCTCACACCAAACCCAAAACGTCTCATCCCACCCCCTCCACCAGAATAGAAAATAAAAAAAAAATCTATCAATTTTAAGGGGGTTAACAAAACCCTCCATATCGCCGAACACCTTAAACACAAAAATGTCCAGATCAATAGGGATCATTCCTATGAATTGCTTGAACTGAACTTCTAATGAAGCAATTAATTTGATATCTCAATCCGTTTTCAAATTATCGTGCACACAGACGGACAGACGGACAGACGGAAGGATGGACAGACGGACAGACGGCAAACCGAAACCATATAGCATTTTTTTAACAAAAATGCTTAAAAAAATCCACTATTCCATTCCTAAAAATTTCATTGTTCCGATAATTTTTTGAAATTTCAGACACCACCACTAAGTTGATAACACTAAATCCCACATTCGGTACTTGTGCTTCCGATGATTTTCTGAATTAAAAATACTTAAAAAAAAGTATTTAAACTTATTTGTGTATGTACTGTGATTGTCAATGTTTTTTGTGTATTTTTAATAATATTAATTAAACCACGTATATGGACTTCGAATTTCGTTTGCAACTATACACTTTTTGATAATTTGTGTATCTATACTTTTGAGTCTACACTTTTCAATAAAATGTGTTGCTACACTTTTTATTAACGTTAAGTACTTCACACCGGTACATGTAGATGCGTTAAATTTGTTTTCCAGGCCTGCTGACCATATACAAGATATAGTGTCGCATTGACCGTACAAGCAACTTAAAACGATGACTGGGATTTGCGGTCCATATATTAAAAAAAAAGCTTCGTCTAATAATTTATTTATTAATAATTGAATTCTTTTTAAAGCAAATTAAGTTGGCCAAATGGCACCAAGATGAATGCAAATAGAGGTGTCCAAATCTGGCCATAAACCAAGTTAAATTTTTCACGGAAAAAATGGAAAAACCAATAAAGGTTCAGATTTTTATACCGTGGCTGGCTTAAAAAATAATGGAAAACTGGACTACAAAATGGTGTTTTAGGTCTAATACTAAATTGTGATGCACTACTTTTTACATATACTACGTAAGTCATCTGCGGATCAGTTGTATATTACGACTAAGATGTGTAATTACAGGCGTTATGTGTTTTTGATTATTTTTCAAAAATTTTCTGGCTGTACCCGATAAAAACGTCAAAAAGCGACCCATAAGCTTGCATGGCAAAGTGTAATTTTTGTTAAACCTAAATGTCTTTTTTCCAATAAGGCGATATCCTTTAGGAGATAATGTTGATAATGTTACGGGAAATTGTTGAGGAAAAATGCCGAAATACAAAAGCAACATTTTCTTGTATTATCGTACTTCGAAGGTCCGATATGATGTTGATTTTAATGTTGTCTCAATGTCTGATGCAAATTTTAATTATATCTGAGGGAGTTACTATTTTCAGAGATCCCAACCGTATCGATATCCTAGACATGATGTCCAATTGCTCAAAATAACGAATATATAAACTATTAAAATTGCACTCAGATTAATTAAGCATATTATATGTAGAAAGGATACAGAAAGGCACAACACATTTATACCGATAAATTTTGAAAATAATTGTTTCAGGCCCTCAAAATTGACAAATCTCGACAAGTTTTATAGCGTCCGGTGAAGACCGGAGGAGCACGAAACATATTAATAATTATTCATCCCCGCCAGCCGAAATTATTTCAGCTGAAACCAAACCAACCGTGGCACAGAACGATTATCACTATATATGATTTTTTAGCCAGAACCAATATTAATAAAGCTATAACCATTGAAAGCAATGTCGAACCAAAGTTTTATCAGTCGGAAACATTAGAAGTTTATGGTTGTGAAACATTTAAGGTTTCAGACGGAATTATAACAAGGTCAGCCGGTACTATTATAATATCAGCCTAAACCATAAGAAGCGCTACCGAAATCGTACCAGCAATGACACAAGTAGCACGACGGACTGTGCATCATTGTGCACTATCTGATTTTCCACTGAATCAATAATAAGCCAGCCTGAACCATTTAAAGGCGACCGGGACCAGAATTTTATAGACCGGAAACAGTAGAAGCTTTTTCAATGCCCATGAGCTTATATTTTTGAAAAACATACTAGCTTTCAAACAGAACCATAACAAAAGCTAGCCGGAACGGCACGATGTATATTGTGTCAGGTGGATCAAAAGTTGTAACAGCAAAAACCATTTTGAGCTTGCATAATGAGCACAATGCGCTTAAACGGTTGTGCAACATATAAAATTTAAGCTAACACCATAGCAAGGTTATATGAAACCACTACAATGTCATCTGGAACCATATGAATCCCACAGGAACCATGCCAACTAGAACAAAGCCAACTGTGACATAAGTGTGGTGGATTGTCGTGCACTAGCTGATCTTTGAATCAGCCGAAAACATCAAGAGCTTACAAAATAAGCTCAATGCGCATAACTGAATATGCATCGTTAAACTTTCAGCCGGAACCACTATACAATGTTAGCCGGAGTCATATGAAGGTAGGCCAAACCATACCGGCTGGAACCAAACCAACTACGGCTCAAACAGCAAAATACGCATTGTGGATCATTGTGCGCACTATCTGTTTTAGATTTCTTAATAGATTTCTGCCGGAACTATATCAAGGTCAACCGAAAATAACACAATGCATTGAGCAAAAATTGATTTTTTGGTTAGAGCTTTATAATGCCAGCCGGAACCATATAGAGGTTGAACCACACCTACTATGACGTAAGTTGAACGATGCATTGAATATAATTGTAAGCTATATTTGATTTATCAGTTGGAGCCAATACAAAACTACCCGAAACCATCTTAATCCAGCAGGAATCTCAACTTTATCAGTCGAAACCATTAGAAGCTTGCACAATGAGCATAATGCGCTTAAACTTAGGATCAATGAATTAATCACTCATTATCCGAAATGAAAATATGATTATGAAAAGATCAGCCGGAAAAAACCCAACTGCGTGGCATAAATAGCACACGAAATGTTGCATCATTACGCAATATTCTTGATTTTGAAGCCGAAACAATATAATGCCAGTCCATATAATGCCACTAGAACCATGCCAGCAGGAAGCAAACAACCTATGGCACGAGAACAATGTACATCATCATGCATTATCTATTAGTATATCAAAGTATATCAACTATTAGTCAACTATTAGTATATCAATCGAAGCGATATTAAGCCGCAGCCACAACCAATATCAAACCAGCTGGAACCAATTAAAGCCAACCGAAACAAGATTTTAATCAGCTGGTACCATTGGAAGCTTCCAGAATAAACACAATGCACTTGAATAGGTATGCAACATATAAGATTTTACCTGAAACCATAATAAGGTCACCCAAAACCTCTACAATGTCAACCGGAACCAGATGAAGCCAGTCGGAACCAAACCAACAGTGGCAACAATACCACAAGACATTGTGGATTATCTGATCGCTGTTTTATAGACCCGCCTTTACCAGCCAGTACCATTTGGCACGTCCCGGCTGTCTTCACATTTATATCAGTTGAAGAAACATGTAGTGCACAATGATGCAAAATGCACCGTACTATTAGTGTCACAGTTGATTTGATCCAAGGTGACCTTGTTATGGTTCAGGCTGTAGGTTAAAATATCGAATGCTCATTTTGTAAGTTCTTAAAATTCGGATTCCGGCTGGCTAGTGATTGGTCCCAGCTGAAAAATCTGCTTGCGCACAATAATGCACAACACATTGTGTTTCTTGTGCCATAGTGTGTTTAGTTTCAGCTAGGTTCATATGGTTCCAGTATGGATTGTAGTGGTTCTGGTTATTTTTTTTATTTCTCCAATTCCGATTGAAAGCTTATATTTTGTAAAATCACTTAAGTTTCTTGTGCTTATACAGCGCCTAATAGTTTCGGGTAGCTTTTGTTGGTTGTGGCTGGCTTAAAATTAGTTTCGGCTGATCAGTCAAATAATGCACAATTATGCTCAACCCATTTTGCTACTTGTGCCATAACTTCTTTGGTTCCGGCTGACATGGTTCTGGCTATTGCGCCGTAGTTGGTTTGGTTTAGGCTGATATGGTTCTGGTAGGCGTGACGGACACACAAATGAAACAAATTGAGGATATAATGTCTTTAAAACTCTTTATAGTAATCAGAAGAATGCAATTATTTACCGCAAAGAAATGTCTTGTGCAAGGAGTCGGTTAGGCTAATTATTATTTTCTGCTTCACGTTTTCCGTGTGTCGTAGACGAAAGATGTAACACTCAAAATACTCTACTACGAGTATTTTTATTAATATTGTAAATTGTAAATATGTAAGCAAATTTTTATTAACAGGCTTCTCTATAGTATTTTGCAACGCAAGAACTTTTTTTTACCATTTCCGTCATCACTCGTTTGAAGTTTTTATTTAGTGCTGTAAAATTCAAATTTATTATTAATTAATGTTGTTGTTGCTGTTCTTGTTCTTGGTGTTACTCTCACGGGTTTAATATGCGATGTTTTATCAACATTTTACGAAAAGCGCTTAGAAATAAAACAAAACAGCTAAGGAAAATGTAATTGATACAATAAATTATGTCACGGTGAAGTTAATTTCAGTAATTTATGTCACCTGGTGAATCGAATTTTATTTTCATTATTATATGTATATAGCGAAGGCATTGCCTTGATTTTAAACGGTGGCAATAATTTTTAATTAAATTTGAAATACTAGGCTTACACCATATACTGACAAACATTTTATACTTTGGGACACCGACTTCCCAAATTTTGTTTGCTTTCAGTATAAGTACCTAGATGCGTCATTTAAGTGACATATATATGTTGGTGAGTAAATCAATTAATCAAACCATCTGTTTTCTAATATTAATACAACTGTAATCCACGATTGTTAACCGCATATGTATAAAATCGAAGCAATACACCATCGATATAAAAAAAAAACACTCTGCCATATGCGTGACATAATATAAATTTGAATTTTATGAACAATATTTTTTTAATTTTTTAAATTAATGGATTTTTGTTTTATAATAAAAATATTTTTTTTTAAAATATATTTGCTCATAAAACGCAAGTTAAACGCAAAAAAATGAAAAATATTAATTACAAAATTTCATTAATTACAAATTTAAAAATTATCGAACGATGGTAAAACCAGAAATTAAAAATTGCGGGAATATTTATTTTAATTGATTTTTAGCTAATCTGAAATTATTTTGTGGTTTTAAATATTTTGTGTATCCTCCTTCACACAAACTATATCGATTTATTATATAAAGTACAGGGTGGCTCTGTCTAACGTGGTCTGAGGAGATTTTATACAACAATCTATGTTTGTAATTTAAATTATAAACTAATATATTTAACTTTCGTTGGAAGACGTAACATTGGTATATTAAGGATGAGCCAGCGAAAAAAATGGAGGTGTACATATTTTGTGGACAATACCCGACTTTGCTTTTCGACAAATACCTCGAATACACCACAATTAATTTTTGGATCGGAAAATTGGATCAAACGGATTTCTGATCAAAACTCACTGAACAAATTTAAAAAGCTTCTACGAAACCTGCCACTTCCAGTACACAAGTATCCACCATATTTTGCATAGATCTCCCAATTTATAGAAAACCCTTAAGAATCAAGTTTTCTCCAAAAATTCAAAACAAAAAAGCAAACAAAAAAGCTCCTCTGAGTGGTCAAAAATCACTGGGATCTGCTAGTTGGTGAAAAAAGCTTAGGAATTAAGTTTCAAGCCTGAAAATATAATATTTTAAATAATTCAACATTTTCATTGTCACGGATAAAATGAAAGGTTGTAGTGAAAAATGAAAATTTTCTGATTTCTTTTCATGTGGAATGCCTGGGAAAACCCGTTTGAATTTATTATTATAAATAAAAAATTTGAAAATTGGATTTGGTTGGAAAGCAGTTGAAATAAAAAGTGTCAAACATGACACTTAAAACGTTGAAATTTTATAAATTTTCAAATTTTTAATGTAGGCTATATTCAAGCGAGTTTTCCCGGCTTTCCACATGAAATGTGACATGAAATTTTTCTAGAGGTAGCGATCATTAAGATTTTTAACTTAAATTAATTTTCAACAATGACACATAAAACTTGAAATTTTTAGATATTGTCCAATTTTGTATGTAAGATATATTCATACAAGTTTCCCAACAGGAAAATGAATTTTTCCGAACATTAAATAATGTTATAAAAAGTATAGTTTTGTGTCTAAAATTTGACGGCTTGGGTTAATTTTTTTTAATTTTTGCTTTAGAGAACAAATATTTTTGTTATAAAACTACTTTAGGCTGCAAAATATCGGCTGAGAAATGTCGGCTGAGATATGTTGGCTGAAATCGGCTAACTTTAACAGTATTGAGTCGATCCTTCTGGGCTATAGTTACACGAGGTCAAATTTATTACAACAAATAAAAACTCTTTTTCGTAAAAACGAAAAAGAAGATTTAAGGTTGCTCCACAGATGTTTTTAAGCCTATAAGTTTTATAGAAAGTCAAATAACACTGAGGGCGATTTCAAGAATCTTAAAGATGTAGGCATATGCTAATAGAGAAGTAATTGTATTGTTTAACATTTCTCTGAATTTTTTGAATTCATCCTTGGGGTAGCACGTATTTTAACGTATGTTTAACTTTTCCAAAAATTTGACGCTTCAAAACTTTTATGGAGCCAAGCAAGTATTTCTATACGAACATTTAAATATCTATGAAATTTTACGACTTAAAAATTAAGCGGAGACACCCAAAATTTTTATATTTTTAAGTAGATAACACTGTTGTGAATAGCTTCGTCAACTATCAGACGGCACACGCCAAAACTTGGTAACAACTCTAAGATTCCTAGATTTGGCATGGCGTAGCAAATATTTGAAATATTTAATTTTTCTAAAAATTTCACGAATAAAAGCTTGGTGGTGGAGCCACCCAATTTTTCTTACTTTAATGTGGTTAACTATGTTAAACAGATTAATTCGTCGACTAACAGAAGAAATATTTTCACACTTGGTAACGTCTTTGAGATTCTTGGAATCGGCCATAGTGTATCAGGTATTTTGAGGGTTATTATAGGATTTTTCCTGGTTAAAAAATTATCGTAGAGCAACTCCAAATCTTTTATATGGTAAAATGTATTAAACAGCGTATTTCGTCCAATATTACAAGAATGTACCTAAATAGCAACATTTCTGAGATTTCTCGAATCTGATATTGTAAGGCAAAATTTTGACGCATATTTCCATTTTTCTAAAGTTTTACACCTTACAAAACTTGTGTGGAGCATCCTCAAATATTTTTGTGTAAATGTGTGTAATTGTTTGGTAAATTCTCTGAAATTTCTGAAACCGGCCATAGTGTAGCAAGATATTGACGAATATTTGACTTTTTCAAAAATTTATCGCAATAAAAATTTGTGAAGCCACCAAAAATTTTAATGTGTTGATTTATTTTAAACAGCTCAATTTTTCCACTTTTAGACGACATATGTTCACACTTTTTATAATACTCAGGATTCCTGGAATCGGCCATACAGCAAACATTTTGCAGAGCATTTTATATTTTAGTAAAATTTTACGAATCAAAACTTATGTGGAGACCCCACTAATTTTTTTTATTTTAATATGATTAACGCTTTTCAACAAATCAATTTGTCTTCTATTAGAAGACACATGCTGACACCTGGTATTTATTCTGGGGTTCCTAGAATCAACCTAGTGTAGCAAGTAATTCAAATATTTCGTTTTTTTTTTTAAATTTGACGAATTAAGACTTATTACACTTGGTGGCATCTTTATAACCTGGAACTATTTTGACGAATATATGCATTTTCTAAAATTTGACTAATTTAAATTAGTTTGAAGCCAGCATAAATTTTCTTGTTTTAATGTGAATAATTGTTTTGAACAGCTGAACTTGCGCATTGTTACGCGACAGATCCCATCAATTAATTATTTAATTTTCTTAAGAATCAAAATTAAAGTATGTTCCAGACCAAGTGGATTTATGAAATTTGTCGAAAGTGAACCATCCTCATTTAGTAACCATTACATCTAAATATGCTAATCTATTATTTGACTCTAATTTCATAGTAAACTTTTTATGGTTATAAAATGAATTAAATTTTTGAACAAATTATCAGTTTTTTCTAGGGGAATCGCTGTAATGATGCCATTTACAAATAAGGAAAGAAAAAAGATAACTGGAAATCGAGTACATTTGATTCAACGTATTCCATTACAAGATCAGTAATTGCAGGACTTGTATATGTGAACCAAAGCAAATAATTGCTTATACATTTGATTATTAAATGAAAACTCACAACTATTTAAACCTAAATTACCTTTATTACCAGCTCTTGTTACCAAAATTTCAGTAATTGCTGTTCTTTACAATTGTTTCGCGAAAGAAACATCTTGAACATACTGTTTTTAAACATTAGTCAACACAACAACTTTTTGTGTTTAGAATGATTTTCGAAATTCGTGAAGATTTTTTGATTTGATTTGATTTGATTGAGATATACGGCCAAATCATTTGACAAGTAATCCCAGATATGGCCGGGGCCCACCGTACACTTTTATTACACAAAACAAAATCGAGGGATAGGAAAGGTTATGTTAGTAAGGAGAGACTCGACCCGGTTACAGACACCTAAGTAGTCGATAGTTAGTAACACAATGACGACACAATTCTAACTACGAAATAATTATTAATAATGTAACTGAAAAAGTTCCGGTCATCTGAAAATTAAAAATTGTTATTTAATTCTCAAATTTTCGTTAATACCTATTTTTTATAAAATCTAAAAGAAAGATCTAAAATAATAAAAAATTAAAATTAATAATTATTATTAAATACCACCCACTGAATGCAATACTAATAATTAAAAAAATTCTTACTAAAACGCCTAACTAAAAAAGGAGTCAAGCCACTGGAAAAACAGAGGTCTCTTTACTACAAAATTGTTCATTAAAAGTTTTTAACTGCTTCTAAAATTAATCTAATTTTTAATCAAAACAGCATGTCTGTCGTTTAGCTAATTCCAAATTGTTTCAAAAACAGCTAATCTGCAATATGTAAGATCAATAATGGATGTTTGGCACAGCTCCAGAACCTCAACACCTAAACAAATTAAATAAAACTTTTAAAGCAATCACGAAACTGTATAAGATGATAGAATTAATAATAAGTTGCGAACACAACTATAGGATCCTTCATCGTATCGTATCACCTATAATCGTATTAAATATAAATAAATCAAACAACAACCAGCGATAATTATTTATCCAACCCAGAACAATATAATCAAAACCTTCACCAATTTACAGTCTCCCGAAACAACCTAGCAAACGAGTGTGAAGTATGTCCTAACTTTGTCCTAACTTTCTTCGTGAGAATGTATTAGTTAATCTCTCGCTATAATGAATTTTAATATTCGTAATAATTTTAAAAAATTAATAGAAAATACAAAAGCAGTTAAGGAACGTAAATAAACAAAACATTTATCAAAAATAGCTAGATTGAACGTAAAAATAATGGTTTGTGAAGAATAAAACAGTAAAGCTTCTAAATAGCCGCTAGTCGTGCATTAGTAAAATTCCAACAAATCTAAACATAAATTGTATCCATTGTTAAAAGCGATCAACGAGCACTTGTCATATGTCGTTGGATTTGTTTAAGTGTCCACTATAACTGTTATGAGTATCAAAAAAATTCTATGATCTTGAAAGGAAATGTGGTGATTTGAGTACTACCGTATAAGCAATCCATACGGTTGGTATGGTGATTTGATCGTATGATATCAAAGGGCTGAATGTCGGAATGCTGAATGTCGAGGGTCCGAATTTCAAAGAGCCGAATGTGTCGAAGGCCCAAATGTCGTAGGGCCGAATATGTCAAAGGACCGAATGTGTTGAAGTGCCAAATGTCGAAGGGCCGAATGTGAGAATATATAACTACGAATATATAACTATGTCGTTTTTAATTTTGTTGAAAAATTCCAAAAATAATAACTGGCATGGTTTAAAAAATTATTAAAATAAATATTGAAGTGTTTTAGATAAAAATATGAAAGTTATTTGTAAACTGTAAATCAAATTGGCGAAAGCCTTAATCAAAAAATTTTTTTTTAATAAAATGTAGAAAAGAACGAGCATTTCGAAAACATAGAAAATTGAAAAATATTTACAACAAAAATTTTGCTGTTTTTAACCGTTTGGAATCAAAATTTATTTTCAGAATTATAAAAGAAATTGCAGATATAGCTACTTTTTTCTTAAATAAAAAACTATCCAAGATGATTACACAAAAAATGTAACAAAATTAGAAACTGGTTATGAGATTCAGGATGAGATGACGTTTCGATCGAAAAATAAAAATATAATGTTATACAAAACGTAACGCTATACACAAGAAAATCGTTTTATTGCTTACATTTTTTCAAATACTGCCAAAGATTCAAAAACAATATGCTTAAATTTCATTTAATTTAAATGATTTATCTTATACACATCCAAAATTAATATTTAAATGTCTTTTATTCATCTCTATGAAGTTGGCCCAAATTCTAACTAATAGGCAAAATTTGCATTTAGTGTCAGCCCAAAAATGTTTAAAAAGATTCTATTTTCTATATACCAACCCAAAAATTATTCTATCAACGAAAGAAAAACCGCCATGTTTTAACGTTAGCCCAAAATAAATCTGTCGTGATACTATCATTAAAGAAACTATTACTGTCAAAACAAAAAAGTAAAATAAAACGAAATATGCAATTTAATTTTAATTCAGTATCTGATTAATTTGTGTATGTTACCAGAATAATAATGGCTTTTAAATTTAATGATTTACATCAAAGCATTATACAGGAATCGGAGGTTTAAGGGGCTCCCCTTTTCATTATTCCGATTATAGTACCAATCAACGAAATTTGTAATTGATTTTAATTCTGTGCCGAAATAATTTGAGTATGACCCCAGAATATGAATAGCTTTTAAGTCAAAGGATTGTTACGACTGTGTGGTCGCAACCACGATTTTATGTTTTGTATTTCCCTCTGGTTAGTGTCTTTACTTTCCATGATTGCTCAATATTGGTATTTTATATTCACCTCGGTTGTTGTCTTCGCTTTTGTAGTTGTTTGTTGATTGTGCGCTGAACGCACTCGCGACGTTTTATTTGGTACCTCATCGTGTGGTGGCGCAGGGATGAGAGGAATGACGAGAGAGCGAGACCAATGCGCATCGCGTGTGTGTAAAGCAAAACATTCCATAAGAATGTTTTTCTTATATGCCTCTCGTTTACATCAATGCGAATTGATGTAAATGAGAAACAGAGAAGAAAGACAATTCTTCTGAAATGTTTTGCGCGTCGTTTGTGCGGCGTGAGAGTTTTGTTTTGGGATTCGAGTTTTTGATTTTGTTAAAGACAGTCAAATCAATTTTTTGGAATTTTGTTTGCTGAGTAAAATTAATTTTTTTTTGGTTATTGATTTTTGGTGATCAATGTGAAAAATAATAAAAAATAAATAAATTTACGTTTTGTTAGTACAAAATAATTAATGATTGTTAAAATTTGAAAAAAAAGAAATATATTATTTGAAGTGAAAAGGTCATTTGTTCAATTTTTGAGATTTTAAATGTACTCCGATTTTCTTAGTACTTTGGAAGACCGCCATCATTAAAATTTGGTTTTGAATTTTATTGGTGTGGAAACAATTTAAATACTATCAGTGCCACATAGTACGTTGAGTGCAATAAATTTGGTGCGGCAATATCAACGGAAATCATAGTTTGTGACCGTATAACAAGAAATGTATTTTTTGGAATTTTGGGAGACGTCACAAAAATAAATTTCGAACAATATTCGCGTTTTTCCAAAATCATTAAGGCGGAGGTATATTTGTGTATGTGGTTGGATATTCAGCTGTGGCACATGCACATTTTAACTAGTGCCGGAAGTTGTTTTGTGTGTGTGTGTGTGGATTTATAGCGAGTACCGCCATTTATATTGTTTTTGGCAAGCACCGTTTTTTTCGGTTATTTTTACGGGTGCCGCGAAATTATTCAACCGGTGCTGCGATTTGGAGTACGCGTGCTAAATTTGGTTTTTATGGTACACCAATTCCAACGGTGTATAGCTTATCGTGTGGCGAGACAACGTAAAGGCTTAGCACCTGTGCCGGGCGGCACAGCGGCGGCGATATTAAGGCGAAGAGCGCCGAACCAGTTAATTACGGGTGGCCAGTTGAGGCCAACTCAACAATTAACGGTTGTGGGTGAAGTCAACGCCCCATCCGCATCTTACGAATAAGGTGAAGACGCACTTCCTCATATTAAGCGGTTTGGAAAAGCAACGGCCTGCAGTTTACAGGGTAAGGCGAAAGGACGCCCCACATTTTATTAATTGCTTAACCAGGCCAAAATTTATATCGGGCAGAGGCCCCGCAACAACAACGGCACCATGGCCGCAACGGTCCGGGTGTGGTACCACCTATTGCATGACGGTATAGTAGTAGAGTAATTTGTATAAATAACAATTAAGGTACAATTTTGTTTATTTTATTTTAATTTTTTTTGATTTTATTTATATATATTTTTTTATTATATTTATTATATATATAACTTTCAAAATTTTTGTGATCGAGCGCCGCACAGGGGGGCACGCTAGGTGCGCATTGCTCTCTCTTTCTCTCTCGTTTCTCTCTCTCGCTCTTTTTCCTTTTTTGGTTTCGCGTGGGAAGTTGTTTTTTTGTTGTTGGGTCTAAATAATAAATAAAATGAATTATTAATTTTTCCGGGTTGGGTGTGATGAGGGGAGAATTTCCATCCTGTGTCGGCGTAGGGTGAGCGGTCCCTTGGTGCCCGCATCCGGATTCGAAACCGGTGTTTACCACCGTGAGAGTTCGAGCGGATGTGCGCACCAGGGAACCTCTCTACCGTTATGATTTTTTCTTATATAAAATTTTCTGCTGTTCGTTCCTCAGGTTCCGGCCGACGAATTTCGGCGGAACTCCGGGTCTTATTATTATTTGCGTTTTTTTTTTATTTTTCTTTTAATTTCCTGTATCATCACGGTGTAAGCCAGGAGCCATGCATGCCTCAAACCCCACGAACCTTCGCACTTCTCCCTGAGAACGTAGCCGGCAAAATATCACCGTGGAGGCCTCTGCATGCGCTTAGTGATATCTGCAGGTTGGCAGTAGCCAGCCTGTAACAGGATATAGCAGGGCATTAAACGACATAAACATGTGTTGGTCAATAACATAGTTTAGACTCTTAGCTTATAGAAAAGCTAACTATTTGTCACATTTGCTACATTTTGTTATCTACAAAATTTAAATTCAAAAAAAAAATTTTAATTTTCTTTATTACACAAATCATGTGTCTAATGCCAGTACGTAGTGGTACCAACGTACTTGTGTCTAATAAAATTTTTATTTTAATGTGACCAATTGTTAGCTTTTCTAAAATCTAAAAGTCTGAACAATGTTTCCATCAAAAAGTATTTACTGACGTAGAGTAATTTTTAATAGATAAAAAAAATAAAAATAAACTTAAAACAGGAATCCGACGGTATCATTCGTGTCAACTTTAGGGGCACAGAATTAAAATCAATTACATATTTCGTTGAGTGGTACAATCATCCGAATAATGGCAAGGGTCCCTTAACTTCCGATTCAAAACAAACGATTTTGTCGTTTAATGCTCTGATGTATACTGTAACATAAATTCTAATTATAGTCAAAAGTTAGGTCTCAAAATAAACTGCTACGGCACTAAAATGTATTACTTATTTCGTTAATTTTTTTTTTTGATTTGACAGAATTAATTTGTCTATCGTGCGGGTTTGATAGTGTTGCGACATATTTATTTTTGGGCTGACATTATAATATGGCGGTTTTGCTGTGGTAACAGAACAAATTGTGATTTAATATATCGAAAATACAAAATATTTGGCAGATACTTGATGCAGTAAATGTTCGTATATTTTACAGTGGTGCAAATTAAGTATGCAGTTTTACTGTTGATATTACTTTTCTCTATGCATTAGGCTTTTCCATTTCAAAGCTAACAGAATGCAATTCAGAAATCGGATTAAAAATTTTTGGGGTCCACTAGTCCTAATCGAAAATCGGGCCAAAACCGAAATTAATTAAATTTTAGGCTCCACTCGTTTTTGATAAATTTTAAGGTAATTTAATTTTAAGCTAGTAGAACGTAAATCGAAAATATTTTAATGAAGCATTCGATTATGCCATATAATGAGCTTTTTTTGTATGATAATAGATCATGGTTTCGATTTGGATTCTGCTATAGCTTTGAACTGGAAAAGCATAATGTCTTCTAAAGCAAACTTGGCTCATTGTTTTAGTTGGAAGGGACAGGCTTAAAGTTTATTAATCCAGCATAAATGTAATTTACTACTGGATGGGTGCTGATAGTTTTAGGGACGAAAAAAACACTCACACTGTTAATAAATAAATTATATTTAATATTAAATCTATTTATTTTATTTATTTTATTTAGAATTGAAATCACAACAATAGATACTCGTTTTACTTTAAATGACAAAGATTTTTATTATTTCTTCTATTTTATCTATAATCATGATTTTTAAAATTAGTTGTTGTTTTTTAGAATCATTAAAATACAATTTACATAACGTTATTGTTTATGGAATTGTTGTTGGCAACTATCGCAGCAATAATATTTCCCCATCCCCATTTCCCCCAAAAATTCTACATGTAGCTTTTCCAAATAGTTTAAGGTGGCTGATGACAATCATGAGAAAGAACACATGTGTTTGATTTATGGAGCGAGAGGACAAACCCAAATTGAGCTAACGTGTAGCATAGCCGCGCCCTGCACAGAAAAGCAAAGCAAATGTACATCGGCGATTTTTACAGTTCTCTTGCTCAAAATTTTGAAACCACAAAGAATTCTGTTTGCTCTGTGAATAAAGTATATACAACATGAATCTCTCCAAAGAATGTAACCGCCGATGTTTAGGGTTTGAATACTATTAAAACTATAATTACACAATTACCGAAACGGGAATAAATTCCATTATTTATTTTAATTTAATAGTTCTAATAAAAATGTCCAAAGCATTTTTATACCCGTAAATGTCTGTTCGTATATTAAAAAGCTAAACCGATTAAAATTTTTGTTCCAAACAATTGTAAAACTTTAATAAAACTTTAACTGTGTCAGCACCACAGTATAGGGAAAAGTTTATCGAAAGAATTTTCCAGTTTTGTGACATCATACAAAAAAAAAAAACACACGTACGTACAAATATTTACCATTCATAATTATATGTTTTATATTTGATATATTTATGGTTTTCAAACGATGATTTATTATTATTTATATATGTACTCTATTATTGTTTATATAATTATTTATAATAATATAATGTAAAACAAACTTTCGTTATATATACAAACATAATGTATAAATAATATTAACATTTATTTATATTGTTAATATATTATTTATTTTTATGGTCGTAATATTTTTTAGTTTAAAAACCGAAACGAAAAAAGTTTTTAAATTAATTTATTATACCGGTATAGTTATATGGCATGCAACATAATGCAACCCCAATTACATCGGAATATGTATTGTTCTTCGTTCTATAACTTTAAAACATTAATATTTTGGGTGTTGTATGCAGAGTTTTTATAATGATAATCTTATAATAAATACATACTTACGGATGTAGTATACTCGACGCAAGGAATTGTTGTGTGGAGCGGTTTGGGGTTTAGGCATTTTAAACTTCACTGTTATTATTCATTTATTATTTATAAAACTTAGCTCTTAGAATAATTTCTGATGGCTAAAATTATGATTACAAAATTTAAAAATGTCATCAGGATTGAATTTTGATTTTTTTGATGTGTAAACATCTTTACGCGCGCCTACCAAAATTTTTTGTATTAGAGTAAACTTGTAAATGAAACGAACGGAAATGACGTATACCTACTTCGTTTGAAAAAAAGCAAGAAACTCAACAAAAACAATTTTTACTATACATGGCATGCTTTTATTTATATGTATAATAGTAGGGAAAATGAAAAAATTAATTTAATGAATGAAATAGAAACCATCGACATTTCCATCGATCAGAAAAATCAAAAAAAAAATTACGATACGAAATACGAATTACGATTACGAAATTGCATACTCATACGATTAAAAACACAGTCACCAACTGCTGTATATTGCTTTATCACGAGTGACGAGTCTCTAGGCGCTGTTCATCACGTCGGCTATCAATGATCATGTCTTCTACTGAATGGGGTTATAATGACATCTCGTTTTTAACATTGAACTGCCAGAGTCTCAGGTCACAGTCACGCAGGTATGCTCAATTCATTTGGTTTTCGAGACCTGGCTGCGCAATGACGAACTTGTTAATATTCCTACGTTTGAATGCTGTTTTCAGTTCAATAGAGATGGTCAGTGGGCTGCCTGAGTAGCAATTCCGTCAAAAGATCCATAAAATGAGCATAGTGGACACAAATAATTTGCCGTACTTTTTCAAAACCAATATTGACGTAACAAATGGACTGGCGAATGGAACTATGGGCTGTCTAAAGTATATCGAATGCATAGGCATCCTAACCAGGACAACGAGAACGATGAAAACGTCGACAGTAAAAAATGTCAAACGACTCTGGATGGATTTCGGTTCAAATTCACAAGTTGGCAAGAAGGTCAGGTGGCTTGAAGCTGGATGGGCGCAGAAAACGAATATCGACCGATGTTTGGTGCCCATTTTTAGAAAAAGCTCAACTATTAATCGAAACAACAATTAATGTTAAGCATAAACAACAATTAATGTAAAGCGTCGTACCTTCATGTGCCACCACAATTCATGTATCACACGGTGGTACCTACAACGAGATAGTCAGTATATACTCTTATGATAAAAGACACAGTTAACAAATTGTGTATATTGCTTTAGCACGAGTAACGAGTCTCGAAGGACTGTTCATCACGTCGGCTATCGATGATCATGTCGTCTACCATGGACGTAAAAATGGGACCTCAATGGGTCTTCTTCAAAATTAGCTATCGCGCCTCACCACAAATCCGCTTTATCCGTTGTAATGGCGAATTTTGTAAGAGATAATAATGAAGTCTGGTTTTTAACATTGAACTGTCAGAGTCTTAGGTCATACACATCACCTCGACCTAACTGACACAGTCACGCAAGGATGCTCAATTTTCTTGCTTTTCCAAATCTGCGTTCAGTTCAAGAGAGACGGTGAGTGAGCTGCCGGAGTAACAATATATAAAAATTCAAATAGAATACTCATACCATACAGTCACCTCGCATAAAGAAATCATCGTTGGACAAACAATTGGTATGAGCGTAACAACACAACTCATTGATGATATATATACGGCTGAACTTCAGCTTCTCAATGGAAATAAGATGCTTTCTGTAGTTGTATTAACCTCGCCGAATAAATCTTTCGAAGACATAATGAAGTTCATACATTTCGTCCTTGCCCCATATCCTAAAGAATTTCAAAAATTCTCCAAGGAGACTATCATCTTTTGCCGGTGATTATGAGCGGGGATTTCAATATTAATGTTGCTGTTCCTCAAGCTGAACCTCTTATAAACTTCCTGCGAGACGAATTCGATTTGCACATGAACTCAGATCGAAATATATTTACTACTAGATATGGGACGACCATATTGTGCAGTTTTTCAATGAAAATTTTTAAAGTTAGAGTCGACAGTATATAATATATCTTATTTTAGCTACCAAAATCCAATTGCGTCGATTATACCGAAAGAGTAATAGACCAATTTAACGATAATAAACAAATGAAAAACTCTGGTTAGTAAAATTGCATTCCTTCTTCCTTCAAAGTAAACTGTACCCACGAACTATACACACGCCATGTTTACACATCTCCTTGAGAGTACTAATGGACTCACTCATTTTTTTTTTGATTAGTTCAAGGATTTGAATTTTTGCTTCCAAGGATCCACGAGTTCTGGACACCGCAGCAATCGATATCGACTTGTATTGGTGAGACCATTAACCATACTAAAAATCCCAAGTCGATCCGTATGTTGAGATATGTGCTATAGGTCTATATGTGTATGGTCCAGTATATGAACAGTTTATTAATGGTTCCCAGAAACCTTGATTTCCGGTAACATCGAATCAGTATGTGTCGACTTGCCTTAATTGACGTTGCTTACCATAAAATTCCAAGTTTATCCTCTCTCTCTGGCACTATATCCTATCAAAGGATTTGGCCGCATCAAATGAGGCTTTATTATTATATTTTCATTTCGGATAATGAGTGAGAAAAAAAATTCACGGTTGGTTTAGGAACAATGAATTAATATTGATCCTAAACCAACCATAATTTTTTTTTTCTTTGTCAACACCGGGAATCGAACCCGGGACCTCCGGTCGCTGGAGCAAGCATGCTGACCACTTTGCCACCGGGGCGGCGACCAAGTTGATTCACCATGGACACTTTTATAATTTGGCCAATCTTGTGGGAATAGTCCTGGGTATGTGTCTCTTAGAAGTTGACTTTTATCATTTGGAAAACTTACCTGCATATACACTGGCCTTCTATTTATAAATTGGAGATATATGATTTTTTATTTCATATTCCAATAAATAAGTTTTGTGTATTTGATCCGTTATATATGTTTCCAACATATACGGTTATATCATAAACTATACTAATGAAACAACAACACTAAAACTGCTTTTATGGTTGCCGATTTTTTTTCGTTCGATTGTTCTGATTATTTTTATGTCCAATCATATTGCTCGAAAATGACGATGTTAGCAATATGATTGGACAAAAAAATAATCAGAACGAACGAAAGAAAATCAGGAACCATTAAAGAGGCTTAATAATGAAATTCTTTGTAATACAATTTTCCGAAATGAAGCGCTAAAAATCTATCATTTATTTTTAGTTCAAATCAATCCTTCAAATCCAAATCACTCACCAATAATAGTAACACTAAGTACCCAAGCATTAAAAACTGAACCACCAGAACGTTTAACAAACAAACTAACGAAATGGGTTCTCTATAGAAACATAGTAGATGTAAATTGTCATCTCGATGTTCCACTTCGCACACCAGAAGACATTGATGCCGCGATAGAAAACTTAAGTCAAATAATGGAAATGGTTGCAAAAAAAGCTACTCCGGAGAACAAAAATTCCGAAAACAATACAAGGTTTTCAAGTAACATTCAAAAGTTATTAGCAGAGAAGCGGACAATTCGGCGGCTATGGCAGCTTCACCAATCTCCTTTGCATAAATGGAAATTAAATAGAGCTATTAAAGCTTTGAGAGAAGCAATACGGGAAGAACAAAATTTAGGAATACAGAATTACCTAAGTGAGCTCACAGCAACAGAAACAACAGATTACTCACTGTGGAAGGCAACAAGAAATTTAAAAAGACCAGAGGTATCGAATCCACCGATAAGGAAGCCAGATGGTCACTGGGCCAGAAGTGACTTAGAAAAGGCTATCGCTTTCTCTAACCATCTACAAAAAGTGTTCACTCCAAACGAACAAAATAATGATTGCGTACTACCACAGCTTACGAGGGACGAGTCGAACCCAAATCCAGTAAAATTTAAATGGAAATGCGTCAAAAAAGTTATCAAAAACAGTATAAATCCCAAAAAAGCGCCAGGTCATGACCTAATAACTGGAAAAATGATCAAAGAATTACCAGATAGATGCATAAAATATATAACATATATTTTTAACGCGATTATGATATGTGGATACTTTCCCCAAAAATGGAAAATATCTCAAATTATCATGATTCCTAAGCCAGGTAAAGACGAAACCCAAGTCTCGTCGTACAGACTAATAAGTCTACTTCCGATAATTTCAAAGCTTTTTGAAAAGATGCTACTACAAGAACTAATACCTATATTATCTGAAGGTCGCATTATACCAGATCACCAATTTGGATTTAGAGAGCAACACGGCACAATAGAACAAGTGCACAGAATTGTAAATACAATTAAGGTTTCCTTAGAAGAAAAGAAATATTGCTCGGCAGTTTTCTTGGATATTGCGCAAGCTTTCGACAAAGTATAGCATGAAGGATTAAATTACAAAATTAAAACTCTTTTGCCTAAACAATTTCATGCAGTTCTTGAAAACTACTTAGCCCAAAGGATGTTCCAGGTGAAACAAAATACGGCCACTACTGATCTAACCGTGATAAAGGCAGGAGTACCGCAAGGTAGTGTATTGGGACCGGTGCTATACTTGTTATTCACAGCTGACCTACCAATAACTGAAAAAATCGTCACTTCAACTTTTGCTGATGACACAGCTATATTATTTTCACACAAAAATCCTCAAACAGCATCGAGAGAATTACAAGAACATCTACACAAAATAGGAGATTGGTTAAAAACTTGGCGGATAAGGACGAATGAATGTAAATCAGCACATGTAACATTCACACTAAATAAACGTACATGTCCAGCAGTAAAATTAAACAATATCACAATTCCTCAACAAACAAACGTCAAATATCTCGGTCTTCATCTCGATAGAAGATTGACATGGAAAAAGCACATTGAAACAAAACGCAATCAATTAAAAATAAAATTTTCTAAAATGTACTGGATGATCGGAAGAAAATCGAAACTCTCTCTAGACTGCAAGGTTCTACTATACAAAGCGATCCTAATCCCCATATGGACATATGGTATCCAACTATGGGGCTCAACTAGTGCATCAAATATAGATATCGTACAAAGAACGCAAGCAAAGATACTTCGTAGCATTACAAATGCCCCATGGTATATTCGAAACTGCAACATCCATAGAGACCTAGGAATCAAAACTGTTAAAGAGACAATTAAATCATGCAGTCTAAAATACCAACTGAAACTGGAATCACACCCTAACGAATTAGCTAGAGATCTACTAAGGCAACCGAAATATGGACGGCTTCGCAGAACAGATCCTCTAGATTTAATTAACTGAGAAATATAATCTAATAATTTCGTGCATGTTGAAATGAAATTAAGTAATTAATAATAATTTAATAGTATTATTTAATAGCATAATGATATTAAGTATTAACATAGGTTAAGGCTTAAGTTAAAATTTTTTTTTTTATAGTTTTTAAGAATTTCACACTTCTTGTTAGTTTCGTATAAAGAAAGATTCAAGAATAAAGCCTTTGGCAATAGTTACAAAAAAAAAAATGAGTGAGTCCATTAGTACTCTCAAGGAGATGTGTAAACATGGCGTGTGTATAGTTCGTGGGTACAGTTTACTTTGAAGGAAGAAGGAATGCAATTTTACTAACCAGAGTTTTTCATTTGTTTATTATCGTTAAATTGGTCTATTACTCTTTCGGTATAATCGACGCAATTGGATTTTGGTAGCTAAAATAAGATATATTATATACTGTCGACTCTAACTTTAAAAATTTTCATTGAAAAACTGCACAATATGGTCGTCCCATATCTAGTAGTAAATATATTTCGATCTGAGTTCATGTGCAAATCGAATTCGTCTCGCAGGAAGTTTATAAGAGGTTCAGCTTGAGGAACAGCAACATTAATATTGAAATCCCCGCTCATAATCACCGGCAAAAGATGATAGTCTCCTTGGAGAATTTTTGAAATTCTTTAGGATATGGGGCAAGGACGAAATGTATGAACTTCATTATGTCTTCGAAAGATTTATTCGGCGAGGTTAATACAACTACAGAAAGCATCTTATTTCCATTGAGAAGCTGAAGTTCAGCCGTATATATATCATCAATGAGTTGTGTTGTTACGCTCATACCAATTGTTTGTCCAACGATGATTTCTTTATGCGAGGTGACTGTATGGTATGAGTATTCTATTTGAATTTTTATATATTGTTACTCCGGCAGCTCACTCACCGTCTCTCTTGAACTGAACGCAGATTTGGAAAAGCAAGAAAATTGAGCATCCTTGCGTGACTGTGTCAGTTAGGTCGAGGTGATGTGTATGACCTAAGACTCTGACAGTTCAATGTTAAAAACCAGACTTCATTATTATCTCTTACAAAATTCGCCATTACAACGGATAAAGCGGATTTGTGGTGAGGCGCGATAGCTAATTTTGAAGAAGACCCATTGAGGTCCCATTTTTACGTCCATGGTAGACGACATGATCATCGATAGCCGACGTGATGAACAGTCCTTCGAGACTCGTTACTCGTGCTAAAGCAATATACACAATTTGTTAACTGTGTCTTTTATCGTAAGAGTATATACTGACTATCTCGTTGTAGGTACCACCGTGTGATACATGAATTGTGGTGGCACATGAAGGTACGACGCTTTACATTAATTGTTGTTTATGCTTAACATTAATTGTTGTTTCGATTAATAGTTGAGCTTTTTCTAAAAATGGGCACCAAACATCGGTCGATATTCGTTTTCTGCGCCCATCCAGCTTCAAGCCACCTGACCTTCTTGCCAACTTGTGAATTTGAACCGAAATCCATCCAGAGTCGTTTGACATTTTTTACTGTCGACGTTTTCATCGTTCTCGTTGTCCTGGTTAGGATGCCTATGCATTCGATATACTTTAGACAGCCCATAGTTCCATTCGCCAGTCCATTTGTTACGTCAATATTTGTTTTGAAAAAGTACGGCAAATTATTTGTGTCCACTATGCTCATTTTATGGATCTTTTGACGGAATTGCTACTCAGGCAGCCCACTGACCATCTCTATTGAACTGAAAACAGCATTCAAACGTAGGAATATTAACAAGTTCGTCATTGCGCAGCCAGGTCTCGAAAACCAAATGAATTGAGCATACCTGCGTGACTGTGACCTGAGACTCTGGCAGTTCAATGTTAAAAACGAGATGTCATTATAACCCCATTCAGTAGAAGACATGATCATTGATAGCCGACGTGATGAACAGCGCCTAGAGACTCGTCACTCGTGATAAAGCAATATACAGCAGTTGGTGACTGTGTTTTTAATCGTATGAGTATGCAATTTCGTAATCGTAATTCGTATTTCGTATCGTAATTTTTTTTTTGATTTTTCTGATCGATGGAAATGTCGATGGTTTCTATTTCATTCATTAAATTAATTTTTTCATTTTCCCTACTATTATACATATAAATAAAAGCATGCCATGTATAGTAAAAATTGTTTTTGTTGAGTTTCTTGCTTTTTTTCAAACGAAGTAGGTATACGTCATTTCCGTTCGTTTCATTTACAAGTTTACTCTAATACAAAAAATTTTGGTAGGCGCGCGTAAAGATGTTTACACATCAAAAAAAAAAAAAATCAATCCTTATACTTTTTGAGATTTGGGTCCTTATCTTTTTTCAGATGCAAGAAATTTGGGATTTTTTGGGACATATGTCAGACGCATCATCAGGGATATATGCAATTTTAGCTTATGGGAAAATACACGGATCTAAGAGATTGGCTCCCATAATGACTTTATAGGTTTGAAAGGGCTTACCATATGTGGAATGAAAATCACTTAATGACATTACAAAATGAGCTATAGGATGTCGTCTTAGCTTAATGTCAAAGTACTCTCATAGAATTTTTGAACATTCACGCTCGATTCGCCGTCCAATCTCTGAGATTCTTGGAATTAACCACCTGCAACGATATTTTTTTATATTAAAATCGTAGATAGCGTAAATGCTCAAAAATTAGGCATTAGGTGATTCAAATTCCCACAATGTATGCTCTATCAGACCTATATAGCTAATATGGGGGTCAATCTCTGTAGTTCGTTAATTTACCATATGCTACAGCGATATCTTTTCATCCAAAAATTTCATATATGCCTGAAAATTTGATTTTTTTTATAAACAACATTGATTTTTGTATTTACACTTTTAACTATTTTAAGAAATTTACAAGTAGGCCGGAATTACACTATAAAAGATCTTTAACAAAGGTGTTTACATAAAAGACTTTATCAAAATGTTCCTTAATTTTCAGTAAAAATGGAACAACAACGAGCAGCATGTGCAGTAACATTAAGATCTATTATTATTATGTCGTTTGAATACCCTGGGTATCGAGGCCCATAAAAAAAAATCTAACCTCAAAAAACCTATTTAAAGTGAAGTCTCTCGCAATAAAAAAGCCATTTTTTAGCCAAAAATGAACTAAACAATTATAATTCCTCAATAATTTTGGCCAAGTTACTCATTAAAAGTATTTTGGGGGTCGCTGAATAAGAATCCGATATCAGAATCCAAATGCAAAATGGCGGATGCAAGATGGCGGACAAATAATTTCTCATAATTGACTGATTTCTACAAAATTTTGCCTACCGAAGTTTTTCAGGTCTGATAACGAGTTTGAGCTCAGATTTCAAATTCAAGATGACGGATCCAAGATGGCGGACATTACTTATTTATCATCGAATTTATTCAAATTACCCGGCTTAAAATTCCAATTTCTCGAAATTATTTCGGGATCCAACAATTGTTTATCCAACTATTTACGAATTGGTCTAAATTCACCCAATTCATATTACTTTTAAACATTCGAATTATGTGATACTGATTTTTGAATTTTTTTCGGCGAAAATTTACTGCTATAACTTCAATTACATGTAATTTTCGGCTCAAATCCACAGAATTTTTTACTGCCATACCTGATACAAAATATGTTGATATTGCAGGTTTTTTTCGGCTAAGATTTTCAACTAACTTCAGTAGCATTTAATTGATGTTGTTGGTGAAAATTTGGAATAGCGTGGTATAATCATCAAACGCCGAAATAAATGAGACGCATCGATCGTATGGCGCACTGCAATATACGCTTATGTTCTGCCGTGGTAAAGAAGGATATCATTTGTGGTACAACATGATAAGTCCGGCCAATAGTTAGTACAAAAAAAACACATGGTTGTCATTTCATAAATTGTACATTTTTAGGGGTCGAGACAAATAAAAAGGTCGGTTTAATGAACTTTTACGCGTATCGAATGATGATTCACCAAAACATTGACAACCAGTTACTGAGATAAGGCCGATTGTTTCAACAATATGCAGTTGATATATACGTTAAGGTTGAGACAGAACGGCTCAATTACATTCGATTGAATCAGGCTAAGTCGCGATCTGAATTATATATTCCCTTGTGAGATGCGGTCAACAGCGACGCAGATATTACAGATGTTGGTCAACTCACAATTTTGCCATCGACGTACATTGGCAATCCGAAAGAAACACATGCACGAGTACTCCCAGGACGCGATGACTTACGTGCGCAGAGAGCAGAGATTACGCAGTTATTGCACCCCGGTCAATCACCAAGCGATCGTCACGACATTACAGCACGAGTGTTTAAACAAAACCAGAGATGTTTAATGGACTTCTTTGTGAAACAACGTGTATACGGTGTTACGACTGTGTTGTCTGTAACAAGACATAATATTCGTTTACGCGTGACATCCCCATATTTTGTTAAATTTTATGTTTTTACTCTTGGTTTCTTGCCTATGTTTTTACTCTTGGTTTCTTGCCTATGTTTTTACTCTTGGTTTCTTGCCTCTGTGTTGTTGGTGTCTGAACGCGTTTCGTGTGGAGGGATTCTCGTATGTTTTTGTTCGTTTGGTTGGTAGTAAAACAAAATGGGAGAGAGAGAGAGCAATGCGAATCGAGTGTGTGCGTAAAGCAAAACATTCCATGAGAATGTTTTTCTTATATGCCTCTCGTTTATATCAATGCGAATTGATATAAATGAGAAACAGAGAAGAAAGACAATTCTTCTGGAATGTTTTGCGCGTCGTTTGTGCGACGCTCGAATTTTTTTTGGATATATCATTCGAGTTTTTGGTTTGTGATAAGTCGAGTTTAGATTTTTTTTGCTATGCAAATAAGCTGTGAAATAAAAATTCTTAAATTTCATGATGTTATAGATTTTTTGTTGTTGAACAAGTTAAATAAATAGTTGTAGTGATTATTTTGTTTATAATAAATAAGAAAATTGCCAAAAAAAAAAAAAAAAAAAAAAACACAAGTAATAAAACATATTAAAAGTTGGATTTTGTGAATTTTATTGTTCATTTTGGAAAATACATTTACGGAATAGGTGATTCGACAACAAAAGGACAACGGAAAAAGTTAAATATATACATATATGGTGTTCCGTTATTGATTAATACGGAAAAGAGTTTGCTGAAGAAATAGAATACGAATTGGAACTGCTAAATTTGTCGTTTGGTTCGTTCATTCAGAAAATTAACGGCATCTTCATAGCAACGAATACAGGCGGCCAATTGAGGCTCGCCGCATTCAACGGGTACCGTATTTGAAAGTGTGCCGTCTTTACGGGGCGTAATATCATTCAATATCGATCAGTTTTGCGGGAGGCCAACAATACCTACGGTGTACGGGTGGCGGCCAGGTGAGGCTATATATTTTTTTTTCCTTGGCGGCACCACGCCCAAGTAACGGGTTGCCAATCGGCACCTCGTTAATATTTGGTATCGGGGAAAGGCCCCGCAGCGACGCGTGTGGCCAGCCGGCCATTTGTTTAAGTTTAATTGGTATCGGGGAAAGGCCCCGCAACGGACGACCGCCCAAGGTCGCAGCAACACCAGTGGGGTTAACGGCACCAAAGCCGCAACGGTCCGGGTGGGGGCACCTGTGGCATGACGGCCGCTCAAGGCCGCAACATTTTTTTTAATTTGCGATATAATTAAGGTACGATTTTTTTTTTTTTGATTTTTTTTTTTTTATTTTTAAATTTTATTATTTCTTTTATTAACTTCAATTATATACAATATTTTATTAACTTCCATTTTTATATTTTGTAATCGAGCGCCGCACAGCGGGTGCACGCTCGGTACGCATTGCTCTCCCTCTATCTCGTTTGCCCCCTCTCGTTCTGTCTCTCTTTTCTCTTTCTTCTTTTGTTTCTTCGTGGGAAGTGGGATTTTATTTTTTTTTTGGTTGTAAATTTAAATCATAAAATGAATTATTAAATTTTTTCGGTTGGGTATGATGGGAGCGGAGACTCCCTCTGTGTCGGTTTAGTGTTTGCGGTCCCTTGGTGCCCGCATCCAATTCCATAACCAGGGCTTGATCCCGTTTGAATTCGGATGGATGCGCGCACCAAGGCACCTCTTCCGTTATCATTTTTTTTATGTATTTATTATTTTGATTATTCGTGTCGTTCCTCAGGTTCCGGCCGACGAATTTCGGCGGAACTCGGTTTTATGATTATTTGCGTTTCCCCAACTTTCTGTTAATCACGGTGTAGTCCAGGAACCATGTAAGCCTCAAACCCCACGACCCTAGCAATTCTCGCTGAGAACTTAGCCGGCAAAAGATCACCGTGGAGGCCTCTGCATGTGTTTAAGTGAAATCTGCAGGTTGGCAGCAGCCAGCCTGTAACAGTGGCGCCCAAGCTTTCGCGAATTTTAATTTTTTTTGATTTTTTATGATTTGTAGCTTCACTCCCTTTGGCGTGCGTGTCCAGCGCCGAAACCAGTGTTTTACTCTGTTTGACTTCGCCTGGACGCGCACACCAAAGCCAGTCTCCCGGTGGACATTCCCCATCTGCGATCGCAACCAGCACGGGCTGTTTGATTGCGCGTAGATGGGGGTGTCATACCCCTATTCTTCAGACATCCGATTTCCGAGCTCTTTCCCATTTCCACTATGTGGTGTTCGATTGTGGTGGAGCTCGGATGTCATTTGTCTGGAGTTTGGCATAGCTTCATTTCTTCCCTTCCCCGAAATTTCTTGGCCGAAATTTGAGGAACGAAACATAACTTTATTATTATTATTATTATTATTATTTTTATTTTTTTTATTATTTAGCCGACACGGAGTGGGACTTCCGCTCTCATCATACCAGCCGTTTTGTTGATTGTATACAAATTTATTTTTGATATATTTATTTTATTGATTTTTTTTGATTGATATTTTTGATATCTTCGATTTTATTCGATTCCATTTGATTTGATTTTGATACTTATGATGTTTTGATTTTATCTGAATTGATTTTTTTTGGGTATTTCGATATTTTTATTGATTTTTGATTTTTGCCGATCTTTGGGTTGTATTGAACCCACGGCTTAATTAGTACTTCATTTTTTCCCTATCGTTTTCTTTTGTTGAATTTATTTTATTCTGCCTGCATACCACTGGGTGTGTTGGTAGTTTTGGACTTTTTATATTTTCTATTTTTTTTGTTGATGTAATTGAATTTTAACGAGCCCCTCCAAATTAGGTTCTCATTGAAAAGCGCCACTTTGGGGGGTATCTCGTCCAATCCGTGGTTAAACAATCGTGGGAGTACGGGCCCCACAAACTACTACAAGGTATCCATTCCTTTCTTCGTTTATTATTATCTTAGTTGTATTTTCTGTTGCCACTTTGCCTTCTTATTTGGGTGTGTTGGTAGCTTCATTATCTACGGTATTATTATTATTAAATTTTAGTTATTATTATTTTGGTATGAACCGAAATCCGTGGGATACGCCAGAAAGACCTCAAAGACGTACAGTGTGGGATAACTCGGACGTAGAACCTCGTATCCAACGTATTTTTCCGTGGGATCGAGTGGAGGATAACCGAATTCATATTCGAACTAGATATCACCCAACGCATGTGGTAACTTTCTGGCTATTTATCGTGATTTAGGTCACACTTTAAATTATTTTTGTATTTAAAATTTCAACGAGCCCCTCCAAATTAGGTTCTCATCGAAAAGCGCCACTTTGGAGGGTATCTCGTCGTAGCCGGGTTAAGCAATCGTGGGAATCCGGGCCCCACAAAACACTATAAGGTAACCATTCCTCTTATCATTAATTAAATTTATTTTACGTTTTATTATCTAGTTATAGTGGGTGTGGAAATATAGTTATAAATCCACTTTACTCTGAAACCTTCAGTTTCGAGTAAAGTCATTTTGAAATAAAATAATTTTGTATCCTTAATAAATTAATAAAGATCACGTCAATTCTTTTCTTGCCGAGTTAAACCGAGCGAACTTATTCCCTTATCCCTACTCAAATCAAAATGGACGTCACCCTTTTGGAACCAGAGGAGTTGGAAGTAGAGTGTCTCCTTCGTGATATTCGTTTCGACACGCCAGATGCCCAGCATCAACTCGAGGAAGCGATCCGAAGTGAGCAGGCCGAGGCAAAGCCAATACCATCCAGAATGCATACGAGTGCGGCAAAGAGGCCAGATATTGAAATTAACGCGTGTCAACGCAAACTGAAAATTTTAAAGGAGTCGATCACGCAATTGGACAAACAAACCGAGGATCCAGTTGTAACGGCGCGGCGATACCACTCTCGTTTGCTGCATTTGTCCGGTCGATTAAGTCGAGCTCTAACCTCTCCAAAATACCAGGATTTCGCACGGCAGGTTCTTAAAGCATGTGAGGATTTACAGACGAGTCTCCAAATCTATCTACAAGATCACGATAAGCTGAATGAGTCCATCGAAAGCGCTAAGGGCATTCACCTTGAAATGGATATGCTTTGTTCAGATAATCCCCAGGGCAGTGGAAGTGATGGGATTCAAGTGCAAAACCTTGGTGATGAGGCAGACGAATCCGAAAACCCATACCACACGGAGCGCAGATACACGTTAGAGGAATTGCTGGATCAGGTGCAGGCGAGAAGTCTCGCGGCTTCACAATCAAATGCGCAGACAGTCCTGTTGGAATCCATGATTCAAAAATTCGAAACCGTATCGCAGCAATTAGTGAATTTGAACCAGCGACAAACCGCCTTCCAAACGCAGCTGGACGGAAATAACCAGTCAAACCAAGCTACGCCAACTCCGATTGCACAAGAACGGATTCCTTCCGCTTCCACCAGTTCACCATCCCCACCGAAATTTATCGATCGACGTTTATTGTCGGGAAGTGGGCTAAGTTACACCGGATCTCCCTCGGGCATCAACATAGACATGTTTTTATTTCAAGTTGACACCATCGCGTCGTCTAGGGGATTGTCCGACCAGATCTTGCTATTGGAGCTACACACCATCTTGAAAGACATAGCGTTGCAGTGGTACTGGACATTTCGTAAACACAACCCGCACGCGACCTGGTCAGAACTACGAAGCGGAATTATCGAGCGCTTTCAAGATCGTCGCACAAATTACGAAATTCGAAGAATGGTTGAAGCCCGGAAACAACAGCCCAACGAAAGTTTTTTGGATTTTTACAATCATGTTTGGACGCTGACTCTACAATGCCGCACACCGTACTCCGATGAAGAGCTCATTCAAATTCTCATGAACAATATGAAGCCGACGCTACAATACCACCTAACCGATCGTCAATTTAGCAGCATCAACGAGCTGATCAAAAGCTGTTCGGCTTGGGAGGAGTCTTTCCGGCGGCTCAAAGCTCCGGCGGATCCTGCAATCCATCCACGACGCGTGATCAATGAGTTATCAGGCGGTCCGTATGATGATATTGGAGCATATGACTCTTATGAGAATTATCCCTTAACTGATGTTCTACCCGATAACTCAGTATCCGCAATTCAAACGGGGAGCAGGTATCCGTCGTCAGCGGCGAGACGTCCGGGCGGACAAGTCCCAGCCGACAGTTCTGGGGTAGTTTACAAACAGCATTCGAGTTATGGTAAAAATATCGTGTGCTTCAATTGTTCAGATATGGGACACACATTTATGGATTGTCAATTGGCTCCAGTCGGTTTATTCTGTTATCGCTGTGGGCTGCGAGGGACAATATCTGCGCGTTGTCGACGTTGTGCTGAAGAACGAAACACGCAATCACGAATGTCGGAAAACCAGAACAGTGGTTCTTGGAGGACTGGGCCACGAGAATCACCACAACTACAATCGCAACCCAGACTGATGTTACCACGGACAAGTCCACTCAAACCAATTCAGGAGGACGCAGCGAGCAATACGGACGCGGAACTCCGCTCCCAATCGAACCCGACCCGAAGGTAAACTCGTCTGTCAATCATGATTCCCTTCCCGATCCTTCTTCCTTACCAAATTCCCCTTCCCTTCCTGTCGCTCTAAAGTTCTTTTATAATTCTCCGTCGTTAGCCAAGTTAGATCGTTTAAAACGTTCCAAGAAATATTGGAACCACCGCGCTACAATGAGAAACGACGTGATTTCCTCCGTTTTGTTCTCCGAGGGTAGTGACACTCGGCCTTACGCCCAGGTCTTTATCAATAAGATTCCTTTTAAGGGTCTTCTCGACAGCGGGGCGAGTGTCAGTGTTCTCGGGAATGGAGCGGAGAAAATCATGGCAAATCCATTCGTAGAGTTTCATAATTTCCCATCCACGATAACTACCGCGAGTGGTCAAGTCCAACGAGTATTTGGTTACATACGAGCTAACGTCGAGTTTAACGGAATTACTCAAACCATGAATTTTTATGTTGTTCCTTCATTAGAACAACCGCTTTATTTGGGTATCGATTTTTGGAATCGTTTTGGAATTTCCCCAAAAATCTCCGCGTTTAGTAATTCGGACGAATTAGGTGAAACTACCAACACACCCAAATTTCATATTTTAACATCTAGTGATCGTCGTAAATTGGATCTTATCCGCGAATGTTTCCCGAGCAGCGATATTTTAGGTTTGGGCCGCACATCCCTCATCACTCATATGATCGATGTCGGTTCCGCAAAGCCAGTCAAACAACGTTTTTATTCCGTATCCCCAGCTATCCAGAAACTCATGTATGCCGAGTTGGATAGGATGTTGTCTTTGGGGGTCATCGAGGAGTCACAAAGTTCCTGGTGTTCACCGGTCACGTTGGTGCGTAAGGCCAATGGCAAAGTTCGTCTGTGCTTGGATGCTAGAGAACTGAACAAGGCAACCGTCAAGGATGCGTATCCGCTGCCCATAATCAACGGATTGTTGGGTCGTTTGGGACACACCCGATTCATTTCGGCGATTGATTTGAAGGATGCCTTTTGGCAGATCCCACTCGACCCAGCATCCCGCGATAAAACAGCGTTTACGGTTCCTGGACGGCCCTTGTATCAGTTCAAGGTGATGCCGTTTGGCTTATGCAACGCCCCACAGACGCTTTGTCGCTTAATGCACCGCGTGATCCCGTACCAGCTACACGATAAGGTCTTTGTGTACCTCGATGACCTTCTGGTCACATCCTCCACTCTGGCCGAACATTTCGATTTGCTTCAACAGGTTGCTGGATATCTGTCGGATGCTGGTTTAACAATTAATTTGACCAAAAGCAAGTTTGTGTTGAAAGAAGTAGACTATTTAGGTTATATTGTGGGTGATGGTTGCCTCCGTACAAACCCAGACAAATGTAAAGCTATTCTGGAGTACCCTATTCCGAAAACGACGAAACAGATTAGACGTTTTCTGGGAATGTGCGGATGGTACCGTCGCTTCATTCCGAATTTCGCCTCTTTAGCTTCTTCTCTCACCGATCTTACTGGTAAAAACACTAAAATATGTTGGTCTGCAGCTGCTGATTCTTCTTTTAACGCTCTCAAAACCGCCTTGTCAACTGCCCCAGTTTTGACGCATCCTGATTATACAAAACCCTTCTTTATTCAGTGTGATGCCAGTGCCGTTGGGGTCGGTAGTGTCCTATTCCAGGTGGACGCCGAGGGGGTGGAGCGGCCCATTGAGTTTTATTCACATAAGCTCAATGCGGCGCAGCGAAACTACTCGGTGACCGAGCTGGAATGCTACGCTGCCGTCCTCAGCGTGCGAAAATTCCGTCCTTACGTGGAAGGCTATCCGTTCGTCATTTATACCGACCATTCCAGTTTACGCTGGTTAATGAGTCAAAAAGACCTCTCCGGACGTTTGGCGAGATGGAGTCTTAAACTCCAAGCGCTGGATTTTCAGATTGGATACCGAAAAGGCTCAGTTAACGTTGTACCTGATGCATTGTCTCGAGCTTTTCCGGATGACTCCGCTCCTTGTGCGGATGATTCTGAAAGTAAGAGCACGCCTGATCCTGGTGCCCAATTTGAAGATCCAGTCTTGTCGAGTAAAAATATCGACCCTTCCGTGAATGCGTTAATACCTTCTTCAGTCCCCATTCTGCACGTTGATCAAAATTCGGTTGCGTTCCAAGATCCAGATTATGTCGATCAGATCGCGAAAATTCGTTCACTAAAAGATTGTTCGCACAACTACAAGATCCAGGATGATAAACTATTAATATCCCCTTCCTTCGGTTTTAAATACACGGATACTGACCTCTCGAACTGGAAATTAGTTATTCCGAATAGCTTGACCCAATCACTAATCGAACAGGCTCACGTACCTCCCACTTCAGCACATTTAGGCGGCAGCAAAACTCTCGAGCGCCTTCAGCGTCAATTTTTCTGGCCTCAGATGGCGAAACAAGTCAAACAATACGTTGCTAGCTGCACTAAATGTAAAATGAACAAGGCTGTTAATTACTCAACACAACCAGCCATGGGAGCACAGGTTACGTCAACTCGCCCGTTCCAAAAATTGTATGTTGATTTTTTGGGTCCGTATCCACGTTCGAAACTCGGTAACACCTTCATCGTTATCATCTTGGATCATTACTCGAAATTTGTCGTTGTAAAACCTCTACGGGAAGCGTCTGCTCTTTTGCTGTGTCGATTCTTAGAAAACGAAATATTTCTGTTGTTCTCGGTTCCCGAAATAATCACGTCCGACAATGGGAAGCAGTTCACCTCGAATCTATTTAAAGACTTGTTGGCTAAGTACGGCGTAATGCACATTCGAACGCCTTTGTATTCGCCTCAAAGCAACGCCTCCGAGCGTGTCAATAGAACTTTAATTGCTAGCATTCGATCATATTTGAGCGATCACGATCATAATTTGTGGGACAAGAATTTGCAAGAAATTGCAGCCGCGTTACGAAATGCTGTACATGATACGATACATTATTCCCCTCATTATGTCGTGTTCGGTCAACATATGTCGATGCATGGTTCGGATTACTCACTGCGACGATTACTCGATGAACATGATCCCAGCGAAGTCCAGGTATGGGCTAAGCCAGATCGAGTAAACCTCCTAAAAGATCGTATAACTCACTACTTACGCGTAGCACACGAAAAGGGGTCTCAACACTACAACCTGCGTAGTAATAAGCGTTCTTTTCGAGTTGGCCAACCCGTCTTTGTACGATCTTTTGTTTTGAGCGATGCGGTGAATAAATTTTCCGCCAAATTGGCTAGCAAATTCAAACCCGCGGTAATTTCCGGTAAAGTAGGACAAGTGGCGTACGCAGTCGAAGATCTGAGTGGCAAAAACCTAGGTACTTACCACCTTAAAGACATTCGCGCCTAATCATATCGCCCACCTCGTTTGTTTACATCGTTTGTTATCTCGATCCCATTGTTTGTTTTAGGCCCGGCTCATGAGACATCTCAGGGTGTGGGACGTTCCCACGTTTGTTACGACTGTGTTGTCTGTAACAAGACATAATATTCGTTTACGCGTGACATCCCCATATTTTGTTAAATTTTATGTTTTTACTCTTGGTTTCTTGCCTATGTTTTTACTCTTGGTTTCTTGCCTATGTTTTTACTCTTGGTTTCTTGCCTCTGTGTTGTTGGTGTCTGAACGCGTTTCGTGTGGAGGGATTCTCGTATGTTTTTGTTCGTTTGGTTGGTAGTAAAACAAAATGGGAGAGAGAGAGAGCAATGCGAATCGAGTGTGTGCGTAAAGCAAAACATTCCATGAGAATGTTTTTCTTATATGCCTCTCGTTTATATCAATGCGAATTGATATAAATGAGAAACAGAGAAGAAAGACAATTCTTCTGGAATGTTTTGCGCGTCGTTTGTGCGACGCTCGAATTTTTTTTGGATATATCATTCGAGTTTTTGGTTTGTGATAAGTCGAGTTTAGATTTTTTTTGCTATGCAAATAAGCTGTGAAATAAAAATTCTTAAATTTCATGATGTTATAGATTTTTGTTGTTGAACAAGTTAAATAAATAGTTGTAGTGATTATTTTGTTTATAATAAATAAGAAAATTGCCAAAAAAAAAAAAAAAAAAAAACACAAGTAATAAAACATATTAAAAGTTGGATTTTGTGAATTTTATTGTTCATTTTGGAAAATACATTTACGGAATAGGTGATTCGACAACAAAAGGACAACGGAAAAAGTTAAATATATACATATATGGTGTTCCGTTATTGATTAATACGGAAAAGAGTTTGCTGAAGAAATAGAATACGAATTGGAACTGCTAAATTTGTCGTTTGGTTCGTTCATTCAGAAAATTAACGGCATCTTCATAGCAACGAATACAGGCGGCCAATTGAGGCTCGCCGCATTCAACGGGTACCGTATTTGAAAGTGTGCCGTCTTTACGGGGCGTAATATCATTCAATATCGATCAGTTTTGCGGGAGGCCAACAATACCTACGGTGTACGGGTGGCGGCCAGGTGAGGCTATATATTTTTTTTTCCTTGGCGGCACCACGCCCAAGTAACGGGTTGCCAATCGGCACCTCGTTAATATTTGGTATCGGGGAAAGGCCCCGCAGCGACGCGTGTGGCCAGCCGGCCATTTGTTTAAGTTTAATTGGTATCGGGGAAAGGCCCCGCAACGGACGACCGCCCAAGGTCGCAGCAACACCAGTGGGGTTAACGGCACCAAAGCCGCAACGGTCCGGGTGGGGGCACCTGTGGCATGACGGCCGCTCAAGGCCGCAACATTTTTTTTAATTTGCGATATAATTAAGGTACGATTTTTTTTTTTTTGATTTTTTTTTTTTTATTTTTAAATTTTATTATTTCTTTTATTAACTTCAATTATATACAATATTTTATTAACTTCCATTTTTATATTTTGTAATCGAGCGCCGCACAGCGGGTGCACGCTCGGTACGCATTGCTCTCCCTCTATCTCGTTTGCCCCCTCTCGTTCTGTCTCTCTTTTCTCTTTCTTCTTTTGTTTCTTCGTGGGAAGTGGGATTTTATTTTTTTTTTGGTTGTAAATTTAAATCATAAAATGAATTATTAAATTTTTTCGGTTGGGTATGATGGGAGCGGAGACTCCCTCTGTGTCGGTTTAGTGTTTGCGGTCCCTTGGTGCCCGCATCCAATTCCATAACCAGGGCTTGATCCCGTTTGAATTCGGATGGATGCGCGCACCAAGGCACCTCTTCCGTTATCATTTTTTTTATGTATTTATTATTTTGATTATTCGTGTCGTTCCTCAGGTTCCGGCCGACGAATTTCGGCGGAACTCGGTTTTATGATTATTTGCGTTTCCCCAACTTTCTGTTAATCACGGTGTAGTCCAGGAACCATGTAAGCCTCAAACCCCACGACCCTAGCAATTCTCGCTGAGAACTTAGCCGGCAAAAGATCACCGTGGAGGCCTCTGCATGTGTTTAAGTGAAATCTGCAGGTTGGCAGCAGCCAGCCTGTAACAACGGTACTGCTCAATGTTGGATGTATTCAGTTAAGAGAGAGATCCAGGGTTGCACGAAGTGGTGATGACCAATATGCTCCACGGACCATGCGGACAACACAACACTACTTCGGTTTGTATGCCCGACAATAAATGCACAAAACGCTATCCACGTACTTTTATTTTTGAAACCCAAACTGGAAATGATGGATATCCACTCTATTGGCGTCGGTCACTAGATGATAATGGCAGAACATGCATATTACTCAATTAAAAGGAGAGGATATTGTGGTTGACAACACATGGTTCGTGCCATATTCGCCAATATTGTGTAAGGTATTTAAAACACATATCAATGTGAAGTATTGCAGTTCGGTGAAATCGGTTAAGTATGTTTGCGCAAATACGTCACCAAAGGCGAGCGATATGGCGGTTATTGGCGTTAAACTAGATGTAAAACATTACAAATTGGCTGATATGTGAACTGCAACGAAGCACTCTGGAGAATATTTTCCTTTGTGATTCATGAACGTCATCTGACTGTTCATTTGGCAATTCATTTGGAGAATGGCCACAGAGTGTATTTTAAAGCAGAAAATGCAGATATTATACATGGAATGCATCGGCGAAGAAATGGTTACGCAGAAAGCAAGACAAACCCGTATAGATGGATATATCGAAGTGTGTTTTCAAATCATGCATTGGGACGAATTTACAAAATACATCCAAAGAATGATGAATGCTTCTACCTTCAATTTCATTTGAGTCATTGAGGACGGTGAATGGCACGGTGCGTGCAACATTTCGAGAAGCATGTCAACATTTACAAATGCTTGAACACGACAATCACTGGAATCAAACGCTAGACGACGCAATATCTTCTTCGCCCGCCAATCAAGTTCGTACACTTTTCGCTATGACCATTTCGAAATGTCAGCTTTCAAACCCACGTAAATTATGGGATACGTATAAAGATGACATCACAGAAGACATTTTGCATCGCTTTCAAGTCGCAACAGGAAATTTCGAATTGCAAATGAACGATGACATCTACAACGAAGCGTTAGTGCTGATTGAAGATTTGTGTTTGCTTTTGAGTGGCAAACTTTTGACTGAAATTCATATGCCAGCGCCAAGTCGTCCAACTAGAGATGCATTATATCGTGAATTGGAACGCGAGCGTACCTACGACACGATAACCTTGCAACAACAAGTACAAACAAATGTTCCACTGTTGAATGAACAGCAAAAGAGTGCGCATGATCAACTTATGAAAGCTGTCGATGATGGAAACGGTGGACTATTTTTCCTTGATGCGCCCGGCGGAACTGGGAAAACGGTACTAATATCATTGATATTATCAGCAATACGTGCTCAAAAAGGCATTGCGTCTGCTCTCGCATCTACCGAAATTGCTGCAACACTGTTGGAAGATGGAAGAATGGCACATTCAGCACTGAAGCTTCCGTTAAACCTGCAAATCAACGAGAATCCTCTTTGCAACATTTTAAAGCAATCAGCCATGGCAAAAGTATTAAAAAGTTGTAAATTGATCATATGGGATGAGTCTTTCTTCGCACAAACGATCATTAGAAGCACTCGATCGAACATTGAAAGATTTACGCAACAATCATCGTCACTTTGGTGGCGTGATGATCCTGTTGGCGGGCTTCTTACAAACACTTCCCGTGATTACGAAATCAACAGCTGCGGATGAATTAAACGTATGTCTCAACTCATTGTATTTGTGGCGATACGTGAAAACCATTCTATTGAGTATGAATATGCGAGTATTCTTGCAATAGGATAGGCACGCAGAAGTTTACTCCAAAGAACTGCTGAGAATCGAAAATGGACAAATTCCTGTAGATACTTCAAGTGCTTTAATATCGATTCCACCTGAAATTTGCACATTTACTTCAACGGGAAATGAACTCATCACTAATGTATATCCGTACATTGGTCAAAACTATCGTAACTATACCGATTGGTTGAGCGACCTGTCGATTTGCCGTTCCAGTTCAAACGCGTTCAGTTCCCAGTGAAACTTGCATTTGTGATGACCATAAATAAGTCATAAGGGCAGTCGCTGGAAGTGTGCAGCTTAAATATGGAAATGTCATGCTTTTCAAACGGCCAGCTATATGTGGTGTGTTCCCTAGTTGGAAAACAATCCTCACTCTTCGTTCACGCTCCAGAGCAGAAAACAAAAAATGAAGGGTATCATGCAGCATTAAATTGAATACAATCCAATGATTGATGATTCTACTTTTTTTCTTTTGATTTGAATAAAACGAATAGAATTCAATGAAATTATTACTTGATTTTATTCTATATTCACCAAATATTGTACTGAATTAAGTCTGTCGGGTCAGCTTTCCGTATAACAAAGTGCAAAACGAAGTTTGCCGGGCCAGCTATAGTTTCATTTTAAATTAAAACTTGAACCAAATTAACAACATTCCTAACTCGCGTACAACAAATATCTAGACCGCTTCCTCTCCAGTGACTCAACCATTTTCGAAATAGTGAAGTCGATCGTACCATTCGTTTCAAATGGCGTCTACCACAAAGCGATGGAAGTTTCACTAAACATATATAGAAGAATTATCTTCCTCTTTGGAACGGAAAATTTTATAAATAACATCCCGTGGGCTGAGGAACTTTCGAACGACCTAGAAGTGAACGTTGAAACATTTTTTCAACTTATTTAAAGATCATGTTGAAAATCGTTTGAAGATCATGTTTTTTTATCTAAAACAACCTTCTTGCTACTCTGAGTAATTTGAGAAATAGGAAAAATAAAGCTTTCAAAATAATGGCCATACAAAACGTAAAACTAAAGGTTATCGCATATATCTGGGTTATATATAGAATCATTCAACTGACCAGCAGTGCACTATCAAGATGTTGGCAGAGTTTTTTATTCTATGTGTACCAACCTTCAACTCATCTTTGTCGTCTTTGTCAAGTGCTCAATCCAACCTAGATATACCCATTATTTTCATAGAAGATATATTACTAGCTTTAAATGCGTTCGGTACTAGTCCTGGCCCGGATAAATATATAAAGCGGGAAAAACAGATAACATTTTGTATTACAGGGAAATTTCATCGTTGTCTTCAATTCCTAAGCTCTTTGAACTAGACGTAACTCATTAAAACTTATATACCACACCATATCTCAGTGGTTCAGCGTGGTTTTCTGCAAGGGAAATCAACCTCTACGAATTTGACCGAATTTACTAGTAAAACGATAAAAGCAATTGAACAACACCCTCTAGTGGATGTCGTATTAACCGAGTTTAGTGAAGCATTTGTCTTGATTTGCCACGATAAAATAAAACACAGCTTATCAAACTTTGGTTTCCCACTGATGATGAGAAAATCTTTAAAGAAATCAAAAACCATGACGATGGGACTGCACTTCAGGACGATTTAAATAGCGTTAGCCGGTCGATTCTAGCTGTCCTATAAAAGGAATTATAGGATAAATATTTTCATATTATTTTTCTCGCAAAAAAATTACAGTTGGTGTAAATTTTTTCAAAAACAAAATTAAAATAAGTGATTTTAATTCATTTTAAAAATGAATTAAAATCAGAGTTGAAAAGGAAAATAAAAGTTCGATAAAATGAATTTAAAAAGGCATTTCATAATTCAGTTTTAAAATGAATTAATATAAGAGTTTGTAAAATGAAATAATATAAGCCTTTTTATAAAATGAAAAAAAAAAATGTTTTAATGAAAATTTTTTGGCATTTAAATTTGAATTTGGCACGTTAAAATTTTGCAATGCAAAATAAGGCGTAATTTTACTTTACGTATACATCGGCAAAATCAGGTAAGGAATTTAAATTTTGGAAATTTTTAAATGCGGGATTGTTTGCAAAAAAATGCAAAATTTTTCCGGAAAATTTTTTAATTGTCCTGAAATTTTTTTACTTTTTTCAATATTATTTTTTATTTTTATTATTGCTTCGTCAACCTTGCAGACACAGATCAAAGAGTTTCTCTCGTTCTTATCGCTTCTTCTGATAGTGCCACAAATGTTAAATAATCCACTTTCGTATATATAATTTTTTTTTTAATGTAATTTTAATTCGTTTATATACGTTAGGGGATGGGGGCTCCCAAACCCCCGATTTTCCGCAATTTGTACAATTCTTGTACAAAGTCAAGCTAAGTAAAAAAAATTAAAAGAATTTCAAAATTCTCCTGGAAAAATTGAAAAATTTTCCCGGAAAAATTATTTGTACTGTTGAAAAACTGTTAAGATACAATCCTAATATCCAAATTTTTATAAAGATTACACATTTGTATGTATTTTGAATAGAATAATACGCAATTTTTTTTTTTTTTAGTGAAAATTTTCCCGGAAAAATTTAGCTTCCCCCTCCTAAAAACTGTTGATAAATAATCCTGCATTTAAAAATGTATACTCCTTACCTGATTTTCCCGATGTACATATACGTAACGTAAACTTTAGCCCAAAATAATGCACATTTCTGAATATTTGTTAAAAGTCGAATTAAAATTTTTTTTATTTATAAAATGAAATAAAATTTGCCTTTTTTAATTCATTTTGAAAATGAATTAAGGTAGGTGTTTTAAAAATGAAATAGTGTAAGCCTTTGTTAATTCATTTTTGAGTTTTCTCATTTTTCTAAATCGCTTTTTTTAATTCATAATTTTAAGTTAAAAATATGAATTAAAATAAGTAGCAGGTGTTCATACAAAAATCAACTTTTTTAATTCATTTTTAAAGAACTTTTTTAATTCAGACTTTTTTAGTTCGGTACCCCATATTTTTCCTATCCAATTTCGATACGGAAAAATGTTTCCTAAATTATAAAAATTTAGATCAAACATGATTTCTCAGTAGGCCAGAAAATGATATTTTTGACAAAAAAGCTATGTAAATATTTTCCTAATTCCTTTTTCCTATAGGAAAGCCAGAGCCTATCGATCAGCTAGGAGTTATTTGTTGAACATATGACATTTAATATGCATGTCGACACAATAATAGTAAAAGCCAACTGTATGTAGGCGTTTATTAAATGGTGGTCTTGGAAAATAAATGACAATATGTAAATGTGTATTTACAATTTATTTTGGCTATGTTCGATCTCAGCTTGAGTTTGCTGTTCCCGTATGGTCTCTAGACCAAATTAACTGCATTGAAAGTGTCAAAAAACAATTTTTGTTATCTGCAGGCCAAAAGTTTCAGCCCACTCGCATATTTCGTATTTTTTCTCTCTCATATTTCGTATTTGCTTTGTATTCATTGAATTTTTCTCATAATTTGTTTACTTCAACTGTACACAACACATACACAAAAAAAAAAATTAAATTTAAATCTTTAATACCGTTATTCTAAAAATAAATCGTTTTATTTATGAAGGACAAAATTTCGTTGTTTGGGATTCAAACAATAATTCATTTTTGTGATTTTTGAGTTTTAAGAGCTCTAAAAAATCGAAATTTGTAGACCTGAATTGTAAGGGTTTTATATAAAAACAAACCTTGATGTCATGAAAGTTTAAGAGAGATTCTTCACATCTTATACTACTACTACTAATAAACAAATAGTGCTAAATGAGAAAAGTTGCGGAAACCACGATTGAAAAGCGAGTTGCAATCATTACTCTCATTAAAGAAGGCAAATCGCAGCGAGAAGTTGCCTCATAGTTAAAAATATGAAAGGGATGTGTTCGACATGCTATTGAGCGACACGCTCAAACCGGAAGTTTTCGTGATAAACCACGATCAGGACGGCCTAGATGAACAACCAAATGTCAAGATCAGCTTATAGTAACAACTAGTAAGCAAAATAGGCAAAAAACAGCACCAGTAATACGCGCCGAAATAAATAAAACAACAAATGTGCCAATATCTTTGACCACGGTGAAACGACGGTTAAGAGATGGTGGATTATTTGGGCGAGTTGCAGTTCGGAAACCACTTCTACGACCACAAAACAAATTCAAAAGATTAGAATTCGCCAAAAACCATAAAGACTGGACGGCAGAAGATTTTAAAAGGGTTTTATGGAGCGATGAATCCAAGTTCGAAGTTTTTGGCACAAAGCGGAAGATTTAAGTTCGACGCAGCGCCGAACAGAAGATGTTACCGGACTGTATAGTTCCGACTGTGAAGCATGGTGGCAGATCTGTAATGGTCTGGGAATGTTGCTCTTCCAGTGGGGTCGGTGATCTGACTCGTGTGATCAATAGAATGAATAAGAAAGCATGTCACACGATACTAGAAGAAAACGCTTTGCCCTCTGGACGAAGATAGATTGACGAAGGAATCGTATTCCAACAAGTTAACGACCCAAAACACACATCGAAACTTTGCAAGGGCTATCTCAAACAGAAGGAGGAGGAAAAAGTCTTTAAAATCATGACATGGCCGCCGCAATCTCCAGATCTTAATCCTATAGAGCTGTTGTGGGAGGAGCTTGATAGAAGGGTACGGGAACAATGTCCATCATCGGAATGTGTGTTCTGGAATATTCTACAAGATTCTGGAGCAACATTTTACAAGAAACCATTCAAAAGCTTACGGCTTGGATGCCAAGAATTGTTGGGATTTTCCGATGAAAAGTCGGTTTAAGCCATTTTTAGTTTTTTTAAATAAATTATTATGAAATATTAACAAAATAAATTTTGTTTTACCTTATTTTGGTTTTATACGTATTTCTCAATTAATCGACATGCTTATTTTTCTACTTAATAAATATTATCTGTGTTAAAATTTGATTTTTTTCGAAATATAGGACTGGGCTCAAACTTTTGCCTGCAGTGTATGTGCTCCTAGAGACAACAGGAACAATGATAGTAGTATATCGTACCATGGAAATTTTTCATGTCTTCCGCCTTATACTGATCGCTGTCACAAATACAAAATCACAATCCTAAATTATCGTGGAAAAGAACTTATAAGTGGTTCTATTTTAGTAATAATAGCCTTAAAGAAATCAGTGTTGCCTACTTTTTTTTGATTATTTTCGTGACATCTACTTCTTTTTGATTTTTTAATTTGATTTAGAGTTTAAACTGATAAGTGTATCTTAAGTAAAATCGTATCTGATTTTGTTTTTTTTCTTTGTTTATTTTCTCGTATCAATTATACGTGCATTGTATTAAAATTTGAAACTATGTAAAATCACATTCGATTTTTGAGCGGTGTAGCGTATGTGATGTGAACATCACATTGTTTTGATTGAAGAGACGTACCTGCTTCCAGACTAATGAGAAATAGCAAGTCTATCATGTTTACGAAAATTTAGTGAATAATTTTTTCACAATCTTCAACAGCGAGATAAATGGTGAAATGTCCACGCAAAACGTCAAAATCAGAAATGTCGTGCTGGTAGAGAAGGATATTTTCCGACTTACAAATGGGCGGTTGACGTAATGCAAGAATAGCAATCTGATGATCGCAGATTATTACGGGTACCGAAATAAGATTGTTACGACGGGATCATTCAACCGAAGTGTAGAAAATATAACCGCACTATGTTCAAGAATTTTTTCGACTTTTCGGACAAAATATTATTTTCATTGACGCCCATACACTGTTTACGACTATTTTAGTCGCAGAAAACATAGAGGCCATTTACTAACAATATTTCTACCACAAAAGTAGAAAAAAATGCATTTTGTAAGGGTTTGTGTATCTTTGTGTACACAAGTGCCCTGGGGTTAAATATTTGGGGGAGGAGGTGTATTTTTTCTAATAATATTTTGTCCGAAAAGCCGAAAAAGTTCTTGAATAAATTAAATTCACGGACGATTATAAAATTCTTCTATAACCAGTATATTTAATGGTAAAGAACAAAGGTCTAGTTGATGTTGATTTGTAATAATTGGTGATTTTGATGGCGTCGATCTGGTCGTCGGCTGTGTGTTTGTGAACGTTGTTGGTGATGTGTAGGCTGAATTCGATGGAAGGTGATGTTGGTGATATAGGTTCCAGGACTATGTTGTTTGGCAAAATGGGTGTGTTTGAAGTGCTTGTCCACGATGTTAGTGTTTCAACATGATCATTCGCATGGTAGGTATATGTAGGCAAAGATTGGATCGGCCAAGTGGTTTTCGGAGAGGCAGATATCGGTGATGTGTTTATTAGACAAAATAAAATGTGAAACAAAAATTTATCAGCATACAAGAACCATTTTAGTGAAAATGGTCGAATAAAGCAAAACTAGCAGTTATGCGAGATATTTAAAAATGCATTTAGATTTAAACCAAAAGTGCCTAAATTATATTCTCAGGTAAAATTCAAATATTGCTGTGTTATGCAAATCCGAGATTCATTTTACAAAAAAATGTAGTATTTAAGTATTTCGGTCACTAAACAAAAGATTTAATATAGTGTTCCTACTTCCTCCACTCCATACCATAAATTAGGTAAATTTTATTTAATATAAATACCTTTAGTAAAAATTGCTGGCTAGGTCAATGTCAATATTACTTCTGAACACAATAATTTGCAAGTCATTTTGGTACAGGCACACAAAATAAAAAAAAACATCCCTCATTTACATAAAACCACCCTACGCGTTATAAACTGAAAAACTTTTTTTCTATTTGGAAACAACAAAATTATGTAAATTTACCATATTTACTGACACACAAACAAAATTACAAGTACATAACGCAAATAGGTACACTCTGCACGCAGTTTGAAATTGAAAATTGTTTATACGAAAAATGTAAAAAATATTTTTCAAAATAAACGATGATGGATGTTATGATCGGCACGTTTTATCTCCTATTGTACAATAATATCATAACATTTTATTTATTTATATTTTCTAAGATTAAAAAATAAATAATAATAATAAAAGTAAATAAAATAAATAAATAAGAATATATAAAAAAAAAATATTCTAACAATAGAATTTTTTATGCATCAAAAGACGTAAGGAAGAAAAATGAAAATAAGATAATTTTTCTTTTGATCTTGGAACTTTTTTGTTGTTGTATGTCGGTTGTTGTGTTTGAACAAATACTTGGAAAATGGAAAACGAAAATAATAACACAGTGAAATTGGAAAATCAATTTTGATATACATCCGTAAACAGTTGTTTTGTGTACATACACACAAACAAACACACATATATACCGAATATACAGTAAGGAGAAACTAGATAATTTTTCTGATGCTGAATAAAGTCATTGAATCTGGATTTGATGAAGTGGAAATGTATATGCAAAGCAAATTTATAACATACGCATCTGTATCGTATATACATATGACCCCTTAAATCAGTTCGATGAATATAAAGCCTAACGATATTAAATCGCTTGATAAATTGGATATTTAGCGTAAAAGTCTGCATTATCACCACGGGTCATGTTATTTATTATACGTTCAGTCAGTTTCATTTCACAATTTATTTACGAATCTAAAGATAAATAATTGTGATGGTCTTTAAATATCTAGAATCTAGATTGTGAATTTGGCTATATATTCATACATTGAAAATGTCACATTAGAAAATTTATTATTTGAAAATACTTTAAAGTTTTAAATTTATTATCTGACATTCGTATTTTTAATTGTTTTGGAAATTTCAATTAGTTTTGCTGTACACACACAAGATTGATAGTTGAAAAATATAATTAAAAACATGTCTGATGCAGTATATTTCTTACTAAAATCATGCAGTTTCTATAATATTTGCATTCATCGCAAGATTTTTATTGATTTAAACGTAATTCGAAAATACTTTTACGAATTTCAGGCGTTAATTAGCGTAAAATTCCCAACTTTGTTTATTGGGCTGTTCATGGGACACTTTTCTTACAATTTGTTACTATGGGGCTCGTTTAACGTGACCCTGCCATCTAATTTGGTTGATATTGGTAAAGGTCAATCTTTCGCTTCCGAAAGGTCATTCTATAGCGCTTTGAAAAGTGCGAGCGTACACTGCTGCGAAAATTATTTTGATTTCAACAACCTAGACTACGCATATAACACTCGATGGCCGGCTGTTACGCGAGCGTTCATATCTGCCTGGACATTATTTGTTAGCCTGTTCATCATATATTGACCCGAGAATGTCTTCTTTGTAAAGAAAATTCACTTTCAAACAGTCGTTGCGCATATCCAAGAATTTGGCCTGACTTATAAAATGTGTAGTGCGAAGATTCACTACAACGCACTGTCAGCTTACAGAATTAGACAGTCTTCTATTGAATTCCGATACAAATGAGCGCGGCATATATGGTTTCTGAATAATGAATAAGTGCCTTGTACTCTCAACATTTCACCAGGATCATCGTTAAAATGAAATACTGGTCAGTCGTTGATCGGTTGGGGCTGAAAACCACATTTGTAGTGACTGTGATAAGATTTCCTGGAAGAAGGTTGGGGTGAGTTGGGCAAGTACAACTTTACAAATAATTTATTGCAATTTTTACAACTGAGACGATTGGCTAAGACACCGACTGGGGAAAGGCGGGAGGACTCACCTAAAACTTGCAGTCCGATGGGAACAAAACGATGTTAAATAATTATTATTCGTATTCCAGATTACTGGGAAAAATTGCGCAATGGCACATGATTTCCGATTTCCTTTGATAAATTGTAAATTTTAATCCGGTAACAGTGTGATTGCATGCTCAATTAAAAAATGCCCCGGCGTTAAACGATTTATATTAACCGAAGTTATTTCACATAGCGGACGAGAATTAAGGATGGCCTCTATTTGGAAAGTACTCGCTTTAACCTGTACAAATATGCTTCAAAATTGTCATCAAAACCATTGGACCCGTATACAACTGGTTAATGTGTTCGTCTCTAATGATAAGCAATATGATGCGATGGTTTGCTGGAACTATAATTAGATGCTTCATTTCGTAGGGAACATTTGCGTTATTCAATCTGCCACCAACTCGTAATAAACCCAATTTGTCTATAAATGGAAAAAGACTTATTAGTTTAGAATTTTTATTTAGTGGTTTATTATTGACGAGGTCGTTGATCTCGTATCTTATGACAAAATGGATGACGTCTTGTTTGGCCTTGAGTATTTTAGGTAATTGGATAATAAGCAAAATTCGAGTAATAACCATGATCACGAGATTTATAATAGTTGGCGACAGCCAGCCAATGGGATCAAAAATGTCGGATGCCTCAGATAAAATACACCGCTTTGTTAGTATGCGAGCGTCTAAATTAAGTTTGAAGAGAAATACATCTTCTTTAGGCGCATACTTTACTCCAAGTATACTGAGATCGCTTGTGAACCACTTTCAAATTCTTTATGTGATATATCTCTGTCAGCTTCCGGAGTATTGCCTAACAGCGTTTCGTTGTTGGATGACCACTTACGCAGATTAAAACCTCCACTCCTCAGCATATGGATTAAATCTAGAGCCACCTTTTGAGCTTCCTCCAACTTACTCATTTCAGATATTAAATCATCAACGTAGAAGTCGTGTTTCAGTACATCTGCTGCCTCGGGGTATTCCTCGTGGTAATCTGATGCGAGTTGATTAAATGTCTGTGTTGCCAAAAACGGTGCAGACGCTGTGCCATAAGTTACTGTCAATAGGTTTGAAGGCTTGCAGACCACTTCTCGAATCCTTTCTCCACACCCAATTGAAGTTTATACTAAATTAAACCTAAACCAACAAAAACAAAAATAATTGAGAGTGTATTGGTTCGAAGCCGAATATTTCTATTTAAATAATTATTTAAAAATTTATTTATTTATTTAAACAATCAAATTTATTTGAGCAAAAAACATGTCAATATAATACATATTTTAATAGAGCCATATGTATATCGGAGTGAAGTTTATGCCAAAATAACAAAACATACACTGTGACCTATAAGTACTTCGAATTGAAAAAACACTCAAATATTGAACTTTCGTAATAATATGTGAAATTTTTTAATAAAAACAAATATTTTTACACTATACGTAGCAAACATCTAAATTTTGTGGAAAGTTTTGAGTGAATTTTAAAAAATGAAATTTTTTACAACAAACACACTATGAGTTGCACAGAGATGATCGAAGTTGTTCTGAACTGCCCCTACGGATTACATAGATACGTTCGAAGTAATTCTGAACTAGTAATTGATGTAAGAAACCAATCTTATTTATCCACATGCTCGGAAATCTCTGAGATTTTTGTTATTCAAGACAGAACGTCATTGAGTGAAATACGAAAATTTTTAAACATTTGAAATTATTTATCTCTGCCCCTACGCATTGGCCAGATACGCTCGAAGTGGTTCTGAACTAGTAATTGATGTAAAAAACCAATGTTATTTATCCACATGCTCAGAAATCTCTGAGATTTTTGTTATTAAAGACAGAACCACTTCGAACGTATCTAGGCAATCCGTAGGGGCCGAGATAAATAATTTCAAATGTTTAAGAATTTTCGTACCACACTCAATGAAGTTCTTGAATAACAAAAATCTCAGAGATTTCCGAGCATGTGGATAAATAATATTGGTTTCTTACATCAATTACACTGTGCTTGAATTGCAATTTTTTTTTGCGTGACAAGCTGGCCACCCAGAGGGTAAACCTAATTCGAGTATGCTGAATTCAATGGAGCTAGTCCCATTTCAAAGTTAGTCCCCATTTTTTAGATACCGCTTTCGACATATTTTGCCTCTGAGCCAAAAATTTGTCAAAATATACACTCATATTCACGTTGATAGCTCCTAAACCATTAAGATTTTCGTTATGCTTTTTTAAGCAAAGTTGTTGCGCAAGCCAAGACCAACAACTTTGCTAAACATATTAAGGCCGAAAAACGACATCTACAATCACTTTTTTGTATTATTTTATTCTTTGCTTTTCATTTTGACGAAAATCACGTTTTCTATCATTTTTGTCCATTTATTGAATTTAAATCGCTCGAATAAACATCTCATTGGCAAATATAGATACAATAGAAGCTATTTAAAAGAAAAATAAATTGATTCAGTTGATTGTATTGTGATTTTTCTCAATTTTTTCCTAAAAAATTAACATTTTTTTTAACTTTTAATTTTAATTTTCTGATTTGTTCGTGTCGTCTTCGGGTGCTTCTTCCTCTTGCAAATTCCAACAAATGTCACCCAAGAGTGCATCTAGTTTTTGACCGCTGTACCAATGTTCGAGCCTTGCCGTCACTTGGTGAAAACACTCGCCGTGCTCATCGGATTCGGCTGGTGATTGTTCGGCAAACTTTTCCACATGACAATGCAAAAAAAGTATTTTCAGTGACATTCTAACGTTTATATTATGAAAAGCAGTCAGCATATTTTCAATATATCTGCGCCAATCATCGGCTCGGTTAATTCCGAGAACATTCTTAATAACTTCTTTTACACATTTCCATGCCACAAGCTCTCGTTCACTAAGAGCATTTTCAAATGCATCATCTCTCATCAGACGACGAATATCTGGTCCATTAGGTATTCCTGTAATAAAAAACAGGATGCGAGATGAAATTTCATTTGATCAAAACTTACATTCGAATAGATGTAAACACCAAGCTTCTTTTATTTTCATTCAACTTAACTGTGGAAAAATGCGACGCAATTCGACGAACGCATTTCCTACTGGATTCAGCGCTTTTTGAGTGGAGCCTCAACGATGCTGTCGTATCGCAATCTAATGTTCTCACGTAAAGACCAGTTCCGTTCATTGTATTCGCATATTTAAAACGACATTCAATTGAAGAACGGAATTTCTTAGTAAATTTGATTCTAAGAAAATTCATATCTCAAGATTTTCACCGATCGGCAAACTTGCCACTATAATATTTTGGTAAACATGTGCACCCGTGGCCTAAGTATAGTGCACATATAGGTCTACTAAAATATTATAGTGGCAAGTTTGCCGATCGGTGAGAATCTTGAGATACGAATTTTCTTAGAATCAGAATTTCTAAGTAGTTCTGTTTTCACAGGAGTGCTATTTTCGATATGCGAGCTAAAATATAATTTTCAACGGGTAGGCAAAAGTGGAGTGCATATATACGTCTACCAAGTTTTTATTGTTGCTATAGTTCCACGACCGTTTAAAATGTTGAGATATGAAATTATTAAGAATCAAGATTTCTTGGAAATGCCGGGTATCACAAGAATGTCGTAATAGGTATTTAACATCCATTAGAATTTTAATTTGGTTTGCACTAGTAGAGTTTATGTATAGAAATTGAAATCATCTATCTTTTTTAATTTTGAGTACTTTAAATGAATAAAGTGCATGATAACGATTTGAACAATTACCGATTATTTTTCCGAAAATTCCCACTGTTATTTGACCCTTCTTTTAATTTTTTTTTAATAAAATCTGTGAACGATGTTTAGTTGCTTCTATACGTAACATAATTCCTCCACACTTTTGCTGTTATTAGAATAATGAATTATGATCAAATTGAATTTAAATAAACATTATAAATTTAATTTATATGTAAGACCCAACAATTTTGTAAAATCGCCTAAATGTTCGCAAATCACTAATACATCTTCACATTTTGTTTTATTTTGAATTATAGTATAAACTTCATACTTCTCAGCAGAAGTTTGAAGTTTTTCCTAAAATAGTACTAACCGCCATTTTTACAATTTAGGATTAATTTAGGATAAACTTCATTGGCATTTCTCTATATGATTTTCTGATAATCGTTGTCCCTTTTGTTGACCCAAATCTGGCGAAATATTTTTTCTATGTCATTGGAGAAAACAATTTTGTGAGTGCGAAATCTTAACAGTATTTCAATCAAACTGGACTGAACGACTGGTCCCACTAATAACTGATCATTCAACGAATTTCCATTGGTCGTTTTCGCTGATCCATCAAATACGACTCGTAATATTATTATTTATGTATTTATTTTTTATTTCACTTTTCACTTAATATCCCGTATAACACTCGATACACATTTCTAATCACACGTAATTTCACGAAATTTGTGTGTTATTGGGTACAGTTTATATTCAATGATATATGTAGTTTTGGTAAATTACGTTGTGGCACGTGTATGACTTCCTTAGTTTTTTTTGGTAATCGCTTCTCTTGACATGCTGATTATCTCTTGCTGAGATAAATATGCCGCTCAACCCGCTTGTATTGGATTAAATACACCAATGACTTGCCGTGACAGTGTCTCTGGCCGTAAACAAAATTTCTTCTGTGCGCTCTATATGACTGACCCACCGCATACATATATGTTGGCTTCTATACACTTAAAGAAATAGCAAGCAATAATGGTTGTTGTAAAGTTAATTTTCATTTTTAGTTTGTCGGAAACTTCACTTTCGTAAATGGTTCGTATAACTTATAGCAAACTTCTTTATTGAATTTTCTGCTTTGTGAATATATGCATACGCCTAAGGATTGAGTCCCTTATTGTTGATTAAATATATTTCATGTTTGTATTTAGCTACTCTACATATATATTATGTAAACCAATTAGAGACAATTTTCACATTCAAACAAATACGAAAATCCAAATATGTGGAACTTTTGCTGTGTTTGAATATTTATCCTTAGCTTCTTTCTATGCCAAAACCATAAAATCAATTTACATTACGAGGGAACAAAATCAAACGCAATGAAAAAAAAGTGAAGCAAATAAAATTTATTTATTTTTTTGGTTTTTCACTGGACCGGAAAATAAATAAAATTATTTTATTTTTTTTTATTTTTAAGATAAATTTCGGTTTCTTCCCAATATTTATCGAAGAGATACACACACACACACACACATGAGTATATATACCGTATCGAATTTTCGTAAATAGATAAAATATTATTTAATGAATCAAACCGAAAAAATAAAAATAAATAAAAATTCGAACCTATATAAAATATGCTGTGGAATAATTTATTGAGCAAACACCAAAAAAAAGTCGAAGTGTATATTTAAAATCTGACGAAGCATACTGTTTCATTGACATGGCAATACACCCCCTGATTTTCCATCGGCTTACATACCCGGCTCACACACACCACATATATATTAAAAACATAAATTCGGTTTGAGATTTTCACCCTTGTTATACACAACCAAAATGATATTTACGAGATATAAAACTGTAAAACAATAAAACACACGCATATCTAAATGGAAAATTGAGTTATCAATAAACCAAAAATAAAAAATAAATATTTCGAAAATTTATCGCAAATATCGAGGACGGTTGGGATAAATACATGATTTTTAATAACCCCCCCGAAACATTAAAGTTAAATTTGTTTCAGCGAAACGATTAAATCGGTTCCGTCCTCATCGTATTCAACTATCAATCCACCAACTACGATATACATAATACAACAAAACGTTTATTGTTGTGGCCCTTTGAGAAATGACTGACTACTATAATTGGATGATTTTGATTGATCGTTAAATCATCTTGAATGAGGGGGTAGAAAGCCAAACAAAACAAAACAAAAAATTGTGTATAAACGACGTCGAAATGACTCAACTTTTTTCAATGAATGCAGTTTTAACAAAATTTTTTTGTGATTTTGTGAGAATATTTTCAATTTGTGTTACTGATAAAATGGAATTTTAATTGATTTGGATCAAAAAAAAAATAATAAAATTGCTGTGTTAAAAGAGGGTATCAAAATGCTATTAGATGTCGTAAGTCACAGACACGCATCATTTTGTATACTCTTTCCGTCATGATCATGACTCATCATCAATATAAATCACAGTCGTTGGTCGAAATTATTTTTTTATTCTGCAATTTTGTTTAACATCATGCTGTTTTTGCTTATTCAATACAATTACAACCCACGTTACTGATTTGTTTAAATACTACAGTTACGGCCAAATCCAAATTGATATATATATATATATATATATATATATATATATATATATATATATATATATATATATATATATATATATATATATATATATATATATATATATATATATATATATATATATATATATATATATATATATATATATATATATATATATATATATATATATATATATATATATATATATATATATATATATATATATATATATATATATATATATATATATATATATATATATATATATATATATATATATATATATATATATATATATATATATATATATATATATATATATATATATATATATATATATATATATATATATATATATATATATATATATATATATATATATATATATATATATATATATATATATATATATATATATATATATATATATATATATATATATATATATATATATATATATATATATATATATATATATATATATATATATATATATATATATGCATATTTAATTATGAGTACGTCAGAAAAGAGGAAAATTTACAGTGTGCTAATGAATAAAATAAAACAGACAAATGATAAAAAAATGCTTTCGGAATTTCAAATGATTAAAATAAACTTTAAATAGCCATTCCACAATTTAAATTTTTATCAGTTCATTATATAGACACATATTTTGGCAGTATGGCAGGTCTTTTAACATCCACCTCCCACCTCCGCTTTAATATTTGACAAGGACACACAACGGTTTCGCGAGACCAACATTAACAAAAGTAAATAGAACCATCTAGAAAAGATACAATTAGTCGATCCCCATTACAATCTCTTGCAACCAATTGACTGGTTAATTGGAGTAGTTTATTATCCTTTAAAAAGAATCAACATACGAATTTCGACAACCTTAATTACTTCGAACGTATATTTGTTTGCAAATTTCGAGGTTTCAAAAGATCTAATTCAGATTTCATACACTCCGTACAAGATATTTTTTATTTTTTACTTCTGATTACGTGAATATGAAAAAATCGAGTTTTTTAGTCTCTTTTCACGATTTCCTAACGTACTCATCTGAGACTTATCTCATATTGTTTCCATATTTATTGATTTTATTTTTCAAGCTGGTTTTTCGTTTTCTTCTGCGCGACTTCTGTTTCCAGAACCAACCATTGAATGTATTGTATAAACTGCATTATCTCGTAATTTAGAAACCATCTTGTACGGACCTTTCTCAAAGTATTTTTTATTTGTTTTTCAATATTTAAATTACCCAACACGTCCGCTTCCGTATCAATCAACACGTATATTACAAAATTTGACTCTCCCATTTCAAATAGTTGTAGATATTTCCAGAGACTGGAAAATAAATCACACAATCCACGCCATCACTGCTAAACTTTAGGTAGTTTAAGTACACTTCCAAATTCGTTATGACCTATCGAAAATTTTGCATTGTAAATAACTGTATTTTATCTTCTACCGTTCCCCTTTATATACCTTTATATACCTTTAAAAAATGCACTACCATTGTGCTAATAATAATACTTCCATGAAAATGTGGCTCGGTTATCTCCGTACGCAACAAGATGCACGGATTACAAAATATGCACGCTAGAAAATAGACGACATCTTTTAGGTGCGCCTTTTATTGTTAACGTTTTGCTTGGTCACTGGTTCAGCCTACATTTTTGGGAAGCATATCAATTCATGTGCCATGCAGAACATTTCGAAAACATGAGTTTTTAGCACTACACCACCATCAAACTATGTGGAAAATAACTCCATTTATTAATGGAGGTCTAAATCATGGTTGTCTAAATCATTCAACGTCATCGACGACCCTATTTGACTTTAATTTATCAAAGGGCAACTTCAAAAATATCCTGAAGAATTACTTTTAAAATTTTTTAAATGTTGAATCAAAATTTGATTTATATATTTTTTTTTGTTTTAAAGTTTTTTGGTTAAATTTTTTTATTTATTTTTGTTTTAAAGTAAATTCTGAAATAATACATCAGAATAGATTTCTTTAAATAAATAAATAAAAGCTTACATCCGCAATTTCAGATTTGTCTAGGAAATATTGAACGTTTACAATAAATATACAGGTTGTTCAGAATGCGATATTTACCCTTCACATGTTCAGCCTGTTTAACTTTTTCTAGCGGGCCTTTGTCTTCAACAACTATATTTGAACCAGAAGTTTATCAAACAAATTTCTGAATGAATACTCTAGACGAGACACAGGTTGTTTTCCACTAAGTTCGAAACAGTATTCGTTGAAAAACTTTGGACAGGTAAACTTACATTTTCCGTAGTAAATCGATCAAAATTTTTTTATTTTTAATCAAATCGAATCAATTTTTTTATTTTTAAACAAATTCAATCAATCGAATCAATCAAATTAATGTGGGGCACGAGGTTCATCACGGAGTACGAAGAGAAATATTTAAAACCTCGCAAAGCGAACGAGTTCATACGTAATTGTCTGCACAATGCTCAGACCAGTTGTAATGGTAATTGATAATGAATGCTCCGTGTTATACGTCTCTTGAAGATGTATTTCTTCAAAGTGAATTTATTAATCATCGGTTATTAACGTTAGCTTGCTTGGTCGGCTATAAGGCTTCTATTAAACGATATTTTCTAAACGAGAGCAACTAATACATATTTTATCAGGTGAAAATGGGACAGATTGGCCAAAACCGGTTCTTTTCTGTAAATGCTTGAAAATATTATATACAACAGAATTTAGCAAATGTATATGTTGCAAATTGAGCTAACTATGTCGCATATACAAAAAAATTTATACCAGATGTTTAAAATTAAATCAATACCATTTTTAATCTATATATATATACACGGAGAAAAAAAATATGGTAAATCCAACCACAATTTGCAGGAATTACATTATGATTGAATATTATTTAACCATTACTGTGATTTTCTAAATAACAAATTGTTCATGGTTGCCATTAACTATAAAATACTTGACTATCCACAAAAATATAATTATTTTAATCATTATTATATTTAATAATTTAAATATTTTGTGATTAGTTCCACACATCTTATCATTGGTTCTGCCATGTTCCCAAGTGATTTCGACAGTTTTATGATTAAGCTTTAAAATATTATAGTTGTAAAATAAAATATTATAGTTATAATTATATTAGTTTTAACAAAGCATTTGTTAAGTTTAAAAATATTGTCATTGAAATTGTTACTTTTCAAACACAATACAGCTGCGTAAATTATAGTAATTCCGTTCTATAACTACATTGTAATTAATTGAAAATCATATTATTATAATTATTGCTTCTAATTTAAACATAACATGTTTGTAAAAACTACATATTTAATGATATTTGTATTAATTTTACTTTTAATCAATCACAATTAATTACTGCAATTACAACATTATAATGATTTTTTAACTATACTATTATTGGTCCAAGTATATTATGTTTCATTTTCACAACCACAATATCATAGTAAACTTCCCGTGCACACACATAATAACAAACCTTTTTAATTAAAATATTATTAGAATTTTTAAGAAATACATACATACAATACATACACGCGTGCATACATATAATGCACATATATTTGCATGTTTCACTGTTTGCAACCGAAGTGGAATTGATAAAGAAATTATTTGTTTGTTCGATGTTTGCATGACATCAATAATATATTGTGCCAATTTAAAAAAAACCTCCTTTTCATGAATTTTTATTCAATTTTATTAAGTTTTAATTATTCCGTTTTTATTACAAAGTTCATATTATATATATATGTCTTAAAATTTATTTTAACATACTTATCATACAGTTACTGCAATATGTATTATAATTTATTGCCACATTACATACATTTTTTTCCACAACAAACTATATGAGATGTATGTTTCGACTGTAACTTTTCAATCTTCTCAGACGAAAAAATTTCTTCTAATTCAATTTCATAAGAAAAAAAATGTTGATCATAGCCTAAATTATTGATGTTTTGTTAACAAAAATAATGATTTTGATCATTAATGTAAATATTTAATATTAGTCTAAATATCGGCAGTCCTTCTTCACAAATTCCCAGAAACACAACCATATTTTTTTTATAAATCATTTCATTTTTTTTAGATACCTAGCTTGTTAATTTTCCTGGGATTGGAAGGCTGAATTTCTTGCTCACCTTTAAATCTACAAAATATTCTGTCGGCCCAGTTTCTATATCTTTGTTATTTATATTTTCAAAATTTAATAATAAATTTGCAAATTTCAGTTGATATTTGATAAAGATGGTCTTAAGGAGGTTAACCCTAGAATTACATGAAGCCGCGGTTTTTTTATGGACTTGATGAAAAGATTCAAATCTCATGGAAGATAAATGCGTTAAAGGGCCAACGTTTTTTGTGATTCGGTCATAATTGTATCATGTTATGGTATTTAGGTTTTAATTTCTTTCCAGATAGTTTAATGTATTGTACAACGAATGATGTTCTGTAATAACATTTTTAAGATATATATCCAATTTATCTTGTTGAGCTTCAGTATTACAAGTAAAACTTATAATTTCCCTCAACAATAAATACAACTTCCATTCCTCACAGTCAAGAACAATATCCCCAATAATTAGAGACAAATAATTTGATAGAATCCACATTTCAGTAGCCGAGAGTTTTAACTTAGTTTTCTTTGAAAAATCAAAATCAAGGATCGGTGGTTTATTCTTGCAGTTGGGCCCATATTTAAAAGTTAAAATTCTATAGTTCAGCTGTTCTAAAGTAAGTTTTAAAGTAAAAAATTTGTATCTAGAAACAAAAGGGTCTAAGATAAAAATCAAATTATAGTGACAGACCCCCTCTAATAAATCATGCATACATCCACAGATAAATTATTGGTGACGTGAAAATTTGCTAAATCATTCCAAATACTAGCTTCCTTTATTCCTGATGATTTAGTGTCACATGTTTCAGAATCTATTTTGTAGTTTGAAAGAGTTCTAACTAAATTTGTTTCTTCAAAACAAATTTTTCGCGCATCTTCCCAAACGATTTTTTTCGGTCTTCACTAAAAAACAGCATTGCTAAAAAAATATTAAACAGTTTGGAATTAATATGACTTGGCAGGCACGGAAATTTTAAATAAACTCCTCCTATTTTTTGAGTATTAGCGTGAGATCCAAGGGCATTATTTGGCTCAAAATCATCACAATAGACAAAATAGACCCAGCTCTCTTAATTTCTTGCGAACGTTGTTGTAATAGTTCCACAATTTTCCTTTTGCCAGAACCTCACTAACAGATGGTATATAATGCGTTTCTTATTTTTCCGTTGGAAAAATTACAACGACGGATCGGGTCAGTTCGACAAATTCGTCTCGGGTTACCCTGGAAAATATAAATAAATAACAGCTTTAAATTAAAATCTGAATAAGGTGATAAAATAATAAATTTACTTAATATATACCTTCGATTTTTATTATCTTTAAGACAAAAGTCTATGATTGTTGTTGATATTATTTGCCTATGGGAACTTTCTAAATGTAAGCCTCCCAAATACCGAGTTTTCAGGTGTTTAATCTCTGCCAGCTGCTTGATCGTCTGTGTATTTGGCAATGCAGTAAAAATGTCATATAATTCCACAACTCCTTCTCCATGTGTCGTATTGGCTTGATTTGAAGGGGTTATGTTTAAAAATTCACTAATGCCCGATTCAACACTGTCCGATATAGATATAGAATTCGTTGGCGGTGGAAGGTATGTCGTATCTAGCCTGTCTAATAGTATAAATATAGTAGAATTTAATATAAAACTATTGTTACCAAAAGAAGTGTCTTGATTTTTATATTTACCTTTTATTTGTATTTCAATTTGAAAAGTTGGAACCTGAAAATATTGTCGCATAATAGCTGTAAATTTGTTATCTTCCAACTCACAGATACAAGCTTTTTTTGTGGAATTTGGTAAAGGTCTCGTACTGTGAAAAAATTGTTATATATTAATACAAAAAGGAAATATTAGTCGTATTTATACAAAAGCTAGAGTAATCTTATTCGTCATTTACTTGTACGCATCGCGAATGTGAGCAAAAATGCAATTCTTACTTTCTAAATTGGTTGCAACGATTGATTAAGTGATACAAGAATTGTAAAAAATGTTGCACTTATACTATAGGGCTCCTTTACAAATATTTTCAAATAGTGCTACAAAAATGTTTTATTATAAAATGACCGATTTGTCTATTATCTGCAAATCTACTCGGTTTAGTGAATTGCATTTTTGTTATCTTCACAGTAGTACTCTAAAAATGAGCTGAGTTATTTTGAAACTCCGAAAATGTACGTGCTAGAAATAGTTATGACCACAATTTAATACCGGTTCACGAGTGCCAATCGTCACTCAATCCTCGGCCAGTGATGTACATCGTACGAAGGGCACTCATGAACCAGTGTTTCACAAAAATATGGTTATACTATATCATTTAAATCATGTTATTACATTTGAACTGGTTGCGATTGAAGATTAAAAGCATATTTGAAACATATACGATGTATGTTTGTTTTTTATTTAAGAATTCTTGAAAATTTACCTGCTTCTATAAATCCGGTATAATTAATTTATTTTCGTTAATTTGAACGAATTTACCCTCGCCATTAAAATTACTTTGAAGAAACATTTTATAACTTATTTTTGTTAATATCTAATTTTAATATAGTGATATTGATGATAATTCCACAAACAAATAAATTTCTGATTTATTGGTAACGGTCATTGTCAACCAAACATTTTTAAGGACATTTTAATTTACAATAATCTAGAAATTTACACCTAACATTCTTCGCCAAAATATGGAAAAGTTAATGGAAAATTATATACTATATATTGCAATTTATCGACGATAATTCCAATAGTTAGTTTTGTAAAACCACTTTTAAAGAAAATAAATATAGTAAACTATGCAAGATTAAACCTACAGCCACAAAGCGATCGCATATAATGTAAATGAAGAAAGTTCTGTGGAGAATGCTTAGGTGGGAGTGGGATATATAACTAAAAAAATATTTCACACTTACAGGCCACACTGAATATGACTTGGAGGTGGCTTGGTGACATGGATAAACTTCACATTTTTACATCATTTTATATAAGCACTCCTTAGATTCTCACTTCACACACACAAACCCTTATGGACTGAAAATGTTTTTTGGCCACAAATATTTAGTTTTGATATACAATCAATGTTCTAATGTTTTTAGTTTTTTACCACTTTGCGTTAACTTTAAAATAAAACGAATTATTTATTACACTTCACATAATTTAGTTTTGTTTAAACACTGCAGTTCATCTTTATAAATATTGATTTATTATTTATTTTTTAATAAATGTAACGAAATTACGTCCAAGTTATCGAAAATACAAACGTTTATAAACGTGGTTTATATAAAGCCGTGAAACCATATTAAATATTTTTATTTTATCATAATATAATATATTTTAATCATATTATGGTAGTTTTTAACAATTTTATGTTAACATGAGTCAAAAATACTGTTAGGAAAGAGAGATTTTCTTCTAACAATACATTTACATTTATTTTAACATAAAATCTTCAGAAATCATTATAATATGAAGGATTTGATCATTTTATGGTAAAAAACAAATTGGATTTAATCATTTTATGGTTAACAAATTGGTTTAGCTGCTCACCCACATTTAGATATATACATGTAATATAACGATTTAAGAGAATTACATGTACTTTTGATAATAATTTTGTTTTGACGTAATTACCGAATTTAACAAACTTGCATATAAGAAAAGATTCGACCTTCTACACAAATTGCATAAATAAATGTTTCGTTTAATATACGTTTATGACAGAATTTGTTAGTGAAAATGATTTCTAGGTTTTAGGTCTGAAACTGAGAAATCAATATTCAAATAGGGTCAAATTGTCTATCAGTGAAACGAAATTGTTTCACTGATAGACAATAGAGCAAGTTTGAATTTAAATTGTACTTATTAATTTTTTACTTTTTTTGCGGTTGTACAGTAGAATGACGCATAATATTTGCAAAGGAATATATTTTTGAAAACCTCAAAGTTACTCAAGTTTTTCTTTATTTATAAAAAGTATTATTTCAAATTCAAGCAAGCTTTACATAAAATTGATTAAGTTGTTAGGTTTTCTGCTAGCAAATTGGTGGCTTATTTACCTGAACCAAGTACATATTCCTTCCAAGCTGGAGAACAAATTGATACAGATTATACTCATATGCATATTATTTTTTGTTATATCTTATACGGAAAGAAATGATAAAATATCGATTTTTGTTGAGATCGAAAGCGTAAAAGAAAAGTTATTTATGTTTTCAGCTAAAACCTGCATACAGATTGTGCTTGAAAACTGCCACACGATGGTTGAGAGTTTTGATGTGGTTTAATAAGTGCACTTGAAGTACTCGTAAATATAAAATTTTCATATTTACATCATAAAAATATAAAATTGATTTTGAACATTAAGTAAATTATCGAAACAGCATGCAAAACTCAGTTTTCGAAAAAAATCCATACTCGGTGTTGAACAAAATCCATATCCACCGTAACATATGCACAATAATTTGCGGATACTATCTCCCAAAATATAAATAAATGAAATTTTAATTTTACTTCGGATGTATTCGAGATGTTAAGGACTGGGCTAGTTGCCTAGACTTACAATCTAGCAAATGAAGCAAAAAATTTAAAAATACTGTCTTAGAAAGAAAATCTGCTGGGAGTTTTATACAATTTATTTCTATGTAGATTATTGTTTAATTTATTTAAAGCGATTTGTTGAGGAACATTTAATGATTTGGTTTTTTAGTGAAATTTTAATTCACTTAAGTAATTGGAACACTATGCGGTTTACGAACTACAACACAAATATTTTGTTTTGTGCTTTAGATCCATTTGAATGGCGCAAGAAGACTGGATTTACATAATATGTATTTACTTCTTACTAACTTGGATCCAAATATTATTTATGTTACAATACCTAAATTTAAGTTCATTAACTTGTATAAAAATAAATCAAATAATCATATTATGGTACTAACAGTTTTTCTATCAAATTTTATTGTAAATCAGAGCGGCCAATTACATTATTGCTTGTGATTTAATAATAAAATAATGTTATTTTTGCTAATTATTATAATGATTAAAATTAAAGTAAAATTTACGTATTTATGATTGTATAAACATAATCGAAATGCTCATCTGCTAAAATATTATATTCATAATTAGAATTAATAATAATATTATTAAAACTTATGGTTTCGTTTAGTAATATTATGGTTATCTCAAAATACCATATATGTTAAATTTGTAACCAATTATACTGTGATATTTTTAATTATATTATTTTTATTTTTGTACAATAGATAAATATAAAATGTTTGGCAACAAATTTTCAAACATATTTATAATTTATTTAATTATATTCGTGATAAATCCAATCACATGAAACCATACTTTTTCTCTCCGTGTATGTATATAAAAATTGTGTAAAAAATGTATATGTGCCAGTTAAGAACGGCTTACCGATTTGGCTCAATCTTTTTTTGTTGTATTCGCAAATACCAGGAGATGGTTCTTACCAAAGAAAATTCTAAAAAAATCCTCCGAAAAAGTCGGAAAACCCAAAAAATCAAATAAAAAGTTTTTTTATTTACCGGAGGCTGCATGCAAATTAGTATTATGTTTTTTATCCAATATTTTATCTATCTATCTGCTTAGGAAAAAAGAAAATTCGGTAAAACTCAAAGGAAAGCCCGGAAATTCGAAAAAACTCGGAAAATCGAAGAAAATTCAGTCTAAAATTCAATCTAAAAAAAATCAGAAAATCGAACATTGCGTTTTATAGGAATTTTGTATATAAATACACTTATCTCCACCAATGAAAATTGTATATAGCCACTTCGGATTAATCATCAATAGATGGCGACTACTATAAATATAAGTTGTGAGAATTTTAGCAACCTATGTACAAAATTAAAATCCTAATTGTCTACATTTTAGCATATATGTCAAATAATTGAAGAAAAATAAAATAAAAATTCTTCTTGCATCAACCATCAAAGCAACAACATCAAAAATTATCTATATATAAAAATGGAGTAAAAAATTTACACACGCACATCATTTGAGAACGGCTGAACTGAAAATCCACCAGAGCAATCTGAAAATCGAAAAATGATGTTTTTGTACGGGATTTCGCAAGTATCCGATCCAGATGGTGGTACCAATACTTACAACCTTAGTTATTTCGATCCACATAATGGGTTAATGATGCCCCCACAACTTAGGGGTCCGGTTGCCTACGCAACTTCTCTCCTTTTTAAATCGCGGTTAACAAGGCCACTATCTGAGCACCCAGATAGCTGGAAATTCTATAAAACAGATTGCCTTCAGCGTAAGCTAAGGTTTTTCCGTTTCAATGTTTTGATGATTTTAGACGCTGCAAAGCATGAAATGTCGAGCAAAGCTAGAAAAATCTCAGAAAATCGTGAGTTAAATTTGTAAAAGCAGAAAGAGATGGCGTATAGATGGCGTTGTACGTTGTCCAAGGCGTTGTGCAATTTCGTTTTCGCATTGATCGGTTTCAGGGCAGCCAACAGTTGGTAACATGTTGAGTAAAATCGAATCCAATGATGATGACAGTCTGAATTACTTGATTCAAAACCAAATCGCTGGGGAAATGCATTGTTACAAATTCGTTGACTGTATGACCAATCAAGACGAGGCAACCAACTGTTTGCCCGATTTTTTGAATGCGCTTTATTTGCCGATTATCTGCGTAATCTGAACCATCCGAGATTGTGTAACGGAACGCGATAAGCGTGAAGAGGCGTTGTTCTAATTCCGAGAATTCCTCTGATTCCAACTGCCATTCCGTTCGAATTCAAGTGCATTCTCCCCATTCGTTTGGCGTTCGCTATAAATAAATCTGGAATTTCCATGTTTTTCTCATGGTCAGTTGTACGTCGCGTGTTCGAGAGTTAGCAAATCATCATCGCTGTTCATTTAAACGTCGGACAAAAATACGAAAAATATTGTTTCCCACAATGCATTTTATTGATTTGCATCTATATTCCGTTTAATTCCGCTCGAACAAAATACATTGAACTCTTTTGAACTCCAACTCCTCACTGAAAGAAAAAATCCAAGAATCAACTAAATTTTTTTGATAGATAGATAGTTTGAATTGACATTTCATTCACGCGTTCGTTCTGACAATTGTTTCGATATTGCTCAAAAATTACGATTTCTTCTTCTGGATTTTGCTACAAGAGATGATTAGACGAAAAAACGACCGAACGAACGCAACCATAAACCAGAGACACACAGAGCACAAAGATCCATATCAAAAAACTAGTAAGCTGTTTTACAACGGAATATTTCATTGCTATAACAAACGATTTTCTTCCAAGCGAAAATTGTGTACCGACATTTACTCCGACTATGGAAGTTATACTTTGTCGGAGCAAGCGTTTTATACGAAAATAAATATCACATATTACCAAGCGACATTACATCTGTGTACGGCATTGATGGAACCAGCTGCACCATTCCATACACTACCCATTTCAGAGGCATGTAAAACCAATGAAACTTCATCTCACTAGTGTTATTGGTGAATCAACCATAATATTCACGGAATTGTACTTGGTTGCAACTGCAATTGAAGTGCGCCTAATCTCACGGCCTTTAACACCACTCACAGATTATGCATCTGATTTAGCGGCAACAACACCAGGGGCGTCTTGATTGGCGATTCACTTAAGGTGCCACCATGTGCGGACGTATAAACCGTAAGATTAAAAGCAAGATGGCATGTGGTTGAACAATAAGTACAACACTTCTGGAAGCGCTGATTCACCGAATACATTCACTAACTCCAGCACCGAAACAAATCATTTAACGACGTTGACAAACAACTTGATCAATACTAATATACTGAAAATTTTAAATCATGGAACGTACAAAGACACAGTATGATCAGCCCTAATAAACATTTTTGAAACTTGAACTAAAGAGCCTCTAAGATGTGCAACAATGCTTACATGACTTGCTCTCTCATGTCCATTAAGAAATCCTATACATCAATCCATACACCAAGTCACAGCTAGAGAAAGAAAGAAAATGTATTCGACAACACGTCGTATCTGTAACCAATGCTCTATCTGGACACAATATAATTATTCACAACCTCCATCACGTGTAAATAAATATACATATGGTATAAGCAAACTGAGTAACTCAGAAAAGTTTTTGTTTTTGTAGGACTATACACTAAAATCTGTAATCAAAATTTCTGATATCAATCACCGACGCACGCAATCGGTGATTGATACCTTTGATTATATAGCAATGGACAATCGGAGTGAACTTTTTGCTTTATTAACGAGAGAAGTTGTGAAAGATGTTATATGGATCTATGTCAAGTATTCCAGCCAGTACACTTCTTATGCGAAATATCACCAATTGCCAACACTCCAATCAACCAAATGCAATGCGTGTTAGCAATCCTGCAAACCGGAGAGAACTTTTTAAAGAAAAGTGTAGCTACACAAATTAACGAAAAGTGTAACTTCTAAAAAGTTCAGCAAATAACACATCTTTACTGACAAAAGATAAAGGTTATTAAAAAAAATTATTTCTTTAAATGTTTGAAATGATGAACATATGCGATACCATTGCCGATTAAAAAAATCTTAAACAGTTTACTAATTGAAGGCATATGTCCATCTAATAGTGGCCAACTTGAGCTGTTCAAAACAATTACCTTAATAGAAATAAATAGTTTTGGATGGATCCACACAAGGTTTAGGACAATTTGTGTACATTTCTTTTTATTTTAATGTGGTTAACTGTTCCGATCTACTTAATGTGGTCAACTGTTCCGAATTTATCTACTATATATGCGGCCACACTTTGGTAACATTTCTAAAATTAATGAAATCGGTCACAGTGTAACAAATATTTTGAAAAATATTTGAATTTTTATGAAATTTTACATCCTAAAACTTGTGTGGAACCGCCGTAAAACTTTTAATTTCTACTTAATTAACTGTTTTGAACAGCCCAAGTTGTCTACTATTAGATGGATATGCTTTCACTTGGTAACATCGCTGACATTTTTTTAACCGGCCATAGTGTTTATAATTTCAAACATTATCATTAAATTGTTACACATTGTTACACTTTTCATTAATTTGTGTAGCTACACTTTTCATTAATCTGTGTAGCTACACTTTTCGTAAAAAAGTTCACATTGGTATCCTACAAAGCGAGAATATCCTAGATACCTTATACAGCCCTGGAACATTAAAATTTAGTAATCACTGGATCAAACATCACAATAAAAACCAATTGAAGTATGGGGTACCCAACGAAATCACAGTCGATTCATATGTGGTTCCAAATTCTAATCTTACATCATTTTAGGCTCTGGTACAGTGGAAATCGAGGTCGGCTGCTTGCTGAGAGTCACAAACAACAAAATTTGTCCACAGTACAACAAAATATCATTAAATCTTCTCGCCATTCAATTCACCTAATGCGCGGTAAAACGAAGGGAGATAATGAATTGAATTTACTAACCAACCACACTAGAAACAATAACAGTAGGATAAACAGATTAGAGACATTGAAAGATGACGAATTACAAACACTATTCACCACCAACAAGACCAGAAGAAATCATCGTTTAGTAGTAAAAAGTTTTTATTGTGCTCAAGGTAAAGCCCAGGAATATGTTGAGACAAGCTCAACAAGGTCAACAACACATTGTGAGAACACAAACATTTCTGAAATATTTCCAGAAACCCGCCTCCGATGCAGTAAAGTTAAATCTCCTCATCTAAACAGTTTAGACAGCAAAAGTTTTATGTACAAATAAGACGATTTAGAAAAAAAACAGATTTGAAAATATACACAGCAGTGTAGTTCTCTGCTTATTTGGACCTCACAAGAACGGAAGCCCGATTTTTCAATTTTAGGTAGTAGCGATATGCTCAACTTGTCGTTATCGATTTATAATTAGCCCAAGATTTTGTTAGAAAGTGAGATTACTAAAAGGTAGTAGTTGGTTTTGAACAGAAAAAGAGATTTTTTTCAATGATAAATTGGGTTTCTCGTCAAACTACAGTGTCTAATTACTAAAACTGTTAAACACTTCTTGCATAATTTGATAATAGCTATCGAACTCAAATTATTACATACAGCACACATTTAGAATTGATCTTATTCAGCTTTTGTTGATGCAAAAGTTTTTTTTTTGGAGTGTGACCTGTTTTGATAGGTTTTTAATGTTAGAATGAAAACGATCAAATCTCTCGGACTCGCCATTTATTTTTATATATTTTCCAATTTGGCTTTCAACCTTTGTTTTTGACTGTAAATTCAAAATCATACACAACGAGTGTATTACATAATACATATATATTAGCTAGAACATATTGCAAATGGATATGATAACATAAAGCTTTGTATTTAAGGAAATGGATATGAAAAATAAAATGAAAGCTTAAAAAAAATAAAATTATGGAATATTTCCGTTCTATCCGTTTTTCTAGCATCCCGTATGCTAGATCATTTTCCGTTTTATATTTTGTCTACTCCCGGGCGAGATATAGTATGTTGACGTTTAAGCAAATGTCAGCAAGTTAACTCAAAAATAATAAATCTTCCCATCCCTGAAAACTACTGTCCTTTAAATCGTATACATATTAAAATAAAAATACAAACTTGATTAAGATTTTGTGCAGTGACATTTTAGTTTTCCATATGAGGAACACCTTTTACAAATGGGAAATCTATGTTTGGTGTAAAGCAACACTTTTTGATTTTTTTTTAAAATTTTTTCAAATTGTATAACTTTCTTGCCCAACCCCTAAACCAATCGGCTAATTTTTCATTTGCGTTTCTTGTTACCACCAATTCGATTTTGTTATCGTAGGGTATGATTAAGAATTTTTCCTTTTACTGTGTTGGCTTCCCTTTTGTATACTATTGATTGAAAAATTTACCTTTAATCATTTGAAAAAGTTATATATTTTTTTAGGTCAATTAGATAATTTAATTTTCCATTTATTTTATTGTAAAAGTGAAGGTATTATAAGTTATAATAAATTTTAAAGGGCTAATGAAAACAAAATGTGTAATAAAAATTAGGAAAGGAAAACTGGTGGGGGATGTATTTAATTATGGAAGAAATATGAATCAGCAATTAGCAGGATATTCAGCAATTTTTAAGTTTGAGTTTAGGGGTCGATTAAAATTAAATTCATTTACATATTAGTAACTTAAGTTAGCATTTAATCGGGACATTTATTTGTGTTTTCAAGGTCGAATTTTCCATTACAAGTATTTTGTATTTTTCACGCATAATTTGATACTTATATGTCGGCCCAAAATTAAAATTATTATTTATATCTCAATAAAAATTGCACAACAATCTCACTTTAGTTTTGGCTCCCAAATATGAAAATCATAAAAAATAAAATTCAAACCTAATCTTACGGTTAAATGATCTTATTTCCTAGGCAATACGTGAAACAAATAAGCATAGAGGTAACCGCTTGCAAGAAGCAATAAAAGCGTCATAAAAAAGGCGACAGTGAGCGAAATAATGACGATATAAAAGTTTCAAGAATCAAGAAAATTAGGATGAAATAAATCTGAAATTAATGAAGGATGCGCCAATCGTCTAGAAGCACAGCGAACACAAATATGCGAAACAAGAGAAAAGGACACATAATCAAGAGAAAGAAGATCTGAAGCAAACTCAGTACGACGGGCTCAGTGACAAAGATTTTTATATCAAAAAATATACATACGTAAATACAGCAATAATAAGGAGCTATCGAGATGATGCATGCGATAGTGATATATGCAATATCATCAAAATACCCGATTATGCTACCGATGTAAGGTACATCTCAGTAGCAAGAAGTTCCACGACCCAAAGCTTTCTGAAATAAACTAAATCCTTTACATAGCACATTAATCCCTGGATAGTACCCCCATTTACATTAATCGCCGCCATTATCCCTTGGCAAATTACCTCAGCCCATTACCCCCCGCAGCCATTATCCCTATGAATATTACCCCGCTGGTCATTACTGCTTGGCCGTTACCCCTTTTCCCCACCATTACCCCATAAGGTTATGTCCCTCCATCATTTTCACCGATTTTTATCTCCTTCCCATCTCTCCCGCCTTTATGAATAGTTTCGATAAATTGTATTTTAGCAATAATTGTTTTCGTACACTTTCTGGAGGTCTTCAGATTTTGGAGCGGATTGTTGTCATGAGGGGCATGATATATAGGGACCAAATGAGGGTGGTATACAAAAACACGAATTTATTTCCGAGATTTCGTGAGTTTTGATGTCAAATCTCCCAGAAACATAATGATTGACAAAAAAAACATAAAAAGTGTCAATTTTTTTTATTATGACTGACTTTGTTACTTTCCCGTAACTTAATTCAAAAATTATGTTGTACGTTATTACTCAGCGTGGCATAGAAAATACCCAAGCCAATTTCCATGATGTTACGAGCATTTTTATTAAATAGTACTTTGTATAGGGAAATAAAGAGTGACCCAACAAGAGTGCCGGATTTAATTTTAAAGAAATTAAAAACAACCTTGCGGCTTAATTTCTTGCACCAATTCAACCTTGTTACCAAAATTCGTTGCTTAGTGCTTCTGGAAATATTTAATTATTGACTCCGATGCCGCACGAAAGTTCCCGGATTCTCGGCCACAGATTCCCTTAGTGTGGCTATATTTTCGAGTGACCGATAAGGACGATGACGAACAATGATCCATCAGCGTAGGTTTCAGTGGTTTTACACTTAGGCCATTTTTTTGGCCCATTGTGATACCACGCATTCATGCTACATCATTAACCCATTCACCTATTCACCTACTCACACAACTACAGTATACCACCTGCACATTGCAAGCTCCATGTCAACCTGTACATTGACATGGACGGTGGGTCGGCGCTGAATTCTGCACTCCATCAGAGGGTCTTAGTTGTGTTTATTAACATCACCGATTGTAATCGCTGATGAAAATTCGATTTGCATCTAGCCTCTGATGGGATTCGAACCCAGTACCTCCCGGTCCAAGTGCCGAAGCTTTAACCACTGCACCACTTGTCCGGTATCCATCAGCGTAAATTTGGTCTCAAATTTTGAAATTAACGCCCCACTGTAAACGTTGTTGGTTTGAATACTTCTCCATATTCTTAAATTGCGTGGTCTGTACGTGACAAATGTCAAAAAAATCACAGTACAACTCGTATTATTAAAATTGCGGTAAATTTAAATCAGGCGCTCTTGTAGAGACACCCAATATATTTAAAATACTCTGCGAAATAATTCAAAAATACTCTGCGACTTTGGAGCATCATTTGACGAGAAAACCAATATATCAGTTCCTAGTCAAAATATCATGAAAATGCTTACTGTTCTAGATATAGGAAAACATGGTCTTTCCTGCGGCATGAACATGTTAAGTAACATTTTAATGTGAACTGTACCTGGAGTAAACACTGATTTTTTTAGAAATGGGCTATCTAACCGACGAGTAACTGATAATTTGAATTTACAGAAATTTAACACAGGTTTTAAATTTGTTTGCGACATATTGCGTGCTATAGCTTTAGGATTTAGCTTTAAAAGCTGAATTCAAATCCGTCACAATATAAATCAAGGGGATTGACGGCGGAAAAATGACCTGGGGTGAGGGCAATTGGGAGTATGGGATGAGGGTAATATGTAAATCCTAGACCCCCTAAATCCTATGGGGAAATATGTACCAGACCTTGCCGTGTTCTCACTCAAACTGAGAGACAAATTTTATGACATTGGAATGGTGGTCAACATAAGGTATTTGGAGAATTTGAACGAAACAATAGATTTTACCATCATCCTAAAAAGATATTGTTATTACTTCAATGCCGAGAAAAGTCAAGAAAATCGCTAAAGTAACACTACAAGCTGAAGCTTCTGCAGTACTGCAATTTAGAAATGACGAAACGTCTATATCCTCCTGTCCTTGCTCAGTCAGGAGAGTTTAATTCTCGGCCATGGGGATGGGAATGCACAGGCAACGGCCTTGATAACCGCATCGGAATAAAATACGTGGGTAGGAATGGGAAGGGAGGAGTGGGGTACCGGACCCCGAAGTAGTGGGTTTGGCTTTACCAACCCATGACGAGGGCCGAACCAACTGTGGTTGTCTTGGTAAAATGTCTAGTCAGACATTTTATTATACCCTAACAACTAATTTTAAACGGCACGTTGGCCAAACAACACAAAAAAAGGCATAATAGTTAGCATCTTGAGTTAAAGTGATATTGGTATGCTATCTAAGTCAGTAGCAAAGGAATGTGACGCTTAGCGTCCTCAATCTCTTTCTACTCTTTGTCAACAGCAACCCACTATCGTTATATATGTGTTAGTCAACTCCTTCCCTTCAATACTTACAGATAAAAAAAAAATCTGCACACCGAAACAAAAGTTAAAACAAAAACAAAAATATCAAATAAAACAACACCAATGGTTCAGATAAAAAAGATTCTCCTTTTTTTTCTAGTTTTTTACAATCACTCTTTATTATAATGTTTAAACACACAACAAAAAAATAAATAAGAACCCTGATTTTACACAATCAAAAACACAAAAAACTTATATTTCACTACTCAAAATAAACTATGACCACTCGTGGGTCTCACCAAAAACTGACAGTCTTCCCAAAACTCCACACGCGGTTATTTTTTTTTCTAATTTTTCATCAGTTGGTTGAAAGGGGAAAAAAAGTTTTATTTTTTTGTAATTAAATTGAAAACCTCAACCAATTTACGAAATCAAATTACCGCGCACAGTAAAAAAAAATTGCATTATCGGGAAATTTGGCACAACCCCGGATGCAGGTTTTCATTTATTGCATCGGTCATGCCATTTACGTATGCACAAGTATATAGGGAAAAAAATTACATTCCCATATGTGCATAAACGACGTAATCCAATTACGTTCATGAACATATTTTAGCTCATTTAACCTTGGTACATAAAATATTGTAACGAGAGTGAATTATGTTACCTCTAGTTAAATGAAACCTAAAAGGAAATGTAAAAATCAAAACATGACGGTAACGTTGAATTGGAAATAGTTGGAGATATCGTCTTCGAGGTCATGTTATTACGGGATAGATGAATTGGGATTGGCAAGTAACAGAATTAGATATAATTCCGTTACAGCGTGTGGAAAACCCAATCCATGAGATGAAAAGAGATCTCATGCTCTATTTAGCTGGGACGTGGTTCTGGGATTCAGTATTTAGATAGCTCAACGTGGCGGACGCACCACACCCTGAGATAGTCTCAAAGCCAGGCACTTAACCTAGTTATTACTACCTAATTAATAAATCTACTATTATATACCTACATGTATTACGAGATAATCTTCCTTATGTACATCGGTACTTGCAATTCAAGTAGGGCATTGAGAATACAGTCCCATCTGGCCGAATTGAACGCATTTTTAATATCCAGCGTAACCACGGCACAATACTTTTTAGAACCGTCCTTCTATCCTCTACCTTGTGTTGCTTCCTTTGCGACTTTAACGACGTGTTGAATGGCGTAATTGTCGATCGGGCCTTTCTAAATCCATACTGGCTTTCGGCGAGGTCTCCGGCCCCTTTCACAGCGTTCTCCAATCGATTATAGATTATGCGCACTTTGCCAGCCGTATCCAACATGCACAACGGTCGGTATGCGGATGGCTCTCCAGAAGGCTTATTTGCCTTCGGCAACAGAACCAGCCGCTGCCTCTTCCATCGATCCGGGAATACCCCCTCCCTCAGACATGAGTTGTAGACTTCTCTGAAGACATCAAGTCTAGCTCGAATGGCGGCCTTTAATGCAATATTTGGAATATTGTCAGGCCCAGGAGCTTTTGAATTCGCAAATCGTTGATATGCATCTATCAGCTCTTCTGTGGATACCAAGGGAACTTCTTCCACGCCAGGTATTACATCAATGGCGTTAATCAGATCATTTTGCTGCGGGAATAAGGCGGTAACAATTCTGTTCAGTATCATTGGGCAAGTGGGAGGTGAAGCATTTGCGTTTCTCTTTCTGAGCCTATTCATGACAATTTTGTAGGGTCTCCCCCACGGGTCATGGTCCACTTCTTCGCACAGATCTTTCCAGAATTCACGCTTACTCGCCTTAATTGCCTGTTTAAGCTGTTTTCGAGCATCCAAGTACTTCTCGCGCAAGCTAGGGTAGGGCTCCCTACCCCAGGCACGTTGATGTTTTCTCCTTGCATGGTGACACAACCGGCGCAGTTGTGCAATTCGTTCAGTCCACCAGTATGCTGGTTGACGGTGACTATTTAATAGTCTTTCTACCATAGTTTTAGAAGAGGCATCCGTGATCATATATTCATTATCTGCGCTGCTTTTGCATTGGCAGTCCCCAGGAGGTTCGGCTTTGCAAGAACTAGATTAAATAGATCTTCATCGAAGGTACTTGCCCTCCAACCCGCTGGTTTCCTTTGAAGTTTTGTACGTCTATCTTCCATTGCCAGTTTTATTTCAAAAATAATGGCTTGGTGGTCGCTATGTGTGTAGAGTTAACTAACTTTCCATGTGGTCACCAAACGCATCAAATAACTGCTGAAGAACGTCAGATCAATTACTGAGGAGGCACCACCTTTACGAAAAGTCGGTGCATCACCATTATTGAGAAGCACAACGTCTATGGAGGAGAATGCCTCGAGCAGTGCCACACCTCTTCCATTCGTATTTTTACTTCCCCATTCCGTTGCCCAGGCATTGAAATCACCAGCAATGATGACAGGATTTCGCAACCGAGCATCAGCAATCAATCGGTCCAAGTAATGCTTAAACTCTTCTATTGTGGCACTAGGTGGTGCATAGCAGTTGTAGATGTGCACGTCATCAACTTTCGCTCTCACAAATCCTGCGTTTGAATTATTAGCCCTCTCCATTGCCCGTCTGCCACAAACCCATATTGCGGCTTTACCTGTTGCATCAGTTGTCCAGTTACACCCTTCCATATTTAGGTATTGTTCGCACAGAATTGCGACATCAACTTTCGCTTCATGCACTCATTGTACTAATACATCCTGTGCAGCCTCACAATGGTTTAGATTTAGCTGGAGGAATTTCAATGACGCTGAACTTTTTTCAAGGCCTCCACATAAGCTATGCATCTACTGCTGCCTGCTATATGGTTACGGTTCGTCTTGGTTTGGCAAAGCACACAATTTGCTTCTTCCTTACACTCTTTTACTCGATGACCATCTCTTCCGCATTTGTAACAAAGGCGAGAGCGATCTACGTCACACCTATCTGATTTGGCTATATGTCCATACTGCCAGCACTTGCAACATTTTAGGACTAGACCTATAGAGTTGCCGAAATAGAGAAGCGATGACTGGATTAACATAAAAAGCTGATACTCCTTATATTTAAGGTGATTGGAAGGATGCGTTAAACCAATAAAATTATGTCTTCTTCATTTTCATGGGGATAAATAAGAAATAAGAAAGTTGCTTATCCATACTAACAAACTAATTAATTTTTCACAAACCATGAATGGTAAAAAAAATATTAATGGGGATTAGAAAACTGGTAATTGGTAATTATAGAAGAAGAAAAAACCGAACTGGGGTACGTTGTATAACGGCAGTTTGCTCTTGTAGTTCTTCTATTATTAGAACCTATAACAAATCCTTAACCTGTAGAATTAGAGAACCTCGTAGGATCAGGATACCTAGTCAGTTCGGTCACCGAATCTGGTCTCAGGTTAATACAATTCTTGGGCGATTAAGTGATAATCGAATGCAGTAGTAGTAGTGCATGTGCTCGAGTCATTCAGTTGCTGCGTCGTCAAAGGAATGTATTAACTATGGACTTGGACATACTAAATTGCATGCAGTATGTTATAGGATACCAGCTTAACAGCTGCCCTACGTTGTAAAATATCATATCATATCATATCATATCATTATATACCTACATGTATTATTTCCTAATAATTTTGAAGATTGTAAAAAAAAAAAATTTTGTTTCAACTAATTTACATATTTTGGCAAAGGGTTCATCAATTTTCTTATATCTTATTATTTAGATGAACCAACTTCTAACGCATACCAATTATTTGGACGTTATTTATTAAGCAGCATGCATCGACGTTACTACCAATCGGGATCTCTTGATGGTTATCCCTTGGTCGAATACGCACAGAAACATCACACATACTCTTGACATCCAATTATTTAATGTTGCCTCTTGGACCGATTTTAAACTTGGCGCAGTGCAGTAGCGTTGGCGCAGTGGAATGACTTTACGCGCAATAACAAAGATGTTGATGGTTCTGATGCTTTTACGACTTTTAGCGAGATAGGCTCATGTGACCTCACAGATGCTGTTGTAGTTCCAGGGACATCGGGACTGGATAGTGCGAATTTGATGATACTGGTTGCCTGTATTAATGGTTTGTGCTCAAATATATAACGCATTTGTTTGTTAAGCTTAAGTCATCCAGATACACGACATTATTTGCTTTGTTTATGTAGTTTTACTTTATCTCACAAGTAGGCACCGTCATATTTTAGTCAGACTTCATATATTGGCCTTTTTTATTGGAACAGTATGTTTTTTATATCATTACAGTTGTCCCCCTGTGGAACTTTTGACGATTTTATCTGGTTTACGTCCCAAAAATTTTGAACATTGAACCACAATAGTCCTCTTGTTTGCTTTAAAGACTGTGGCTCTGCTCGTCATCCGACAGTGAATATTGCATTTCGGTGTGCTGCTGTGCAAAGGTGATTTTTGACTGCGGTCTTTGGTAGCCTTGGAGTCTGGATATTATAGATTCAACTTATAATGAAGTTAGAATTTAATTTGAATTATAGATGGAAGATCTGCAAGAATCGCAACAATCAGTTTCGAACTTAATGAGATTATTGATTTGAAAAAATCAGTCATCTCATCAGGCCGCGGCGACTAACGTTGATATTTTTACATAGGAATATTGTCTATATATAGAACAATACCATGTAGTTGTACTATACTAGCGAATTACTGCATAGCGTACGAAATTCGATTCTTTCATATTCTCCATCTATACTTCATTTTTACCAATTAACTTTTCGTTGTGTACGAATTACTTTTTTATATTTTTACGTTGTTGTTGTATTGTAATGGTTTTGTTGTGATTGTTCCGTACATTGGTCTATTTCAGTACATCTCGAATTAAAAAGAACCAATTAAATAGACAAATGTACGGAACAATCACAACAAAACCATTACAATACAACAACAACGTAAAAATATTATAATGAAGTGTTAACTTGTCATCATTATTTCACTCGTTATCACTGGTGTGGTTGCTTTAGTTGCTGTGATCCGCGATGCTTTTGAACAGTGTGATATTAGTGCGTTTTGATGGTTCAGCCGTTGTTAATTTGGGTGGATCCTTTCTCCTGGTCTGCTGGTTCCTGCTGTTCTTAAAAATTGATATACACGACTCGAAAATTCCAAAAAATGTTTACAATAACGCTGTCCAGAAGTTCAACAATTTTAATTGTTTAATAATTCTAACCATTTTTTACTTAAGTCTAATTAGTCTGCAAACCGCACACTTGCTTAAACAAATGCCAGTGAAATTCTGCTAAAAATCTAAAAGCTTTGTGCAAACATTAATATATCCATTTATATCAAACGCCAATATCATAATTTAAATCCTCTCCACAAAAAATATGCTTATAGCCATATAGTTTTATGTTAAAATTGTTTAACATCATTTCTATCAAAACCAAATATAGTTGTTGTACACATCAACCGAAAAAACCGGGGGTGTCCGAATCAAAATTCCAATTATATGTTTCACAAAAAAAAAAAACAGTTTTTAATCAATTGTTACCCGGTTACACATAAAACCAAAATTTTTTAATTCGTTTTATTTTATTTGTTCTATAGGGAAAATTCTGAATTCAATGTTTGCTGTAGAAATTATATCCCGAAAACTGAACAAACAACCCAAAAAAATAAAAATTTAAATAAATTAACAAATCATTACTTTGAAGTTTAAACAAAACTACCAAACTATAACGCGGAAATAAAAAAAATATTTTTTAGACCAATATGCAAATATAAATGGAAATATAAAATTTGCTCAAATTTTTTTGTGTTTGCATATGTTTTTGATAACACATTTATTTTTTTTATTTTTATTCAAATATTAAAAGCTACACGGAAAAAAATAATTAGGGCCACATTTCTATAAAAAATCGGAGCCCACGGAATAGTGGCTTGTAATCGGAAAGAATACTAAAAAATATTATGAACTGATTATTATGACAAATAGTAACGGTAGTGACATATTTATATTAAGTTTACCATACATATAGATAAATGTACTATAATATAAAAACTCAATTACCATTAGGCAAAGTAAGAGGGTCAATAATAATAGGATTTTCTGCTATATTATTTCGTATTCTCTCCAATATAGTAATGTGGGATTAGTAATAGTTATAGGTGTGTGTCCTATAACCCATTACATCAATTCACATATTTATTGCAGGGATTACTATTAATATAGTCGTAGTTATTATATAAAACTCATTTCAGCACTTTTTTACATTAATTATTTCTTTATTATTTTAAATTAACTTTCACATAATAGATAGCTAAAACTAATTAATTAGTAAGTAAATTAGTAATCAACTAAAAATTACAATCAGTTTCCAATTGAAGATTGTGGTTTTCAATGAAACGATTTATTATCACATTCACATATGGAACACTGAAGATATTTGATTCAAACCAAATTGCGGCATCTGTCTGGGAGCGTCCATCTGTCTGTAGTGAAAAAAGGTTACATGTTATAAAACTTTAATATTTCAATCATGTAAATTTTATACTTACAATTTACAATATTCTTGCTTTCAACAAAAACAACAGAAACGAAATAGATACGAAAGTAAATCCTGTAACTGGGTGTCCATTTTCATATTCTGTGAAGGAATAGACATAAAATTGGTGTAGTAGCTTAAATTAGAATGTTAATGTAAAATGCTGCCATTTTAAATTTATTTTAACAATTTGTAAATAACTCTTTAATCAAATAATAATCACATACACTTACCAATTAATAATAAAAACGTGTTCGAACATCCCAGTTTCCACCAAAATATAATATACACTATAAGGATAATAAGACACTAACTAAAATTTATAAAAATACCCAACTTTAAACACAAGTCAATACCGTGCACTATGAAGAAGACTGAATGACTGAAAAAAAAAATAAACTTGCGAAGTACAGCAAAAAAAAAAATTAAGTGTCACATGATGAAACGGATAAAATCCTATATATGTACCATTGGTTGTAAGAACTAGTCCTATGCTACATAATAAAATATTTATATTATAGCTCAAATTACCATATGGTACATAATACTATGCAAAAAGGAAAGATCCCTACGAAAATAGCAACATTTGTGAAAATTATTGCACAAAATACTATAATTTTTTTCCTATATCCCAATAGGAGAAAACCTGGTAAATTTTTTTTTCCGTGTAAATCCCAAAAAAAATTTAAAATTTATTATTTGACGTTAATTAACACCACCGACATAGGCAATGGAACCCAACTCTTAATCGCTTATCGTTTACAAGTCCAGAGGGTGTTGCGTTGTATATATGACTGAAGCTTTGATTGTATCATAAATATGAGAAAACAGTGTTGTCCAAAGTGTATGCAAATGCGGTCAAACGTATTGTATTGTGCCACATTTTTAAAGCAAAGCCTACATTACCCTTTTCATATGGAAAGCCACAAAGGCTAGAAATTGTAAGAGACCCTTCATCTGTAATGATTTTGAACCGGAATTTCAACAATTTTTGCGACCTTACTGGTTTTGCACGGCTAAAATGTATACTCGCTGATTCTGTATGCAGTCTTTGTTTTGGCTGCAATTATTTCATTGTTTATCTTGCTGTATACTACTACAGCAGATGCTTCATTAGAGGCGTCACAGAAACCAAGTAGTTCAATCTTAGCACCACTGGTGTACTTTAACCAACGATCAATTCCAATCGTCTGTACGTGTGACAATTCTAGTTAGTAGTTTAACCAAAATTTAGAGATTGTCGTCGTCGTATCCTACAGCGAGAAACCCATGCATCTTGAAGTTGGATTATTGAATGAATAAATGACAGAGTCCTGCCCTAGGTGGTCATATTCCAGACTTTCTTCCAAAAATCATTTAATAATCCCATTTCCATCCAACATACCCAATACCATCAAGATCGGTTAAGAATTGAACGAGTTGCGTCCCAGTGGCACTATTCTGGTAATTCCCCGGGAATAGGGAACTGGGGAAAGAATTTACATATAAATTATATTTAAATAATTTTTTTCTGGCATACTAAGGTAAAAAGTTAGTGGCAATTTTTTCGAAAACAAAATAAAATGAGGAATAACTTTCCCTGATAATTTCGATATGGAAAAATTATTCCCAATTTACTAGAAAAGAAATAAATTTGTGTATATAAATATATTAAAACTATAAAATAAGATTAACCTCGGAAAAATTGGCTTATAAAATTTGCACTACTTGATTTCTCTTATATATTTATTGCTCGATGGTTAGATCGAGCGTCCGTTTAATCGGGGTCCGTTAAATCGAGGGTTTACTGTAATATGTAATTGTTAAAATTTAAGCGTTCAAGCGCTCAAACTTTGACTTGAACCTTTGTTCTTGGCAAGCCACGTGGTTGTGTTCTGCTGCTTCGGTGACAAATATGGCCAATTTTTCTGAATCTATTAATGCCCGCAACATGCTGAAACCCGTTGTAAATATTATGTACTTTTACTAGAGCTATTGCTTACAGTACTGGGTCGTAATCCTTGTGGAACATTGATATGTTGAGTTTTGCATAATTGTTCTGCTGTTTTGGATTGCCGTTGGGTATAGCAAAGTATGGTGAGCTGCTCTTACACCAATAATAAATGGGTTTAGTGCTTCACTTGCTGTCGTAAGGCTCTTGTTGGGACAATTTCTACACAAATTGTACTACATGAACATTTAATTATTTTCGGAATGGCTCATACATTTAAAATGTGGACATGCTTCGGTTCTATGGACAGCACATACGCAAATGCAAATTGGGCATCTTGTTGTTCTAACTATTGGTTGCATTTTTGCAGTATACTCAGAGAAAAACTTGGGTTAAGGAGAAGCAAATATCTGAGTTTATTTTTCCAAAATCTTGGTGATTTTCGATCAACCAAATCTGTTAGTTAAAAAAACGAACAAGATCTGAGTTGAATAAAATTTTAATTTATAATAACTAAATCGTGGTTATTTAATTTTTAACTAAGTTAATATAACCAAAAACATATGGTTAATATAATGGATAGAAATGGAAAATAATTGGTAACAGTGACTAACTGGTTTGTTAAATTAACCAAGGGAAAAAATTATTTTACTAATGACTTGTTAATTCTACCAAATTTTCTTAGTAAATGTAACAAAAATGGCAGTAAATGTTGCAAAAGTTTTAGGTTGAATACATTACATCATGGTTTCCAAACCAACACCTTCTTTATATTAAAAAATTCGGTCTTCTCATCAGACTGCAGTGATCAAACTACAAAAATATTGAAAATACTTTGAACTTACATTCAAAGTATAATCACAATGCTTTAGCGAATTTTATTGATTCGCTACAATTTAAGTCTTAGTTTATATGTCAAAACTTATAGGCCAAAATAACTAATTAAGATAAACTTGGTTAGTTATAAGAAGAATATTGTTCACCTAACAAAATTCTTTTTTGGTTAAATTAACCAAAACTATGTACCAACTTTTATGAGTGATTTCCGGTTATCCATTTCCAAACACTACCGATAGTCCTGATTGGGCGTTCATTGTATTGTTAGGCACGCACTGATGTGTATCAGTTTAAAATTGTCTTTCCGTACTAATTGATGTTATTTGTGCAGTATTTCGATGAGTACCGAGCTTGGTACCGAAATTCAGGATTGAATGCTACTCTTATGAACAATTTTTCCGATTTTGTGAGGATGATGGTATTCCGGTTTTCCATTACCGCTTCAGGATCGTACATGTTAGTGCATTTTGATCCTAACATTTTATTGTGCCTTATGTTAATTATCTGCCCATAGATTGGCAAAGTATTATGGGTTAACGTTTTTTGTTATGAAGTTTTTAAGTCTTTCCCCTGTTTAGTTTTTAGACTGATCAAATTTTCGTCTTGAATTTGTTCTACATGTTCGGGATCCGCATGATGAACTATTCCAAAGTAGAGCTCTATGGGGTTTTTTCAGAATAATTTGGAATGGGAATGGGAACCTTTCACTAATGTATTAATTTTCCAACTCATTTTCGGAATGTATATAGTGGATTTCGATGTTTTGGTCTCTGTTCTTCTGAGCATTTCGATGTGCATGACGATGAACGGATAATATTTTTTTTTCTTATTAAGTTTCGTTCGTAATGTCTAATTGAACAAACGTTTGTTTCTCGTTAGTCACGTGGTTTTCCTTAGTTTCATCTAAGGTTCGAGAAGGAAAATTTATTTTTCATCCTTCCTGGGAGAGTACTGCACCAAAGTTGGAAGCATCGGTAGTGAGTTCGAATTTTTTTTTAAAAGTTTGCAAACGAGGATATTACATCGTTTGGGACGAGAGAGTGTTTTATTTTATTGAAGGCATTTATTTCTGCCTCAGTAAATTTCATCTGTTTAGCTTTACATATGATTTTGGACACGTGTCCGTCTTCCTCTATTAAACGCGAAGTTAGAGGCTTGCGACTGAACCTGTGATAAAATCCTTTCATGCCTAGGATCTGAGCTCTTTCACATTTCTGGGAACACGATAGTTAGCTAACGCTTTTTTTGTGTTTCGGATTAATGTTTATCCCAGCTTGCGAAATGACTAAACCTTGAAATTTTACCTCCTCCCTTAAAAAATCGCACTTGTCAAGTTATATCTTCATTTTGGCGTCTTCAAGATCTTTGAAAATTATTTTCATATTTTTGACGTGATCGTCTCTTGTTTTGCCGAATATGATGATGTCATCGATGCACACTTAGCTCCGTTTCCCGATGTAATCACGAAGTATGTCATCGAGATTGAGTCGAACGATGGAAGAGGCTTTTTTGAGGCCGAATGGGAGCCGTGTAAATTCGCAATTTCCATGGTCTACAGAAAACGCGGTTTTCTCTATATCGGAACTCTCTATATAGTGAGTGGAATTTGGTGAAATTCACTATTCAAAAATGAGTGTTTACACCCAGATTTAACAAAATGTCATCCATCGAAAATCGAATTTAATTTAATTATGGTACTTTTTTCTCCCGACGCGTTCTTCAACCTCGTTTTTTTTTTTTAAACATACGGGGTAAGGTTAGTTTCTCTTCGAAATCAGCAAAGAGTCGGCGACAGTTGCCAATTAAACTATTTAACTCCCTTTTTTGTTCTTGGTTAAAATGGAAATCACGAAGGATTATATTGGTGACCGAACTAGATAAGTGTTGTTTTAATGGAATTTTGGTGTTCGGATATAAAACAATCGTCATGAATCCTTCACTGGTGTGGATTGCTCGTCGCGTTTGTTTTAGACTATCATTGCCTTTTACACTGTCAAACGATTATAGATTTAGTAGGATGAAGCATTTCAATTTTGCCTCTGGTTCAAATAGATCCGTGCATGATGGGTAATCCTCATGCCTTAATGGTTTTTCGTTATCAACAGGATTTCGGACATATTGTGCTTTTGTATAATTTTTATTTGACCCCATGCAAATTATAAGAACTTTAATTACTTTCCGCCCTCATAAATCTAAACAACTAGCGTCATCTATAAGTTCGTATAGTGTTCCTGTTCTTCACCATAACTATTATCCTCGATCTTTAGTTCGTGGTGGGATTTTCTTGGATACCAGTGTATTCTGCAGGAATGACTGGTCCTATTGTGACTCATTTGGTTCTGGTAATATATTAGCTCAAATGTGAGTGACGTGAGTACCCCCCCAGCTACCTTTTGTCTTTTTAGACGTCTATTTTTGTATGTTTTACTTCCAATAAAAACTTTAAATTTTATGAGAACTTCTAGTTCAATTGGTATAGATTACGATCATACTTAAAATTGAGAAATGTTACAAATTGGACGAACGTGGAAAAAATAATTAATCACTCAAATTAAAATATTTTTTCTTCACTCACATAATGGGTAATTTGGCAGATTGATGAGTTTGTCCAGATTGGAAAGGTCTTTTGATCGGGATTGGAAAGCTTTGAGGTCTATTTTGGAATCCATGTGGTCTATTCTGGTAGCTGACTGGTTGTCGAATTAATGGATTGCCAATCCTTTGGCACCGGTTTAGGTAAAGGATTGATTTTAGGTAATTTGGATATTGGTTTAGGAATGGTTTCGGAAAAGTTTGTGGTATTTGTGGTGGTATTTAGTATTGTGAATTTCTCATATAAACGCCACTGAGAGATCTGGTGGGACATCTCCTGCTCAGAAGTCGAAGTCGATCACCTTTGAGACCCCATGAAAAATATATCGTTTGGATTATCGTGTGGATACCATTCCGTCACACCATTTATGGTTTCCTGACTTATATTTCACTCACTTTTTGTAGTAACCGAGTAAGAAAATACCAAGTTTCTAAATTAAACAAGAGATTTGGTTTATCTAGCTCAGAATTTTGTGTTAAAACAACCAAATTAATTTAATTAAATATTTGGTAGTAATATATTTTCTTAGTGATGATTTTTTTTGTTGTGTTTGAAAATAGTGGCGGATAGTTTGAGGAAAACTTTCAAAGATGTTACAATTAGAACAAGAAGAGAAGTTTTCAAAAGGTTCCAGAATTGCTGTTACCACAATACAAAACATACAATGGCACAAACTGAAGATAGCTTACATTCCTAATATTTTAAGGATTGTTTGTTCTCTTGTAAATGAGCTTAAAGCTTAAATGTAATGTGCAGTTTCACCCAAGACGTTATTGAAAACAATCAAATAAATAAAAAATCAACAAGTTAAATTCACCTTGCGAAATTTATTTAATTTCCTCGATTCTTCAGGGGGATTTATTTGCTCTAATAAAGCTCAATCCAGTTCAGTTGAACTGTTACGAGGTTTCAAAATGAAACTTCAAACAAAATTAGGTATCTTTCCTTTCTTAATGACCAAGGACTAACAGTTCTTTTCAAATTTGCCCCTAAACGATCGCTGAGACTAAAAGGAACGATCTGAAAGTAGAATAAAATATAAATTCGTGAACTATCTTCCTCTCCAAAATATTCTCACTGTACGTTCATAGTGAATCGAATTCTAATATTTCTGCCTGATTGGGTAAATTTAATTGGTTGGGTGGTCAATGCGGAATGTCCATTTTTGCCCCAATATTATTTTTATATTTTTTTGTACCAACAATAATATTAGAACACCATTATACCGAAGCACATTCTCCAATAGAAATTCTAATTACCATTGTATTATCCCATCATCATCATCAATATGGTACAACTTAATATATCGATGTAGTACAATAAAAATCTTTTGATAATCCAAATAAGCCTTATCTATTATTTTATTATTTCACCTTAACTAGCTCAGTGATACGAGAGACGAGCAGTAAAGCAATAAGACAACATTCAATTATATAAAAGTAAGACCAGTATGCCAACACCGCATATATCTATATACAGTATCTACTGGTATATACGAGTGTCAACAAACAATAGCGGATATACAACAACAACATAAGGTATCGAACAACAATAATCTCTGATAACAAATTGAATTATCCTTTCAATCCATTTTAGATTTTCTATATTTTCTCGACTTCCTACATATATCCTTTTTATGTTACACACCAATCCCATACCGAACGACTAGAAAATATCGGACAACTGTATTGTATTGCGAGGAGTAATTTTCATTTTCGTCGTTTCGTTCTTATGTCGATATTCATTATGTACTGGATATTTGTGGGGTTAGGATAAAACTCGTACGTGCATAGTATTTATATACATAATATTCATGACATTCAACAAATTCGTGTATATAAAGCAGAATAACCAGAAAATTTTAAAGTTTTATTTGTTTGGTCCACAAACTTCAACTTTCTCTTAGCTACCATCCTATAATAAATTAATATTCTTATTATTTATATCATCTTGGGCTTTCGTTTCTTGTATATTCCATTCAATTTGCACCATAAAATTTTTTTTACAAATTCTGTTATCGTAAAATGAATTACAAAATCTAATCTAATGTACGAACCATTTCAATTAACTGGGAGTTCCTTGCGAAATTTGCTGAAAATCTGTGTACCGAAAATAGCAGATTCAATTTTCAAAAAATTGGTATTTACTAAAACAAAAAAAATTAGGCAATTTAGATAAATTTAATGATTAAATTTCCAACCAAAAAAAGTTGACCTTGTTAGCTTTATGAAACTGAAGCAGAAATAAAGTGTTTTGGTAATATATATAAGACAGTTTTACCAAAAGTAACATACATTTATTTTTTCGCTTTGAAAATCAACTGTGGCGTATTCGTGATCTATCTATAAATTCGTGGTAAAACAAAGTCGGATGTCATCGGCCACAACAAAATTTAATCCCAGTAGTACAAATCAGCGCACAAAGCGCGCATAAACTGCATATAATTAGAGCGCTCAACTTTTACTTCAAATTGATGCACCTAATTCCATGCTATTCGTTTTATTGTCGACCGAAAACTCGGCTTTGTTTCCCCTAAAAATTAATTTATCTCTCTTTCATTTCGATTTGAGTTTAATGTGTAACTGTTAACCGTTGGTTTACCAGAAAATAATATTTTTCTAACGTATTTTGTTGTATCAAAACCAAACACAATCATATATTATTGATTGTGTTTGGTTTTGGTTGTGTATACTTACTTTATATGTTATCCATGTATTTCCATCTGAAAAACATTAACAAACATCGTCATACGTATGCATTGAATATGTTTCAAATCAACGCACATCTATTACCTTCAGCTGAAATCTGAAGACTGATAGAAATTAAATAATAATTATTGAAATGAAATTGATAAACAAAAACAAGAGATTAGGTGGGGGTAAAAATGCAGTGCATAGAAGAAACCGAAGTAAATTTATTTGTTTTCTCGCTTCGACGTGTGCAAATGTTTCTATCTATTTCATTCTGCTATCAGCGTTTGTTTGCTGGGATATGATGAAATACGTGCAAAATCATTTACTGTCATACATTCGCATGTAGTGTTTTTGGTCGATGTTACCCCAACAGCAAAAAATTACCATTAACATTGCTGTATTATAGAATTTGGAACATCTAGTGTCAACTAACGATATTACATACTATTACAGTTGGCCAATAGTTTCTAGCCGAATGTAAAGAAACGTCGATAATGCAGATAGTGTTCTTCCTATCTCAGCCGAAAAGAAAATATGTTCCCAGCATGTAGTTTTTCCGATGTGTGGAAAAAACAGCTCCAACTGTAGACTAAATTCCGTACTACAAATTTTCAAAAACTCAAAAAACCCAAATTTTGAGTAAAAATTATTTTCTTTCTCTTTCTGGTTTGTATTTTTTTTTTTTTTTGATGTTTCATTAGATTAGTTTTGTATCTTCAGTTTCATGTGAAACTTCGACGAATGGACATGTGACTTCGTCATATCATTGCGATCATCGAGCAATAAATATATAAGAGGAATCAAGTAGTGCAAATTTTATAAGTCAATTTTTCCGAGGTTAATCTTATTTTATATGTTTATTAGATTTATATACACAAATTTAATTTTTTTCTATATTTAATCCATATATACGTATTTTATAAACATATCGGAATAGTTATTTTATAGTTCATTGTTCTTGTTAGGCTTATACAGATTGCCAAAAGTAAAATAGATTAGCCTCGGAATCTCTACATGAGTCCTCTTAATTATATTTTGCTTTGTGTCGCGATCTAACAGGTAATAATATTGAATATCAACAAAGTCGTTGAAGTAAGTTTCCTCGCTAAAGTGTAGTCATCCCGAAAAAATTGCCTTAATATCATAAAGCAAAGTTATACATAGACAGGGCAACTTTCTGGAGCCTATACTAGAGATAAATATGTGTAGTGACATATAAACGGCGATATAGGCCCTGGTCATACCTACTAACCCTGGGCAAAACAGGCGCATATCATGACCATAAGATATAAATTTAAAAAAAATATTGTTAATCGTATTAATACAAAATCTTAAATTTTCTAGATTCATTTCGGAAAAATGAACCGCGAAAGAGTAGGCAATGCTTCGGCCTCAGAACTGATGTCAGGGATTGAAAAAAAAACATGAATTAAAAATTTCTTTAATTTCAAAATAAAACCACAACGTAAAAAGTACTATGGTAATCTGCTCTAGTATCATGCAGAAAAGTGAAATGGAAAAATATATGGAATAAATCCGTATTTCCTACGAAATTCCATCTAGTTTCTAATACATTTTTTTTTCTTTTTAGTCAGGATTTACTTCGACACTAGAATTTTCGTGACACTTTTCTTTGCCGAGGAGTATTTTCATGTACTTTACATATAGTTCTTTCCATAGAGTGTGGCTAAAAAAAAATAAAAAAGTTTAAACTCAAAACGTTATCTAAAACACTAAACTATATTTAATATTCGGAAGAATTCATTTAAAAAAAGGGAAACTACCGGTGTGAAGTATTTATCGTTAATGAAAATTGTAGCTACACTTTTTAATGAAAAGTGTAGACTCAAAATGTGTGGCTACACAAATTATCAAAAAGTATAGATAGAAAAGAAAAAAAAGTAAGAAACCCGAAATACGAAATTAAAATTATTTATTAAAAATAAAAAATAAATATTGAGAAACACAGTAATACAAAAATTAGTTTATATGGGTGACGGTCTCTTTATCGTAAACAATTTATCGTGTTTCAATTTAACGTAAACATTTAATCGTAGAACGGTTTATCGTGGACACAATTTACCGGGGACACAATTTATCGTGGGACAATTTATAATAGAACAGTTTTTGGTGGACAATTTATCGTAGAAAGGTTTTATGCGTGGAATCAACAAATTAGTGGGGTTCTTTAATGATTTTTGGAAGAAGTTCTGGAATATTGCCATGTGGGACGGAACTCGGTAGTTTCTTAACCGATTATGATGGGATTGGGTAATTTGGATGGAAATGGGATTATTGAATGATTTTGGGAAGAAGTTCTAGAATATGTCCATGTGGGACGGAACTCGGTAGTTTCCTAATCAATTATGATGGGATTGGGTATGTTGGATGGAAATGGGATTATTGAATGATTTTTAGAAGAAGTTCTGGAATATGGCCATGTGGGACGTAACTCGGTAGTTTCTTAACCGATTATGACGGGATTGGGTTTGTTAGATGGAAATGGGATTATTGAATGATTTTTGGAAGAAGTTGGGGGATATGGCCATGTGGGACGGAACTCGGTAGTTTCTTAACCGATTATAATGGGATTGGGTAATTTGGATGGAAATGGGATTATTGAATGATTTTTGGAAGAAGTTCTGGAATATGGCCATGTGGGACGGAACTCGGTAGTTTCTCAGGCGATTATGATAGGATTGGGTATGTTGGATGGAAATGGGAGTATTGGATTATTTTTGGAAGAAGTTCTGGAATATGGCCATGTGGGCCGGAACTCGGTAGTTTCTTAACCGATTATGATGGGATTGGGTAATTTGGATGGAAATGGGATTATTGAATGATTTTTGGAAGAAGTTCTTGAATATGGCCATGTGGGACGGAATTTGGTAGTTTCTTAGCCGATTATGATGGGATTGGGTATGTTGGATGGAAATGGGATTATTGAATGATTTTTGGAAGAAGTTCTGGAATATGGCCATGTGGGACGGAACTCGGTAGTTTCTTAACCGATTATGATGGGATTGGGTTTGTTAGATGGAAATGGGATTATTGAATGATTTTTGGAAGAAGTTCTGGAATCAGGGATGGGCGGGTAGATTACGTAAGATAATCTACGTAGTTCTCGACACGTAATCTAGTACGTAGATTACATACCGATTTTTTGCTTTTCAGACGTCGACAACGTAGACAACGTCGACAACTTTGAAAATGATATTAAAAACTAAATTTTTAATTATTTTACGTTAACCGCACTATTAAAATTGATGAATAATTACTTAAATTTAATTCTAACATTTTTACAACCATTTTATAAATTAAAAATAAATTTAAAATCTCTGAACTAGAGGCATCTATCTATGTATCTAAAACTATTGATTATTTCAATAGATTATACGCTTTGCGCGCCATCTTTTATCAAATAGATATATTCCTTTTGTGTTTTACTAACACAATTGTGTGGGTACGGCAAAAGTACCATGTCTAAAAATTTTTATGGTTTTTACTCGCACATTTGTGTGGTTTGTACTTTAATAGAGCCATTTTTTTTTTGGTTGAAAAAGGGATATATGTAAACGAATAGTTTATCTTATCCGAAGATACTACAATAAAGCAAAATTAAATAAAAAATCAGCATAAATCATAAATTAACTAATTATTCGCCGCGTAGTTATGAATAATAGAAGCTTCAAAATTTCATTCGAGCGAAATCACGATAGACTCAAATTTTATTCAAATCCGCAAATATAATATGACTTTTTTTGCTTGTTAAAGAATTTATTTCGATAATGGATAATTATTAATTTATTACGCAATTTACGATACAAATGTTATTTACAGTGTGTTTTAATGATTCATAAATACAGTGCCAGCTTTCAATTAGTAGTAAAGGCAATTTATGCTGAGTTTTATTAGCTGCGTTTTTTAAAAATTTAATTTTTTTAAATTAAATAATTTAGATTTAATAGAAATCTATATATAACCAAAAAAAATTCATCATAAAAAATGTATGGTTTTCTTGTAATATCGTTGTTCTGTAAAGTTCTGTATAATGGAGTAGTTCAGAACTATACAGAATAACGATATTACAAGAAAACCATACAACTTTTATGATGGATTTTTTTGGTTATACATAGATTTCCATTAAATCTAAATTATTTAGGTAATTAAAAAAAAAATAAATTTTTAATTTTAAATTGGACAAATTTGAAAATAGCCATCGCGAACTCTACATCGAGTAAAAAAACGCAGCTATTATAAGTTTCGATAGATGGCGTAAATTAATTTTTCAAGTAGTTCTCGACGTTGTCGACGTAGTCGACGTTGTCGACGAATTGTCGACGTTGTCGACGTTTTCGACGAGTTGTCGACGAAATCATGTAAAAACTAGTAGTCGACGCGTAATCGCCCATCCCTGTCTGGAATATGGCCATGTGGGACGGAACTTGGTAGTTTCTTAGCCAATTATGATGGGATTAGGTATGTTGGATGAAAATGGGATTATTGAATGATTTTTGGAAGAAGTTCTGGAATATGGCCATGTGGGACGGAACTCGGTAGTTTCTTAACCGGGAGGAGCGTAGGTGTCATTAATAGATTCTATATAATCTGCTCCTACGTGCGGCACGCAGTGCGACTCCCACACTCAATTTAATATATTCATAAAAAAATATTAAATTTCATTAATTTTTAAATGAGATTCAATATTTTTTATTAAATTTTTTTTAGCACGTCTTAACGTATTTTTTAAAACTTTTAGTTCGTTTTTATTCTAATAGATGGCGCTAGGTCCAAAATGCTAAGCAAAGGCACATTTTTAGTTCTAAACCATTCCGCTCTTAGTCAAAGTGGCGCTACCGTTGCTCAGACTGTCAAAACAACTTAACTGCGATACTAAAGCTGTTCCAAACTGTTATACGATAAATTGTCCACGATAAACTGTTATACGATAAATTGTTTACGATAAACTGTTCTACGATAAATTGTTCCACGATAAATTGATTCCACGATAAATTGTTTTCACGATAAATTGTTCTACGATAAATTGTTCTACGATAAATTGCTCACGATAACTTGTTCACGATAAACTGACAGTAAATCAGTTTATATACATATTTTATAAAAAAAATTGTTTAAAGTATTTTAATGCAAAAAACCATCGCAACAATGATTGCCAGCGTGGAATTTAGTGTTTTTAACGTGGGATGTTATCTGGAATTTGTAAAAAAAACTCAAGACAATTTGGATGTTGTAATTGGCGATATGGCCCTACACATGGAAACATCTTTGACCAAATTCACTTAAATCTCTAAAAATTCAAAAAATCTTCGCAACGGTTGCCAAGTGTCAAATTTAGTGTTTTTAACTTGGGATGGTGTGTGGAATTTGTGGAATTTAATAATTTTCCACCAACCCGGTCCAAGTGCCGATGCTTTAACCACTGCTCTACTAATATTTCTATATAAAATTTCCTTATAAAATTTCCATACAAAACGTAGATTTCGAGTTTCCGATTTTTTTCAATTTTCCGTTTCCTCCTTAGATTTCTCGAATTTTCTTAGATTTTTTTATATTTTCCAGTTTTTCCTTTTGGGTTCTCCGATTTTTCTTTTTCCTAAACCACCCCATTATTGAGAAGAAAAACCAAAAAAAATAATCATCTAAATCGGTCGAGCCGTTCTCGATTTTTTTACATATTCTAGACACCATCCCGAGTTAAAAACACTAAATTGCACAAGCAGGCTTACCCCGGGTAGTGTACACCGAGCAAAGGTTGTACTGGGTAAAATTATCCGGTGTGCACAGAGTAATAAATAGTTTTTTACTTTGCGTACACTCTTCTTACACTGACATTAGTTTACCAGGGCTGGGATGTTCTAACATCACTATTTTTCGATATTTTATCGTAGTCTACGTCTCTTTCAGCTATAATCAATTTGACTTCTGTTTCGTGTATCAATTATTTCTTCTCTATTGCTATCACAGTCTACTAGAATATATTTGAACTATATCTATTTCACTTATTTTCGTTCTACAATCGAAAAATAATTATTTGGTGATAGAAACACAGTAGAAACATCACAATGTTGCAATCTAGCAGGCTGGTAAATGATATAAAAATTGAAACAGAGATAAATTTTATTCTACAGAAACGAGAAATAAACTTCGATAAATTATCGAAACATGGTGATGTTAGAACATCCCAGCCCAGATTAAAATTTGAAGAACCGAGTATACTCGGTGTAAGCACAGTTCACAAATAAAAACGCAGTGTGCCGAGTAAAATTACCCAGGTTGAATAAAAAAATACGAAGTATTTTTTGACAGTGCGCTCCTTGCTCGGGCTGAATTAAAAAATAGGCCCATTGTTGCGATGAATTTTTAAAGATTTAAATGAAGTTGGCCAAAGATGCAAAGATGCTTAATTCCACACTTGGCGATCATTGTTGCGATGGTTTTTTGAATTAAAATACGTTAAACAATTTTTTTTTTAAATATGTATATAAACTTATTTTTGTATTACTGTGTTTCTCAATATTTATTTTTTATTTTTAATAAATAATTTTAATTAAACCACGAGTTTCGAGTTTCTTACTTTTTTTTCTTTTCTAGCTACAGTTTTTGACAATTTGTACACATTTTGAGTCTACACTTTTCGTAAAAAAGTGTAGCTTCACTTTTTATACCCGGTAGGGAAACTACGTACAAAATTGGAAATGTTTTAAAAATTTTAAAGTTTCAAGTGTCATGGTTTTGGCAATTCAAATGCAAGACTTTATAGTGATGGCTACCTCTGCAAAAAATTTCAGGACACTTTTCAACGTTGAATATTTACAAATGTTGTAAGTTTGTAAATTTTGTTTGAATTATATATTAAATCGAGTCTTCCCAGGTATTTTTTTGGAAAGTGACCTCAAATTATTTCTTGAGATTACCATCACTAGCGCAGCTTTTACAGCAAACAAATACATAGAGAATATTTGATAAACTTTTACGATTTAGTGATATTTGTGGCATTTGGAAAACCATAGTTATGGTTCTTGAAAAACCATATATGACACCACCTACAGAAAATAAATGGAAGGCCGAGAACAAAACCAGAAAATGGTAAGTCTTTGTACTAAAACTATAAAAATTTTCATTCGTTGAGATTGCTAGTAGCAGTTGATGTGTGGTAGTGCTAACGATAATGCTGTTTCCGCTATTCTTCGTTTGGAAAGCCATTTTATGGAAATAAGTTGAACTTATTGGATTGAGTAGAGCACGATTGAATGTTGAATGTGCATTTGGGATAGTTCGCAGCCAATTTCCGATATTGTAAAAACAATTAAAACAGTTCAAGCAACGTGTGCTTTACATAATTTCATAAGATTGGAATATCGACCACATGTTGATGAAAGCAAAGTGGCTTTAGCCTTTATAAGAAGTATAGATTAAATCGAAGAAATCTTACTGACATTCGTTGTCACACGTCAAATACCAGAGCCCTGCCATTTGATGCTGTCGCGGTTAGGGAATATTTAGCCAGTCATTTAACCTCAAGTATTGGACTTGTACCATGCTATAGAACCAAAAATTATACCAACAAATTTTTCTTAAATAAATTGAGAATTATTAAAATTTATAAATTCACTCAAAACTATTTTGTTGATGTATTTTTTTTTAAATCAGAGAATCAAAAGAGACTATAGCCAACGGCCGCGAATTGTCAAAAACTGTGAGGTAAGTAGATAATGCAAGAATTAGTAAACGAAATTCATATTTCGCGAATATCAAACTTCATTTAATCGTCACTACTCGGTAACATTGCAAGTTGTTTTCCAAAATCTAGGAGGAAATGATAATTTTTGTTTGCATTTCATTCTTCTTGCCGTTTAGATGATCAATTTGGATCTGGTCCACTGTTGTGTCCATAATGGTACTGGCCGTCAATTGAAATACTGGCACTATGGTTAATGCTTTCATAAATATCCACAGGATATTCTATGTTCGACATTTGGCTGAAATTTAATACCAGATTAAAAAATATATACGAGTACTGCATAATAGGTGAAATATGATTTTGGTATAATAAAATTGTTTATCGAATGAAAAATTTATATGATGTAAAAGAGGCTTAAAACCTTTCATTTACATTACTTTCGAACCATAACACTTTAAGCGTTGAATTTTTCTAAACTTTGTAATTTTGTATGTTTGATATATTCAAACTATAGTTTTCCCAGGTTTTCCACATGGATGGCTATATGCACTGCTCCTCATCAAGTATCATTTACACAAGTACAAGTAGTTTCGAGCTGTTGATCTTGTCGCTCCATTTGCTCTAGCATTATTTTCAGCTAAGGTACTGTGGTTTATCGGCTCGGCTCAAACTTTGACATTTTATATTTAGCGATAACGTTGGGTTCTAATTGTTTAGAAAGAAAGGCGCATCGACAATAAGTATTTAAACTTTACAATAAGTAACAAAAATTTTCAAATATTTAAAGAGTTCTAACATTGTAAGACAAATACACGTAGCTTAATGCATTAAAGATGTTAAACAACTGCATATTAATTAAAATGAAAGGATAAGTATAACTTTTACGTCTATACAACGTCATCATAATAATGTGAATGTACTAAAACGTTTGGATAAACTGAACAAACAAAAGATTGTTACGATTACGATTTAAAACTTTCAAAGTTAAAACTAACCAGACGTTCGCCAAACAATAAAACAAGTTAAAAATAAGCGAGCGAAAATAAACAATTTGCTATTGTTGTTGTGCGACGAAGAGAAAATTAAACTTTTCAGCAGCAACATAAATAAATCTGTCAACAAATAAAAGTTACATTATTTATTTTTAAACAATTAAATCATAATTTTCAAATCAAATATTTATTTTACCAAAAAAGTTATTTTTAAAGGATCTCAAATGCATTTCTGTAATATAATAAAGCAGCGATGATGATAATGGGACGCCTGTCAATTTACTTTTTATAATACTTTACGGTTATGAGCGTATACATATTTGCAGAAATTAAAAATACAGGATAAATCCATTTTCATTAACACGAAAACGTAAAAACTTAATAATTTATCATGAGAGTTACGAACAAAAAAAAAATACTTTTCAAAACATCCAATTTACAACCAATTAAGGATGTTTGCCCATAACGAGAAATCTGCATACACATAGACAAACATACTATATACGATAATGGAATTATTATCAAAAGATATTATCAAACATAACCACAAAATTGTTTTTCACATGAAAATATGTATGTATATTCTTGTCGTTTAGTAAGTTTTTTATGTTATTTAAATTATGTTTGAACATAAAATGTCACACATTTCGACATTTAAAATAAAAATACTACTTGCTCTTGGTACTGTAGAAAAACAATAGTTTTTTTATTATAACAACTTTATAATATTTTTATAATAAATGACATGACCAAAACCGAGAGAAAAATAAAAAGATGAAGAAATGTTTAGAAAAATTAGAAGGGTGTTTAGAAGCGTCTTGAACATATTTACGTCCCTTAAGCTAGCAGAACCCATACTGCAGAACATTACAAGATTGTATGGATAATTACAAGGCTAATTATAGGCTAATTAAATGCCACATTAAATAATTTTGGGCTCTATCCCTTTTAACTAAAACGCGGGTTCTGCTAGCTTTAGAAAAAAATAGCAAAACCCATATCAAAAAACGATTTAAAAACAATTGAAAAATTAAAGGTTAATTTTAGGCTCATTAAATGCCCTATTTATTTTTTTTATTATATGCTCGTTCTAGGAGAAAAGTAAAGCTTTATCACTGAAAAGCTAATAGAACCCAAATCGTAAATCAGACCAAAAATCAAATTCGAACGCAAAACAAGTTCAATTGAGAACAAATAATTTTAGGCTCATTATGGCCTAATCAAATGCCTCATTAAAAATTTTGGGCTCTACTCGTTCATGTTCAAACTTCAGGTCATTTAATCTAAAGCTAGCAGAACCCAAATCGAAAATCGGACCAAAACCGAAATTAGAACGGGAAACAAGAGCATTTGACATTCAAATAATATTAGGCTATTTTCTTATTAGAAACTTGGCCTTTTTTGACGAATTTGCCAGTCGGAAGGCACCATTTCAAAGCTGTTGACTGGTTTGCATGTCAAACTCGTTCACCCATGTCTCAACACTTGTTATAATACGTTTGATGAATGTGGGGTCAGAATTGACTAGTTCTAGTATAACTTCAGCGACCTTTACGCGATTGAATTTTTGAAGAAAATTCAGGCCTTTCGGAACTAGTCGGACGGCAACGGGTGCCATGCCCAAACAATCATGTACAATGGTACGAATTGATTTGTGAGTCAGAGAAAATGGAGCGGCTATCTCCTTCAAACGAAAATGATGACTTTCTGTCAATATTTCCTTCACTTTATTAATTTTAACTCAGTTGAGGCCGACCTGGGCAAGGCAAATCTTCCACCACATCTCAACCACTTTTGAATGTACAGTAAATACATGCACGAATTTTTGATTAAGTCGATGCACCGTAAGCCTTCAGTAATATTTTAGGCGATTCGGCACACATTCAATTTGAAATACAAAATTTGAGACCAATTTTTTGTTCGAAGTTCTTCGAAATCGATTGCACACTTGAGATGAACAGACACTTGCAACAAACTAACAGATCGCAGTCAAAGTTCACGTTACGATAGTGGCCAGTTGAGCCAACTTAGCGACAGAAATATTTTTACAATCTCTTTAAACGGACTTTTTATATGATCATTTGTCGTCACTTTTTTGACAGAATGTAGAAGCCAAAAATTTAGAATTTTAAAAATTATTAATTTTATTTAATTAACGTTTTACTAAAATTCTTTTTTGTAGATTATTGGGAAATAAATTTTTATGCTTCCATGTATTTTTTTTCATCGTACAAATCATCGTATACTCTACGAAATGTTCCTCTTCTGGACATATTGCCGTGTAGTGTCCAGTTGCAATATCATCAATCGTGTTTATTGGTTTCTTGTATTTCGCAATACCTATTAATGTGTATTGCTGCTGCTAGAATTTGACTGTTGGTGGAACGTCGTTTAGTGAAATCAGTTCCATTTTTGGCAAGTCTCTGCAGAGTACCATGGTTACCACATAAATGAAGAAACCTGCGCAAATTAATAAATATATTTTTTGTAGCATAAATTGAATAAATCGTTTTAGAACCAAAGTATTTGAAATGGTGTCAAATAAAAATGGAAATGCTAAGTTGGGGTTTTATTAAAAGTTCTATTATTAAACCCATTTACTAGACCACTTAAAGTAGAGTAAATAGAAAACTCTTATTTATTTACCAAGTATATTTTTGTAACTTAATTCGTTTATTTGTATGACCACAATGCTTAAAATTTTCATTAATTTGTAACTGAAAACTAGTCTCTCTTTATCTCTTGGATCATTAATTTAAAAGGGAAAGATATTGTATTTTATATTTCGCGCAATTTTATTCAGCAGTTTGCCAAAAATACACAATTAGTCGAGGCAATGAAGCAAAAAGATAGGAAAATTTTTAGGACAGCACGTAGAGGGTTGCAGTTTTTGCATTCGGTGGCAAAAACGATTTAGATCATTTCTACCTATATCTTACCCTGTAGAAACCTCTGAGTGCATTGCTGCAGCCACAAATGTAGCCAAAAAATGCACTTTTTGGGAGGCCTTTCCGCTAATTTTATAACTTCGTAAAAAAGAGGCAAAACCGGCTCAATTTGGCTACTCGAGGGTTTTTGGGGTCGCTGATTACGATTATGATGTTCAAATCGACCTCCGGGACACCTGGGGGTCAGGAACGCCGATGAACGCCATCTCCGTGAAACACTTCAGGAATTTCGTGCGCTGAAGGGCAGCAATTCGGTATCTGGGGGATTTCTGGGTCGCTGAACCCAGATATGGTATCTGCGAAGACGCCACGGACACCTGGTGCGCCTGACCTGGCCCTGAACGTCATCTCCGTGGCTTTTCCTTACAGAAAGGAACAAGACAAATTGAAAATCGTTACGGGGGGTTTTTTTGGGCCGCTGAACCCAGCTATGACATCGGTGAAGACCCCACGGGCACCTGGTGCGCCTGACCTGGCCCTGGACGTCATCTTCCTGGCTTTTCCTTACAGAATGGAATCGGACAAACTGAAAAACGTTACGGGGGTCTTTTGGGTCGCTGAATTCGAATATGGCATCGGTGAACACCCTACCGGCACCTGGAGTGTAACCTCGCTCCGGACGTCATTTCTATGGCTTCCCCTGACAGCATCCAACAACACAAACTGAAATTCCTCCTAGAGGTTTTTTGGGTCGTTGAACACGCACGTCTCCCCATCAGCCATGATCCTGGAAATTCAATTATATATCATGAATAGACAAAGAAAAGTAATGACTTTATGAAGAACCCCACGAAAATTTATTGATTCTTGCATGAGAAAAGAAAGTGTTGACCCCCACACTGCACACTGGGCATTCTTTACCCACCCCCCTTTTCGTTCATACGCCCCTGGGATATGAAAATCCTCTAGGTTACCCCCTAGTAATATTCAAAAAAACTCTACTTACGAATGAAATCGGTTTTTTGCTTTTATTTGAAATAAGAAATGGATATTGTCCTTTTATATAGGTTTGTAATAGTAAAGCCAAATCCTCTTGTACCTGGATACTGGATATTTTCCGTTTATATTTGTCGTTTACTGATATTTATTCTGGAAAGATTGCAAGTCATAAATGTTAAATTATCTCATGATGTGACGCAAAATTACAGTCAGTTACCAAACTTATGAGGAACTCACCATGGTTCTATGCTGAGGCCCACACTCATAAATTCCCTCTTTAATCAACAGATTCGGAGTCCTGGAAATTACCCTTGGCTAATATATTTATACATGTACAAATATAAATAAATAAAAATTTACTTTATACGCACAAGAAAATATCACTCACAGATCACACACAGATCACACACAGAACTATTTGTTATAAATATTTTTCGTGGCAACGTGAACGCTCCAAAAATATCAAAAAAATAAACTAAAATGAATAAAGCTAGGGTAAAATATTTATGTGTGTATGTGATATTCGAAAACAAAAGAATGGATTTTTTTTTTGAATGCGTGAAACAATAATATATTTGGTGGTTTTAGTCTTCTCTTGTATTTGCGCCCGGTCATAATAAAGTGTACACGTAGTTTATATTCCCGAAAAACAATATTTTAATAAAACAACATTATTAATTTATTTTACGGTGAGTAATTCAAAATTTATTTTTCATAATTAGGCTATATTCAGGTTAGCAAATTTCTTCTAAATTGAATAAATAGGGAAAAATGAAAAATGTACCGCTACATTCCAAACAGCTTCTTGTTGAAGCAAAATTATCGGGGAAAAGTTACCGTGACATAGCAAATATTTTTCATATTTCATCAAGTGGTGCTAAAAATGTCCGATGCCATATCTGGGTTCAGCGACCCAAAAAAACCCCAGATACCGAATTTCTGGCCTTCAACGCACGAAATTCCTGAAGTGTTCCACGGAGATGACGTTCATCGGCGTTCCTGACCCCCAGGTGTCCGGGAGGTCGATTTGAACATCATAATCGTAATCAGCGACCCCAAAAACCCCCGAGTAGCCAAATTGAACCGGTTTTGCCTCTTTTTTACAAAGTTATAAAATTGGCGGAAAGGCCTCCCAAAAAAAGCATTTTTTGGCTGCATTTGTGGCTGCAGCAATTCACTCAGAGGTTACCTAGGTAGGAATGATCTTAATCGTTTTTGCCACCGAATGCAAAAAACCGCAACTCTGTACGTGCTGTCCTAAAAATTTTCCTATCTTTGGCGTTTTTAGTGCTTCGTTGCCTCGACTAAATGGGTTCATTTGGACGAGTTTCTTTCAACACATTACTTGTAGTTGATTCGATATTTTCCTGTCACATACTAGAAGCCACAAGAGCCACGAGAAATGTGGTAAAAGAAAAGTCGACTAAAATAGTTGTGTTGGAAATTTAGACTACGGCAATTTCGGGTTACTTCGTTATTACGTTACCTGCAGGTTCAATTGTGGTGATTGCTCTGCCTTTACAATTTGATGCCTTGATACAGTCTTGTACGTCGATTTCGGTTACTTGCTGAAGCGCCTTTTCAAAATTGCTATTATTAATTTCGGTTGATAGCATGGTGATATTAACAATAACTTTATTGCAAATGTTGCACCCCGAACCGCAGATAGTTTTTTCAATATAAGTGGGAAAATCTTTCATCATCAAAAACGTTAAATAAGAAATATCAGTGTTGCAATCAAAGAAAATGCAATTTAGGTATAACTCTGTTTTTTGTTGAAACAAATTTAAATATAGATACATCCTTAATTTATAAGTGTGTGGCCGAACACCATTTGCTACGATGTCATCCACGATTTGGAAAAACTGATTATTTACGGTATTAAAAATCAGCTGAGATTTAGAAAAGCAGCTACCATTATTTGGATGATTGTGTTCAAAGAACTAGTTGAATGAGCTGTATGGTTTTTTGACTCGATTTTTACAGATCCGATACCTGAAAATGAACCATTTTTCAGGATATTAATTCCGATTCATTATTTATATACTTGGCCACGCGATTTTTTTATTTTAACCTTTGCCTCTCCAATTTTCAAATTCATTACAAGCTATTAGATTAGCACCATCCTTTGAATTTTTACAACCGTGCCCTTCATATTGATTATGAAGCAGATACGAACAGTCAGATTTTAAATGCACCGGATTTAAGCAAGAGATGTATTTATGTGAAGAAGGAGGTAATTTTTTTGAGGCTCATTACTTGCACTTTAATTCAACTGTTTTTTCGCTAACTAAGGAGAAGATTCTTGGTCTTTATTTTCATTTTCCGGGTGAGTTTTTTTTTAGTAACGGCACTGTCTACACAGCTCGGTTTGCGAGTTGGGCTTTTAAAGCTATCCCTTATAAAAGTATCTTCGGTAGAACACGTAATATTAAAATTTTTAAACCCGTTGTTTTTACAACTGAAGCATACTTTTTTACCACCATATCCTTCCTCTTCATTATCAATGGAATACGAACATTCAAAAATAATAGGCACAGGTTTCAAACAATAAACACATTTGTGTGCACCAGGTGGTAATTCATTTTTCAAGTAAATTACACAAGGTGCTTCCAATATTTTGGTAGACAATTTTTTGGACTGTATAACGGCAGTATTTGAAATTTTTTGACATTTTTCGATTTCGGTTTCTTCACTGATGTCTGTACACATTTCTTCGTCATTATCTTCTTCGAAAACGTTTCTCTGCATGGAAATCATATTTTTATTTGTACACTCGTATGCGCTTTGAACTATGTATGTATGTTGTTGTAATTTTCCATATAGGTATTCATTATGTTTTTGAACAAACTTAATAACTCGTTTTTTTTCTCTCGCTTTTCACCATCACTGATTATACAATAAAATTTTTAATTTTATTAAATTCTCCTTCAACGTGTGCACTCGATGCAGGTACGCGACCATAGCCGAATTGATTTCGATAAACACATGACCATAAAGGTAAATGTCTAATGTCTTTGTTTCTTTGCAAATTGCGGAAAGAAATATTGATTTACATCAGCTCCCTGTTCCTCAAGGGCGGCCACTTCTCTGTTAATATCGTCTCCCCATTTTGTCCACGAATTGAAATCATTAGCCTGATTGTCAACAATTTCAGTTTCGCCACTCAACGTTTCTTCATTTGTTTCATTAATTATCTCGTCATTGATAAAATCGATGTTAGTTCTTACACTAATTAATTGAATAAGTTTTAGTTTATGGTACTCCGTTATAGTTTTCACTTGCGGATCTTCCAATTTGAATCTACTAGTTTCCGACTGTGCAACTATCAGAACCGATTTAATTATTTCTCGCGCTTCTGACAAATTCGTAGAAATAATTATTTTGCCAATTACAGCTGCATAAAATTTTTTCACGAGCCTTGGATAACTGCTCATGAAATTTATATACATTTTGATAAAATGCGCGACATCATTTCTGACGAAACATCGTGGTATTTCTTTAAAGAAACCATCGGCATAATCTTCGACAGTTAAAACTCCTGTAAATACTCTTATTACTGCTGTCAGCAATGCTCGAGAATAGTCAGTAACTGTTTCTTCTGGAAATTTTCCGACGCTTGATAACCAAGTATTCAACCAATACGTGATTACACTTACTTTTTGACATTCGGACAGCATTTGTGCAATGGGAAATTGTCCATTACGGCATCTTATTACCATTAAATAAAGAAACAAGTTATTTCCAAATTTGCCGTCTATATGTTGAATTGTTTTAACCACATCTCCTGTAGCGTTTAGGAATAGAGTAGGAACATCTTCCTTTGCGTATAAATTATAGATGTGTCTTTGGTGGTTGCTATTGTAAAAGACAAAAAATTGCATTTTTGAAATACATTAAATAATACCTTTCCCTGAATGTGTAGTATTTTCAAGGCCTTTACTGGATCTTTATTTATTAAAGTTGAATCGATATATTCTTGTCTGATGACATGCAAAACATTAGAAGACGGTAAATGATCTGGTTTTGGGTCACTTGGCAACATTAAATCATTAGAGTGGATATCAAAAATTGTTAATGAGGCATTTGATTAGCCCATAACGAGCCTAAAATTATTGGTTGTCAATTGATCTTGTTTTGCGTTCGAATTTGATTTTTGGTCTGATTTACGATTTGGGTTCTATTAGCTTTTCAGTGATAAAGTTCTCCTAGAACGAGCATAATAAAAAAAAAAAGTTAAGTAGGGCATTTAATTAGCCTAAAATTAACCTTTAATTTTTCAATTGTTTTTAAATCGTTTTTTGATATCGGTTCTGCTAGCTTTTTCTAAACCTAGCAGAACCCGCGTTTTTGTTAGATGGGATAAAGCCCACAATTTTTTAATAGAGCATTTAATTATCCTATAATTAGCCTATAATTATCCATACAATTTTGTAATGTTCTGCCGTATGGGTTCTGCTAGCTTAAGGGACATTATATTTTGCACAGTGGACCTTTACCATTAGAATACTGGGTTGGTGAAAACAATGAATGGATTTCAGCGTTTATGTTGCAAATTTTATTTACACCAACAAGCTTTATGACTTCTTCAACACGTATTCAACTATTTCACTTTTACTTTTCACTTTTAATTTAGCACTCAGTTAAATTTTTACTTCCTATATAACTTAACTACGCGGCCCATTTCCATTCCATATTGAATGCCACTTTAAATTCAATTTCAAATAAGTATTGCGCGACCTAAAAAGAAGATGAAAAGGTTCTATCTGACATTTTTATAAAATGTGAAGATTGTTTCGATTTTGACTTTCCCATACTCGCAAAATTCAAATTTGTTGCCGAAATTTCGATTTTCTTGTAGTTTTTGAAATATTAGTTAAAATATAATCTACTCTGTAAATATTAACCTCAATTCCTCAAAAACAAATAACAAATTATTTTAAAAGTGAAAAAAAAACAATATTTGATTTTTAGCCCTTAATTTCTCAAGAATAAATAACAGACTCATTTTAAATTGCAAAAATTGAATTACACAAATTAAATATTTCAATGTCGGATATGATGAACTGATTTATGAGCTATTGAAATACGTGCATTTGGATTTTTGAGCTGCTACGAGTATCTTTAGCACAAATACCACCGACACTTTCTCAAAAATAAATAATAAATTCTTTAAAAATTGCAAAAATTTAATATTTCCATGTTCGATATCATCGATGTATAAACCATTGAAATACGCGCTGTTTCACTTTTGAGGCGCTACCCGTAAGTGTGAGCACGACACACAATTCCAACAAAACAAATAATGAATTATTTTAAAAATTAAAAATGCAAATAATTTAATGTCGGATATGATGTGTCAATTTATGAGCTCACAAAATATGTGCCGTTCAAATTTTGTGCAGCTGAATACCACCCCCAAATTTTATAAAAGAACAAAAAAAAATTTCAAAACTTAAATATTTGGATGTTGGGTATGATAACGATTTATGAGTTAACGAAATACGGAAGTTATAGTTTTGAGCAGATACCCTTCAGCACAAATACCAGGCCCAACCTCTCTGTACTTGCGGCAGGGTCCTTTAAATAGCGAAACCATAATTATTATTTTAAGTTAATTAAAACTTTAAAATACTTCAAACCCATTAAAATGCTAACTCAAAAATCAAACTGCACGTATTTCATTAGCTCCTGATATTGATACGTATGGCAGAAGACTCTTCTTCATACCGAATCACATATGACAATTGTTTGTTACCTTTCTTTAACATTGCAATTTGAAATTAGTTATATGACAAACATTCGTGAATCGCTTGCTCGTTATTACTCATATCATCATATTTCCTTTAAATGTCATCAAATTTTCCTAATTTCACGACTAGAGTTTCTGCTCGAGAAATCTCATCTCCTATTTTTCTCGCGAAATATAATCGAGATTCTCGAGAAAGAAAAATTTTTTTTGCGGCCTGCGGCACCTATTGTCAATATTTTTTTATTTATTAAGAATTAAAATAAAAATTACAAAAATTTTGTTTCTAAAACTCAAGATGATAGATGTCACTTAAAGCATTAAAATGTTTTATTGCTAAATTCTCTTTTGTATATGGTTAAACTAGAAGAAAATTTTCACTCAACAATCAGTTGTCATAACATAAATGTTAATTGTAGTTTTTAAATCAACATATATAATTTATTTTTACAATAAAAAATAGAGTTTGTTGATATGTTAGCTTTGATTAATAAAATTCTCAGTTTGTTGGTAATTTGGTACAAAAAACAGATTTTTTAATCTCCAATTTGTACTGATATGTCTGAATATGATAGCTATAGGATTAGTTTGGAAACGTTTTAAAAGACGCAAACTTGATAAAGATAGAGCTACGTGCACCAATTGCGCAAAGTCACTCGCGTGTAAGGCCTTATCAATGACGGGTTTACGGGTTGAAGAGAAAATTAAAAGAATCTTCTACCTGCTCAGTTTCTGAACCGACAACCAAAGAAATTAAAAGCACCCATGAGTACTTTACAACTTATGATAAAAGTCTCACACTGACAAGAATTATTTCTAAACTTGCTGCGAAGGATGGAATTGAAATTAATGCAATAAGTAAAAGTTCATTTATCCGATGAAGTTTACAATTACAAGATTTTTCACTGCCGTAAAATCCTTAAGATGTGATAAATTTAATATTTAAATTCCACGATACTGTCAAAAATCAAATTATTTCCAAGATCAATCAAATGAAAGCGGCAAATAAAAAATTTAGTATATCTATTGATGAATGGACGAGTTTGCGTAATCGTCGTTATTTAAATGTGCATTTATATTGTTCCGATGGATCAAGAAGAAAATTTATTTTTATGAGAATAAAATGTTCATGCCCTGCTGATAAGGCCATAGAAATGTTTACCAGTAAAATTCGATCGTTTGATTTGAATTGCGAAACACGTTTGATTTGAATTACGTTTCTACCACAAGTGATGGCGACAGTAGAATGTTGAAATATGGTAGGTTGTCGCCGGCTTTTCAACAACTGTGCTATAATAACGCAATTCACTTGGCGGTTATATGAAAGTTTTCTACAAAAAAAAGTTTCTTCGTGTAACAACTTAAGCAATGAGGTTGAGAATGAGGATTCAGATAATGATGATTTTGAATCAGATGATTTAATTGAAAATGAATTTGTTGCAGATAATATTCAAATTAATTTTATAGTATATGCAGATAAAAAACAATAATAAAAATAAGGGGAATTGTAAAATTATTCAAAAACTCTCCGGTTCGAAATAATATTCTCCAAAGTAATATTAAAAAAATGATTTGTGACCCACACGAATTACAGTTCTTGTTATATTGTAAGACCCGATGGAATATAATCGAATATATGACTAAACGTTTTTTAAAACTTAAACCGGTTAGTTTAAAAACCTTAAGTGATCTCAATCTTGGGCGTCTATATGGGATCACAAAACTGATGATGTCATAGCCTCTAATATAGTTAATAGTCTAATGCCAGTTAAAAAATTTATAGAGGCATTAAGCCGACAAGATGCGTCATTACTCTATGCGGAAGGCATTTTAAAATTTTTGTTCAAATCTCTTCAGCCAAATAACTCCGAGATAACTAGAAAATTGTTAAGTGAAATTAAAAACCAGATTTTTAAAAGAAGGGACTTTGCTGAGATGATTTCACTACTAAAGTGTCTTCAGAATATTAATTACCTTAATAAGCCTAAAGAAAATGAGTTTTCTTCATTGTGCTCAAAAGAAAAATTTATCGAAACTGCTAAAACATTGTCCCTGAGATTATTTCCAAATTTAGAAAAATGTGCAACCGAAAACATTTGATCTTTTCACCATGATTTCCCTGGTAATTCATAAACGTCTCAGGATGATTTTATTTCTTTACAACAACATTTGGAGGAGAATATTCGGGAATGTACACAATTGCCGACAAAAGTAGACGATGACTTCCGCACTTTGTCTACGGAAATGATGGTTTATGAACTAACTGGTAAAATAACCAGTATAGAAGACTTAAAGAATACTTTCGGTCTCCGGAAATTTTTATAGTACAAGAGTGCGTACTTACGTTTAAATGACAAATCATTAGATAGTTTACTAATTTTAAAACATTACTTTTTAAATAACGATAAATAAAAATAACTAGCTATGTATAATTTTGATATTTTGAACAATTGTCAACTGTGTTTTTTATTATTTTAAATATTTTTTTTGTTTTTTTTTTTTGTTTTTATCCATGCCATCTGTTTTTGGGCCGAAGCACTCCCTGCTCTTTCGCGGTTTATTTTTTCCGTTTTACTTTACGCATCACCTGCCAAATCGAAGACGTACGGCTGTAGGGCCGATTTAAAACCATCTGCACATTGCAAGCTCCATGCCAGCCTATATAGTGACATGAAAGATGGGTCGGCCCAAGAGTTTTGCACTCCGACAGGGGGTCATAGATGTGTTACATTTCATCCCCGAACATAATCGGTTATGAAATTTCACTTTTGCATCCTGCTCCTATCGGGATTCGAACCCGGTACCTCCCTATCCAAATGCCAAAACTTAGCCCACTGTGCAACTTGGTCGGTATTATTATTTTAAATTTGAAAAGAATTTATTTATATTATGATTTATGAAGTGATATTAATTATATTCCTTGAATTATTTAGTTATTTATGTATTGTTTTAGAATTAATTTATTGTTAAAATATTTTTCATTTCTCCAGGCTAAAATTAATATTCCAATATTCTCGAGAATCTCAAGAAAATTTTTTGAAATTCTCGGATTCTCGAGAATTAAAATTGTTGGAAAATTCGAGATTCTCGAGATCGAAAAAAATTCGAGAAAACAGAAACTCTATTCACGACATTTCACAAGCTGACAACTGACCCTTTTATGTCATCACGATTCACCATTTTGCGCTAAATTTTTTGCGTACTCAATTAATTTAAAAAAAAAAAAATTTTGCAATTATTACGAATATTAATATAAAGTTGAGGCAAAGTGAGGACATACTTTACATACGTTACATACCTTTCCATCTGGTGGTTCCATCGATGTATCGATTACTATTCGGTCAAACGGTGCTCCAACATTGTATTTCGCCGTTCTCCCTTGATTGAGCTTGGGGTCTGCCAACGTTCCCGCTAAGCTGGGCACACGGGCGGCCGCCCAGATTTAAATTGTATTTTGCCCATCATAATTTTTAGTCCGCCCATCTGCAATATTGCTAACATTTTTTTCGTGTTAGTTACAAAATTTAAAAATTTGTAAACCCACGCAGTTTATTTTTTTTTTTTACATATATGATGTGATTTTTTTTAAACAATTTATAAAAAATTTACTCCATTTACTGTAATGACAAAACAAAAATTAGATGTAAGCTCAAGCTCCACAAAAATATTATTAAGGACGAAGCTGTAACTAGTATGGCTTGAAAATCTGAAAATGGACAAGCATATAAATAACATATGACCCGTTAAAAAACACCCAGTCGCAAGTTCTTTACTTGTCACCACCAGGAATCGAACCCGGGACCGCCGAACAAACAAGACGGCTTCAAAATTTAGAGTAGAATGGTTAAATGAACTCGTTAAAACAGAAGTCCTGTCGTTATCAATTAAACAAAAAGTTATATTACATATATGAAATTTCTAATTATCAAATTGAAACAAGTGATGTACTTTGTAAAATATGTATTGAAGCAAAAGCTAACAGTGATTTTTTTAAAAGGGAAAAATTGGAAATTATATTACAATGCGTGGATTCTACAGTGAAACAAATTTGTCCAGTAGAAAATACTGGGAAACCGAAAAGAGAAGAGTATATTTAAATTACGTTAAAGCATAATTTATAGTCAAAATAGTGGGCACATCATTGGGGGCACATCACTAAAAAATTTGAAAATAAACGAGTTTAACAAAATAGAAAATTTTCTAAAATTTGAAGGTAGTGGCAAAAAAATAATATCACTTTTCATTTTTCTCTTGACATTTTACAGTAATATTTTTTCAACCATGAAATTGGCGTAGTGTGCGAAAAATATTTCTCATCGCTTACTATTTTTTGAAGGTGTGTTAAAAATGTTGCCATAAAAAGTATTGAGTTTAATACTTTTGATGGCATCTTTATCCTGATTTATACGTGGATTCCACAGTGAAACAAATTTTTTTCAGTAAAATATACTGGGAAATCGAAAGAAAATAGTATATTTAGATTACGTTAGAGCGATAAAGACAGCAACTTTTGTTTGTTTTTTATAGCAAAATTTATAGTTAAAATTGTGACAGATTGGGGGCAACATAATTAAAAAAACTGAAAATAAACGAAACATCAAATTTTCAAAAACTTATGTTACCCTACCTCCTTTCTGAACGTGTTGTCTCTAGCGGCACAAAAACTAATAGCGAGTTCCATTTTTTCTTGACATTTCACTATAATACTTTTCCAACCATAAAATTGTCGTAGTGTGCGAAAAATATTCCTCATCGCTTACTATTTTTTGAAGGTGTATTGAAAATGTTGCCATAAAAAGTATTGAGTTTCATACTTTTTATGGCAACATTTTCCCCACTTATTCTATTATTTGCCAGTAAATTTTGCTGAACAATTTTTTTGTTTCTCTCTAACAAGTAAAGAATTTATATTTTTATCTCGTGTTTAGGTTTCAGTGGTTGACACTTAGGCCATTTTTGGCCCATTGTGATACCACGCATTCATGCTAAATCATTAACCCATTCACCTACTCACACAACTACAGTATACCACCCGCACATTGCAAACTCCATGTCAACCTGTACATTGACATGAATGGTGGGTCGGTGCTCAATTCTGCACTCCCCCTTGAGGGTCTTAGTTGTGTTTGTTAACATCATCGATTGTAATCGATGATGAATATTCGATTTGCATCTAGCCTCTGATGGGATTCGAACCCAGTACCTCCCGGTCCAAGTGCCGAAGCTTTAACCACTGCACCACTTGTCCGGTTCATCTCGTGTTAATTTTACTGAAAAAGTTTGTTTCACTGTGGAATTTACGCATTAAAGTTTTTTTAAATTTATTTTTAAATAAAATTATATGTAAAAATTATTGTATTGTAATTTTGTTAAGTTTTGCTCGAAATTTGCTAAATTTGAAATACTTGCCCACAATGCGGTTATGCCGCGCATGATTTTGAATAATTAGAGGGAACGTTGGGTCTCATATCCAGTCCCCCATACACACTTAATACTGTATGCATCGAGATTCAATATCTTTGCAACAACTGACTCACTCTAACCGGTGTCTTATCTTATTCAAGGTTTTATTGATTCCCAAATGTGTTCTGGATCATCAACCGTGTGGTTCAACTTCTCATATCGAAGAATCGTACCAGATTCTAACTATATGTATTCCGCAATCTATTCTCAGCGAAAGCTACTTTAAAAAATAATTTTTAATAATGGCGCTTGAAGATGCAATTTCATGACAACGCGGTCGTCTACCTTCTATCAGTCATTTCCTTACTCTCTCAATTAACATATTAGCGTCCTAGTATTCTTGCTAATGTTCCTTATTCTATCCAAGTTATGAATAAATTGAGTTCGTGCAATAACTGTGTAGCGCTTCTTTACTTCCTGTGCCTACACATTGCATTTGTTAGAAGAACAAACCTTTGCACATACAGCTATTTGTGGAAATGAGTAACACTTTCACTTCTGTTTCCAATAAAAATATTACAAAGGCCTGACATTTTTCGGTAAGGATTAAGTTTGTTCTCGGTAGTAGGATCGTCTTAGAGAAATACTTATTTGGATAATATCCTTTGGTAAAGGCCAATTCATTACTGATACTTATTTTTTGTTGTTTTCAGCTACTCAAACCATCATCTTGCTGCTCTAGTGTGGCATCTAGTTTGTCTAGTATATAGTAGAGTACTTTCTCTCCACCTGAACTGCAGCGATCCTCTTGTTTAGTGCACCGAGCCGATTTCCCTTGCCGAATTACGAATTTACGAATTTCGAGTGTTCGATACGGATGCGTACTGGAATTTGCAAATAAAAACACTCAATGTACCAATTTTATTTACACATCAGCACCTTATGACTTCTTCGACAATTCACTATTTCACTTCTTAGCTAATTTCACTTTTCGTGCCACTGTTAGCTAATTTCACTTTTCGTGCCAAGTTGAACCAATATTTTTATTGAAATTTTCGTTCCGTTTGTTGAAGCTGTAATTATTTCGATAATACTAAATTACCTTGGATCAGGGATACAAGATTACGAAATGTATATATACTAGTCGCTAATTTAATGCCCACAAGTAATAAAAAAATTGTTTAGAAAGAAGTTCCTGAAAATTTTCAAATCAAATTTACAAAATTATAAATATATTGTGAATCAAATAAAATTCAATAATTCCTATTTATTATCGGTCATGTTTATTTTGACAACAATAACTATTTTTGACACAAACAATAAATTTACTGTAATTGACATAAAATTCAATGTTATTTTGACAACGACAACTACTTTTGACAAATACAACAAACTTACTGTGATACTGATAATATATCTAAATTCGGTTTACCGACGTAAGCCGAGAAACAAAATTATAACGTTAATAATAAAAATTTTAATTTTTTTATTATTAATAAAAAAAAAACTCGAACTATAAAGTTGAATATTTTCTCGTAGTATTGTTTGAATAGTTTCTTAAATGTTATTTTAGTGAGTTTATTCATTCATTTATTCCGCTCTTTCAATTCCCAAAAATAGTTTTTTTTTTCTAAAAATAAGAATAAAATCAGGCATTTCATTTGTTTTACTTCTTTTTTTACATTCGTTTTGTTTCGTGCCTCGGTCCAAATTGTAAAATGTCGTCCGAGTCTCAGGATAACTCCCCGGTCAAAGACGAGGCTTATGCGGATGCAAGTTTCGCGGATGCGTAGTAAGTCGCAACGTATGCAAAATTTATTTTCTGAACAATTACAAGTGTTTTTGGAAGCACAAATTTTTTCTGGGATCCAGGAGTTGCTCAGTTGTCTGGGCAGTCTGGTTTAGGACCTGGTTGGGCTGATATCCAAAATCCAAATTTGGAGATTGGAGCGGTTCTATTCCGACCTCTGCAACCACTGCACTGTCAGAATCCGTCAGTTTGTTTTTTGACTCTGGAATCGCAGTTTGCTGTCGCGAACATCAGGTCGGAAACCACCAAGTTCTCTCATGCAGCGGGAGCGTTGGACGCGAGGCTTCATGATCGTTTCGCGGATTTGATTCTCCGCGATAAGGGTACATTTCCCTATTCAGTATATAAAGAGGAAGTGATTCGCGTATTGGGCGAGTCAGAGCTGTTATTCCTGAACAATGTTCTGACAAACCTGAGGACCTACTATTGCTTTCAATCGTTTGTTGTTACGCGCTACCAATTTGTTTGTACTATGACTTTCGCATACTGTGAATGTTAACGAAATTATGACGTTTAAATCCAATCCGAACATACATTTTTTTTGCAGTATGGTCAGAGGTCTTGCAGTAAAATTGCTCATACTTTGTTGTGACAGCCTTATGTGAAAATATTACTCTGACAACACGTAAATAACTTTGATACTAAAATTATTTTGAGACGAAAATGAACGAAAACTTTCGAAAGCAATAGTAGGCCCTCTATGACTTTGGGTGATAAAAAACCATCGCAATTACTGAGTCAAATTAGGTTGAATGCTGGCAGTAATTTTAAAGACAAGTTGCTCAGACAACTCTGGATGAAGAGGTTGCCCTCGCAGGTTCAACTAATCATGATCATTTTTGAAAATGACGTAACGTTAGATGTTTTGACAGCACGGGTAGATAATATGATGAAGGTGATGCCACCGTTAGGGTTAAACGATCCAACTGGCATTTCTGGATCATCTAACTTAGACGCTAAATTAGAAGCTTGGATAAAATTTTTGGCTGAAATCAAAAGCATGGTTAACCCTAGATCTCGATCTCGTTCAAATAATTAAAATCGAAATCGTAGAATTCGCGTTCAGGATCTAGAGGTTGGGTCAACCCAAAATTCGATGTGTTTTCGATTCGGTGACAAAGCTCAGAAATGTCAGGTTGTATGTGAATTTTATGACAAAACCTGAGGAGGTCAGATGGTCAAGAAGGAAATGTTCATCAGGACGTGACGACCGTCACTGATGAAACCTACTGCCAGTCGTTTATTAATACATGATTCCAACTCTAGAGTTGAACTTTTAATATAGACACTGGTGCTGACGTTTCGGTGGTTCCACTCAAAATTTGTCGAATCCCGCAGGCCTTAACTACTTCCAAATTATTCGCTGCGAATGGAACGCCAATTAAAGCATATCGAACAAAAATTCTAAATTTAGATTCGGGTTACGGCGTAATTTCAAGTGGGAATTTATAGTGGTATATGTCTCACCGCCCATTACCGGAGTTCCTGAATAGTTCATCTTGGCAAGCATCGTCTTCTAGATCCAACGACATCTTTGTTTACGGTTGGTTCTATAACTGCCACAGCCGCGTCAACACTGTCTTAACTAGACAAACCTCAGGTTAGTAATCAAATCCAGCAACTTTTTTCTAAATTCTCAGAAATTATGTCAAACCAGTTGAGCATATGATCTTTCATCGGCCGGACACTTTTGGACCACCGGTTTCCTGTAAAACTAGACGTTTCGCACCTGATAAATTAACGATTGCAAAACTGGATATGCTAATAGTCTTTTGCATCTTGAACAAAAATAGAGATTGAAGACCGTAAAGAGATTACCGAAGTCTGAATCGTGTTATTACAATTCCAGATTTTTATCCCATTCCACATCTTCAAGATTTTTCGTACCAACTTGAAGTATGTACAGTCTTTTCCGGTTCTTGATCTTGTCCAAGTTTATCACTAGATTCCTATTGAGCCGTCTTATATTCCAAATAACCGCTATTTCGACTCCCTTTGGTTTATTTGAATTCACTAAAATGACTTTTGGACTCAGGAATGCAGCGCAAACTTTTTAGAGATTCACACATTCCGATACTTTCGAGGAACATCACGCGCATCTCGAACTAGTTTTCCAAAAATTATCAGACAACGGTTTAGTAATCAATCTTGGAAAATGTGTCTTCGCTTCACCTGAAGTTAGATTCTTAGAACATTTCGTTAATGCAAATGGCATTTTACCTGTTCTACACTGAAAAAAAATTCTAGGTAAATATAAACAAAAACATTGGTTATTTTAAACGAACATGTGGATTGTTTTTCAGCCAACTAAGCGCTTGTTTCATAATACTAAAATGAATAGTTCATTTTCAAATAATAACCAATGCCAATAAAACCTATTTGCTTTAGTCAATATAACTAAGCAAAACGTTAATACAACTTAACACGTCGGTTAATTTAAACAACAATTTAAACCATCCGCTAGGTTATGTTGACCTACAGCATATGTTGACACAACTATTATTAAAGTTTAATTTACCAATAATTACAACTTTACGTATAACCAACCATGTAGGTTAATTTTAACAAATATTTGAGCCAACACACAGTTTAGTTCAAACAAGGAAAAATACAATTAAAATAACTAAGCACGTAGGTTAATTTAAACCGAAGCTTTAAACTTTCACTAGGTTATATTAACTTTCAGCGTATATCAACATATTTTGAACAGGTTAATTATTTTACTTTAGTTACTTAGGTAAATTAACCATCAGGTATTTCGAACCCTTAAAAAATAATGAGGACCTCCTCAAGTTCTTTCTTGGCAGTTTGGTTGCATCTAAAAGTTGGTCTACTCGTCAGTTGTCAGGTTACACCGACCAAACTGCAAAAATTCAAATCTGCTTCATACCTATAATATAACACAAGAACATATCGATTTAGCGAATTTTATCCATTATCACCGTTTAAATGTCCATAGTTTAAACTATTGCTATGTTATTTCATATGAAACAAATATGGTTTAATTTAACTACTACATTGTTAAATTATTAGTTTTTAAACAAATGCTTAGGTTAGATGACATATTTGCAAGATCAAACTGTTATGAGATGAATTTACATATGTTCAGATTAAACCAAGCAAATAAATTGAATTGACTACCAAGCTCAGTTGATTTTACTTTTACATGGTTTAGTTTAACTATTCGAAGTTATCAAATAAATGCTTAGTTTGAATTGACATACAAACAAGTTCAGTGTGAAAGAAAATAAAGCAATATTGATATAAATTGAAATTAACTTAGCCATTTTTGTATTATGAAACATGCATAAGTAAAATAAACCATGGTCATTTTTACCTAAAGTAAGCAAAGTCTGGGTTATAATAACTAAAACAAGTTGAACTAGCTTAAGTTCAAAATAATTTTTTTCAGTGTAGAACATGTTGAAGTCATCAAAAATTTTAAACGTCCGTTAACAGTTAGTCAACTCGAAATATTTTTGGGGATGATTAATTTCTACAGACGCTTCATTCCAAATGCTTGTTTGTTGATCAACTTTAATTTAACGATAATCTTAAAGGCTATAAGAAAAATAGTAAAATTCCAATTAATTGGTCAGCAGAGTCCATTGATGCCTTCGACTATTGTAAGGAGAAGTTGTGTAAAGCTACTCTTCTTGCACATCCTTCATCTACGGCTAAACACGCTATCATGGTAGACGCTTTGGACACAGCTATCGGCCCAGTAGTTCAACAGTATATAGTTTACGTAGTTTACTAACCGTAAACCACTTGTCTACGCTTTTTTGTCAGAATCCGGAAAATGCAACACCGCGTCAATTAAGACTCGCACATATACACTTTCACGCATTAATATAATTTCTATTCCTGAAAATATAGATTATGCACAAAGTATAGATGTCGAGCTAAATGATCTTATGCGCGAAAATTTAACGTTAAAGTTTGTCCAAAACTATATATTGCGATATTTCGACAGCTAATCAAAAACCGTTTATTCCAACTAAATTTCGGAAAAAAGTTTTTGAAGCCTTTCATAGTCTTTCACAATCTCAAATTAAAGCAACAACTAAATTATTGACGAAAAGTGTCATCTGGCCTTCCATCACCGAAGATTCAAAACCTATGGTACAATCCTCTTTATCTTGTCAAAAAACCAAAATTTCAAGACACACCGTTTCACCTTTCAGACCTTATCAATTAACTTCGCAACGCGTTGCCTTTGTCGCATTGCGGTCCTTTGCCTATTTCTATAAATCGACAAGTATACCTGTGGGTGGGCTGAGTAAGTTCCAGTTACTGATATTACTGCAGCTAAATTGATTTAATCCAATAAGTGAAATTAAAAATAGGTAGAGCGGGTTCGGTTGTCTTTATTTTGACAACAACAACTATTTTTGACCAACACAACAAACTTACTGTGATTCAAATATGTGTCAATATCAATCCCTGGAGTGTGTGAAATTATATACAATTTTCTTCTCCTCGTAATGTAAATTCCGAAATATTTTCTCGTCTCTTTTCTCACAAGACATTTTTCACACATATTTCCACACCTGCATCTGCAATGTATTCGATGTGCTAGTAAAAACTCTGCATTTTTTGGTCAAATTTAACCTTATAAAAATACAAAATCTTGGTGGTTTCGAACCAAGATAATCATCGAGCCATTTTTGTACATCTTTAACTTTCGTAAATCACTGGTCTTTTAAATATGATGTTATCGATTTGAATAAGGGCGGTAATCAGAGGAAACGAAGCCTGGAGAATGCGCCACACGCTTTAAAACTATCAAGCCTAAAGAGATAAAGAGTTCTTGGCTTTGTTTTGCTGTATGTGAACGAGCGTTGTTAATATGTTTTCCTCCAGAGGAGCGTCATTTAATTTGATCAACTATAGGATTAGTAACGGTCAGTTGTAACAGTTTCACCAGGTTCCAAAAGCTTTTTGAGTTTTACACGGATTTTCATGGACAGTTTACATCTAGACGTGGATCGTCCTCAAGACTAAAATTACCATTACGAAAACTTGCAAACCACTTTTTTATTCTTGATTGGCTCACAGAATGTTCACTCAAAGTCGAGTTAATCAATTCCATGGCTTGAGCAGCATTTTTTTTATTTGAATACAGAATCAACTGCAATGACGTAAATGTTGCGTATACCGACATGAATCTCTTAAAATTGATGCACACGGAACGACAGCTTGTAAATGCTGTACATTTAGGGATGAAAAATGTTAGAACTAAAGCTGGCACAAAATTACAAGTTATGTTAGTATACTTGTATAAATTACAGATATTTACAATCGATAAAATAAATAAGCCATGTCTTAAAATCCAGGGTGTCTCGCATCACACACCATTTTGTACAATTATTCAACTCACCCATTTTGGAATGTGGCCCAATACAAAAGCAGATCAAATTAAGGCCATTATAAATAATGAGGCGATTTTCCAAACAAAATGCTTATATTTTATTGTTATTTTTGCTTCATACCTAATTAGAGAAGCACTATATGTATTTTTCGATTTTTTTTTTGATCCTTTTATTTGAACCATTAAATTTAATTGACACAAAAAATTTAGGTCAAGATTTTCTGTACCCATTCCTCGCATTCCACACCCGGAAAATATCAAAAAGACTTAAAACTACCATCGCATTATACATGGACTCTGTGCATTACACACAGAGACGGAAAATTTTAACCAAATTATCTTGTTTCTGTTAACTATACAGATGGAAAATAAAGTAGTTTGTCCCAAAGTGGATACATTTTTTTTTTTTTAATCTGACACTACCTCTATACATAGAGTCGAGAAAGTATGTTTGGTGAACATATATTTTGGGTACTTTAAAATTCAAAAAATAAAAGAAAATCACTTTAATGAAAACATATAAATTTTTATTTTTTACCAACCGCATATAGGAGATAGGAAAACGGAAAGACACAAAAATCTGGATAATATAATGAAATTCATAAAAAGAAATAAATTTAAATTTATATGACTTTATATAATATACAAATTCTAAAGTAACATAAAAAATTAACAAATTTGCTCCCTTCGTTATATTTGCCCCTTAAACATTTTTTATCTCAATTCACATATCGTATACATATGGAAGATTTGGTACTCATTTTATTATTTAATTTTCATCACAAAACAAAACAATTTTGATGAATGTGAGATTCGTGTTTATCCAAATCTGTCATCTGGGGTACGGGGGAGCCGCCCCAGCAAATTAAAAACTTATTAAATTACGTGTATAACACACGTTTATTCCAAAACCTTATTATGTGGGATTTCAAGGGGGTATGAAAAATACGTACGACTTTTATTGATGATAAAACATTTTATTAGTTTAAACAACAACAAAAATAACAATAATGATAAAAATTATGTCGACATAATTAAGTGTAAATAATACGTACTTAAAAGGCAGATGTGACCTTTTGGTTTAATGACCGAAGAATTTAGTCATGTGTAAATTGCACATCGTTTTTCGGAAAAATGATTGTACTTTATAAATGTTTATGAACGTGGGTTTTTGTGGAGTGTACGTGGCAAAATTTTATATTTTTCCTGGTTAATGAAATGTGGAATTATGACGTACTAAATTAATATTAAATTAAAAATATTGAAGCAAACTTTACAGGTTTACGTCTTATCGAAGAAATACAGCTATTATATGGCAGGCCACAATTTTTATACCCAATTTTTCACTACTACTTTCCTTAAAATACGTATATTTTAAAATAACGTTGACCTCGAGATTTTTACAGATTTATACCTTTCGCTACTGAATGAAGTTTCCCAGCATTTCAGACGAATTGGCTGCTCGAAATGATACTCCATACTTAAGCTTTTCTATAATAAATTGGGAGATCCCAATGAATTTTTTTCTGAAATCGTTCCAGCGGAAGTGGCAGCCTCCATAGCTATTATATTTTGAAAAGTATATTATTTACATTAAAACCGGTAAAGAACTAAACTATCATAGAAATAAGAAGTTTTTACTATAAAACTATAAATTGTTTATACATTTAGGCGCTTTATCTGAGAATTCACCATAACCTGTTATATAAATTTAATTTCTATAATGTTTAATATTAACGGCATATAATTTCGAAATTTTATATATGATGAAAAATGAAACCATCGACGTTTTATCACAAGTCATTGCGGAAATCATCGATGTCTTACGCTTCACTAGAAAATTATCGAAACTGAAACAAATCGCGATCGAACTCTAGAGCAATCGTTAATTATTCGATATTCGACAAGTCAAATTCGAAAGAATGGAAGTTCTGCTTTCGAATTTGACTACTTTGACAACGATTCTAAACTGCTTTCGGATGTGTTATGTTTGGCGACAGAATTGTCATTCAGGAAAGATACCGTAAGCTGATATTACGACAAATGCATATAAAACACAATTGTTACTGCCGCAAAGGATGGCCGGATGAGTATAAAAATATGAATCCACTTTTAACGAGCACTTTCAGTTACTGCGAAAAAATATCAAAAAAATCCAATAAATATTTGTTTAATTTTTTTTAATGCAGATTCAAAGTCTATTTCAATACCTATCCAGTGGTACCTTTTTGTACTTGTACTATGCCAACAAAGTGATTTTTTCCTAAAAATTTTGTGAAAACTTTGGTGAAATCAATGCAGCATCGAATGGAAGCTGTCATTCGGGCCAGGGGGAGGGGGGCGGTATACTTCTTATTAATAAAACTGTTTTTTTTTTGTTTTTTCCATATTTCAATTCGATTTTTAAACCAAATTTTCATGCTGACAAATTCACTAAAACGTGTATCTCAGATGTTTACCCCCAAAAATCAGTTTAATGGTACTTTGAATCTGCATTAAAAAAAATTAAACAAATATTGGATTTTTTTTGATATATTTAACTTTTGTGGAAAACTGAGCAATGTGCGATTTTTTTTGCACCCATAAGTGTAGTTGCATTATTAAATAGAGAACGACGATTCAGACTGATTCCACTCGAACAACAAAACAGGGGCTATATTTTGAAAATTTCTCGAAATCCGCCCTATTATGAATCGAAAAAAGATCGAAATCGAATTTTACGAAAACCAAACGTCAAAATTCCACTGCTCTTCTAGTATGGTATTTACGAAAACAATAATGTATACTTATTATTTTATTATTAAAATAAAATACTTTAATTACTTTTTAAAACTCAATTATTTTATAAAAATTGTCTATGTTTAATTTATTACAATTAATAAATTTTTTTATTATTTAGTTAAAACCAATACACAATAGCATAATTAATGGTCTTAAATTTTACGACCAAAAAAAGTTTCATAATAGGAAAATTCGCGGCGGATCGAATTTAAGATTTCGTATTTTACGAAATCTAAAGAAAAATTCATAATAGCCCCCAGTCTTTATAAAACCGATTATAAATTATTTTTGCAACAATCCCGCTCCAGATCAGTTTTCCAAAAGTTATGTGAAAATTAAGATATGCGACCTTATGGATTGATCTGGATGGAACTTTATAATAAGGCTATTTCTATAAACTGGGAGATCCCTGTGACTTTTACATAGAAGCTTTTTCGTTTTTTTTTTCAAATATATTCGGATGGTTTTTATTTGCGTTAGACCCTCCTAGGAGGGGGCATTAATTCCATCGATTAAGCTCAGATTCACACCATATAATATTTAAATAAAATCAAAGTTAAGGCGAAATTTGGACCCGATAGGTGGCGCTGAAGTGGAGATATTTACGTAAATAATATAAAAATGTTGGTGTATAATATGTACACCAACCATCACCTCTGAACCGCTATAAAGCTATCCAACTTGTATCCAACTTGTCCAAACTCGAATTGTTTTTGTATGCATTAGACTGAACCCGCTTCCCTTGGCGGGGGGAGAGGGTTCCTTTTTTTTCCAAAAATTCATATTTATGGACCGATTAGGCTCACATTCACACCATACAATATTTAAATAAAAAGGAAATTTTTGGCAAAATTTCGACCCGATAGGCGCTGAGGTAGAAATATTTACGAAAATGTAGTTAATAATTTTCATTTCAACAATATTAAATTTAAATGTAACCACAAAAATAACCACAAAAGGCGTTCGTTGTCTTTAATGCATTGTTATAAATTTTTTTGTTTTTTAATTTAATATATGATATATACATACTTCAGTATTTTCAAGGTTACAATCATCTTACAATAACTAAAACTATGTTCTTAGTTAAAAAAAAAACAAAAGTGTTTAATAAATGTGTTTATTAAGTGTAAGTGTATTTCGCCAAGTGCCTGCTGCAAATAAAGTTAAAAGTAAAACTATAGATCGTATAGTAACCTTAAATATTTATTGAAAAAACAAAATCAAAATGGGTGTTCATTTGACATTTTAGTATTAGATATTTCTATTTCTGTACAATTGTTTAGAAATAAGTTTGACGAAAATTTCTATCATTTGGAACTTTTACGTCTTCAACAATTCAATTAACTTTTATCATAAGACCCGAAAAGAATACATTTTAGCATACATTAATCAGACCCCCCAAATTGTAGTAAAATAATACCGCGAAAAATGCCTGGATGACGACGTTCAAACATTGGTCGTAGTGACCGACAAATTCGCAATAGGCAACGAATAATAACGAATTTAACACCCTAACAACAAGAAGCGACAAGAGAGAATGCACGATTGCTCATTTCAACCACCCACCCGCATTAGAAAGTGATGCACACAGAATACAGACGTGTTGCACAAATGAGAATTACAACTCAAATATCATGCAATCGTGTGACGATTTTAAACAGAAATGGGGTGCAATTGAATAATCGAGTACGGATGCAGGCAACAAGAGCACTAACATCATCATTCAGTCGCATCGCATTTGAAAATGATCCAGATATCGAATATTACACACAATCGACGCTCTGAAAATTATAAATGAAACCACAGGGATGTGTTGTTCATCAGGGCAAAGTGGTGGTACCTACATTGAACCCACCACCAGAGCCACTGAAAACGCTAATGGATGGCAATACCACAGAGTCCAAATTATTTTAGAAAAAAATAAGGAATTTAATAGTTGTTTTCAAATGACTTCTTTCGCTGCCTGAATCATTACTAATACGGATGGACAAGGACGCACATTTAATTGAACATGCAAGATACAGGGCCAGGTTTATTACAAAATTGGCTCTTTACATCCTCTACCCACGGAAACACCAAAATGTCTACAAATTTACTTTATGGGAGATGAAGAAGAGCAGTCTAAAATCCATTGCGAGTACAATCACATTCAAGTAGTACAGAAACGAGCTATCGTAGCCGATTTAGAAACATTTTTGGCAGAAAAAAACAATCTTCTCCTATTGTTTAAGCAAGTTTCCAATCAATTACAAAACGATAATTATATGATCGTTATTAGGCCGATAAAGTGCCTATTGGCGAATATTAATGCTCCAACAGTGACTGAAGTAGGAATAGTAATGGTTGGCGAAACATTCGAACAACGCGATATACGCATTATGCGCCGCAACAACACCACACAAGTCATTGCAGATACACATCGTTCTTACGACGCACTACCTCTAATTTTTTGGGACGGCGAGGTTGGCTACCATATAAACATCAAACAAAGGAATCCTTTAACAGGTTAATAACAATTACAAATTCAATAAACAAATTTATATTTACAATCCTTTTTTGACTTTAAGGTGAAGAAATGAATAAAGAAGTTAGCGCCATGAATTTCTATGCTCACATGCTTATGATTAAGACCAATATGGACAATCACATACTACAATGCAGACATTTGTACCACCAATTTATTTTCAAAATGCTCGCTAAAATTAAAAGTGAACGTCTCCGTTATATTCGATTCAACCAGTTAAAACTAATACATCCTACCTTCGTCATACACTGGGAATCCTCGGCATATGCAGGAATATATTCAAGATGCAATGGCTTACGTAATTGCATACGGTAAACCAGATTTACTCATCCCATTTACATGTAACCCGCAGTGGGACGAAATTAAAAAATATTTTTTGCCAGGCCAATCAGCTAATGATCGACATGACATAACGGCACGGGTTTTCAAATAAAAACTAATATCTTTAATCGATTTTATAGTAAAACACCACTTATTTGGGGAAACGCGATTCTGGATGTATTCAATTGAATTGGCAAAAACGTGGATTGTCACATGTCCGAATTTTAATTTCGTTGATTAACAAAATTAGACCAGAAGAAGTCGATCAGATTATATCAGCAGAAATCCCAGATGAAACAGTAGATCCAGAATTGATCCAGATTGTAACCGCCAAACTACTGAAAATGGTGGCCGTTGCTTGTAATAAATTCAAACAATAACCAGGAGGGTATTGAAATAGATATGAGTTGTACCTTATTGTCCTCTTCTATCGAAAACCTACAAAGCAAATGTAAATATAGAATTTTGCAGCTCTGTTAAACCTATTAGGTACATCTGTAAATATGTGCACAATGGCAGCGACATGACTGGTTTTGTGGTCCAAAATGTTAATGAAAATGACGAAGTTTCGCGTTACCAAATGGGCAGGTATATACCCGGTAAACCAAAAGTCATATATTCGCCGAGATATTCGAAAACTAGAAATATGAATTGTCGACGAACCTAGTCGGAAAATAATATGGGCACGCCGTATATAAGGATATATTAAAAGCAGGCCAGCTCCACTCGTATAACAGACTTTAGCCAGTGCAAGATGTCACTCGGATGTCAATTAACTGCTTAGTCACACATAAACGTCTTATAATTCCGACTTCAAAGTCTGACTTTAGGCTTAGTGAATAGTATCCTAACTACCTACTTCAAAGATCATTAGATGTCTGGCTTCAATGTCACTCGTAAAACAAACACTCATGCTATAAACAGGTTCAGGTCCTTTATCTCTAACTTTAGATGAAGTTTGTTAGTATACAAACTACCGACGTCAAAGAGTATCTAATTGTAGGCTTAAATGCCCCTCATAAAATAGACGATATATATAAATATATATATATATAAATATATATATGTATATATATATATATATATATATATATATATATATATATATATATATATATATATATATATATATATATATATATATATATATATATATATATATATATATATATATACATATATATATATATATATATATATATATATATATATGTATATATATATATATATATATGTATATATATATATATATGTATATATTTATATATATATATATATATATATATATATATATATATATATATATATATATATATGTATATATATATATGTATATATTTATATATATATATATATATATATATATATATTATATATATATATATATACATATATATATATATATATATATATATATATATATATATATATATATATATATATATATATGTGTATATACATATATTTATATAGATCTAGCTATTTGTCCGAATAAACCCTTTCTATTGCGCGAATTTCTTTAAGCGTCACACGTACCTCACCACTTATTGAATCGAACGATCAAGACTCCTCAAACAGCTCGCATTGCTTCAAACCGGTGCCTTCATCGGAGCAGGTGACCTTCACGTACATTTATAAATAGAATTAATAAAATGAATAAGGAAACTTATCTGGTAATTCATTTCCTTTATTTTAAAAAATCACAATATTTTCATCACAAAATTAAAAATTATATATATTCATTCACATATTAAAAATTATATATATATATATATATATATATATATATATGTATATGAAATTAAAAAAAATATAAAATATTGTATATAAATTTCAAAGATACAGATTATAAAATAAAATTAGTATAAACTCACTAAAATATATACATAATGACATTTCAAATGTTCATTACCGCATTTTAAACCTTATTATTTCTTTTTATAATTTATTCTTTTGAAGAAGTCTTGAGTTGCCTGCGAAATATTATCTTTATTGTAAAATCCTCGAAGGTCTTTTCGATTTTTATTACAAACTTCCGTCATGAATTCTAATATTTTTGGATATTTCTTAAAAAAAATCTTGTCTGAAACTAAAAGAAAATTATTATTTTTATATTTTAATAGTTAAAAGCAATAACTTGATTGTCACCTTCTTCGTCCGCCAATTTGTCACTTGCTTCTTCAAGTTTTTTTATTCGATCCCATTTTAATTTTTGCGAAAATTGGTCATCGAGGAGTTTCATGAGAATTGATTTGGCGAATCCATTTACTTCTTTTTTGGCATCACCTTTAAATGCATATTGAGTGTATGCATACGCCTGATAAAACAATAAAATAGAACAATATAATAATATGTATAATTATTTAATTTTTCACAATTTTAGTGAATACGAATTTGTAATGGAAGCAATATTCAGTTTCCAACATCTTCGGCTATATTCATTAAAATTGCAACCCTACTTCGCATTCTATATACACTATACAGAGCACAGATGTACCAGGAACTTTAGTGAACTATAATTTATTAATTATTAGATTTATTTAATAATTATATACTTGTCATTACAATTGGGAAGCAATAAGAAATAATAATAATAATAAAAATATTTAATTTCTAGGGGTCAAGTGGCAATCGGGTAGATTTGAATCCCCCATAAGAAATTTAGATTTCACACATTTTAATTAAAAAATGCACGCGACTTATGTATTGTTAACGACGAAAAATTTCATTTTCATTATTTCAGAGGAGGCAACCTGACCTCCTGTGGCACTATTCTGGCTTACCATGGGAATATGGAATTGGAAAAAATATTTTCATATCATTTTTCTGGCCTATTATAAATACATATTTTCAAAACAAAGTTATTGGTAATTTTTCCATTTTACATTGTTTCAAAAATATTTAGACCAAACCTAATACCCTCATTATCCCAGAAAAATACAATTTAGACAAATATGACATGTACATATTTTTTCCCAATTGGGGAAACCCAGAATAGTGCCACTGGTTTGCAGGGATCATATAAGAACAATGTGAAATTGGAAACTAAGTTATATTATGTATATTATATATATTATCAATTGCTTATTAACTATGAATAAAAAGTACATACCATATTTTGAAAAAATTCTTCTTGTTCTAATTCTTTTTCCAAGTCATCTAATTGTTCTTTAGAATTGATATTTGTGACAGGTATAAACGATGATGAGTTTGGCAGTTTCTTACACGACTCCATTTGTATTTTCATCATCGTTTCATTTTGTGCAGTTATTTTGTCCATAGTTGACTGCATGTGATCCATTTTTAATAACATGGTCTCGTTGGAATTTCGATGTTTAGTTACTTCTAATAATAAAGCTCTGTTTGAGTTTTTAATCTCGGTAACTTCCGAGAATAACGCCCCGTTCAAATTTTTCAACTCCCCTAGCTGTAGCAATGCTGTTTGTAACGAGTCATATTGTAATGTGTATATTACATTGTTTACTGGATTTTGTTCTGTAATATTTGAGACATTCGTATTTTCATCCTGCGGCGGAGTTATAATAGTTGACTCGTGTATTGTATCAAACAGGTCATTATAATCGGAAATAGTTGTTTTATCAGGGTTGTTTTGGTTTAAAATTATGGGTTGAGCCACTTCATCGTCCGACAATTCCGATGTGGTGTAATTCAATCGTTTGCTGCACTCAATATTTGCAGCTTTGACTGTGGCTTCAAAAATAATAAATGAATAGGAAAAAATATGTAATAAATTGTAATAATGGGTAACATGACATGTAATTTTGAAATTGAACCATTCACCTTTATTTTCATTTTATTTAGGATTAAATGAAATTAAAAGGCATATCCTTGATCTGGTCGCAAATTACCCATATGATACCGAAAATCTGGCTACTAGATTAATGTTACTATTCCAACTTGATTTAAAATTATAATATTGTTGAATTGTTAATATGTTGGCGATTCCAAAAAATTAAAAGTTGCGCTGCAAAAATACAGCAGTTGGCGACAAGCCTTTTATAGATTTTCATTTTACAATCACAAAAATTTAACAAACCTTCCAGAAAATACTAATTTAAAATTCAAATTTCTATGGTAAAATGTATCGAGCTGGTGTATTTGTAGCAGCAAACAATCTACCAAAGTAATTAATATTTTAAATGGTTGTTTTCTCGATCATAGCTTGTTACGGTTTTTTCCTTCGTCAATTTTCAAAAACTACCATTGAATAAATTGAAACAGTTCCTAATTTTAAGCTAATTAAAAGAGATTTGTATTCGAAATTTTATCGATAATTTCGAAGTTATACATATGTCGCCCCAAATACTTATCAACCTTAAGGATTTCATTGTGATTAAATCATAAAAATAATTTTTAAGATTTGATCACAATTATAACAAAATATGAAATTTTTTAATAATAAAATTGTTTACCTATGTTATATTTTAAAACCCGGCAAGGGTACTTAACCCAGTCGTCTCTCGGTAACCCGTGATTCTTAAGCTCGTAGCTCCAATATTTTGCTTCGGGGCAAAAGCATTTGTCGCCTTCATCTGTCAGCCATGCGTATTTAATTACCTCGACGAGTCTTTTATGTTTATTATTTTCATCCGGCTCAAACTCCACCACAGCAAAATTATTGTTTTCTTCTTTATTCGACATTATTTACTATTATTCGCAACTTCAAAGCCTGCAAATATTGTGTAACTTATTAGCTTGGATAACAAACAAGACTAACACGGATAATCGTTAGTCGCAACATAAATGTTCAAATTAATCAGTTCAAATAACGGTAACTAAATAGATTGATATATAGTTATCTCACTGAAAATACTAATTATCTTTCGTCCAGTTTCTGTCTAAAAGTGTGCAACTGGAGAGTGAAAGAATAAGCATTTTAAGTGAGACAATATTTTAACTATGATATGAATGTTATATGTACGAATATATAAGAATAATAACAAATTGTTTGTACACTAACACGAAACAAAACATTACGAAAACAAATGCCATTTTAGCTATTTGTTTTCGTTATGTTTTTTTCGTGTGAGTATACAAAAAAATTGCGAGAGAAAATGTATAAACAAATGCATAATTTAATTATACATACGAATATAAACCGTTAAATTTAATCAGGTGAGACAACAATATGTTTTTGATTTAAATGTCCGTTTTATTGTATTACCTGTACATTTGACAATTTATTATATGTATATCTTGTAAACTTGTTAACTGCAAATGATGTAACTACGTTATCTCAAAAATCGACAGTTTAGTTGTGTAACTTGTGTTATTACACTTTATTATACTACTATTGTAAAGTTATTAATTATTTATTTAAAAGTTTTGTTCATTTATTTTTGTAAAACTACTAAACCGGTTTAAAGGAAAAAATGATTTTAGAGATGGGCTCTCCGGTGCAAGCATTGAAAATAGTTTTCGTTCCAATTGTGAAATATGTAGTTTTTCAGCACTTAATGTAATATTTTGACACGTATATATGCTAAGCTTAGAAGAACGTATTGGATATATGTAAAAATCACGTTTTTCTAAATATTGTTTTCCAAATACGAATATTTCGTCTCCTTGTTTTATGAAATGTATAATCTCATAAATTTTATTTTGCTTACTGAGGACGTATTTGTTTTTTTCATCATTGTTAAGTTTATATCCATAGTATTCGATCTCCGAATATATATTATCGGATCCTATATTTTTTTTGTTCAATTTGATGTGTGATGTATTTTCATTTTTATTGGTCAGACAAGACGCACTGTTGCTTTCATACAATCTATTGGCAAACTCGATTAAGGGATGTTTATGAGCGGCCAATAGTTTTTTGAAAGGATGCATATATGATTCAAAACAGAATCCAGAAAACGTGTCCAAAGATCCCTTGAAAATCATTACTTCTTGTGCAAGATGTGTTAACATATGTACATTATGGTTAACCATATCCGATCCATAAATAACAGCATATTCTGTGACAAAATCTGTCAAAAGTTTTTCTGCGATAAAATTGTATTGAATGCATGAATCTGGGCAACATAAAATTTTTATTGCAACATGAAGTTTTAGAAAGTGTTTAAGGTATTTCAGAAGATACATTGGCAAGGTATTTTGCAATACAAATGGTCCATAAAAAAGCAAAAAATTTCTGAGTTCGCTTCCTTTAAAAACTGCCAAATGATCTAACGATCTCAGTTGCCTTTGAAAGTTATTTGGTAAAAATTTGTTCAAAAATATCATTTTATTCGAAATCGTACTTTTGACATGTTTTGGAAATAGTGGTTTTTTTCCAAACCAAATTTTTAGTAACTTTTTCATTACTCCCAGCAAAACAATATGCAAGTAATCCAAAGCTACTTGTGACACCATCCCCAGACCAAGTTCTTCAAATGGAGAAGCTGTTATATGAAAATCCGCATCAATTCTTTGTGTAAATTCAGAGTCTGTACGAAGAGGCGCTGGAGGACCGTTGAAACACATCTTATGATATTTTTTATCAAACTTGCCTCGTATTACACATTTTGGGCAACCTGCAAAAGCATTAAAATGCTTAACACCGCAGACACTTGCTCTGGCTGGAGCGTCACAAATTATTGCTCGTATTTTGATCAAAATATTTTCTCCATTATGATGAAAATTGTTCGCAATTTCTTTCATTTCAGATACAAAAGGATTTAGAAATTGTCCAAAATTATAAGGTTTTCTTGAACCGTGATATATTCCAATAACAAAAACATTATGAATGTCAATATTAATAACTCGGCCTAGTACTAACCAAAATGAATGCTCAGTGTTATCGCTAAACACAGGTAATCCATCAACGTTTATATCAAGATGCAATGTTCGTGGCAATGATGATAACTTTAAGTTTGTTTGTTTTAAGATTCGATTTAGATTATTTTCTAGACCAACATGCACATATTCTCCTGGAGAAACTGAAATTTTTTCTAATTTTCGAGGCGTTTGTAACAAGGTTCTATAGTCCATTGGTAAATCGGGGAAAAATACTTTGAAAAACTTTAGTAATTCGGATAGAGAATTTTTGTTTATGTTGTAGTCAATAGACCACTTTTGTAAGAAACACTTAACGTAAGATGTAATTTCTGGGTTGTCATATGGTTCAATACCATTTCTAACATTAAAATTTTCACCGATACTTGAAGAATCATGATTATTAAAATTGTTCACACAGTTATAAGTCTCGCAATTATTATCGTTTGGATGCACGTTAAGCTCGTTATTTAAATCTTTTTTATCACAAAATATATTATCTTCCATTAATAAACTAATATCACCATTAGACGCACAATCACTCGATTCGTTTTCTCTTGATTCACCACGTGTTTCATTAATTGGATTTGCTTTTCCATTTTCTAGTAAAATTTGTTTTAACTGTTCTCTATTAATTTTTTTAATTCTATTTTTTAAATTATTAATAGATTTAATTCTTATTTTATTATTTTTTAATAAAAAACTCATTTTAAATTTGGGAAACCACTTGTACCGCACGCACGTAAACCACACTCACAAATTAAAAACACTTGCTACTAAGAAAACAAAAATTTTACTTACCTGTTACACCCCAAGATGAACTTTTATAATGCACCTAATTTCACATACTTTGTTTAACACAGTAAAACGGAAATTAAAGTATTTTATTTGTTTACTAAACTCCGACTTTCACGTTTGAACTTACATATTTGACTTTAATATACAACCATACTACTGACTTCATGGTCAAATTAGTGTAACTACCTTTTAAGTCAATCGAATGATAGACACATACGCCAGTGTTCTGTAATCCACATTATTTTTGTCATATAACCGACCCCGAAGTCAAATTTCAGTAAATTTATACAACTTTTCTAAATTGACCGTTCATTCAGTCGTACTGCTAACTGCAAATCCAATTTTGTGAAACTAACCTCGGAGTTCGTCGAACGATAGGCCCAGTATGTCAGTGTGTTGTAACTTACTTCGTTCTTTGTTATATGACTGTCCTCAAATCCAATATTCCGATTAGTTATTATTTAATTTCCATCTGGCTTCATTATTAATACTTAGTATTGAACATTAAAGTCAAATTTCTGTAAGTAATTTTTAAGTACATCGTATAATATGTTGATTATGTCAGTATTCTGTAATCCACTACCTAACATTGACATTTAACTGACGCATAAGCCAAAGTTCTGTAACTAGCGCCTTTGAATGTCAAATGATTGATTTTTAAGCTCAAATTCTAAAACAGTTGTTATTCCTTATGGTAAGATTGACCTTTAAGCCAGGATTTCATAAAATGACTTTTGTTATAGTTATATTTCTGGCATTAATGACTAAAACACGAACTATACCTTTGCGTTCCTTATAGATAGACAATGAAAAGGCCCAGGTGTCGTATTATTAACTTTAGCTTCAACCACATGTCATACGACTAACATTTTTATCATTTTCGACTTACTGGTTTACCGGGATAAGCAGTAATGAAGCGAATACTATCCTTTTCTTTCCGAAAACCAGCTGTCATTCATTTAGTCATCCATCTTGAAAATGGACAATGTGTTTCATTCTCAGAAGCAAATGCAGTTAGTTGAACAGAAGCACCGCCAAAAACAACGTTAACGGAATTTTTCAAATTATGCCCACAACAAAATGTTTTTGGACGTTTCGCAAGAACCATTCTTTATTCAGACATACCAACTTGTTTTACATGGAATACTGCTAAAAAACTTGGGAACACCATAAAAGAGGCAAACCGCTCACCGAATATCCCGGCATTTTTTCTACGAATACATTATAGGCAGGCTATAATACTGTGCATCAGAGACAACGTGAATGCTTCACAAATCATGATGCATGTCGCGCATTACAATTAATAGAAGGAGATTTTCATTGGGGTTTGAACTGTTACCGATGCTGTTCTCGGTTCTACCCCTCATCAAATTCGTACTTTATTTGCAATTTGCTTTTCAAATAACCCAAAAGAATTATTATTTGTTTCTATTTATTAAAACTATTACAACTGAATACAATTCATCTAGTAATTTTTCTTTCTTAATTTAGTCACTTGTCCATTTATAGGTTATTGGAACATTGGATGAATGAACAATATCACATAAACATTCATTAGAAGTTTTAAATCGTACGTTGAAAGATTTGAAAGGCAACGAACACTTCCAGTTATTCCATGTTCCACCTATGCAGATGAAATAAAGGCCTGTTTCAAAGCTTCATCACTGTGGGGCAGTGTTCACAAATTGAAGTTAACAACAAACATGCGTGTCCAACTTCAAAATGATCCATCTGCTGTGCAATTCTCAAAGCAATTGCTTAATACTGGCGAAGGCAAAATTAATGTTAATCAAATGTGCCAGAAATTCAAGTTTCGAGGTAATTTTTGCATGATTGTGACATCTAGAGACGCAATAACTCAAAATGTGTTTACAAAAGTTCGAGATATGTCAACAATCACCGATGACCGAGCGAAAGGGCAATTTTAGCAGCAAAAAATATTGATGTTGATACCATAAATATCTACATTCAAACCATGTTGGAATCTCCGTCATTTTCATTCAAATCAATTGATACTGCGTGGTAGAAGAAGATGAAGGAGAGAATTTTCCAACTGAATTTTTAAATTCACTTGATTTGCAAGGTCTTCCACCACATAATTTAATCAATGGAAAGTTTAAAGGAGAGCATGTTTTATTACCAAGAATCCAGAAGATTCCAAAAGATTCTCCAATTGCATTGAACGCTCACAATTCCCAATTCGTTTGGCATATGGCAAGAACAAACAACAAATCTCAAGGCCAGTCGATCCAAGTTTGAGGCTTGGATTTGAAAAATTCATGCTTATATTTAGCCTCCAGAGCTGGTAAGCCCAACAGTTTGTTTGTATACGCCGAAAATGGAGAAATAAGAAATATTGTCCACACTTTGGCTTTACAATAAATTATTATTTATTAAAATCAGACGAACATTGTATTAGTTAAACATTGTATTTGAACAGAAAATTGAATTTATTAACGATTAACAGTTTGGTGTGGTTTATAGTCTGGCTAACTCCAACTAACCACAAACACTCAATGACCTTGAGACCAACATTATTTGTGCAATTGATGAAATAAGTGCAGATTTATGTGAAAAAGTAGTAAAAAATTGGTGAACAAGATTCAAATTTTTAAAAAACCCAGAGGAGGCCATTTAGATGAAATCATTTTTAAATAAAAATGACAAGAACCAATGAATAAACTAAATAAATACATTTATTTATATTTATGTTGTGTTATAAGAAAAAAGTTTACTTTTGTGTTTAAATTCTATCTTGGTAAGATTGATGAAAACAATCTCCCGCGTGCATCCTTGGTTTATTTGCACAGGTATCGCAATAACAAGGGGTAACGTGTATTTCGCCGTTTTGTTCTCTGTTCGAATATACTAAAAAATCCCTTTTCCCCGCTTTTCACATAATATGTAGCTTTCAATGTAGTTTATTATCGGAAGCAGAACTAGAAGCTCTTATACGCTCTTGAGAAAAGTTTTCAACACATTGGTCCACTAAAAGTTTAAGAAATTTTAAATATGCCAATGGCTTTTAATTTTTGAACTTCGTCATAACTTGGTAAATACTTTATATGAATAGATCGCATAAATCTCCATTCCCCAAAAAAATATTTAAGTTTTCATAACAACTGAAGGAAACTGCGTCATTTGTCGCGAAAATATTTAAAAAAATAACACGTGAGAAATCCCTCAAAATATGAGTATTTGTTATGCATGTTAGTAAAACTTAGTATGTCAGCGTATAGATGTCACTGGTGAGAAAAAAATTAAAGTGTTTCCATTAATTGGCAGATTCGTGCAAAATTTACTGAAAATATATTTAGCAGCTTCAAGTAGCAGCTTCAATTGGAGCTTTTTAATTCTTACATTGATGTTGAAAAGTTAATCATTTACAAAAAATGAAAAAATGTTAAAAAATTCAAAAAAAAATAAACATTAAATTCTCAACCAATAAAGTCTACTCTTTGGCCCTAGAGATTAAACAGTAATAATATGTGCCCGGTAAGCTTAATAAGCTTTAAAAATTAAGTGTGGTGTATTCGAAATCTTCGTGATATAAGAAAGTCGGATGTTGACCACAACATATTCACCTCTAGATAATTTTTTCTTAGAAATGCGCCGGCCACCACACATATCAGAGAATTCTCTCTGATATGTGTGGTGCTTAAGCCAGTTACTACATAACTGGACTGATTATGGCAACCATGTTTGAAAAATTTGTTGAGAAATAGTGTTACTTTCCCGGAACATCGTTGGCCTCCCAAGGTAAACTGACCTCAGTATTTGACATATTTCTTCTGGTGGATATTATAAGCAAGAGGTGTACAAAACTACGCCCCAACATAAAAACGTTCTAAAAGTATTCATAAGGGCTTTTTCTGAAGCAGTACCCCGGGTAAGAATAACATCAGAAGAACTTTTTGCTCAGGTACAGATATTGCATTATCGAAGATGGGGAAAATCTAAAAGAAGTACACCCACCCCTCGATTTACATGGTACTTGATTTACGGGATTTCGTTTTTACACCGTTAACAAATTTAAAAAAACAGTTCTAATATTAACAAAGTACTAATATTTCGATTTTCAATGTGCTTTATACGCTGTCATTTCATTTTTATATTTTACCCGAGGCAATCAGGAAATGTCGAAAATGGTTGGAATGCAGATTTTCCTTTAGTTGTGTTTTTTTTTATTTATAAGAACTTATAACATATCATAACAAAAACTGAGAAAGTTTTGTAATTTATGTTAGTAAATCCTACAATATGCAAATTCCTTTTTAATTTTATTACCAACCAATTTCTATTGACGAGACCCATCATGTCGTCAACAGGAAAGAAACTTAAATTCAGATTTTGCATAGATTTAAATCTACTCGAAGCAGGGATCAAGAACAATAAAGCGGATGGAAAATTCTACTCGTAAAAGTATGACGAGTGGTAAAACAGTGAGTACAAAATTTTCAACATATAAACGTGATCATATTATGGAATTCGTTGAAAAAGCCTAAACTATTTTGATATTTGGACAGAGAATGACAGTAAAGAGAATACTAGTACATAGTAATTCTATTAAATATAATGCGCTTCAAATTTACAACCAAATAAAAGAAAGGACACGTACTATTTCGACACCAGAATTTTAACGTCCAGTAGTGGAAGTTTCGACAAATCCAAAAAACGGTATAACTTACATAATATTTCAACTAAAAGGTGATGAAAGAAAATGCCGAAAGGAACTCATCTATCCAAAAATGAAAGATCTGCAAAGTGATTTAAGGCGAATGCTAAAACCACTCTTTATTTACCGAGCTCAACCTCGAGCGATGAAAGGCGTTAATATGAATAATCTACAAGATCATTGGCAAAGAAATATGAAAGGTTGGATAAGTCACCCAATAAATTTACAGCATCCAAATGTTAAAATTGAATGTTTGCTGCCCAACACAAGATCAATGATTCAACCTTAAGACCAGGACATAATTTTCAGGCATTTTATATTAGAAGATGATTGGACGATAATGCACTCCTTACTGTTCATGAGGTGTGGTCCATTTTTTGCTATTTTCAATTGTGTCGTACATGTTGGTTTGCAGTGGCCGAAATCAAAAATACAACTCTTAATGCATGCTGGAAGACCGTCTGGCCAGATGTAGTGAATCAGAAGAATATTGGCTCATTCTCTCGGGGGAGACGGATCCAAAGATTTTGGTATTCCTGATGTATAGTAATAGTTTCAAGACAAGGAAATGTAGAATGGTAGCTCCTAGAGTTAGTATATATGTCGGAGTAGAAATTAACTCGATAACAAAGAAACCGTATATCAATTTACATCAAAATTATTTGGACTAGGTTTGCAGTTAGAAATTAAAGAAATTTACATATAAAAAAAATGCACGAAGACAACTAAATATTGATTATGCATTTTCAACGGCTTCATACTCAACGGTTTTGTCGATTTAGATGATTATCCTAGGAACGCATTTACCGTGTAGTTTATAAAAACTAATTCTTATGTTAAACATTTTTTATTTAAAACATTAAAAAATAAAAAATTTACATAACAGAAACATTCTAATTTTTTTTTTGGTAGCAACATTTGTGCCCCATTGATATTTGTTGAGATTCACAAATATAATTAAAACTCCGGATTGTTTATCGTGCAAACGTTTAACTAGACAAAAATGTTGGTTTAGGCTTGAAAATTGTTTACTTGCTGGCGGTCGAGTATTTCTCTCTTTAGTCGAGATAAATGAACCTACGCTTTCCCAAAAGTTTTATTTTTCGCTTTTCGTTTATGTTGTCCTTTGGACCTCTCTATAAACCTTCCTGAAAATCTTAGATTATTAGTTGACGATACCTTCTCTGAGTCATTTTAGTTGATTTAAAATCAGGGCATGAAATGAAAAGTATATTAAACCTATAGGCATTAAATCCCACTGTAAAATGTTTAAAAGGATTCCAATTGAAAAACATTATCCTCCATTACTATTGTTCAAGTGTATTCCATTAAACTAAAATGTTGTAGATATACATTTCAATCAATTAAAAAAAATAAAAAAAGAAAAATCCATTACAAAACTTTTCTTTTTAACTACAAACAAAAATTGCACAAAAAAAATTAAAAAAGTTTTCCATCTCCATTTCCTGTAAGATTAGTTTAGTGGAATTGTAACACGGTTTAAAAAAGTTTTAAATAAAATTTATATTCCATTTGAATATAGCGTACTCAAAAAAAAAACTACAACAACAATACAGCATTAAAATGTGTTCGTATGTACTAAATATAAGCAACCGAGCAGCACTTGATGCAAATCTTTTTTATTTTGCTTCTCTGTACTTCTTTCGCTTTTGACAAACGTCTTATTATATTCATTTGATATACTCTCGCACAGTTTCGACGACACCAACAACACAATAGCAACAGCAAAGCAGCGTACAATGGTTGAATAAATAAAATTTTCTTCAATTTTCCATCGTGCTATTTCAAACAAAAATTTTCTCAAATAGTATTTCAAATTTTTATTGAAAATTGAATGAAAACTACTTGAAAAACGATCAAAATAGAATTTTATTTCAATTCGGTGTCAGATTTTTGAATTTTCCTTGAGTTTTTTTCTGCATCAATTTTTGCGCGATTTTTTTTCTACATACTCGAAGCAGGAGTGCAAAAAAAAAATAAAGTAATTTCCAATTTATGTACAATATCAAAAAAAAAGACGACGAAGAAGAAGAAGAAGAAGACTTGAACGGTTTGGAATTAGTCGATATCCGTATATATTTTTATCGTATAAATTGAATTTTTAGTGTTGATTCGATAACTTTTCAAACAACATTTATACGATGGTTATATAGTATAATGGATAGCAGACTGTGTGGAGTAAGATTGAGAACGGGGTGGGCAGAAAAAAACTTTTAGGTGGAATTTATTTATTTTCTTCTCGTACGAGTATTATATATCTATATTTATATGGATAGATTGGCGGTTTATTTTTAGGTATAAGAGAGGTGATGGATATATAAAAATGATGATGTTGATGGATTATTTATTTTTTTATTTGACAGATTCTAGCAAATCTATTGTATCATGTGTAAATTTTTTATTAATTTTGTTGTTGCCGTTGTTGATCTGACGTGTGACATGACAAATTATATACATTTATGTCAAGTACTTGAAAAGTTTTATAAATTATTTTGTATCAAAATAGTTGGTCTGTAAATATAATTTCTTATATCATAATCTGGATGTTATATTGAGGATATTCTTTGAACTTGAAGCTGTGCACCAGTGAAGAGATAGGTTTTCAATATCCAAACACGAAATAAGGAAAGCATTATGTTTATTTTGCTGGCGCTGGATCCCATGCAAGAATTTGGCTGCCACAAGGAGGTTACATTATCGGGATATTTTCGGATTAATGCGGATAACAATTTCAGTGAATCCGAAGTATTATCGTCATGCATAAAATTGGCAAAGGCTCCTCTGTTTTATATTAATCAAAATAAATCGTTATTGTTGACACCAACTAAATTTAGTTAACCAGTACAACTCATTTTTGACTACTAAAAATTGCTAAGGTATACCGTTCCAATATTTTATAATAAAGAGTGGGCCGGCCATCTGTTGGTATTTTTTCAATCGATGAATTTTAGTACTTAATGTTATCAGTTCTAAAAATATTTCTTGACATATGAAAAATCAAAAATATTCTCCTACATAAATAGCATAGAACCACCTTTAGATATCCATAAAATATTTTGACTTTTCATCCAAAAACGCGTGTTTTACTTTCAAATAAAAAAAGGACTAACAAATGGCCCACGCAGTATACATAAATTATGGAATGCAATAAAAACCTTCACAAACTATTGAAAAAAATGGGGGTTTGAATTTAGTTTTCAAAATCTCAATTTAAAACTACGACACACTAAATGTCACAAAAATTTGTAAATCTGTGTTAAATTTTTATAAATTATACTTTTCTGTCACGTTGGTTCGATCGCCTATTTTGAAAAAATAAGTGCTAATTCCAGGTAATTCACATAAATATGTTATTTAACATAGATATGGCGGTTTCTTGAGTAGAAGCTGGGATATTAATATTATTGCCAAGTGATGCTCCAAAATCGACGAATACTCTTGGACAATAAGTATATCTTCCCATACAAATGACCATGTCCTAAAAATGCTCCAATCATCATGAAAATTTACATGGAAAATCTGTAGGCTATGGTTTTCGCACATTTTTCGAGCCCTAAAGGAATTTACTAAATGGAGATTTTACAATTCATCAAAATAAAACTATTTCGATATTGAGTAGATTTTGAAATGTATTATTGTAATGAGGCTCATAATTTATTGGAAACAAACTGATTTGCATATCGAAGTGACGAGGACCTCATGCTATCTGGATATTGAAAGGTTCACCCATTTCATTAGGAGACGACCGGTAAGTCAAGTTAATTTCTCCTCCAACTCTATCATATCAGCGTGGTATTCCCTGTAGTAATTAGGGAGTCGGACTGAAATACTCACCGGAACCGTTAGTGAGAAATTGCACTGTTTTGGTTTTCTACAGAATTCTCTGGTAATAAAAATACTGTGTGAAACCTTTTTTCAAATCATAGAGACGGTATAGATATAGTCGTTAGGCTTCGCTAATATGTATACAGTCCGTTCCTAGCTACACCTTCTCCACCATTTTCATTTATGTGACATTGTTAATGCCTGGCTGGGGGGGGGCAAGATATGTCGTCTTAAACATTATTTCTAGTCACCCGTCTTCTATTAGTAGAGCCCCGTCTCCTAACAAACCTTCCATGGCTACCTTCCCAGGCTTCAGATTGTTAAAAGCACAGCCAATGTCGAAAAATACAACATTCCATAGTTGGCGCGGAAATCCATTTTATCCCACATTTTATCACAACGCAGACCACTTGCCATTTGGTAACGTATTAGTCTGCTCCGTTGATTTTATCCGGACAAAGTAAAACATTTGGCACTGTAGTATTCGTCCTGATGCGATTAGGATTAAGTATAGTAACAATTATTCACAAAACACAGGCAAATTAATACTTACGTGAAAATGCAAAATCAATTAACAATGCAAAACCCAAAAATCGGACACCGATCCACAAATATTCTCACATAGCAAAATGGACAAATTCAAATTAATTGAACACAAAAGTCTCGTCCCGGAATTCAACGGGGAAAACCAAACAAACAACTCACAGTTTCAAAAAATTCACAACCGAATACAACACGCCTATTACAATTCAATTCAACCAGAATATTTCCACATATACCATACGCTTCGCAAAAGCGACAAAAATTCTCAAACACACACCCAAAATTCAAGCGCAATCATTACACTACAGAACAGCAACAAGCTCAACACAGCCAAAACTTCCACTCAAACAAATTTTATCCCAAATATTGCGCACATTACAAAACAAACAATAGGTATTTCATTGACGAATGCCACAACAAATGTTTTACCACAAATCCAAATCAACCAAACAATCAAACAGGAATTAATCTTAACAACATTCGCGTTGACACAATATTCCCCAGTACAATACACAATCACACGTCACAAAGGCCGGCAGGAGAGCCGCTTCCCTCAAATACAAGAAGTAACCAAGTTACCAAATCAAAAAATATTCAAAACCCAGAATTGTCGCTCTCAATACCAGAACTTTTTATTAAAACAGAATCAATTTCAACGTGTGAGGATGACCATCATCATGTATTAGCAATTAAGAAACCAAATTTATCAAGCCTAAGCGCTTACAACGAAAAACAAATCCTAATTTCAATCAAATCAATTCAACATGTCCTGACGCACATTAAACTCATATAATAACAATCCCTCAAGTTAATTCACCGAGAAAAACGATTTCTCGAATTAGCCGACAGAGTGAGATTGACAATCATACATTATTAGTTAGTAAGCCAACGAGTACAGATACTCACCATTCAAATAACGAAAAACAAAACAATCAATTACCAAAACATACGAGCCCAGACGCTCTCTTATCAAATTTAGTTAGTAAGCAAACGAATCAATACACTCAACACCCAAACGAGTCCACGACACTCAAATTTAGTTTGTAAGTCCACGAATCAAAGAAAATATCAGTCAACAAACTTAAAAGACATTTTCATAAACAATATTATTATTTTCTTATTTCAAATTAATACAACTTTCATGCCATTCTATTACAAAGTACAAAACAAAGTACATAGAATCTACAGTAATATTCAAAATTTCTTTAGACCGATAAAGCTAGGTAAGATTCTCAAATTCAAAATAATATACCACAAAATACAAAACTGCATAAAATACAATAATAAACATTTGAGTATCACTAGAAAATTGAACCAAAATAACAATCCAACAACAATTGACACAGAATACACTCAAAACCTACATGTTAAGTCAGAACTATTGAAAGCAAGACAATTATCCCAGCACTCTAGTAAGGTTAACATGAATCCATCATCCTACATTCCAGATTCCATATACCAATACACAAATTTCAAAATAAGAAAAAAAAAAACCCTTTGATCTTTTCAAACCACATTCACTTTAAACATTTCTATAACAAAAACCAAGCATTTTGATTAAAATTTCAATATGTATTAGTATACTTAACCTAACGTCACTTTAATACCCTAAAATCAATTTATTCAATGTATCAATTAACACCCATAATCTGTCTAATAAACTTTATATTCAACATCAAAAATATCAACATTATTGACATCCTTCACATATCGTCCATTAATATTCAAATTATTACCAATCCGTATATAAATTTTATACATCAATTTCATCATTACCCATTGAATACATATTATTAAACATTTTGTACAAAATAATAAAATAAGTATACTACCTAAACGGACATTATAAAAATAAAATAGCTCTATGAGTCAAAATTTTCCAAACAAAAAAAAAACAAAGAAAGAATTCAGACCGAAATCTGACGATGAAGCAGAGAGAAATATGCCACAACAACAAGAAGGTCCAAGCAGCATCAAAACACAGCATCAAAAAGCAGTACCGAAGCAATAACAATCAGCAGCAGAACAGCATCGAAAACTAAGAAAACAACATTGAAACCGCATCGAAACATTCATCAAACAAGCATCAAAAAATTAACGAAAACCAACATCAAAACATCATTAAAACCAGCATTAAAAACCAAAACACTATATAAGAAGTATTTCCAAGCAGCATCAAACTCAAATCGAAACAGCATTAAACAAGCATATCGGCAGATAGTCACAAACTTCATGATAGGATATGTCACAACATCCAATAATAATCGAGCACTTCAAGCAACATATAAATACATATATAACAGTCGAGAAAATTCCCAAAAAGATGATTGAGCACACTACACCAAGCCAAGCAGCAACCACAGATACAAGTTAACAGCAGAGAATAAGCAAGGACGCAAAAAGAATACAACGTAAAACACGCACAATAAGTCAAAAAAGAATCCATCCATATATCAAAACAGAGATTAAACAACATCACACATGGGAGAAAAGCAGCAACTCAAACAAAATTAAATCAAAACAAACGAGACCAGCTCTCGCAATCTAGTATTTAAGCAACAAAATAAAAGAACCCCGACGCTCATCAAACAAAGCAAACGAGCCCCGACGCTTATTAAACAAAATAAAAGAGCCCCGACGCTCATGAAACAAATCACATGAGTCCAGACACTCAACAAACAAAGACGAGACCAGCTCTCGCACCCTAGTATATAAGAAGCAAAAACGAGTCCAGACACTCATCAATCAAAAACGAGACCAGCTCTCACAACCTAGTACGTAAGCAACAAATCAAACGAGTCCAGACACTCATCAAGCAAAACAAACGAGTCCAGACACTCATGAAGCAAAACAAACGAGTCCAGACACTCATCAATTGGATAAAACGAGCACAGCCGCTAAAAATGGAATCTAAATCTCGCAAGTAAACCAATAATCAATTCACAAATCATTTAAAGTATCTCAATATCAATATAACACCACAAAATCAAGAAACAATCAAAAAGAAGCGTGACCAGTAAAACAATCAAAATGAAAGCAGAATAGAAAACAACAAGCTCATCAATAGCATAAATTAATCAGCAATTAACAGAACAATTAATCGACTATCAACTAAAAGCTCTCATTAGAAATCTCGATACACAATACAACTTCAAATTCAGACACACAAATCTATCAACACAAGTCACGATGCACCATCAAACAAAATCTATTATTACAAATCAAGATGCGCAACATATATTCATCAAGAAGCAACATATATCATTACACAAATTCATCATCAAACAAACCAACAAATAAAAAAAAAAAAAATCAAGATGCACAACAAAAATTCAAATACAAATCACAATGCTTAACAAAAATCCGTCATCCAGTTAAATCTACCAATACAAATTACGATGCATAACACAAAATTAATCTTCAAACAAAACCAGTCATTCATCATCAAGCAAAGACTGTCATTACAAACCAAGATGCTTAACACAAAATTCACTATCAAACAAAATTTATCATTATAAAAATTCATCATCAAACAAATCTACAAATAAGAATCAAGATGCACAACACGAAATTCATCATCCAGCTAAATCTACAAATCACGATGCACAAAACAAAATTCATCTTCAAGCGAAACCAGCTATTACAAACCACGATGCAAAACACAAATTCACCAAAAAGAAAAAAAAAGAAAATCTGCTAATCAACAACGGACCATCAAACATCAAGAATCAAACAAAATAGACTTGTAACAAGAAACAAAATTGTAAAGAAAATAGATGTTTTTTTAATTATTTCCCTTCAAGAAAACCAATGTATACAAAAGAAAATACATTTATACTTTAATCAATTACAAATAATCTATACCGTTCATAATAGATTCATTTTCATTCAAAATCAAAAATCATTTATCAAAGCAAATAATTTACAACTTAAAATAAATTATTATCAAAAAATAAAATTTATAAAAAAAAATACATTCATTTTTTAATTAGGAACAAAATCCAAAAGGTAATCCATTTATTAGTATAATAAAAGAAAATTTTAAAATCATTTTATTTCTATAAAGCTCTTAAACTGAAATTCAAACAATTTTTTATTAAAATTAAATAAAGTACATATTGTATTATAATAAAACTAAAAAAAATCGGAACAAAAAAAAAAAAACAAACAAGATTGAAAGGAACTGCAAAAAAAAATTACTAATCATTATATTATTATTTAATTCACAAAAATAATAAAACTTTTTTTTATTATAAAAAAAAAACTAAGAATCTTAAGAATTCATTAGATCCAATCAGTTAAAATTTAAATTTATCCATAAAAAACAATTTTATCTTAAGAATTTATTTATTTAGAAATTAAAGGTTCACAATGCCAAAACAAAACAAAAAAAAAAGAAATTAAAAGTAAATAATAACAAATAAGTAACGTAATTATAATCAATCTATAAAAATCCTATAAAAAAAAAGAACTCATGAAATAAAATATCAAAGGCATGAACCATACAATAAGCAATTAATTATTCATTACTACACATAACAATTAATAAATTGAAAATTCAACGATCATACCTATACTATATTTCATAAAAAAATAAAATCCCTTACAGTCATTTTATTTTTCGCGTCGAAAGGGAGGTATGTTGTGATACCCACAACTCCATTCTCCCCTAAAGCATATAAGTTTAAATCAAAAACCAAAACGATAATACAAAACGATACAAAACCACGGAAATACATAATAACGACATTCCGATCAAATAAACAGAAAACCATATTTACTTAAAACAAAAATATGTACGTTGTAATTACATACAAACATACACATACGATATACAAAATCATGATCGTCGCGATATATGGAAACGTAACATAGAACATAAAAACACATAAAGAAAAAATCAAATTTATACAATATGCATTGTCAGTACAAAATTAAATAATGAATAACAACAACAAAACAAGTAGTACATACAACATACATGTTATATACATACTCATCATTTTAATTGTACGTTATATATAATTAATATAAAGAAACAATAACAAAACCATACACATTTTAGTATCCAAAAAAATATCGTTTATCGACCTACGATATTTGATGATTTTAAATTTAGCAAATATATTTTCCAATTTTGCAAATTCAAAAAATCAGTAATTTTACGCGTGTTAATATTGTTGAGTTTTCAAAAATTATTGTTGGTAGAATTTTAAGTTAAAATTAATATATAAGATACAAATTTTTATATAAAAAGAGTGTTTACTAAAATCAATAAACGTAACAAGTTACAATCAGTCATAAATCACATCATCACATCAGTCTTATTTCAACTAATAATGGAGGAGGAAGAATATATAAATAGCTGAATAATTGGTAAGTATCAAACAACATACTAACACCTGGGCACCGCAATTACTAGTATCGGGCGATTAACCTTATATGGCAAAATAAGGAATAGAGTGAAGGAATGCTTGCATAATAACTCTATTAGTCGCAACTCACTAGTAACTGCTCATTCTTACTAACAAAAATAAAACATTCTATCAATATATCAAATCCACATATAAAACATTTCTAACAATACATTTTCAATTATAAAACATTTGGCCAATTATTCCGGAGCCGGACTAAGTGCCAAATGTTTTACTTTACTTTTATCCCGTAGCTTTCGTTATTCTACTGCTTGTCTTCTTTTCGTATAGTATCCGTTTTATAATTCCAGCTCCCATTGGTTGTTAAACACGCTATTTTGCACGTGTTCTTTTCCAAGTCGGGTTACTGTGTCGACGTCGACGGTTTTACCTTATAATGGGTTTTCTTTTATTATTATTAGTAAAAAACCTGGTTCAATTCTCAGGCTCGACTGACTTTTTTATAATTATTCCTCGAATTTTCATAAAAATACTTAAACCGGGGCGAATTAAGCGTAAAATTGCTTGCTAGAGTCGCTTTGCGGGTGAGTTTTTATATAAACAGTCTGACCCACCATAAATTCTTTAGGACGTGCTCGTAAATTATATCATAGTGCATAATTATCATAAGCGTATCCTAACAAACCCTCCATGGCTCACTTTCAACTGGTCTAAAACTATCAATATATGGGTTTTATCTGAACTTAATCTAGGGTACGGCCCTAAAAGATCCTCATACACTCGCTGCCATGGCCTTTCAAGAATTTTCGTATACCCCATTGACGGTCTGACTAACTTATTAGACGCCTTAGTAGTTTTACATATTTCACAGAAAGTTACGAACTGGTACACTTCATTACACATTCTTGGCCAATAATAGTGCCGCCGAAGCCGATCTAGCGTCTTCCGTATTCCTCCATGAGCTGCATGATGAACATCATGTTTGTTTCGTATGAGGGTGTTGGTCATGGTTGATGGCACATATAATTTCCACACCGGCAGGTCCAATAAACTTTGTTTGATTGATTTTCGGCTCAATCCAAATATACACCTTCTTATTCATGACCCTCAAATTTAGAAAGCGCTCTGAACATTCCCCGATTTGGGTCCTAAATTTCGAAAATTGGTCACTTTCGAATTCTTTAAAATTTAAATCTAAGCCATCGTTTACATCCCTTTGCAGTTCAGCTATTGCATCGCAATACACTCGTGATAGGGCATCAGGTACAACGTTGAATTTCACCTTTTGGTGTACAATTTCAAAGTCGTATTGTTGGAGTTGTGAACTACAACGGGCGAGTCTTCCGGTCAAATCTTGTTGGGTTATCACCCATCGTTAAGCCGCGTGAACCGGTATTACCTTTAATTTGAAACCTTATGTAAGGTCTAAACTAATAGCTTTAAGAACAGCTAGACAATCGGCCTTTTAAAGTTTGTCGTCGTCTATTTCGTGATACAAAACTCTTCCCAAGACTACGGTACTTGTATTACACCTAATAAAAAATAGTTTACTATAATCAGAGTTTATCAATACCGGTGTATACTCGTCAACGATTGTTTAATTCGGGAAAAAGATTGTGGACACTCGTCAGTCTTCGCACTTGCTTCACAGTTGTGAGCTGGGGATAATCACAAATGGCATTGATTTTAGTTGGGTTGGTGGTTAAACCCTCTTCACCTACGATATAACCGAGGTATTTAATTTTTCTCAAGGCTAAATTACTTTTTTCCATGTAAATGATTAATCCAGCTTCGGTAAGTTTCTATGCGACTATTCTTAAAAGATTTAGGCACCGGACATAGGCATACTTCCATGTAACTTGGTTTAGCTTCCTAGAATCTACACACAAACATGACTTTCCATTTGGTTTGTTTACCAACACCACTGAAAAACTCCAAGCGGTTACACTTTCCTCTACGACATCCTTTTTCAACATATCCTCGATTACTTTGTTAATTTTGGCCTGTACCGCTGGTGACACGGGATAATGGCTTTGTTTAATAGGCTCGTTTGCCCCCTACATCAATTTTATCATACTGTTAAAGTTAGCCGAAAGTTTCCAGCCGAAAGATAATGCAGATAGTGTCTTGAATACAGCAAAAATCAGTTATGAACTCGAATTTAGGAGAATTTAGGATCGAATTACATCATTCGGGTGAAGGAGAAATTATTTCAGTTTATAGGAATTTAAAAATCGATAGGGGCGAGAATATAAAGAGAGTTTAAAAATAGTCAAGACACTATCTGCATTATCTTTCGGCTGGAATCTTTCGGCTAACTTTAACAAGGTAATTTTATCAGCCCTTTTTCTTGAAATGTTGGGCGTCTTTTATTGAACTGCTCCCAGTTGTGCTATTTGAAAATCGGTCAAGTTATGTTCAGAAATTTTTAGGTCGGTATTATCGATGGTTTCCAATAAAGCTGGGAATATTCCGAAAGCTTTCCAAAAATTGATTCCCAAAACCAATTGGCCCTTTAGGGTGGGAACTATATAAAATCGAATGAAAGCAGTTTTGTTCTTCAAACTCACGGGTACTTTAATGAAATTAATAATCGGGTTGGGTGTTCCAGTTCATTTCCGTTCCACCGCAACTCTATACACCATTTTCCCAAAATATTCACCTTTCGATTTTGCATTGAAGCTCCAAAAATTATTAAATATATTTTTTCTCTCGGTCGAATTGAATTCCCTACTGCAACTAAAAGGGCAATTTTCCCCGCAACCGACTTTTATTTGACGCAGGTTTCGAGTTACTCCGAAATCATTGGTGAACTGCTCTCCTCTTTGGCATTTGGCTTTTCTCAATTTTTTTTTCCATGTTTCTGGATGTCTTACCCTTTTTCTGGTAAAGGTTTTTGAACAGCACGGAGAATCTAAAAAGAGTTTAAAAAACTTAATAATTATTATGATACTACGTTTGTTAAAAAATTTTGCCGTCGCGCATCGTACATTCTTTCATTTGACTCTGGTGGAATATATTCAGGATAAACATCTGAATCGAAAACTCAAAATAAAACAAGTGAGATTAGATCACCATTGATCAGACAACAATTGCCTATTTCAGGAGATCCAAAAAACCTATCAAATTTAGTTCGCTCGGCGCTAGAATGACTTTATTCATTATGATTGGTTCATTTATGAAAAATAAAACAATTTTAGTCGTGTTTTTTTCAAAAAAAGATTTTGTGGCCAGGAAAAAGTAGATATAATGTATTGCATATAATTTTTTGTTGTTAAACATTTTAAAATTAGGAACTAAAAGGAACATACATTCTGAAATTATTTCAAAATAGGACTGAAAATTGACGGTTTTTTTGATTAGATTTTTTACGCGAGATTCAACCATGTCAGATTCTTCATCTCTTTCAATATTACTTTCCCAAGTATGTGAAAATAAATCATAAAACGAGTCTCAATCATGTGATATCACATATTTTAAATCCTGGAGATGGTTCTATTTTTATGGGTAATCAACTGTAGATAATTTGAAATAGGGGCCCGGTTTTTGCAACTCGTTTGGAGCTCGTGAAATGAATCATTAAAATTTAATTAAACCCGCATGCCATCAGGATCATACAAAAATGCTTTTATGTCTATCGCATGAACATCTCTGCTTGCTAGGATTCTGGTGAAATCTCAAACAATTATATGTTCGGAACTGCATTCTATTTGAGTTTGCTCTTTTTTTATAAGACATTTTTGTAAGAAAATGTTTTTGTAAGACATTTTTGTAAGATATTTTATTGGAATGGAGTGCTTAGCGAAGTTTAGTGGAGCATTTTCCAAAGTAATATTGCGATATCTGAAATATTGGACTTAGGCTGTTTTCGAAACGAGTACTTATTTCAAACTTATTTACTTATTTGCCGCCATCTTAAATAAGTAAGCAAAGCCGTTCGAAATGAGTTTGCTTGCTTATTTTGACAGCAACATGAAAACGCATTACTGTTTTCAATGAAAAAATCTCAACCAATATTTTATTCGATATTTTTATTAATTCAATGTATACAATTAAATAAAATAACGAATATAAATAATATTTATACCAATTAAAATGCTTAGCGGCAATTTAGAATCATAAAAAAGAAATATTCTTTAAATATTTATTTTGATGTGAATTTTGGTTGATCTCAGATTTTTATTACATATTTAAAATTGTACAAAGCGACCAAGAAAGATCTAGTTGGGTTCTTAATTAATAGCGGAATAAATAATAATTTTATTTGTAATCAGTTTTTAAACTCCGTACCGTCTGTTTAAATTATCTACCTTAGAAATCTAGCCTCTACCCGAGAATTGTGTGTGTAAATTAAAACATTTTAATTTACGAAATATATAATTGGGTTCTTGTACATCTTTATTTTAATCGTTTTATATATTTTGCCATCCACAAACACCCATTTGTTTTCTAGATATATCATACCTAAAATAATAAAATATTGACATGTAAATATTAACAAAAATGACAATTAAATTAGATTTTTATGGAAGAAAGAGACAGAAAATAAGTCAGCTCGCCAGCTTACTTATTTGAATAAGTTAGGTTCCACAAATAAGTATTCGTTTCGAAAACAGCCTTAATAAACACATTTTTATTAATCACTTGTTTTTGTTCCGCAGAATATTTTGAATATTTTTCAAAAAGTTTAAAAAATCACTCGATCGATTTCGACTTGTTAGGTCATCATCAGGAGTATCTACTTAGGTCATCATCAGGAGTAGATACTCCTGATGATGACCTAACAAGTCGAAATCGATCGAGTGATTTTTTAAACTTTTTGAAAAATATTCAAAATATTCTGCGGAACAAAAACAAGTGATTAATAAAAATGTGTTTATTAAGTATAAGTGTGTTTCGCCAAGTGCCTACGGCAAATAGCGTAAAAAGTATGAAATATTGGAGGATTTTTTGTAAAACAATGCCTTCCTAGATAGTGTGTAACACAGGAAACCAATGTGGAAGCTGATAGTTTACAATCGATTTCAGTGAACTAGTAAGAGGGGGGTTCATGACTATAGCACAGTTGTAAATTGTGAAGTAATGGCATCAATATATTGCTTCTGCAATGCTTTGGCCTTATAATTTGAATGCTTATTGCGCGCGCTATCTCAACTTTCAACGTGTTTCTTCTACTGACTCTCATTAATATTTTTTTTTCATACTCAATACATATGTCACATAGAACATTCTTAGGAGAGAATACTCTCAGATTTTTGCCTTTAAAAAATTCTGTGAATTCATTAATTCCAAGGCATTGGTTGTGGTTTCCAATGCAAATTTCTTTATAAAATCCTTATAATTGATTTAAAGCCCTGAAATGTTGATCAAGGTTTAATTTTTTCGTCATTTCTGTCAAAATGGGAAAGTTATTTTGGCTTTGATCAAGAACTTGAAGTGTCATTCATTCCGTATGCACTTTCCTTAACTAAGGGGCCCTTTTCACTGTAAATCGACGTAGGCCAATAGTTTTGAGAAACATATTCCGACATCTTTGTATATACTATGGCCATTATGCAATGCAGCAGTTATGCATCCAGAACACGTTGAGTAAAATCGTGACCAACGTTATAAAAATGTTTACAATATGTATGAAATTTTCAAATCAAATTAGTGATGATTTCACTAATCATGATGAGGGGTTATTAACGGCTCCATTTAACGTGAACGTCATAGCCCGTTGTATGATCTCTATATAGTTCCTTTAGTTGCGAGTTATAATTTTTATATTCTTTAAAATTAAATTAATTAGTAAATCCTTTTAAATAAATTTATGTCATGACTGGTTCGAAAACAACAAAAAAAAATGAAATGGAAAAAATTGTCAAATTAAGATTATGTCAAGCGCATTTGAAAAAAAAATTTTAGTCGTATAATCAGAAAGCATTATAAAGATTTTGAACAAAACAAACACATTTTTTACATAATATTGAATTGTCTAAATTGCACACGATTAATGTTACGAAACAATCCAACAAAAAATTCATAATGCTGTGGAAAATTTGTTGTACGGATTCCAACAATGATTTTAGATACCGATATTGTTCAATTGACTGTTTTATTGGCAAAAGAATATTTGGAAGTGATAGAATGCGCATCCGAAATGTTTACGGATCAACCGCAAACATTATTACTATAGAAGACACTTCAATCAGACGCCATCGAACAGCATTATTCGATAGATCTAAATTCTACATCAATCTCAAATCAAAAATTCAACCACAGTTAGAAATAATAAAACAACGAGAAACAATACTTAAGCCACAAAATCACTTTTACAATCCGGAATTTGCAATTGAAATTCTTAATCATTTTATGTCCATTTTTCCATTGTGGACTCCAACAGTAGAAAAAAAAGGATTTCCCTACAAAAAATTTTACAACGAAGATTTTTAGTGTTTTCTATGGATAGAATCGAAGATCAAATCTATGGAATTATACATAATTTTCCTAACAAAAAGTATTTAATTATGATAAGCCAAAACCAAAACACAGGGAGGAAGTGGATCCCTTAGAAAAATGGAATCATCAGAAAAAGAATGGCAGTAAGAAACATTTTTCAAAAAATGAATGTTCACCAAAACATAAAGGAAAATAATAGAAAGAATAATCCAAACAAAAAATAAATTTTGAAATTTAAATACTACATTAAAATCTAAAAAAAAATATACAAAAAAGTAAAAAAGCAAACAATTAAAAAAAATAAAAAGTCAAAAAATAAAAAAAAAATAAAAAAAAAAGCAAAAAATTAAAAAAATAACAAAAAACAAAATAGTTTGAAATGAAAAATGAAAAGAATTTAAAAAATAGAGGCGGTCAGAATGATTCATACCACCTCGCGGTGCATCATGGGTAACGCTGAATGAATCAGGCGATGAAGTTGAAGCGAAAAAAAGAAACTCTGATTATAGTCAAGGACACTACATGACATGGCGACAATTGTCAGGCTGAAGGGGCCGCTGCCTTGTTGCAAGTGGCTCGCAATATAAACGTGTTTCACGTATGACTGGATACCTTAACATATGTCGCCAGTACGTGTCCCACACCAGCAAAAAATGTGTTCAGCAATGGGTGAACTTTAAACGCTATACAAAGGCCTCGGATAAATTTATCGTATTCATTATAGGAACGATCTCGGAAAATTTGCACGGACAAAGATAAAAAAGGGAACATGGATTTTCTCAATATTGCAATAAACTTTGGCCTCAAACTTCGCACAGATATTTTGTTTGTATGCCCGAGCCTAATAATATATCCCGCTCGCACGACAAATGAATAATGCGGGCTACACGAATTTTTAAATGTGGATCATTTCATGAGAAAAACAGATTTCAGACATGGCTGAGGATTTTCGGAAATTTAACTATGATCCCACATAAACTTTGGCCTCAAACTTTGGACAGATATTCTGTTTGTAGGCTCGAGGATAGAATTTTAACTCACGTACACGACAAATGAATTATGTGAGCTTCTCGAATTCTCGTAGACACGTTATAAATTATAATTATACAAAATTTATAATTATCATAAGCTGTTAATTAATTAGGTTGCTTTATCCAATGTACCTAATATGATTTGAATATGATTTTAAAATTTGTTAAAATATTTAGCTTATTTATTTAAAAAATCTTCTTGTTTTCGTTTGCCTCTAAAATTTTGCCAGTAATGCAGTTTTATAAGAAAATTTCGTTCGAAAAGTCGATAGTGTAGTCTTTGTATTATTATGGATTCATTTGCAATATGTCGATAAATTAGTTTTTCTGTAGAAATTTCGGTTGAAATGTCGATAATGTAGTTGGTCCATTATTATGAATTCCCTTTTCAAAACGTCGATAAAGTAGGTTATTTGATGAAAGTTCAGCGTGAATGATTATAATGCAGATTTTTGTGTCCAATTTTCATTTAACTTCAATAGTATTAAAATAAAAACCATTTCGAGAAAATTGGTTATCCTAATCGATCCAGCAAGCAGCAATAGCGAAGTCGATAAAATGCGTATCCACTCTGAGGGGACATTTATTACCCTACTAAAGTTAGCCGAAAGTTTCAAAGCCGAAAGATGGTAATGCAGATAATGCCTTTGCATATCCCAGCCTAAAAAAATAAATTGTAGCCGAAAAATATATTACTATCTGATATACTTAGTTCTATATTATTTATACTATGTTTATTGGTTAGGTCATAATCCAAGTTCCTGAAATTTGAAGTCACTCTAAAAAAGATGGAGGAGGGGGTGCGGGGGGTGTAATTTGATATAATGTACCAGAAAGTCCAAAATGTTCAAAACTAAATTAATGAAATGTTCTGTAACTTTGAGTAACCCACTTTACCACAAATCTCTTTATGTTTATTAGAAAGGTCAAAGGCTAAGGTAAACCCACGCGAAATTTGGAGCAACTCTGAAAGTGATACGGGGTGTAATCTGGTATAATATAAAACAAAGTCCGAAATTTTCGAAACTAAATTAATGAAATGTTCTGTAACTTTTGAGTAACCTACTTTACCATCAATCCCACTATGTTTATTAGAAAGTTCAGGCCCACACAAAATTTGGAGCAAATCTGAAGGGGATAGGGGTTTAATTTGGTATAATGTACCAGAAAGTCCGAAATTTTCGAAACAAAATTAATGAAATGTCCTGTAACTTTTGAGCAACCCATCATCGATCCCACTATGTTTATTAGAAAGGTCACAATCCTCATTAATGTATCTTTAGGCTATACTTTATTTTTTGGCTGGAATAGCAAAAACAATAGCTGCATTACCATCTTTTGGCTAGGGTAGCAAAGGCACTACCTGCATTATCTTTCGCCTGGAAACTTTTGGCTAACTTTAACAATATACATTTCTTACTTTTTATAAAATCCTATAGTAAGAAATCCATGGATTCAGAAGATCGACTCTTCCCATCCCGTTGTTGTACCGATGAACAATTTCAGGTTGCTTAATTTGAACGTATTGATTTTTTACTTTATCCCATCTATTTACAATTTTTTCCTAACCGATTCCAACACAGTTCGAATATAAACTGTTTTGTTGTCTTACCACTTTCCCACAAAAATTTTCCCGTCTAAGCTGGCCACTTCATCCGATGCGCCGTGCTCTTTCAAATTTAAATCTTTATCCGAGAAATGTGGCGGATTTGTAAACCTATTGATGCGAATTGTACTCGTGGAGTTTATTTGTAAGTGTTTTAACATTTCAAATAGTGGATAGCTGCGGAAATAATTTTCAAAATACAAACTGTGTCCTGGATTTGTAATTTTTTTGCCTAAATGTAAAACGGCAGCACCGAATCAAAATTTATTTTTGTTTTCTTGTGTGTTGCCAAACACTGAAGGCTCTTGATACACTACAAAATCGGAGCGGAGGCCACTTTTACCACAAAGCACAAACACTTTAATGCCCTATGAACATGGCTGTACCTTTGCCATATTATTTTATGGAGAGATGCCCCGATTACTTCCACGAGATAGTTTGCTCATCTATGCTTAAAACTTCTTCAAGATCATGTTCTAGGCAACGTTTTTGAACTGCATTGATCAAGGGGCGCACTAAATTGTGCCTGTACTCAACAATTGTATTGATTTGGTCTTTATCAATAAAATGTAAGCTGGTTCTCAATTGCAAAAACCTCTCGAAAGACATTGTATTTAAAATTGGACTAATTCCCAAGTTCTTGTTACAGTACGTTTTGAGTCGGCTCAGCTTCAAATTTCCCATCAATATTTTTATACCCACAAATTTAATGAGTTCGTCACCGTTCGTACTTTTAAATGAGACATCATTGTTTTTACCCGCATAAAAATTGGTATATCTTGCCATATCTTGTTGGCGAAGTATTAAGCTTATCATCAGGAGAACGGTCCGTACTTTCTTCGAATGGAGTATTGATACACTCGAATTCTCTGCGTCTCCATCTTATTTTTGATTTGCCTGTTACTTACGGACAGAAAAATGGTCAATAATTTGAAAATCCACATTTTCGACTATCACAGTTTCAACGTTTTCATTTGTGCTTCCATGCAGCTATTAAAATTGCGGTGCTACATGATTGGTAATCTCATCATTATTTGTTAATTGGTGGTTCTCTTCCAACAGATGATCATTAAATTACTGTTTTTTTTTTAAATATGCATCGACGGTTACATCTAAATCTGTTTCTGGTGAAATAGTGGCTAAGTTTGTATCTCGTAAGATGCCTCATCATCTGATATTTAAAAACGGTTCTTCTAACTTCCATGTCTAGAAATTACAAAGTCTAGAAATAATCGAAATTTCAAATAAAATAAAAAACTTAATTGATAAAAATAGTTTAAGGCAAAAAAAATTATATTCGATAAGATTTATAACCATTTGTGTACAAACTTAATTAAGCCATCATTTTATGGCACATACATTGGGTGAATTTGGCTTCAAATGTGTACACGAATTTTAATCAACCAATTTAATTTTGTAACACTTAATTGTAAATTTTTTATTTAATATTATTATTCCAACTTTTACGATCATATAACTAGTTTTGCTTGTTTCATTGGTTGAAAAATTATGCGCTGTGACTTCTTCAAGCGCTGTTACGAAAATGAGGATTTCAAGCGGTAAATAATCATGAAACATGTATATAAAACGTCAAAATATTTCGCTAAATAACTTACACATACACATGTGAGTATGTTGGCTGTTATGATTATTTTAAAAACACAAAATTATTTTTGACAAACCACGCTTCCACTAGAAAATAACATCAGAATCTAATTTTATTTTTTATTGACATTTTTTAATATCACTTTTAATTTCTCCTAATGTAATTCCAAATTGCCAACGACAAAATAAAACAAACTTTACTTTCCATTTAGAAAATATTACAAGCAAAATAAAAAAATAAAAAAAAAAGTATCAAATTAAAACTCGACATTATTGTCTCGAAATTTCCCACCCAGGCCTCCCACTGAAAAACTAACGCCACAACGATACAATACCAAGAACGGAAGAGCAAAATCGTAAAAGATAAAAATCACATTTCTATAACACAAAACAATTGTTGACCTAATTTTTTGCCAAGTATCTTCATGAAATGTACAAAAAATTACTTAAAACTTTAACATAATTAACATCTTTATTTATATTTTTTTATAAATAGGACATTTTTCTCATATACTGTAGCTTGAAGTACATTTTTTTTGTATCCCAGCATAAAACAGAGCAAAGCTTTATACACTTACGACACACAGAACAATTTTATTAAGTATTTGTTTATTTTACATTAAATAAACTTTTAACTGTTACGCTATATACCCGTATGGAGCACGCGAATTTCCATTAACCAGTTTTTTTTAACCCGGATTGACAACCCTTAAAAAATATATAATTAAAATATATTTTTTATTGCATACACCCGCTCAAGATACAGAACACAGTAAGATTCCATAATGTATATACTCGTATCGTTTGTTATTTACAATTCCAAAAGCTTTTTTATGTTTTTTGCTAAGAAAAGTGTTTATTGTTCAAGGATCATGTATATATTTACCAATCATCCCAAGCTATATACCCTCGTACATAGATATAATAAACAGGGCACATATTGTGCGGAATTCGATTTTATTTGTTGGTTTCACTCCCCAAAAAATATGATAATACGAGTATTCGAATCCAATTCCGTTTTTATTTTATTTTTTTTTTTTGCTTATTTATGCTGGGTGAATATTACACACAAGATCCTAGAAAAGCGGTATAAACACCATACACTTGGAGAAGACGAGGGAAACTGCGAGTTTACATACTCGTACTGAATTACATTTATTTTTATATCATCTTTGGTGTGAAAATTGAATTATGTGAAAATATTTTTTATTTGTTATGTTAATAAAAAAAATATTAATTTGATTTCCCTTAAATATAACTTTAAAAATATTTAAGATATACAATCAATGCATTTTGCAAGATATCTGAGTTTAGAATTTTCTGTAACCGCATGGCTTCGTTTCAGCTAGGTACGATGGCTGTTTCACAAAGTGTCGTCCAGTTTAGCAAGGAGTGGGATAGAATATGTTCTAAACATTGCAAGCGGGTATAATAGAAAATTTTATTGTAATGGAAATGTTTGAGGATAGATGGCACTTTGCCTTATTTTTTGTATATGATTAAAATCGGAGAATGACAGTTTTGAGGGTGAAGTTGCGTTTTCCGGGGTTTCAAGTTGGAGTTTTCGTATCTGAACGACCATCATAAGAAATGGAGCAAAATCGGTTTTTTATAAAAAAAAAAGAATTTTGTAACATAACAAAAAACAAGGAAAAACAACATAAATCCGAAGGTGTCGTACTCACATAAGTCACACTCTCTTGAGTGTGCTGGGGTATTATAAAACTTTAATATAAAACGAATTTAAATTTTGTGATTCGCAATTGCCATAATCGTTTATTGTTTTAACCAAAATAAAAATGTGATATGAATTCATAATATTTATGTTTCATTTATTAAATAATTTTTTTTACCTTTTGTTAGTTTTGACTCCAAGCGATAACAATATTCAAAGTGATCCTGTGGCTCTTTGAAACGAAATTTTAGAGTTCGGCTTACGGTTTTAAATTGTTAACCTTAAAATGAACTGACCAATTTCATAAGATGATTTTTAGGACCATTGGATTAAAACTTCAACTGATAAGGTTAAATAACGTCGGGGGTGCATATTGGCAGATGCACAACGGAATCTGAACGGAAGTCATGTCAAAAACATGAAAGCATAAAGAATCAAGGGGAACAAGCTAACCAAACAATAGCACTTAAATGAGGCAACTGCAAAATCATCTGGGAAGGAAACATCATAGAACCCTAGTAGTTCTCCTTGTAATGATTTGTTTGTGAAACAAAATTTTATTTTCCATTTTTCTTCCTTAATTAGCATAAATTAATAATGTATAATTTACTTACCGTTTGTTCGGGATCTGCGTAAGTTGTCTGTATCAAGAAAACAAACAAAATTTAAATAAACACAAAGATGTAATAGACTTGGTTGCGCGCGTCCTTATACATAATATCTATTAGTACAATTTTGCGAATATTTTTTATTAGTACTTTTTTTTGTTGCGTAGATGACATGAGCCGAGAAAAAGAAAAAGTTTTTTTTAGCCGTGTAAAGTGCAAACTATTAAATAAAAATTCGAAATTTATCAAATTCACTGTTTTATAAAAAAACCCAACTTTTTCATTAACCAGGTTTTAATTTTCTTATTTGTGGTGCCTTAAGCTATAAAAGAACGAGTACACACGCCCTATCACCATTTAATGCAAATAAATGTCGGTCGCATTGTGCTGCAAAAAAGAATGTACTTGTCAATTGTTTTCTGGTTTTTGTAGTTTCACAAGTATCGTCCAGTTTAGCAAGGATAGTAAATATTCTAACAATTGCAAAGCGGGTATTATAGAAAATTTTATTGTAATGGAAATGTTTAAGGATAGATGCCACTTTGCCTTATTTTTTGTATATGATTAAAATCGGAGAATGACTGTTTTGAGGGTGAAGTTGCGTTTTCCGGGGTTTCAAGTTGGAGTTTTCGTATCTGAACGACCATCATAAGAAATGGAGCAAAATCTGTTTTATATAAACAAAAAGAATTTTGTATAACACAACAAAAAACAAGAAAAAACAGCTGAACTCCGAAGGTGTCGTACACACATAGGTCATTCGCTCTTGAGTGTGCTATGGGGCGTATTTATTATAAAATTTTGCTTGGTGGCAATACCTCAAGAAAATAATGTAACGAGTTCTAATTATACCCAGCAAACAAACGTTGATAGCAGTATGAAACAGATTGAACCATTTGCACACGTCGAAGTGAGAAAACAAATAAATTTACTTCGGTTTCTTTTATAATACATACAGATACACTGCATATTTACCCCCACTTATTTTTTTGGTTATCAATTTCATTTAGAAAAATTGCTATTTCATTTTTATCAGTCTGGAGATTTTATTTGAGGTGTGAGTTGATGCAGAATCTATTTAAATATATATTTAAGTAGATTCTGGTTGATGTGTAAAATATTCATGTATGATGTTTATTTTACAAGTGTTTCCAAATGGAGAATACATGGACAACATATAAAATGAGTATACAAAATTAAAAATATTATGTAGTTGTATCTGCGAGTGTGTACACTTGGTATATACAACGAAACATAAAAATAAAAAAACATTATTTCTAGTTAAACCGTTAAGTTAACGTAGGGGAAATAAAACCGATTTTTCGGTCGGCAAAAATACGAAAAGCATGGAATTAGGTGCATCAATTTGAAGTAAAAATTGAGCGCTCTAATTATATGCTGTTTATGCGCTCATTGTGCGCTGATTTGTATTACTGGGTACTCGGTGATTCGTTAGCTGGACGACCAAAGACGAGGCAAAACAGAGCACGCAAAATAAGCGTCACGTAAACTAGCGTGGACAATGATCAGCGTGTTGCGGAATCGCCCACACGAACGAACAGACAGCAGGGAGATAGCGAAAGAGAAAAAAATTACCGATGGAAAAACGTTGAGTTCTTTCAAATGTATGAGTCTTTCTTTTCTTTACTTGATATCCATCTTTTTCTTCTATTGTTGACAAAATCCTAACAAATATCCGCGCTCCATAAATTCATAGTTAAATTGGAGATCGGTCGATGCAATTTTTTTTTTTTTTTGATTTGATTGTATCGATCTTTATAGGTTTAGAATCTCGAACAAGACCACCACTTCCTCCCACCCTCCTTCGTCTGCTCGTCGAGCGCTTATCAAAGCAAAACGTACCAAATAGTTTAATCCTCGTTGTTGCAAAATTTGAAAGTTATTTTATTTATGACATCGTATGCTCAATCGGTAGTAATAGAAAATAATTAATCGAATTTTTATTTTATTGTGTTTGTATTTGTATGGTTCTGCCGATTTGTTCGATTACTATTTCTGATAAACGGACAGATATATTGAAAATTTATATGTTAAAATAAATATAATTGCGTATAGTTTAATTGATTTAGTTTAGTCTGGAACACGCCAATTGGACCTGATGATTTCACTGAGAAAATCTTAATGCGATGCGTAACAAATCATTAAAGTGACGATTCGCCATTATCTCGATAGAGGATTGAGATCTAAAGTCGGTAAAATTAGTCTGAAAAATGCACTACTGGTATATACGGCCAGTTAGGTCATGGTTTTGCTAATAAACCATGAAAATCTCATTTTCATTGCATGGGACGAAATAAGTAAAGGTTGGTGTGTGTTTGTGTAAGTAAAAAAATTGTATGAGAGAATTTGTAGTTAGCTAGACAAATCTTCAATGATATCAAAATGTTGTTTTCAGATTTATCTTAATTTTATTTAAAACAGTAAAATTTTATTCGCGTATTACGTTGTATTGCATTATTACATTTACAATTTTTTCGGTTTGATTACACTTCAGTCATAAAATGCACTAAAACTCACATTTTTCAGGCTGACTTCACCGACTTTCAAATAAATGGGTAACGTTACCCAATAGAATGCCATACTCTTCCGGATCATCAGCAAATAAAACGTTTCATTCGTTTTGCTGGGAGGACATTATGAAGGAAGCAAGATAATCTGGTTTGGACCGAGATAGAAGGCGAATAAAATGGAAAATGCACGATTTTAAGGAACTCATTCAATTGATGAAAATATATAAGGTTAAAATTCCAGCAGTTTTCTAATAAAAAAAACGAAACTATAGGGTCTCAGTTTACGAGGGTGTTCGCTGGACAGGTACCGATCGATGAACCAAAACGTGCGTCAACCATATAGAGATGCTGAACTAATGGTATTAAATGAAAGCAATATGATATTGGTTCATTTTCTTTGGAAGGTATACGCTCGGGCTAATCGGGTTTCGACCTCTGAATTAAATCGAGTAATATTGAGGCTCTTGAACCGGGTGGCCTAGGGCGAGATGGAAGCTGCTTCAAAAGTAAGGTTTTTGTTTCAAAAATATGATTCCATTAGAGAATAGATTTTGCAGAGAATGTAACACGAAATGATAACCGACTTTCAAATGCGCATGAACAAGTGGTCTTTGAAAGTTTATCAACCACTTGGAGATGGATGTAAAGTATTTGGGTATAAGCCGCGCCGGTTGTTAGCCCTATGCATTAAATAAGTTGCGTGGAAAAAATTTATTGATATTGTGTTTAGCTGTTCCTACCGCAATTATTTGAACGTCAGAGTCTCTGAGTACGCAGCTGGATTCGATTTCGACTATGCCGTAACCTACGATGGTATAAGATTGGCTTCTAGACCCACATATGACATCAATTGTGATTTCAATTGGTATCACATATATCCACTGGTTGGCAGCGTGAAGTTTGATCCAATGATTAGTAGCTTTTGTTGACCTATAGTACTGCATACGGTGTCCAAATCGTTCTTTCGTTGTAATGTCGCTACCTCACATAACGTTTGATTTGGCGGAGTGGTGATAATTTGTGATACTTCCCATAACAGATGTACAGGCTAAAATACTTGACATTTATGTACGTCTTCTCTGGTTAATAATGCGAAGTGTTCACGCCGATTGTCCATTGCCATATAGCCAGCAGAGCTAATGATTTGTGACTGAGTGCTTCCATGGTTGATATTGGGAACTGGAACTATGGAAATTAGTGTATAGTGCCACACGAACGACAGTGGTATAAGGTGATTTCAGTTATTAGTAGTGGATGGACTTGGAGTAAGTATATGAGTGGATGCAGGACGTCTTGATGAGCATGATAAATCACATTAGGTAAGCCTTGTTGCGTGTCCTGGAGGCTCTTTAGAACTATCAACATTTTAAAAATGGTGATTAGCGTTGACCGCACTTTGTCTTCATATGTTCTATATTCGTTTAACTGCAACATTTCCTGCCGCAAAAGATTTCTTATTGCTTTCAAATAGTAGCTCGTTGTCTGCTATATCAAATAATTATATTGAAATAATAGTTGCTGAAGAATGATGTCGCATTTTAACCCGGACAGCTCCATACAAACTGATAATTGTAACTCTGTGTGGGCTCTTTTAAAGTTGTCAATTTCCTCCCAGTAGGAAGATAAATTGCATTGAACAACTAATGTCCATTTTGTCGCCACAATCTCCAACTTGCCCAATTCCTCGAAATGTATCCCAATGGGATGATTTAACGGACTTATTTCAATGTTGCTGCTCACGAGACCGAATAGGCAGCACACTGAAAGGATGGCTAGTGTCATGTGGTTCATTTTTTACTGTCGTTTTGATTCGACGGTGAGGTTGTTGCCTGCGGATACCGACTTGTTGTTTTGATTTGTAAGTGTACTGGCCTTCCCGGTGGTTTATTCTTTGAGCGATGCAATGGCCTTCAAAGGTAATATCTCATTTGGATCGTCGCTAATAGGGAGTTTGCACAGCTTGGTTATTGGTCGCTTGTAGGTCGCGTCTTTACACTTTACTATTACGATTTGTACCAACTCATTCTTTCCGGCGTGAGTGTCAGTGATCCGTCCCAATTTCCACCGTGTTGCAGGTAGTTGATCATCCTTCACCAATACTAGATCGTTTATTACCAAATTGTTGTTGAAGTTGGTGAATGTATTCAGAAGACCATCGCTTCCAAAAGTCTTGCGCTATTTTTTCGACCATGTGCCATCTCCTTAATCCTATGTTGCTGGTAGTCACTTCCGGCATCACCTTAAGAGCATCTCCAATGAGAAAGTGTCCTGGTGTTAGCGCTGCTGTATCCGTTGTGTCGTTGGTTAGTGCAGTCAGCGGCCGAGAATTGAGGGCCGCTTCGATTTAAGTGGTGAGAGTGGTTAATTCTTCGAATATCATAGTTGAACCTCCTATTACTCTCTTAAAGTGAAATTTCACGGATTTTATTCCTGCTTCCCATATTCCACCAAAGTGTGGGGTATGAGGTGGTATGAAGTGTCATGTCGTTTCATCACTGGCTAACATAGGTGCTACGTCGTCATATAATGCGGCCATAGCTGTACTGTACGTCTTCTTCATTACGGAATTTGCGCCCACAAAATAGGTTCCGCTATCAGAGAATACATCAGTACAAAGCCCTGGCCTGAAACGAATCTTTTGCAGGCCGCTATGAATGCCTCTGTTGTCCATTGCTAAGGCAATGTATCCTTTGTATAGGATTTTTTACCTCAACCCTTTGTGGTTTTTAGTTGGATGGGTCCTGCATAGTCGATTCCCGTTTTAGAAAACGGTCTTCCCGGGTCACTCTTGCTGATGGTAGAGTACCCATTAGTTGTTCCATGTGTTCAGTTGTGTGCCACCGTGTAATGTGTTTGGTGGGTTTCCTCGATTATCCGTTGAGTAATTATGTGGTTTTTGCTTAGAATTACAGGCTGTTTGCTGTTGGTTGCCAGAGTGGAGTTTTGGAGACGTCCCATCACCCGGAGTGGGCCTTCGCCGTCTAGGAAGGGGTTTAATGAAAGTAGCTTACTGTCCTTTTCTAGCCGTCTGTCCTTAGTTATGCGGGCGATTTCTGGTTCGAAATCTTGCTCTTGGGTTATTTTTATAATTGCTGCTTCTGCTGCCTTAAGTACATTACCGGTTAGCCAACCCTTGTTAGCATTTTCTTGTTTGCAGTTGTTTATGAATCGTAGGCAATATGCAACCGTGTGCTGGATTTTGCTGTATGTAGACAGCCTGTTAAATAACTCTGCAAGTATGTAGACCTTTTTATTATACCGACGCCAGCACTCTCTTTTCTTCCAGCACTGCCTGTAAATTTGATGGTGGGTCCGGAACGGGCTCTTCAGTATTCCACTGCGGCGGCATAGTTGTTAGGAAGCTTGGTCCATGCCACCATAAGTTGTTGTAAATGAGCTGCTTAGGTGTTATGCCACGTGAGGCGGCGTCCGCGGGATTTTCTTGAGACTTCACGTGATACCAGGTTGTTGTTGGTAATGTCTTCTTAATCGTCGAGATTCTATTTGCCACAAACATTTTGAAACGGCCTGGGTCTTCTTTAATCCACAAGAGTGTTATTGTTGAACGTGTTAACGTTAGCTTCATGGTGTCTTCAACGTGTTTCATTAATTTTGCCAATAATAAGGCTGCATTTAACTCGAGGCGAGGAATTGATAGCTTCGTTTTTATTGGTGCAACACGCGTACTCTGACGCATCAGCAAACCCGTGTAATTCCGTTTTGCATCTAGACGTTGTACTGAGCCATTTTGGAATTTTTAATTTTGATATCTCATTCAGGACATTTTTGTAGTTCTGCCATTTGGCACTTATTCTTTCTGGTAGTTGTTCATCCCAGCTTATTCCCATTTTCCAAACATCCTGCATCATAATCTTGGCCATAATTGTTGTCGGCGACAGCCATCCTATGGGGTCAAAGAGCTTTGATGAGTCAGATAGGAATGACCGTTTGGTGTGCTGGTTGTTGGTCAGCTACAGTCCGGCTATACTGAATTCGAAAATATCTTCCGCCGGATTGTATTGTTGTTGCTCTCTAGGAATGCTTTGCAATATTTTGGGAGAGTTGGATGCCCATTTTCTCAAATTGAATCCACCTTGTGCTGTGAAAGCTTGTAGTTTTTGCCGCACTAGTAGAGCCTCCTCAGCTGCCTGTGCCAGTGAGTAAATCGTCCATATGGAAGCCGGTCAACATAATTTTAGCCGCTTTTGGGTAAGTATTGTTCCCTCTTTGGCCAGTTGAATCAATGTTCTTACAAGCAGGGCAGCGTGTTGAGCCAGATTTGACGGAACATTTTCTCGATGTCGGCTGTCATGACAATCTTGTGTTTCTTCCACCGTAGTACTATGTCAGCCAAGTCTTCTTGTAGTTTGGGACCGGTCATCATGATATCGTTTAACGAGACCCCAGTTGTTGTTTTTGATGATGCATCAAACACCACTCGAAGCTTGGTCGTTGAGCTGTCTGGTTTGATTATGCCATGATGAGGTATGTAATACATATTATCGAAGCGCTCAACTTCTCGTTTTTCTTGTATTAATTCCATATGGTTCAAATATATATATTCTTGCATGAATTGTTTATATAATTGTTCGTAGTCAGGATCTTTGACAAATTTTCTTTCGATTTGCAGAAGTTTGGCTGCTGCTTTTTTCCTAGATTCTCCAAGTTTGACGTGATTGTCCTTAAATGGAATTTTTACTATAAATCGTCCATCTGTGTGTCAATTCAATGTTGATCCATAGGTCACTGGTTCAGATCCGGCTTGAAGGACCATGTAAAAATCTGGCCTCTCTGCCTAGATTTTTGTGTTTTAAGTGTGTATCTGGTTTACCACTGGTGAGCTCCAAATATTCACTGTGAGAATTAAAACTAACTGTTGAAATGCGTTTTTAATTCAATTCTGCTTTATTACCTCGATAACAAGTGTATTTATACATGAAAATTATGAAAATTGCTTACGCATGAAATCAAGAATATTAAATACAACAAAAACGTATTATTGCGCATGTTGACGTTGTTTCAACACTGGTAATTCCCCGGGAATAGGGAATTGGGGAAAGATTTTATATGTAATTTCTGTTCAAATATATTTTTTCCGGCCTACTGATTAAAAAAGTTCCATGTAAATATTTTTAAATTGGGAATAATTTGTCCATACCTAAATTAGTAGGGAAAATTATTCCCAATTTAATTTGGTTTTGAAAAAAATTAACACTAGCTTTTTACCTCAGTAAGCCGGGAAAAAAATATTTGAACTGAAATTGCATATAAAATCTTTCCCTAATTCTCTCTTCCCGAAGAATTGCTAGAATAGTGCCACAGAATGTTGAAAACGGAGACTCGACCAATGAAATGATTCGAAGTTTGAAATCCGAGGCATAGCTTTAAGGATCAGAGGCAAAAGTGTAAATGTTGGAATTAGCTGTAAAAAGGTATGATCAACATTTTGATTGCTCCAAACCCGGAAACTGTGTATATTGTTGGTCAAAAGAACCATAAGTAGCAAGGAAACCAGCAGAGGGAAGCATAAAGGGATCGTAGTGTTCCGATTACTAATTTTCAAAGGATCCAAAATATTTAGAAAAATCCATTCAAGATGAGCTTACCTGCTTAGAAGATGGAGACAAAAATATGATGCCCGAAAAATATACTCGAAAGAAGACGACTTACTAAAATGGTAAAATGAGGCATAAACCTCGAAAGATTCTAGAAAATCGTTCAATTGGGATACAAACGGTCGTAAGCTGGGGGAAGTTCATCAACATAATATCGAATGTATTATAAATATAGAGGGTAATAATCGTTCGCACACCGAGCTGGAAGTCTTGAGCTTGTGCCAAAGTTGCTCAAGTTAAAACGGCAGATGGAGCTGTACATCTAGTAGAACCTGCCGTAGATATTCCCTACGTAGTCGACCAATAAATGTAGTCATCAGATCGTTAGTAATACCATCAACTCCAAGATATTTGATCTGTGGGATGGAGTTTTGGAAGACTTCCAAAATCTGGCCAGCGTAAGATGATCACGACATCAAAATCAAACGTTGAGTGAGATTAATGAAACATTTTTCGTTATTCATCCGGGAAAGTTAGCCTACAAATTCGTAATTCAGCACAATATTCATACAGCTGATGCTAAACTAGTCAAAGCCAGGGGTAAGTTCGTTTCCTCATATGTATATAGCGATGCAGAGTCGGATGATATCTTGAATTTGGGAGTCGTGGAGGAATCTCCAAAAATTGAATGAGATTACGCTCAAAGACAGTTATCCATTAACGTACATCAATAGAAATTTAGGACAGCTGGAGTGAATAAAATATTTGGCTAAAATTTATCTTAGTGATGCATTTTGTCCTGTATACACCTCAGTCTGAGAGTATCGCTATAATGTGTAATTGTCATGATGATAAATAAGCTGGTCACCCTAGTTACTCGTACTTTAAGATACTAAACCGAATTAGAGAGAATCATTACTACCAAATAAATTATCCCCGATTCGAAATTTCCAAAGTGTCTGTGAGTAAATCACAAATTCCTACTCGCTCTTGGGAGATTATTGCAGTTGGCTATATGGGACTGTATTCCTGATGAAAGGCGGGCAATAATAGATATTTATTTGGTTGATTTGGGTATTTCGTATATCGTCGCCCTCGTTAGCTTAGTAAGTAGAGTGCTTGCTCTGTTATTCGAGGGTCCCGGGTTCGATTCCTGGTGGTAACTGCAGTAAAAAAGAGTTGCGACTGGGTGTTTCTAACGTGGCATATGTTCGTCCATTTTCAAATTTTATATTTACAGCCATAGGTAGCTACGGTTTTGTCCTTAAATTTTTAAGAAAATTTGTCTTACTAAAAGCCTTTAGAGAACATATCGTCACCCCAGTATTTAAGTGACATATACGCATTAATTACGTTTCTGAGTTAGTGACGCTGCCCTTACTAAAAAAATGAAAAATTAAGTGTGCTTTAGACCACACTACTGAAGTAAAACAGCTAATATATATTTAATATTTATAATATAATATAGAAAAATTATAATATTGAAAACAAAAATTGGTCACCCTGTGCGTTCTCGAGTGTCACCTAGCCGTTTATGTCTGATGCCACAAGAGGTAACCTTGTAACTTGGTAACTTTTTCAATGCCAACTAGTCGTAATAGATAATGTTTATGTATGTGTAACAAAATGGACAAAAAAATCATTTTTGAAATCTCTTCGCATAGTAAAAATGGAGTCAGTCAGTGACATAGAAGTCTATATTATGACTTTGCAATTTGCCAGTTTTTCAATTTTCCAATTTTCAAATTTTCCGATTTTCCAATTATCCAACTTTTCAAATTTCCTATTTCCATATTTTTTTATTTTCCTATTTTCCAGTTTACCTATTTTCCAATTTTCTAATTTTATAATTTTCCAATTTACAAATTTTCCAATTTCGCAAATTTCGAAATTTCGAATTTTTCCAATTTTGCAAATTTCGCAATTTCGAATTTTTCCAATTTTCCATTTACCAATTTTCCAATTTTCTTATTTTCCAATTTTTTTAACCAATTATTAAAATAAAAAGAAATCAACTAATGTTCCACCTAGGGATTTATGAATTGTCATGGCACATGCTGATACCAAAGGAAAATGATTTCGTTTTGCGTTTATTGTTTCGTTCGCCTCGTTCGATTACACTTTTCGTAACGCATTTGCCAGCTTAGTCCCCAAGTCAAGCGTGCCTAAAGAAGTTTTACTTCAAACATGCGATCTTTCTCTTTCGTTTTTTGAGATATTCAGTGTGATCAATGTTACAAAAACAGTTTTTATGATGACACTTCAGTATTTGTTTGTTACATATAATACAATTACATGTATGTGACATAATTCCTACCATATTTTCGACGAAATCAGCAAAACAACAACAAATTTGTCTCTTGTCAAATTGATATAACGGTGTTTATTAAATTACAGTTATTTGTTTGCTCTCGCTGGTAAAATAACTTGGTTAAAATAATGTTAACAATTTTAAAATTGTGATAGATGCAATGTTCGAAACAAATGTGCGTATAACGGGTTTGCAAGTGTTCTTTTTTTTTGTTTAGAACAATATTATTTCTAACGAGATATTTACACAAATATAAACTGATTATTTGTTTAAGTAGTGGTGTGTAGAGCCAGTGCCTTCTGTATAATTGGTAAAGCGCATTTATTATTTCAAGATCTTCACCTGCACCTGAATTATCAGAGGAAATTGTATTTGCAATGGACGGTATTTTGGATGAAATTGATAAAAATAAATTTTCTAATGGTATGTATTAAATATAATTAAATTAAAATTAGTTGAATGCAATGGGTATGAAAATCGTAAATTGCAAATGCGAATAAGGTTTATGACGAGCACGCTCAGTTGTCTGATAAAAGCCTAAATAATGTAATTATTTAGGCCATTTAGCTGAAGGTATTTTTGCATTAGACGTTACCATTGCACCGTTGTGCAAAATTAATTTACCAAATCGAATAAAGGAAAACCTATCGGTTGTATTTTCTGTTGAAAGGTAAGCTCGAACCGTTTGAAACATTTTCCTATAAGCATAATTTTTATTTTTACTTGGTTTCACAGTGAAAATAATATTTTGGACTTTGATCCAGATGATTCGTTAGAAGATCCTAATTATGAAGGTGTTTCTGATTCTGATAGTAGTGTAGATTCGCCAGTTACAAAAAGATTTAAGAAAAATAATAAACATTTTACACCAATATAGCAAGCCTGTACTAACACCAAAAAATATGCCACCGGCAAACAAAACAAATTTGTCTACACCAAGTAATTCTATTGCTGCAAAGGAAAGCACACCACCATCTCGCAAAAGAACGTAGCGAATGTAGCTAATTGGGAAAGCACTATAAGGAACCTAAACCGGCAAAAAGGTAAACCGTATGTTGACCTTAAAGGTAATGAACGTCCTGCAAGAGCAGTGAAACTTATCGAATGTTCGTGCGTATACCGGTGTTCTAATTTCATTCAACCGTGCCAAAGACAAGTAATTCATGAGGGGTTTTGGATGCTAGACGACAAATCAAAAAAAAAAATTATTATGCACAATTTATAAAATATAAGATATAAGATCCAGACGATTGCAATGGTTTTTTACCAATAAGCTCGACAAAACAACAGGAATACCCTACTCTCCGAAAAAGGGTATACATATCAAACAAAAAACTCCAGGTTCTAAAATCCAAGAAATCAAAAAGCATATTGAAAATTTTCCTTGAGTTGAGTCGCATTATTGCCGCGAAAATACGCAGAAAGTTTATTTGAGTCCGAATTTTTAAATTCAAAAAATGTATTACCTCTACAAAGAATCGTGCGAGGGATCACCAGTTAAAAGGAATATTTACGAGAAAGTATTCAATGATTCATTTGCCAAAGAAAGATCAGTGTGATACGTGCACCTTATTCAAGGGTAAAACGGGTTTAGGCGATGCCGACCAAGGCAAATATCATCAGCATGAACTAAATAAAACCTTCGCAAAAATAGAACGTGAAGCGGATAGAAAAAACAAAGATTCAGGAACAGCGATAATAACTTATGACTTACAAAACGTGTTCGCATTGCCAAAAGCTGAGGTATCAAATTTTTATTATAAACGAAAATTTGCTGTGTATAATTTGACTGGGCATTGTAATTTAAATAAAGTTACATATTGTAGCATATGGACCGAGGCTCAAAGCGGGCGGGCGGGAAATGATCTATGCTATTTTTAAAAATTTTAAAGGCTGTTATGCTAGATTGTCCTAACGTGAACAAAATCATTCTGTAGTCAGACAGTTGTGTTGCGCAAAATAAAAATCGCGTCAACAGCACTATGATCGTTAAGTTTTTGCAAGACCACCCCAAGGTAACAAACGTGATTCATAAATATTCCGAACCAGGGCACTCACAACTTCAAGAAATGGATTCGGTACATAGCGCTATCGAGCGACACTTACGTGTGATTGCTATTTACAGCCCGGTTTCACTATTGAAACGATTAAAAAAACTTAATTACGAGAAAGTTACTTTACGTCTAATACAAATGAAAGATGAAGACTTTTTCAATTTCAACCTACGGCTACTCGAATATCAATCAAACGACTTAAACATATTGCGTTTCAAAATCAACTTATCTGAAACTGCAGTACTCACGCCCGTTGTCTTAAATAAAAATTTCAAAAATAGATTTCCTAAAACCGTGTTAAAACCACTTCAATTGGGCTTTAAGCGATGAGAAAATGAATGATATTCAAAGTATGATAAGATACATCATGGATGAAGTTGATGTACAATATTACAACACTGTGCTAAATCACGATAATAAATCGAATTCTATATTAAAATCAGAACTTTCTGTAAATAAAACATCCCACGTCATGCCAAAACAAACAAAATTAGTATCTTCGGGAGGTTTAGCTAAACCAACTCGTGAAAGAAAACAACCGAAATTCACAGCACAGATACGGAACACCGGCAGCAAACAAGCAAAAGCAGCCCCTACAGGAACGATTGATAAGACAAAACGCACAAGAAATCGGGTACCAAAAACCACAACCAAAGAGAAATCGTAAATTTCTCTTATCATTAAACTTTAGCCAATACGAATTTTGGGGCTGTGTTTAAGCATGTGAAGTTAGCCCAGTTTTTCATCCCAGAAAAAAAATCCCTCAAACAACACTATTTTATCTCATCCCAGTTTTTTCAATTTAAACTTGTATAAGATGGAAATTTTGTTCACAACAACATGATTGTATGTTTTGATTAAAGATAAGAACAATATCAGTCAATATATTGTTTCAAGTTGGTAACAGTAAGGGCTTACAATGACTAAGACGGCAGTACCAGCCGTATGGTAGTATTGGCGCAAATGGCCAACTTTCATATGGCCCTATATATGAATAACAGAAAATCAAGCCATACTCCTAGAAATCCTCCTTTTGTTGTTGAAAAAAAAAATTAAAAAAAATTTCCGTCTTATACAAGTTTAAATTGAAAAAACTAGGATGCGATAAAATAGTATTGTTTGAGGAATTTTTTTTTCTGGTATGAAAAACTGGACTAACTTCACATGCTTCTGTGTTTTATTTTTAGCTAAGGTTCTAAAGAACTAGCTTTTGATGAGTTTCATTTTTTATTTACTTTGAATAAATATATAAATTAATCCTCTAACAATTCCATTATTATTTTTATGACACTTTGGTTCGGATCATGGGAAAAAATTTACTATCATCAAAAAAGTGAAAAGTGAGCCGTAAACATACCAAAAAATGTTACATATACGAACGCAATGATAAAGTTTAAATGTTACATATGCAATTGGCCAAATTTTAAAAATGAATAAAAATTTAACCAATGGAAATTTTTTTAATTTTCTTTAAATTCCAAGAAAGAAAATTATTATATTTTCATAAATATTGATTCGTTGTGTCAATTTTTGAAAACCCTTACATTGGAAGTAATCCAAACTTTGTTCCAATTGGAAGTAATTGGAAGTAATCCAATCTCGTTTTTGTCGTTTCTAACACTTAAACACTGGGGTGACGATATGTGTATATGGGGCGCCGTCTTGCTTAAAATACGACAACGAATATTATACACAGATTAATCAGTGGCTTAATTCTCATTATACCATCCACAATACACCCCCCTCCCCTTCATATGGGGAGGGTAAATCGGAGTGTATTGTTTGGAAGAAGGCGGGTTTCACAGAAATTGGGATAAGAATATCAGTCATATTGCGTGTGGCCTGAGTACGGCGGTACATGAATCTTCGTAGTTTGGTCTTTATGTATTTCGTGAATTTTGGTAAGAGTATGATCGTATCTAAAACCCGCGATATACTAGTGGATGGTAGTAGAGATGTTTTGATTCCACATTCAAAACTGCTAAATTAGCACAGATTCACCGAACTGTGCAAGGAAATTTGCAGGAGGCCTATACTCAGTACGCAAGTTAACTATTTGTGATAATTGTTCCAGGTTTTGCAGAATGAACGCATTGCATTCACTTCGTTACTGTGACCAATTTCTAATAACTCAAAAGTTGCAAGATTAAATTGCTAAACCATAGTTAAAGCACTTTAAAAATTGTGTATATCCCATAAAGAAGGATTGCATAGACATGCAGCACAAAAGATTACAAGTCTAACAAAAAAAAAAGAATTTGCAGATAAATACTATTCTCATGTCCGCAGCTAAATCTTTTTAATAATAGAACATTGTTTGTCCGTTGTTATTGTTATTTTGATGATGGCATTATACAATTAATTGTCTTACATACAGAGTACTATCGTAACCATTGTTAACATTTTGTCCGAGAAAATAGATTTTTAAAATGAAATTATAACATTCTGTTACACAAATAATTTAAACCACAATTACAGTATTTTTTTGTCGATTTTCTTCCATGTACAGCAAGTTGCTCGACCATTGTTCTACATGTAGATATTTCATTCGACTATAGGTAGTAACAAATTTGGTTTTTACCTAGGTAAAAGCAGGAGAAACCAAAATTAATTAAATTTATATAGTAAATATAGCATTTGGAAAATTATGAAAGAAATGGGAATAAAATTGCGATAAATTAAACGTAACGTACAGAGTATACCTCTTCTTTACATATATGCCTCCTTATCTAATTGCGAATTAAAGATTAAAACTATGTGCCACTATAAGCCATAAAATAACGCATTGAGTCTTTAATCGATGCATTAATTTTTCGTAATATGACCAACACGACAATAAAAATCTACACCCCCCCGCGCAATAAAATTAATTACTTTTTGATATCGAGACAACAACAAAATCCTTTCATCAAACTTGATTCTGTCGTATATATACATAAAAATTAATGATCATCTATTAACTTTATGTATCACACCAATCATAATTTTATCATTTTTTATAAAATACAAAATGGAATATGACAAGAATTGATGATACATAAAATAAAATAAGAAATTCTTCTTGTTTAATGATAAGAGTAAGATATTAAGTTTAACGAGAGATGAATGCTAATTTTGTTGTAGTCACACACAGATTTTTATTATTTATTTTGCTCGCGCTATTCATGTGTCACTCACTATACATAGGTATATAGATAGGTACAGCTACTATACTAGATACTTGATGGAAAATAAATTTTCCGATATAAATTTCAAAACGTAATTCGACTTGTCAAATGATAAATGGGTATAGTCACAACGGGAATTTCCATCAATTGTATTGCTTGCGGAAATTATCGATATATCTTTGTGTATAGCTGTATACAGATATTTCAGATGTCAGTTATTTAAACGCAATAGAAAAATGATGCGTGAGAAGTTTTTTTATTTAACACTAGCAGGTAGGTCGCGCTTCCCACCCTAAATAAATAAAATAAAAACACTTGTTTAAACATAACATTGAACGTTTTTAAGGAAGGGGAATATACATAGAGATTTTTCTTTGTTTCTATACTCTAGAGTATCCTACGTACTGTTGGCCATGAGAGAAGCAATTTCTTGTAACTCAAGTCCAACCATTTTCAATATTTTTGTCATCGATATCAGCTAAACTTAATCTTAACGGAAATTATAGCCGTTTAATATCTTCTTGTTTCTCACGTTTTGTAGAGTATTATTCAAAGTTTTTAGTCTCTTATTATGAGCTATCGTACATTCCCACACTGCAAATTAACTAGTTTTTAAAAGATCTCCCGTTCCAAAATTTTTAGTAATTCTTCAAACAGCTTCATCATTTGACGTTATCTGGCCCTTACCTGCTACGACTTGTTCTGCAACTGAGTCGAGTTATCCTAAAGTCGTGGCATGTGTGGGTCAGTCTACAGACTCCTTTGACAGTCTGTCTATAATTGTGACACAAATTAAGTATAGTGTTGGAAAGTGGAGCAACTTTTTCGAATTATATAAAAGTTTAATGATTTTGTGGCAATCACTAAAACGGAGCGCATTGAATCAATTATATTATTATTACAATACCACGAAGTTGTGCCTATTGCAACGCTAGAAAACTATAAAAATAAAACAAATAAAATATTAAACCGCAGTATCGACGAGAATTAAGATTAGTGAACGAAAGTGTATGTCAGGTCGTGTACTCGACGGTATTTATGAACCGTCAATTTGGTTTTACGAATTACTACAATTTCAAAGGACGACATGATACCTTTAATAGCGGGAACTTCGGAAAGTCTGCTATTACAGTTCCAGTTTGCATTTTGAATTATACCTCTAGATTTAAATTTCATACCTTTTAATTGCAGGAAACATCGCAAGAACGGTCCGACCTTCTGCAAATAGCAGTGGAGCATTTAACAAATTCTCAAAAAGAACCTGACGATGCAGAGACATACGCCAAGTCTGGGGTGTGCTCGTTCCGACAATTATCTGCTGAACAAAAAGTTTGCGCGAAAAAAGACATGGAAGAAAGATTAATTTTCGGACAATTGGAAAAATTAACAATAAATAATGTTTCGCACCTTCGCTCCCATGTTCCAATTCAACAACCACATTTTCTTCACGCAGCTCTACATCCATTTTCACCACATCTTTTACAAGATCATCGAGACCCGCTTCAACCTCAGAACAAAATATATCCCATATTTTTGAATTATCAAATGGTATGTTTGCTTTGCCAGTGCCACCACAAGCGACCTCAGCACTGTGTAAGGGCTGCTTTAAATTTATAGCAAGAAAGAACCACAAGATGCTACGGTTATATCAATTTATTTTTGTTTTCTTTGCTCTCTATTTTGGCCTAAAATAAATTGTTGTAAAATCTTGTTTCAGTATCTCCAGGAGCATCCAAAATGTAGAAACTTCCTTTATGCTAAACGATGTGGGTTAAATTAAATAATTTTAAATAAATCTCTTAACCGTTTTGGGGAGTGATATATGGCAGCTTCTCTTAAGGTGGGCCCCAAATTCGACAATTTTGTTTACTGACGTACCCATTAAAATGAAAATGAGCTCCATCGCTAAAGATGATTATTGGTGAAAAACCTTCGCTCAAGCATTCGCAATTATCAAAACGACGACGATTTAAATGGTCTGGCAGCTTCAATTTTTGAGTTAGTTGAATTTTGTATGGATGCAAATAAAGATCAACATGCGTCGTATTGTGGTTCATGAAATATTTAGTTCTTGTGAACGATGCCTTATTGATGTGTTTGGTTCATTACGAACACTTTCACTAACAGCTGCCACTGCATTTGGAGTACGAACTGGATGAACATGTTTATATGCTCCACGACCTTTCACTAAACCTGTTTCTTAAAAACGATCAATCATTTTACCAATTGCATGCTCAATAGGATGTCCATGCCCAAACTCTCATAATAAATTTGAACAGTCAAAATGCGTTGTTGTGTTATTAGCGACTCCATGATAAATCGAATATTTTTCATTTATCACATGTCAAAGAACTTTTTACAACAGATAACATTAAGTACAAGATTTTACATTTATGGATTAAAACAAGAGCTACTTAATGTGACCCTGTCCCGAATACAAACCTTTTATTACCGGCCAAAGATACACCGGGCTTTTGGATTGCTCAATTCTAGTCAGCTGATTATTTTTTTTTTTTATAAAAGGAACTTCACTCAAATTTTTTGCTTTGTTCAATTCAAATTAGCCATTTTTATCACACATATCGAGTTTCACTGCCAATTGAGCTGTAATTTCATTTAAGTTGAACATTTTTTAGGATTAATAATTCTTCGCCAACTATACAAACCGTGGTGTATTCTAATTTATTGATGTTAATTCCGTTAATAGTCAAAATACTTAATTCAATTTCAGGCAGACAATTTTTTTGAACCATATTCTGAAGTTTTATTAGAATCTGAAGTACTATGCAAATCGAGCTGCTCCCAGAATCTCTTGGCAATTGGATGGAGGTTTAATTTATTTTAACAAAATTTCGGCTCCACATTCTTAGGTATAAGAATTGTTTTCTTAGTTTGCAAAAAAGTTCTACCTTATTTGGCTCAGAAATTGCTAACGATAATTGGAACATATGGACACCCACCCTTGCGTGTTGTTAATCCACTAATTTTTCCCCTATGCACATGATAGCCTTTATTGTTATGTGCACGAAAAGCATTATTAATCTTTTGTACGCAATTTGCAATGGCTTTTGACTTTTTGCGTATTGTCAATTCAGTTAACACTCACGTAAATGTGATTCGCACACATTGACAATGAATGGATGCAATGGCATTAACGCAGTTGCTAGGTTTTATGTGAGTATCTGTTCTGATATTACTTGGCTCTAGTTATAGCTGGTTGTATCTTGCTCTAATTTATTTGTAGCTCCTAAACATAAGAATTCCGAATTGCGCTAGGCTGTATTAACCCGTGTATATCTGTATTTTACATATCTTCCCAATGTCTCTCTTATAAAGGGAGATTTTTTTCCTTTTAGGGTTTACACGTATATGTTTTTGACACACAACGCGTGATTATCGTGACATCTGTCAATTATTCTTAGTTAACAACGCCATTTCATCATGGGAAGACATATTGTTTAGTGAAAATAGTGCTTCGTGTACTTAGTTCATTTTATGTTATCGTCATATCCGACCTACTGAGCAAGTAATACGCCATTTTGACAAAATCAACCAAATCGTATACTTACAGTGCGTACAGATGAAAATATTACTGACGGCAACAAAACGTCCATCCGTCGCGGGGCACATCAATTGGGATTGTGTTATTCGACTATATACGTGGAAGATTTTACGCAAGGATCTTGGTCTGAAGGCGTATAAAATACAGCTCGTGCAACAATTTTTTAAAGACGAACGATTTGCATCAGCGTCGAAGTTTTGGTGAATGGGCCGTAGAACATTTTCAGGAAAATCTGTTTTTTTACCGAAAAATTTTGTAATTTAATCATTTATGGCTTTTCATTTCAATCTATTTTCCAGTTTTTCTATTAACGAGCCTAAAGATGATTGTAGACGTGTCAATATATTTTAGGTGCCTCCGAGTTCAATCGAGATCGAGTGCCTTCTGATTTTTCAATCTCTAATAGCTACTTCTACTTCCCCTGGGGGATATTCGACAAAGACTTTTCCACCCGACGGATCGGTTATTTTTAATAGGGGTCATTTTGCCAATCCAATTTAGTTGATTTTGGAAGAAGATTTTTCATACTGAGGAAACATCAGGCACATTTGTTCTCAGTTGTGGAAGCTGCTTTCTTTGATGCATTTGCCCTTATGTTCGCGCTTTTTTGTCGGAGATTTATTTAGTCAGCACTAAAATATTCTGCTAGAGTGCTTTCAATGTTGCGAGCCAAACATTTATCAAGAAGTTTTTGTTTATTTTCAATCATCAGCCGGCACTGATCATGGAACCAATCATTTCGGGATCTCAATGGTTTTACTCTGATACCTTTATGGGTCGCGATAGTTATGGTTAACTGTACCTGTGGAAGTCCTTCGTTATTAGTCTGTTGGTCTAAATAGCTGGTGTAAGATCTACCTCTGTAAGATCTAACCTATAGGATATGCTGGTAGAATGTTTAGAGATCATAACGTGATCGCAATATGGTTTTCCGTTCTTCCGTCATACGATCTCCAAGAAACTTTGTATAGTTTCACTTATATGGAAAACCCGCACTTGATACAACTAAATTGAACATTATTGACAGCACAGTGATGCGCACTGACTATTGTTGTTACTAGAGAGGTACAAAATGGCATGATCGATATGCAATGTATTTTATGCAGTTTTACCGATTTTTGCATTAAAGTGGACCGCGATAATTTTAATTTCATAGTGCGGTATGCTGTTGTCCTCCAACTCAACAAACATTAGACCTTTGATGTCATCTTATTTGTCTTCGGTTGGTGTCTGTTCATTAACGATTGTTATGTTAAATTTCTTAGTGCGACAGCAGTCGATGATGTGTTGCTTCAAGCTCGATTATAGTTACCCTGAAATGCAACGAGGAGATACGAATATAAGACTTTGCACTTCAAATATTTCATTACCATACAAAAAATGTGTCAGAGAATGGTGCCGGCTCATATTAAACTCCTTAGATCAAGATTTCGAGAGCTATAGTGTGTTACGATAATTTATTGACTAAGATGCAAATAATGCGAGATACCAATTCTACCGGTGCTCGCTAAATTATCGAGAATATGCGAAAAATAAATTTTGAACTAACTCCACCGAGTGCGAGAAAAGTTGCTCGTATCTTAGCTGAAACATTGTCGAAACTAAATAAAATGGTTAATGTTTTGTTCTTGGATTTTTAAGCATCTCAATTTAATTTCACGAAATTGGTTAGCAAAATAGTCGGACGGGCCGTTGCACTATGATTGATCACCGGAAACAACAACCGTGATTATATCGGCTTGTTTAAGGTAAAGAATTATGGAAATAAATTTTAATACACGCGCAGTAGTCCTGTAAAAATTCCTACAGTATCGCGTATACACATGTTATTTAAAGCATTGGGCAAACACGAAGTTGTTGAAACGTTTAAACAAATCGCGACCTTAGAATAACACTACTGTATCTACTCGATACATAGTTTTGAGAAAAAGAAACTGGAAAATTTGATATGTTGTAACTTTTTAGATTTATGGAAAATTTTTATAAAATTGTGGTGGTCAGATATATGATTTTATGATAAACTAAATATTACTTTAAAATTGTAGGTTTATTATTGAAATAATTGGTGCTCCAAAAGTAGATACAATATTTTGTAACTGAACTTTGACACGTTTAGTCTTGGAATATCAACCATGTATCTGGCAGATACAATATAGTTATTTTGTTTGAACCAAAATATACCACTTTCGTAGTTACATCTTTTTAATTATGGAAAATTAAACTAAATAATTTTAATTTACACAGAGGATTCAAATTTATTGAAATAAAACTAAACGGTTTTACCGTAATATTCATGTTTTGAATAAAAATATATAATTTTAGTATATAAAAGTTATTAGTAATTTTAGTTTTTATTATTACATTTTATATCACATTTTTTTTTTAAATGAACTTAAAATAAAATATACATTAATTCATTTTGGTATTTAAAAAGAAATAAAGCTTTAAAAACAAGAAAGATCGGGTTGTTTGTATCACTTTTCCTGATTTTCTATATCGAGGCTCTTGTAAAAGTGGTCTGCGACTTTTCCGTTTCAGTTAAAACAGCCCGATTTGTACGAACGATTTCGGCACTTGAAGCCAGATTTGCCTCATCAGATTGGATTACAGAAGGCCCTTCTAATTTTAAAATGCCTTTGTAATACTTAATACCACTAAGGGTCATGTACTGAAACATCGCTTGTATAGATGTTTCTTTTTAGTGTCTTATGATAATTCTGATTTTTTTTGGTGACTTTAATTCACACACATCTGATGAAGACATTTTCCTTGATTTCTCTGAACGCCTTATGCTTTGGGTAGTTGACTGACCTTCATTGTACCCTAAAGAATATTCGACTTCATTACTTTGTTGAGTATACCTCAACAATTTTAATTTGGTGTAGGGAATTTTGGAAAAATTAAAACACATTTTCCCATACTGCCCAAAGCCCATAAAATCTTTATAGCGATCATTTGCATGCAATTAAGAGATTCCTCCGGTTCATTGTTTTAAGCGTTCGAATTAGCCCCATTGGAAAGAAAAATTCGTTAACTGCCAATACCTTATCAATTGAACTATGGATATGGTCTACTTCCTGAATTACACCGTGACTTGGAACTGAATATTTCATGAAAATTGAATTTATTTGTGGGTTTTGTTTAATGACATGCAAAATTGCAGTCGACATGAACGAGTTTTTTTTTTGGGACACGCACGAATCACTCCATGCAATAGGTTGTAAATGTCACTATTATCTTCGAAAACTCTATTCAAAATTTTCACTAATGCAGACGCTAAATCATTGCCGCTTCTACCTGATGTATATTCCGTCCATTAGCAGCAATATGTTTTTTTACTACTACTCAAATATGCAGTTAAATTATAGATGTTTAATTTGGAATAGTAAAACATCGGGCCAATTTCTGATCTTGGGCAATTTATCACGTTCTGTAGATCAAAACAGAAGATCGGAACTTCCCCATCCTTGTCAATAGCTTTCTGCTGTCTCATGTTGATTTTCAACTCGACATGTTGTACTTTCTCCAAGATCATTTCGGATGTGATAAGTTGTTCCTGCTCAGCAACTTTATATTTTTCGCAAGAACCGCATCTATCACTCTAAGGTTGTTGAAAGGCGATATTAAATTTTGTACAAAAAATATGGCGATAAAAACTTTCCTTTACTGGCACTGGATCTTTTGTGTATTCTTTGTATAAGTCTGCAATTTTTTCCTGTGGTGTTCTCTTACTGCTTTTCCGCCCACGCATATCTGCTTTGAACATCTCAGATTGTTCACATTTATTTTGATGCGCTGTATAGACTGGTGATTGCGAAATGCTATAAGTTCCCAGATAAAAATTTTTACACACCGTATATGTATAGCCAGAAACCTTCATAAAGTAGTAAAAGGTGAAAGACCGACGGGATTGCATTGTCGTCTTTTTTCTTGCTGGTGAATTACTGGTGGTAATTTTTAGAATAAAATCTCGCTTTCGTTGCGCATCTGAGGCATAAAACGCCTTAAACTGTTCTTCTCTTTCTGTTTTAGTCACATTTTTGGCACACAAATATTTGCACTTATTGAAACAGCCTTTTTTTGTTAGAACCATTTTGCATGGAACCGTTTTCCCTCGAACATTCACATATTCCTCACCGGACTGACATTTTTTTTTGCGAACAGAACTTATCCATTTTACAGGATTACGTCTACGTTTCCTAGATTTCTTTGGAGTTGATAGTGGTGGCTCATCATTTAACGGTCCGCTTGATACGTCTATTAAGGGAGGAATGTATGATTCAATCAAACAGTTCTGCGTAGATATAACCGATACATACAAATTCAACTATAAATCTGCCATGATTCCTATTTGGTAAATAACAAACATTAAATCAATAGAACAAATAAGAAAATTAATTAAAAAATAAATAACTTACAGTGAAATTTACACGTCTTTCTATTTTGAGCGCCAATTTTGAACTGTCATTAAGCGTTTCTGAGCATTACAAAATACTAACTACTTATTTTAAAAACGTAAGTGAGAATAACAAAGTTGTATGTACAAAAAGAGAAATTACAAAATGGTATCTACATGAAAAATATTTTTTATTGAGATTACAAAGTTGTAAGTGGTAGATACAATATTGTCACTCAATGAAAAAAGAAATGGTGGTAAAATTATGTTACTTACAACAATTTTTATTTGTCTACAGCAAAAACGAAAAGAGACAGCAAAATTTGGAGTACATATTTAGAAAGAGCGCATGTGAATTAGTATATCTTATATATTAATACGCTTAATTTTTAGTTTGTACACCCTTTTTAACCTATTTCCCGTGCGCATATCTTAATGAAACATATATCAGGTGAAATGTATTTTTTCATAGATGTGCAGAATATATGTTTTATTAAGGTACGTGAACGGGAAATAGGTGTAAAAGCCAAGAAACGTTTTTCCTATACTGTACCTCTTATAAATTAATCAGGACGCCAGAATGCCATGACAAAATATGTTTGTATTGAACCGTCATTACACCGTGACAATACAGAACAAAACAGGGCTGGGATGTTCTAACATCACCATGTTTCGATAATTTATCGAAGTTTATTTCTCGTTTCTGTAGAATAAAATTTATCTCTGTTTCAATTTTTATATTATTTACCAGCCTGCTAGATTGCAACATTGTGATGTTTCTACTGTGTTTCTATCACCAAATAATTGTTTTTCGATTGTACAACGAAAATAAGTGAAATAGATATTGTTCAAATATATTCTAGTAGGTTGTGACAGCAATAGAGAAGAAATAATTGATAAACGAAACAGAAGTCAAATTAATTCTAGATGAAAGAGACGTATACTTCGATAAAATATCGGAAAATGGTGATGTTAGAACATCCCAGCCCAGAAAACATAAAATGATTCTACATACATACAAACATTTTGGTGTTCTGTCAGTGTAAAAAGACAATTTTGTCATGGCACTCTATCGTCATGACAAAATTTTGCGAGTGCAGATTGACCATAGTACTTACACAAACATAATATCTATGGAAAGTTTGGAATAATCATTTTCATCCGATTTCAGGCAAAAGTCATTGGATCTCTTAATTTATGCGAAAAGGTTAAGCGGGAAGTTTCGTCCCGATATGCGGTTGATTTGTGTCCAAAGTATATTTCGTAACCGGATAATTTATTAAGCTCTTAATTTCATGCTTGAACTAGCGTGAAGTGTTTCTGCTTTTTGTGTGGTGGTTAATCGACTATCGACTATATAATCTACATAAGTACATTAGCTTAGAACGTCACAATTATTCTTATACAAATAAAAATAACACACAAATACAGCGGTCCTTTTGTACATTTCTTATTAAATATTTAGATTAAAATTGCGCGCTACGACAATTGTGTGCTTTTCCCTTTTGAGATTTTAATATTTAGCAATGGTGCTTTCGACAACATGTATGCGAGTGCAAATGAAGACCTGTCAGCAAAGGTCTTTTACGTTCACGCTCCCGATGGGTGTGGCAAGACATTTGTATTGCAATCACTCATTGCATTTGCCAAGGGGCGTGGCTTGGAGTCCATTTGCTCCGTCTTCACTGGATTCGCCACGAGCTTGATGGAAGGTGGACGTACGCTACACAACATTTTCAAACTGCCGGTTCCAATATTTTTCCAATATTTCCAACATTTTCAAACTGCCGGTTCATCAATGAAGCAAAACTTCTCTCACGCTACCAAGTTGAGAAGCGCACGACTCATCATGATAGATGAGGCCAGCATAATGCCAGGGGTCGCGCTCATAATCAAAGACAGACGTGTAATCGATTTCGTGTATGGTGACATCAACACAACACTAGCCGAGGGCACCATCGAGGAGCACGCCACCCTTGTACCCAAGAATGATGATGCACCTTCTCATTTAAAATGTCTCGCCTCCAATGTCCAGCTCGCGTTCGCCATAACCATCAACAAGAGTTAGGGCCAAAGCTTGAAGAAGGTAGAAGTGTACTTTCCGGCCCCCGTATTTGTGTCGTTTTTACGATGACGCTCATTTGACGGACTCAAAGTGTTTATGGTTGAGACAAGCGATCAATCAGCTGATCGGGACGGGCGCACTACAACAAAGAATGTTGTTTTGTAGAGATTCTACGCATGTAAATTCATATTTTATTATCCTTTTGTACATTTCTTATTAAATATTTAATAGCGTATATGAATTTACTTTATTTTTGATAAAAGTGCACCAAATTTACATCTTAATAAATCTTCTTAATCATTTCTTAACCAAACATTTAATAAAATGTAATCACGTGACTGATTATTCAGTCACAGGTCAGCTGGTAGACATATAAAACTCAAAAAGTCAAAAAATGTGATAGTTACAACAGTGTTATTCTAAGGTCGCGAAATCTAAACCGACAAATTTATTGACGTCTCAAGTTGTTCTACTAAATGTAGTTTTAATATCAATTACTTGAGGCAGGTGGAGCAAGTAGTTTCTTAACTGCCAGCACTTTTTCCGGTTGTAGGTTATACTGTGGCAAAAAAAATGTAATATCATTGCTAGGAAAAAAAATGTGGGTTGAATATGTTTTGACCAATCTCGAATATATCACACTTTATTTGTAAAAAGACAAGGGACCCAAGAAAGCTTAAATATGTAGCTTTATTCCGACGCCTGCGGACTGTAGAGATGCCGAATTTTTAATACATTTATTTTTAACAAACTATCAATTGTAATTTCCGGTACAATTTAAAAAATGGTCTGAATTAATTTTTTAAAGTTTTTTTAAATGTAATTTGCTATCTTTTAGTTTTTTCGTAAATTTTACTTATTTTTGAAAATATTTGCGAAAAAAAGAAGAAGCTTATACGGAAGCTACCACTTCCGTAGTCCTATATTTCAGCAAAAAATCACTGTTATCCTAATTTATAGAAAAGCTTAAGTATATGCAGTGTGTGTACAGTACCACAAATACACCAATACACAGAGTCTTTTTAAAACTGCCCTTGTTATTTCGATGAACTTTAAAAAGGCAAACACAATGGCAAAGCTACACAAAAAAAAATTCTACATTTTCTAGCAATTGTCTAAATACTCTACCGATAATGTAAATAATTGATAATTAATGTAAATAATTCCGAACTGTTCATAGAGGCACAACACAGGTGTAACTCTGCTAGAGAGGTTTTCGTTTTCATATCTTGGCTATCCTTTCCATAACGAGTTGTCTTACATTTAATCAATTTGAATCGAATTGTTGTAATTTAGGCACCCCGATATTAATGTCCACGTGACAGCGCAGCTAGACCAATAATCCCAATTCAGAGGATTTAATATTACCATGTTAAAAAATGGTTCCAAACATATCAGTATAGAGATGGGGAATAATTTGGTAACGGATCCTTAACCCAAATAATTGCTGTACTAAAAAATTTAAGAAACTTTTTCCAAAAATATTTATAAATTATTATCAAACTGTCAAATTCATATGTTTTTGCCAGTTTTATCTGACATATATCCAACTAAATTATATTTTTGCTTGGCTTCGAAAATCCATTTCATTTATTTATTTTTATTAATTCCCACAACAAGGGATACTGTATATAATACATAACCCTTCACCAGATTTGCCAGTTTTGATTAGGAATCAAAATAAGGTTTCATCTGTTCAAAATTGGTAAAATTTTCAACAAAAAAAAAAACACCCCGAAACTTTATCTCTTAGGTGTATTCATAACCCATCACCACACAAAAATAAACCCTTGCGGTTCAACATACTCAAGAATGATTGACCGCAAAAGGGTTAACAAACAAATTGTATTTTTAATTATTTCAAATTTTTTGTTGGTGTTGTATTTTTTACGCTCTAGCAAAAATATGTCAAAAGCATAACCCCAAAAAAAGTTACAAATCAAAACTAGTTAGTTACAAATGAATCTAAAATAAAGTTTTATTATTTTTATTGTTGCTCCGATTTTTATCTGGTGCTGGCAATGTGTACGGGGGAGCATGTCAAGATAAAATGATAAATGGTTTTTTAATAGAGGTTTTGGCAATAGTATACAAGATCAACATCATCAAATAAAACAGAAACCTTTTGCATTGGAAATGTCAAATAAAAACTAAACCTATAGATGTAGGAGAATGGCTGAACTAAAGGAATAACACAATAATAGACGAAAATCCTTTTTTCCGAGTATTAATTTTATATTAAAATGTTAGAGGTATAATAAGATGCAAAAAATAGGGGATTTCGGTGGGTCTAACCCACCTATGGGATTAAATTAAGTGATGTAGGTAAATTATTTAGCCTCAAAATGATATCCTATATTGGTGCATACAGTATTGATTGTACAAAAATGTCCTTTTATACAAATTCTTTATTATATTGAAATTATTCTACTGTATATGTTGCCTATTTGTTTTGATCCCTTTGAGTCATTTTATTGTTGATTAATTTTTTAAAACATAATTTTAGATGTTCATCTATATGGAGGAATGAGGGGGTGGTATATGTTAATACTCAAATAGTTTTTGGGTATACATTTTACAAAATATTTATAAAAATGACTTCTGTAGCATATAGGTTTGATGGACATTTTGGTCAGTTTCCCATTTTACCTTTTAATATTGCAGACTCAATAATAATAATAACAAGAACAAAACCCAAAAATGTCTAAATTAATTTACTTTTGTTGACATTTTTTTGTTGTAGTTGTTGGTTCGTTTGGTTTTAGCTTCCATGTACAGTACTTTGATATTATGTATCCCACTGGAATTTGTAATATATATTTTAGACAAAAAGTATATCTGAGAGGCGGCAGGAGTGCTGTAATGTTTTATTTACTTTGTACTCAAGTTTTATAATTTTCCACATATATAAAAGCTCTCCATACCACATATTTGTATAGAACTTTAAAAAAAATATATTTAATTATTTTTTGTTGGTGTAATTATTTTAGACAGTATTAGCAACGACATTATGACTTTTTTTAAATTTGAATTGGTTTTGATGAAAAATAATAATTTCATTACGGTTCAGGATAACTTAGTCGTCTTCGTAACCTACCAATGGTATGACTATATGGATGATTTTTATGTGTAATGTGGGCCACGTTTTTAATAATATCTCATATTGACAGGTGAGATTTATTCCACATTTTCGACGTTTTTATCATTTATGATCATTACATACTGTCTAACCAAATTGTAATTGAGTGATTTTATTCAAAATTGTGTTATTTAAAACAATAATTTTCATGTGAACAATATAAAATTAACTTTAAAATGTAATAACCCACCTTACTCAGAAAGGGGATGTAGCGCCAGCAAAATAAAAAAAAATATGTAAAAACAATAATAATTAATACATAAATAGAAATGCGTAAAATAGATGTGTTAAAATCTTTAAGATTCGCTCCAAAAAATTTTCATTTCCCGATTTTTTCCAGTTTAATTATAAAAAATGAACTAGCCCAAATGGATCCGCATCGTTCATATCCATATAAGAATAAGATATCAATGTTTGGGACAGCTTTCATAAGTATCGCACTATGTAGATTATAGTGGCTATGTACCAAAAACAAACATCCAGTCTGCACAGAATTTGCATTTACGGACTTTATCGTTTTAATAATAATAAAATGAGCTGACCCAAATGGGGCACTCTGACGATCCACAGAGACATCATGACAAATGAAGCATTCTGCTGATCCGCTAGACAAGTAAAGAATTGTTTCCAAGTTGAAATGCGTTCATCTATTGGACTATGTAGGTGGTTATGTACCAAAAGCTACGGGGTTCGCTTTACAGAACAGAAATTTCAGAGTTTTTCGTTATAAAAATGAAACATGAACGGGCCCAAAGAGGACTCCTTGAGGATCAACATAGACACGAGGCGAATTTTAATGAAAGATTATTTTTATTTTTTGTATTTTATTAAATTAAAATTAAAATGAAATGAAAAATATTTTAATTATATAAAAATTGATTGATTTATTCAGATGCTCTTTGGTATACAACATTCTATGTTGTTTCTTCGTGGTCTAATTAAATTTGCCTAAGTTTAGTTAGTTAACATTTCGTATCGCACACCAATTTTTAATTGGAAGATATTTGGTAGTACTCCAGGCAAATCAGATGAATTTAAAAATTCTGTATGATAATTTACCCTTCGTCTTGGTGATAGACTGCTCAATGATGCACAATCCATTGTTTATTGTTAAATTTAATTTTTGAACATTTCCCCATAAATTGGATGATATTAAACACGCATTTAATTCAACATCTGAAGTTGATCGTATTATAACAGGTAGTGTCTGTCTAAACTCACCTAATAATTTTATTGTTGTACCACCGAATATCTGTTGGTTATTGTGTAAATCTTGAAGAGATTGAAAATATGAAAGAAAAATGAAAATCAGTTATCACTCCCGAATATGACAGCCATTTCACACCTTTGCTGAAAACACAAGTGAGTAATGCAATCATATGACACTCATATCTGCTTTCTACCTAAATATTCGTACATGGAATCATCATCGTATCAAAAACGACATCGCCCCCCATCGCGATTTGCAAAAACAGAAGCCAATAAAGTAATTAGTACTCCGAAAATGATCCCCATATCGACGCTATAGATATAAGGTATAGGTACCAAAATCCACCATTTCGACTTGATAAAGACTCTTGTTTTCGACTCTTGTTTGTCAGTAATGTAGTTTGTAGCCCGAAAATGAGACCCATGTCAGCATTATAGGTGTAAATAGAAGGTATAGGCGCCAAAATTGATACAGCCTCCCTCCATCACCACCTTGCGAAAAACGAACGTGTGTAAAGTAATCTGTACCTCTGAAATTGACATCCATATTGGGGTTGATAATCAGTACCGCGAAAACCACGAAAAAGACTTGTAGATATTAATACGAGTACAAAAAATGACACCGCCCCATCTCGCCTTGCATAAAATAAAATTTCGTCATGTTGGATCTTAAAACGGATGCTATATATTCCATAATTAGCACTCCCAAAAACCATGGAAATGAATCAACAGAAAGAACATCATTGGTGAAAACCAAAATCACGAGTCGAATTTTTGTTGAATAACAGTTTCTTGTTAAAAATCGTCGTTTCTGCTTAAATTTTGATAAATCAGATGTAGGCAGGTATCGATGCAAATTTAATTTAAAATTTTTGGTTTGTTCTTAGTAGTTTCTCTTGTAAATGATATCTTTTCCATATATAGGGTTTTCCAATAGGAATGATATGATTTTTTTTAGTTTCATTGTATTCAGTAATGTTTACAATTTCATCATGGTGAGATATACGCAAGAACAACGTTTACAAATTATTCAGTTTTATTTTCAAAATAATCGTTCTCCAACTGCAACTTTTCGTGCGCTTTTGCCATTTTATAGTCGTAATAATCGTCCAAGTGTGCTCGCTATTCGTCGAATTGTTGAAAATTTTGAGCGTACGTTTTCTTTACGTAATGATCAGGTGATAATAAGAAAAAGAAACGCTCGAACTAATGCAAATATTGCTGCTGTTCAGGCAGTGTTGCTGAAGGCCACAATTTGTCGATTCCAAGACGTTCTCAACAATTGGGACTGTCTCAAACCACAACCTGGCGGATTTTGAGAAAAGACTTGGGTTTGCATCCGTATAAAATTGTTTTCATTCAAGAACTGAAGGCATTGGACCACCGTAAACATCGTGAATATGCTGATTTTGCCTTGGAACAACTTGAAAACGATAACGATTTTTTTAAGAAAATCATCTTCTCCGATGAGGCTTACTTTCATCTGAGTGGTGATGTAAATAAACTAAACTGTCGATTTTGGTGCGAAGAAAATCTATAAATTATTCATGAAAAACCATTACATTCACCTAAATTGACAGTTTGGTGTGGTTTTTGGTCTGGTGGAATCATCTTTCCGTATTTTTTTCGAAATGAAGCTGGTAACACCGTTACTGTCAATGGAGATCGGTATAGATCGATGATAACCAACTTTTTATGGCCGAAATTGAAAGAAGTTGATCTTGACAACATTTTGTTCCAACAAGACGGGGCTACGTGCCACACAGCAAGTGCAACAATTGAATTATTGCGAGAAAAGTTTGGAGATTCGATTATTTCAAGAAATTATGATATTGAATGGCCTCCAAGAAGTTGTGATTTAACACCATTAGACTATTTCTTGTGAGGTTATTTGAAGTCATTGGTCTTCAACAATAAACCAAACTCTCTTCAAGCGTTACAAGTCAATATTGAACGTGCTGTTCATGACGACTTGATTTAGTGAAAAAAGTGCTTGAAAATTTGGTTCATCGAATTCGTTGCTGCAGAAGAAGTCGTATGGAGGCTATTTGAATGACGTTTTATTCAGAACTTAATTTTATCGATTGTACTTCACATTAAATAAAAAACATTTCAATTTCCTTAACAATTATAGTCTGTTTTTTTTTAAAGAAATCATATCACTCTTATTGTAAAACCCTATATAATTGCAAAAATTAAAAAGGCTCCCATGGAAGCTGCTACTTCCGATGTGCGGATTTCGGCCAAAAACTACAGAATCACTTCTTAAAACTTATAGAACATATATCTGTGACAATTCAGCAAAATAATTTATCTATTGTTTAGCTACTTTTCAGTGGACCAAATTTAAATTTTAAATTAATTTGTGAAAGAATTATTGAACATAACTAAACTATTTTTGGATCCACGGTAACAGGGTTTTTAAACTACCTTCAAGCACTTGTTACTTGCTCTGGATCTACCGGAAATTCCCGAAACTTTTAATTAGCATTTAGAAAAAAACACTAATATCGATTTAAGTAAATACCAACCGAAAAATTAGATTTAAAATAAAAACTTATTTCAAGGTAAGTATTTATTCTAAATTTATTTATTTCTGATTTTCCAAATAAAACTATTGCTCTAAATATCACTTAGTTCATGCTACAATATCAAAAATTATCAATTAAGTGGTTTTCAATAAATATCAACCACCTATAACAAACATAAGTGGTTTTGATTTTTGTTTATATCTCGGTCAAAAATAGTCGGTTATTGATGAAAAGTTGAAGGGAAATACTATAAATTGGAATATAGTTCAACATAACAACTTATCTCGACTTAAGTGGTTATGTGAATTTGCCACAGATATATAAATTTTTATTGAAATCGATGCAGTATTTTTTAAGTTTATCGATCGAAAATGCTCCTATGAAAGCTACAACTTCCGATGAACCGTTTTCCGCTATAAACCATTTTCAACATATCCACTCATTTTTATCAAAATCCTTTTTACGCTATTTGCCGTAGGCACTTGGCGAAACACACTTATACTTAATAACCACATTTTTATTAATCACTTGTTTTTGTTTCGCAGAATATTTTTCAAAAAGTTTAAAAAATCACTCGATTGATTTCGACTTGTTAGGTCATCATCAGGAGTATCTACTGAATTGTATTAGTAAATTTTTTTTGTTATATAGTAGAAAAAAGCAAAATATAAATAAAAATAAAAGAAGGAGGGAAAAAAAATAAGCAATAAAAATTAATCAACGGATCGCGCAGGTAGGCGATGAGTCATAGGTTGAGTAACAAAATTCAAGGTATATTATTGCGGAAGTTATTTGATGGAACTGGTTGGAAATACTCTGTCATGAATCCATCCGCTCCAATCCTTTATGGTTTACCAAAAATCCATAAGGAAGGCATTCCGTTTAGACCAATAGTAGCGTATTGCAATGCTCCTGCCTACAAGCTATGTAAGGGTTTCATAAATTTTTTCAATTGTCATACTAATTTCTTTTCGGCTTACTCGGTTAAGAACTCGGTAGAATTGATTAACAAAATTCAAGACGTCGACATTCCGTTACATTCAAAACTAGTTTCATTTGACGTTGCCAGTCTTTTCACTTCTATTCCAATTAATACTTTGTCCCAAATAGTTTGTAATTACTTAGATAGGGATGTTGTAGATGAGAGCTTACGTCGTGAACTGAAGTTAGTTTGTATTAAACAAAATTATTTCTGTTTTGATAATAAATATTTCAAATTCGCTGATGGTCTACCCATGGGCTCCCCTTTGTCACCTTTGTTGGCTGAAATTTTCATGAATTTCTTCGGACAAATGATCATATCAAATAACAATCCTTATTTTCGTCATATAATCTTTTGGTATAGATATGTTGATGACATATTATGTCTATGGAATGGAACTGATAGACTGTTAGACTCTTTCCTTACTTGGTTAAATTCTCAATATCCCACCATTGATTTTACGTTAGAAAAAGAAGAAAATAAATGTATTAATTTTCTAGATATAACAATAACCAGGATTAATTCTACTTTAGACTTCAAAATTTATCGGAAACCCACGTATACAGACGCTGTTATCCCTAGTTCTTCAAACCATCCACATAATATTAAAATGTCAGCTTTCCACTCACTCATAGATAGACTAATAAACATCCCTCTGTCAAATTCAAATTATAACACTGAGCTTAACATAATTCTTCAAATAGCAACAAATAACGGATATGCAACTAGGACTATATTAAAGTTATTAAATAAAAAGCTAAAGCGTAAAACTCTAACGGGTATTTATCCACCGGACAGTCCAACGCGGGAAAATTGGCGTCGCTTAGAGTATATAGGAAAAACGAGCCAACGCGGATTAGCAACATCGTGTCCAGTTATACCAATATTAGTTTTGCTTTTTATAATAATAACACAATAAAGAAAATGATTTTTAACAATAAACCTAGAGTTGATCGCCTTTCCAAATCTGGCGTTTATAGGATTAATTGCAATGATTGTAGTTTCTCCTATATTGGTCAGACTGGGCGCAATTTTTGAGTTAGAGCTAAAGAAGATTTATCTGGATGCAATCAATCAACTTTCCATAACCATTTAACTTCAGAAAATCATACAGCTAGCTTGAACAATTTAGACATATTACATATATAACCCAAAGGCAGACATTTAGATACCTTAGAATCTTACGAAATTCGAAAATCAATATTTCTTAACCAAAATATCCTTAACGAACAGAGAGAAATCCGGTTCTCACCAATTACAGACCCCGCCCTTTTCTATTCTCACGTACGCAATAATATACCTTGAATTTTGTAACCTATGACTAATCGCCTACCTGCGCGATCCGTAGATTAATTTTTATTGCTTATTTTTTTTCCCTCCTTCTTTTATTTTTATTTATATTTTGCTTTTTTCTACTATATAACAAAAAATTTTTACTAATACAATTCAGTAGATACTCCTGATGATGACCTAACAAGTCGAAATCGATCGAGTGATTTTTTAAACTTTTTGAAAAATATTCTGCGAAACAAAAACAAGTGATTAATAAAAATGTGTTTATTAATTATTAAGTTTATCAAAATCGTTATAATTATAAAAAATGAACGGACCCAAATGTAGCATCCTGACGGCATAGAGGAAAGGCGCATTTTTGGAAAGTTGAAATGCTTCCATTTATTGCACTATATAGGTTGGTTGCCATTTGCCAAATTTTCCATTTTCGGACTTTTTCGGTATACATAATTATGATAAAATAACCGGCCAAATTGGGGTACGTACCCTCATGATACATATATGCAACCTGTGTATTTTTTCGAACTGCATTAGGTCGCAAATTTCAAAATACGCGCTCTACAGAATTGCCTTTCACCAAGTTAAGGAAACCTTACGATCCGCATAGACATGTGTGGCGTATTTTCTTGAAATTGGACGACTATAAGTGCGTATTCTCTCGAAATTTTACTGGGGCATCCTGACGATCCCCGTAATATAATTTTTAAAATTGGACTGCTTTCATCTATTGCATCATGTGAATTACCATTCTGCGAATTCTCTCCAAAGAATTTTCATTTTGGGCATCTTGGTGATCTGCTTTTATCTATTGTATTACGTTCGTGACTATATGTGCCAAAATTGTCAGGAATCGCTCAGAAGTTGGATTTTCAAAATTGTGCCTTATTCCTATGATAAAATGAACGGGCTATATTGAAGCACCCTGAAGATTCGCATAGACACGTGGGGTAGTTTAAGCTGTTGGGTAGATTTTATGTATTGATCTAAATAGGTTGCTAATTATTTTATATGTTCGTATACAATTGTTAGTGTTTTTTATACACATTTTGTCTTGAATGGAAATGGAAGGATTTTATCTTAATTGCAGAAAGATTCGTATTCGGAAATTGGATTATATTTACATATTATAAAACGACTGTTTAGTTTAGATTCTGTTCAGTTTAGTAATATGCTGAAATGCTTTTAGGGGTTAACTTAAATATAAAATACAGGATTTTCAAACGAATGGATTTTTGAACACAACTTTCACATAGAATCCGGTTTTATGCTTAGAGCAAGAATTCCGAGGAAAACTGCACAATTGCCTAATTCCCACTTACAGAATATCCATTATCGTTACATCTGAGTTACAGCCATTGCCCCGCTAACTAGATTCGGTAATGGGAATGGCAAAATGTTAGCAACAGTTAGCAACAGTTTATCATTGCTTCTAAGCGGTGAAATAGTTTGTTTTTTATTATTTGTTAGTTTTTTACTTTCCACAGATTATTCCTATTTTTATCTTTAGAAATGTTAGTTAGGAATTCCCGCCACTTAATGTTGCGAAAATAAAGTAATTTCATTATTAACTCTTCTAATTAGTAAGTTCAATAAGGCTTTTAGAATTAGTTCCTGATTTCTTTGCCAAGTACGTCTAATCATGTTCTTGACTTTTATTAATTCTTTTATACTACTTGTTAGCTCATACTGAAAATACCACGGAAATTTTTTAGGCACTGCAAAACTTTCTGCTTAATGTAATTAGTTAAGCTAGTAAGTAACCAGCCCATCAATTTGGCAAGCGTCAGTGATATTCATTGAATTTAAATTGATTAAATTAATTTTTGAATTTAAAACGTTATTAAACGAATTCCAGTTTGCTGGACTGTAATCGTGTGTGTGATGATCAGGAATGTAATTAGCATTCTTAGAAAAATGTTAAACTTAACGAAATTATGATCAAAAGCAAGATCGCAGATTTGGAACTGAAATGGAATTAATATTATTTGTCATTAGTAACAGGGACGTACTTGTGTTCATCAGCATACCTTATTATGAATTGAAAAGTCCCCACGGATGAAATAGATTGACTGATATGAAGTTAATAAATGTATATCTTCTTTAAATTGCGATAGAGTTTCCTGTACCTCAATTTTGTTGCCTTTTCAAGACTACGAGACTACGAGACTACGAAATATTTTGTATACGTACATTGTGTATAGTATTAATTTGTGTTACTGTGTGGTTTCATTTTTTTTATGTGTATTAATGTAGAGAGTGTGATGATAAGCATGAAAAATTGTCGAATCGGTTTAAATCGGTAAAATTTTTGGTGCTTACATTCATTTGTCTCGTGGTAATGTGATGGAGCATTGAAATTCAAATTTAAACACAAATGACATTAAAACAGTTTGAAATTAAAAAAATTATAATTTAATTGAAACATAATGGTAAGATTTTATTTTATTTATGTAATAATTTAATAAATGAATTAAATTTAATATTGTACACAAATAAATGTTATTTTGTTAATATATATTTTTATAAATAATCAATATTATTTAATTTCAGAATCGAATAACTAGCCAACAGAAGTCGGTGTTAATTGAATTTATGGAAGATAATTTCGCCATGTTATTTGGATTTGGCCAGGCAGGCGGTAATCAAAGAAGGGGGGAGTTATGGAGTGAAATTTCCTCCACATTAAATTTGTTATCGCCTGTCACAAGAAGTGTTGAACAATGGAAAAGGGTAATTATGTTAATAAATGATTTAATAATAAAAAATATGATTTATGAAAATATGATTTTAATGAAATATTATGTTTATATTTTAGGAATGGCTAGATTTGAAAAAAAAATGTAAAAAAGAAAATAAATAAACATCGTGCGGCACAGCACGAGACTGGTGGTGGTGAATGTCCGGAGCTTAATCTCACCAGCGAAGAGAGCCGAATTATTGAAGTATGCGGGCTCGATAATTTAGACTGAGCACCAGCTGTTGGAGATTATGGAAGGGTAAGTTTCAATTTAATTGATAAATTAATTAGATTTTTAAAAATATTATTAATAATTTTGTGTAGGGACCTATACATTCAAGTATGGTAACATCAACTCCCACTTTGCCTGATTTTTCCGCAATTTCCCCACTGACAAGTGAACCACAACCAGGGCCATCACAACTAACAGAACAACTGGACCCATCAGAAGAATGGCTAGACCCATCTGAAGAATGGCTAGACCAATCCGATCCAACACCCGAAACAAGGCCACCCCAACAATTCAACGGAATAATGCAACACAACGAGCAAGGGCACGTAGAGCTCGTATAAATGAAATTTTGCCTCCAAGAGCCCAACGATATCGAGATACCGACCCGAGGAATGTAAGTAACATATATAATTGTTAGATTATTGTTTGACCAATATTTTATATATATTTATATATTCAACAGCGAAGCGTTGCTGTTACTTCGGTCATCAGATCGTTGAGGATCCAGGAGGAAACTCTAGCGGTTCTGAAAGAAATAAGATTATTGCTCCAGCGGAGGGACCCATCTGGGCAATAAAAATATTTTGTTTTTCTTATATTTTTCTTTCATTTATTTTAAAATTTATTTACTATACTACTTCTATGAATACATACTTATTGACATGAATTAAATTTTAGCTCGTTATTACTGCTTTTTATAATTTTTTAATTACAATTAATCAATTTAATTTTTTCAAGCCAAAATGTGGATCAATAAATACAGATGGCAACTTTTAATTTTATGACGATGAGGATCACATATCTATCACCCCCTTTTGGAGTGTAAAACTTACGGCCGACCCACGGCTGGTAAACTAAGCAAACATAAAAAAACATTTAATTTTTAACGAACAAATTTTATTTTTAAACTGTTAATATCATAATTTATTCTATTTTCAGTAAAATTATTAGCTGTAAATAAATGGTTAATAAAATAAAATTATTAATAGTTTTTATTTTTAGTTTATTAATGCAAATTAAACTTGAATGCCCCTTTCGTAAATATAATTCATTAAAAATTGTCGATTAATATCGCCTGAATGTTCTTGTTCAACTGCATTGGGTACAGGAATTATTTCCTCCTCTGCTTCAATATTATCAATTGGATAGTTATTGGCGATTAAAATATTATGCAATACTGCACAAGATGCAATAATGTTTGCTGCTCTCTCATGGCTATAGTGCATATGACCCGAGCTACGCTTTAAACATCGAAATCGACATGTTAATAGCCCGAAACATCGTTCAATTCCATTTCTTATTTTTGAGTGCACCGCATTAAAGTTGGTTTCTCTATCTGTTGATGGCCTTCTAAATGGAACCATCATGTATGGTTTCAACGCATTGCCACTATCGGCTGTAATATTAATCAAACATGTTATAATTAAAATATTAAAAAATCTAAATGGTTTGTATTACCAAATAACCATGTCTTGTTGTCTTCTGTATTGAATCTTTTTAGTAAGGGCAGTATAACACATCCGTCCCAAATATGCGAATCATGTGTAGAGCCCGAGTACCTCACATTCAATGCTATAATTCTTAAATCAGCATCACATATCTATAAATAAAAGAGCATATATTAATATAAAAAAAAATTATATTATAATTTTATAATTACCATTTGTGTATTAATAGAATGGAAGCTTTTCCTATTAACGTACGCATGTTCATTTTTTTTATTAATATTGGCTATCGCTATATGAGTGCAGTCAATTAAACCAACTATTCCGGGTACAAAGTATTTTTCAAAAAATTTATTTTTATTTAAATTGGATGCTATTATAGATGTTGGAAAACGAATATGTTCGTGGATTAATTGCGTCCCAATCACCTTACTAATTTTCGAAATGCTGTACGAAATTTTCCATTGGCTCATTACGGCAAAGGCGTCTAACCCTACCCGACGTTGATGGCTTCCACTAGCAAAAAAATTAAGAGTAGCCAATACTTCTAAATGAAGTGGCACTCTCATTGGGTTGTCATTTTCGTCGATAAATGGACGAATATCCATAATCAACGAATATACCAAATGTTTTGGGATTCGATAATTATCTACAAAACTAAAAAATAAAATAGGTGCGTAATATATATTAAAATAAATCAAATGATCTAAAATTATATTTAATTCACCATCGATCGGATATTTCAAAAGGATCCAATATATCCCGTAAATATTCGTTATAACGCCTCGTCCTTAATTTACGGTCAAAGTACAAAATTGGAATAATCCCACTCATATTATTATTGTATAAATATTATATTATAATCAATTCTATTTTATTTTATTAATTTGAATTTCATGTATAAAACAAATAACCACTAAAACAGTTTCGGACTGGCGAGTGCGATATGTCAAATTATCAACACAAAAGAAAAACAAATTATAAACAAAACGAACAGCGCATGCGCACTAATACACTCGCATTCACTAATATTATTATTTTCCGGTAATTTTTGTTCTCGTAGTCTCGTAGTCTCGAAAAGGCAACAAAATTGAGGTACTGAGAACTAATGTTGCTAAAACCGCTAAAATAAACTGCAATAATAAGAATATGTTAATGTAATATGTTAATTATTTATTTAACCTCAATAATCACCTACCTGCTTCTACCACTTTAGTTGCAATCGCTGAAAGCGGCGTATGAGAAATGTTTTTGTTTATTTACGCGAATCCAATCAGAATTTACGCGATCCAATCTATAACAGTAATATCTTGGATGGTTAAAATCATCTTGCTGGGTCAGCCAGGTTTCATTAATGCAAGCAATATCAATTCAGTTGTCGTTCACATAATTGAAAAATTTTAATTTTTTATTACGAATACTCTGTGCATTCCAGTCAATTATTGACAGATTATTGAAGCTACAATTCATTAAAGTTAAAAACATATGTACATAAAATTTACATCGCGATAACGATCTAATGATTTCATTTGTAATTCTAATAATTTCCCGTGCACTAAACAGATCCTCTGTTTGAGCAGAATTTTGTAGAACCTTATTATATTTTCCTATGGGTTGTTGTTGTTGCGGTAATGCATTTGAAACATTTGGTGTAAATTTACTAAAAAATTATTATAACTACCGTTGTTAGGTGTATTTAACGCATGAAAGTTAGCTGCATTACTTGAGAGCATCCTTGAATCGTAAAACGATTTGTTGTGTCTTATGGAATATTGCACGCTTGGGGCAAAGCGATGCGGCCGTATGGTTAAAGAGGCAATTTGCACATTTAGTATGAGTGTCGCTAAATATGTTGGTTGTGCTTGGTATAAGCTGTTTGCATCTGATTGATAGATGTGCACCTTCACAAATACTATACACTTTGATGCAATAAGCTGTATGGTGATGATTTCCTTTCCAATCGGTGTATGTAATAGGATGTGGGCAATCTTTCACGAGATATGGTCCTCTCCACATCTAATACATGTGTGATTAAGGTTGCATGTCCAAAACGTTGACATCTACTACATTGTGTGAGGTTAACTTTTTTGGTAAAGCAAGCCATTTTTACTACTAAGTGACTTAAATATTTTACTTTTCTCAATGTATTTAGAGTCATACCTCCTCTTATAAAATAAAGAATGTAAATTTGTTGGGATAATTTTGTGTTCGGCCAATGTTTGTTTTAATTCTTCATCGGCCATACTGTGTAACCCAGTTAACACAAATTTCACACTTTTGTTTTCCTTTAATTCGTAAAAGAAAAATTCTATTTGTTTTTGTTGCAATAGGCATATTTTTTCTTGTATTCCATTATGTTGGTACTATGAAGTAAAATTCCGTTTTCATTTACTTTATATCGCGATAGAAATTTTTTATATTTTATTGACAACCGTTTTTTTTTTCATTGTGAAAGACTTCTTCATCTGTTACGTCATCGACCGATCTAATCGAAACGGTTATGCATAGTTGTATCACTAGATGATATTGTAGATGTATTTGATCTTGACCCGGTGTCGTGTTTTTGGAATTTCCAAGTATTAAGAGATCACGTTTTCTTTTATAGTTAGGTACATTTGGTTTCATACCACTCCATGTTGTAGTGGTAGATGAATTGGACAGGATATCACAAGATATGTTATTGATTTTTGCAATGTACTTTTCTACTTTTATTTATTGATTGATTGATTGATTGATTGATTGATAAGAATGTACGGCCAAGACAAAGCAGGGATCCCGGATACGCCGGGCCTACCGTACACCCCTTTTACATATAACAAGATGTAGGGATAGGAAAGGTTGTTAGATATGATAGACTTGACCCGGTTACAGACACCTAAGTAGTCAATAGTTAGTAAATTGTTAGGCACAAGACAGCACAATTATTTTTGGTTTTATGGTATAAAAGATCAGCAATCAGCATCCTGGAAAAAATTTAATAATTATTTAAGTACCCATATATGGTAGATTCCCTGCAATAAAACTATATTATTATGAGTTGAACTTCAATAAACTAAATAGAGCAATTATCCATAAACAAAATTAAACTGGTTCCCCAAAAACATATTAAAACATGTAAAATTAATCCAATTATTTAGTAAGTTTTATTAAAATAACCACATGTAATCAGAATATATTTATACTTAAATTTAGCTCAAGCAATAATCATAATATTTACACAAATAAAATTAGATTGTAATTATTACATGCAGGAAGAGAATCATTTTATTGTTACAGTCATATATGTTTTCTAGTTTTAATTTAAATACAAAATGCATTTGTTTGATAGCTAAACTCAAATGGATCAATAATTTACGGAATATACTGCACTTTACTCATACATTGCAAATTATAAAAACAGATTATTACATGCAGGAAGTGAATATTAATATTCATTTTAGGAAGTGAATATTAATATTGGAAGGAAGTGAATATTAATATTCATTTAGTAAATTTTATTAAAACTACCACATGTAATCAGAATATAAAATATATTTAAATTTCACTGAAGCAATAATAATAATATTTACACAAATAAAATTAAATTACAATTATTACAAGCAGCAAGTGAATTCATCCATTGTTTTAGTCATATATGTTTTCTAGTATTAATTTAAATACAAAATGCATTTATTTGAAAGCTAAACTCAAATGGATCAATAGTTCACGGAGTATACTTCTTCTCTCACAAAATTGACGATCTCATAAATTTTCTTTTCTTTACTTAGGACATATTTATTTTTGTCATTATTATTTAATTTATAACCATAATACAACAACTCCGAAAAAGTGTTTTGTGTTTCTTCAACTGGTTTTTTTAGCTCAAACTGAGAAGACGGTGAAATTGTCGGAGACATTGAACTACTCATTTCATGGAGTCTGTTTGCAAATTCAATTAAAGGATGTTTATGTCCTGCCAAAAGTTTTTTAAATGGATGCATATACGACTCAAAAGGAAATCCAGGAAATGTATCTAAAGGACCTTTAAAAAACATTACTTCTTTTGCGAGAAGTCTAAGCATATGTACATTATGATTCACCATATCTGATCCATACAATACAGCATAATTATTAACAAAGTCCTTCAAAAGTCGTTCTGCAAATGAATTGTAATTGATACACCAATCTGGGCAACAAAGAATTTTTATCGCGACATGTAGGAGCATAAAATGATCATAGTATTTTTGCAAATCAGTTGGTAGGGAATTTTTTAATATAAATGGTCCATAAATAGAAAAAAAATTCGAAGTTCACTTCCTTTGAAAACCGCTAAATGCTCTAATGATCTCAGCTGTCTTTGAAAGTTATTTGGTAGCAATTTATTTAAAAATATCATTTTATTTGAAATTAAATCTTTCAAATATTTTGGAAATAATGGCTTTTTACCAAACCAAATTTTAAGCAATTTTTTTGTTACACCAAGCAGTACTATGTGCAAATAATTCAAGGTTATCTGTGACCCATACCTATCCCAAGGTCTTCAAGAGGAGAATTAAAAATATGATGGCCTTCTTCTATTCTTTGGGCAAACGTTAAATCTGTACGAAGGCTAACTTCTGCATTGGTGAAATACATTCTATGAAATTTTTTATCAAATTTTCCTCTAATTACACATTTTGGACACCCTTCAAATGCATTATATTGTTTAACGCCACAAACACTGGCTCTTGCATGAGCATCACATATTATTGCACGAATTTTTATGCATATATATTGTTCTTTAAAACGGGTAATTAAAAATTCTATAAAATTTCTTGGTTTTTTGAGACCGTGATAAATTCCAATCACGAACACATTGTTTGAACCGATGTTTATGATTCGCCCTAAAATTAGCCAGAATCAATGTTCAGTATTGTCGCTGAAAACGGGAAGCCCATCTACATCAACATACATTATTTGTGGCAGAAGTTCAATACTGAAATTCTCTTGCCCTAAAATTTTTTTTAGATTATTCTCTATACCGATATGAATATATTCTCCAGGAAAAATTTTAATTTTTTCTAGATTTCACGGCGTTTGCAACAAAGTTCGATAGTCCATCGGCAATTCTGGGAAAAACCTTTTCAAAAATTTCAATAACTCAGATATTGAATTCTTATTAATATTATTTTCAACTGACCATTTTTGTAAAAAAGCCTTCACGTACGCATTAATTTCTTGATTGGTATACGGCTGAATTAAATTATTGATGCTCAAACGTTGAAGGGGATTTTTAAATTGCGTTTCGTGCGATTTCCCTAGTAGATTATAATCATCATCACCATAATCATTTAAACATTGAATTGCAAAATTAGAATCATTTTGATTGTTTGATTCATTTAAACTATTATAACTTCCATCTATTTCTGGTAACATAGGCGATTCCCTTGCCAATTTACAAACATTACTTTTAGATTATTCAATAATTACAGATCTTGGACAAATTGCATCAATTCTTTCTGTAAAATAGTTGTGTATTACACTTGCCCGTTCACTTGATATTTTATTCTTTTGATTTTGTAATATAGTATTATTTAATTGTTTCTTATATTTGGTTTTTAATTTATATCGTAAATTATTAATAATTTTATTTCTACACATATTATTTTTTAGCGAAATATTCATTTTTTATTTAATTTTAACTTTGTCGAGAAACGACTCTCTGTCATAAAAACGTGTGTTTAAATAAAAATATAAATTAATACTTACCTGCGCCTGCTACGTCGAGCTTGAACAAAAATAAATGCTCTCTGCACTAAACACTTGTGTATTATCATTTGTTAACAACGAAGCTTCTTAAATGCTTACAAATAACAGACTTGAGAGTCAATTATCGGTATTTGACGTAAGTGCCCGTCCAATTACTGACTTCAAAGCCAAACTTTTATAACCGGCGTTTACGCTAATCGAGTAACAGACATATAAGTCAGTTTTCTGTAATTGACATCAACGTTAGTCATATAAAAGGTATCAAAGTCGACTCAAGTAACTGACGTTTAAGCCTGTCGAGAAATTAACTTGAAAAGCTGTTTTGGCATAACGGTCATTTAAGCTGGTCAATCGATCAACTTATAAGCCGGATTTTATAAAAAAAGGTTTAAGTCTGTTGCATCCCTAGCATCAAAGTTAAATATATACATTATAAAATTATAAAAACAGATTATTACATGCAGGAAGTGAATATTAATATTCATTTAGTAAATTTTATTAAAACTACCACATGTAATCAGAATATATAATATATTTAAATTTCACTCAAGCAATAATAATAATATTTACACAAATAAAATTAAATTACAATTATTACAAGCAGGAAGTGAATTCATCCATTGTTTCAGTCATATATGTTTTCTAGTATTAATTTAAATACAAAATGCATTTATTTGAAAGCTAAACTCAAATGGATCAATAGTTCACGGAGTATACTGTACTTTACTCATACATTGCAAATTATAAAAACAGATTATTACATGCAGGAAGTGAATATTAATATTCATTTAGTAAATTTTATTAAAACTACCACATGTAATCAGAATATATAATATATTTAAATTTCACTCAAGCAATAATTATAATATTTACACAAATATAATTAAATTACAATTATTACAAGCAGGAAGTGAATTCATCCATTGTTTTAGTCATATATGTTTTCTAGTTTTAATTTAAATACAAAATGCATTTATTTGATAGCTAAACTCCAATGTATCAATAGTTCACGGAGTATACTGCACTTTACTCATACATTGCAAATTATAAAAACAGATTATTACATGCAGGAAGTGAATATTAATATTCATTTAGTAAATTTTATTAAAAGTACCACATATAATCAGAATATATAATAAATTTAAATTTCACTCAAGCAATAATAATAATATTTACACAAATAAAATTAGATTGTAATTATTACACGCAGGAAGTGAATCATTCCATTGTTTCAGTCATATATGTTTTCTAGTTTTAATTTAAATACAAAATGCATTTATTTGATAGCTAAACTCCAATGGACCAATAGTTCACGGAGTATACTGCACTTTACTCATACATTGCAAATTATAAAAACAGATTATTACATGCAGGAAGTGAATATTAATATTCATTTACTAAATTTTATTTAAATAACCACATGTAATCAGAATATATTTATACTTAAATTTCACTCAAGCAATAATAATAATATTTACACAATTTTTTTTTATTACGTAGATTTTATTTCTATAAAAAATATATACAAATAAAATTAGATTACAGTTATTACAAGCAGGAAGTGAATCCTTCTCTTATTACAGACTTATTTGTTTTCTAGTTTTAATTTAAACACAAAATGCATTTGTTTGATAGCTAAACTCAAATGGATCAATAGTTCACGGAATATACTGCACTTAACTCATACATTGCAAATTATAAAAACAGATCATTACATGCAGGAAGTGAATATTAATATTCATTTACAAAATTTTATTAAAATAACCACATGTAATCAGAATATATAATATACTTAAATTTCACTGAAGCAATAATAATAATATTTACACAAATAAAATTAGTTTGTAATTATTATATGAAGGAAGTGAATCCTTCCATTACTTTTCTACTTTTATTTATTGAAACAATAATATCACAACTGTATGCAACAGAAAACAATTTTAGTTGATTCAGTCACATTGTGTCACATGCAGTACCTATCAATTATTTTGCACTAAATTAATTTCATAAATAGTTTTTTGACTTTATGTGATTTCACTAGTCGATATCACTTTACTAATTTAATATAAGGATATTTTACTACACAAACAACAAAACTTTATAATGAACCCCTTGTACGCCAAAAGGATACATTTCCAACTTGAGCTTAACTTACTTATCAATGAACTATCTAAAACTATTTGTAATTTCCTGCTTTATAAGCCCTTATAAGCCCATCATACTTATGTATTCCTTTTATCTTCACAAATTGGATAACATTATGATTTATTATTTTCCGAGGGTTACATGAAATGTTACAACCCTCATTTTAGTGTGATATAACACCGTATAGATAAAAATGCAGTTAGTTACTTTGTATGCCACATATGCTATTTAGTTGCTTTGTGTACCATACATACAAAACGATTTTGTTTTTCTTAAAATTCTACTAGGAAAATGGTTTAAGATAACTAAAAGTTGTTGTCTACAAATCCAAAAGTATAAAACTGTATGTATATCTCTTCAATAACGATAAAACTATAAAACAAATTCTTTTTTAAATCCCCATTAAGGAGCTTTCAACTATTGTAAAAATCTCCCGTACATAAGTTTATTATTCTTATCAGTACCACGGTGGCGCGAGGATATTCACGTACATTTATTATCCGTATATAGTGGAAGAATATGTTTCATTCGTAAATTCGTATTATGGCTGTATGCGCTGTTATGGGTTGATAGCTCCCTATCAGTAATTAAAAATAACCAAATGCCACAGTTATTCCTTTTATAGTTTTCTTGCTGTATAATATGTAAGATGCTCGTATATATATATACGGGATCTCGTCGAATAATTTATTTCCCCAGAAACCCGAAACATATAAAATACATAAATTTTACTGTCGACATTTCACAAAACAATACAAGAAGTTAAAACAAACAAAAACAAAACAAAAACTTTTGGAGATGTCACTTTTCGTTTTCTTTTTAAGATTTTGTTCCTATTTTTCACGACAAAAAGAAAATAAATCGACTTTTCTTTTTATAAAATACACACAGAATATAAAAAAAAAATTGTAATAGCAATAATGGTAGTAATGTTACAATAATAATAATAATAATGAGAAAATAGAAAATTTAAGATAAAACAATCAAAATAATAAAAATAATGATACAAAAATAGAAAATTCTTAAAGCGAAGCAGTGGAAAAAGAGAAAATCCATTTAGATAAGCATCTATTTTCTATTTTCATTTCGTTGTGTCACACTACTGCGACTGTATACATCTGTATTCTAAGCTGCTGTGGTACGTAGAAGAAGAAAATACTTTTGTTTTAATGTAATATCTTGATAAAATAACCATTTTAGATTATAATACTCCGTACTTATAATTTTCTTATTTTCATTTTGTTTTTGTTGCCTCTTTGTGTACATCATACTACTTTGCAAAAATGAAGCTTCAAACGAATTTAAGAATTACACAACAACAACAGCAACATTCGATGCAATTGCTTATCCAATTTTCACTGAAGAAGAAATTAAACGATGAATTTATATACGGGACAGGGGGATATAATATTATTTTTTTGTTATCGTCGTCTCTTTCTTATTAAGTAATATGTATGTGTTTATAACCATGAAAATCCAGAACCAGTAAGCTTTAGGAAAGCTGCATTTTTTAATTTTTTGTTATCTTAAATAAGACGAAAATAATAACTTTGCTTAAGCTGGGGAAAATGAAATGCAATTTGTAATCTAATTTCAGAAATAGTTTATAGCTGTAATCAGGTTACAAAATTTCCTTTGAGGATTTTATAGAAACATTTTTGTGGCATATATTATAAAATAGCCCAATGTTGTAAGACAGTTATGCTTAAAGCGCTCTTCTTTTTTTTTGTAACTTTTCTCGGTCTCAAACATTTACAAATTGGTTATAGTAACGAAGTGAGTTAATTGTTAACCATAATATTTAATTTTTAAACGAACAAGATACCGAAAACTTCTCAAAACCTCAAGCAACGCTACGTTGTTTTAAACAATGCAACCTGTTTTAAACAATTGCCCATATTTCAAGGGAACTGTCCATCCCTGTTTCAAAACTGTTACATTAGCGCGTGGTTTACTGGAATCTGATTTCGAGTTGGTTCGATGTTCATAGGAAGCAGTCACTTATCAAGTGCTCCAACAGCTACTAAACACCCACGGGCCACGCCTTCATACTTTACTTTGGTCAGCCAACACGTCTGATGCACTTATAAGGAAAAACTGTTCACGCAGTTGTTTTAAGTTGCCCCTGTCACTTCTCCATACATTCGTTTCGTCTATGAGTTTAGCTTTTTCTGATGCAGAAGCAAGGAATACCGGTGACGAGTTTGGCCGACTCATTTGGTAGTACTTCGACGTAATCGAATTGGCATTATAAATCAAGGTTATTTGTCGCTACACTTCAAAAAATTAACTCTCATGGCTAACATCCGATATGCATTGGTATTTGGCGATGGAAGACTGCCAAAACTTTCTACACTACATGATCCAAAAATCCTTCAAATACCTCCAGAAATGTTTGAGAATTCAAACCTGATTAAAAAATTTTCAGTGAAAGCCTGGCGATCTAAGCGATGAGGAAGTATCCAACTAATCGTCACTGCAACAAACGCTCAAGCCTTAGAAATGAATCGAGAGGTAATATTTACTTGCCAGGCGAGCTCCGAATTACTACACGAGAAAACGCCCTCAGGAATGACTCCGTACACTTTATATTGCTCACTCGAAACGCAATTTATAACCTAAAATAAGGCTCGTGCAACGGCACACGATAGGTTTTAGAACCCATGTCGCGATCCACAAAAACTGTTCGAATTCTAATGCTGTATAAGATAGCGGAATTTTGACAACGGAAAATAAGATATTACGCTACTCGCCGCAAGTGGCAGCACTATCACTAAAGAGAATTTATTTTGTAATGTAATTACCAGCGGAAATTTTTTCTTTATTATGTAATAAAACATCTCAGCGGAATAAAATATTAGAAGTGATCCTTAAAATGGCAAATTGATTGATCTCCGAAGTAAAGGAACTCGGTATTTGAAATGTTGAAATGAATTAGAATTTTTTGGTTTTCTGCAGCAATATAAGTTATTTTCAGTTTCTGGCCAATATCTCAAAAACTTCCACTGTAACCAATAGTTTCGGTTGTTTTTCTCATAGCGTAGATCATACAGAGACTATATGGACAATTTGGGGAAAATTCATGTACTATAATTTTTGGATTTTCTGCGGCCATATAAGTTATTTCCAGTTTTTGGCCAATATCTCAAAAGCTTCCACTAGTAACCAAAACTTTCGGTTGGTTTTCTAATAGCTTAGGTCGTACACAGACTATATGAATTCTAGTCCATGAAGTTATTTTCAGTTTCTGGACAATATCTCAAAAACTTCCACCGGCCGCAGAAAATCAAAAAATTCTAGTGAAAATTCTAGTCTATGAATTTCCCCCAAATTTTCCATATAGTCATAGTACGACCTAACCTATTAGAAAAACACCCGAAATCATTGGTAACTAGTGGAAGAAATGCCTTAAAGGCGGAGTATTGTTAAATTTCAACATTTCAAATACCGAGTTCCTTTACTTCGGAGATCAATCAATTTGCCATTTTAAGGATCACTTCTAATATTTTATTCCGCTGAGATGTTTTATTTAGTGAAAAAATATATACATAATGAATGAAAAATTTCCGCTGGTAATTACATTACAAAATAAATTCTCTTTAGTGATAGCGCTGCCACTAGCGGCGAGTAGCGTAATCTGTTATTTTCCGCCGTCAAAATTCCGCTACCTTATACAGCACCAATTTTATAGTTTTATGTTATATACTCAAATTATTCTATCCCAATTTTGCCGTCGGCTTGAAAAATATATCTCGACGGATTATTCCCTCAAATATTTCGGTCATAAAGTGAAACATAAAGGTAAACCATAAAAAGTGTTTAGTTAAACTGTAATTATCAAAATTAAAAAAATTCGTTTTAAAAAAATACGCTTATTGCAGATTTATTTAAATAATAAATCGAAAAATCGACAAATTTAATGTAAATTTCCGTTTTGTTGGATACAAGTGACGTAATGCGCACAAAAACACGAAAATGAACATGGGAATATTTCACCTCTTTATATGTTTGTTCATCATAGCTGTACGTAGCTTTTTCACGAATAATTTTGTTTTCAAATCGAAAGAACGTAGCTTGAAATAATTTATTGGCAGAGAGACCAGAATAACCTTCTATAATAACGAAAATCACGTCGAATATTTCGTTATCGTAGAAAATGTGTGTAGCGGCGAAAATAAAAGGGGCAGTTTCCAAATCATACGGTAACATTCGGAGGAGCAAATTGCACCTATGTACAAACTAGAAAAAATTGTAAAATCTTATGTTAAAAGTTTTATTCTGAAAACGATTTTCGAACTACCAACAAACTTGGTCCGGTAAATTTTCTAGCTATACCCATCGACAAATCGATGCAAAAGAGGGTTTTCCATGCGTCATATACTGCAAACTTTTAGTTTTTACAAAGTTTTTTAACCCTCATGTGAGTGAAGAAAAAAATATGTTAATTTGAGTGACCGAGGTACCAGGCAAACTTTTCTGGAAACTAATTTATTTCAATTTTTTTTTGCAATTATGAAATTTATAACGGAGTTTGTTAAAACTGCAAAATTGAAAACAGTTTTCCATTAGCCGCAACATGTCAGTTTTCGAAAAACATTCTGTAAAAATACGTAAATAATCCAACGTGCCACATCATTGAAAAAAATGATCAATAGTAATAAAAAAATGTTTGTTTAATTTTTTTGAAATAAATAAAAATATAAACATAAGTTAAATGAAATAAATAAACAGAAATACAAACAATGAAATACTTTGACATATAACACAAAACTATAAAATATTTGCATACTATTTATGTCAAATATAGTGTAAAATGTATAAAGGTACCCTTTGTTACTCTAATTCGTATAACAAAACTATTTTTCGCTCTCACGTGCGTCCAAGTTGTAAAAATTCTCATTTTTAAGTGTGGTCGTAATCTATCAATTGAATTAGAAGTTCTTATAAAATTAAAATTTTTTATTATGACTGGAACATACAAAGCTATAGGCGTTTAAAAGTGCAAAAGGTACCCGAGTACCTTGTCACTCACATAAGGGTTAATTTGCTCGTATAATTCACTCCCCCATTTTAACAAACTCCCAACATAAAATTTGTGAATAAAATTTTTTCAGCAATAACCAACGATTCATGTGAGAAGGCATTCTTCTTTTCCCGGCATAACACTTTAAAGTTTCAGTTTTTACAAACTTTTGAAGCTTACACGACTAATTCACTCCACTTAATTTTCCTGAACTCCCAACATGAAAGTTAGTCTGGAAATTTGTTTAGCGATTACCATCGAAGAACCAATTCAAATGAAACTATTTCCATTCAAAACATTTCAAATTATAAATTTTAAGAAATATTTGAAATTTGCGCGGGTAATTTACTTCCATAATTTTCTTAAATTCTCAATATGAATTTTGTGGCGAAAAATTTTCCATGCATAACCATTGACGAACACAGAAAGACAAAACACATTAGATTTAGAAAAAAAAACTCCGTAAAATCAAATGAAATGCGGCATGATTTTTCGCCAAAAGGATTTTTATTTAATTTAAAAAACATTTTACTTTTGAAATTTTGGGTTATTGTGGTGATAGTATTTTTACATCAAGGTAAGGTTATCAAGACATTGAATTCTTTGGATTAAAAAATTCGGTCGTCTTATCAGACTGGAGTGACCAAACTACAAAAATATTGAAAATACTTTGAACTAATCAAAGTATAATCACAATGCCTTGGCGAATTTTAATGAGGTTACCAAGGGGTTAGCAATTGCGTAGCGAATCATTAAAATTCGACCAAACTTCTATCGTCTTGATAACCTCACCTGGATTTTAGTTTTGTTTTAAAAATCATTTAAGAATTAATAATTTGTTTTTTAAATCAAAAATTGGGATATTCAAACTAAAAATTTGGATTTTCAAATCAAAAAATCAGAAGATTTTATTGAATTAAGAATCTTAAATTTCATTTAAAATAAAATTTAAAATTTTTGTTTTAAAAACGGGAAATTTTTAATATAAATAAATTACCTTTAATTCCAATGTTGAAATACTTTTATTTTAAAATGAAAGTAACATTTGAACTAAAAAGTAAGGGTTTGATTTAAAAGCTTTTATAGTTGCCTTGAAAATTGCAGACTTTTACTTTTAAAAAATTAAATTTTGATTTCAATTGTCGAGAAATTTACTTTAAGTTTTAAGCTACATTTGTAACAAAAATTGGTATTTTCGTTTCTAAAAAAATATGTTTTTCATTTTAAAAATATCAGCTTTTCTTGTAAAAGCACAAAATCTTTTATATTAAAAATAAAATAGTTTTGAAATAAAAAATTATAACTTACATTTTAACAAAAAATTTCAATCTAAAGATTTTATTTGATTGATCAATTTGTAGAACGCCGAATCACGACTTATAGATTTCATCTCTTTACGTCTTATAAATCCAGCAACGAAAATATTTTCCAATTTTGATTGCATATGTTGTGGTATTGTAGGAAAAGAATAGTAAATACAACAAACCGAAGGTTCTGAAGAATTACTACCCAGGGGGTTGTTAACCTTTCCCCGGTGGCAAAGTGGTCAGCATGCTTGCTCCAGCGACCGGAGATCCCGGGTTCGATTCCCGGTGGTGACAAAATTTCACGGCTGGTTTAGGATCAATGAATTAATGACTCATTATCCGAAATGAAAATATGATTATGAAACTCATTTGAGGCGGCCAAATCCCTTGATGGGATATAATGCCAGAGAGAGAGGTTGTTAACCTCCCCCACATATGACGTTTTTAACAAAATTAGAATATTTATTTTTAGATTTTAGTATATTGGTGTTTTCTATTGTTTTTTGTAGTAAGTCATTTTTCTCAAAAAAGCTTTTTATTTGAAATTGCAATGGCATAAAATAGCACGTTTTTTCTTCTAACAGGTTCTCCCATTCTTATAACTTCCACTACGTCATTATTAATACAACAGGCAACTAGGGCTATCAAATAGTTCATCCTCTTTTAATTTTTTTCAACATCCGATACTCAGTTTTTATATCAACTTTATATAATATTTCAAAGGGAATAAGTAAGTTTTTAATTATTTTTTCTACATCAGCAGAAACTTGTGGGAAAACAATTTGTTTTATTGTTGTCAATAAAGAATCATTAAATAGTTTATTGTATCTTTTCTTGCAATATTTTTTTTTGGAATATAAACTTAAAATTAAATATGTATATTGACGCTTAAGATTGTATATCAAATTGTTTGGGTGTAGAAATTTGAGTTTTGGACTCCACTATATTTGGCAATTCATGTTTTTCGGTATAGTTCTGATGGAACTGAAAATTTAACGAATGCTTTCTAAATTTTTTTTAAATTACTGGAATCACTTCCTTTAGATCATCCCTATCCAAAAACCGAAGTCGCTCACGATTAATTTGTTTCCCTTAAAATATATAGTTTTCAACCCAGTTGGAAATTTGTCAACATCCATGTGGATTATTTTTATCGAAAACATACGTTTCTATTTCTTACTCTTTTTTCTAATTGTGCATAAAAAAGAAAAAATCTTAGTTTTTGTCGTTTTTTGATGGGATGTTGACAAATGACTAATTTATGACAAGCAACATTTGATTCTCAAATGACGCGTACAGTGTCTGTTGATGAACAATGACTAGTGTGAGGCATGTCATGTACACAACTTCTTTCTTGATAATGTCTTGAGCGAAACATGTATGACGAGTCTTCGATGTGTCTCATTCCATCGCAATATTTTGAAAACAACGTAAGAAAACAAAATCAATAAAAATAAAATATTTTGCGTGTCATCTTCAGTCTGTCGTCTATGTAATAATTTTTCTTTTAATGTATTTTTAACATTTTATTTGTCAAATAGGTTAATAAACGATTTGTAGTAGTACTTTATATCAAAATTTTTAAATTTTTAATTTATTTTATAGCTAGTTAAACCAATTTTATGTTTTATATTCTACGCAAGCTTCCGCCATTTGAAGTTCCAACGGTGAAATTTATTTTTTACCAAAATTAAGTTTTTATTTAGTTTAAATAAATGTTTAAGTAAAATTTAAATAAAATGTTTTAATTACAAATGCCAATCTCATCTCAAACAAATTATGTACAATAGATTTTAGGCAAGCCACATAATATACGTCTATGAACTGTCCTAGCATTGTCACATATTATTTCTCTGTTCTCACATACGATTCATCTCAGACATGTCAAACCCGATTAATATCAGACATGTGATCTACAATTTATCTCAATTATGTCATGTACGACTCATCTCAGACATGTCACAAACGAAAATTAGGCCCATTTGCTGAAAAATTTCTAAATACATGTCATGCTTGACTGTCGCTGATGAGTCATTAATGTAACGTCAATAACTTCCCTGCTGGGAAGTTTTGAATTACCTTTTCAAAATTGCGCAACGCCTTCTGCCAAATCACAATTTCTTTCTGTGAACCGATTTAAATAAGATCTTATCCAGACCTAACATTTCAAAAGTTAAATGTTTACATTTTTTGGAAGTTCGTACGTGTAATTTACTCTCCCTAATTCTCCCGAAATGGAAACATGAATCCTGAAAATTGAAGCATGAATCTTGAAAACTTTCCAGTGAAAACTATTAACGGACTGATTCAAATGAGACCTACTTCAGACATAACATTTTAAATGTAAATGTTTTATAAATTTTTGGAATTTGCACGTATAATTCACTTCCCAAATTTTCCTGTATACGAATTTAGTTCGAAAACCGCGACTTGAAGTTGGGAGTTTTTTGTTATTTCATCAGCGCTCTAGATGTAAATATAAAATTTAATGTATTTAAATGAAGCTTGAGGAGGAAAATTTTCTAGTTTTTTTTTTTTTTTTTTTTTTTTTTTTTTATTAATAAAATTTTATTTATTTATTTATATTACGACTGAGTCTTGCACCCATTTAGTAATTTACATTGCATAATAAAGTATTTTGATTAGTCGGCGTAATCAAGTGATTATCCCCAGTTTCATGTAACTCCTCAGATTTTTCGCCACAGTAAGTCTACTGACCTCCTGGTCGCGATAAGTCCAGTGGTTTGGTTCTTTGCAGTCTTCTTGTTGTTGTAGTAGTCAGCATATAGCGTATGTCCAGATTTTCATGCTGGTGCAGACGTTGTAGGTGTTTTGTTGCATGATGCTTAATTTCATCCGCGACAAGCTCGATCTTTAGATCTCGATGGAGGTTGTCGTTTCGAATGTACCACGGTGCATTAACTATACATCGCAGGATTTTATTTTGAACTGTTTGTATGTTTTTGATATTTGTTTTCTTGGCACAACCCCAGAGTTGGCTACCATATGTCCATACAGGTTTCAGGATTTGTTTGTACAGCAGCAGTTTGTTATGGATCGCAAGTTCAGATTGTCTCCCTAAGAGCCAATGCATTTTTCTAAATTTTATGTTTAGTTCTTCTCTCTTCTTTTTTATGTGTTCCTTCCATCTAAGTTTAGCATCTAAGGTCATGCCGAGATATTTAGCAGTGTTTGCATGCGGTACTACTATCGAGTTTATCATTATTGGTATATGATCAACTTTTAGATTTGTAAAGTTGACTTGAATTGATTTTGCTTCATTTAATTTGATTCGCTATTTCTTTGTCCAATTACATATTTGGTTAGTAGCTTTCTGTAATTTACTAGTGGAGTCATGGATGTTCTTTGCTGTTGCAAGTATTGCGGTGTCATCGGCAAAAGTCGCCATTGTTGCTTTTGTAGTTGGTATATCTCTAGTATATAGGAGATAGAGGATTGGCCCAAGAACACTTCCTTGTGGTACTCCTGCTGTTATTCTTTTTAGTTGGGAGTATTCATTCTCATACTTTACTCGAAAGTGCCTCTCTGATATGTATGATTTTAAAATTTGAAAAAATTGCTCCGGAAGATCTCGATGAAGTTTGAATTCTAACCCCTGGTGCCATACTTTGTCGAATGCTTGCGCTACGTCAAGGAATATGGTTGAGCATATTTGTTTGCTTTCTAGTGATTTCTCGATTACATCAGTAATTCGATGTACTTGTTCTATCGTAGAATGGTTTTCCCTAAATCCAAACTGATGTGAGGGGATAAGTTTCCTTTCTTCGATAATTGGTTTTAGTCTTTTAAGAAGAACCTTTTCAAATAGTTTCGATAATGTTGGTAGCAGCGAAATTGGCCTATATGAAGCTTTATCATTCGGAGGTTTGTTCGGTTTAAGTATCATAATTACTTCTGCAACTTTCCATTGTCTTGGTACATACATTAGTCGAAATGCTGCATTAATTATATGCACTAGCTTCCTCAACGCTTTATCAGGTAACACTTTTATTATCTGGCCCGTTATAAGATCATATTCTGGAGCCTTATATGCATTCAGATTATTCTTGATTTCCCATTTTAGTTCTTGCAACGTTACAGGTGTAATTTTTAGTTCATCCTGTTTATTTATCGGGATGATATTTTCCTCTTCCGTTTGTTTGGGGTAAGGTTGGAATGTTTCTTCAAGGTGATTTGCAAACAAATCTGCTTTCTGTTTAGCATTTCGGGCCCAATTTTCTTTATTTTTAATTGGAGGAACCTGAAGTTTGGGTCTTTTAAGATTCTTAGTTGCTTTCCATAATGAATAATCAGTATCTTTTAGCCCAGTTAGAGTGCTGAGGTATTTATTAACTGATTGATTTTTAATGTCTTTTATGAGGTATTTTAGTTGGTTACACAAATGGTTAAATACCCTCTTATTTTCCGAATTTCGATTTTTTTGCCAATTCTTCCGTGCTTTTCTTTTATTTTTAAGAAGTTCTCTCACTTCCTCTGGATAGCTGATATTGCGCTTCATTTTTTTACTATTATTTGGAGTGCTTTCCCACGCAGCACTTTGGATATTATGGATGAGTTTATCTAGTTCGTCTTCTATTTGGGCTGGTCCCTGTATTGGGTTTTGCAGACTAATTCTTTCTGTTAATTGTGTTTTGAAGAGATCCCAATTGGTTTTGAAGCTCGTTAATTTTGGGTTGCTTTCTTTCATAATTATTGTTTGGCTAAGTATCATAATAACTGGTGAATGATCTGATGATAGACTTTCACTGCTCTCTATATGTATATAATTATCTGAAATCCCTCTTGTAATAAAGAAGTCTATAAGATCTGGAGTCTTACTGATATCCGTAGGCCAATAGGTTGGTGTACCGCCTGAGTGAAATTCGCATTTTAGTTGTTTTCCTGCTGCGAACAGTTCTTTTCCCTTAGCAGTCGTTAACCGTGATCCCCAATAGGTGTTTTTTGCATTATAGTCCCCTCCAATTAAAAAGACACTTCCTAGTGTTTTTAGAAGATTAGTATAATCTACTTGTTTGAGATTGTATCTAGGAGGGCAGTATATTGCTGATATACTACAAGTTTTACTATTGTTTAATTGTATTTTGATTGTTGTGACTTGCATGGAAAGTTTCTCGACTTTAAGTTCTTCGTTATGTTTTATATAATCTTTTATGATGATAGCTGATCCACCTCTAGCTTTGTTCTCTGGATGTAATGCATGGTAGCAATTATATCCTTTTATTTTACAGAATGAAGTTTTGGTGAAATGAGTTTCTGATATGAGACATATATCTATATTATGCATGTTTAAAAATATATCTAGTTCTTGAATGTGGTGCAATAGCCCATTCGCATTCCAGGTTACGATTCGCAATGTTTTATTCATTTCTTTGGTTTATAATTCGATTTTATATAATTTATATTTTGATACACTCGATCAAGGTTTTCCTCTACTTTTTTATTGAAACTTGTTTGTGATTTCATTTCTTCTAGTGTGTTCTGCAGACTCATTTCCTGTGAAATGAGTCTTTTGTTGAGGTTCTCTAGATTTTTCAGTATGTCCTGTAAAACGAGATCCACTTTTAACTGTTTCTGCTCTGATTGCCGAACTATTTGTGCATAAGTAACGTTTTCATTTACTCGCTCTCTTTGTATGTTAAAATTATGAGTTGACGATTTAAGCTCCGTGGTTTTTTTTATAGATTGTACATTTCTTGGTGTATCTGGTTTGCGTGATTTATCTCTCATTTTTTGTAGCTCTACTGCTACTTCACATCCTCTGTAGTTGGCTGGATGCTGGCCATTACAGTTGATACACTTCGGTGTTGTAATTCGGGGAACTGTGCAGTCGTTTCCTGCGTGTTTTCCTGCACATTTAACACATCTTGCTTCACGATGGCAGTACTTTTGTGTATGATTATAATCTTGACAGTTTTTACATTGCGGTATTAGTCGAGTGACCTTTCTCGGTGTTTCTATTTTAACTCTGAGGTTGAGGATAGCCTTAATATTATAGATATTTTCGATTTTTTCTTGGTTGTTGAAGGTTAGCATGAATAGTGGGAGACCTCTTCTCATGATTTGAACATTTCACTCTCTGTTTTCTCGTCTCTCTTTTCTGATGATGTTGACTGCATCGATTATTTTCAGACCTTTGTTTTGCAGGTCCTCAATAATTTCATCTTTTGAACAAGTTGGATGAAGACCTCTTGCCATTACTTTAATTGGTCGATCATTTTTATCCTCGTAGGTATACCACTGGTGACCATGAGAATTTAATTTGTTAGCTAGAGCTTTATAATCTTCAGGCTCTGTTGTATTTATTTTCCAAGTATTACTACTGACCGATATTATCTTGTAGTCATTACGTACTACTTCTTTCATCAGTTTCTGAATACTACCGTGGTTTGTAATTCCTAGAATATTGATCGGGGGTGGGGCCTGTTTCTTCTTTTCTGGCTCGTGTACTTTTAATGCATTAGTTGCAATGACAGTTTTAGTGTGAGTTTGAATTGGCTCAACTTCTGGTGATGATTCAGCTTTCCTCTTGCTTAGGTTGGTTTCTTTTCTTGGTTTCTTATTTGCTCTCTTGGATTTCTGTAGTATCCAATTGGTTTCCCTTTCAAGCTCATCTTCATCAGTGTGATACTCGACTTGATCTATGAGTACTTGAAATTGGTTGTTCATTATTGCTAAGTTTCCCGCGTTGTTATTTTTATTTACAGTTTCCTTTAGCATAAGGTTTTCTTTTTTTAGCACGGCAACTTCATTATTCAGCTGCGCAATTAATTTCTCCATTTTTTCAAACTTATTTATTAACTCCGCGTTATTTATTATAACTGATTTTGCACTGGGCATGGCTTCAGAAGCTTGTTTGATAGCTATTGGGTTATGCTTCATAGTAGAGGTATTTTCCTTCTCATTGTAAAGTTCACCCAGTGTGGTGATCTCTGGCGGTGGAGTGGTTGGTGGTGTTCTAGGAAGTGCCGTACTTCTTTTACCAAAGGGCCATTCATTTGTCGCTTGTTCTGTGCTTCCAGTAGTACTAGGAAAAGGATCAGCCTGGTTGCCTACCGATAATTTCCTTTGCAATGTCGTGTTGCTCCCTCCAGAATCCGTGGAGCAGCCCGATAGATCGGGGTGGGATTTAGAATCTAAGTTCTGACCCACCTGGAGTATGTTATTGTTTATACCCGACATCTCATCTTTTTGTTGACTATCTGCTATACTGTTTCTCTACTAAGTAGGGATTGGATACCACAACCGTTCGATCTACAGTACATTGCCCAGGATGCGCCACATGGAGGCTGTCAACTAGCACCCCAAATTTTCTAGTGATAGCCTTCGAAAAACCGATCCAAATGAGTTTTTTTTTAGAGAAATAACGCTTTAAACGGCCAATTTTTTACACATTGTTGCATGTGTAATTTACTACCCCATTATACAAAAGTGAAATATTTCTCAAAAAAAAAAAATCTCATATTTGTTGCATGCAATAAATGTTGCTCAATCAATATATTCAACAAATTTCAATTCATTTACACATTGATAGGTTTTCTGGAATACTCATAGTATATACTATTTACGGGACAAACGAATCACACGATTCCTGGGGTCGGCGATATAAATAACGGGTCTTTGACAAAGAGATTGTTGCAACAAATTTCAATTAAGAAATATGTTCAACGAATTTGAAAAGATTGACATTTTATCATTCGATTCCTTTAAAGGTGTTCGGCTTTTTTATAGACAAATATTATTTTCTATAACATTCACATTGTTTGAGACCTTTCGGGCCACCAAAAAATGAGGTCATTTACTTACAATACTCTACTAAAAAGAAGTAGAAAAATCACTCAACCCCCCATTAACCCCAAGGGTATTTGTGTGTACAAAACCACACAACCCTTTACAAAAATGAGAACTTCCTCAAGTTTCCTCTTGGCAGTTTGGTTTCGTACCGATAAAAGTTGGTCTACTCATCAGGTTGCAACGGCCAAACTGCAAAAATTTACCTCTTGCTTCGCACCTATAGTATGAAACAAGAACATTTCGATTTAGCGAATTATATCACCAAATCAGAAAACTCTTGGAATTTCTCGTTTTATATGTGTGTATTAGCCCACACTAAATAAATTAAGACATTTTAAATTCGTCTGTATTAATTACTTTAAAGATTTTCGGTTTTTTTATAGACAAATATTATTTTCTATGACATTCACATTGTTTGAGACCTTTTCGGGACACCAAAAAATGAGGTCTTAATCATTCGATTCATTTGTCCCGTTAAGAGAATTTCTTAATCATTCGATTCGTTTGTCCCGTTAAGAGAACGTATCACGAGCTTCAAGAAAACCTACCCACCTGTCAATTTTTTGAAATTTGTTGAACATATATCTTAAAACTTTTTGCAAAAACCTATTGATTGTGCAACGTTTATTGCATGCAACAAATATGGGATTTTTTTCTCGCTCCACCCAATGTTCCCGAACTTCCAACATGAAACTTGACTTGGAAAATTTTCCATCGATAACCATCGATGAACTGATTAAATGAGATAATTTTCAGACAACACTTTAAACATTAAGTTTTTACAAGTAATTTTAAAAGTCATCGGCTATCATTTTGGTTGATTAGTTTAACTCTACAGTATTGATATTTTTCGACTGGAAGTTTCCGATTCAATCAAATATCATATTAAAGGAAACATACTCATACGAAACATTAAAATTCCACCTAATTTTTGACGAATGAATCAAATTTTGAACTTATTTGGTTTTAAATTAAGCGCAAACTTTCTTTTAGTTAACATTTATAAGATGATTCTGCCGTAACATGTTTACAACCCCTCAAATATGATAAATAAACTTGACTACCTTATCCCGCATAGATTTTTTCTGCTGCTGAGTTTATCTTACTGTATAGCGTCTATAAAACAATTAAGATGAATTTAATTTTTTGCAGCTCACAAACATCCATATGTTACCCAAAAATCAAAACAAAACCTAAATAGTTTTTCTAAATCATGGAGACAGATATCCTTATACACAAAAACAACAACAACAGCCCTGAACGAAATATTCAATTTTAAATTTAAATTAAAAATGAAAATATTAATTTATTTTCCTATATACAGATTTTTATTTCGTTTCTGTGTGTTGGAATCAAAATCATCATACCGGAAAAATGTATATTTTTCCAGACAGACAGACATATTTTTCAATTCTGGCAAAAAAAAAATAAAATTTTGGAACCGAAAATGTTGAAAAGAAAATATGTTCGTTCCTTTTTCTATTTTACGCATATTAAATTTTCAATCATCAAAAATATGTCCTTCCATTTTACACACATATATATGTACCTACTTATATTCATATCCTTATATACGGCATACACATGTATATAACATATTGCACAAGGATGTTGTGTTTATCTTTTAGTTTTTGAAAAAAATTTTTTGAAGGCATAAGGAATATGTGGCCGTATTGTGCCAGATAATTTATATTTTAATTCTGAGAGAAACCTAAAGAATTAGCATATGGCTTCAAGATAAAGATTTGCGAACGTTTAAAGACATCATAGCAAAATCATATCATGTCTACATCAACACACCGACCTAGCTCCCTGTTCTTGATCAATGAATTTCTGAATCATATTCATATAGAACAAAAAATATTTTACATTTTTTCCTTATCAGTTCATCTCAAAAAGATTTTTTCTTCTTCTAGAAAATGTGTCGTCACATCTGTTGGTGATGTGTCGTTTGAGATAGACTTTTTCATTTTACATAAATATTTCTGTATAATAAAAAAAAAGGTTAAGTAGAAGAATGTCATGCCTGAATTGAAATAAGTGAATGGAAATTACTGGAAAAATTGATAGTAAATTGATGGAGGTCAACTTTTATTTTTTCTTGAAGCATTTTGCATTTTATTAACACGTTCATCTTTAATTTAAAAATCACATAAACATTTCCATATCAATAACTTTAAAAAAAGTTACAGCATAACGGCATCATGATGACTTGGTTGAATAAATGAATTTGATCTCAAATATCACTGCGATGTCTTAGAACATTTATAATATTTTCGAAGCTCTGATAAATTATACCATTAAAAAAATTTTGGTCGCCTCCTAAAGTGATAAAAGACAAATAACGAAGCTTGGGCCAGCATCCCCATATGCGAATTTGAGCTTGAGAAAAATGTAAGGTGTTCAAAGATAATATTCTCTAATGTTAATTTAAAGAAATAGGTCAAAAACAGGAAACTAAAGCAGCTGGGACTTTGGCCATCAGGTCTGGCCCTCAAGACGTATACAGAAACACAGGACTCAAGAACAGTTCTGGTTCTACGAATGAAATCTCGTGAGCACATTCAAGAATGGTCCACTCGTACCAATTTACACAACTAGGAAAAGTTCCTGGAAAGCTCTAGAAAAGCTCAACAAGAGCGCCGTTAGCAGAGAAAACTGACAAGGAGATGGAAACGCTTCCAGGAGCAAAAAAGGATATTAAAATGAAGCAGCAGATTTTGTCTGAATGCTTTCTACACAAAAGAAAAAAATAAAAATTGTTGGAAGAAACACAGAAGACTACAAAGGGGACTAGAATGCAGCAAACTGTAACTATTCAATCCAACGAGCAGCAATTGGAGGAAAATGGAGAAGGCTTTAATCGAAGCTTTTCTAAATATTGGGGTAGATGCTCGATCGGCTAGCAAGCAAGCAATTTTCTAGCCGAAATCGTGGCTACTCAATCAATTTTACCAAGGAAATTTAAATTTCAAAATACAATTTTCATACATTTTTTGTTTATTTTCAGTAAAATTTACGCCTGCAAAAATTAAACAGCAAATTTTTTGTGTTGTTCTACTGTACAGTCACAAAAAAAAAAACAAAAGGCCAAGCTATTATATTTTATTATATAATTTGAAATTTAAATTCCCTTCGTATAATTGATTGAGTGTCAGGATTTTGGTTAGCAAATTGCTCGCTTGCTAATCATTCGAGTATCTACCCCATTATTATGGAAAATATTGTACTCACTTCGGCTTTCCGGGATGAAGATTGGCACTGGAATAGCGTGAAAAGTTTATATGTTATTGTGACCTACGACACTTGACCTTGTTGAAACTGTAGAAAACCTACGTGAAGTTTGGCCCGGTGCTAGACTAGAAGTAGTCGCTAGAGAGGATATCCCTTCCATACCTGGAACTGTGATCCCAGCGTAATCTAGCGACCCGAACGAATTTCAGGAAATGTTACAAATTAGCAATCCTGAATTGCCGACCACCGACTGGACAGTGGTCAAGTTTGAAGGATCAAAAGCTGATGACATAATGGCTCCACTGAGAAAAAACAAAAACACACACACAAATTTGTTAAATTAACAAAATAGTACACTGGGTAAAAAATTGTCATAATCCGAGGGAAATCCGGGGAAAATCTGCGGAAACCCTGAGAGAAATCCGGAGGAAATTCGGGGGAAACCCGGGGAATCCGAGGGATATCCGGGGGAAATAGCAAATCTCTTCCATTTCTCATATATTCACAAATATCCTCCAATTCTCTTTCTCTTTAAAATATTTAATCTTGGCTAGAAATTTAGTCTGTTGATTAATTTTGCTTGTAAAAGTCGCGTGTTTATACAAAAAGTTTTTGTGGCCAAGCAGACCGATTTTTGCTAAGGAATTGTAGTTTGTAAGTACATCATAATATTAATTTACTAAATTAAATTTAAATAATTTTCTCAATAAAATATTTGTGATTAAGTACAAAATTTATGAATGTAGCTATACTGTTTAAATCGTATTTCTGTAAAATAGTTAACAAAATATTAAGGGTGTCAATAATTAGGTTAATCTGGGAATAATATTCATTCATTGACATAAGTGTCCATAATTGTGATCTATTTAAGTACAATAATATACAACATGTCAGTAGTTGTAATTTTATAGAGCGTTAATAACTAAAATGCTTACAAAATTTATTTCTAGTAAAAGATGCCTAAAAAGAATAATATTTACTCCAAGGAGGATGTCGAAAATTCTCTTGCAGCGATTAAAACGAAAAGAGCGGCTAAAAAATCCAAACAAATGGGCGAAAAATCCAAACAAATTAGATGCGGCTCTTGAACATTACTAACAGTGGAAGAAGAAAATATTTTAGAGGAGTGGATATTAACTTCTCAGGAAAACGAATTTTCCCAGAGAAAAGAATATGTCCAGCATGCTGTGAAAGACTTTTTAGAACGTACACAATGGGAACATCCTTTCGGTTCTAATAATGTTCCCGGTATAAATGGCTTCGAGCTTTCCTTAATAGACACCCTGCTATTTCCTTAAGAACACAAGATTCGGTAACTGCAGCGAGTGCGACCGTAGGCGCGAATGATATTAAGGCGAAAAATATTTAAAGGATAACAAATATTTTGAAATTTGGGCTGACCAAACCAGAATTTTCAACGGCAACGAAACCAACTTTCAGTTGTGTCCAAAATCTAAGACGGTATTAGCAGCAAAAAGAGCTAGACGTATTTATGAAGTCGACCGAGGACTACCTAAGGCTTATTTAACTGTGATGTTTCGTTTGCAGCTTCAGTAGCTTTAGCCCCCCCTATAGTAATATGTATAACCATACAAACGAATTCAAGAGGATATTAGAAAATCGTTGCCAACTGACTGGGCCTTGGGGATAAGTGATAGTGGGTGTACGGCTAAAGAAGTGTTCTACGAGTATATTTCTTAAGTTTTCCATCCAAACCTTATGAAGATTGGAACGAAATGTCCTGTAATATTTTTCGTAGATGGCCACACAATAAGCAAACTTTGCGTCCAACTAGGAATTGTGTTGTTTGCTTTGTATCCAAACGCAACGCGCATCTTAGATCCTGCAGACGTTAGTGCAATTAAAGGTATACATTTGAATGGCGGCGGCAAAATCCTAAGGATGACTAATCAAAAATTCGCAACATTTCTTGCAAAGTGGTTGAAACCAGTATTACAGCTCAAACCATTGAGAATGGTTTTCGAGCTTGTGGTATCTTCCTATGGAATTATAATTCGATTGATTTTTATAGTTCCAATCAATAAATGTTAACCAATAAATACTACCGGCAAAACAATTTCTTATGGGCAATTCGAACATATAGTAGGTAGAAGAAGTACCAACGAATTTGAAGAAGCGTTCAATAGTGTATGCAATACGTCGCATTCGTCAGATGATAAAAAAAGATCTTTTTACTTTATTCATTCAATTTAAACCCGACAACTTAAACTCAAATTGCTCGTTTAGTTAACGACAGTTCCGGAATATGAGGATTTATCATTTAATTTTATTTGACAACGAGGAAATAACTATCGATGATGACCCTGGCAACATTGACTTAGCGCCTATAAATGAGCCTTGTATCCCAATAATAACTCCGTTTAAGGTGGTTCCTACGATTGCAAATTTTTTGGATTGGCCAATAACGCCTGAGAGGCAAGGTATCAAACCTAAGAAACAAAGAAAACCGTTTATTATTACCGATTCATTGTGGATTAGGTCTGAACAAATCAAAAAGGAAATAGTAGACAAAGAACAAAAGAAAATTAAAAGGTTGGAAAACAAAAATAAAAAAATCAGGAAAAAAGAGCAAATACCAAAATTAAAGATTAATAAGAGAAAAAAACTAATAAAACAACTCAACCCGGTCTATCATCGGCTAGTGCCATCAGAGCAACAACAGTCACACTATCTAAATTTTCACGTAAGGCTTTTTTACAATTTATTTTTATTTCATTTTAATTTGTTATATTGTTTTAACGCTCCAGATAAATGAAGAAGTACCAAATTTTAAGCCGGATTGTCCCCTTCACTGAGAAAAAAACTGTAAAAATAAAAAATATACATATAAAATCAAAAAAATATACATATATTTTTTGGACGGAAAGCCTCGTTTAAAATCAAAAGAATATTTTTTTATTTTTAAAATAAATTGTTTCGCAAAATTTGTTTATAAAAATAAAAAAATTACTTTTATTTTCAAAAATACTTTCCTTACTTTTGTCAAAGAGTTTTCTTAAATTTTAAGAGATTGTTTTTAAAAATAAAAAACTATTGGCTAGTTTTAAAAGATTTATTTTAATTTTTAAATAATTATTTTTTAACAAATGCCACACAATTTTATTAAATCAAAGTAATCCGTAATACACTTTACAAATACAATGATATTCACAATGTTTGCGAATTGCGACTGTTCAAGCCAGCAAAAACAAAGAGATCATCTACTCATAAAATAATATATCTACCACAAAAAGTAGAAATTAGCTCTCCCTCCCCAATTTTTAACCGCTAGGATCCTTGAAAAAAATACACACAACCCTTAAAAAAATATTATGCGAACTTCCTCACGTTCTTTCTTGGCAGTTTCGTTTCGTACTGATAAAAAGTTGGTCTACTCATCAGCTTGCAACGACCAAAACGTAACTGCAATTCAAACCTTCATACCTTTAGTATAATACAAGAACATATAAATTTGGCGAATTATATAAAATATAGACGATATACTTTTTACGCTATTTGCCGTAGGCACTTGGCGGAACACACTTATACTTAATAAAAACATTTTTATTAATCACTTGTTTTTTGTTTCGCAGAACGCGATTCTGCGAAACAAAAAACAAGTGATTAATAAAAATGTTTTTATTAAATATAGACGAATTGCAAAAAAAATCAACGGGATTTCTGGCAAACCAATAAATACAGGTAATCCTCCAAGAACACGGTATTCGAAGAACACGGTTTCGAAGAACACAGATACCCATTTCCTTCAAATACACGGTTTCAAACCACACTATTTCCGTTATTCTCTTTAATTTGGTTTTTGTATATCATAGCAAAAAATAAAAAATACAACGTAATGTTTTTTACTTTTCATTTTTGTAGTTTCAAAGAACATGGTTTTAAAGCACACGGAACGAATTAATCGTGTTGTTGGAGGGTTTCCCGTATACAAATTTTCATAAAATGTCATTAATATCAAAAAAATTGTTTTAAAATTCTAGAACTCTTCTTTTGAAATAAATTATTCTGTTTAAATAAATAAACTTTTTAAATTTAAAAAGTATTTTATAAATCATTTTATAAAATATAAAAAAACTATTTATTAGTTTGTAAAAATCTCATTTAATTTCAAAAAAATACTTTTTAAATTCAAAACAATGTACGAGTATAACCTTTAGAAATTAAAAACTTCGTTTTTTAATTTTACAAACCAAATTTTTTCTCAGTGTTATTGATATTCAAACGGAACCTCAAGCGAATCAATCGAACTTTAATGGATGAAATGATGCAGCAAAGTCTCAAAATCATCTAAAAAATCTTTTCCATCCAAATTTACATCCATTGGATTCCATCCCTTCTACTACCACCGCCGCAATAATTACACATCCTAATCAATCACGTAAGATTTGTTTTTGCAATAAAATTTTGAATTTCATTTTAAATAGGAATGTTTTTCAGCACTTGGCCAGATCGATAATATCGTACTTAAATTTAAACTAGTTGATCCTTATATTGAAGATGATAAGGAATCTCAGACGGACCCATGGAATGAAAATGATGAAAAAGATGCAAAAACATGAAAACGCTTGTGCTACAAATGTACGTTTTCTCTAAAAAAATAATGGAATAGAAGGTAATAAATGTTCCAGAGAATTCCATATTTCTTGCATTAAAAAAATGGGCTTGGCCTACATTCCAACATTTGTTTGCAGCGCGTGCAATATTAATATTTGAACGAACATACTACAAACTTTAATTGTATTTACTTTATTTTTAATTTTATTATATTGAACGAATTTGCAATATTTTATTTTTATTTTACTTGAATTGTGTTATTGAAATTTAATAGTTATGTATACATAATATTTATTGAAAATATAAAGTTTCTTAATTAAATATTAACAAAAAATGGTTTCTATTTATTAGCTGAGGAAATAGCTAAGACGTTATGGCAAACAGACCATTAAAAAAATACCTTAAGTATACTTAAGTCAATTATTGTATCTTTTTCTTCCCTCATTTTTTAGTGAGAATTTCCTGAATTTTCTGGTTTGGTGATATAATTCGCTAAATTGATAAGTTCTTGTTTTTTACTATCAGTACAAAGCAAAAGTTGGATTTTTGCAGTTTGGTCACTGCAACCTGACGAGTAAACCAACTTTTTATCAGTACGAAACCAAGCTACCAAGAAACTACATAAGGGAGTTCTCATTTTTGTAAGGGTGAGTGTATCTTTGTGTACACAAGTGCCCTGGGGTTAATAGTGGGAGGGAGTGCATTTTTTCTACTTTTGTGGTAGAAATATTGTGAGTAAATGGCGTCTTGGTTTTCTACGACTGAAAAAGTCGTAAACATTGTATGGGTAATCTTTAAAAATAATATTTTTTCCGATATAGCCGAAAGAATAATCTTAAACATATTGTTGCTTATTCACACACATCAACAATAGTATTTAGTTAATAAAAACAATTGTGTATATACTTTTTGTTATTTGACATCTAGTGTTTTTTTACTTATTAGTGAACAAAATATTTTGTTTAAAATACAGGGTGTGTACTAAAACTTTGACTGACGCTAATATGCTGCCTTTTTTGTTTTTGCAGGTCTAATTAAATCAACTTAGAACTTGGAAGAGAGGAAATTTATCCTGAAATGTTATTACAAGAACGAAAACGGTACAGAAGTTCAAAGGCGCTTCAGAAGAGAACTTGATGTACGAGCTCACCTCAATGCAGCTTTTCGAGAGAACAAGGATTGGACTAAGGAGTAGCATTGAATACCCTGCACACCCACTAAATGTTGAGACACCCAGTAAATGTTTTTTGCAAACAATGTTGCAAACAGTGTGGCTACGCTGGCGAAACCTAATGGTTTAATTAAATATGGTTTCAGCCGAGCCGCACTCAATATTTATAAGAAAGATGAGCGGGTGACTACTTGAAGGCGCCGCTACCAATAGAGGTCCCGGCTGACAGCTTGAACGTCAAAGATATGAGTGAGGAAGTAGAAACACTTTTCACAGTCACGGATATGTCGACTTTGATGATATTACTCAGTTGATTCCTGGAGGAAACAAAGTCAGAGATGGACTCTGATGCAACTGAGATGAATTTTGAAATATAGAAGCAAATCGTCGGCATGCCCAAACTAGGCGCAGAGGAGATTGACATTGTCCTATATATCAATGGTGACCTTGTACTTCAAAATCCTACAAATAAACTGCTTACGAGTATACGCGGGGAAGGTAGGTAAAATGTAGTTTCAAAAAGCATTGAAGATGGATTCTCAAAACCTCTGGCTAATATCAGCTTACCTTCACATGATGGGGAAGATATCCTATCTGGCAGTTTAAGAAGCAGATTAAAGGAGGCTGCAAATTAACAATATGCAATTTGGTGAAGCACTAGGATACGACAAAACGAGGTGTGTTACTGCTTGATTTTATTTTTAGTACTAACCTATGTATACGCAATATTACCCTTAAAAATTTTTTTGAAAATCGCTTAACTTAAAATATTTTTCAAAAAAAAGTAGGATGCGGGGCTCCGAGAGAACGGGGTTTCCCGAAATTAGGACTCATAGCAATTTATTCCTAGCATTAGAAAAGCGCTAGCACCGCAATTTTGATCAAAATAAAAAAGGGCTCGGTCTCTGTCGCTGGGCCTCAAAGACGAATATTCCCGAAAAAGTTTAAAAAATGTAAAATAAAAACGATCAAGGTCAAAAGTCAAAACATTAGTTTGATGGCGAATTTCACAAACATTAGCTGTGCAAGCAGGACAGCTAGGAGCTACTCACCAAACATTTGTTTTCTCGATACAAAAGAAAGAATTTTTTACACAATATCATTACGGGTGATGAAAAGTGGATTTTCTACGATATTTGTAAACGCAGAAAACCATGGGTTGATCCAGGCCAGCCATCAACACCAGTTGCAAAAATGAATACTCATGCCAAGAAACTGTTATTGTGTGTCTGGTAGGATAGACAAGGAGTCATTTACTACGAGCTTCTGGAACCTGATCAAACTGTTACAGAAGAACGTCTTTAGGCCCAATTGATCAAATTAGGTGATGCTCTGGAGGAAAAAAGATCGCCAAGGCGGAAGCTGATATTGCTGCATGACAACGCTGATCCACATAGAGAAACATTAAGGGATTTATCTTCTTCTTAGGAAGCTTCCACAGCAGTCTATAGACTTTGATACCTCCGACTGCCACTTATTCAGATCGATGTCAACGTATTTGTAAGATTCACGAAAGTTGAAGATGTGCGGTTCACGATAGTTGAAGATGTGCAAAAATGGCTCGATGACTATTTTGCTTCGAAACCATCAAGTTTCTATCGCGATAGAATTCATCATCTACCTGATAAATGGCAAAAGACCGTATATAGTAATACAATTTCGTTAACTAATTTTTGTAATAATTATATTTTCAATAAAGTGGAATTTAACCAAGAAATGCAAAGTTTATACTTGCAAACCTAAAAAATATTGTTAATTATGAGTTATTGCCAACAAGCAACAACCGTAGAAACTAACACCTAAACGCAACCAACAGTGTTTTTAGCAACTTTTCCAACAGTGTTTGCAGCAACATTCCATAATATGATGGAACTTAGCCAGGCAACTAACTAAATCAAAACACGGAATTTAGAACTCCTAAATTAAATTTCCGGAAATCAGAACTAGTTGTAAGTTTTTCCCTGCAATCGAAAACCCTGTCTCAAGGCCCAAGCCATATGAAAAAACCGAATAATTACCCAATCGTCCCAGAAATCGGTTGAAACAAACTTAAAAAAAAATAAGGCACAAGCTCATATTTTTTTTTCTAAGCCGCTTTCTTTTGGATCAAAAAAAATTTAGCCGATCTTTCTAATCAAAGATTCAATTATTGAAAAATGATTCAACGTAAAATAAAATTTAATATCGCGCGAATTATGTACTTTATTTATTTTATTATTATAAAAAAAAATATTTATTTTCACTTTATTTATTTTTCTTTACAATTTTTTCTTTTAAATTTATGTACAATTTTGCCGATCTCTTTGGAGTCGGGAATCAATACTGTGTACTCTTCAGAGTTTTACTATTGAATATTTCTTATTCACTAAAATAATTGTCTTGAGAATAATTCTTAATACATATTTAATATTTTGTACATAATTGCATCTTTATTAATTTATAATATGATATTTTATTGATTCGAAAGAAAAATATATTTCAATACATTGTATTATCTTATAATTTTCATTCGCATCGAAATTTTGTTTTGTCTAAAATAATATTGTTGAATGTGCATTTTTATCTTCAACTTTATTTGTTTCATGGAATGTAACTCTCCCTTCGTTAAGAGTAGAGTTCTCCTGAACTCTATTTGCAAATTTAATATTTATTTTATTTTGTTTGAATTTTATATAAAGTATTAATATTATTATTAATGTTATAAATATAATTGATATTATGCTTACTCCAGAATATGTTAATATTTTATGAAATTTTAACAATTTTATTTCATTCATATTTTTACTGGTTTCTAAAATTATTTCCTTAAACGTAAATGTATTATTTATTGACTTATAATCTAGGTTTTGGATAATGAAATCATTATTTACTTCTTTAATTTTATTTTGAAAAGTTTTATTATTTATGCTAATACTACAGTTAAAGAACTTTATAAAATAATTTCCGTTCAATTTGAATGTTCTTTCATCATAATTTGATGTTAAAATTAAGTTATTAGCCAATTGTATTAATATGCTATTATCATTAATGCTATAAATTTCAGTATTACAGTTTTTTATATTTTGACAATTTTTTGATAATATACAATGTTTTAAATTACTTAGTTCATGGAAAGCTTTATTTATATTGTATTCGAAATAAGTATTGTTAGTTTCAAATGTTTTAGTGATTTCATAATCTATTGAACTGCAATCGTCAATATTTGACAAAGGTATAATTATTTTTTTATTTAGTTTTTCCATGCTATAAGGTATTTTGATTAAAAAATTAATTTATTATTACCAGTTTTCGAATATCCCACTTTTAGGTTTTTTATTTTGTCAGCATCTATTTTGTATTCTACGATTTCTTCGTGAGTTAAAAGGGAAGGGTGTATAATATTAAGATTACTGAACATTATATTGTCTTGTAGTTCACTTATAATTTTGTCTTTTTCTTGTATTTTTAATTTTATATCAAATATTATTAATCTAAGTAGGGTTTGGTTTTCTCTGTCTATAATAAAGTTTTGAATAATTTTCCTATCTTCTAACATTGCATTATATAATTTGTTCATAGTTTTGTTAAAGTTATCATTAATTTTTATTTGTTCATTTATGTTTAGAGCTAAATTTCCGTTATTCTGTTCAATTGCGTGTAAATGTTTATTAATTAACTGTCTGTCTTCATCGTCCATTGTACCTGTTATCCACTTATTTATTGTTCCGATAAAATTTACTAAGCCTCGTTTATGAATTGAGTGATGTCCGTCTTTCAAAGTCATTAGTTTATAGAGTAAGTTATCTATGTCTTTAAATAATGTAGATTTAATAGAATATTTTATAAGTTCTAATGTCATTTCTCTTGCTGTTGACCTCAGGTTCAATATTATATTTTCTAGTTGCGTTAAATTGATTATGTGTAGTGAATAATTGTATGAGTTGGGTAAAAATATCTCTGTCTCTTTAAGAATTGTATATCCTGCGTTACTTTCAATTTTCTCTACATGAAGTTGTGCTTCCGTTTGTTGCGTCATCGTTAAGATCAAGATTAGTGTTATGATTATTATCTGCGAATTTTAGAGGTCTTTTAATATTTGTAGGATGTATATTAGCTAAATTAAATAGTCTGAATTTTGGTTCATCTTTGTGTCTGAGTGACTTATAGTTTTTAATGTAACCTTGTTGTCTAGTTTCTGTATATTGTTCTCTATTCTTATTGTGTATAGTTAGTCTTTTTGTTTGGGAATTAATTAAATGATTGTGAATTTCCTGTTGGTTAGTACCTTCTTCTACTTTAATTGGGCTGCATTTAATGGTGCTATGATACTGATTGTTATAACTTTTTATTGCTTCTAACATTTGATACCTTATAGGACTGGGTTGGTCTATATTTAAAACTCTTAATTTTTCTGTAAGTGTGCTGTTAAGTCTTTCTACATCGGCGTTACCTGTGTGGCTATTAGGTTTTGTTAAATGAAATTCAATACCTTCTTTGTCTAAAAATTCTTTAATGTTAATGTGCTTAAATTCGTTGTCAGCTATAATTTTGTTGGGTTTTTTATGGTTAAAGTATATTTTAAATTTTTCTATAATGTCCGTATGATTTCTGTTCTCTAATGGATAAGCCGTTGCGTATTTTGTAAATTTGTCAATGAAAATAAGGAAAGGTTGTCTTTTGTTAATGTAGGTGTCAATATGAATTATTTGATTTTTGTTCGTCGGTATTTCTGTCTTTTGGAGTTTTGGTTTGATTGGGTTCCTATCATATTTCCCTGTATTACAAATGTCACAATTATTAGTAATTTTATTTATTGTAACCTTTAAATGTTTACTGTATATTTTATATTTTAAACTTTCGTATAGCGCTATGATACCTGGATGTTTTTGTTTTTTGTGTTCTATGGACAAAATTCTAATTAAATTTTCCACTGTTTCTATGTCTTGTGCAAAATGTCTACATTTTATGAATTTGGTATTTGGGAATTCTTTAATTAATACTTGTATGATTACATGTAAATCATGATCAGCTATTTCGGAATATATAGCTACTTTTGTTGATGATATGTATGTTTTAAGTTTATTAATTAACTCTACGTGGTTTATATTTGGATTTATGTTAATTCTACGATTACCTAATATATTTTCAAATTCATTAGTGAAATTTTCCGTAATTATTATCTGTGTTTTAAATCGGTTTACTATGGTGTCTAAGAATGTTATTTCGTCGTTTAAATTTTCCTCCTGTGAATGTATTGTAGCTTCCATGGATATGTTGTCTTGGTTTTCGTTTAAGATTTCTTCGTTATTGATTTCTTGTTGAAAAAAAGGGTATTGTGGGAAATCGCTTCTCCCTTCGTTAGCTTCGAACATTTCGTTAATTCCAAAATTTTCACTAATTTCATTTATTTCGTGATTGTCATTATTTATTCTGCTTAGAAAATCCACTATTTTATTTTCTTTCCCTTTTAGGTAATTTATTTTTATATTGTATTCTCCTAAAGATAGTATCCATCTTTGGAGTCTTGGGTTTAAATCTTTTCCTAAATATTTGGTGTGCAACCATTTTAAGGCTTGGTGGTCTGTTTTGAGCTCGAATTCTTTACCATAAATATACGGTCTAAAATACTTTACTGATCAAATGACTGCCAATAGTTCTTTTTCTGTGGTGCTATACCTAATTTCATGTTCATTTAGCGTTCGGCTGGCGAAGGCTATGGGGTGGTTTTCCTGAAGTAAAATGGCACCAATTGCGAATTGACTGGCGTCCGTATTTAATACGAAAGGTTTGTTGAAATCGGGGTATTTGAGAATTGGATGAGTAGTTAATAATGATTTTAATTGCTCAAAAGCATGGATATATGAAGGATCCAATTTATTTACTTTACTATTCTTTTTCAGATATTTCGTCATAGGCTGTGCTATTCTGGCATAATCTTTAATAAATTTTCTATAGTATCCTGTGATACCTAAAAAAGATTTAATCTGTTTTTGTGTTTCTGGAAGTTCTAATTTTGTTATATCATCTATTTTTTTTGAATTCGGTTTAACACCTTCTGTTGTCAACAAGTGACCTAAGTATTCGGTTTCTTTGCAAAAAAAATTACATTTATTGATTTGGATTTTTAGATTAGCTTTCCTTAACTTTTCAAAAATTATATTGATGTTTACTATATGTTCTTGTAACGAGGTGCTGAATATTAGTATGTCGTCAAGATACACTACACATGTTTTATTTATGCACTCTCTTAATACAGAATTTATTAGTCTTTGAAAAGTAGCGGGGGCATTTTTTAATCCGAAAGGCATTCTTGTATATTCATAATGCCCGAATGGCGTTGAGAAAGCCGTTTTCATTTGGTCTTTTACATTTACTAGGATTTGATGAAATCCTTTTGCTAGATCTAAAGTAGTGAAATATTGGGCTCTTCCCAATTTGTCTAAGATATTTTCTATGTTCGGAATTGGAAATTTATCATTAACGGTAATTTCATTTAACTTTCTATAGTCAATTACAATTCTCCATTTCTTAATATTTGAATTATCCATTTTTTTTGGGACAATCCATAGGGGAGAATTATAGGGTGAATTTGATTCCCTAATAATTCCTTGACTTAACATTTCCTTAATTTGACTTTCTATCTCTTTTTCATGAATTTGTGGGTACCTATACAGTTTGCAGTATATTGGGTTTTCATTTGTTAATTTTATTTCATGGGTTATTTCGTGAGTAAAGGTTAAACTGTCACCTTCCTCATAAAATAAATCTTTATTTGCTGCTAATAATTGCTTTAATTTATATTTTTCTTCTATATTTAAATTTTCTTTGTTTATTTTGGAGAAAATTTCCTCTTGGGAAACGACTGGTTCTAAGTGATTTACTTCGGTAAGCTCACAGGGGTAACCGATTATTTCGAAAGGGATTATATGTTTATTAAATATCTTCAAATATTCATTTTTTATATCAACTTCGGCTTGAAAAGGGATTAGGAAATTCATCCCAATAATCGCGTCATATTTTTCGCTCTTTAGAGGAAAAATTTTCCATTCTAAAGTACCATTTTTTATTAGTTCTTTTGGAATTGGCGTAATTACTTTCTTTCTTACAAAATTGGGACCACCTAGTGAATTATACATAATAGGGGTTGCTAAATCTAATACTTTGAAATTAAGAATGTTTGGTTTTAATAAACTGGTATCCGAACCAGTGTCTATTAAACAATTAATAGGTTGATCGTTAAAAGTTAGTTTTATTATCGGTAGCTGGTTGACGGTGTGGGTTCTATAAAATTTACCTCTTGGTTTAATGGATTTATTTGGTTTATATTATCGACTTCCATTGGTTCTGTTGGTTGAGTATTATTTCTGTATTGTCCAGTTCTATTATTATTGAATTGTCGCCTAAACTGTCCTGAGTTAAATTGATTGTTTCTGTGATCTTGTGTTCTAAACTGTCCTGAGTTAAATTGATTGTTTCTGTGATCTTGTGTTCTAAACTGTCCTGAGTTAAATTGATTGTTTCTATTTTTAAATTCGTGGTTATAACTACTATTAACATTATTGTTTCTATGAGAGATTTTATTTTGAGAATAGGTGTTAATATTTGATTTAAAATTAAATTCTTTATTTCTATTGACTCTAAATTCGGTTTTAATTATGTCTTCTGACAGGTAAATTTCTGTTTTGCACAGAATATTGTCTAGTTCAAATAATGATTTACTCGTATCTATTTGTAGTTGAACTAAGGGAACTAATTTTGATTTTAGTATCTGTACTAACTCCCTATCTATCGAGTGATATGTAAAGTTATCTTCGTCATCGAAGTCACATATCTCGCTACACTGACTTTTAAATTTATTTAATTTATTAAAAATATCTTTGAGATTAAATACCTTTATTTCCTTCGCGTTGTACAGTAGTTGATGAATGGTGTTCTTTGGTCGATACCTCAGTCTAAGTTTGATCACATTTTCCCAGGTACGTTGAGTCTCTGGTATTTCCATGATAGTCCCTCTGGCATTTCCGATTATTTTCGTGTTGATCAGCTTCCTTAAACAGTATTGTTTGAGTTCTTCATTGTTGATACCGCATAGGCTTTCGGTGTCTACGATGCTCTTCAGGAAAGATTTTAATTTATAAGTATCTTCTCCTGAGAACGCCTGAATTTCGTTAAAATTCCTTATAATTTGATCTGGACTTAGATCAAATCGGGTGGCTTTCATATTCTGCATTTTTATTTCCTGATTAAGTAATTGTTGTTGTAGAGTTTCTACTTGAGTTTGTAAATTTTGTAGCTGTTGTCGTTGGTTTGACAACTGTCGTTCGACTTGTTCGAGATCCATTTTTTGTTTTGTTTCTTGTTTTCGATTTAAATCGAAAATTTTATTTCGTTTATTTAAAATTTTGGAATTATTAACTTAGCTTCACTTAATTAGATTTATTTTTTTTTTTGTTTTATTTTTTTTTTGTGTAACTGTTCACTGTTAGTTAAGGCACTTATTTATTATGAACACGGCTTTATTAATTATCTGGTACTATTTTATCTTTTATTATGTAATTGTTCACTGTTCGATTATACACTATTTTTATCTTCTTCAGAAGGTAAAATTACCAACTGCGCCAATTATGTACTTTATTTATTTTATTATTATAAAAAAAAATATTTATTTTCACTTTATTTATTTTTCTTTACAATTTTTTCTTTTAAATTTATGTACAATTTTGCCGATCTCTTTGGAGTCGGGAATCAATACTGTGTACTCTTCAGAGTTTTACTATTGAATATTTCTTATTCACTAAAATAATTGTCTTGAGAATAATTCTTAATACATATTTAATATTTTGTACATAATTGCATCTTTATTAATTTATAATATGATATTTTATTGATTCGAAAGAAAAATATATTTCAATACATTGTATTATCTTATAATTTTCATTCGCATCGAAATTTTGTTTTGTCTAAAATAATATTGTTGAATGTGCATTTTTATCTTCAACTTTATTTGTTTCATGGAATGTAACTCTCCCTTCGTTAAGAGTAGAGTTCTCCTGAACTCTATTTGCAAATTTAATATTTATTTTATTTTGTTTGAATTTTATATAAAGTATTAATATTATTATTAATGTTATAAATATAATTGATATTATGCTTACTCCAGAATATGTTAATATTTTATGAAATTTTAACAATTTTATTTCATTCATATTTTTACTGGTTTCTAAAATTATTTCCTTAAACGTAAATGTATTATTTATTGACTTATAATCTAGGTTTTGGATAATGAAATCATTATTTACTTCTTTAATTTTATTTTGAAAAGTTTTATTATTTATGCTAATACTACAGTTAAAGAACTTTATAAAATAATTTCCGTTCAATTTGAATGTTCTTTCATCATAATTTGATGTTAAAATTAAGTTATTAGCCAATTGTATTAATATGCTATTATCATTAATGCTATAAATTTCAGTATTACAGTTTTTTATATTTTGACAATTTTTTGATAATATACAATGTTTTAAATTACTTAGTTCATGGAAAGCTTTATTTATATTGTATTCGAAATAAGTATTGTTAGTTTCAAATGTTTTAGTGATTTCATAATCTATTGAACTGCAATCGTCAATATTTGACAAAGGTATAATTATTTTTTTATTTAGTTTTTCCATGCTATAAGGTATTTTGATTAAAAAATTAATTTATTATTACCAGTTTTCGAATATCCCACTTTTAGGTTTTTTATTTTGTCAGCATCTATTTTGTATTCTACGATTTCTTCGTGAGTTAAAAGGGAAGGGTGTATAATATTAAGATTACTGAACATTATATTGTCTTGTAGTTCACTTATAATTTTGTCTTTTTCTTGTATTTTTAATTTTATATCAAATATTATTAATCTAAGTAGGGTTTGGTTTTCTCTGTCTATAATAAAGTTTTGAATAATTTTCCTATCTTCTAACATTGCATTATATAATTTGTTCATAGTTTTGTTAAAGTTATCATTAATTTTTATTTGTTCATTTATGTTTAGAGCTAAATTTCCGTTATTCTGTTCAATTGCGTGTAAATGTTTATTAATTAACTGTCTGTCTTCATCGTCCATTGTACCTGTTATCCACTTATTTATTGTTCCGATAAAATTTACTAAGCCTCGTTTATGAATTGAGTGATGTCCGTCTTTCAAAGTCATTAGTTTATAGAGTAAGTTATCTATGTCTTTAAATAATGTAGATTTAATAGAATATTTTATAAGTTCTAATGTCATTTCTCTTGCTGTTGACCTCAGGTTCAATATTATATTTTCTAGTTGCGTTAAATTGATTATGTGTAGTGAATAATTGTATGAGTTGGGTAAAAATATCTCTGTCTCTTTAAGAATTGTATATCCTGCGTTACTTTCAATTTTCTCTACATGAAGTTGTGCTTCCGTTTGTTGCGTCATCGTTAAGATCAAGATTAGTGTTATGATTATTATCTGCGAATTTTAGAGGTCTTTTAATATTTGTAGGATGTATATTAGCTAAATTAAATAGTCTGAATTTTGGTTCATCTTTGTGTCTGAGTGACTTATAGTTTTTAATGTAACCTTGTTGTCTAGTTTCTGTATATTGTTCTCTATTCTTATTGTGTATAGTTAGTCTTTTTGTTTGGGAATTAATTAAATGATTGTGAATTTCCTGTTGGTTAGTACCTTCTTCTACTTTAATTGGGCTGCATTTAATGGTGCTATGATACTGATTGTTATAACTTTTTATTGCTTCTAACATTTGATACCTTATAGGACTGGGTTGGTCTATATTTAAAACTCTTAATTTTTCTGTAAGTGTGCTGTTAAGTCTTTCTACATCGGCGTTACCTGTGTGGCTATTAGGTTTTGTTAAATGAAATTCAATACCTTCTTTGTCTAAAAATTCTTTAATGTTAATGTGCTTAAATTCGTTGTCAGCTATAATTTTGTTGGGTTTTTTATGGTTAAAGTATATTTTAAATTTTTCTATAATGTCCGTATGATTTCTGTTCTCTAATGGATAAGCCGTTGCGTATTTTGTAAATTTGTCAATGAAAATAAGGAAAGGTTGTCTTTTGTTAATGTAGGTGTCAATATGAATTATTTGATTTTTGTTCGTCGGTATTTCTGTCTTTTGGAGTTTTGGTTTGATTGGGTTCCTATCATATTTCCCTGTATTACAAATGTCACAATTATTAGTAATTTTATTTATTGTAACCTTTAAATGTTTACTGTATATTTTATATTTTAAACTTTCGTATAGCGCTATGATACCTGGATGTTTTTGTTTTTTGTGTTCTATGGACAAAATTCTAATTAAATTTTCCACTGTTTCTATGTCTTGTGCAAAATGTCTACATTTTATGAATTTGGTATTTGGGAATTCTTTAATTAATACTTGTATGATTACATGTAAATCATGATCAGCTATTTCGGAATATATAGCTACTTTTGTTGATGATATGTATGTTTTAAGTTTATTAATTAACTCTACGTGGTTTATATTTGGATTTATGTTAATTCTACGATTACCTAATATATTTTCAAATTCATTAGTGAAATTTTCCGTAATTATTATCTGTGTTTTAAATCGGTTTACTATGGTGTCTAAGAATGTTATTTCGTCGTTTAAATTTTCCTCCTGTGAATGTATTGTAGCTTGCATGGATATGTTGTCTTGGTTTTCGTTTAAGATTTCTTCGTTATTGATTTCTTGTTGAAAAAAAGGGTATTGTGGGAAATCGCTTCTCCCTTCGTTAGCTTCGAACATTTCGTTAATTCCAAAATTTTCACTAATTTCATTTATTTCGTGATTGTCATTATTTATTCTGCTTAGAAAATCCGCTATTTTATTTTCTTTCCCTTTTAGGTAATTTATTTTTATATTGTATTCTCCTAAAGATAGTATCCATCTTTGGAGTCTTGGGTTTAAATCTTTTCCTAAATATTTGGTGTGCAACCATTTTAAGGCTTGGTGGTCTGTTTTGAGCTCGAATTCTTTACCATAAATATACGGTCTAAAATACTTTACTGATCAAATGACTGCCAATAGTTCTTTTTCTGTGGTGCTATACCTAATTTCATGTTCATTTAGCGTTCGGCTGGCGAAGGCTATGGGGTGGTTTTCCTGAAGTAAAATGGCACCAATTGCGAATTGACTGGCGTCCTTATTTAATACGAAAGGTTTGTTGAAATCGGGGTATTTGAGAATTGGATGAGTAGTTAATAATGATTTTAATTGCTCAAAAGCATGGATATATGAAGGATCCAATTTATTTACTTTACTATTCTTTTTCAGATATTTCGTCATACACTGAGAAAACTCATGTTCAGAAACGATACAGTTTATACATGTTTCGAACATAAATTAAATTTGAAAAGACGACAACAACAATTTATATCCCAATTTGAAATATTTTATTTAGTCTGTTTTAAGTCCATTTAACAAATAATTAATAATTTCGATGAAAATATTAAATATCAAAACAAACATTAAAAATTTTGTATGTAACTATAAAATAAAGCTGCTACTTAAAAAAATGTTTCGGAATTAATAAAATTTTATGCGCAGGGTCGATAGTTAATTTGTAAAATTTCCAAATATTTTATGCCTAACTTGTAAATAAAATATTTATAATTTACATTGTTAAAATAAATGAATTGACTATAATAATTTCTAAATAAGGAGACTTTTATGTCACTTCAGATTGACCCATGTGCCTGCTGATACAGGCCATGTTTCATTTTGACTTATTTTTATAAAAGCAATTCCTTTCAAAAAATAAGAAGTTGCTCCTTCTGGATCGCAGCCAGTTTGGTAGCTTTTTTCAAATGAACAAGAGAGATTGAGAAATCTAATAAATTAAAAACTCAATTATCTCGTCACACGATACAAACTAAAGATTAATACTTTAGCTACCTGTATGAAGCAAACACAAGTTGACTTAGCGAATTATATTACACAACTAATAAGCGTTGAACATTTTATTATTTCGGGTAGTGTAATGTAATTAATTTAGTATAGAAATATATTATGCTATAAAATGATACACAATAATTATGATCTGGTTACAAAAATTTCTCTTAAAACTATTTCTATGTATTAAACATTATATTTCTAAATTTCATATAATGTAAAATAGGAAATAAAATAAATTAATAGGAATAAACATATTAACTTAATGAAAATTCCTATTGGTTAATTCAGATATATTTTTGTCTGAGTCATGTATGATTTATATAATATGCAGGTATAATTTGATTGACATGGTTTATGCCCGATTTTCATATGTGGATTTTTTTCAGTGTAGGCTGTGCTATTCTGGCATAATCTTTAATAAATTTTCTATAGTATCCTGTGATACCTAAAAAAGATTTAATCTGTTTTTGTGTTTCTGGAAGTTCTAATTTTGTTATATCATCTATTTTTTTTGAATTCGGTTTAACACCTTCTGTTGTCAACAAGTGACCTAAGTATTCGGTTTCTTTGCAAAAAAAATTACATTTATTGATTTGGATTTTTAGATTAGCTTTCCTTAACTTTTCAAAAATTATATTGATGTTTACTATATGTTCTTGTAACGAGGTGCTGAATATTAGTATGTCGTCAAGATACACTACACATGTTTTATTTATGCACTCTCTTAATACAGAATTTATTAGTCTTTGAAAAGTAGCGGGGGCATTTTTTAATCCGAAAGGCATTCTTGTATATTCATAATGCCCGAATGGCGTTGAGAAAGCCGTTTTCATTTGGTCTTTTACATTTACTAGGATTTGATGAAATCCTTTTGCTAGATCTAAAGTAGTGAAATATTGGGCTCTTCCCAATTTGTCTAAGATATTTTCTATGTTCGGAATTGGAAATTTATCATTAACGGTAATTTCATTTAACTTTCTATAGTCAATTACAATTCTCCATTTCTTAATATTTGAATTATCCATTTTTTTTGGGACAATCCATAGGGGAGAATTATAGGGTGAATTTGATTCCCTAATAATTCCTTGACTTAACATTTCCTTAATTTGACTTTCTATCTCTTTTTCATGAATTTGTGGGTACCTATACAGTTTGCAGTATATTGGGTTTTCATTTGTTAATTTTATTTCATGGGTTATTTCGTGAGTAAAGGTTAAACTGTCACCTTCCTCATAAAATAAATCTTTATTTGCTGCTAATAATTGCTTTAATTTATATTTTTCTTCTATATTTAAATTTTCTTTGTTTATTTTGGAGAAAATTTCCTCTTGGGAAACGACTGGTTCTAAGTGATTTACTTCGGTAAGCTCACAGGGGTAACCGATTATTTCGAAAGGGATTATATGTTTATTAAATATCTTCAAATATTCATTTTTTATATCAACTTCGGCTTGAAAAGGGATTAGGAAATTCATCCCAATAATCGCGTCATATTTTTCGCTCTTTAGAGGAAAAATTTTCCATTCTAAAGTACCATTTTTTATTAGTTCTTTTGGAATTGGCGTAATTACTTTCTTTCTTACAAAATTGGGACCACCTAGTGAATTATACATAATAGGGGTTGCTAAATCTAATACTTTGAAATTAAGAATGTTTGGTTTTAATAAACTGGTATCCGAACCAGTGTCTATTAAACAATTAATAGGTTGATCGTTAAAAGTTAGTTTTATTATCGGTAGCTGGTTGACGGTGTGGGTTCTATAAAATTTACCTCTTGGTTTAATGGATTTATTTGGTTTATATTATCGACTTCCATTGGTTCTGTTGGTTGAGTATTATTTCTGTATTGTCCAGTTCTATTATTATTGAATTGTCGCCTAAACTGTCCTGAGTTAAATTGATTGTTTCTGTGATCTTGTGTTCTAAACTGTCCTGAGTTAAATTGATTGTTTCTGTGATCTTGTGTTCTAAACTGTCCTGAGTTAAATTGATTGTTTCTATTTTTAAATTCGTGGTTATAACTACTATTAACATTATTGTTTCTATGAGAGATTTTATTTTGAGAATAGGTGTTAATATTTGATTTAAAATTAAATTCTTTATTTCTATTGACTCTAAATTCGGTTTTAATTATGTCTTCTGACAGGTAAATTTCTGTTTTGCACAGAATATTGTCTAGTTCAAATAATGATTTACTCGTATCTATTTGTAGTTGAACTAAGGGAACTAATTTTGATTTTAGTATCTGTACTAACTCCCTATCTATCGAGTGATATGTAAAGTTATCTTCGTCATCGAAGTCACATATCTCGCTACACTGACTTTTAAATTTATTTAATTTATTAAAAATATCTTTGAGATTAAATACCTTTATTTCCTTCGCGTTGTACAGTAGTTGATGAATGGTGTTCTTTGGTCGATACCTCAGTCTAAGTTTGATCACATTTTCCCAGGTACGTTGAGTCTCTGGTATTTCCATGATAGTCCCTCTGGCATTTCCGATTATTTTCGTGTTGATCAGCTTCCTTAAACAGTATTGTTTGAGTTCTTCATTGTTGATACCGCATAGGCTTTCGGTGTCTACGATGCTCTTCAGGAAAGATTTTAATTTATAAGTATCTTCTCCTGAGAACGCCTGAATTTCGTTAAAATTCCTTATAATTTGATCTGGACTTAGATCAAATCGGGTGGCTTTCATATTCTGCATTTTTATTTCCTGATTAAGTAATTGTTGTTGTAGAGTTTCTACTTGAGTTTGTAAATTTTGTAGCTGTTGTCGTTGGTTTGACAACTGTCGTTCGACTTGTTCGAGATCCATTTTTTGTTTTGTTTCTTGTTTTCGATTTAAATCGAAAATTTTATTTCGTTTATTTAAAATTTTGGAATTATTAACTTAGCTTCACTTAATTAGATTTATTTTTTTTTTTGTTTTATTTTTTTTTTGTGTAACTGTTCACTGTTAGTTAAGGCACTTATTTATTATGAACACGGCTTTATTAATTATCTGGTACTATTTTATCTTTTATTATGTAATTGTTCACTGTTCGATTATACACTATTTTTATCTTCTTCAGAAGGTAAAATTACCAACTGCGCCAATTATGTACTTTATTTATTTTATTATTATAAAAAAAAATATTTATTTTCACTTTATTTATTTTTCTTTACAATTTTTTCTTTTAAATTTATGTACAATTTTGCCGATCTCTTTGGAGTCGGGAATCAATACTGTGTACTCTTCAGAGTTTTACTATTGAATAATTTCTTATTCACTAAAATAATTGTCTTGAGAATAATTCTTAATACATATTTAATATTTTGTGCATAATTGCATCTTTATTAATTTATAATATGATATTTTATTGATTCGAAAGAAAAATATATTTCAATACATTGTATTATCTTATAATTTTCATCCGCATCGAAATTTTGTTTTGTCTAAAATAATATTGTTGAATGTGCATTTTTATCTTCAACTTTATTTGTTTCATGGAATGTAACTCGCGTGCATAGGCAGGACCTAATTTACGAATTTTCCCGAAACAAGAATTCATCGCAATCCATTCTGATTAGGATGTTACACAAGTAAGGGTACGAGTACTAAATGTAACTGAGGATAGTAACATGCATGTAGTGTTCGTAAATTTACTAAAATGAAAAATTACTATTTGGGATATTATTACATCCTAATCAAACCCGAACCATATAAATGTTCAGAGTCAAGCCTTATTCTACACTCACGGATATAACTCGCCGACTTGACTGACCTAAATTAACGGATGACCGCCTAAAATAACTTTTATGAAACCTGAACCCATCGCAATAGATTCCTGAGCTGGAAAAATAAATTAGAAAAAGGAAACTGGGCTCCCTAAACGAATTTCCAGGAATTGGAATCACTAGAAATCATTTCCTTGTACTTGAAAACCCCTCTCAGCAATTTTCTTCAAGGGAATTTGAGTTGAGAAAAGAAATTAGAAAATGGAACACGGAAACCTTCGCTCCTCTAAATAAACCGTTTTGTGGTTTGTTCGCTCTACTTCTTATAGTTTAGAATACTGTGAAGCATATGGCTTGCATATGAAAAGAAAGAATTATGATTACTGAATACCTGAAATTAGTATTGTTAATGACATACTACTTCGGGAATTGTTTTTTGACACCCTGTCTCAGTGAAATAACTTTCAAGAAATTTGTGGTTATCTCAAGATATCACAAACGAATCGTTCTCGTCGTGTTCTTTCTACATAGATAGCTTGCTAGTGAGGATCAGACAAACTCATGTTCCACCCATAACCTTTGGTTGTCCCACATCTGGGTGCGCAATGCACTATATTTCAAGTTGAGTTCACGGCACTGATTTTCGATGTTTTCGACGCTCTGAAAAGAGACGACAAATTGTCAAATATTTTTTGGTGGTCTGACTCTAAGAACTTGTTACGAATTGCACCCATACTTGCGCCACACGGCGAGACATTTTATCTATGAACCCAACCGTATTCCATCAAAATATGCGATTTCTCTAAAGAAAAAATCCGATCTAAAAACGCTTGAGGCGATTCTAACGGGCTCTGGATCCTGCAATTAGTGTTTGAGCTGGTGTTAGATAAAGCTACACCACACTTGTCGTATTTTGGTTAATATTTCTTGTATCATACTGGGGGTGGCATTGTAATTTTTTACAAATTGATTACAACATATTGGCATAGCTCAACCCCCAAAAAACTTCGTTCCTGTGCAAATAACAGGTACCCCTGAATTGGGTGTAGGATGTTGTAATATATTCAGAGGTACCTATTTGGGGGTATGACCTTTACAGAGAATTAATTTTAAAGTGCTGCACTAAAAGTGGCAGATTTTAGCAATTGAACTATTCCAATATATTGTAATTTATTTTGTAAAAACTTCTTGCATCAACGCCAGTACGATACAATGATTTTTAACGGTTGCTTCCATTTGGGGTAGTTTTCTAGGGGGTTCAATTATGTCGTTCTATTGCAATTAATTTGTAAAACAATCTCAGTACCACCCCCAGCACAATACAACAAATATCCATTGAAATGCAAAATGCGTGGTGTGACCAAAAAAATAAGATTTTTTAAAAATTACACCCCTTAGGGTAAGTTTTTGGAAGGTTGAGCTATGCCAATATGTTGTAGTTAATTTGTGGAAAATTACAGTGCCACCCCCAGTACGATACAAGAAATATTTACTGAAATGCTAAAGGCATGATTTAACGAAAAATATGGTTTTTGAAGAATTGCACCACTTAGGGGTAGTTTTTTGGGGGTTGAACTATGCCGATATGTTGGAATTAATTTGTAAACAATTTCAGTGCCATTGTCATTGGATTGTGCTACAAGTGCTGGTGCAGAATTGGGGTCATCCTAATCTCAAACTATAAGTAAACGAGGAATCCACTTTATAATGTGAACGCACAATGTACGCATTTCGAGTTCAAATTACGAGTTTTACTTCAAAGTTATTTTTTTAAATTTTCTTTGAATGCAAAACAAAAATAACCACTTCAACCCAAAATGTCTTAATTTGGTGTAAGACAATTGTTTGCAATTAACTCTGCCCAATAATTTTTTCCATAAATCGGGTGGCGTCTACTGAGTCTCAAATTTGTAAAAGCTGGGCAGCAACACAGCTTTGAAAGGCATAGTGTTTTAAACTTTTGCGAGTATTTTGTTAAATTGTTCACGCAAACCGGTGGTTGGTCTACAAATTCTAACTTGGTTGAATTTACTTACAAAATTAGAAATGTAAATGAAAAGTAGCACCAAAGCGCAATATACACGAATTTCAATTTCATGTAAGGCATTTGATTCTAGATCTCGCCACTTACACTTTCGATGGTTTATCTGATTTTGAATTTGCTTTGAATATGTCTTATTAACATCCGGTGTTTTTTACGAAAGACCTACTCAAACCAGGAATTTTATTGATGTAGGCACTACTCATATTCGAAAAAGCATTTCGCCTATAAAATCAATAAGCAGTGTAAACAAACATTAAAAAATACGAATTTACCAAAAATATCTTGAAGAACCTAAAATCCTGATCATAAATTATGAGAAATATTTTTCTATTTCTATATATATATTTTCATTCGGAATTCAATGGTTCCATATCCCATATCTGTTTCTATGATATGTAGGCACTACTTGTATTATTTACTTTCTGCCACCCTCAAAAACTTGAACAAATGAAAATGTTTAAAGAATTTTTTTTTTGTTTTTGCAATGAATTCTCAAAAGTCAGCAAAATACCAAAAACATTAAACATAAACATATAAAAGTTATATAGAAAAGACCGACTGACCTTTTTTCCGGGTTGTGAAATCTTATTTCTGTTTCTGTCCTATATCCAAAACGAGTAAAATTTTCCTTTTTTTCGAATTTTGATAGTTTGATATTTTCTTGCTGCCTGATGCTTGATTTTGGCCTTTCTGATGATTTTCTACGAATTTTATTTCCTTACATATATTTCACTTCCGATATGATACCAATATTGTTGTTGTTGGTAAATTGAAATTTGTGTGCGTGTGTTTGTGTGTGTGTGTGCGTATATCGATATTATTAGAACCAATGGAGAGTTAATAGATAATGGAATTTTGTCCCAATTTGACTCTTTCTACCCGTTGGACTTCTGGGTACGTTGATGATGGTACCAAAAATAACAACAACTATAACAAGAAATATCCATATCAATATACCGAACGAAGTAAAATAAAATTCACTTAGTTGATTTTACATTTGGATTGTTACTTTGAAATTTTTATTTTTATTTTATGTTTACCCAAAATGTTGTTGTTGGTTCGACTTCAATGTGTATAACTTTTATATCTTGATATTCTTAGACAGAACTTTATAATAAGTTGGAGTCAGCAAAAAAAAAATTGTTTTCCGGTGATGGACAAAAATAGTTAAAGCAAAATTGTATCCCGCATATACATGTAAGGATAATTTTGTTATCGGATTGAAAATATTACGGTTCTATACACAGTTTCTTCTATCGATTAAATTTATATTGACCTAATTACGAAACGTATTCATAGAATACACAATTCTATCAATTTTATTACAAAAGCAAATATTTATGCTGTTTTTTGTAAGAACCGTGAACAAATATTGGGCAAAACAATTTTCTCAAGCGTATGCTAGCCTAAAGTCGTTGCTTGTATTGGTGTCCGTCCCGGAACCATATCAGCCAACTATGGAACAGGTAGCACGATACATTGTGCATCATTGGGCTTTATATAACTTTTCAGTCGGAACTTTATAAATCCAGCCGAAACCATACCCTCAACAGGTAAACTAACTATGGCACAAGCAGTATGCGTGCCTTTTCAGCCGGAACCTTATAGTTTCAGCAAAAGCTTGATAAAGCCATCCGGAACCAACTTTACAATTGTGGAAAATATCGGAAAGTGTAAACTTGATAGCAAATTCCTTGAGGGTCGCAACGATATGATGCTGTATAAGATAGCGGAAATTTAACAGCGGGAAATAAGAGATTATGCTACTCGCCGCAAGTGGCAGCATTATCGCTAAAGAGAATTTATTTTGTTATGTAATTACCAGCAGAAATTTTTTATTCATTTCAAAACATCTCAGCGGAATATAATATTGAAGGTGTTCCTTGAAATGGCAAATTGATTGATCTCCGAAGTAAAGTAGCTCGGTATATGAAATCTTGAAACTTAACAATATTCCGTCTTTCCGCCATTTTTTAACGAATTACGACGTAATTTGGATAGTAGTTTTTAAAGTAACGATTTTAAAGTATCTTTTGGACAAAATTCTAGGATCTGTTCGTGCTGGACTAAAGTGGCCATTTCATAAACAGTCCTTTTGAAAAATGGTATCTGTATATATTTTACACGATATAAATAAATTTTAAACTGGAAGGAACTTGGCTATTTCCTAATTAAATATTGTAAAATATGCATTGCATACAGGGACAACTCGGAAAAATGTATGGATTTGAATTTTTACTAGAATTTTTTAATTTTCTGCGGCAATATAAGATATTTTCAGTTTTTGACCAATATCTCGAAAACTACCACTGGTAACCAATACTTTCGTTTGTTTTTCTAATAGTCTAAGTCATAATGAGACTACATGGAAAATTTTGGGAATATTTATGGATTTGAGACATTTAAGAGCCATAGACTATGACAATGTACACTTAAAGTTAATGCAGATGCATCCACTAGGACTTAAATTTAGCTCTGTAAAATTCACAGCAGTTACTAAATTATTATTCGCAAAGCACTATTTATGTTCAGTTAAATGTAAAAGATGCTATCAGGAATCTGAATTATATGGAACCATACCATTGATGGCGGATGCCAACCAAAGAATCGTAAACAAACTTATTTTGGTGGTAATGCCTAGTACTCCTGGCGTAATTTCCAAATAAAAAAGCAAGCACATACAGTCTAGGTTTTTAGTTGTATATAAAATTAGCTATCAATTTTACAAAACTATTTTCACATTGCAAAATTGATAAATTAAAGCTGCAACTGAGTGACACTTTGCTGATTAAAAACGTTGAAACTTCTTGCAATCTCAAAGACTGAATTGATTATGTGATTATTTATGTGGTTATTACATTTTTTATAAACAATGAAATGTTATTGCAATAATTATACGAAGGTCCCGCTTTGCGTCGCTACTCGGTTTACGTTTAACTGAAAATAACTGCCGCAGAGAAACAAAAATTCTAGTGAAATTTCTAATTTTACAAAATTTAATATCGAAATAGCCGAGTTTAAAATTTTCCTCCAGTTTAAAATTTATTTATATCGTGTAAAATGTACAGATACTATTTTTCATAAGAACATGTTATGAAATGGTCAGTTTAGTCCAGCATAAATATATCCTAGAACTTTGTCCAAAAGTTACTTTAAAATCCCTGATCAATACTGCTATCCAAATTTCATCGAAATTCGGTAAGAAATGGCGAAAAGACGGAAAATTGTTGATCAGGTTTTATTTAGTGAAACAGTGATACATAATGAATAAAAAATTTCCGCTGCTAATTACATAACAAAATAAATTCTCTTTAGAATTCTCGCCACTTGCGGCGAGTAGCTGTGAAATTCTTATACAGTATATCGATATGCCGCATATCACAAATACATCAAAGGAGCAAGCCTAAAATTCAGAATACTCAGATTTTTCTAGGCATTTCTAGAATTTTGTATTAATGGCCATCAAATTGTACATTTTTTACTATACTAATAATATTTTAAAATTTTTAATTCAAAACCATAAAGATTTATTTCATTTTTTTGATACTTTTTAAATTTAGTTAATATAATGATACTCTAAATTAGTTAGTTAAAGTTACTTAATTATATTGGAACTCCTCGTAAAAAAAACTTTCTAACTCTACCTTTTGTTTTGTGGGATTATAATTTAAAAAAAAATAATTTCAACCCTGCCACATTTTTTCTGTGTACGACTACATTTTTTGTTAAATTGTAAATTGTAACTACATTTTTATTTTTTGTTAGCTTGTGTAGCTACACTTTTGATAAATTTTAAATATTTACATAACTCCGGTGACAAAGAGATTTATCTGCAAATAAACGATCAAATTTTAAATTTTATATAATCAATAAATTATTACTAAACGATTTTGTTCTAGTTAGCCAGTTTAGTTTACTTTTTTTCGTTTAATCTTTTTAATTAATTAACACATTTAGTTGTTATGAAAAATGTTTACACCGGGATCAACATATAATTTCCATTTTAATAAAATAAAAGTAAGGCAAAAAACAAATTTAGACAATATTTTGTTAAATAATTTAAGTGAAACTTCGAGTAATCTAATTGGTTCGAATAAAAGATGGTTAGTTAACGCGTCTAATATTGATCTTCCAAATAACGTTAAATTTATTTTAAGTTTAGGGAATAAAGTTTATCCACCTTGACCTACGGTTGGTAAATTTGTACTTTTTTATGAAATTATCTCAGATTTTGAAAGTGCAATTTTTAGTTTAGATAAAAAAGACAAAATTAATATCAGAAATCGTTTGGAAGTATTTTAACAAATTTCAAAAGTTATAAAAATTCACAACAAATAACACCCTCGGAAGTAATGCAACAGTTGTCACCTTACGTAGTGAATATTTAGAAAAAATTTATAATTTGTTAAACGATGGTACCTAAAAATAATACGACCCGATACAAACCCATATCAATAAAATGGTTAAAGAATGGCATAATTCTGGAAATATCGATTTATAAACAAAGAAATAATTATCGAATTATAATTGAATAATTTCAAAATTATATAGTTTACCAAAGGTTCAGAAACCAAATTTGCCATATCGACCTATTATAAGTTCAATATAGATTGACCTGCATATACATTATCATCTTATTTAGGAAATATTTTGAAACATAGTGTCGGAAAAACATTTTCGTATATTCAAAATTCAGAAGATTTCAAGCAAAAAATTAGTAATTCCACCAAAATTTGCTTTAATTTCTCTTAACAACATAATAATAGTTTTTCGCCAAATTTTTGGTTCACCCATGGGTTCTCCAATAAGCCCCATAATTGCAAATTTAGTCATGGAATAATTGGAAAATTCGGTACTAAATTCTTTAAATTTCCAACCATATTTTACTATAGATATGTAGACGATATTATAGCGGTCATTCCAGAAGACAAGTTAAACACATTTTTCGATGCTTTCAATTCAATCGATAAAAGTAATAGAATTAAATTCACGTTAGAAAAGGAAACAGAGAACAAAATTCTATTTTTAGATATTCTTATGATACATGAACCTAATGGCAAAATTTCTTGTGATTGGTTTCACAAAAATACTTTGTCTGGTCGCTATCTAAATGTTATCTCATGGGTTCCCATCTCGTACAAAATTAACATCGTAAAAATTCTAAGTGAAAAAATTTTAAAACTCTCGGACAGTAAATTTCATCATAAAAATTTTAAAATATTAAATGATACATTACTTTGAAATCATTATCCTAAAAAATTAATAAATACTACTGTTTATAAACAAATTTAAGAATAGTATAAATTCTAACTCTCGGCCACAAAATGAAATTTCAAATTATTTGTCAATTCCGTACATTACAAATTTATTCGAAAAAATTAAACATTTATTCAAAAATTATAATTTCAAAGTTATTGAACGTTCTGCGACAAATTTAAATAATAATATTTTATCAAAACTAAAAGATCTTATTCCTTGGTGCTTTACCAATCTGATGGAAAATAGATTCTACCAACATAAAAATATAAATAATCGTAGAAAAAATTGTAGTGCACTTGCACAACATCTAAGAAATACTCATTATAAAATTACATTAGATAATATCAAAATTCTGAAAAAAGAAAAAAATTTAAAAAAAGATCAATTTTGGAAATGTTAAATATCAAAAGTAGTGTTAATTCGATAAATATCGTAAGTGATTGTGCTTATATTGGTAATACATAAAATTTATTTGTCTAATTATTGTTGTTTTTTGTCTTATTTACATATTAGTTTTAAGTTTATTTCTACACAGTTTTTTCACAGAGTTCGCCTATGTAGTGCACACTTTCTAATAAATTTGTTTTGTAACAATGAGTTAAATACCATTAAAAAATTAAAATGTTAGCCCTAATGTGAATGACCCGGGTACCTTTTGTACTTTTCGACATCTATTTTTGTATGTTTTGCTCCCAAAAAAACTTTAAATTTTATGAGAACTTCTAGTTCAATTGGTATAGATTATACAATCATACTTAAAAATGAGAAATTTTACAACTTGGACGAACGTGGAAAAATAAGTTAATCACACAGATTAAGATATTTTTTCTTCACTCACATGACGGTTAAAAAATAACTCAAGAATAATATTAATTAGTTCACAATGAACATCAACCATGCTTATTGTTTATTGCTCCGAATGGTTCACACCGGCTTCATATGGTTCCAGCTCTCCTTGCCGGTTCTGGTTGGGTTGGCATTGTAGCGCATAACTTTTTCATCGTTCCGGAAAACTCATATGTTGCACTATCATGCAAATTGCACTGCGACCATTGTTCAAGCGCGTTTTGTAAACATTTTATTTCTGTTAGATTTTTAGGGTTCTGGATGGCATTATATAATTCTGGCTAACAGTTAGTGCACAGTGATGTGGAAAATAAGAGATTACGCACTATCACTAAAAAGGAATTATTTTGTAATGTAATTACCAGCGGAAATTTTTTTATTCATTATGTATATATTTTTTCACTAACTAAAACATCTCAGTGGAATAAAATATTAGAAGTGATCCTTAAAATGGCAAATTGATTGATCTCCGTAGTAAAGGAACTCGGTATATGAAATGTTGAAATTTAACAATATTCCGTTTTTCCGGCATTTCGTCCACTAGTAACAAATGATTTCGGTTGTTTTTCTAATAGCTTAGGCTATACCTAAGGCTATATGGAAAATTTGGGGAAAATTCATGGACTAGAATTTTTTGATTTTCTGCGGCCATATAAGTTATTTTCAGTTTCTGGCCAATATCTCAAAAACCCACTAGTAACCAATACTTTCGGTTGGTTTTCTAATAGCTTAGGTCGTACAGAGACTATTTGGAAAAATGAGGAAAATTCTTGGACTAGAATCTTCACTAGAATTTTTTGATTTTTTGCGGCGATATAAGTTATTTTCAGTTTCTGGCCAATGTCTCAAAAACTTGCACTAGTAACCTAATTTTTCGGTTGTTTTTCTAATAGCTAAGGTCGTACAGAAACTATATGGAAAAATTGAGGGAAATTCATGGACTAGAATCTTCATTAGAATTTTTTGATTTTCTGCAGCCATATAAGTTATTTTCAGTTTCTGGACAATATCTCAAAAACTTCCACTAGTAACCAATACTTTCGGTCTCTATTTTAATAGCTTAGATCGTACTGAGACTATGTGGAAATTTTGGGGAAATTTCATGGACTAGAAATTTCACAAGAATTTTTTGATTTTGTGCGGCCATATAAGTTATTTTCAGTTTTTGGCCAATATCTCAAAAACTTGCACTAGTAACCAATACTTGAGGTTGTTTCTCTAATAGCTTAGGTCATACAGAGACTATATGGATTCTGGGTTATGAATTTTCCCCAATTTTTTTACATAGTCTCAGTATAACCTAAGCTATTAGAAAACAAACCGGAAGTATTGGTTACTAGTAGAAGTTTTTGAGATATTATGGCCAGAAACTGAAAATAACTTATTTGGCCGTACAAAATCAAAAAATTCTTGTGAAAATTCTAGTAGATGAATTTTCCCCAAATTTTTCATATAGTTTCAGTATGACCTAAGCTGTTAGAAAAACAACCGAAAAATTAGGTTACTAGTAGAAGTTTTTGAAATATTGGCCAAAAACTGAAAATAACTTATATGGCTGCAGAAAATCAAAAAATTCTTGTGAAAATTCTAGTGCATGAATTTTCCCCAAATTTTCCATATAGTCTTAGTATAGCCTAAGCTATTAGAAAAACAACCGAAATCATTGGTTACAAGTTGAAGAAATGCCGGAAAGACTGAATATTATTAAATTTCAACATTTCATATACCGAGTTCCTTTACTTTGGAGATCAATTAATTTGCCATTTTAAGGATCACTTCTAATATTTTATTCCGCTGAGATGTTTTATTTAGTGAAAAAATATATGCATAATGAATAAAAAATTTTACATTACAAAATAATTTATCTTTAGTGCTAGTGCTGCCACTTGCGGCGAGTAACGTTATCTCTTATTTTCCGCTGTCAAAATTCCGCTATCTTATACAGCATCTGAAAAATCATATAGCGCACAATGATGCACATTCGATTGTGCTACTTTTGCCACAGTTAGGTTGGCTGTAGGGGGTATTGTTCCCGCTGACTTTGTTAAGTGCCGGCTGGAATTATAAGGTTCCGGCTAAAAAAAACAATTATTGCACAATGATGAACAATACATCGTGCTTCTCATGCCATGATGGACTGTAGTATGGCTCATGCTACTAGTTTTACCAGGTTTCGGCTGGAATTATAAGGTTCTGGCTAAAAAATCATATAGTGTACGCTGATGCACAATCCATTAGATACCACCGGTTCGGGCTGGAATTATAAGGCTTCTACCGAAAAATGTTATAGTGCAGTACACAATCATGCACAATCCATTGTGCTACCTGTGCCATAGTTAGTTTGATTGTAGAGGTTATAGTTCCGACGGCTTTATCGACTGAAAAATTCTGTGCACAATGATGCACAATACATCATGCTTCTCATGCCATACTTGGTTGGGCTGTATATGGTATCTGGCTGTATTATCGGACTTTCGGAAATTTGGATATCGGCGGTGGAAAAGGATTAGTATAGTGTAGATGGCTTTAATCTGTTGGTTAATGGCAACAATCTTAATCGATCCGGGGAAGTAGCAATATACGCTGTGAATAACTTGAATTGCAAACATTTTAATATTGATAATCCAACCTTCAACGCGCTTGGCATAACTTTCTCTATTAACTCTAATTCTATGCCTATATATTCGCACTCTAAAAAATTTCTGTTGGATTTTACTTCAATAATTGAGTGTAACTAATTACACTCAATTATTGTAGTAATTTTAAACTCGAAAGAAATATTCAACTGCCTGTTTAAACGTCAACTTTTGAAGGAGAGAATTTAAACAAAAAAGCTATTAATAATATTTTGAATATTGTTGAATTATTAACAAAATGTGTTTACCTTTAAACAATATAAAATTATATTTAAAAACTTTTTAAACATATTTACGATTAAATTGAAACAAATTAAATTTTATTTTCAACAATAGTTGATGAAATTGGCATGTAAAATTGTTGAAATTTAAGAAGATATATGCTGAATTTTTCATATAATTTGTTAAATTTCAATCACTCGTTGTTCGAATTTAAACTCAAAATTGTTGATATTTTAGTTCAAATTTACTTATATTTTTAAATTTATTATATTTAAGTTATATGTTATATATATAATATTTCATTCAAATGACAACTAAATACTTGATACATTTTCCAATTATACATAGTAAATTTATAAAATTTCGAAAATTTTTATTCAATACAATAGTACCCGTATAGGCATACTAATTCAATTCAAAATGAAATTTTAAATAATAAAAATAGAGTATTTAAAATAAAATAAAAAAATTAAATATTCAGGTAGATTGAATAAAACCAAATTATAACTTGAGTCTCCCTGGCATTGCATCCAGTTTTCGAATCAAATTACTTATTTTGGACCACAGATACATCTTTTAGACTTTTTAGGTCCGCGAGGTTTTGCTGGTGCAGAAATCTAACCATAAAATCCAAAGATTGTGAAATATCCTTCGGATACTGTATATTAAAATTGTAATAAAATCACTTCGATAATCAATCCAAATAGTGATGTATTTGGTGTAGTGTTGCTGACTTCGTTTTTTCAATAAAAATGTACCCGATTTTTGTTTCAGAAGTTTCATCTAAGGAGTAAAAATATAAGTTTTATATTTTACATCGAGCCTGGAAAACATCACTTACCAATTATTGCGATCCATGGACTATTCGTGGGAATGGTCTTGATAACGTCTTTCATTTTTGTACCTATAAATGATAAAATTTTAATAAAAAACACAATTGTTTTAAAACAATTTTTACCGCAACTTTATAGACGATTGCTTTACGCAAACTATTCGAATGATCTGACACGTATTAAACACGACTTCGTTTAATATAAATACTAAATTTTTACTCAGAATTATTACAGTATTTTACTAACATTTTATATTGTACTTACCTTTAAGAAAAAATATCACACAAACTACTTAAATTCCACTTTCTTAATTATTAACTTTTGATGTTCGTTCTGCAGTCCTGTGGCTTCAGTTTTAATGCATTTATACAATATGGCATCTAACTCTAAATGAATTTTGTTTTATTTTGTTGAATATTCAACAATTTTATGTTTAATATTTACCACAAAATGATTTTATTCAACATTTCTACTGAAAATTTATCAATTGATTAAAGTTCAACAAACGTATTGTTTAGTTTCCAACAACAAGTAAATTTGCAACATATTTGTGATGAAATTTAAACAACTAATTGAAAAAAGTCAACATTTTATGGAATAATTAACAAAAAATTTCATTACTACATTTATTGTATGGAAATTGCTAAAATAATTTAAATAAATTTAATTGATCTTTAGTTTAGATTTGATCAAATTTTTTAGAGTGCGGTTATCTGAGTTTCTCATTGTTCCTTGACGATTTCATGAATGTTTTAAGGAATTTATCGCATACCTTTTTACAAACTAATCCCGAGCTTCAAAATTGTCTAGTTTTATTGTCCAACTATATGGTCTTGACATATTAATCACCAAACCTACAACGGGAGGCATATTCAAAAAGGTAAGTATACGGTATTAGATTTGCGAATTACAGACCATTGTCTTCTAAATGTTGAAATATCAGCCAGATTCGCTCTCAGTCCAGTAAAATTCGATTTCTTAAAATTCTGGATTTTTTTTTATACAAAACCGTGATTTTGAAATCCGGGATTTTCTAAATCTGGATTTTAAAAACTGGGATTTATTGGCCTATATAATCAAAGGGACACCTATTTTATCAACTTATTATTATAATTTATAATAAGCTTATATAAATAATTATTTGTAATAAATAAAGTTTATAATTGAAATAAAACAAAAAAAGTATGGCTCCGACTGGTTTTTGTAGGTTTAGGCTGGAATTATAAGGTTACAGCTGAAAAACCACATAGTGAACAATAATGCACAATCCATTGTGTTTCTTGTGCATTTGTTAGTTTGACTGTACATAACCGTACCATCGTAGCTAGTCTGGCTGGATAGTTCTGAATGGCTTGATCAGGTTTTGGCTGGAATTATAAAGTCCAGCATAAAACGCATATAGTGCACAATGATGCACAATCCATGGTGGTACTTGCGACATAGTTAGTTTGGCTGTAGAGGGTATAGTTCCGCTTGGAATTATAAGGTTTCTACCGAAAAATCTTATAGTGCTGAGTTTATAAGGTTCCGGCCAAAAAATTATATAAAACACAATGATGCACAATGCATTATGCTACTTGTACCATGGTTGGTTTTGTTTCGGCTGATATTATTCCGGCTGGCGTGATATACACATAATTGTTGTATTTCTGTTACAATTTTAACGAATATCCGTGTGTTTCTGCTCCATTGTACGGAAACGCTTCTTATATAATGATTCACAAACCCTCGCAGCACTTTATTCTGAAAGCATTGTGCCATTTGAAAACTAAGATATTCTCAACACGATCCCAAAGTTGGATGCTATAAGTTCATACTCGTTTTAGCATTTGGCTGTACATAAGCAATTTGTAATGTATTCATTAGATGTGCTCTTTTCATCTTAGCTTAGCATCGAAGGTGCTTAAGGCAGTATTCGCATGTGAAATTTGGTTTGAGTTGAGAATCACGGAAATCCAGTTTACATTTTTGTTTGAAAAGTTTACATGTAATTTAGAGCCAATAGTTTGGGTTTATTATTTTTTAGTCTAGTTACTCACTGTGTGAACTGTAAATTTTACAGTTTGCTTGTTACTTCCAATATGTATTTTCCAATCACTCGGATAGGTATAAAGTAAGTATCGAAAGTGACGATCTGCGGAAGCTGCAAAATACCAAGCTGATTTAAATATTAATAAAAAAATTCATTAAAAATTATTAAGTTTTCGTTGCCCACCTTGTCGATGAATATTAGAACCAATCAACTGCTACATGTATTTAATTAATTTCACATAAATTCTAAAAGTTAAATATATTTTTTTGAAATAGAGGAAGGAGCAACAAAAACCGTCTTAAATAAATTCCTATATATGTAGTTAACAACATAGCAACGGCATGAGGGTAAAAGGCAAACAAATTTAAGTTAAGTCTTGTCCCAAGAGAAAAATCAGCCAAATATCGAATTGGCAACAACCCTCAAAAAAAAAAAAATTTTTTTTTGTGCTGTGTTGTATAAAGATGATAGCTGGTACTATACTCTTATATGATATAGACAAGTTTTAAGAGGATGTCATTTTTATGTTATGTATGTATTTTGATATTGAAAATCGAATACCATCAATATTATTATCATTATTATTGTTATTATTATCAATATGATTATATTTTTCGTTTTTGGATCAATAAAAAATTATTACTATACTGTTGTTTATTTTATCGACGAGGTTTATACTTCGAATACACATCCCCATGATATATAAATTCGGAAATATATTTTCCAATAAAAAATTTATTCGTGTTTTAAAATTATGAATTTTCACTGGCATATATACTGACTGTACATAGTTATGTGTATATTGACGATCATAATATACACCCAAAGGGCAACTTGTTACTCTTCAATTTATGTTTATGGATATCATATATATAATCGATATATATGTAAGCTATTTTTTTTGTCGGTGTGGGTTTTTGTGTTGTGTGAAAAAAAAGGTGTATGGGGGATTATCGGGAAGAAAAGCTTTTTACCGTACGTTTTATTTTTTAGTGTTGCGTCTTCAAATTTTTGTATCCGGTTAAAATATTGAAAAATTTAAAACAATTTTATTTAAGTTTATCGATATCGACTTAAATAAAATATTAGCTCTTTGGGAGCGATGACGACGTGTAACAAGTAATTTAGATTATCTGTTCTTTTGATTCGTGGTTCCATTGTGCATTGTAAATAAATTTAACTTATCTATCCATTGGGACTTGCTGTAGAAAAGAAGAATAAATAATTTTTATTTTTTGGTTATTCTATAATAACATTTACATATGGATCTACTTTCTCGTAATGAAAATGAAAATGGTTGCTCAAGGGAATTATCAAATCAAAGATTTTTCATTTGGTGCTAGTCATCTGGCCGTGCGTTTGGTGTATGAGATGAGATGCTTTGACTCATATTTCTTACAAATAAGATTGCATCCACAAATTACTAGGTACCAGTTGAAACAAGACTTTGAAAAACGATTTATTTCGAGATCATGGTTATGACATCTGCCGACTAGCTGAGAGTCGCAAACGATACTTTTATCGAATTTTATAACGCTAATCAATTATTAAATTTGCAATATTCAACTCCACCACCCGAAACAGAGACAGTGCATATGTTTAAACGAAATATGAGACCAGGTCTTCAAAACGCTTTAACTGCCCGATTAAAAGACTAAGTGTAGAAGATTCATGAAAACGAACTCGTTGAAATTAGAAACTCTTGTGTAGTTGAAGATCCATTAACGCGAAATAGATCTTCAAACTACGAAAGTTTCAATCCAAGTTGAGTTAGCAATACTACCGAACACGTTTGTTCTCACTCGTTCAGAATCAAAAATCACCCAATTTCTAAAGTCACAAAAAATCTGAATGTGCGATCTAACAACAATAATCCTGGATTATTTGCCGGAATTGACGATATATATAGGGCATACCTATACGATGTATGTATCAATGGGCGTCCTGATATCTTTGACCGAATTGTTTCCACTGCAACCATGAAAACGATCTATCGAGGAACCGCAATACTGGGAATGGAACAATAGGAGAGCAATTGGTGCTAAAATTTCCAAAACCTCTCTTTCCGATGATGATGATGATGAATGTCCTTGCGCCGATGTAATAATACTGGGTACTAGATATCGCGGCCTTACCGGATCTACGATACTGGTCTTGGCGTAGGTAGCGAGCCGTTTTTATATAATCCACGTTGTGAGGATCATATTATGTTCCTTCAGATATCAAAAACCGCCGGAGGACACTTAAAACGAGTGTTTGAATAATATTTGTTGTTGAACCCGATTACGTATGAAAATCAACAACATTTTATGAAAGTATTCATCATCCCTAAAATGAAACTATATCATGGTATAGATTTCTTCAAAGAATTCCGGATAATGAAATCCCTTATTGCTCCCTTATCCCCTCCTACTGTCACCAAAATGTCTACTACCGATAATTATTTCAACATTAATTCTAATAAACTTGACCTTACTTCAATTCAACATGCATTACAAGACGAGACAATTAAACAGTTTCAGTCATTTACTGAACTTGGATTTATTAAAACAACTAAACTATCTCACTTCATAAAGATTCTAAATAGAGTATCTCACATCAAACGGAGAAATTATCCGATTAATCTACCTGTCCAAGCAGATCTTTATAAAGAAATTTAATTCATAGTGGTTATGTGACCGATTGAGAAGTTTAGAGTTCTCCGGTTGCATTGATCTGAAAATCCAACGACAAAGTACGTCTGTTCCTTGATGAACGACGTCTTAACGTGGTAACGTGCAGGGATGGGTATCTAACTGCCCGTCAAAGAAGATCCATCTCTAATTTTGACCTGAAACATGCATTCAGGCAGATCTCTTATTTGTGTACCTGGATGAACTCGTCATCACCTCAGGGGCCTTCGACGAGCATTTGAAACTTCTTAAGAAAGCCAATAAATGATACTATGTTAGATTCTACTGTGAATAATATAGTCATACAGAAGTCAGACTACCAAAAATGAATATATCTTAATTTAGGGGTGACTCCACGGTACATGACAATCCAAAATTGCGATGTCATCAAAAAAGCTTTAATATTTAAAGGGCTCTCTGGATGGTGACGCGGCCCTGCTATGGAAACATTTTAATATGACCGATGCTAGTTATTTTGAGGCACTTACAAAATTACGAGAATGGTATATGATCGCAAAAAATATACATCTAATAACGAAATCAACAGCAATTAAGTGAAGGCCAATAATACCAAAACACTTACCACTTCTATATCAGAACTATGTTATCTGTGTCTCGAAACCCCTCGAAACAAATTATATCAATGTGAAAAATTAAAGAAGATGTCACTATAGTAGTCACCGACGAAAATTATTTAAAACCCAAAATTTGATGCTTCAATCGATTAAAAAATAACCTAACCACAACGCTTAGAATTGTAATTCAAAATTTCGATGTAGATTCTTTAGATTTTTGAAGCACACCAGACTCGTCCGTGAGGACTTTTCAAACACGTCCAATTCAAACCCAATAGTTGTACAAAACGAGCATACTGCAGACGGAACAACTGAAATAACAGTCAACAAAACAAAAATTGGTACTGCTTACTAACAGTAAGAAATTAGGGCATGTATAATTGGATTCAGCATCTTAAGATGCATTTATAACAGGGGGCTATGCAAAAATTCTATTATAAAAAGAATATTACACCAAGAAATAGAAAAGAGCCACTCATTCAAATCGAAACTGTAATACATACTTCTAAAATTAACTGTTAACAACCACAACTATCATTATATACGCAGATACCTTGTTTCAGCTACTTACGGATGGCAAAGAATCGGTTAACCATCAAATCTCTAGGGAGTTTACTAAAATCTAAATCTGTGTCGCAATCTATAAAAAATTCATGGCGGAATATTTACCTTTGAATCTCGTGCAACTTATATCCGAAAGAGACCAGAAATGAACGGATATTATTTATTGCGTCTTGGAGTCGTCAAAGAATCTATTAGGATAACGAAATTAATTTTTAAATGGCGATCAGACCAACAGTTAACCAATTATGAAATCTTATTGCGATTGAAGGAATTCAGAGTAGGCTCTACTTCTGACATTGGGAAAATGTTTCAATAGGTTCGTCTACGAACTACAGACTGAAACCTATGGCACGTTCAGCTATACTCTATATAGTTAAAGCAACAGAACGTTCTAAAGAACTGAAGAATCAAATTTAGTTAAAGTACTCGAAATTCCTGGGAAGCAAAGCGAGGCGTGTTCTAATTTCGCGTTCAAATAAGCGGCTCCCACCTGTTGCCCTGATTACAATTCGCTTAAAACCTATGGGCCGAAAATCTCTAGTGGAATGAAAAATTGGTGAGAATGGTTACATTTGAGATACTGCTTATCAAATTGAGGCACCTACACACTCGAAAAAAGTTTGATATGCGATGCAAATAATTCCGTATATGAATCCAGCGCAAAAGTATATAGTTTTTAGAAGTAAGCTTTGCATCTTACCAAAGCGTTATATAGTTTGCATTAAAATATGAAATAAATTACTTTTAAAACGAATTGATGCAACTTATGTCTAATGTGGAATTCTATTTACTTTTCCAAGTCAATGTGAAATTTGTAGTTCAAATAGAACAAAAAACCAAAATTGATGTGGTTTTATTTATGTATTGGAAATATTAAATAGGATTTTGAAGTTTAGAAATGTCACATCAAAACGACATCAATTGTGCGCTCCAATACTCGGAATTTTATGTATATATTTCCGAACGAATAATTGTCACATATTTATTAATGAACGATTAAAATATATTTCAATTAAATTTAAAAAACATGCTTTAATTTATTAGGAATTTAACACACCAATGGACGTTTCTACAAAAATTGACGTTTCATTTTGTATTGGTATTTATTTCTCCATAAAAAAAAATTCACGAAAAAATTTACATTTTTTAAAATTGATGTACATCAAAAAAAAAATTGATTTTTTCTGGCAAATAGAACAAAATTTTTTTATGTACATCAATTTGTTTTGCCGGATTTTGGTAAATAAAATTCCACATAATTGTGAAGCGGGGGTACATTGAAACTGTATCGATACAGTTGTATCGTAATGTGAGTGGAGTTCAATGCAAACAAAATGTGTTTTAAACTATTTTGATACTAATTACATTGAAAAAAGAAATGTGAAGCACATGTTTTTTGAATTAGATTTTGTCTGCCTCTACTGTAAAAAAGATTTTACAGAAATTTACTAAAAAAAATTTACGAATTTTGTTATAAAAAACCCGTTGAATTATGTTATATGCTTCATGAGATTTTAAAATCTTTATACCAAAAATTAAGATGTCGCGTCAAGTTAGCACTCAGCATACTGCGCTCACCAGACACCAAACTACAAATATATGAAAAATATTTTAATCTTATATTGAAAGGATATACACAATGTCTTAGCGAATTATTATAAATTCGCTAAACATTTGTTAACCCCAGGTTATATAGAAATTTTCTTTCGACACACGTGTTACATTAGTTTTAGATGCAACTACATCGCAAATATTTTCAATCCATGCTTTGCTTCTAAATGTGTTACCCGATTCCTTCGTATACGCCTCAATGCAAGGGTTACATCGAAAACCGCTGCAAAATTTTTAAGTGTGTGGATAATATGTACACAGATTTTAGCACCAAACAGGAATTACATGACAAGTAGAATAATAAATTCAAACGGAGGACCTCAAATAACGTTGACAATCAGGCTGATTACGCATCTAGAGGGATAAATCCAAAGCAGAGATCATTTACTCAAACTTTGGTGTAACGATTCGAAGTAGCTCAAATTTACCAAAGCATGACCAATTGATAAAACAGTTGCAGGTGAAGAACCTCAGTAACCGTGTTCGAGAAACGAGTGGTGTTTAAGCTCACAATTTAACCTGCACCGCCATATCGGGATGGATCTTGGACTAGTTTTATTACTTTTAATTAGTTAGTTCAAGACCGCTCCTAGAAATTGCCTAAGGGTGAACTACACCCCAAAACGATTGTTTATTTCAAAAAATTTACCTAACTTTATTAATTTAATATAACAGAACCAGATTTTGAGTCAAATAATGCTCTAATAGTCTTGTCGAGGGGGAATTGGGATTTGAAGACGTAGGTTTCAAATAACGATATAAAGGTTGGTTTAGCCACATTTAAAAATTTATTACACCAGACCGCCAACAGATGTTGGGTCAAATCTTACTTCGTGAGCTTTGTAAAAGGAAAATAAACAGTAGAAAAATATTCAGTGGGTAGATAACTAAATTATTGTTGTGCCAGGTTACACGAAATAGGCTTCAGAGTTTAAAGGCGACAAATATGTAATTTAAGGGCCAATTTTACCACCTTAAATAATTTATTACACCAGACCGCCACCATATATTGAGCCAAATGGTATTATGTGCCTAATGGAGTACAGGTCAACTTGGTAATAAATTATTGTTGTGTCAGGTTACACTGAATTTGCTCCAAACGGTAAGGGCCCCAAACATGTAATTTAAAGGTCGATTTTATTAACTTTAATAATTTGATATACAAGACCGCTACCAGATATTGGGTCAAATGTTACTCCATGGACAAGACATTGTGGTGAACCAAGCAATCTATACATATAAATTACATATTTCAAGCCTTTACCGTTTGAAGCAAATTCCATCTAACCTCTCACAAAAAATAATTTAATATACACCCAGATAAGGGAGTTTGGAGCCAATTTCGTGGAACCTGACACAAAAATATATATTACACACCTCGATAAGGTCGACCTTCACTTCACAAGGTTCACTGAGTAACATTTAAATCAATTTCTGTTAGCGGTCTGAAGTAACAAATTATTAAAGGTAGTAAAATCAACCCTTAAATTACACATTTGAATCCTTTACCGTTTGGAGCAAATTCCTTCTAACCAAACAAAAAAAATTAAACCATACCTGGATAAGGTTGACCGGCCCTCCACAAGGTTCATGGAGTTACATTTATCTGAATATTTGGTGGCGGCCTGGTATAATAAGTTATTAAATGTGGCTAAACCAACCTTTATATCGGAATTTGAAACCTACGTCTTCCGATGCCAATTCCGTCTAATATAATAAAACATAATTTATTACACGCCTGAATAAAGTTGACCTACCCTCGGGAAGACTTCTCGAGCATTATTTGGCTCAAAATCAGGCGGCAATTTTCTGTATTAAATCAATAAAATCGGTTTAATTGACGTTTTTTTGAAATAAATAATAGTTTTGAGCTGAAATTTTCCCTTAGGTAAGTTAAAAAGGTGGATGAATTAATTCAATATAATTAATTTGTAATAAATTCTGGTCAAAGAACCATCTCGATAACATAATTACACCAAGGATTACAATTTTAGCGGTACAAGTTTAATTGTCAGCTAAACCGGTACCACTTGTGTGACGAACGGGTTCTTTAAAATCCTGATTTACTTGCCTAGCATGAGAAGGCTCTAACAAAAAATAATTTTTCAATTCAAGCCAAAATCTCTCATGGTTACATCGAAGTTACATTTATCTAAATATTTATAATCTACACATGGGTGCAAAAAACTCGCACATTGCTCAATTTTCCACAGAATTTCAGAAATATCAAAAAATTCCAATATTTGTTTATTTTTTAAAATGCAGATTCAAAGTCTATTTCAATACATATCCAGTGGTACCTTTTTTGTACTTGTACCACCATGCCAACAAAGTGATTTTTTTTTTGTCAAATGCATATAGCAGGCTTTCGAATTAAATTCTAAAAATAATTCAACAAGATCAATACAATAGCATGCCATAAAATATCTCGCTCTCGACGCTTAGCCTGAACGATCGTCTATTCATTACGTGTTCAACCGGAGCAAAGAAATGCAAACCATACCAGAGTCTGGGTAACTGCAGCAGGGAAAAATTCGATTAAGCCCAATTTGTGCTAATTAATGCTCACGAGAAAAATTAGTGCTAGTCTAGGAGCCGGGAAAACTAGAAAAGAAAATTTCAAATTTCGCCTGAAAGACGAAAAAAAATAAAACCAAATTTCTAGAAAAAAAACCAGAAATAATTTAAGCCAAACTTTAAAACTTCACAAAAGCGGCTACATCGATGAAATTTGTGCTTACCATAGAAATGTGATTTTCATAAATTTTCATTCATAAATAGAATAAAAACAAACTAACCCCTAAAAGATACTATATTGTACATATAAAATACAGAGGTATACCGTTCAATAATATTTTTGTTAAACAACAAATTTAAAAAAAGCAACAACTTATTGTAACACCAAAGACTGAACAATTCAGACAGCATATTCTTGTCACGCATGTTCATTGTTACCCGAAAAATTTTGTGGCTGAATTTGTGCTAATCCAGAATTGACCCAATTCCATTGAACATCAACGACCGTTGAATTAACGATTTTCTGACAAAAAATGTTCTACAAACCAATGAACTTGAAACTTGTGATCGTATATTTCTACCAGGTATGTTCATTGCCAACCGAAAAATATAGTGACTGGATTTGTGCTTATCCAGAATTGGCCCAATTCCATTGAACAACAACGACCGTTGAATGTACGATTTTCTAACAAAAAGTGTTCTACAAACCAATGAAGTTGGCACTTCTGATTGCATATTCCTACCAGGTATGTTTGCCATCCGGAAAAAATTGCTCGTTCAACGGTCGCCTTGTTGTTCAACGGAATTTGACCAATTCTGGATTAACATAAATTCAACCACTATATTTTTCGGGTGCCAATGATCATTCGTGATCGGAATATGCAACCAGAAGAACACTTTTTGTCAGAAAATCGAACATTCAATTGTCGTTGATGTTCAATGGAATTGGGCCAATTCTTTATTAGCACAAATTCAGCCACTATATTTTTCGGTTGGCAATGAACATGCGTGACAAGAATATGCTGTCTGAATTGCTCAGTCTTTGGTGTTACAATAAGTTGTTGCTTTTTTTAAATTTGTTGTTTAACAAAAATATTATTGAACGGTATACCTCTGTATTTTGTACTTTCAATATAGTATCTTTTAGGGGTTAGTTTGTTTTCCTAAATTTATGAATGAAAATTTATGAAAATCACATTTCTATGATAAGCACAAATTTCATCGGTGTAACCGCTTTTGTGAAGTTTTAAAGTTTGGCTTAAATTATTTCTAGTTTTTTCTAGAAATTGGGTTTTATTTTTTCGTCTTTCAGGAGAAATTTGAATTTTTTTTTTTGGTTTTCCCGGCTCCTAGACTAGCACTAATTTTTTCCTGTAAGCACTAATAAGCACAAATCGGGCTTAATTGGTTTGCAAAGATTTATTTTGAAATTCGAAAGTTTCCCTGCTGCAGTTACCCACACCACACCAGAGCTAGCCGCAAAAGTGGTTGCACCAGTTTATGCGGGCAGCACCAAAGTGAAGTGGTTCTACAACTAAATTTGAGCCAATTCTCCGTTCGTCAAGTGTGGCAGAGATATCAGGAATCTGGTTGCTTCAGACGACGACAAGGATCTGGCCGACCTCGTGATACAGCACAGCATCATGGCCGCTATCTTGTAACAACTTCGTTGCGAAATTGCCGTATGAAAGTGGTTCAACTGAACGGCGGCTCCAAGAGGTTCATAAAGTCGAAGTCAGTCAGTAGACAGTTAGAAAACGACTTCGAGAAGTTAATTTGACTGCACACAAGCCAGCAAATGGGACAAAATTGACCGCAACCCACCGACGAGCCCGTCGTGAGTTCGCTCGAGAGCATTTAAGTTGGACAGAGGAAGAATGAACAACAGTCCTGTTCTCTGACGAGTGCAGGATGTGTTTATATGGCACCGATGGACGCGGAAAAGTATACAGAATACAAGGATAGCAATATGCACAATGTTGCATTGGACAACGTGTCTCGTATGGCGGTTAATCGTGCATGTTCTGGGAGGCACATCATTAGAGGCGAAAACAGATCTTGTATTCATCACACGAGCCAATACTGGCTGTCGATCCAGTACATTGAGGAAGTACTCGAAAAGTACGTCGTACCTTTTGCCAGGTTTATTAGTGAAATTTTTCTGTTTATGTAGGATAATCTGAGACCGCATACGGCTGGTGTACCAATACCAGTACCTTCAAGAGGTGGATGTGCCTGTTATGGAGTGGCCAGCTCGAAGCCCGGACCTCAATCCAATCGAACATTTATGGGACGTTTTGAAAAGAAGAGTTCGAGCCAGAGATGTTGCTCCAACGAGTTCCCAGTAACTGCAACAGGCAATCTTAGAGGAATGGGAGGCGATACCTCAAGATTTTGTGAAAACTTTAGTGAAATCAACGCAGCATCAAATGGAAGCTGTCATTCGGGCCTGAAGAGGGAATACTTCTTTTTAATAAAACTGTTTTTTTTGTTTATTTCCATGTTTTTATACGATTTTTACCCCGAATTTTCAGCCTGACAAATTCAAAAAAACGTGTACCTCAGATGTTTACCCAGAAAGTTCTTCATTACGATCGCTAACACGTCCTCTAGGAGAAATTAAAAATCAAGTAGAAGAAATTCAAAAACCGACGGAGCAACCAAACTCTTTTGCAGCAGTAGTAAAGAGTAATCCCACTAAGTTGGTTATGTTACAACCAAAACAACCTCAAGCTAATAAAAAAACTAGAGAAGATTTAGCAATGTCGCTCGATCCAAAAACTATACCAGTAATGGGCTGTCGCAACATTGCGAATGGTGGAATTATTTTGCAGTGCAACACTAATGATGCCAAGGAGAAACTAAAGACAATCGTGACGGAAAAGATGGGAGCTGATTACGAAGTAAAACTACCAACGGAGCTTAAACCAAGGGTAAAAATACTTGGAATGTCGGAGAAGCTAGAAAGTGATGAAATAGTATCTGCGCTAAAACAGCAAAACCATTTTCTCGCTAATAGTGATATCAAAGTAATAACCACTTATTGTAGAAGAAACTCTCAAAAAATTGATACAATCATTGAAGTAGGCTCCGTAGATTTTACAAAAATCTTACAAGCTGAGAAGTTAAATATACATTTTGATAGATGCCATGTCGTAGAGTCAGTTGGGATCTCAAGATGCTTTAACTGTAATGGTTATGGCCATCATAGCAATAGATGTACCGGAAAACTTTGTTGCCCAAGATGTAGCGAGAATCATAAGTTAGGTGAATGTAAAAGTCAAGAAGTAAAGTGTAGCAATTGCATTGCTGTAAATACAAAGCTCAATTTAAATGTTGCTATTAACCACACGACTTGGGACACCTCTTGTGCAGTATACCAACGAAAGATGAAAACATTGAAAAACCAAATAAGTTATCAATAGCAGTTCAAAACAAAAGACCTTCTCTACACTAATATTCGCAGCTTACCCTCTAATTTCTTAGAGTTATCACAAATAATTATTCAATATAAACCGTCAATTGTATTACTCAGTGAATCTAGAACAACAGAAGACATGTACGACTCGGAATTTTTTATTGAAAATTATAAATGTGTACGGTGCGATTCGGATAGTCGTCATACTGGAGGGGTTGTCATGTATATTCACCAAAACATAAGCTTTAAAATAATTTCGAATATCGAGAAGGACCGCGCTTGGTTTTTGGCGAATCAAATCATAAAAGGATACCATACAACTGGAATATTTGGCGTAGTTTATAGATCATACCAAACAACAAAAGCAGCATTTTTAAATAATTTAAATGGATGGTTCGAAGAAGTTATCAATTATAATAAATCGAACTATATATTTGGGGATTTCAATATTGACGTGAAAAGCAACGATATTTACAGTTTACAATTAAAGCAGTTAATCAAGGATTATAGATTGGCGCAAGTAGTTCCAGATTATACCAGAGTCACACAAACCAGCAAAAGTTTAATAGATCTTTTGATAACTAATTCAGTAAATACAAAATGTGAAATTATAAAAGAACAACAAATAAGTGATCGTTGTGTGTTATGTGTGGATATAAGCAGAAACAAGTCACAATTATTTGATCAATTTAAAGAAATTAGATCTCGGAAAAATTATTCTGGTGAAAAATTAAATTGTATCCTAAACACTAGACTGCAGCAATACAGAACACAGAATGAATTGAATGAGAAAGCTGAAAGCTTAATACTGGGGTTAAAGAATGCGATTAAACAACTGACGCAAACAAAAATTGTTCAAAGTAGAAATAAAATCCCTTGGTTCTCAGAAAATTTGTCATTATTGAGACAAGAAAAGGAGCGTAATTATAGTATTCTGAAATTAATAAATTCAAGCGAGAATTGGGAAAACTATAGAAAAGCTAGAAATATTTACAAACAATCGTTAAGAAAGCAACAATCTGAATACTTCAAGAATAAGTTCATTGAAAACCAATATAACCAAAAGGAGCTATGGAAAACTCTCAAATCTATGTATAAGACTAAAAATACGATGCAATGGAGTATTCAATTTAATAACAAAACACTTACCGATAAACAACAGATAGCAGATGCACTAAATCACTCGTTTGTGTCCAGCGTGGTAGATATTCACCGTAACATCCCTGAAATATTGGATTTCGAACTTCCTAATGCTGATTTGAACATACAAAAATTTCAATTCCAACAAACATCAGAAAACGAAATATTAAAAGTAATAAGCAGAATAAAATCGCAATATGGAATTGATGGTATAAACAAAATTGTCATGCTTGATGCAATGCAGAATCAAATGTTCTCTGAACATTTTACTGATATAGTTAATTGTAGCTTAAGGCAAGCAGTGGTACCAGATTCATGGAAAATATCAACAGTTGTTCCCATTCCAAAAATTTCGAAGCCAACCACGCCAGAAGAGCTCCGGCCAATAAATATGCTCCCACTGTATGAGACTGTTCTGGAACGAGTAATTAAAAACCAACTGGTAAATCATATCGCTGATAACAATATATTGGTTGATCAACAATCTGGATTTAGAGAATTACATTCTTGTGAAACGGCCTTAACCCTAATGTTGGATAGCTGGAAAAGTCAAATAGATGACAACAACGTAATCATTGTAGTCTTTTTAGATTTTAAAAGGGCTTTTGAAACCATCGATAGAGGAATTCTACTTAAAAAGTTAACCAAGTACGGAGTTGTTGGGAAAGAACTAGAGTGGTTTAACAGTTATCTTCAAGGGAGGCAACAATATACGAAAATTGATAATTTCACATCGTCACTAATACAAAATAATCTCGGAGTACCTCAAGGCTCAGCCCTGGGTCCGTTACTCTTTATTCTGTACATCAATGACATAGTCGACGTTATTCAAAATTGCAAAATAAATATGTTCGCAGATGATACTTTACTTACTATTTCGGCAACAACTCTTCCAGAAGCAGTGCAGAAAGTAAACGAAGATCTCGAGAGTCTACGGAAATGGCTGATGTTTCACAAACTATCACTGAATATCTCGAAAACGAGGTACATGATCCTATCAATCAAAGCAAAGTTCGAGAGTAATGCAGATATAATAGTTGACAACCAAATTATCGAACGAGTAAAACAGTATAAATATCTTGGTGTTATTATCGACGAGCACTTAAATTTTAACGATCATTTGGATTATATCGCTAAAAAGATGAATAAAAAACTTGGATTTTTCACCAGAATTAAAGTCAAATTACCAATGCAGACAAAAGTTATTTTGAGCCGCTATAGGCTCAGTAGATGGGGTGATATTTTTGAAAATGTTTGTGAAACCCTGTCGACATCTCCAGAATTGTCTTGAATATTGTTTGTAACCTGTGAAAAATGCTCAATTTGTAAATATAATTTTAAATAGAACGAATCCCTAAGTAAATATACTTTACTTAAATCTTAGAAATAGTTCTGCTTTACCTTCTCAAAAATGTCAGTTGGAATCTGTAGATATTCCTAGTTTCGATGGCACAACATTTAGGAATATTCCAATTTCATATTTTTCTTTTGAAAATAAATTCCAAAATTTTTAGCGAAAACTTCACTATCATTGCAATTTCAAATTCAAAAATAATAAATAAAAGAAAACAGCTATAATTCTTTGAAGACATCTATTAAAGTATAAACTACTAACCAACTAACTATAAATTATACTACCTTCTTAATAAATTCAGTTTAATGCGTAATGGTATTTAAATTAATACGATTTGTAAATCTTGAAACGATATTTAATCTAGGCATATCTTTAAAGTTCTTTATTTGTATATGCTAACATGCATTGTAATATAACTAAAACGAAAAATCTGGTATATAGAAGAAGATATCCTATATTGAAATTCAATCAACCTTAAACTAATTTCTATATACTATTTCACATCAACCATGATAACACGAAAAATTCGATGACCATTTCTTATACTCTACATAGATACACAAATACGAAATCACAAAAGATAAAAACAATGAAAATTTATCACATTTTCAGTTTATCATTATCACCATCTTTCCCGTCATTATCGTCGGTGAAATGAACGAAAAACATACAATAAACTATATTATATCGAAATCGAGTATCTTTCATCTTAATATGTGATGTGAAAAACAGAAAAACATTTTCTTCTCCTCATGAACCTAACTAGACCTATATACCACCAAAGGCAAGAGAACAATACAAGAATAAACTAAATAAATTCAATGAAGCGAAACTGAGTCAATCAAAGAATTATTTTCTTTTAGTTGTTGTTGTTGTTGTTGGTTTCTTGCTTTTTATTTGAAATACTCCCAACTAGATTATTCCCAAAAGTGTGAATGTCCAACGAACCGTGTATACCTACATAGACCTCACCACTCCTCCAATCCTACAAAAAAAAGAAATCTTTTTTTATTTTTGTATTGTGTTTAGAGGCTGTATATTTTGGGTGTGTGTGTAGACATGGTGAGTTGATATAATTTAGTACAAGAAAAGAAAATATATTTTACGTGCTTGATAATGTGCGAGATCAATCTTCTTATACTTGAGATTTTCCCATTTTTTGTTGTTACAATCTTTTTTTCATTTTGGTTTTGTATTCAATTCACAGATTCATTGTGTTTTCTTATTATTTTTTATTTTCATCTTCGATATTTTTGTTTTTGTGTACACAAAAAATTAATCTTGGAATTTTCATGATAGCGTCTTCTATATTTTTAAATAAGAATTTTTTTATATATTTCACCAACAAGCTGCTGTGCATTTGAGATAATTTGCATGCAATTAATTAAAAATATTGAATCGTGTTTTAATTAATGATAAGTTTCTTTAGACCCGCAAGCAATTCAAAAGTTGGATGCGACAATATTAAATAATGAGTGGAAGCAAGCTCACATACCTTTAACTATACATGTATATATTTAGACAGTGCTTTTTTGTGCCGTTTAGTACTATACTAAAGTATCTTAGTAAAGTGCCTGATAATACTAAACGGCACAAAAAACGCTTTCAAAATATTTGTATGTATAGTGAAAGGTCTGTGAGCTTGCACCCCCTCATTATTTATTATTGCACCATTGAACTTTTGAATTACTTTACCCGTCTAAAGAAACTTACACTGTCTAAAGAACACAACCCTTAAAATATTTGAAAACATGGTCAAACCTATTACCGAGCGGTCGGAAAGTGTCGGAATGGTCAAAAATATAACCCTAATGCTGCAGCAGCACTTGTAACACAATCAAATGAAAATGATACTAAGCATTTTCACAAATGTATTACTAATTTGTTGCACAGTTTAAAATTTTTTACAGGTACCGTTAAGCTGCGGTTCGTTTGTGGGTTGTGTCATTCTGGAGAGTGGTACTGATTTTTTTTTACAAATTAATTACAATATATTGACTTAGTTTAACCACCAGAAAACTACACCAAAGGAGAGCAATTTAAGGGTTGCTCACAATAAGGGTAGATATACAATTAAAAAGTGTAGTTGCAAATAGAAATTCGAAATACGTACAAATTAACATTCGTTCACCACAGTACATACTACCAAAATAAGTTTATAGGTATATAAACTTATTTTAAAAAACGTTATAAAAAAAAATAAAGTCTGTTTAATTCAAGAAACCTTGAAAACCATAAGTATCTAATGTGAAATTGAATGTTCTTCACTTGCGATGGTAGCTGGAGTTTGTAACAAAAAATTTTAAGATAATTTGCATATTATGATTGGCGATATGGTCCTACACGTGGAAGCTTCTTTGGCCAAAATCACTTAATTCCTTAATAATTCAAAAAACCATCGGACCAATGAGTGACGAGTGTGGTGAAATTTATTATTTTCAACTTGGCATGATGTCCGAAATTTGTACAAAAAAGTTCAAGACAATTTGCAGGGCATTATGGCCAATCACAACATGCAAATTGTCTTGAAATTTTTTGTACAAATTTCAGACACCACATCAAGCTGAAAACACTAAATTCCCCACTCAGTAGTTATGGTTCCGAAGATTTTCTGAATTAAAAAGACTTTAAAAAATATTTTTTGCGAAATGGAAAACCAAGTGTTAAGTGAAATGTGTTTGTATTTCACTAAGTGCCTACGGCAAATATTGTTAAAATTATTCTACACTTTTCGTTAAAATATGTAGCTACACTTTTTATTAACGTTAAATTCTTCACACCGTTGGAAAAGTTCAATCTCCAAAAAACTACTCCGAAGGAGTGAAACACTTGAAAACAACATTTCACTGTATAGGTGACAGATTTGCCCACTCTTAAATTTAATGACGCGGCCCAATATGTAAAAAACGGAATGGGTACAAAAGGCCGAATGTCAAAGGGCCGAATTGGTCGAAGGGCCGAAAGTATCAACGGGCCGAATGGGTCGAAGGGCCGATTTTTTTTTTAAATAAGAAATATAGTTTTTAAAATTTGTTGCTTTATGGAATATTTTGTAAATTTTTTTTATTAAACATAATGGATTTCTTATAAATTTATGTATTTTACTATTTTTCATCTTTGGGATTCATGAAATTCCACGTATCCACTTAGCGATACATTTTGGTGAAGGAAAATTATAGAATTGGGGTCGTTTAGGCTAACGGCTTCCATAACTCTCACGGGCACGCGGGAGGGGCTTATTAGATTTGAACTTCAAGTGACGTAGGAGCCGGGATCAGCAAACATGTCGCACTGCACGTAGGAACGGTTTATATAGAATCTATTAATGACACCTACTCTAGTAGGTAGCTATAAAAAAAACAAAATTTAATATTAAATATTTTTCGGGGTTTTTAAAGTTTCAGCAAAATTGGAATTTCGAAAATCGGGATTTTGTAAATCAGGACATTACATTTTGACAGTCGGGATTTTAAAAGCCGGGGGTTTTTGTCGGAATTTTGATAATTCGGTCTTCAGATAATTGGCTCATATATGGTACAAAAGGTAATTAAATTACATAAAAAATAAAAAGAAATAAAAAATATATACATTCTTCTATAAACAAAAATAAATAAAAAAACAAAAAATCGGCTCTTTGACCTATTCGGCCTTTTGACCAATTCGGCCCTTCGACATTCGGCCCTTTGACATTCGGCCCTTCGATATTTGGCCCTTTGATATCATACCTAAAAGACGAGTACCACAGAATTTAAAACTTGAAGGTTATTCGAAGCATTTTAATCGGTTTTTGTGGGTGTGGCCTGTTTGCATTAGTTCAGGGCTACTTATTTCTTGTATACGGGAATATAATTCGATGGAGTGGGCTGTAGAATAAATTCAGGAGTACCAGTTTCTTGTAAAGGAAAGTATTTCGATTAGTATTAGTGCAGCTTCCTTGTGCCAACAAAATTCAAACCGTTGTCTAGATTCTCCTTTGTACTATGAATTTCCGAATGACCCCGAAGCGAATGAGCTGTGATTTAGAATATTTTTGCAATTTTAAAGATTATTCATCAAGAGTATGCTCGGTTTTCATCAGTCTCGTTATGTTTTTTAATTAGGGTAACAAATTTTCATGGATATGATGACTTTCATAATTTTTCCGTAGTTCGGCATGTCAAATATGACCCGAATCGTGTGAATTTCGGTTTAAAATAATATTTTTACAATTCAAATGATGACCAATCAAGATTTTGTGTTCTTGTCAATCTTGTTAGGTTTTCCAGTTACGTCTGCCTCGCAATGTGTGAATTGGGATTTAAAATATTTTTGAAATCCAAATGATTTCTAATCAAGATTTTGTCCGGTTCGCATGAGTCCCTTCATATTTTACAATTGGGCTATCAAATTTCTATGACGATTTTCAAAATTCATTGGTTGTTCTGATATAGGTGGCAAATGGCCCGAATCGTGTGAGTTGTAATTTATAATATTTTTCAAATTCAAATTGTATTACTAATCAATATCTTACAGCCTTCTGAGCCAAATTTGAACATTTGACAGCTATGACAATACCCTGAAACTTTTAAATGATATTCGTTTTTTATATGGATAACCAAAAATCCTAAGGGCATTTATGAGTACTTTGCAAAATTTCAAGCTGAGTTTAACTACACTCGCGAGCCACTCACACCTTCAGCGCCATAGGAAGGCGAATTTTTTTAAAACGGCTTTCGGTACTTTTTTTATTTTGAATGAAAACGCAACCCAAATTGATGATTATGAAAAAAGTTATTGTGGGTATTTAAATTTAAATTACTTCAAGAAATTCAAGCATTGACCTCATTAAGGTTTTGACAAAAACTTGGGGGATTGCACACCACTTCTCATCAAACGCAATCTTGAGATGATTGGTGGTAGATGGTACTGGATTTCTTTCTCGGACCGTCATATATCCTGTGTAGAGCAATACATGATCCAAGAGAATGTCCTCGATATATGTTTTCTGCGGTCAGACCTCCTTTACGGCCTCCACCAAGTACAAAAATAAGATGAGTTTTTCTTTCAATCGATAAACCATGCACGAACCGCTACCATACGAGATCGCTTCAACAAAACAGCACTGCGAAAATCGCTCTCCTGAATGCCGGTAGACTCGGTTTTGTCATTGAATATAACGGACCTCTATTGCTCGATACTCAAATTGGCGTGTTCGCGAGCAACTTCAACTCGCTATTTATTTTGACGTGCTGTCAGTTTGAGGCTTCTAGCGGGCCGTCTTGGAGTTAGATTGGCTTTCAAGCGTCTTCTTACTGTCCATTGACTAACAGGTCCATCTCGAACTTGTTCTAAGCTCCTGCTGCACATTGCCCCTCTCAGATGAACACTGATACCGGCTGGTATGTGGTCTCCGATTGAAGGTATACCAGTTTCCAAAAAACCTTTTGAATACTCTTGAAACAGCAGATCCACTCATATTTAGCTCACAAGCGACTTCGCGTTAGTTGAGCCTATCTTGCAATAAAGCAACAATTTACACTGCCTTCTTAGTAGTAGTATCCAAGATTTTTGCGGAAACAACGAATGAAACTTGTAGATATTTGTTCAGGTCCGAAACATCACATTTTGTTCCGATTGCTTTAATTTGAAAAGTATACCGTATATTCTAAGGAAAAAGGTATCCTTGTAAAGATAAAATACTAAGCTGTCAAAAAATAGTTGATTTATGAAAATCGATTAAGCTGTTTTAAAAATACGCCTTTTTGTTTAGTTTTTTCAAGTTTTGTTAGATATTAGCCTTAATATGTGGCAAACGTTAAAATATATTTCTTTCTTTCATTGCACGCATAAAAGTTTTAACTTTGACATTAAATAAATTAGCTTATTTCCCTGATACGTTTAGTATGCTAGAAAGTCCCGAGTTTCGGCACCAAAACCTTTATGAGAAAATGTTTAAAATGGTGGTAAAATTATTGACTAGGTATCAATTACGAATTTTGTATATCTGTCAATGACGAGTATGTATGTCATACGCAACAGCCCAACTTTTAATTTGTAACATTATGGATCAAATCGATTATTCACAAGTAAGCAATCGTTCCTTTTAATTTCAAATTTAAACTCCAATCACAAAAAATCGTGTTCCACCTAACATCATATCTATCCATCCCCATGTACGATGTGAACAGCAATTCGTTGAATTTAAATAAACTGAGCAGATGTCAGTATAGGAACGTATATTCTCATATTCAAATGGCTTATCATTATATAGAATTCAAAATTGTTCATAGCTGAGTTAATTTTAAAAATGTTAACCCATCACTTACATTCCTATAAAATGAACAGCAACGGGGAAACTGTCAATTTGACAAAATAAAAATACGGAAAATATATTTTACCATTTAACGGTGGATTATATCTATTTAGATGAACCTCAATGAATTCTTGTGTATGTGGAGGAAACATTTTTTATCACAATTTTTTTTTTCTAAATTTACTGTCTTATCATATTCAGGCCACGTGACAGATATCTTATTATAACGAGTGTATATTTTTCTGTTGCCAATCTGTGTTTATTACACTAGTACTGTATATCGCTATATAGACGACTGCCGAGCTCTCTATACATTTGTAGTACACGTTTTATTTTCATTTGCTGTTGTTGGCATACCCGGTGTATCGTATAAAATTTAGATCATTTCAAATTTTGATATGATGATATAAGAATATTGCAATTCAGTTATGTTTCTCGGCATATCAATTCAATTCGATTCAATTCATTATATAATATGCGGGATATGTATGGCAGCAACAATAGAACAAAATATTATTTGATGTACCGTGACAATGAAATTGTCTACCACTGCTGTGCTTTGTGTTGTTACTTGTGTCTTATCGTCCCTACAAGAATATCCAAAAATGTTGTATACGAAAGGAGATAACGTAGCTGTATTTTAAGGGAAAACAATCAGGATGACTATTCAAATAATGGATGTGTTACTCGTTGTTGTTGGTGGAAATGGATAATTATTTACGGTGAATTAAATAATTTTTGTATTTTACGGTTCGTACATGTGTATGCGTATATTTAATATGGCAAATATGTAGTAATAATTTTGGTTGGTTTCGAATTGTACCGTGTTGGTTAAAACTTGATAAGAAATTTTCGCAAATTTATCGCTTTTTAATTTTTGATTTTCTTTGGCATTAAACAATTTGTAAATTTTGGGGTAAAAATCGAAATTTTTTGATCTTATATGAGTTACAGTATTGTTAACAATCTTTTGGGCCACTGAATTTTTGATAAATATGATTTATTTCAATGTTTGGATAAGTCGCCAATTCAATTATAAGACCTGACTTCAGACTTGACCACAGAAGACCACAAACGACAAACAAAAGTTTGCTCACGCAGTGCTATTCCTCTCGGCATCTCTCTCTCTCTGGCTTTCACATCCCATGGAGGGATTTCGCCGCCTGCACTAAGGCACTCCATCCATCTCGATCCACCGCTCTCGTCCTCCAGTTTCGACATCCTAATGTTCGAAGATCTTGTTCGATGTCGTCGCGCCAGCGTAGTCGGGGTCTTCCTCTACGACGTACTCCGGCTGGTTGTTGGTGGAACGCTTTATTTATCATCCGATGTTGTGGAGACCTTGTAACGTGACCGAGCCATCTCACTCGATTGGATTTGATGAATCCGATAATATCGCTGCCTCCGAGGAGTTTCTTTATTTCGTGATTCATACGAATCCGATATTCGTTGTTCGCAACTTTAATTGGACCAAAGATTGAACGAATGACCTTCCTTTCGAAAGTTGATAACAATCTACAATCGTTAGTGGTCATGGTCCAGCTCTCGCTTCCGAAAGCCAGCACAGGTCTTATGAGTGCTTTATAAAGTGCGAGCTTGCACGACTGCGATAGATGTTTCGATCGCAATAATCTTGATTTGGCGTAGAAAACTCGTTGTCCGGCAGCGATTCGGGCATCAGAGAATGATAAATATGAAAACCTTTAAAAAGTGCTAATCGATCGCTACTTCGTCCAATATTCCATAAAAATTTGTCACTCAACGTAATTACAAAATTATGGATCAGGCAACTTCAGGATTACATTCAAGTAGCGCTAGGCATGCAACTGGAAAACCCAAGAATATAACCGCAGCACAGTTACCTAACTATACAGGATTCGGTAAACATTATACATTGTCATTTGATACCGTTGCGAGGTCAGCACCACAAACATTATTGCTACAGAACAAATCGCAATCCCGATACCAAATTATTAGACGTTGACAACGGATTAAAACGTTCGTTTAAACACGCCTTCATCTTTGCTGATGTAAATAATCGGGAAATTCTGATTGTTTGTGGATCTGAAAAATATACATATGACCATACACCAAAACTGTCAATCAATGCAACATCGGTTGCAAAACAGTTTTCCTAGCAGGTTTCCTAGAATTCCTACACAATAGCCTTATTAAAGGTAACGAATAGAAATAGAATGCTTAACGCAGTCATGGTGATTAATCAATTCAAAACATTCAAAATTTCTCCATGCATGGTTGCACAATTTTATCTAAAATCGAACTCGTGAGAGCATATTACCTCATTCCAATCGCTGCCTAAGATATTCACACAACATCAATTACTACAAATTTTGGCTTTTTTGAATTCTCCGAATGCCGTTTGAATTCGAAAATGCTGCATAAACGTTTTAGCGTTTCAACAATGAAATCGTGAAGACGAGAAATTCTTTAATTTCAGTCTACTGTCCGAAGGATGAATTAATGCAATTAGAGGTTTAATAGCACAACAGAGTGTCAAGCAAATACAATAATTTGTTTGTATGGTAAATTACTACAAAACTAGTTGTCACAATTCACACACACAGACAAATAGCAAAACTGTAAGGAAGGCAAAATGCATTCCTTCAGCTCAAGAAAAGCTTAGAAAATATTGCTCCCATAGCGCAGATGTGTCTATCAGATGCTGAAAGATAATATTCCGCATTTGATAGTGAAATGCTTGAAATTTTCAAAGCAATTAGGGACTTCCGCTATTTTGTCGAAGGTCGTGAATTCACTATTTCCACCGACTACTAACGGCTTATAAAAGTATTTTCTCTAAAGCGGAACGTAACCCTAAGCAATCACCGCAATAGATGGCCTCAAAAAATCAGAAATTTATAGTGAAAATTCTTATGAGTAAATGTACAAAAAACGTAAAAAAACGTTACAATTTAAAAATATTTTCATAAGTAAGACGTGTAAATGCGTTGGAAAATCGAATCGCATAGAACATTTTGACGATTTTTGGGTTGCAGTGTAAATTATTGACCAGATCACAGAGACACTCCTGAGTCTAGTATCAAATGCTGACATTAAAAGTTTTCCGGAAATCATGATCCATCTCTATCAGTTTCTGGTACTCGAAAACCTATTTCCAGAAATGTTCATTAAAATCGTTTGAGTTGAGCAAAACAATTAAAAATAAACTCGGGGCTCTCCTGAAAACCCCTGCACGATTTTTCCCGAAACCAGCATCCATTGCCATCGCCTGGTATTCGAAAACCTCCTTCCAGAAATGTTCATTAAAATCGTTTGAGTTGAACAAAAAAGTTAAAAATAAACTCGGGGCTCACCAGAGAACTTACACGATTATTCCCGAAATCAGGATCCATTGTCATCGGTTCCTGGTTCTCGAAAACCTCAAAAAAAATTAAAAATAAACCCGGGGCTCACCAGAAAACCCCTTACATGATGTTTCCCGAAATCAGGATGCATCGCCATCGGTTCCTGGTACACGAAAACCTCCTTCCAGAAATATTCATCGAAATCGTTTGAGTTGAGCAAAAAAATTAAAAATAAACTCGGGGCTCTCCAGAAACCCCTTAAACGATTTTTCCCGAAATCAACATCCATTGCCATCGCTTAGTATTCGAAAACCCCTTTGAGAAATGTTCATCAAAATCATTTGAGTTGAGGAAAAAATTAAAAATAAACCCGGGGCACACCAGAAAACCCCTTACTCCCGAGATTTTGGTGTATGCTCATTATTCCCGAGATCAGGATCCATTGCAATCGGTTCCTGGTACTCGAAAACCTCCTTCCAGAAATATTCATGAAAATCGTTTGAGTTGGTAACAAAAATTAAAAATTAGCCCGGGGCTCTCCAGCAAACCCTTGCACGATTTTTCCCGAAATTAGCATCTATTTCCATCGCCTGGTATTCGAAAACCACCTTCCAAAAATGTTCATTAAAATCGTTTGAGTTGAGCAAAAAAGTCAAAATAAATCCGGGGCTCACCAGAAAACCCCTTACACGTCAGGATTGATTGCCATCGTTTACTGGTTCTTGAAAACCTCAAAAAAAATTAAAAATAAACCCGGGGCTCACCAGAAACCTATTACACGATGTTTCCCGAAATCAGCCTGGTACTCGAAAACCTCCTTCCAGAAATATTCAACAAAATCGTTTGAGTTGAGCAAAAAAATTAAAAATAAACTCGGGGCTCACCAAAACCTTTTCACGATTTTTCCCGAAATCAGCTTACCTTTGAATTACTAAATAAAATGAATTTTTGAATAACAGTCATTGTTACAAATTTATTTTAAAATTATTGAAAAAATGAAAAAAAAAATAAAAAATAGCAAGAAAAAAACCTGGAGAGCAAAGTTTGTGATTCATACCTCCTCGTGGTGCTCCCTGGGTAAATTCAAATGAATCAGACACTATAATATACAATTAAATCTCAAAGCGAGTGTTCTCAAGAAAACAAGCGTATGTTAAATCCACAAATATGATAACCTTATATCCATCATTTGATACTACCCGGTACTGTCTCTGTGATCTGTCCACACTGTGCTAGTTGAAAAATGTGACAATCTGGGCACCCAGGGGGTAAATCTAATTCGAGAACGTTGAATTCAATGGTGCTAGTCCCATTTCAAAGTTAGTTTCCGTTTTTGAGATATAGCTTTCGACATGTTTTGGCTCTGAGTCAAAAATTTGCCAAAATATACTCATTTTCACTTTGATAACTCTTGAACCATTAGGATTTTTGATTTGCTTTCTTCAGCAAAGGTTGAAGTGGCTGTTTCCGCACACTTAGACCAGTAGTGGCTTGTTGTGATACAACAGGATCCTATTTCCCCTATACCTCTGTTCAAAACCATTCGAAGCTACGTACGTAACGCCTATTATCTCGCACTCCACAGTCCGCGAGATCTGAATGGCTGGCTATACTGTACACGCCCAAATACCTATGCCTTCTGTATGATAGTGCCGGACACGAAACGTCTCCAAAAATATGTCTTGACTAAATGTATTACATGCATTTTTTTTTCAAATCTAGTAGCAACGACCAATATATCAAAAAAAAATTTACTTTCATATAATAGAAATTGTGTTTTGTTTTTTTGTTATTACGTCACAAATAAGTCGGTACAATGAATTGGAACAAATTGACTGACTTATTCAAGATGGCGTCAAATAAGTCAATAAGTCTGAAATAAGTTGGTAATTGGAAAAGGGCCTAAGTAAAATATTGTAAAATTATAGTCAGTCAGTTCCGTTGCCAAATTCACACTGTCGAGTCAAATCAAAAAATAAATCAAAGAAAAAATAAAAAAAATAAAAATATTTGAATTATTTTTTTTTAACTTAATTTTAAAAATTCGATGTTGTGCAGTGTTTCTTTTGCATTGTCATGCATGTTCCGAAATCCTCCTGAAGAAGCTGCTTGAACCGTTGCCATGCTTTCTCAAAAGCAATACATTTTTGAAATACTTCAACTTTCGTGAACCGCAAATTTAATCAGATCGATCTGAAAAAGTGGAAATAAGAGTTAGCCAAGCTATAAAATTTTCTAGCCTAAGGAGAAGATGAGTTCCTTGGTTAATTTGGCAGTATACGGACAAGTGTTGTCATGCAGCAATATCACCTTCCGCCTTTCTTAACCGTACATATTCTTTTTCTCTCCAGAGCAGCATATATTTTTATCAATTGAGCCTGGTAACGTTCATCTGTAAAGTTTGGATAGGTTCCAGATGCTTGTAGTAAACGACTTCTTTCCAATCAATAACACTTTCTTGGCATTAATATTCATTTTTGCAACTCCTGTTGATGGCTGGCCTGGATCAATCCATGGTTTTCTGTGTTTAGGATTATGGTATAAAATCCAATTTTCATCACTCGTAATGACTATATACAAAAAAATTTTTCTTTTGTACCGCGAAAGCAAATTCGTGAATATTTGTTTTCTTCGATCAGTTTCTGAGGAACCCATTTCCCTTCCTTCTGTACTTTTCCCATTGCATGCAATCGAAGTGATATTGTTTGGTGAGTAACTCCTAACTGATATGCAAGCTCTTTTGAGTTTGACACGGATTTTCATCCAGTAAAACTTTAAGTTCTTCGCCTTCAAAATGTTTTACTACACCTGGACGTGGATCGTTCTCAAGACAAAAATTCTCATCACAAAATTTTACAAACCACTTTTTTACTATTGGATGACCCACAGAATGTTTACTTAAAGTCGAATGATTCTATTCCATAGCTTGAGCGGCATTTTTTTTCATTTGAAACCAGAATAGAAAGAAATGACGTAAATGTTGATTATCTGCATCCATATTCATTAGATTTGCCAAATAACGCTTTAGAATTATAAACCATTAGTCGGCTGAAGAAACACTAATTATCTAAGTGTGATACGAATTAATCAATAAATTGTAACACTTTACATTTCCTACAGTGGCACATTCCCGACAAAAAGGTCAAAGATTAGTATTCTATAAAAAAAAAAAAAATATTCTTAAAACGTCAAAAAATATCCTGCAATAAGAAAGTTGAACAACAGACCAAACCAAAAATTACATAAAACAACAACAACAACAACATGGACCACACCACCAATTTTGTCTTAGTATTTTATCTTTTGTAATTTTACTTGTTATCCCAAAAGGATATCTTTTTTGTGTTGTTTGGCATTATTTTGTTTTATTTCGCCGTTTCACATTTTTATAGCCCCCGCACCAAGAAAAAATATACTAAATCCCCTAGCTTTTTGTTGTTGCTGGTGTTGTTAAAGACAATTAGGAAAATACATTTTGTCTTATTTTGTGTATATGTGTGTATGTAAGTCGGTTCAGAATATGTAGGATACAAAATATATTCGCAAGAGATACATATAAAATGGAAATTATTGAGGAGCGAGAAGGGCTGATCGAGACACAAAACACAACAACAACAACAAAAATGGATGGGGGGCACTTCATATAAAAAATAACAGATAGCTAATTTTCTATAAAAACTTTTTTGGTCTGGTGTAAAACACTCAAAGATAGTAATTTTTATTTATATGCGAGTTCAAGATCTTTGGCTATAGAGAATTGGATTCATTAGAATTTTGTTGTTGTTTTTATCTTAAATTTTTTTCGTATTCCGTATTATTCAAGAGAGTTTTCTCTGGGCATCTTTTATTTTTAGATTGATTTTATTTTTTTGGGTTTTTTGGTTTGCTATTTTGTGGGTAGCTCTAATTAATTTTGGTTTTTCGTTCCTTATGGGAAAAATACGAAAAATCCTATAATTTTTTGTTCCCGCGCTCAAAATTTATTTATATATATCGAATATAATTCGGCCTCCAAAACTAACTAATAAATAACGGGTGATTCTAAGTATAGGTTTGGAGCATTAAAACGTACATCTATGTACTGTGTTTTATATTATTTTTCCACCCGCTGCATCTTTATGATATAAATTTGATTCTTTTTTTTTTGGTAAACGCCAATAAACAAAATATTATTAAAAAACTAAAATGAAAAAAAATGTTTGGAAAATCCTCCCTATAGATATTACATATTTTGTGTGCGAGAGATATAAAAATCTGATATTCGCATCATGATTTGTAACCTCCAGCACGCACAGAGAGAAACATCTTAATTCCATTTATACGAGGATGTATAATTTTTTTTATGTATGAGTATGTGCTATCAATGCTATATCAATATACACATATTACTTATATTGGAAATGGAAACTGCAGGGGCTGGTCCCAATGAAATAGCAATAAATAATATATTGGTGTGATGGAAAAGGTTTGGTGCGGAATGAAACCCAGATAACATTGTGTTTATCAATGAAATATGGGATTTAATGTATCAAAATTTCACAACGAACGAAAAGCTGAAGCGTGGGATTTTTCCTTTGCGTCATCTTTGGTCCTAAAGATATGTTATGGTGCAGAACTTGAAAATATATTTTACTAGGTGACTCGACAGACGTTGCTCTGAATATTCAACTCAAAGAGGAATAAATAATAATGAAAAATAATTCAAAAACTAAATAAATAATGTTGATGGTTTTCCGACAGGGGAACAGGGGACATACAATTAGCCATGTAAAAAACATGGATTTTCAAGATGCAATAAGCTGCACTGGAAATTGTAACCGTTGCCATTACAAAGACGTGACTGGTCAGTGTTCCACAACATAATGATTACCGATCCGACTTTTAATTGGAAATAATCCGGTGGTAATCCGGGAAATTACAGCGAATTTAAGAATTCCGTGTGATAGTTGACAACATCATTTTGGTTAGTAACGGAATCAACCGATTTGTATGTCATCAACTCGCCCGCTATTTTATTTTGAATCTGAAAAGTTATTTACTTATTTAGAATTTATTTACTTACTTATTTTGAATCTGAAATGTCAATGTAACGTTTGTTTCAGCCATTATAATACGTTCGCCATACATGACTTTTGTAATTTTAACCGGAATATTTGGGAACACCATCTCGATGAATTCGGTCTTTGATTCTGTAAAGTGACAAAATTTGGCAGGGAATGTAATGTATCCAGACGATGTGTCTACAGGAATTTTGCCGTTACCAATGTCAAACAATTATTACTTCTCCAGATCGGTCGTTCTGCAACTCGACTCGCATGTTCATATTTAATTTGTGTATTTTTACGTATTTCCGTGCCATTGTGCATGCAACACTTTGGCAGTCGCAGAATTCCTAGAAAGGTGGGAAGTTGGAGTTTCAATAGTTTGCATGTTCAACGACAACTTGCGTGGTGAATGAGCTGTTCGACCGCCTTCCAACAACGTAGCTGCATAATACCTGATGAAACAAGTGCAAGTGCAATTTCATTTTGCGATCGAATCGTTGCAAAAATCAATGATATTAAAAACGTTTAACCAGTTCCACCGGGAGCCTCTAAGAAAAAAATACCGCCAGTTCCATCGTTCACTACTTTTATGAGCGTATCGTTGGAATATTTTTGTTGCGGATTTAAAAGGGGAACGTTTCTTTGAACGGGTTTTCTCAATGCCTCGGAATCGTATTGGATTTCGCGTCTCAATTCTTGATTAAATGCGTCGTGCATTGGGCAATTTGAAAGCTGCGAACGAATTTTGCACCATCCACATGGTGACAAAAGTTCATTGTTTCCCATTATACTTACTTTGAAAGTAGGCAAAAAATGTTTAGATTTTGACTCATTTCCGGAAACCAATTAATGTAAGGGCTCTGGTGACGGTACCAATGGCATCAATTTTATATTGCCACAGGCGCAACACAATCCAAGGGCTTCATTTTTAAACTTAAATGCCTTGCAATGTGGACACACAACGTCCATTGGACCCAATAGAAACGATTTGAAGTGAACTGTTGTAACTGCTACGTTAAAACTGAAGGCAGCTCGTTAGAGATTAAACGCAACATTTCCATGTTGTTAATTTCGATCCCATCGATTTCGTTCAACTTCATTTTGCGCTTCGCGGTGCTCGTCAGTTTGACTTGCTCGTATACATCTTTGACTTTCAGCATTTTGAAGAACCAAAATTCGACTAAAAATAAACAATTGACTCTCTTAGTTTTTCTGCATAACCATGTATACCTATTAAAGCTAGCCGAAAGATTCCAGCCGAAAGATCAAAAATCGATAATGCGGTTGGTGTCTTCGCTATCCCAGCCGAAAAAAATCGACAATGTCGATCGATTTTGTTCAGCCGAAAGATATCAGCATAATATTTAAACACAGTAAGCCCACAGTATTCTAAGAGTCTGTTGATTTGTCGGTGCAACAATGACGTGTTTTGCCAAGTCTTGCCTAGATATTTCAGAAATATTTTTGGTCCAAAAATACTTTTAACCAGATCTTCAGTTTCGACCATTTGCTGAGGAATTAGAACTGTGCAGTCATTGTTGATACCTTTCATAGGAGGATGATTTGTAACAACTAGTTGTTGTTCTCTTCTTGACCTGAATGCAGCAGAGTACGTGCTTTGTCAGCATTGAAATCTCATCGACAATAATAAGTGCAGCTTCTCGCAAAATGTTTGCTTTGGGTGATGTCAATCGCATCGCAGAGACAGAAGTGTCAATCAGCGGTAGTAGTCATTTAAATCCGCTGTGAACTGTTCGACCACCCTTCAGCAAGTAGCTGCGATTCCCGTTATTGCAAATGAAACCACAATTTTTGTTTTCCCCGGATGAAGGCAATCATTGTTGCGTATAGGAACGTTTTGCCAGATCCTCCTGGTCCATCAAGATAGAAACTTCGGCTGGGGATATTTTCATTATCCACTGCAGCAGTTGTTTTATGAACTGCATCCAACTGGTTTTCGTTTAGCAGTTGAATTCGTATTTCAGCTTCTTCGGTTTTTCGAACTGGATCGAAGACTTGCACTTCTACGGAAGTTGCAAATGGAGTTGGTAAGCCGATCATAGCGCAAGAAAGTCCGTGCTGTATAAGAATTATGTTGATATAGTTGAGATGCAAATTTTTTGCTACATTTTCAATATGATGTCGGCTGTAATCGAGAGTCATGTCATCTGCATACTTCATCCAGATATCAAGAGGTTTTCAAGGTTGACAAAAGCAACAAATATAAGCGAAAGTCTCTCAAAGCTGTCTTGGTATTTGATAGACTGCTGCTTCTGTTAAGCATTGATCCCATTCATCATTATACCAGAAGGCCCCGTGCAGCTGCAGTTTTTTTGAAGATTTTATAATTAACACCATTGAATGTTCGTACAAATTTAAAGCTGCGGTGGCACCTCAAAAATGTAGCAAAAGCAGCCGCAGGAGGAAATGCTCCTCATCTCTCAAGCTTAATGTATACATTCGTGCAACAACCTTCTCTTCACCTCTTTAAAGAAGTTGCAAGCAGCGCTTCATCTTTATTACCTGCTTCGAATGTAATTATTTGTTGATTCGGTAGGTGCACAGGAAGACGCTTCACGGCATGAGATCGATCATGCATTTTCGACTCGAGCTTCTCGATGAAGTTGCTGATCTCATTATATCGAAGCTCCTGCGGACTTATTGGTTTGACACATTTTATATATAACAAATTCAGGGTTTTAATAAAGCAAACTCATGGCAAACTCACATATAACGTCACCGACGGACACAGGCAGGTAGGCAATCAGGTTGGGCTATTATATAATTATATAGATTACGGAATAATGAAAATTTTAAAACTAAATCGATTAATTTTTTTAATTTCCAATAAATTACTAAAATAACAGGTTTACACCGATATAAACATTTAATATACGGGTCTATACCTTTTATCTATAGTAAGAGTCCATTTGATAGTTTGTTAAAACCCTAATGCAAAAAATGCCAAGGTTTCAATCACACGCAAAAATAATTTCAATCGGGAGCCTAGATGCGTAAAATCTGCTGGAAAACACAACGCGAAGGAGTGTAAGGAAAGTAGAAACAACCATAAAATGCATAAACGTAAAGGGCATCATCCTGCAAATTACAGAGAATGTGAAGTGAAAAAAAAACTTCAAAGGCTAAGAAACAAACTTAAATCAGTTCCCTCAAAGCTCTGGGGTTACCAGAGAGAAAGTAAGCAAAAACCAAGTTGAGCCAAAGCCACCAGTTATAGATATAGGGCGGAAAACCTACTCGCAATTTGTACAACAATCATCTAATGCTATTACTGATGAACATCTCGAAAGGATATGCAGAAGCACAGAAGCAATAAATGCTAGACTAACAAAGCAAGAAAAGCAAAATGAGAGAACATTAAAAATTACTACCTGGAACTGGAAGGACTAGCGCAGCATGCTCCAGAGTTAGCGCAGCATGTTCCAGAGTTAGAAATTTACGGAAAATAGATATAACATATGTCCTATATAGGAAAGCCATTTGACAGAAACATCATTTATTAAAATACGTGATTATGAATGCTATCATGCTGTTCACCAAGGAGGAAATGCGAGGAGAGGATGATCATTAACAGTTTTTTTTTATTTAATAAATTTATTTATTTATTTAAACAATATAACAACTGATTCAGAGATCATCTAGTAATTTGTAAACATCTAGTAATTTGAGCTTTTCGAAGCAGGTCGGGTAAACAACTGAAAATTTCATTCTGGAGGTAAACCAACATATTGGCCTGCTGATATAAATAAAATACCAGATCTCATTGATGTAACGAAAGGGGTTACCAAGGACTACATATGTGCCTCGAAAATAGCTGGGGGATATATTCTGACCATTCACCTATTATCATGACACTGCTCATGCAGTATCTGAAATAATTATGATTCCTAAACCAGTCAAACCGGCAAACGACAAAAAGTCATACAGGACGATTTCACTACTTCATATCATTTCAAAATTATTAGAATAATTACTGCTCAAGGGGCTCAAGCCAATCATAGAAGATCGAAATTTTAATCTACCCCACCAATTTGGATTTAGGGAAAACCACTCTACAATAGAACAAGTTCACAGAATAACGAACCTAATAGAAGACTCACTTGAGAAAAAAAAATATGTTCAAGTATCTTCTTAGGTGTAGCAGAAGCTTTCGACAAAGTTTGGCAACAATGACCTGAATTTAAATTGTATCGAGATCTACTTAAACAGTTCTATACGTCCCTTAAGCTAGCAGAACCCATACAGCAGAACATTACAAGACAGCATATGGGCTAATTAAATGCCGCATTAAAAAATGTTGAGCTCCAACCCTACAAACTAAAGTGTGGGTTCTGCTAGCTTTAGAAAAAGATAGCAGCACCCATAACAAAAAATAATTTAAAAGCAATTGGAAAAATAAAAGTTAATTTCAGGCTAATTAAATGACCTATTTAAAATTTTTTATTCTGCTCGATCTAGAAACTGCAAAAGGCTTTATCATTTCAAAGCTAACAGAAACGAAATCGAAAATCGGACCAAAACCGACATTAGAACTCAAAACTAGATCTACTAGATCGATTGTGAAAATCGAATAATTTAAGGCTCATTATAGGCTAATCAAATGCCCCATTAATAAATTTTGGGATCCATCCATTTTTGACCTAACTTCAGGTCATTTAATCTAAAGCTAGCAGAACCCAAATCGAAAATCGGACCAAAACCGAAATTAGAACTCAAAACTAGATATATTGACAATCGAATAATTTTAGGCTCGTTATGGGCTAATCAAATGTGGCATTAAAAAAATTTGGGCTCCATCCGTTTTTGACCTAACTTCAGGTCATTTAATCTAAAGCTAGCAGAACCGAAATCGAAAATCGCACCAAAACCGAAATTAGAACTCAAAACAAGATCTATTGACAAACAAATAATTTTAGGCTCGGTATGGTCTTATCAAATGCTCCATTAAAAAATGTTGGGCTCCATCCGTTTTTGACCTAACTTCAGGTCATTTATTCTAAAGCTAGCAGAACCGAAATCGAAAATCGCACCAAAACCGAAATTAGAACTCAAAACAAGATCTATTGACAAACAAATAATTTTAGGCTCGGTATAGGCTAATCAAATGCCTCATTAAAAAATTTTGGGCTCCATCCGTTTTTGACCTAACTTCAAGTCATTTAATCTAAAGCTAGCAGAACCCAAATCGAAAATCGGACCAAAACCGACATTAGAACTCAAAACAAGATCTATTGACAATCAAATAGTTTTAGACTCGATATGGGCTAATCAAATGCCCCATTAAAAACTTTTAGGCTCCATCCGATTTTGACCAAGCTTCAGATCATTTAGCTAGCAAAACACAAATCGAAAATAGGACCATAATTGTTTTTCTATGTTTTTTTCTATTGCGTATCGTAAATGGAGTAGTCCGCATCGAAAATTTATATGCTAAAGTCGCATAGCTAGTGAAATAAAATTATTAAATATAATTGAAAATTAGTTTTGTTTAATTTAATTTACTATACAGTCAAATGTATTCGAGTTTACATTTTTTGGCCCATCGACCAGATTTTTAAGTATATCGGTAAAATAAATAAGTACTTTTCGGTAAATTCAGGAAGGTACTGTGTTGTTCTTCCGATAAAACCTATCATAGTTCAGTTGGTGGGCTCATCGGTCAGTGCGTTAAAACAATAGCTGTGTTTCTTGACGCTTGATCTGATCCAGTTCAGTTCATGTTTCATGAAACAACACAAAAGCGCTTGCTAGATTTAAAATAGAAATTTGTGAACTAAAACAAAATTTGGATCACGTTTTCCATTTTGAACTGATCATATGATCAATGAGAGTCAAGAAACACGGCAAATATGGACAAGCGGTTAAGTTCCTATCCGGCGCTTCGTGAAAAATATTCAGAGTTTAAGTCTCAATATATCAATCTTCATCATATGGAAGTGGTTGATAAGCCGGAGGGATTAAACTGCTTCTTTGACAAAACCTATTATTTGCCTCATCATGCGGTAATGCGAAAGAGTAGTAGTACGACCAAATGAAGGGTGGTTTTCAACGCGTTCACAAAATTGTCCTCGAATGTTTCCTTAAATGATTGTATAATGGTAGGCCCAACAATTCAGCAAGATCTGTTATCGATTATGATGCGATTCCGAAAACATCAGTTAGCCGTAAGTGGAGACATAACTAAAATGTACCGTCAACTTCTTGTTCATAGCAATCAACAAGACTTGCAACGTATTTGGTGGAGTAATTCATCTGGAGGTACAGGTCCACTTAAATGCTATAAACTGTCTTCGACAACTTAAAGATTTATTTCCTAACGCGTCCAAATTTCTTAAATGAGCTGTTTACGTTGTCGACATGTTAACGGGATCTGACACCGAGTAAAATGCAATCATACTAAAAAATGACATCGTCGATATATTAACTCGTGTAGGCTAATTCGAACAAAGAAATAATAAGAATGTTGAGTCATCTTCGACAAGTATCATGGGGCGACCCAAATCAATTCAAATATTGGGAATGAACTGGAACAACTGGAATCAGATCAATTTACATTTTCATTCGAGAAGTACTTAATAACCGGATCATGTACGAAAAGATCTGTTCTTTCCGAGATCGATTGTCCAAACAGAAAAATGGCCGAAAAATCTTCGAAGTAATCATGTAGTCTCTGCTCAAAGTCATTTAAAGACATTAAATCCGTTTATAGACGAAAATGACATTCCGCACGTTGGTGGCAGACTAAAACATGCTAGTATTTCGTTCGATCATACGCATCAACTCCTGCAACCTGCAAACCACTCATTTACCAAATTACTCGTTAATCATGAACATATGCGACTTTTACATGCAAGTGCCAAATCATTGTTGTACAATTTAAGACAACGAGTTTGGATTATTGGCGGAAAAAGTTTATGTCATAAGACTGTTCTATACGATGCGTTCGTGCTCATCCTCGGACTTTACAACAAATTATGGGCCGACTACCAGAACATCGTGTTAAGCCTTTCAGACTATTTCAAAACGTCGGGATTGACTTCTTTGGTCCATTCATGACCAAATCCAACGCCAGCGCACGAATTCTAATTAAATCGTATGGTTCGTTATTCATTTGTCTCGCATATAAAGCGATTCATATGGAAATCGTGACTGATTTAAGCACTAATGCCTGTATATCGACTCTTCGCGGGCTCTGTACAAATATTTACTCAGACAATGCTACGAGTTTCGTAGGAGCACGATCTGAATTTCGAGATCTTCGAGATTTATTTTTGTCTGAAGTCCACAGACATAAAGTTTTATATTGCATTGATCACGGGATTCATTGGCCCACTATTCCACCCAGGTCTACAGATTTTGGGGTCGTTGGAAGGCCGCTATTAAAAGCGTCATATAGTGTTGAAACTCTCAATAAACTCATCATTGAAATCGATGCTTGTCTTAACCCACAACCCATAGGGCCGATGTCGGACGATCCAAATGACTACGAGTGTTTAACGCTTGGTCAATTTTTAATAGGCTAACCACAAACGTTGATTCAATGAAAATAGATTAGGTAACTACCAGAAAATTCAATACCGATTCCAAATATTGTGGAAAAGTAGGCCTATTGAGTACTTATCTCAGCTGCAGAAGCACATAAAATGGATAGTCCACATCCAACTGTACGGATTGGGGACCTTGTCATTTTAAAGGAGTACGCGTAGTTATAGTCAAGAATTCTAATTCAACATTCAAGCGTGCAATCGCTCGAATATGTCCTCTCCCAATTCAAAATGAATCGGTTTCCGAAGGTTCTATAATTTTTTTTTCCAAGGAAAAAATATTATAATTTTCATACAGGAAAATATTTTATAATTTTTTTTAAATATTAAACAAAAGAATAATATATGATTACATATGAGGCCGCGATGTGCAAAACTTATGTTATATCCATTTTTAATAAAAAGCAAGATGGCAGTTACGTCTAAAACATAATTTACAAATCTATTAAAATTTCGATGGAATAATTCGACAAAACTCACGATATCCTTGATGTAATTGAGGTTGAAAACCGACATTATTTGCAAAACTCTCTATATCCGTCAATCGCTTTTTTCTCTATATCCATCAATCTTTTTTGATATTGAGAAAATCTGGAACAAGATCGGTAAGCGTTAAAAGGCACGTTTATTACAGTTCTGATGTTGAGGCTTATAAATCTATAATGAAAAAAGGAAAACAGTTTTTTAACATTAATTTAGAGTTCCTTTCGATTGGTGTCCATGATACGAAATTATGATACGTCTTTTAGTTCTCGTTACTTAATTAAAACTTTTTAATTTTTCTTTTTTTAATTATGTATTTTTATTGTTCATTTGTTATTTGAATTATGAATATTTTAATTACTTATTATTTTTTGTTAGGTATTTTTTACAATAAAAATAGTTAAACATCGAATGAAATATAATGTTTCTTTTATTTTTCATTCTGCAAAACTCTCCATATCCAAAGGGGTAACTTGAAAAAGTTACTTTGAAGTACTTTGTATATCCAAAGTTATTCTGCAAAACTCGTTTTATCCAAATTATATTACTACTTTCAGATATTAAATAATGTTCAGCAATATTCTGTTTCTTGTATGGCTTATCAAGAATTGAAGCACTTGTTCAAAAAAACTAGGGCCAATAAAAAGATTTATAAGATTTTTGCATTTTTTGAAATTCCAGTTATCTTGTATATAACAAGTTTTGCAAATCACGGCCTCATTTATAAATCAGTGAAACAGAAAAAAACGAATCCATTTCGCCAAGCGACGTAATATTTGTTGACGGGAGTAAATATAACGTATTTGGATCAGATGAACGGAATATGGTGTGGCGCTGGTGAAATGAGAAGCTCAAACCATATATTATGGTACTATACTCCAACTATAAAACATGGTGGTGTACATGTATTATGTGGGGATGTGTATCAGGTAATGGGATTGGAGAATTAGGTTTTAGAAATGGAAACCTGAATAAAGAAATGTATTTAGACATTCGAAAAAATAATTAAAGAAAAGCCCTGTAAATCTAGGAATATTGTCCACTTTTAAATTTTACGAGGACAATAATCCTAAGATCATGGTCCTGGTAAAATTTAAAAGAAGAAAATAGCTATTACATAATTGTCCAAAAGTGATTGAAACCCCTCCCCAATCACCTGACTTGAATCCAATCGAAAATATATATGGGACGCTCTAGACCGGCGAATTCGAAAAACTTCACTTACATCTGATTAGCTGAGAATATGCCTAAACGCTTACATCACGTTTTGAAGCAGAAGGGATATCCCACCAAAAATTATAATTATTGAAAAAGAAAAGTTAACATTTTTGCTATTTTAATACCAAAAAGCCTTTGAAACCTGGAGATTATAGAAAAACCGAATATTAAAGTTACTCGCGCTGTAAATACTTTAACTAAAATGTTGAAAGGAGGTGTTGTATCAACATTTTCAAGTAATACAACCAGTTGTTGGAGTCGATGAGATTGTTATACCAACGGTCATTAGAAACATCAACCATTAGCACTAACACTTGACGTGTATTGGATTTGAATTAACATTTTTTGAACACTGGATTCGGTTAACTACGAAAACTGATTAAACTCCAAAAACTCATTACAAGCCCCTATACGGGTCATATTGAAACAGGGCTTACCGAATTGATACTGATTTAAGTTTATTAATGTATTCCTTAGGTGATTTACGGAAAAATATTTGCTCTTCACATAAAGTCGATCTGACCTGAAATTTTTTTGGTTTTAATAGTTTATCGTTTCTTATAATCGAGTTTCGGTCGACAAACAGTTTCAATCACATAATACACGACTATAATTGATTAAATTAACTTTAACTGAAATGTTGCACTTTAATAGTCATACTAAACCGTATTAGTTAGGCACTGGCCTGAACATATGAAACGAATAAGGTAATTCGCATAAACAGAAACGACAGTTTACCAAATGATGTTCACATTTATCAAAATCTTTATAATTATACAAATTAAAAGTAGCTTGTCAGTAAAAAGCTATCGTGATGAATTTAAAAAAGTATGTGGGCGCAAAGACGATTTGAAGCGAATTATTGGAGGAACGGATGCATTAAAAGGAGAATTTCCATTTTTCGCACGTATTGGCTCAATCACACCGAACAATCAAGTATATTATTTTTGTGGTGGATCTTTAATAACAAACCGTCACGTACTTTCTGCAGATCACTGTTATGATTTTCCTGCCAAGGACCAGAAAATTGACAAATTGTAAAACGGTTTTACAACTCTAATCCGATCTCTAATCTTGTATCCTTTAATTTTATCGTTTAGGGTCGTACGTCTCGGACTCCAGGATGGTAAAAATGAAACTACTGATCCAAATCTCTATAGCGTGGACAAATTAATTCCATATTATTTGAATGCAACTGCATTTCATGACGACATTGCACTTTTGGTATTGGAAAAGAAAGTTAAATTTACTAGTGAGTGTGAAATAAAAGAATTTGGTGGGAGATTTTACTAGAACAAAAAAATAATTTTAGGTTCTATATACCCCATATGTTTACCGGATCATATCTCTCCAAACTCATTAATTGGCAAAAGTGTGACAGTTATTGGTTTTGGATATACTGACAGCGTTAAGGAATTGGGATCAGACACTCTAAAAAAAGCGACGGTTAGTTTAAAAGAGATTGCGTGGCACCACTTAAATATTCAAAATGTAATTTTAGGTAACAATAAAAAATTTGGCGGATTGCGATGAAGTGTTTGAAGGACCGTGGCGTGATGGAAAAATGTGTGCTGGAGCCAAGGATCAAGATTCATGTGGGGGAGATAGTGGAGGTCCCCTTTTTAAATTGTTACAAATCAATGGTGCGTTGCGATTTACACAAATCGGGATCGTATCATATGGATCGGGCGAATGCGAAGATGAAAATCCAGCTGTGTACACGGATATACATTTTTTTCTAAAGTGGATTGATTCATACTTGAGAATCTGAAAGGCATACCAATAAAATTTATGTTCAGTCAATTAATGATTACAAAACACATTAATTTGAAAATTCTTATTCATTTCTTAGACGTATTTAGATTAGAACCGAGATTTTGCAAATTGCAACCGGTTTTAAACTGACACGTCGTAGGGTGAAAATAAAACGAACTGAAAAAAGTAAATTTATTTGTGTTTGTTGTTGAGAAAAATGCATACAAAGCAAAAAGAAGCTGGGAGATTTATCATTGGGTTAAAAGATATTTTTGTGTTTTAAAACGATCAAATTATTGAAACAAAAATTAGTCGAAGGGAGGTAAGAGGCGTTGGCCTGGAAGGTATATATATATATATATATATATATATATATATATATATATATATATATATATATATATATATATATATATATATATATATATATATATATATATATATATATATATATATATATATATATATATATATATATATATATATATATATATATATATATATATATATATATATATATATATATATATATATATATATATATATATATATATATATATATATATATATATATATATATATATATATATATATATATATATATATATATATATATATATATATATATATATATATATATATATATATATATATATATATATATATATATATATATATATATATATATATATATATATATATATATATATATATATATATATATATATATATATATATATATATATATATATATATATATATATATATATATATATATATATATATATATATATATATATATATATATATATATATATATATATATATATATATATATATATATATATATATATATATATATATATATATATATATATATATATATATATATATATATATATATATATATATATATATATATATATATATATATATATATATATATATATATATATATATATATATATATATATATATATATATATATATATATATATATATATATATATATATATATATATATATATATATATATATATATATATATATATATATATATATATATATATATATATATATCGGTCCAAATATTAACTTAACCTGCCACGTGGACCCACTGCAAATCTCACTAGTAAGGTTACTGCATAACCAATCGTTAAAGCAGTGAGAGTACAACAAAACGGAATTTTTACCCCAGATGGTACACCAACTGCATATAGTTGGATAGTACATCCTCAAACAAGGCGCATGCTCAATGTATTGCAAAATGGAAACTAAACGTCAAAACAAAAAAAAATGTTGTTCAATTGCGTAGCCTTTAAATGTTGTCCTTTAATTAATCACTAGATGTGGGATAGCTGTGGGGTAATTGGCTGCAAGGTTATATTATTACGCTATTGGCCATAGACGGCAACCTTGTACCTACCATATAAAATCGATCAAATAGCAACCCCACACTGATTCAGTGCAGTCATGGAACGACTACAAAATTATAATTTAAAACATAAATGCCCCGTTTAAGCGCTGTTGGCAAGTTCACCGCTTTGACGTTGCCCAGCAGGAAGTTCATTGATGACACTCTAGTCAAGCATGACACGTGTATAGATATTTATCAACAAATGGGACTAATTTTTGTTTGTGACTCGTCTGAGATGAATCGTTTACGACATGTCTGAGATGAGTCGCATGTGAGAAGTCGCACAGACGAATCAAATGAGACATGTCTCAGATGAATAGTTTCAGATATATCTGAAATGAATCATAATATATGATATGTCTGAAGTAATTTAATGTATGTTATGTACATAATATGTGTATATATAATGAAACATTTTATTTAAATGAAGACTAATATTTCAAATTTTATTTAAATACATAAATTATAATTATAAATTAACTTATTTAAAAAATAGTAGTCATCTTTTCGTGTATATGCTGGTATATCAAATGGGTGAGCTTCGCATTTTTACCAAACCTAAAAAAAAATGAAAAAAATTTTGTTACAATTTAAAAATTTTTTAATCAAATCAATTGCAAAATATTTACTTACCAATTTCATAAACAAACTGTTAACACCTTATGCAGAAAATAATATACGTTGGCACAAAAAAAGAACATGAAATGACATGTAAATTATTTCAATCCTCTCGATTGTTTACCTACGCCATATTAAAAGTACTTGATACAATAAGAAAGACCGAAGACTTGTCATATATGTTTCGAGTAAGAAAGTGGAAATTTTGTTCATGTAAGAAGACATGTCTTACAATTGTCGTCGAACGTGGACTGCAATTGGACTAATCATATAAGAAACTAATATGACTTGTCATCACTAAATCATTTAGTCAACATACCATCAAAATCGATCAGATAGTATTTTTTGTCTTTTTCTTATGCACTTAGAAAAAAAAAGTAGGAAAGAGTAAGGCATGTCTTTCGTAAAAAACTGTTCACATGCATGTTGACAAATTTCCAACTGCAACCCATGGGTTGCTAATTATTTATTTTTTTATAGAATACTAGCTGATACCCGGCGTGAGCTGCATTGCAGTTGAATTAAATGAATTTTTTATGGTAAGTAGGAGTATTTTTTTTATTGAACTCTCAGAGGAAAATTTGGGTCAAAAGAAACAAAAATCTGAGTCTATTTTGCCTTAGTTGAATAAAATTTAATCAATTCGACAATTTTCTGCGTGTTATAAAGTTACAAAAATCTGGTGGAATGGTAATGCAATTTGTGGTGTCATCGATTGGCATTTTCTCGTTTTCAAGATCTAAAAGTTGCTCATGGCGAATCGAGCAACGGATTCGTCTTATTGCCGTTGGACTTGCCGTTGAACAGATGAGACATGCGTTTAGTTCATCGGCTGGTGTGGAACGTGGCATAACTGGTAGAATCTGATAAAAAGCACCACCCACCAAAATGACTGCACTTTCGAATGGCTCTTGAAGCGTCCGATTGATTGCTTCCAAATTCCATACTATTATTTTACATGTTTGCAAAATTATTTCCATTCGTGAATTCTTTTTTTATGTTGCATGCGGTTGTTGCATGGCCTAGTTCAATGGCAATTTGAATGCATCGAGTGCGATGTTCTACCTCCATCCAAAAGAATTGAAGCAATGTCAGAAAATTCGACGGCCAATGCAATGCTACTTTGTGAATCAATGATAGCAGAAATGTTTTGCCTGTGGTACATCAAAGGAGACAAATCGCCAATTTGTTGTGAAATTGCATTTATTACGCGGTTAAATGCATTGTGGTGTGGTATCGTAATTTTGTGGCAGATTTATTTCCCACCTCTGAAGATCCTAGCGAATTCATCATTTTGGTTTACTGTGCAGAATGCTGTCAATGTTGTGGCAGGTGGTGTATCTGCTTTGGTGTGAAACACACACGCTGTTCATTGTCCAGATGAACAGCCAAATGAACAGCTGTTGGATGACTTTCATGTATTGGAAAAGCTAAAACTCGCCAAATTGCTTCATTAATACTTATTTAGCGACTCATTTGGTATTTCGTATGATTTCATCGTTTCTGTTGGTCATCGTTTTTGTTGGTCTTCTGATTGTGCCTGCCATCGTCAGTTGAGCAACGTCGATAGAGTGGATATAACTATCGTTGCCAGTGATGGTTTCTTTAAATATTTTTTTGGGGTGGATCATATTTTTGATGGCTACTTCAAATAAGACTGAATCGAGTTGTTCATCGTGTATTTCAGCTACAATCACTTGATCTATTTGAGTTGGTGTTATTTTGTGCACTAACCAAATCAAAATGTATGCATGTGATAAACCACGTTTTTGCCATTCTACCGCGAACTAGTCTCTCCAAATACGCGATATTTTATTTTTAAATGGATAAGCCTTATTCCGCAAAACATCCAGTTTAACTTTTTGTTTCACATATTGAATATGTGAAATTTTGGCTACCTTGTAACGAAACCTTTCAAGATCGTATAGAATTTTCACCACAGGTGAACTCTCAGAACGTCGTTTCGTTTTCAGAATTGTTTTATATACTCATTCATTGCCCTTGCGCGGTCATTTTGAGCGCGGCTTTAGCTCAGGAGTTTAGGGGTGGGTGTTGCAAGGGTTGAACGAGTCTTGCTAGACCGCTGGATTCAAAGGCAAAAAAAATAAAAGAAAACATAACGGAAGAAAACTATTAATGCGGGGGAAAAATTCTGACCGAAGTAAAATTTGACCATTATCTCAGAAGGTAATTGACGGTATATAAAGGAACGGGGAATTATGGCGGAAAGGAATCTCTCTCTCTCTCTGGCTTTCACATCCCATGAAGGGATTTCGCCGCCCGCACAATGGCCCTCCATCCATCCCGATCCATTGCTCTCGTCCTCCAGTTTCGACATCCTAATGCTTGCAGATCTTGTTCAATGTCGTCACGCCAGCGTAGTCGGGGTCTTCCTCTACGACGTACTCCGGCTGGTTGTTGGTGAAACACTTTATTTATCATCCGTTGTTGTGGGGACCTTGTAACGTGGCCGAGCCATCTCACTCGATTGGATTTAATGAATCCGATGATATCGCTGCCTCCGAGGAGTTGCTTTATTTCGTGATTCATACGAATCCGATATTCGTTGTTCGCAACTTTAATTGGACCAAAAATTGAACGGATGACCTTCCTTTCGAATGTAGATAACAATCTACAATCGTTAGAGGTCATGGTCCAGCTCTCGCTTCCGAAAGTCAGCACAGGTCTTATTAGTGCTTTATAAAGTGCGAGCTTGCACGACTGCGATAGATGTTTCGAACGCAATAATCTTGATTGGGCATAGAAAACTCGTTGTCCGGCAGCGATTCGGGCTTTTATTTCTGCCTGCATTTCATTCAGTGATGTTATAACTGACCCGAGGTATTTAAAGTTTTCGACACCATCAAAATTGTGGTCGCCAATTCCGAGATTTGCACTAGAGATGTTCCTGGGTGTTGTTAGATATTTGGTTTTACTGCTGTTCACCTCCAAACCAAGTCTTCTTGCGCAGCGATCGAGCGGTATGAAACTGTCTTTGATATCGCTAGGTCTTCGGCCAAGAAGCACGATATCATCTGCATATCCAAGAATTTGGCCGGATTTATTAAATATACAGCGCGAAGTTTCGATGTTGCTTTTTCTCACTACGTACTCAAGCGCCAAATTGAACAGCAAAGGCGCGAGTGCATCACCTTGTCGAACGCCAGATGTTATTTCAAAGGAGTCTGACACAGTTCCTTCAATTACGATTCTACATACAGACCCAGACGTAGTTAATTTACACAGCGAAACGAGTTTCTCTGGGATTCCTAGGCATATGAGCGCTGCCCATAGGTTGTCGCGGTTTATACTGTCATATGCCTGCCGGAAGTCTATATATAGTTGATGTATGGTTATGTTGTACTCCCAACATTTTTCCAAGATCATCCTCATGGTAAAACACTGGTCCGTGGTTGATCGGTTGGGTCGAAAACCACATTGATAGTCGCCAATGATGTTTTCGGCGAAAGGGATGAGTCTGGCAAGTACAACATTAGCCAACACTTTGTAAGCAGCGTTCAATAAAGCTATGCCACGATAGTTTTCACATTTGAGACGGTCGCCTTTTTTATGCAGCGGACATATGAGCGCGGTCTTCCAATTCTCCGGCAGCTCTTCTTGGTCCCAAATACAGACGACGAGGTCGTATAGACTTGTTGCAAGAGTAGCGCCTCCGAGTTTAATCAATTCTGCGGGGATTCCATCGAGACCGGGTGCCTTTCCGTTTTTCAATCGACTAATAGCTGCGTCTACTTCCTCCACTGTGGGATATTCGACAAAGACCTCGTCACCTGGAGGAGCTATTGCTCTAATGGGGGTCACGTCGTCATTCCGATTTAGCAGATTTTGAAAGTAGCTTTGCCATACTGAAAGAACATCAGCCACGTTTGTTCTCAACTCTCCATTCCCGTCTTTGATGGCTGTACTTCTTGGGTGGAAGTCTTTAGTGAGATTCCTGGCGTTGGCAAAACAGTCCCTTGAGTTTCCTAGTTCCGCTTGGAAGCTGATGTTTTCGATGCATAATCTCATATGTTCGCGCTTTTTTTGTCGAAGGTATTTAGTCGTGGCTTTCCTAGCGCGGAGATATTCTGCTAGAGTGCTTCTAGTGTTGCGAGCCAACCATTTTTCACGAAGCGTTCGTTTATTTTCGACGACCCTACGGCATTGGTCACCGAACCAATCATTGCGGGCTCTCGGAGGTCTTCTTCCGATGGTATTTTGCGCCGCGGTGGTTATGGCTGACTGTATAGCGTGCCTCTGCTCCTCGATGTTAGAGGGAGCTTCTTCGTTGTTGCTGGGCCGCTCTAAATAGTTAGTGACAGCTGATTGGTAACTCTGCAATGACGCTTGGTCTTTTAGAGCATTGATATTCCATCGAACGGTCTTTTGTGCTTGTCTGTTGAACGTAGATGACAGTTTGCACTTATATTTAAATATGACAAGCATATGATCGCTGTCCATGTCTGCACCCCTGTAAGATCTAACGTCAGATATGCTGGTGGAGTGCCTCTTAGACACCATGACGTGATCGATTTGATTTTCCGTTCTCCCATCATTCGAACTCCACGTTACTTTGTGGATTCTCTTATGTGGGAAAAACGTACTTGATACAACTGAGTTGTACGTTATTGCCAGGTCGGTGACTCGTTGGCCGTTGTTATTACTAGTTAGGTGCAGGCTGTTAGGACCGATGTGCGATGTATTTTCTGCACTCCTACCGATTTTTGCATTAAAGTCGCCCACGATGATTTTAATGTCGTGGTGCGGTATGTTATTGATGACTTCCTCCAGTTCGACAAAGAAAAGATCTTTGATGTCATCTGATTTATCTTCGGTGGGTGCATGCACATTAACGATCGTGATGTTAAATTTCTTAGTGCGAAGTCTGATCGTGCATATCCGCATGTTGATAGGGCGGAAATTGATGATATGATGCTTCACGCGCCGATGGATGAGGAAGCCAACTCCAAATTCTCCTCCGTTCTGATGGCCGCTGTAATGAAGAGTGTAACCATTTGTGGTGTCATGGATCCCACTCCCAGACCACCTAAGCTCTTGTAGTGCAAGTACGTCTAATGTGTAACTCTTTGCTTGGTTCGATAGGTTCTGGAGATCTCCAGGTCTTAAGAGGCTAAGCACGTTCCATGTTCCCATTTTTAAAGCGTTGTCCGTGTACAATTTCCGAGGTCGAGTTTGTAATGAATCCGATGAGGAATGAATCCGATATGGTTATCCGGAAAGGAATCATAAAACCAAAATATTAATTAGGTGTAGCTGATAATTTACATACGAAAATTGAATTAAATGAACATTGCACCTGCCATTGCACTACCTACCTGGGTCTCACCGATACTTATTTAATATCTCATATTATTTAACGAAAAAAAATTATTTAGATTCATTTCCGAGCTGGAAAATTAACATAATGTAATATTTTATTCAATCGTTAATCGATATCAAATGAATTTAAAAAAAAAAATATAATTTCAATCTATAAATGTACACAATTCCAAAAATAAAAATTCCCCTATAAATCTAACTACCTAGCTAAACTTAATCTAGTCCTACTCTAACCTTAAATATAATTTTAATTAAATAATCAAAAAAAATTAACATGATCTTTTAATTATGAGAATTATTAAAAATAACACAAAGAGAATGAAAATAATTTTATAATAATAATAATAAGAATGAAAAAAAAACGTTACTTGCTCGGTGACGTAGAAAATGTCGATCGCTTGATGTATGTTGAATGATGAACGCAAGAATCTGTTTCAACGTTGATCTTGAACAATATTCACGAATATTCGACGGTTGATTAATCTTGACGAAGGTGTGTTCAATCGATATAATTAGACTTAATCAATATCGAAGATGAATTTCTACTTGGTCACTTTTTATTATAGGTTTATTAATTATAATTGGATATTATTAATTTATAATTAGTTTAATTAGTTTAGTTTAGTTTATTATCTTGGTTTATTATCATAGTTTTATAACAGTGTTCATTGGTTAAAAATAGTATAACTTAAATATGGATTAAACGGATATAACTTTACGTTTAAAATTTGTCAGGTAAACGTTTCGGGTTTTGAAGTAAAAGAAAATCACTGTATTCGTTGATAGAGGTTTACTCTTAATGTTCATTTCTTAATGTTCAGTAATTTTTCACTTCACTTGAATTTAGATTATTTCGAATCTATGCACTTTTGCTTCAATTTGCGCTAATTTATCAACTAAAAGCTTATTAGCAGCCAAACATTACAATTGTTAACACTTATTAATGTAAGAAATTGTTTTTCCATTTATTCTTAACACAATTTTTGTTATTTAACTTGTTTCAACAGTCTTTGAGTAACGTAAAAAAAAACGGATCACCTTAACGGTCACTTAATTTCGACCTTAGAACCACGTTTTGTTAAGCTGGTTTTCTCGTTTTTTTTAAATTGATTTTATTTATCAATTTCCAGCAATACACTTAGCGTATTAATACTTAAATTTTAAACTAAATATTAAGCACCTATAAAAGTTCAATTATAAATTAAATTTAAGAGTCTTATAAATGGATTTGTGTATTTACAAAAAAAAAATCCGTAACTTTTACGTAAACCAAATACACTACATGATTTAATTAACTGGTCCGGACATCGATAAAAATGATCGAATAAATATAGTCCAACTATTAGATTATTACACCGATAACGCATATGATCGTTTAACTAATTATCATACACACAATTTTTCATTGTGCAAACACAAAACTTTCAAGATAAATTATCACAACTGATTAATATCGATCTTAATTTTACACGGTCCAAACGATTTTAGATTTACCAACTGACTAACCATATCTCACCAAAAAAAAAATCAAATATTTTTCAGAAACACCTACCGATGTACGAAAATATCATTGTAGTAGTACCTTTCGATAATCGATTAACGATTACTAATGACTGGAGTGGTATTCTATTACTATTGTAACGCAGTGGTGGACCGCTTCGTTACAACCTCTGCACGAACTTTTTTGTCCAGCCAATCGAACTCAACAGAGTGCAAGATTTGGCCACCCTCGCCGTAATTTATCGTCGTTTGTTGGTAAGAATTTTTTATAATAATAATCAAATATGGTTTAATAGTAGTTGTAAAAAATTAAATTTGCTTCCTAACTATACTAATATTAAATGCAATAGTAAATCTTTGGAGGGAAAAAGAGCTATCAATCTAGCCCGTTGTAGTTGGAGGAATAAAGAGCTGCGTAAAGGGTATGCTACCAGGAAAAACTTATATCTCCATCTTAAAGTTGTTCACACTGAGTTAGCGATTCGTTTGCACTCTGTTGAGTTCGTGCAGAGGTAGCCGAAATTTTACATATTCAATATGTGAAACAAAAAGCTAAACTGGATGTTTTGCGGAATAAGGCTTATCCATTTAACCGTAGAGGTAATAGTGGTTCGTCTGGTTTCGAATTTCATCCATGTTTTAAGAACTTGTCAACTCAATCGCTTTCTGTGATACAGAGATTCAAATGTTGAGCAACGGTGTGAATTTTGCTTCTACGCCAAACAAAATCAGCCTTCGATCATTCGAGAATCTCGCTGTAAATGCTGAAACTGCCTTATTTGGCCAGACAACCCATTTAAAATCAGTGTGTGCGCTACAAATAAAGAAAGGTATATTGATAACTCTTCTACTCCACCATTCTCTTCTTCTGCTGCTTCTAATAATATAACCTTCAAAGTGATTAGTGCGATAAAGAAAAAACTACGTGACCATAACCTGATAGCGTGTATACAGCGGATAAAGGCAATACAATTACCGTGCTCACAAAAGCCGATTACGGTAATGAAATTTCTGATTTTATTACAGTAAGCAAAGCAATAGTGCTTGGCAGGGATCCAACTAAGTCTTTTAAGACTTCGGTTAGTAAGTGTATCAACCAATGCCCAAAGTTGTTTGATGTAACTGGTTGGAAATACTCTATCATGAATCCATCCGCTCCGATCCTTTATGGTTTACCAAAAATCCATAAGGAGGGCATTCCGACTAGACCAATAGTCGCGTATTGCAATGCTCCTGCCTACAAGCTATGTAAGGGTTTCATAAATTTTTTCAATTGTCATACTAATTTTTTTCGGCTTACTCGGTTAAAAACCGAACGGTTCGGTAGAATTGATTAACAAAGTTCAAGACGTCGACATTCCACTACATTCAAAACTAGTTTCGTTTGACGTTGCCAGTCTTTTCACTTCTATTCCAATTAACACTTTGTCAAAAATAGTTTGTAATTACTTAGATAGGGATGTTGTAGATGAGTGCTTACGTCGTGAACTGAAGTTTCTGTTTGAGACTTGTATTAAACAAAATTATTTCTGTTTTGATAATACCTATTTCAAATGCTCTAATGGTCTACTCATGGGCTCCTCTCTGTCACCTTTGTTGGCTAAAATTTTCATGAATTTCTTCGAACAAATGATCATATCAAATAACAATCCTTATTTTCGTCATATAATCTTTTGGTATAGATATGTTGATGACATACACTGAGAGAAATCGTAATCTAATATTATGAATAGTGTATTCTTAAATGCACAAATTTAAAATTTTTAAAATTTTAAGAACATATGGTAAGGATTTATGAACTAAATGCATGAATATAACCCAAACAGTAAATTTTCTTCACAAATAAGGCTTTATAAATTGAAAATAATATTCTTAATTTGAAATACTCGTAAAATGCTCAAATTCAACCGATTTGTTCTAGGTTCGGAATTACTTCTCTTGAATTAAGAATTGTATGCACCAAATAATATTTTCACGTGTTTTATGAAATTGTGCCTAATTTATGATCAAGTCAAGCAGAAATTTTGTGTTCGAAATTGAGAAAATGGAATTCTTGAAACATTATTTTTAATTTAAGATTAATTTTTAATGCTTTTAATCTCAAATCCGAGCAAATATACTTAAAAGATCGCGGTATGATGATTTAAAGTTTTATAAATATATATAAACATTTATTTGTGTACGTGATACATGATTTGAGTTTAATAATTATGATTTAAGAATTACACACACACTTATCACGTTTTATAACTAGGTAGAGATAACTCCTAAAAATAAATAATACAATCAAATTATAGCAGAATGTATCATAAAAATGATTTTTTTGGATTAATCAGCTATTTAAAATTTTGCTAGATTCTGTGGTTTTTCTTCGTGCTCACTAATACATACAACAAAATGAAATAAAAATGTTTCTAGGGCTGACAGAACAAATAACATACGGTTGTATTTTAGTTTGAATTGAAGTAATACCAACGATTCTTCAATTTTGGATGGGCATGGTTCAAAAGCTTTATTGGTTTTATTGGATTTCTCTAAGGCGTTTGATAGTGTTAATCATATACTTCTACTTCAAAAGATTTATTTATATTATAAATTTTCTAGCTCTGCAATTAATATGTTGTACTCTTATTTGCATGGTAGGGAGCAGTTTGTAAAGTATGGTGTTAATTGCTCTGGCATGGGTAGAGTAACTCTAGGTGTACCACAAGGATCAATTCCAGCCACTAACTCACATAATTGTTTATTTTTGTCATATGATGTGAATACGTACAATGTTTCTGGAAGGACATAACCTACGCGATACATCTAGAACTCTGGCTAACGTTAATCGGTTACGAAAATACAGGGATCCGTCCCAGGTGGCCATATTTCAAAAATCATTTAAGAATCCCATTCCCATCCAACATACCCAATCCCATCATAATCGCTTAAAATAATACGGAGTCAATACAAACGGCGAAATGTTTCGGATGTACATGATAGGTACAGCTGCAGCATCAAACTGTATCCCCCGATTTTATTATCAGTTTTCTGAATTGCCTCCCTATGAAAGCAAATTTAAATTCGTATTCACCTCAAAAAATGGATTCCCCGATTTAAGTAAAATTATTGCATTGACAAAAATAAACAGCTATGTGAGTTAGCGGCTCTGAAATTTTAATTATACATACATACATTGAATCAAACCCAATCCTCTTTCTATCTCGAAATTTTTTCTATCTCAAATTATTTTTTTGGGTCCCTTGGAGTTTTGAGAGCGACAGAGTTGACTGTAAAGGCGGCCGCACAAAATTTGTCTCGAGCTCGACAAAGTTGAAAATGTGTGATCTCAAAACAGCGGTACAACGCATTACAACAACAATTTGCATTATATTCACACATTTCCAACTTTGTCTAGCTCGAGACAAATTTCGTGCGGCCGCCTTAAACATATTACATAAAATTACATTTCATAGTATAACCGAGGACGAAATATATTCAGAACTTTTAGTAACATGAATTTTTATTTATGTCTTACAACCTTTGTTTATGTACAATGTACATAATTGTCTTGGGATGTTTTCTAAATCTTGTTGGACCGTTGAAACAGTTTAGTAGGGATATATGTACATATAAGATTTATATAAAATGTACAATTATAATTGTTAGAATTCTGTTTAAATTATACATTAAATATAATTTTTATTTTTTCATTATAAATAAAATTATATTTTCATATACTATTGTTTAATATAGTTACAATAAAATAAAGAATTTTATTCATAATCCATGTCTAATAAGCTTAACAACACAACCAATGGTAAATTTTACCATTTGTATTGATTCTCAATTTCTGGATTATATTTTCAATCCTAGTATAGATCGTCACAAATTAGATGTATAAATTAAATGTATAATGGTTTATTTTAGATTATAAATCTCAATATCAGAATAAATTCAAGGTTTGTTTATATTTTTATTTCTACTTCTCCATTTAAGATTACAATGCTTGATTTCATGTTTTATAATATCATGATTTCAAGAATACTGTTCTAGGTAGTCGTACAATATTACTTAAAAAGGAAGATATCCCAAATTGTATTTTATTTCAATCTTTTTCCTCAGTCCATGTTTAAACTTTATAGGTTAACGTTGTGTGTTATAAAATATAATATATTTAATATATAAAATATAATCTATTATATAAAAGTTAAAAGTTAAACTTGTTCGTTGTGTGTTATAAAATATTGTATATATAAAAGTGAAATTAGCATAAAGGTGTATATATATATATATATATATATATATATATATATATATATATATATATATATATATATATATATATATATATATATATATATATATATATATATATATATATATATATATGTGTATATAAAAGTGAAATTGTAAAAAATTATATATATATATATATATATATATATATATATATATATATATATATATATATATATATATATATATATATATATATATATATATATATGTATATAGCCATTTGTTATTTACCCCTAAGTTGTTCAATCTTTGCAAATGTAATTTACACAGTTACTGAATCAAGGATTGGCCAGCACCCAGAGATTTCCAAATGACATGGCATATATGTTTAGTTAGCTTAAGATATTCTTAACAAACAAAAAATATCCTCATTTTAATACGATGAAGTAGACCCATTTGTTATGGACCCCGCAGTTGTTCAATCTTTGCAAATGGAATTTACACATTCACTGTATCGAGGATTGGCCAGTACCCAGAGATGACCGACCGACATGTTATATATCTCTAGTTAGCTTAAGATATCCTAAACAAATTAGAATGATCCCTATTTTAATACGATGAGGTAGACCCATTTGTTATTGACCCCGAACATATTCAACCTTTGCAAATGGAATTTACACAATACCTTGTGAATTCAGTAGTCCAGGAGTTTATGTCAAAAGACGTATGCATGGAACCTGCTGATTTTCGAGAAATAACAAAAAACATTATGGAAACGTTTCCATTGGAAGAAGCTGTAAGTTATTATACTTAACATTTTATATTTCTGTATAGCTAAAATTCAAGTGAGTCGATGTTCTGTTTTTTTTCAGAGACTTATTCCTCTCGCTTGAAGCTATAAAACTTCGTTATTACTAAGAATAAGTGTTTGATTTTTTATATTTCACTAAGAATTACTACTACGTTCCGCCAAGCGAGAGCCAAAAAACGCAAGTGGGAGTTTATTCACAAAATACAAAAATTGCTCGAGCCACTTGCGAAATAAGGGAATCTTTACCAGTCGTAAACGCCGCAAGAGCACAAAAACTTCAGGTAAAATGCTACTTTCTTAAGAACGACTAATATATTTTTTAAATCAATATCCATTGTCTTTTCAGACAAAACAACTAGCGCGGTGGATATCACTTTTCCGGTTAACTACGAATCTGATAAAAGATGGCTTACTTGTTTTCGCGAACCTTGGGATGCTGTCAAACTTAAATGGCAATCAACTTTTGCAGGCAGAAGAATTGAACTAAATAGTTTAGCTTCTTCCACAAATAAAATAACAACATTCTTGAACGAGTGGAGCATTTTTAAACCGCCTAATGGATGCAGATTAGTAAGTTCTAAATGTATCTAGTATCACCAAAATGGCACTAACAAAATATTATTTTTCTATTTCAGGTTGATATTGATTTTGAATCTGCATATCCAGAAAAAAGTACGTTACTACTAATTAAATGGGAACCATTTATAATTAACAATATTGCGGGGGAGGGGGGACCATTTGTAATTAACAATATTATTGTAATTAACAATATTGTGAAAAAATCAGCATGGAAAACCCTATGCGAAATATCCTTTGTTGTAATATAATTGATTTTGTTACATTCTTAAGTATTTAATTTATTATTAATGTATAAATAAACTTGAATAAAACGTGTGTAGGAATAATTTCAAAATTAATATTAAAACTTTATGTAAAAATTCAATACATACCTTTTAATGGAGATATACTATTGAATTGTTTAAAAATATTGATAAATAAACAGAATTGACTGGAAATACATATTTTATATAAAAATCGTAAATAATATTTTAAACCATATTTTTCATTAAATAATAAATAAAAATTTATTTTATAAAATTAATAACGAATTTTATTTACTTAATTTGAAAATTGAATACTCAGAAAATATTAGTTTATTCTCAAAACAAGCTTTACATCTATACGGAAAACGTATCCAATAGTCATAAAATAAGAACTAATTCAATGACTTATAAACTGATATTGTGAATTTTAGTCTCATTTTAATAATTTTCCTTCTAAAATTGAACTTTATCCGCTCAAAGTTTATGTACTTAAATGTTTAAATGTGAATTAAAATCTCAAAAATCGGAATTGTAATCTCAAATTAATATAGTAATTCTTATATTGCTGCTTGATTAAGCTTAATTCCAACGCTATTAGTTTTATTATAATCATAATATTCTCGTTTCTAGCTCAAGTGCATTCCTATCGGCACAAATTGAAGAACTATTGGCTTAGAATGCAGTTTGATCCTCTCGAATCACTAAATATATTCTTATATTGCAACTTGACAGGCTTGATTCAGGCAAAATAGGTTATAGTTATGATCACTATATTCTCAATCCCAACAAAAACGTACAAATGGTTAACAAATAATAATTATATAATTCTTAATTTTAGAAGATTTTATTCTTAAAATATGCATTATAATCATAAATTTAGATTAACTAAAAAAAATATTAACATTTTTTAACTTATATATTTACATTATTAAGAATAATAAACTTGTATAAAGAATTTTATATAATGCAAACTATGCTTTTTCTTCACAATTTCGGCGTTTTCTGAAATGATAAATCATCAATGAAATTTTCAACCCTAAACTGTATTTGAGAATAACTCCGCTTAGCGCACATTTGATCCGGTTTTATTCACGAATTCATAAATTTAATGCTTAATATCAGCCATCTTTTCTCTCAGTGTACTATGTCTATATGGAATGGAACTAATACACTGTTAGACTCATTCCTTACTTGGTTAAAATCTTAATATCCCACCATTGATTTTACGTTAGAAAAAGAAGAAAATAAATGTATTAACTTTCTAGATATAACAATAACAGGATTAATTCTTCTTTAGATTTCAAAGTTTATCGGAAACCCACGTATACGGACGCTGTTATCCCTAGTTCTTCAAACCATCCCCTTAATATTAAAATGTCAGCTTTCCACTCACTCATAGATAGGCTTATAAATATCCCTTTGACAAATTCAAATTATAACACAGAGCTTAATATAATTCTACAAATTGCAACGAATAACGGATATGCAACTAGGACTATATTAAAGTTATTGAATAAAAAGCTAAAGCGTAAAACTCTAACGGGTATTTATCCACCGGATAGTCCAACGCGGGAAAATTGACGTCGCTTAGAGTATATAGGAAAAACGAGCCAACGGATAAGCAACATCGTATCCAATTATAACAATATTAGTTTTGCTTTTTACAGTAATAACACAATAAAGAAAATGATTTTTAACAATAAACCTAGAGTTGATCGCCTTTCCAAATCTGGCGTTTATAGGATTAATTGCAATGGTTGTAGTTTCTCCTATATTGGCCAGACTGGGCGCAATTTTGGAGTTAGAACTAAAGAACATTTATCTGGTTGCAATCAATCAACTTTCCATAACCATTTAACTTTAGAAAATCATTCAGCAACAATTTAGACATATTACATATTATACAACCTATAGGCAGACGTTTAGATACCTTAGAGTCTTACGAAATTCAAAAATCAATATTTCTTAACCAAAATATCCTTAACAAACAGAGAGAAATTCGTTTCTCACCAATTACAGACCCCGCCCTTTTTTATAATTTGACTAATACGTCGGGTAGTTAAATGTACTTCAATATACCTTGAATTTTGTTACTCAGCCGATGACTAATCGCACATCTGGCGCGATCAATATATTAATTTTTATTGCTTTTTATTGCTTATTTTTTCTCCCTCCTTTTGCTTATTTTTTGCTTCTTTCTTCTATATATAAAATTTTTACTTTTACGAATCAGCAGATACTCCTGATGATGACCTAACAAGTCGAAATCGATCGAGTGATTTTTTAAACTTTTTGAACAAATTAGCATGGCTATCAAAGAGCAACATTTCAATTAAAGTTAATTTAATAAATTATACTCGTGGATCGATCACGTTTTTTCTGAAACATTTCATTTCAGATTCTCTCTTGAGGTTAAAAGTTTAGATCTCACCATAACACTATTATGCAATTTAGAATATTCTGCGGTATCAAACTCGATGGCAAACAAGAATTAAATGTTGCAATTTATCAGAAAGTTTGATGTTTTGTGACTGAACTTCGGTATTCTCTACTGATAATCCAAATTTGACCTATTCGATTTTTATTAATAAACTTACTGATAAATTGATCACAAAACTCCCAAGGCACGATTTCAAAATTAAACCATGGATGACTAATTCATTACTGAATTTGATTAATTATAAAAACAGTTTAGCCAAAAAATTGAGAAAGAATCAAAATAAATGGCGTAAATGCCAAACTAAAATGTTCATTCCACAAGCCAAAGAACGACTTTTTCCCTTGTTTGTGAAAATGAAATATTCACGATCGTGAGTGATCTAAAAAAAAATGCTTCTTACGGTTTTGACGAAGTGTCCCTCATAATTTCTTTGTTTGTTTATAATTTATAATTGACATGCTCTTTCCTCGATGCAATCGAGAGTCACGGCGAGGTATTTGGCTGTATTTGCATTTGGAACCTGCCTTGAATTGAGTTCTACTGGAATCCAGTTAACTTTCTGGTTTGTGAAGTTTACGTGAACCGATTTTGCTACCTTTATTCTAATGCGCCATTTCTTCGTCCTGCTACTCACTGAATCGGTTGCTTGTCGAAGTTTTGTCGCTGCTTCTGATATACACTTTCCAGTTGCCAGAATAGCTGTACCGTCTGCAAATGATGCTATGGTAGCACATTCTGTATATGGCATTTCCCTGGTGTACAAGATATACAGTATAGGACCCAGTATGCTATCTTGTGTTATGCTTGCTGCCATTCTCTCAGTTCAGAGTACTCTCCGGTATATTTTACACGGAAATAAAGATCTGCGATGTACGATTTAAGAAATTGAACCGAAGTCGAATTTCTATCAAATAACAAAAACTATGCGTGTGTGCGAATATACAAATAGTGTACATTTAGGAGGAATACTGGTAACAATATTGTTGCGTGATAAAAATAAATTAATAATTAAAATTAATTGAGTAAACAGTAGCATATAGAATAACATGATTTTTTATGATAGCCTTGGTACTTTAATACAAAAACGCCAAATGGTCGGTTCCTTTGTTCGGTCATATTTTATTTTATTTTATTTTATTTTACATATAACTGGGCAGCAAACAGGATAACCCATTAACATGCTGCCTCTCGAAAATTAAGAAATTAAAATGTACAGTAGAATCGACTTCAAAGAAAGAAAAAAAAAATAATAATAATAATAATAAAGTAAGTAATTAAACAGAAGCGAAAGAATATAAAGTTCTAAGACCAAAAAACCCATCCATAATAATAATGATAATAATAATAATAAAAATAATCATATTAAAAATATACAGCAATAAATAATAATACATGATATTAATGAGTGTAATAATAATACATGAAATAATAATATATAATACATGAATGAAAACAAGCTTCAGTGAATCCACGTCAAACACCGTCACTGCTACTGCACAGGATTACGTTACATTTTTTACGAAATTTTAATAGAGACATGTTAAACAGATCCAAATCACCAAAGAACAGAATATGGTTTGATAGAACTCGATTAATAATTGAGGCCAGACCGAGATTTGTTCTTGAAGTTGTTACTTGAAACAATTGTTGATTTCGTGTTCTATAGGGCGGTACATACAAGTTTATACTTGATAACAGTGGTGTCTCAATCAGACCATTGATCAATTTAAAGAGAAAACTTTCATCAAGTAAGATCAATACAATACAATACAATATTCTCAATACGAGTCGCATACGCCATATAACCATTTGAAGGAACATACTTAAAACATAAAAATTTCGAGAATCGTCGTTGAACACTTTCAATTCTGTTGCAATACTGATCATAGAAGGGGTTCCAGATCTGTGATAAGTATTCCAAATTGGTCCTAATGAAGCTGAAGAAAAGTAATACCAATATCGAAGGGTTCCTAAAGTCTCTGGCACGCCTGAAAATGTATCCCAGTGTCTTATATGATTTGCGACAAATAATATCAACATGTTTATCAAAACGTAATCTTGAGTCAAATGTTATACCTAGATCCTTTACTGTTCTAACCTTAATTAATGGGGCGTTGCCAATAGAGTAAGTATTTTCAATTCTATTTACCTTCTTGGTAAAAGACATAGAAACACATTTGGTCACATTAAGAGGCAACTGATTTTTGACAGACCAATTATAAACAGAATTAAGATCCATTTGCAAAGTAACCACATCATTTCCATTGTTAATTGCTCTAAAAATCTTCAGATCATCTGCATAGAGCAAGTGTTTTGACTGAATGACTTCCGAGATATCATTAACAAAAATTATAAACAATAAAGGTCCCAGAATCGACCCCTGAGGGACTCCTGACATAGGTTCAAAACCATTCGATACAGCTCCATTAAACTTTACGAATTGAGTTCTATTACTAAGATAGGATTGGAACCATTTGACCAAGATTGGTGGAATATTAAAAGAGGCAAGCTTATGCAATAATAGATAATGGGGAACTTTATCAAACGCTTTGGAAAAATCTGTGTATATACAGTCCAGTTGTCCATTTTTATCCAAAGTGTTATACGCCATCTCGGAAAACTCAGCTAAGTTGGTTAGCGTTGAACGTTTGGGAAAGAAACCATGTTGGGTAGATGTGATTTGGTTTTGAATTAAGTTGATAACGACTTTATACATTAGCTTCTCAAATAATTTTGATACCGAGTTTAATATGGATATAGGCCTATAATTTTCAACATTAGCCAAGTCACCACTTTTATGAATAGGAACCAAAAAAGATTCCTTCCATTTTGAGGGAAAGATTGCATTTTTTACAGACATATTGAATAGTAGTGTCAATGGAATAACAAGTGTTTCCCTTAAATTTTTTAAGAATAAGTTGGTTAACTGATCGGGACCAGCACCTTTATTAACATCTAGTAATTCCAAAGCTGTCAGGACTTCGGTGTCAGAGATTAAGGAAAAATTAACATTAGCACAACAGATTGAAGCTGTTCTAGAAATCGTGTTCTGTACATATACTGATTTGAAATGCTGGGCAAAAAGACTACAGATCTCACTTTGAGAGTTAGATGTTTGATCTTTATAGAACATACAACTAGGATATTCTGAATTGTCCTGAAATGATTTCTGATATTTCCAAAAACATTTTGGATTGTTTTTTACATTATTTTCAATACGTTCGACATACAACTTCCAGCAATTCGAAATTTCGCGTTTAACTATTTTCCTATAGTTGGAAAACATTGAATAATCAACGTTATTTTTGTACAACTTAAAGCGCTTTTGTGATTTAGCCTTCGCTTTGATATAAGTAGTATAAGACGCTTAGAATACCAAAAAGGAAACTTCCAATTTTTTTTTGAAACATAACCTGAGTATTTATAAATAAAAGAAAAAATGGTACGATAAAAAATATCAATTGCATTATCAACAGATGAATTATAAAATAGAGATTGCCAATCAATACCAGCCATATCATCTGCTAATTTTATGTAGTCTATTTTACGGAAGTTTATTTGAGAAATAGTATGTAAAGGTTGCCTTTTGGGAACGTATAAATTGATTGAGGCTGTGATTGGCGGATGATGACTATCAATTCGAGTTAGTATGTAGTCGGCCTTTTGAACATTGACGTTATTAACATCAATATTCGAGAGGAATAGGTCAAGAAACCGGTTTTGAGCATTTCGTATGTGATTGAATTGCGATAAAAGAGTCAATTCCATAGTATCAATCAAATATTCAGCTGTACGGCACTCGTAATTCGAAGCAAATATACTGTGAGGATTATCAGTATTCCATTCAATTGATGATAGATTAAAGTCACCCACTATGATAAAATTCGAATTAGCCTTACATGAATTAACGAGATTTGACATATGATCACAGAATAACTTATATTCCAGAAAAGTAATCCCGATGTTGAAGTACACAACACAAATAATTACAGTTGATCCAGTTTTCAATTTAATTTTGATCCAAACATCATCAATAACATAACAGTTATTTAACCCGCTAAGCCTCTCAACATCCCAATTATTATGTACAGCAACAAGAACTCCACCTCCATCTTGTATATTACAATGGGCAAAATTACGATCTTTCCGATAAACTTTAAATCTCGCATCGAAAAGTTCTGATGAATTTATAGACTCGTTTAACCATGTCTCCGTTAAGCATACTATATTAAAACCGCTGGCTTGTACCGCAAGATTAAATGAATGAAGCTTTGTCTTCAGACCTCTTGTATTCTGATAGTATAATTCAATCCCTGTCATCTTAAGAGAAAAAGAAAAAAAAAAGAAAAGAGAAAAAAAAGATAATTAAATTATACAGATAAAAATAAGTAGTTATATAATAGCGAAAGTAATAATAACAGAAATAACAATAATAGTATATAGTAATAATAATATAATAATTTAGATAGATATTAATTCAAATTTAATAAATCACCACGAGATGATACTTTGATTGGCTTATCTGAATCAGATTTCTTACAAAAAATATTGCCATTTGAGACCCAGACGTATTTATAATGGTTGTCAGTATTCTTAATCTGCAGTAATTGTTTCGCTTCATGTAACAAAAGTTTTTTGGTATGTGAAAGATGTTCGACGATGAAGACACGAGAATCAGTTGTAAAACCTATATTGGACGCATCAAAACTTTTCTTTAACTTGAAACACTGAAGAGCATAGACCTTATTGAACTTAGAAATAAATTCTACAGTTATAGGTTTAGCATTTGATCTAGACCTTGTACGATGAACATATTTAAAATCAGCTTCCGAAATATTTGTTGCACCAACATAGTGAAAGTTAATTCCTTTCGCAATAGTGCATTTTCATTTAACAAGGTTTGGTTTACGTCATTTAAGTTTGTTATGTCGGTTTGCATGACTTTGATGTTTTGCTCATTTACATTCACTTTTTTTTCAAGATTGATGAAGACCACAATTCTATCACTAATAGAAGACAGAGAGTTAGCAAATAACAAGCGGTAACTGCAGCAGTTGTTGCACGAACTTCAAAGAACAATTTTGTTCTACAGAAGTCAAAAGTCGCATTTATAAACTTGGTTTCTTATGATGGCCTTAGTATGCACTTTAATACAAAAATGCCAAATGGTCGTTAGCTGGGGTTGGTCCCTGGGGCTGCTTTTTAGAACCAAGATCATCCTTGGCTCACATCGGCAGTGCGATTCTTCGCCCACTTAACCGATTGCATCTGTTCCTCCGTTCATTGCTCTTCCGGGACTGTAGCGAGTCCGTCCAAGACACGGAAGGCCGAACACATAGCCCTGTATCTCCAAACCGAAGGAGCAACAACCCTCTCCTTTTTACCCCTACAGCTAGTTCCTGGCCTGAAAGCTTCGGAACCAGTCTTAGACACACCGACGACTGGAGTCCTATATTTAATATTGTCTATCGTTTTTTATGACCAAACGCCATCTCTCAGGTAACATACGAATGCCGCCGCGAAAGAAACATGCAGGCTTCGACGCGATAAGGTCATCGACGAATTTATGCACATCGTCCAATGTTTTGCAGCGTACTGCATTGACCGCAAAAAATGGTAGTCGGATGGGGCCAAGTCTGTATGATCAGTATGACTTGTCTGCTTCCTTGCCCAGTAAATCGCAATTTCTGATCAATTTCTTTGCTCAGTTTGCTCAGTTGTCTGCTGTACCGTTCTGCAGTCACCGTCTGACCAGTTTCCAGAAGTTCGCAATAAAGCACACCCTTCATGTCCCACCAACCAGATACACAGGAGAACCTCTTTTAAGTGGATGTTCTGTTTTGGTGTCGATGTACTGTGTTTCCCGGGAACTATTCACAATTTTTTACATTTGCAATTCTATTAAAAAAATACTTTTCATCACTCGTCACAATTTTCCACAAGAAATAATTTTTTTGTGGCCGGGCTAGTAGTATAAGGCATGTGTTTATTCGTTGACCTAGGTTGTGTTCGGTCTGCACATGTTGGACCCACTTAGACCGAAACCACCACTTCTAAACCAATTATACCAATAATTACACGTTTCATAAGACACAACGTCGGCACCAAGAACATGTAGCGGTTAGAATATTACAAACCAATATTCTAATCGTGTTACAAACTTAACATCTCGTTAACTCATCGCTAACTCATCATTACTCTGTACGTCTAAACAGAGTAAATGCATCAACAGATGCACAGATACATGCAAGCCGGAAATAACACGACGAGCGTTTCGAAATCAAACGACGAATACGAAACCAAAGCAAAACGAACTAATTTGTTTGACAAAAATAAATCTCTTTACCAATCAGTTCGTCTCACAATATCGCCGCAGCAACAAGTGTACAACACATGCACTTGTCCACACCATGCCGCATATCACACCACACCGCCATTGCGTATGGTGGTAATTTCATTGAGAATTAAATTTAGGATTACTTTTAATGAAAATAATAAATTCAATAATTTTAATAAAATAAATAAAAATTAAATTTAATAAATAATAAATAAATTAATAATAATAATAAAATATAAATATAAAAGCTTAACTTTTATAAACACTACAAATTGATTCCCGTGCTTTAAAAGCAGTTTTTCCTTGTTGGAGTTCGTATAGAATGCAGTGCCGAATGTGTTGTTTATCAGTTGCGTTCGTAAACTCTGCTATTCTGAGAGGTTATGTTACTCACGTAGACTTGTCGTTAGTTATTCCGAAGCCTTGCGTCCGATCCTGTAAAAACTACAAAATACCGTGAAAATATTTCTGTTTTAAATATAATTTTAAGCTCGAAGAAAAAATCTGTAGAAATAAGTTCATACACCTAATAAATTTTTTTTTATTTTTTTTTATTTAAACATAAATTTTCCATAGGTTTTGGGGTCAGATTGTGTTTTGTTTGTGATTATAGTGAATGATTTCCGAACTCGAAATACATATTCTGGCCGACAAAAGGTTTCAATCACATAATACACGAGTATAATTGATTAATTTAAATTTAACTGAAATGTTGCACTTTAATAGCCATGAACAATAGGCCTGAAATTCAAATTTATCAAACTCATTATAATTATACAAATTAAAATTAGCTTGTCAGTAGGAAGCTATCGTGATCAATTTAAAACAGTGTGTGGGCGAAGAAACGGTTTGAAGCGAATTATTGGAGGAACGGATGCATTAAAAGGAGAATTTCCATTTTTCGCACGTATTGGCTCAGTTACACAGAATAAGCAAATATTTTATTTTTGTGGTGGATCTTTAATAACAAACCGTCACGTTCTTACTGCAGATCACTGTTTTGAGTATACTGCTAAGGAACAGGAAATTGACAAATTGTAAAATGGTTTTACAACTCTAATCCGATCTCTAAAATTTATTCTTCAATTTTATTGTTTAGGGTCGTAGGTCTCGGAGCTCACTATAACAGAAATGAAACTACTGATCCAAATGTATACAGTGTTGACAAATTAATTCCATATCATTTGAATGCAACTGCATTTCATGACGACATTGCACTTTTGGTATTGGAAAAGAAAATTAAATTTACTGGTGAGTGTGAAATTAGAGAATTTGGTGGGAGATTTTACTAGAACAAAAAAATTAATTTTAGGTTCTATATACCCCATATGTTTACCGGATCATATCTCTCCAAACTCATTAATTGGCGAAAGTGTGACAGTTATTGGTTTTGGTTTTATTGACAGTGTTAAGAAATTGGACTCAGATATTCTACAAAAAGCGACGGTTAGTTTAAAAGAGATTGCGTGACACAACTTAAATATTCAAAAAGGTAGTTTTAGGTAACAATAAAAAATTTTAAGGATTGCGAAAACGTGGATCAAGGAGAAACGATTGATGGGAAAATGTGTGCGAGAGCTAAGGATCAAGATTCGTGCACGGGAGATAGTGGGGGTCCCCTTTTTAAATTGTTACGCATCAATGGTACGTCGCGATACACACAACTCGGGATCGTATCATTTGGAACGGAATCATGTGAAGATGAAAATCCTAGTGTTTACACGGATATACACTATTTTCTAAAGTGGATTGATTCATACTTGAGAATCTGAAAGGCCACCAATAAAATTTATGTTCAGTAAATTAACAAATGAGTATAAAACACATTAATCTGTAAATTCTTATTGTTTAGATTTGATTTAGAACCTTTGATTTAGATTTTGTAAATTGCAACGGACTTTAAACTCACACTTCGGAGGGCGAGAATAAAACGAACTGAAAAATGTAAATTTCTATGTGTTTGTTGTTGAGAAAATTACAGACGCCATTTTTGACCATTTTTGATTATAACGCCTAAGCATAAAATGCTATGAGATTTATCGACCCAATCTGTTAAAAGATATTTTTGTGTTTTAAAACGGTTAAATTATTTGAACAACTATTAGTCAAAGAGGGGCAGGATGCGTTGGCCTAGAGGGTTTATATACCAGTCCAAATAGTTACTTAACCGGCACGTGGTGCTCCCTGTTAATCAACCAACAAGGCTCTGGCAATCGAGAACCTAGCAAATGATTTTCTCCCCACAGACCCACTATACCAATTTCACTAGTGCGGTTGGTAGTTGCTGCATAACCAGTCGTTAAAGCAATGAGAGTGCATATAGTTGAGTAATCCACCCTCAAACAAGGCAGGCTCAATGGATTCTAAAATGAAAACTAAACATCAAAACAAAAAAATAAAAACAGATTCTTTGCCTGAGGTAAAACAATTAATACGGCTCCCTGAATTAAAAAAGGCTGACTTAAAAATTGTGTTTTTTCGAACTTAAAACTAGCGTTTTTATTTCATTTTTAAATTGACTTAAAATCTGTAATGAAAATGAAACGACTTTATTAATGCATTATTTAAATTATGTGTTTATAAATGACATAAAATGTCTATTTTTAAGTCATTTTGAAAATGAAATAAAATGTGCATTTAAGATCGAAATAAAACGTAAAAATGTATAACAGTATAAGCTCGATTATCCGGCGTCCAATTAACCGGAACACTCAGTTAACCGGAATTTTAATTTTTAGGAATATTTTTGATTCGTTCTCTTTCTTTTCTCTTTCATATGCATTTTTAATTCATTTTGAAATTTGCAATTTGTTTTGCGGGTCGGCGATTGATCGTCGTCGAGGAAAGACGTGTTTTTGTCTCTCCTCGAAATAAATAAATTATTTAATTTAAATTTGTTATAGTTAACTAATAAATAACTAATAATTTTATATTTGTTAAATAAATAAATAAATAATAATAATATAATAATAATTTGTGTAAATTGATAAGTAAAGTGAAAAGTTGTACATATTGTATGTTTATATAAATTTGTGTGTGGTGTGTTTGCATTGGTGTAGAATATGTACGTAACAATTTTCATTACATATTTTAATACCGTTGCTTGAATGCATCACACGCGCTATATGTAAACCTTCAATATGTATGACTGTTTTGATTCCAAAGGATGCATAAGATAAGTGTTGTCCATTTATTCATTGTTTTAATACATATTTTAATTATTATATATACTTTTTCCAAATAAATTTTAAGTATATAAACCTTTTAACTGTATTTTATAACTCATAAAGGTGTAGAGTACTAGTATTCTCATCTAGTGGGTCAATCGAGTATAGTTTGCGCGAGAAAGGGATTTTTAATGCCGTTGTTCTGTTTTTGTTACACTCGCTTAACAATTTTTGTTGTTGTTTTGCTACGATTATTTTTCGTTTTTTTGCCGGTAATTTTGAATTCTACGTTTTGTTTGGTTTTATATACATACATACATACATACATATTTTGCATGGAGATTAGTATTGGAGGTGTATAGCGGGGTATACATTCCAATATCCACTGAAAATGTGGTTTTGCGATGTTTATAGCTTGTTATATGCTTTTAGCTTTGGCTATATCGGCAGTTGGGTATATATGTGTTGGTTACGAAGAAACAATTTACAAGATCAGGGTTGTTTTTGTTTTCATATTATTTTATTTATATTCATTCAAAACCAACAACAATTAAAAGCCCTGAACAAAGTCTGAAACGCAGACACCAATATACAACAAACTACAGAAGATTGTGTTAGTTACACTAATAATCCCTTGTTAATTTTTATCTTTCGCACTACTACTTATTAAACTAGTGCGCACATATGATGTACGCATATATTCTAATACAACTATCTATAGTGTAGTTTTTTCTGTGTTTGTTGCATTAGCATGGCTTTGTATTGTTGTTGGTTTTGATTCATTACATAATTATTATATATTTGTTATATGCATAGGTATTTACTTTTTGTGCTTGTGTGTGTAAATGTTTTTCGATATGTTAAAAGACACAAAAAACAGAAGATCAAATCATAGATTTTAGTTGTTGTTTTCCTTGTTGTTCGCCTTTTCATTGATTTCATTTGTGTGATCAATTTAACAGAGGCGGCGAGGATATGGTGGAGCCGTATTGCAATAAATTTTCTTTGATATTTGTGGTAGAGTGCTTAATAGATTTCGTTCATGATGAGTGGTTGGTCGGTGTCTGCGGTTTATGATGGTTGTTCATTGTACATTGTGTTTCTCAACTTACGGAGGGTTATATTCATATAACATGCTCTGTCGTTACCTGTATTTGTAAGCTATTTTGGGCTATTTTAAATCGTTTTGTTTGGGAGTTGATGTCAATCAATTATCAATCAATTGTTGGTATAAAAAGGCAAATTTGCAGTTTTGCATGGAACCCTTGTCTGACTTTTGGATTTGTGTATCCAGGTTGTTATCTTTGCTGAATATTATAGATGTTTTTCTTAAAGTTTACCGTCGGTTTCGAGGGAATTGAGTCATTTTTGAAATTTTAGGATGATCGGTCGTACGTTGGGGTTTTTGAGCTGTAGGACTGCCGCGATACTTTTATAATCACGGCTGTATGGGTGTTGTCTATTAGTGATGTTGATGGGAGATCGCTTGGCGAATGGTAGAGGTGTCACGGGGAAAGGATTCAAACCGTCTTTTGGGGTTGTTTTGGATATAACATTGTGTGTTGCAGTGTGTTTTTAGTTTATAGAGGGGGTGGGTATCGAGTACTCCTGGATAAACATAACATATTCTTTTGTACATTTTACTATGACTATTTATAAAATAATTTTTTCACAATGTGATTTCAGAGATTATTAGAATTTTACTAATATTTTTTCATCCAATTATTCAGCGTTTGACTATTAAATCATTATACATATTTTAATTTGGTGAGAAATTTAGAGTTATCGAGGTTTACCAGGTGTAATACTATTATTCAATCCAGTTCCTGATTAAGCTCATTTATTTAGTTATTTCTAATGCAGATTTTTGATTACAGGATCTTTGAAGTAGTAATATTTTCTAATTAAAAATAAAATTTTAATTTAAAAGTCAGAAGAGCAGACAATAGGAATCATAATGGCTATCGGGTTTCTAATAAATTTGATATTTCAGCGAATACTTTTTGGAATTGCAGATATCTTGGAAGCTACAGATTAAATTTGAAATGCAGTTAAATATTGCTGTACTTAGATAGTTTTTCAGGGATCATGGCTATTTTTAATTAAATTATTTTCTAGGTTGTGTCGGGGGACTGTCATGAAGAGGTTGTTTGGGAGACAGTAAATTGGTGAAGGTTTTGATTAGCTTGTTCTAGGTTTGATAAACAATTATCGCTAGTTGTTCTTTTTATGATTTATTTAATACGATTGGGTTATTTGGGAAATGGATCCTACAGTTGTGCTAGCTACTTATTAATTCTGCCATCTTACAGATTCCTGATTACTTTAAAATAACTATTCAATTCTGGTTTAATTTGTTTGGGTATTGGGGTTCTAAAACTGTGCCAAATATACATTATTGATATTACCTTACATATATCAGATTAGCTGTTTTTGAAACCAGTTTTCATTTGGCCATTAGGGATGGCAAGGACAAGTGATCTTCACATTATATAAAATTTTTATTTAACTATTTTTTAAATCCATTAATTCATTAACAGATTCACAAAGATTCTACCAGTTGAAGATAAAAAGAAGATCGTCCGTTCCTTTCGTGCTTTGATACTAGTACTGCAATATTTAATGATTTCTGGATTCGATTTGTTTTAATTTATTTTGATTTAACTTGTTTTAAGAGAAATTTAGTTAATACTGATCATAACATTACATTTATTTCATTCAAGCTAATTTAACTCTTAATAATGACATTTTATTTCAGGAAATTTACTGCAACTTAATTAATAAAATTTTTTAATTATAATTATATTTTTTTTAGGATGCTGAGTTCTGAATATATCGAAAAAAGATCAAAAATAATTGTGTTGTCTTGTGCTAACCGTCTTATATTACATTTCAACTAACAATTTACTAACTATTGACTACTTAGGTGTCTGAAACCGGGTCAATTTCCATAATAATTAACAAACCTTTAATATCCCTCCATCTTGTTATATGTAAAAGAGTGTGCGGATGGGCCCGGCGTCAACCGGGAATCTTACTTAGGTTTGGTCGCACATTCCAATCAATCAATCAATTTTGAAATTTGCAATTTGTTTTGCGCATTTTCATTAATGAAAGCATTAGTTCAAAATTTGGAATGGCTTTAATTTTTATATTACAGTATAAGCCCGATTATCCGGCGTCCAATTAACCGGAACACTCAGTTAACCGGAATTTTAATTTTTAGGAATATTTTTGCTTTTTTCTCTTTCTTTTCTCTTTCATATGCATTTTTAATTCATTTTGAAATTTGCAATTTGTTTTGCGCATTTTCATTAATGAAAGCATTAGTTCAAAATTTGGAATGGCTTTAATTTTTATATTACAGTATTAGCCCGATTATCCGGCATCCAATTAACCGGAACACTCAGTTAACCGGAATTTTAATTTTTAGGAAGTTTTTTTTGCTTTTTCTCTTTCTTTTCTCTTTCATATGTGTTGCCGCGCAACACGAGCAACATTTGGTATTTTCCACCTGAAAATTGGACAACACAAAACAACACACAATGAATTAAAACACCTTAATTTACATCCATTTATTATTAGAAATTTGATCCTAATTTAATTTTATATAATTTTAATACACACATATACACCAATTTTCTATTGTCATGTTACACTCAAACAATATTTGTACACAAAGTTTTATTATTGTAATCCATATTGCTTCCAATTCATGTTCCTAGAATAGAAATTATATTATTAGAATTTATCAATATCTATATGGAAATACTTATCTGTTATAAATCACCGGCAGGACAATTATCTATAAAAAACATAATAATTATTACTTTAGAATTTTAAGCACAATTTAACTTCAATAAATAAAAACTACTTACCTTGTTTACATGTCGAGACGATGACACTTCCATCATTTGGTATGACATTTACGTACACTCATACCAAATATACCTATTGAACCTACTTAACTCCGAATGTATGTAAAGTAGATGGTACTCGCACGTAGATAGTACATATGTCAAATCAAGTTAATTCCGAATTGTATTTCGGTGTATAATAAGTAAATAGTATATATTTTAAGATAATTGTTCATAGGGTGAGTTAGGTAATTCCGAAACTCCGAAATTTATGTCAACTTAAAAAACCAAATTTGTAAAATCATTCTCTTTATCATCAACCGTGGAACAAGCAAGACATCAAGTCGCATAATTATATTTTTATATAAATAAAAATTGTAAAACAACGATTTGCATGTTCATTTTTACCACTTTCGATTGGAGTTTCTACAAGGCCGTACACTTCATCTTTGCGACGACACACCAACAAATTCTGGCGATTTATCCGGTTGAATTTGTGTTTCAATCGTCCATTTCGAGTTGCAGCCAATTATTTATCTACTATTCCTCGAATACGTAGACAATATGCATTTTTAATTCATTTTGAAATTTGCAATTTGTTTTGCGCATTTTCATTAATGAAAGCATTAGTTCAAAATTTGGAATGGCTTTAATTTTTATATTACAGTATAAGCCCGATTATCCGGCGTCCAATTAACCGGAACACTCAGTTTACTGGAATTTTAGTTTTTACGATATTTTATGCTTTTTTCTCTTTTTTCTCTCTTTCATATAAAATTTTTAATTCCTTTTGAAATTTGCAATTGTTTCTTGCACATTTTCATTAATGAAAGCATTATTTGAAAATTTGGAATAGCTTTAATTTTTATATTAAAGTACAAGCCCGATTATCCGGCGTCCATTAACCGAAACACTCAGTTAACCGGAATTTTTACTTTCAGAATAAGAATTTTTTTACTTTTTTCTTTTTCACAAGGGATATTATTTATTTTATTATTCTGGGATTCGTAGAAAATATACTTTCCTTTAACTTTTTCTGTTTTATGCATTATTCTATTTGAATTGAATGTGTAAAGTCGAATTACATAGTTAGGTTAATACTGTTAAAGTTAGCCGAAAGTTTCCAGCCGAAAGATAATGCAGATAGTGTCTTGAATACAGCAAAAATCAGTCATGAACTCGAATTTAGGAGAATTTAGGATCGAATTACATCATTCGGGTGAAGGAAAAATTATTTCAGTTTATAGGAATTTAAAAATCGATAGGGGCGAGAGTATAAAGAGAGTTTAAAAATAGTCAAGACACTATCTGCATTATCTTTCGGCTGGAATCTTTCGGCTAACTTTAACAAGGTGTTAGGTTAATGAAATATTGAATATATGTATTATTAAATTTTGGGTACTCGTATACATAATATGTGTGTAGTTTTTATTTGCAATAAGTTGAATGAACTGATGTATAAAAAATTGTTTTTGGTACATAATTTGAAAATAAATAAACGAGAATCCTAAAAATAGTGAAATCAAGCGAAATTCTAGTAAAATTTCTAGTTTTAATGAAACATTCAATTATCCGGAAGTTTCCATTTGAATGCCCTCATACCCAAGCATTTTGGATGACACGGTTTCTACTGTAGTGTATACTACAGTTAAAGCTCTGTTATCCGGAATGCTTGGGGATGCGAGCATTCCGTATAATCGAAAATTCCGGATAATTGAATGTTTCATTAAAACTAGAAATTTTAGATTTCGCAATTCATTTTATTTTAGGATTCTCGTTTATTTATTATTTTCAAAGTATGCACCAAAAAACAATTTTTTATACATCAGTTAATTGAATTTTTTGCAAATATAAAATACATACATACGAGTACCCAAGATTTAATAATACATATATTCAATATTTCCCTAACCCTAGTTGGGGTACGACTTTACACATTCAATTCAAACAGAATAATGCATAAACCGGAAAAAAGTAAAGGAAAGTATATTTTCTATGAATCCCCGAATAATAAAAAAAAATACTTTCCGTTCTAAAAGAGAAAAAAGTAAAACAAAAAATCCAAAAAATTTATTCCGGTTAACTGAGATTCCGGATAATTGGATGCTGGATAATTAGGTTTTTACTGTTTTATGAAAATGAAAGCCATTGAAAATTTTCAACTAATGGTTTCATTAATGGAAATGTAAAAAAACTGAAAAATTCAAGAACCAATTGTAAATTTCAATATGAATTTAAAAAAATGCATATGAAAGAGAAAAATACAAAAAAAAATCATAAAAATTAAATTTCCGGTTAGCTGAGTGTTTCGGTTAATTGGATGCGGGATAATTGAGATGTTACTGTAATATGAAAATTAGAGCCAATCAAAATTTTCAACTAATGTTTTCATTAGTGAAAATGTGACCTTGTTAAAGTTAGCCAAAAGTTGTCAGCCGAAAGATAATGCAGATAGTGTATTGACTATTTTTAAACTTTCTTTATACTCTCGCTACTATCGATTTTTAAATTCCTATAAACTGAAATAATTTCTGTTTCAACCGAATGATGTAACCCGATCCTAAATTCTCCTAAATTCGAGTTCATGAATGATTTTTGCTGTATTCAAGACACTATCTGCATTATTTTTCGGCTAACTTTAACAGTATGAAAATGTGCAAGAAACAATTGCAAATTTTCAAATAAATTAACAATTAATGCATTTGAAAGAGAAAAAAGCAAAAAAAAACTTAAAAATTAATTTCCGGTTAACTGAGTGTTCCGGTTAATTGGATGCCGGATAATTGGGCTTTTACTGTAAAATCAAAATTAAAAATTTTCAACTAATGCATTTGTTAATGAAAATTTGCAATTATATTAAATTAAATTAAAATTATATATTTTTTTTTTGAAAATATCTGTACATTTTTTAGCTTAAAAAAATAAAATAAAATACATTTGATTTGTGGGTTTGTGTGATAAAACAAATAATGATGAAAATCAACCGAATGATTTTTTTTGTATTTTCATATTATCTGTGGATCCGCCATCATTAAAAATCTTGGATTTTTCCGTCGAGTTTTATATTTTTATGTGCAGTAACAATTTCATTTCGTTATCAGTGCAATCTATTAATCGGATTAAAACAATTTTTTGCTTGCCTTTTTATTAACGAGTGGCCGAGTCGTGGCCAGTTAATTTTATAGCGGCAAAAAGTGAACCGCAACGCACAATCAAATTGTTTTACGGGTGGCCAAGTGAGGTCATTCACATGGTTTGCGGTTAAGACTGAAATGCCCAACAATTTATTTATAGGTGGCCAGGTGAGGCCACATCATTTAATTTGCGGATCGGCGAGCCAACACCCAACGTATCTTATTTTATTTAAGGTTCCGGCGAGAAGGCACCCAATGTTTTGGCGACATATCCAAGGCCAAATTGTAGTTGGTTTACGGCGGAAGGACGCCCCACTGTCTGGGTGTAATAACGACTTGTGACAGGACGGCGACAAGGCCGTTACGGTTTTGAAAAAAAAACGCCCAACGTAGCAGTTCGTTAAGTGTGCGCCAACACTATTTACGGCGGTCATCGAGGTCCGAGAGGTTTACGGCGTGAAGACGCACAACGGTCCAGGCAGGGCGTTCAGAGCAGGACGGCTTTTCAAAAAGACGAACCCATTTTCGATAAGGATGCTGCATCCCAACCGGGTGACCGTTACAAGATCCAAGGACCCGTTTTTCTTATTTTTTTTATTTTTATTTTTTTTATATAATTTAAATTTTCTTTTCTTAAATTTTAAATTTCTTTGTTTTAAACATATTTATTTGCAATCGAGCACCAACTGATGATTTTGAATTGTATCGTCTAAAAATTATTCATTTAAATAAAGAACCTCGCCGCGTTACGGAAATTTACTTTCTTTTTCTTTTTGGCGGAGTTAGCGGGTTAGGGGGACTCTTATTATGTGCCGGTGCCCTATTTACAGAATGGGCTTGCCACTCCCCTTCATCCTCTTGGCAAGGCATCCGCCGAGTCGGAGTGGTGATTCCAGCGGATGTGTCGTCCATTCAAGGGCGCGAATTGTGGGAGATTTGTTGGAGGTCTCTTCGGGTGAAGAGAGACCATGGTCTGTTGGAGAGACGTTCCTACCCTCTAACTGCTTCGTTGTGGCTGGGCATCGGCCTTTCGGGGTCGATGGGTCATTCGGGGGTACTTGTCAATCAGAGGGAGATCCGGTCGCTACCGGAATGACACACTCGATTATAAATAATTTGTATCAGTTCCTCTGGATCGATCAATTCGTATTTTTTTTATTTATACGTATTTTATTTTCAGTTTTTATTGTTTGGTTTTTCATTCATTATCTGTTCCACGGTGTTGGCCAGGAGCAAGCCTCTATTTACCACCACGACCCATGCCATTACCTTGAGATCTAGCCAGCAAAACATCCCATGAGAGATTCTTCTGCGTGCTTAGTTGAGAACTGCGGGTTGGCTGAGAGCCATCCGTAACAATAATGTTAGTGAATATGAAACAATTAACAAAATAGTTAATCTATAGTTCTAAACGATAAATTAAAGTCACTGCACTGAATAATAGAATTTACTAAAATGTTATCAAATACAATCATCACTTAAAAGTCCGATTCATAGAGAGGCTATATCATACTTACCCAAATGATGAAACAATTGACGGACTTACCTAGAAAGTACTAAAATTCATGCTGTGAACATACTAAAGAAAAAGGGCACTTAAAACGCAAACGGTGAAAGAGAAGCAACCAAAGTTGACATCCCCTTAACTCCCCATCATGCTAACATTTGACAACGCTGAGAGCATCGAAAGGTTATATGGAATCTAAGCAATCAACAAGTGATATCAAACACTTATGAGTTCTCATACCAAGACAGCACTGAGTCAAGAAAACCATGTCCTACAAGACATACTTCACAAGCTAATCGCTATATGTTCACATCTGGCTGCGCAGAAAAAACATGAACAGAAACTAGAAACCTTGGAAAATGCATCGATGAGCCAAGATAAACAAATAATGGATGCATTGCTACCTGGAATACCACTTTCGTTGCGCAACGCATTTCAGAATTAGAAATATTTTTTTATAATAAAAAAAATGATTTATGCCTTATCTCATATAGTCATTTTACAGGAACCTCGTATGCCGCAGTGCTTTCACGCTCTACATCCAGCAGAAAAATCAAGGGGCAGGCCAGAAATTTTTTTTTTAAGGATAATATTAAATACCAAGAAGAATTAAAAAGAGGTTTACCATATAGTGTATCAGCAATCATACAGTACGCCCAGATCTAACCAGTATTGTGCCGTATTGTCTACACCGCGTAAATATTTAAATTCTACGTGCGTAGATAATACATGTAGACAATTATAAAATGACGTCGACAATGTAGAGAATGAAGACAATGTCGAAAATTATTGTTTCTAGACAATGTCGAAAATTATTAAATCTATGATTTGTTTTTTAATTGAACCATTTCGGCGATCGTTTTCCCGAATTTCAAAATCCCGAAATCAAAATCCCGAAATCAATAGCCCGACGTTCAAAATCCCGACTTTCAAAATCCCGACTTTCAAAATCCCGACTTTCAAAATCTCGATTTTCAAAATCCCGATTTTCAAAAGCCCATTTCATTTTTTTTTGGTCGGGATTTTGATAATTCGGTGAAGGTTGATACAGTATCATTTTCAAATAAATAATTAATAAAAATAATTTTTTGAGCATTTTCCGATTTTCGGGACGAACTAAATGAAACTGCTTCTAGCGCCACAACTATAGTTTTGAGTACAAGCGTGCTTCAATTTATTTTGGCAACATTCTTCAAGACCTTTCAATGATATGAGATACGGAAAAAATGCGTAACCAAAGAAACAATTTGCTACAAGCGCCAAAACACTGAATTTGATAAATAAATTATTGATAAAAAAATTTTCAATCTGCTGAATTTCTAAATACTCATCTGGTAATATAAATTTTCCGCCTCTATATGACGAAAACGAAAAGCAAAAACGAAAAACAAGCAGACTCAGCAAAATCGTGAAACCTGTAAAATACGAACCTGGTTGGGAGTAGTGGCAGTCAGTGTCAAAAGATAAACGAAATCGTGCCCCAATGAACGTTTAGTCGGTTGTTTTTAAAAACTAATTATCTTAATATTAAATTTCATAAATGGTTCAATTTATTTTCAAAAAATTCGTGAAAATCCTTCAATTATATGTACTAGCTGATCCGACGAACTTCGTACCGCCTCAGAATGTTGTGTTAACTTATTAGTTGAATCAAATTCAGATTTTTAGTATGATAAAATGAATACTCAAAATGACTAAAGTTGAAGAAATGTGAAAAATCAAAATGAAATGTATTTTAATTACATTAATGAATGTAGTTCGCGTCGCAGCAACGCGAGACGAATCGGAGATTCAATTCGTTTAAACTCGAATGGCATATCGGTTGGGATGAACTTTCCTTTGAGTGTCATCGCGCGAATCACATTGCCCCTGAGTTTTCTCTCCACCAAACGCGTTCCGTTACATAGTTTTGGTTGGTTCAAATTTCGAAGCATGATGACTACCGAGCAAACGAGCTTAAAAATTCAGTTGGATAGTTGGTTGCTTCCTTTGTTACACAGTCGATAGGTTTGAAGGAATGCAGTGGACCAACGATTTGATTTTAAATTGTGTTGTTCAAGTAATCCGCATCTTTGTTCGATGCAATGGTGTTTTGGAACACTTTATTGATTAGCTCGTCCTTCGTAGAGACGAAGTTGAACAATTCGGCGCAAACAAAATCAAACCGTTCGATTGGTCGAAAGGAACACGGCCATTTCCGAAGGGAAGCATGCAGAAACAATTGTGTCGGCGATTGTCATGTCCCAATGAGTATCGTTTCCAAGAAAATTTAACAATTGAGTAAATGTAAATGTAAATGTAAATGTAAATGTAAATGTAAATGTAAATGTAAATGTAAATGTAAATGTAAATGTAAATGTAAATGTAAATGTAAATGTAAATGTAAATGTAAATGTAAATGTAAATGTAAATGTAAATGTAAATGTAAATGTAAATGTAAATGTAAATGTAAATGTAAATGTAAATGTAAATGTAAATGTAAATGTAAATGTAAATGTAAATGTAAATGTAAATGTAAATGTAAATGTAAATGTAAATGTAAATGTAAATGTAAATGTAAATGTAAATGTAAATGTAAATGTAAATGTAAATGTAAATGTAAATGTAAATGTAAATGTAAATGTAAATGTAAATGTAAATGTAAATGTAAATGTAAATGTAAATGTAAATGTAAATGTAAATGTAAATGTAAATGTAAATGTAAATGTAAATGTAAATGTAAATGTAAATGTAAATGTAAATGTAAATGTAAATGTAAATGTAAATGTAAATGTAAATGTAAATGTAAATGTAAATGTAAATGTAAATGTAAATGTAAATGTAAATGTAAATGTAAATGTAAATGTAAATGTAAATGTAAATGTAAATGTAAATGTAAATGTAAATGTAAATGTAAATGTAAATGTAAATGTAAATGTAAATGTAAATGTAAATGTAAATGTAAATGTAAATGTAAATGTAAATGTAAATGTAAATGTAAATGTAAATGTAAATGTAAATGTAAATGTAAATGTAAATGTAAATGTAAATGTAAATGTAAATGTAAATGTAAATGTAAATGTAAATGTAAATGTAAATGTAAATGTAAATGTAAATGTAAATGTAAATGTAAATGTAAATGTAAATGTAAATGTAAATGTAAATGTAAATGTAAATGTAAATGTAAATGTAAATGTAAATGTAAATGTAAATGTAAATGTAAATGTAAATGTAAATGTAAATGTAAATGTAAATGTAAATGTAAATGTAAATGTAAATGTAAATGTAAATGTAAATGTAAATGTAAATGTAAATGTAAATGTAAATGTAAATGTAAATGTAAATGTAAATGTAAATGTAAATGTAAATGTAAATGTAAATGTAAATGTAAATGTAAATGTAAATGTAAATGTAAATGTAAATGTAAATGTAAATGTAAATGTAAATGTAAATGTAAATGTAAATGTAAATGTAAATGTAAATGTAAATGTAAATGTAAATGTAAATGTAAATGTAAATGTAAATGTAAATGTAAATGTACACTTAGTGAAAATAAAAGTGTATGCTGATTTTAATAGATGTATATATTCTTTGGAAACATTTACGGTACATTGCTTTAACCGACTGTCTTATCAATACATAGTTATTTTTTATTATTGTCACAGGTTTTGTATGCATATACGTTTTGTTAATTTTTGGTTTTTTTTTTAAATTTCACAAACCTGAAGCGGAATCATGGAATACGACCGGAAAAATTTAAACGGATCTGAAAATGTTTTCAGATTTATTGTATTGGAAGTGTTCAAGTTTGTCGTGATGAATGTGGACTGGTGGTGTTTTAAGAGCAATGACTAATCTTGTACAAGATTTACGAAATTCATTTTTCTCGCCCCAGGTTCGTCGCCGTTTCATTTTATGAGATGGCATTGAAGTCTTTTGTATTTCAAAATTGTAATAATTCCGGAAATATATAATTATTTTGATGTTTACAGGGGCAAGCTCATGAAATCCGAAAGGAAAAGTGAATTGTTAGAAAATATTTCATTGGACAAACACAAAAATATTCGAAAAATGGTCAAAGTTGGCGTAGATATTTTGTATGAAAACACAAATAAATGAAAGCTTAACCTAAAAATTGTATTCGACAACTATTTCATAATCGAACAGTTTTAAACGGAAATGTTGTACCGGTAAAAAAGAAATTTCGAAAGTCTTGTAGGAGGTTGGCCATGCTATTCAAATTTTGTAGAGATTACATTTGTGCATCAGTCTGCATCCATCGTGGTAAGTTTGAGTGCTTTTGGTCTGATAGGTTTGTGGGTGTTTTGGATCTGTTTAGGGTTTCCGGTCGTATTTCATGATTCCGCCCCTGTATAATTTAATAAATTTACTTTACATAATTGAAAGTTTGCTCTTTAATAGCCACACTAAATAGTATTAGTTACGCATTGGCCTCTGAATATATGAAACGAACGCGGTTATTCGTATAAACAGAAAATACTGTGTACAAAATGATTTTCACATTTATCAAAATTATTATAATTATACAAATTAAAAGTAGCTTGTCAGAAGGAAGCTATCGTGATCAATTTAAAACAGTGTGTGGGCGAAGAAACGACTTGAAGCGAATTGTTGGAGGAACGGATGCATTAACAGGAGAATTTCCATTTTTCGCTCGTATTGGCCGAACTAAATCGAATCAACATATCAATTTTTTTTGTGGTGGATCTTTAATAACAGACCTTCACATACTTAGTGCAGATCACTGTTTTCAGGAGACTGCCGAGAAACAGAAAATTGACAAATTGTAAAACGGTTTTACAGCTTCAATCAAATTTACTAAAATTTTATTTTTCAATTTTATCGTTTAGGGTCGTTGGTCTCGGACTCCATTTTAGAAAAAAAGTTACTCCTCAAAATATCTATAGTGTGGATAAATTAATTCCATTTCATGTGAATGAAACTGCATTTCATGACGACATTTCACTTTTGGTATTGGAAAAGAAAATTAATTTTACTAGTGAGTGTGAAATAAAAGAATTGGATGGGATATTTAACTAGAATAAGAAAATAATTTTAGGTTCTATATCGCCCATATGTTTACCGGATAATATCTCCCCAAACTCATTAATTGGCGAAAGTGTGACAGTTATTGGTTTTGGTCTTATTGACACTGTTAAGCAATCGTACCCAAAAATTCTACAAAAAGCTACGGTTTGGTTTAAAGAGTTTGCACATAGAAACAAATAAATATTCATAATGCTAATTTTAGGTAACAATAAAAAAATTAGCAAATTGTGAACATGTGTTTGAAGGACTGGTGCGTCATGGAAAAATGTGTGCTGGATCCAAGGATCGAGATTCATGTGCTGGAGATAGTGGGGGTCCCCTCTTTAAATTGTTAGACATCAATGGTTCATCGCGATATACACAACTCGGAATCGTATCATATGGAACGGAATCATGTGCAGAGGGTGATCCAGGTGTATATACGGATATAAATTATTTTATAAATTGGATTGATTCATACTTGAGAATGTGAAACACATACCAATAAAATTTTTGTTCAATGAGTATAAAATGCATTATTCTGAAAATTCTTATTCATTTTGTAGATTAATTTAGATTTTATTTAGAACCAAGATTTTGTAAATTGCAACCGACTTTAAACCGACACTTCTGAGGGCGGAAACAAAACGAATTGTAAAAGGTAAATATTTTTTTATATTTTTGCATTCAGAAAAAGGTCAACGAGACAAGTGTTAGTGTACCGAAAAAAATTATATTTAAAATTTATATTTTTTCAAGTGAAACTATTTCTTAATGCAGGAACGTGTTAAAATTATTCAACTATAGTATTTGTCACTCAAGGTTCGAATCTCTGGATTGTGAATAAAACAACTGATTTAAATTTGAACACACACAAATTTATTTCCACAACACAAAAATTTCCACACAAAATTAACACCAAAATATTCCAAATTCGCTTTAATAATCGCTCTATTGAAACTTCACTATATCGCGTTTGAAAGAAAACTCGCCATTCAACATTAAATTACGTCTTTATATACCAAAATGAATGCTCTCCAAAAATTATACAAGTACATTCGAACAACATTTTAGTATACAAATAACGCCTAAATGTTGAACCAAACCAAATATAAAATTAAGCAACTATTGAAATAACTTATTCTATTCTAATCTAGGTGTCACCGTAACACTACCCCACACCTAAGCTTGTTTGTCCCGATCAGGATCCAGATCATCTCTGTAGAGCTCCAAGCGCTCTAAATGCACAACCTTTGGTTTACCTTTCCCTCCTTTTTGAATGCGATAAACCACGTCGTTCATCCTTCTAATGACAGTGTAAGGTCCATCCCATGTGGGTTGCAGCTTCGGTGATAATCCCTTCTGCCGTTGCGGGTTGTGAAGCCATACCAATTGCCCTTCCTCGAAGCCTTGATTATTTGCTCGTATGTCATATCGAGCTTTCATTCGATTACTTGGTATCCGGATTTTCTCCCGTACAAATTGATGTATCTTATTAAGTTCCTCTTTCATCCAGCCGACGTAATATTGTTCACGTAGAGCTGCTGATGAAACAGCTCCAAACTTTAAATATCGCGATAATCTCAGATTGTTCCCAAATATGGTTTTAGCTGGTATAGGCCATCAGGAACATCGGTATGTGCCGCTCCCAGTGACGTTGGTTCTTTTGCACAATCTTTGCTAGATATTCTTTCAATATGCGATTAAATCTTTCCACCAGACCGTCCGACTGAGGGTGTAAAGGCGTTGTTGATACCAAGCATTTTACATATTTAATGAAATACCTCCGATCCGAAATTCCTTCCTTGGTCCGTGTGAATTTCCATCGGTACACCAAATCTGCTAATCCAGTTGTTGACCACGGCAACAGCTATTGTTGTTGTCTCCTGATTGGGTATGGGATACACTTCTAGCCATTTGTTGAAATAATCTATTATTACTAGCACATATTTATTTCCGCTCTTGGTGGTAGGAAATGGCCCCGCCACATCCATTGCAATTCTCTCGAATGGTGCCCCGACATTATATTGTTTCATAGTTCCACGGGGTCCCTTTACTACCACACATTGGTCACATCTCTGACACCATTGTACTACTGATTGTCTACATCTAGACCAGTAGAAACGTTGGCGAATTTTGGTTAGTATTTTATTAATCCTTAGGTGAGCTCTACTTGCTCCTCCATGATACTCCTTGAGGATTTTCGCCATCCGAACTTTCGGCACCACTACAAACAATTGTTTTACTTTACCATCCGTGCTTTCCCAATTTCTTTTTAAATGTCCATTTTCTATGGGGATGCTATCCCATTGAGCCCAATAAGCTTTTACAATGGGGGTTTTGTTGACTATCTCGCTCCTGATCACTTCATCAGTCCATTCCTCATCAGGTAGCGCTTGCATAAGCCGAATATCGATGATGTTTTCCTTACCATCCACACGCCCACAATGCTTGCATTCCACGGGACATGACCCTCTTGATAATGCGTCGGCATTTCCATGTGCGCTAACGTAAAGTGGCAACTCGATATTATCGTAGGTTAATACACGCACATTCACCACGAAGCCAGCCGTTCTCAAAAACTCCATCACCAAGATGACTTCGTCTACAATACATATCTGCAAACTGCAACTAGCACCTCGTGTTGAAAGTGATTCCGCCCAATCCTTATTTTTACCTTTTATTGCTGAATTTTCTGCAGTCGCCGTTCGTAATTTCATTCCATTATAGCTGGTTCTATAATTCCCAAGCAATTGTATGAGTTGCTCCCGTATCCAGCGTAATCATGCAGTTCTTCCCATCAATATCGGCTTCAATTTTCAAGCTGTCACAGCCTCTTGCTACTCTCGAAACGTAGATTAACGACTCCGCTGTCATCTGACCCTCCTTCCTGGCCTCTGCCTGCTCTTCATTTGGTCTACGCTTCATAGGAAATGGCGATCTTCTTCGTTTCCTCTTAATCTCCCAGCAGTCCCGATGTGACCCATCCTATCACACACTCAGCATTTAATCTTGCCACTTCCATCTCTGACTCTGGAATCGATCTCCACTCGGCCAATTTTCATTGCTGGTTTGATAATGGCCTGAGCAGTTTAATGCACATGCGATGGTTTCCTTGAAAGTTGCCTTAGGTGACCACATCACCACTCTGCGTGCCTCAGAATCTCGTTTACCGTCAATGAATGCATCAATTTTAATTCGTGCCATGTAATTGGCCGACATATTTGGACGTGCTAAATGCGAGAGCCGCTCAATTGCCATTGAATATTCCTGTAGCGATTCTCCTCCTCTTTGATATGGACAATTCAATTCCATGCGCTAGATTTCGATCTTGTGCTCATACGTTGCGTTCTTGCTTGGGAACCATTTGTAGTGTTTCCGACGCTTCGCCTTTAAGAGCCACAATTAATTAACACTTGATGTGTTGTTCCATTCGTCTTGACAGCTTGAAGCTCCTACTCGAGACGTTGAACTTCCGTTTGTAGATTTTGTTTAACCGTTTCAAATGTTTGTTGAACCTCCTCTTTAACATTTTAAATTTCTGTGTGTAATTCTGTTTGCAGTTTTTCCACATCACTGTGTAGTGTAGAACATAACTCCTGAAACCTCTCGTCCATTTTCTTTTGACCATCTTATTTGGTGTTTAATGTCCACCCCTTGTTGCTCCACTTGTACCATCTTCTGTTTCATTTCCTGGTTCGACATTTTTATTTCCACGGTCGATTGTTTCATTTGATGTTTAATTTCACCCTTTTGTCCCATCATTTGATTCACAGCAGTCATTAACTGCGACAAATTGAAACTTCCAGATGAGTTTTGTGTTGTTTCGACCACCGTTTTGTTTTGACCACCTCTTCTTTTTTCTCAACACTAATCTCATCCATTTTTTCCTCCTCGAAATCATATACGTCTGGATTTAAACCTTCCTTCTCCATGCCCTCACGTAGTAGCTCCACTAAACTAGCTTTTGAACCTTCACTGGCCAAACCTCGCTGTTTCAGTTTCTTGTAATTATATAATGGCAAAGTATAGTATGCTGGAAGGTCAAACGAGCTGGCTCTTAGCTAATGCTTCATAGAATTGCCGTTATCCTTCGATGCCCCATGCGGCGTTGGTTCCCGCAGCTCAGTCTAATAGAGGGGGACGGTGTGGGTTTTGGTGCACCCAGATAACGGCCTTAATTACTTCATATAAAGGGAAATAAAAATATAGGATTAAGTGGCATGGAATACCACCTAAATGGATATATGGAGTGGGTCACCGGACCCAAATTTGGTGTCTCAGAACATCACGAGAAACGGGCTTATACTCGTGGTTGTTTATTTAGATCTTTTTAGGATGTCATCACCCCTAAAAAGTGTGTCATAAAATAAAAAAAAATAAAGAACAAAGCACTACGAAATGCGCGACGTGGACCTCGCGTTCCGAAAACAGATGGAGGAGGACCTTAGCAGAAAAGGAGTGTCCCGCATATGGGCAGGGTTACTTTCGAAACTCCCGCTCTTAGCTTGTGCTTAGAGCAATTAAGGGACCTCGCCACCGTTTTGAAAACAATCACAAGTCCAACAATGCCATACTTACCACTTTTAACGGTTTAATCTCGAACTCTCGAATCGGTGCACCACAAAAACAATTTAACACACAACAATTTAATTCAAAACCCGACGGAATTTATTTTTTAAACTAAAACCACGTAAATACAACACAAAAAAAACTACTAATTTATAAAAAAAAATGACCACACGTTGGTCTGATCAAGCCAAAGAAAATTGGTACCTGAGAAACAGATGAGGATGAATTGGCGTATGAAACTAAGGCATATTAAATCTAAATTTTAAAACAGAAAAAGAAAACCAGAATACTCCCCAGACGTGGGGAACACACTGTATTCGACAATGAATACAGAACGTAAGAAATCCACAACCTCTGATATTATGTTGTTTTAACAAAAACAAGAAAAAATAAATTATTTGCACGCGCACTATCACAGCTTAACATTTCAAAATAGAATATTCTTTTTGTTCTACCTATTGATGTAGATCAAAAAGAATGCGTTCTGAAAATTCCGAATAAATAAAAGAATAGACAAAAAAATGATGAATAAAAGTACGATTACTGTCAATTTTAAATCGTTCGGAATGTTCGGAATGAATAAACGAAAATACTGGCTGCGAGGAAGCCAAAGAGCTGCAAAGAATGAGAGATAACAATTGAAATCCTCAATCTAGGATGCAATCCTAACCAAAACAAAGCCCTCTATATAGCATGTTCGAGACACACAACATTCACTACCTAAAAATAAAACACCACAAATTACCAGTTTATTGAACACATACGAAAATCCATAATGTCCAGGAAGGGTCGATTCAAAAATCCATTACGTTCATGAAAGGTCGATTCATTCTGAAACGAGAAAAGTCATGTATTAATTTCCATATAACCAAACACTATTGATACTTAGCTTCAATTTATGTGCACTGATCTCCGTATGTCAATTTCATTTCTTATCTAAATTTATGTAAATTAATTAATGTTAATTACTTATATTATTGTTTAATGTTAAATTTAATTATTTACTTTCCAAAAAACCTATTTAATTGTTTGACAGATGACAACAATCGTTCGGTATTTTGCTTGTGTGGTTGGCACTTCTGTCAAATTATTAAGTATAGTAAAGTTCATTATGTAATTCAATATTTTTGTAATGAATGTTGCAAGACGAGAAACAAAATAAAAAAGGGTCATCTTGCAAAATTCATTTCTTCAGTCATTATCATTATACTTTTGGAAGCCAAACCAAGTTGTAAAAACAAAACTAAATTTATAAAATCTAAATAAAAATTGTGCATAAGAAATCGAACAAGAAAAAGCATTCCATTTTAAGAAGTCGATCAAAAACCATTGTAATAACAATTAAATTAACGAGACCAGCGAATATCATGCAAGTTATAAAATTATAAATAAAGGACAGTGTATACACTTGTATTCCATTTTGTAATTTGGACACGACGAAAACTATTATTGAGGGCGTCATCCATAACCAGCTAAACGAAGATACAGTTCACTCATTAAGCTCGAAAGGGAACATAGCGCCAAAGTAAAAGAAACGAAAATATCAAGACAGCAGAAACAGAACGCGATCACTCACATCTGGCACAAAAAAAAATGAAATATGCTTAGTCTAATCCGAGAACGTCATTTACAAGAACCTCATATGAGAAGATACGTGGATACCAGTGATATCAAGATCTACATCCTGCAGAAAGAGTTAAAGGCGCACAGCAACCTTTATTATGGATAATATTAAACACCACGAAGACTTAAAACTTAACTACTGTATCTACTGATACCAAAAATAACAAGTGCTATATAGTATATCAGAAAGTACGGTTCACCGAGATATGACGTCAAAAAAAGACTACATCCAACTTCTTAAATCGCTTGTTCATAATTATATAATGAAGGCGAATTCAACGCAATAGACATATTCAGGGGATCAAATAGAAGTACATACTCCCAAAGGAAGAGAACTATTGAGCTATTCAGTAGAATGCCAACTTACTGGCCTACTGACCCAAATAAAATTCCGTATTTTCTGGATGTCTTTCTGGATATCGGGATATCTAGGAAAAATACTAACTTAATTAATTGCACATGTTTACTCAAAAAACAAGAAATTAAAAGAAAAACTATTGCACACAAGAGAGAAACGGAAAGAAAAACGAAAAAAAAAAAATGGATTCTGTATATCGATTTTGTCTCAAACTGTGTGAAACGAAATGAGTGTAACCGGAAAGATATAGTAGTAGCATTTGTGTTTGTGTTAATTTCGTGCGAATGATTGTTTTACTGCATATACAAGTCACATGTCATTCTTTTGTTGTGTATTAATATTAAGAGTCTGAGTACCAACACGATTTCGGCTAGTGTATTGAGGAGCACGATCGCGCTTCTTGGCACTCAAAGCGTTAACCATTTTAAACGCCATTTTTTTGATTGTTTATGTATTTTCGATTTTTTTTATAATTAACCTTTTTTTTAGATTTATGAAATTTAAAATAAATTTACTTGTAAAATTTTATTAATACATATAAAATTAATTTGTGATAAAAAAAATATTAAATATAAAATAATCACACTCCAAAGCTCGAGAGCAGACGTAATGTGCTGAGAAAAGGAAATAAGCGCACCATAAAAATTAAACCGATTCGCCCAGATTGCGTACAAAGACATAATTGTGTATTATACACTGAGTACGTATGCGATTTTTTTCGCTTCACTCTTTTTAAATGCGTAGCTCACGGGACAAAATCGATATACTGAACTTTGATTAAATTAGTCAGCAACAAAAAATTTGTAGTAATCATAATCATAAAAAATAGTAAGGAATGCAAATTTTAGTAAGGCGCTATAGTCACGTATGCTGTGACTGGATGGTAAGATAGACTAAACTGTCACTACATTAGATCATTACAAGTGAATAATTACGTACTTGAATGGTTATGTACTTAATTATACTGCCTTTATTAAACTCCACTATAAAACTTTATATACTATAAAAAATGCTGACATAGTGTCTACATTAGTGTAATGAACAAATTTAAATTCAGTACTGTACACCGGAAACACCGTAGAAAATGCTCTGTCTAACCTAAATGAATTAACCCAATAAAAATCATTTGCTGAGTCGGCATTTCCCATGACAGTGACTTGTACATATAGTTCTATTAATTATATCTAGAGTAATATTACATTAATGCACAATCAGCTTTCTATCTAGGTCGACCCTAGTTGTTCAGTTGAACATGCTGCGCGCGCCAATGAAGATCGCGGAAGCGGTTGTGGTGGGACGCTTGGTGCTGATCGATATGGTTGACTTCGTTTCCAGAGAATGACTGCAATCACCATGATAATGATAACGGTCCCAAATGTTAAATGAGTCATCGTGTAATGGTGTATGTGATGACTATTGATGGTTTCCTGATTTTTTTCTCGTGGGTGTCTATTGTCATTAAAGGTGCTGTGGAAGAAGAGATCGTCCTTTGCTGTCCCAGGTGTTAATGGCTGATGTTGCGTAAAAACGGCTCTATTTGACTTATACTGGCTGTTGCCAGGAATGATAGGTGGATCTTAGTTACTTCTCTTTCGATGGAGGAGATTTGCAATATTTCATCCTTAATGATACATCCCGGGCTCATAGAGATCCTTCCAGTACCTTGAAGATTGAGTGGCGTGAGATGTGAATCACAAATCAAGTCAAATGTAACCTTTGATGAATTTGATTTGGTGACATAAATCCATTGGTTTGATTTATGTAACGGTATCCAATGATTGGTAGGAGTAAGACTTGCACGATGCAACTGGAATGCAGGTTTTGTTTTCGTAATAGCAGGTTGATCTCACATTGAGACACAGTTGAATGTTTTGTGTAAATGGGTGAGATGTGGCACACATACAATCCCTCGGATATAGGTAAGCACTGATTAAAAGCGTCTTTGTTGATTGGTGCATAATGTTCCCGGTGATGATCAACCAACAGGTATTCGGATGATGGTATTATCGAAGTGTGAAGATTTGTTGTAGGTATGGGTACCGATATGAGTGCAAACAATTGATAGAAATGTATCTTTACCAACGGGATGCGAGCGCGTATAATGATGTTATTGCTGGTAATTCGAGATTCGGTTTTTAATATTTGATACAGCTTCAATAGATCCCCTTGCTTCCTGCCCGGCAAAGACATCACTGGGGACAGATGTTCCCTGATCTGATTAGCTTCGTCTTGAAGGCGTAATGGACTCAATAGAGATCGATGAAGGTTATTGTGCTGGGTGTTGAGCATTACTTCGAGAATATTCTGTTGTGTGTCTTGCATTAATTTCAATATCAACATCAGCTGAAGAATGCCAGTTACTATAATATCTTTCTGATTCATCTTTGTATTGTATTCCTGAAGATGTTTCAAGTCCAAATCCACTTGATACTGATGTTCTTCTAGCTTGTTCAGATGAGTGATCGTGTAATTATTATTTTGCTTAAATAAACGTATGGTGTTATATAATCGACGTTTGGTTCTTTGCCAATTGTAGGAGATGTTGCTCATTCTGCTCGATTAAATCAAAGTGCTGTTCATAATGTTCCGCTTCTCGTTGAGACAAGATGCCAAATGTGTCACTTAAGAGGATCCCAATTGTGTCTCCAACTCCTCGCTTGCGATGCCTTTTCGATTTGGTTTCAAGTAGTTTGTTTTCCTTCACGAAGTTCGTACCGTTATCACTGTATATGTGGGCGATATTCCCTCGGCGCGATGTAAATCTTTTGAATGCTGCCAGGAAGGTGTTTGCAGTTAAATCCGAGACCACTTCGAGATGAACTGCCTTTGTTGAAAGACATACAAAGACAGCAATGTATCCATTGTAGGCCTTATTTCCTCTGCCTTTTGCGATTCGTATGGACCGGCATAATCGACACCCGTGTGTGTGAATGGCCGCGACGGGGTTACTTGACCTCTTGGTAGATTGACCATGAGTTGTTCCGTCCGTTTACTTTGAAATCGGAAACAGACAATGCTTTTTTGAATGTGATTCCTTACTTCTTGAGCTCCCCTGATTATCCAGAACGTTTTCCGGATAAACGTCAACGTTAATGCATTAGTGCCATGAAGCGTAGATGCATGTGCCCACTTGATAACTAGGCTGGTCAGGTGTGATTTAGCTGGTAGGATTAGCGTGTGTTTCTCTCCGAATGGTAGGTCCGAATTTTTTAGTCTGCCTCCTACTCTTATAAGGCCGTCGATGTCTATAAACGGAGTCAGGGAGGCGATGGTGCTCTTCTTCTTAATTGACTGTTGATCCCTTAATGCTGATATTTCGTATGCAAAGAAAACATTTTGAACTGCTCTTACGATTGTGGTTAACGCTGTCCGTAGCTCTATTGCTCGTATTTCTCCGGCACACGTTGGTTTCTTCCTGATCTTGGATATGAATCGGAGAAGATGGGCCATAACCCGTAGGAGCTTTAAATAATCTGATTTGTGGTCGATCAGCTTGATTATGGTGTTCTCAGATGTCGCGTCCTTATTGAGTACGTGGAAAACAGTTGTGGCCCGTTTCAGATCGATACTCGTGTCAAACTTATTCGTGGTTTCATTTACTACCGGTTCCATTATTATTTCAGGTCCGGTCCACCATTGTTCCAGAGTACTTAATTTTGATAATGAAATGCCACGGGATGCATGGTCCGCTGGGTTTTGTGTTGAGGTGATGTGCTTCCATTCCCCGATTTTAGTGTTGTTTTGAATTTCTGATACCCGATTCGAGACAAATGTTTTCCATTTGGTGGCTGGCTTTTGTAGCCAAGCCAACACAATGGAAGAGTCCGTCCATGCATAAATATTTGCAGGTTGCAGTTCTAGAGTTTGAACCACTTGGCTAGTTAAACATGACAGAAGAAGTGCTCCGCAAAGTTCCAAGCGTGGTAAAGTTTGCTTAACTCGGGTAGGTGCTACCTTGGTTTTGGCAGTCAGTAGCCGTGTGATGATTGTATTGTCTGACAATTCGATTCGACTGTATATGACCGCTGCATATGCCCTTTCAGACGCATCGCAGAACCCGTGTAAATATAGATTTTGTGTGCCTGATGATACTGTTCCTATCCAGCGTGGAATGGATAGGGTTTCAAGGTGTACGAGTTCGTTTCGCAGCTTTACCCATTTTGCTGTAATTTCTTTAGGAACTTTGTTATCCCAGTTTATTTCCGTGGCCCACAGATCTTGTAATATAAGTTTGGATGTAATTGTAATGGGTGCCAACCATCATAATGGATCAAATTGTCTTGCAATCTCTGAGGCTAGCTCTCTTTTGGTAAGTTCAGTTGTTGATGATATTTGGTTTACCTTGAACCTGAAGCAGTCTGATATCGGGTTCCAATGGATTCCTAACGTTTTAATAGTTTCATCTTCGGCCAACTCCATGTTTCCAATTAGTTTATTTGACCCTGGTATGGACTGCAATAGTTTTGAGTGGCTGCTCGACCACTTGCTCAGTTGAAATTGACCTTTTTGAAGTATTGTGATTAACTGCTTTTGTAGAAGTAGTGCATCGTGTAGGTTATCAGCTCTGGTTAGAACGTCGTCGACATAACAGTCTTCTATTAAGACCTTCCTGGCCAGTGGGCAGTGTTCACCTTCATCCATTGCTAACTGATGTAGTGTTCTTATTGCCAAGAACGGCGCGGCTGATGTGCCATAGGTAACGGTAGTCAAATTGTACTCCCGTAATGGTTGATTTGGAGTTTCCCTCCATAGTATCCTTTGATAATCTTGATGTTCCTTTGCTACTTTGATTTGTCGATACATTTTGATTATGTCGGCTGCGAATACTATTTTGTGTATTCTCCACCGTAGAATAAGTGACCATAAATTATTTTGCAGAGCGCTCCGACATGCAGCGTATCATTCAAGCTCCAACCCGATGTTGACTTCATTGAAGCGTCAAATACAACGCGAAACTTTTTTTCCCTTGAATTATCCTTAAATATTGCATGATGTGGAATGTAAAATTGTCCCTTGCAAGCGGGTGATGGTGTCATGTGCCCCATTTGAAGATATTCTCTCATGAATTCGATATATAATTGTTGTAGTCTTTCATTTTTTTGCAATCTTTTCTCAATTTCTCTTTGTTTTGACGCACCAAGGATGCTGGTATCATTTTCCTTGAACGGTAAGGTAACCACGTAGCGTCCATTTGGATTCCGCTTAACCGTTTGTCGATAAATGGTTTCACACTGTTCGTCAGATTTGGTCAGTGGAGATTCAATCGGTACCTCTTCTAACTCCCAAAACTTGTGTAGCTCTTGAGCTTGTGCTAATTCCTCCTTGGTACTGAAGTTAACCATTAGAGTCCTGGGTTGAACGGTTGTTGCCGGACCTACTATCAGCCAACCCAAACTTTTTTTCATTGCATTTGGATTTCCTCGAATGATCTGAGATTCTGATATGTCTGCATAGACGTCTGCTCCTAACAAGATGTCTATCGGAGCCGGACAATCATATTGCGGATCCGCCAATATTATATTTTCCCACCGAGAATCGTTATTGCGTTTTATTTTCAGCTCTGGCACATCTGATGTTATTTTCTGCAAAACGTATGCTTCTATTTGTAGCTTAAACACCGATGGAAAATGTGGTTGAATTTCCAGTTGTACCATAGAGCTACAGGTGCTATTCGTATTGCCTCCAATTCCGACCAAACTAGTTTGTATGTTTTTCTGATGTAATCCCACCTGTTTACATGCAGTTTCAGTAATCAACGATACCTGGGATCCTAGATCGATTAATGCCCGTAGCGTCACTGTTGTATTTGTGGAGGTTTTGGTTATCACTTTAGCCGTTGAGAGCAGAGTCGTGGTATTTCCATCGATTGCATTGATGGATACCTTTTTGGCATCATTATTATAGGTGTGCAGTAGTTGATGATGTTTGTTGTTGCATATTCAACATGATTCTGTTTTGAGACATGCTTCTGTTGAGCTGTGTGATAGGCAGTTTTGGTACACCTTTTTTGCCTATTGATGAAATCATGGGGTAATTTGTTTAAAATGAACACAATTTAAAATCTTGTGCCCCCTTTTTTCGCAGTATTTACAGCATTCGCTATTGCAACCTGATTTTTCCGGACCTTCTGGTTTTTCCGGACCTTCTTGATTTACCAAAATTTTTCTGTGTGACTCAACCTTGAATTGTTTGCTGGAGATGTGATTTGCACTTTGCAGGGCTTCAAGCACATTCATTCTCTCCATTAATAGATGTAAGAATTGGTCCATCGTGGGATAGTCACGACTACCATGAAGAGATTCCTCATAGTGCTTCAGGCTGTTGTAATCCAATTTTTTGATGTTAATATGAATGAGGATGGTGCTCCATTCAAGGATGTTGTAGCCCAGGTTTCGCAACGCTTCTATACACTCCTTTAGTGTATCATGCATTTTCCTAATGTCCTTAGCTGCATTAAGTTGAACTTTTGGAATGTTCAATACGGTGTCAATATATTCGGCTACGATTTTTCGTTTATTGTCGTACCGCTCCATAATGATGTCGTACACAGTTTTGTAGTTTTCTGCTTGTAATGTTAGGTGCCCTATTAAGGTTGATGGTTCACCTTTAAAGCTTTCCTTAAAGTAGCTTAATTTTTCAAAATCTGATACATGGCTGTTATCATGTACCAGATTGTTGAACGTGTTGATGAATGATGTCCAAATTTTGAAGTTGCCGTCGAATGTTGGAATTTGGATTCGAGGTAGTTTCGGCATACTTCTTGTGCCTTGCTGATTTTTTGACTGATTTTGCCTTATTTTTGATGCTAGTTTTAATTTGATGGTTTCGAATTGTTTTATGACTGTGCCATAGTAGTCATCTATGAAATAAGGCAACGTAGTTTCTTCATCCTCTGCTGCTTCGATGTATATTTCTTCATGCAACTTTTCGATTTCTGCCTTCTTGGAGGATATTGCTTCCAATGCACTATTTGCTTCCCGTACCATGGCGTGGAATTGCCTCATTTTGAATTGTTGTGCTTTATAGCGCTTCGCCTGCGTTTCGTCTAGTTTCTCGTTACCGGTTGTTTTGTTACCGCCACTTGAACTAAACCCAGGTATGCTTGATGAGGTATTCGTCTCTCTCGCTAGTGATTTCCTAAGTGTTTCTAACTCCTTTCTGAAGTTTTGCACTAGTGGTGCCACTGCTTCTCGAGATTTCCAATAATCATGTGTTGGAAAGTTGTGTTTATACTGACTTATTATATGTTCATCAGTATCAACGAATTCTTCATACATATCCTCTAACCGTCCTATTTTGCGGTCGATGTATGTACTTGTCTTCCTGTTGATGGAATCCTTCTTGTAGTTGGTCCAAAGGGTTTGTATCTCCTTGAACCTCTGCTGTTGTTCCTTGCATAGGTTATCCATTATGTCACCGCCTGGTTGATGTTTTATGAATCACTTTGATGGTAGTTGATGGTATATGTGCACTTAATTATTTCGTGGACTGTATTTAATTTTTTCGAACTTGGATGTTGTTTTGCTCGAAGGACCAATGAATAATTACGTACTTGAATGGTTATGTACTTAATTATACTGCCTTTATTAAACTCCACTATAAAACATTAAATACTATAAAAAATGCTGACATAGTGTCTACATTAGTGTAATGAACAAATTTAAATTCAGTACTGTACACCGGAAACACCGTAGAAAATGCTCTGTCTAACCTAAATGAATTAACCTAATAAAAATCATTTGCTGAGTCGGCATTTCCCATGACAGTGACTTGTACATATAGTTCTATTAATTATATCTAGAGTAATATTACATTAATGCACAATCAGCTTTCTATCTAGGTCGACCCTAGTTGTTCAGTTGAACAACAAGTGTCAAGTGCTCTAAACAAAAAGGTGACCGTATACATGTTGCAGGTGATAGACATAAGTAATATAGAAACAAATCGGAAATAGGGTCAATTGCAATTGACTGTTGTTGGATGGCAAGAAAGTGGAATGAATTGGTCAATGGTATGCCTACATTTGACTTCATTCCCAACGTAGAATCAAGACTGAAGCTAAAAACACCACGAACGAGTTCGATGAGACAAGTAATTTCTGAACATGTAAGCCTACCTACATAGATTCAAAATAATAACTCAATGTGCGTATGCGAATCTGAAGTAGAGACGTTAAGCACCTACTTTTCGAAAGTAACGAGGTGACCGTTATGTCACACTAAAACAAAAGTGGCTGGGTAATACAAACACAAACGTATTACCACTCATTTCTAAGCGACGAAATTCTTCCTTAGTTTCGGAAATACTATGCTGAACCGATTACTATCTTAAATAGTGCGATATAGTATACCAGAAATCAGGACTGTTTGACTTTACAGTACCTCATTCTGTCAATCATAACATTTTCGATTGCATGGTTTCCTATCCCATCAATGCCAATTTCGATTTGATATTATTGCCTTAAAGACGACTGTTCGAGTGCGAACTTTTGTGTGGATATTTAGAATGACACTTTTAAAATAATCAAATTACGTCCATAAAAGATGAAATATTTTTAACATTAAGAAAAATATTCGCAAACGGTCAACCTAATCGTAAAAAAAAAAAATAAAATTGTGAGCTACATTGTGCTCAATAAATCGCTAGAAAAATGAGATTCTAAATATTCGCACAAAAGTTCGCACTCGAACAGTCGCCTTAACGGCACCCCATAACGGGGTTAAACCGTAGCTGTGTGGTGGCCAATTGACATCTCCGTTATGGCTGAGTATTCTCAGTAAGACAGTGTGCAAAAGACCGATTGTTGCATTTACTGTGTGACGTTGTGCCATTCTGTTAAAACCAAATATCGTGTGTGTCCTCCTATAACAAAACCTCATTTATCATGGCTAAGTAACGCTTCCCATTGAGTATAGAGGCGGCTCCTTCTTATTTTCGAAAAAAATGAACAAAGGACGAAGCCGGGCAAAAATCCACATTCGTTGTGGACACATCGGCTTCTCCATGATTACTTTTGGATTTTTTGAACCCCAAATACGAGCATTTTGCTTGTTGACGTAGTCTCCAAGGTGAAAATGACCTTCGTTGGAACAGATAATTTCTCGGCAAAAATGCTCATTAATTTTTTTCCAAGCGTCCCACACTCCAATGAGCGATTCGAAAACGTTCCTGATGATCATTTTGCTTCAGCTCCTGCACTAATTGAACTTTGTACGCCTTTATACCGAGGTTTTTGTGCAATGTTCAATTCTTGAGTATGATGGCGTGCTGTAAATGCAAATGCACGTGTTGGTTCAACCAAAATAACAATCTAGTTTTAGGAACTCGCTTCACAAATTGAACCACAAATTGCCTTTTAGCATTTCATTTCTGCTAAATTTTCAACGTTAATTTCTTACAGTTTGGGTAGAAGACTCACGGTATTACCATCAGCGTTAAAAATTATAATTTTTTACACCAACATTTTGAGCCAATTTTGAGGTAGCGGCATGGCGTTACATTGGCGAAACACTTCAATAAACATCTCGGATACCATAAGAATTCACCAGCTGGTAAAATAACGTTTAGCTTAAACTATTTACTTTTTACAGTATTTGCCCGTAGGCACTTGGCGAAACACACTTACACTTAATAAACACTTGTTTTTTGAAAATTAGAAAATTTGTTCAAAAGTTTAAAAAATCGTTTGATCGATTTCGACTTGTTACGTCATCATCAGGAGTATCTACTGATTTGTAAAAGTAATATTTTAGTTATTTATAGTAGAAAAAAGCAAACAAAGTGAAAAGAAGGAGAGACAAAAATTAGGCAATAAAAATTAATATATTGATCGTGCCATCCAACTGTTGTTTAAACGGAACAATTAATAATACAAAAGGGGAAGAGTATCATTAATAAGTAAGTAAGCGAATATTTATTTATTTATTTAGTATTTAATACATAATAAAGCTTAGAGCTTATACACATTATGAAAAGTAATAATTAGCAGTATAAAAAACTTTTTTTAAAATAGAATATTGTTGGGGTACAAAGCTTTTACGTTTTGTCCAGTTATTCGTTGTCAATATCACTATCCGATCTCTCTTCCAACTCTCGACTCTTTAGTTCTGTTTTGCCAGACAATGTAGAATAACTGTTGGGGGAACGGGGTTTAGTAAGCTGCTCCACGACTACAGCAGTCCGTTTGGATCGGGAATTAATAAAACGCCGTGGGTCATAACATTTTGGTATTATGGACTGCGGCCTCACATTTTCTAATGTCTATACTAATTGATCTTGATTCAACGCATTCGCCATGCTAATAGATATTGTACGATATTGTATGAGCTAATTAAACGTTCTACTCATTCTTTCCAGTGTAAAACTTTAATTAATAGCTTTTGTTTACCTCGAATGGAGCTATTCTCAGTTTTATCGATTGAATCTTCAATCTTCAATGGCCTGTAATTCATTTTCAGGGTTTTCTGTTATATGAAGTTTTAGAGGCTTAAGCTTTGTATCTTGCATTTCAATCCGCTATATTTCATGAAATTTTTTTTCCGCAGAATTCATACAATAATTACTGGGAAATTCAGATTCATACACAAATGAGTCATTCATGATAAGAAAGGGGAATTATATGCTTTAATAAGGAAATTGCAAACAATGTTTGCAAAAACACAGAAAATATAACAATTAAAATAAAATTATAATATTATTAATAATAAACACTTCACTTGTAACTATAATTAGATAAACACCGAATAATATCAATAAATAATTTTTAATAAATAATCAAATGAAAACAAATAAATTTTGTAATCAATAATGGGATGACTGACCATTTTGTTTTGCAATATTTTTGAAATTACATAACCACGACAAAAAAAAATGAGTGAGTCCATTAGTACTCTCAAGGAGATGTGTAAACATGGCGTCTGTACAGTACGTGGGTACAGTTTACTTTGAAGGAAGAAGGAATGCAATTTTACTAACCAGAGTTTTTCATTTGTTTATTATCGTTAAATTGGTCTATTACTCTTTCGGTATAATCGACGCAATTGGATTTTGGTAGCTAAAATAAGATATATTATATACTGTCGACTCTAACTTTAAAAATTCTCATTGAAAAACTGCACAATATGGTCGTCCCATATCTAGTAGTAAATATGTTTCGATCTGAGTTCATGTGCAAATCGAATTCGTCTCGCAGGAAGTTTATAAGTGGTTCAGCTTGAGGAACAGCAACATTAATATTGAAATCCCCGCTCATAATCACCGGCAAAAGATGATAGTGTCCTTGGAGAATTTTTGAAATTCTTTAGGATATGGGGCAAGGACGAAATGTATGAACTTCATTATGTCTTCGAAAGATTTATTCGGCGAGGTTAATACAACTACAGAAAGCATCTTATTCCCATTGAGAAGCTGAAGTTCAGCCGTATATATATCATCAATGAGTTGTGTTGTTACGCTCATACCAGTTGTTTGTCCAACGATGATTTCTTTATGCGAGGTGACTGTATGGTATGAGTATTCTATTTGAATTTTTATATATTGTTACTCCGGCAGCTCACTCACCGTCTCTCTTGAACTGAACGCAGATCTGGAAAAGCAAGAAAATTGAGCATCCTTGCGTGACTGTGTCAGTTAGGTCGAGGTGATGTGTATGACCTAAGACTGACAGTTCAATGTTAAAAACCAGACGTCATTATTATCTCGTACAAAATTCGCCATTACAACGGATAAAGCGGATTTGTAGTGAGGCGCGATAGCTAATTTTGAAGAAGACCCATTGAGGTCCCATTTTTACGTCCATGGTAGACGACATGATCATCGATAGCCGACGTAATGACAGTCCTTCGAGACTCGTTGCTCGTGCTAAAGCAATATACACAATTTATTAACTGTGTCTTTTATCGTAAGAGTATATACTGACTATCTCGTTATAGGTACCACCCTGTGATGCATGAATTGTGGTGGCACATGAAGGTACGACGCTTTACATTAATTGTTGTTTATGCTTAACATTAATTGTTGTTTCGATTAATAGTTGAGCTTTTTCTAGAAATGGGCACCAAACATCGGTCGATATTCGTTTTCTGCGCCAATCCAGCTTCAAGCCACCTGACCTTCTTGCCAACTTGTGAATTTGAACCGAAATCCATCCAGAGTCGTTTGACATTTTTTACTTAAAGTACGGCAAATTATTTGTGTCCACTATGCTCATTTTATGGATCTTTTGACGGAATTGCTACTCCGGCAACCCACTGACCATCTCTATTGAACTGAAAACAGCATTCAAACGTAGGAATATTAACAAGTTCGTCATTGCGCAGCCGTCTCGAAAACCAAATGAATTGAGCATACCTGCGTGACTGTGACCTGAGACTCTGGCAGTTCAATGTTAAAAACGAGATGTCATTATAACCCCATTCAGTAGAAGACATGATCATTGATAGCCGACGTGATGAACAGCGCCTAGAGACTCGTCACTCGTGATAAAGCAATATACAGCAGTTGTTGATTGTGTTTTTAATCGTATGAGTATGCAATTTCGTAATCGTAATTCGTATTTCGTATCGTAATTTTTTTTTTGATTTTTCTGATCGATGGAAATGTCGATGGTTTCTTTTTCATTCATTAAATTAATTTTTTAATTTTCCCTACTATTATACATATACATAAAAGCATGCCATGTATAGTAAAAATTGTTTTTGTTGAGTTTCTTGCTTTTTTTTCAAACGAAGTAGGTATACGTCATTTCCGTTCGTTTCATTTACAAGTTTACTCTAATACAAAAAAATTTGGTAGGCGCGCGTAAAGATGTTTACACATCAAAAATTGTAAATTGAAATTATCACTGCATTGACCACTCCATAAAATTGAAATTAAACGAAAAAAATATCCAGTAATTGTTGAGTTAGTAAAATTTTTCGTCCTTGTGGAACCAAAAATCTCTCAGCCATCAATAATTGAAGAAGAAAATTCACAGCCGATCAATAATACTAAATTTCTTCAGATTTTTTTTTTTTATGAAAGCAAAACTGTGAAATTTATAAGATATTCTTTAAATACACTCGAGTATTTAAGCGATAGGCAAGCGAACTGTTTCACAGAACATCTATTACCTATCTGCAACTTAACCGTCAATCAAAGTTAATCATAAGACCGGCCAAACAAAAAAACTTTAACTAATGATAACGCGCGAAAATTGAAAAATGAAAGCAAAACTAGGTAATAAGAAAAAAAATCGGCAAAACTTAAGCGGCATGTATTAAATTATAACGTCATAACATGGTGAAGCCATGCGGATGCCTTATTAGGGCTACCGTTATGATTTATTCTCTATACTATAAATGACTCAATATTTATTGAGTCCCTGTTTCGACGCCATTTTGTAACATTGGCTTGGATCAGTAGAGTACCACATGGCACACTGTAAAATTGGATAGCCTTCAGTGGTTAGGGAGGTTCGACCTTTAACATGTAGTACCTATACAGCCATTACAAAAAGTTTCTATCGAAGTTAGTGTGCTATATGAATCTAAGATTAACAATGCGTGGTTAAGATTAATCCGAAAGAAAGCAAAGATTAGTCAGACGCGTTTATTGTAACATTTTACTGACCACTAAAGAAATGGAAATATTGATACCAGATACCGAAATATTATCCAACGACAGAAAATATTTAAACTAATAAATTAGAAAACTAGAATGCTAAGCTAGGTATAAAATCAAAAAGAAAATTAACATTAATATGACGAACAACAATACTCAACTAAAAATTACAACAATATGTAAAAGTAAGAAATAAATCGCAAGCTCAATGCTTACTAGAAAGAACAGAAAATAAAACAAAAATAATTAAAGAAAAGAGAGAGAAAGAAATAGAATATAGAATGAAAATAATAATAATAATAATATACTAATATAACAAATAATGTAATAAATAATTTTATATCACCAGATCCGCTAATAAATATTATTCTCTCGTAATGATGACCGTGATGCAAACCAACGTTAAAATGTATATGGATTCATCTACGCTTAAGTTGGTGATATAATGTCCCAATGTCTCATTACGGTTTACAGTTGATGCCGGTTCCGCGTATGCGTATCGTTGGAAAAATGTTCATACAAATTAATTCCGCAGCCTCGAATTCGAGAACTCTTGCACGTGTTTGATCCCATTCTACCATCTTACTTGTTCACAGCCCAATGCTATCGGTGTAGTTTACTTTTTAAAAGTTTGCGGGCGTATGTGAATATATAAAAAAAACCTTAACCACATCAACCGATGTGAAGCTAACACGAAAGTTAGCACGTATTTTTTAAAAATGTACATATGGTAATACATTTATCAAATATCAAAACCAATTTTTTTTTCATTGTATAGTACTAAAAATGTACAAAACAAAATAATCAATTATGTAATATAATAATAAAAATAAAAACATGCACATACTTAAATTTACTAAAAAACTCAACGTTTTAATTTATAATAATTTCGTTAAATGATCCATCGTTCAATAATTAAATTTTTTATTTTGAAATAAATAAGAAGACTCAATAACAGATTGTTCTAAAACATAATGGTGGTTTGAGTATTAGCTAGTGTTAGCACGAAAAACTAATATAAAATTAATTGAGTTAAATCGATTCCAGCTATTCCAAAAATTTGTCGGACATGAAATTGATTTTGTATTAAAGTAGGACCAAATACAAAATTATTCAGAAAGTTTCAGAATTTTCTTATGATTCGTTTGTGAGCAATATCGACTCGTGCTGTGCATTTTCGAAAATTTCCCGTTTATATGGAATTGGTAGAGTTCTAAAGGTTTATGGTGAGCCCATCGTAACATTTGTGTGACATGAAATTGATTTTAAATTAAAGAAAGACCAATTACGAAATTACTCAGAAAGTTGCAGAAGTTTTTTATGATTTGTTTGTGACGAATATCGATTCCTGCTGTGCATTTTCGAAAATTTCCGGTTTATATGATTATATGAAATTGGTTGAGTAATATCGATTCGTGCTGGGCTTTTCCAAAAACTTGTCGGTCATGAAATTGATTTTAAATTAAAGTTACAAAATTATTCAGAAAGTTTCAGAATTTTCTAATATTAATTCAATTTCATGTCCGACAAATGTTAGGGTGGGTTCAGCATAAACCTTTAGTACTCCACCAATTTAAAATAAACGGGAAATTTTCGAAAATGCACAGCACGAGTCGATATTACTCACAAACAAATCATAAAAAAATCCTGAAACTCTCTGAATAATTTCGTAATTGGTCCTACTTTAAAATAAAGTCAATTTCATGTCCGTCAAGTTTTTAGAAAAGCCCAGCACGAATCGATATCACTCAACCAATTTCATATAAACCGGAAATTTTAGAAAATGCACAGCACGAATCCATATTGCTCAAAAACAAATGATAAGAAAATTCTGAAACTTTCTGAATAAATTTGTAATTGGTCCTTCTTTAATATAAAATAAATTTCATGTCCGACAAATTTTTGGAAAAGCCCAGCACGAATCGATGTGACTTAACTAATTTCATATAAACGAGAAAATCTCGATAATGCACGGCACGAATCGATATTGCTCACAAACAAATCATAAGAAAATTCTGAAACTTTCTGAATAAATTCGTAATTGGCCCTTCTTTAAAATAAAATAAATTTCATGCCCGACAAATTTTTGGAATAGCCCAGCACGAATCTATTTAACTCAATTAATTTTTATAAAAATGTTCGTGGTAACTCTAGCGAATACTCAAACCACCATTAGGTTTTAGAACATTTTATTTTTGAGTTATCAATTTATTTAATTTATTGGACGATGGGTAAATTAACGAAATTATTATTAAATGAAAACGTTCAGTTTTATAGTAAACTTAAATACCTAATATTATATTTATTATTACAATAATTGATTATTTTACCGTGTACATTTTTTTAGTAATATTCAATGGAAATAAAATTTGGTTTTGATATTTCAGAAATTTGTTGCATATTATGTACATTTTGAAAAAAATCGTGCTAACTTTTTGTGCTAGTTTCACATCGGTGTATAAATATATTTATTCTGTGTTTAATAATCTGTTTAATTATAAAAGAAATCCGTGCTAACTATTTTAATAATATGTGAGAAATACATTTTTTCGTGCTAACTTGTACTAAAATGGCATTATTCGAGATCCAAACCATTAGTATTGCCTCAGTATTTTACGTGCTAACTTTTCGGGCCAACTTCACAGACATCAGAATATCTTGTTCAAGTGATACCACAAAAACAATGTCTTAAGTGTGAATATAAGACAATACCACTTTCCGTAGATTTTTAGTTTATTTTGTTTTATTATAATTTTTATTGATATAAATGTATAACTTTTAATTTTTTTAACTTAGCAATAAGTATACATAGATTTAAGTCACAGTCAAAAAATGGCACAGTTTAATTAATTTTTATTTACACTAGTACATGCTAATTTTAATTTTTTACCACCATTTCTTTTACAAGCATTTCCAAGAACCGAACCCCTTCGTTAAGCGATGTTTACCTGTATCTACCATCCATTTCCCCTATAACCGATCAATTTTGATATTTCCTCATTCGAACCTTATTTTTACAGTGGAAGAAAGATTTATCAAAAGTAATATTTTATTTTTAGATATTGTGCGACTCGTTACAATATTTAAAACTACATAAAATAGGTTTCAGAAAATATAAAAAATAATAACAATATAGTAATATAATAATATTAATAACAATAATAAAAAACGAAATAATAATGTCTAACAACTGGTAAATCAAGGAAAATAAATAATATTATCTCAGAGATTCTGAAAAAACGATCTGCTAAAACTAGCATATAAGACCTGGTTGACTTAACATGCAATTGTAAGGTATTCCAAAAGCCAACACCTTTAACATAAAATGGTGAATTGAACAATTTACTGTTTTTTCGCGGTATAATTAAGGATTTATTACGCGATAGATTAGATTGGACCAATTTCTCAAAGAAGTGCACGTACGATATGTATAATAATCTGATCATATTTGCAGAGTCGATGAATGTATCTTACACCAGCTTTAAAGGCCCCATTTAATTGTTCCGTATTATATTCATCCATTCCAAAAAGTATCAGATCAACATAGGAAAAATTTGGAAAAACGTAGAGAAAAAATAATTTCCGTCTAAGCTCTGTTGATGCAACATCAGAAACATTCCATAAACTTTGAACTTTCATAACGATTTTACTACAAATCGCATTAACATGCTCATCTCATGATACGAATTTATTAATTAAGACACCCAAGTCATTAACACAATCAACGAAAGGAATATTTTCATTACATACTGTAATCGACGGAGAGGAGGATGTGTCAAGACCATGCTTATAAATAACAATTGATTGGGTCTTTTGGGGTTTAACTGAAAGTTGTTCCGCGCAGCCCAATTTTGAATAGCTAAAATGTTATCCATTTATATTACTTATTAAGATTAAGGTTCTATGATTGATAGAATCGAATGCCTTCGAAAAATCAAGTAAAACTAAAACAGTTGCCTTTTGAGAATCAGCATACCGCCGAATATCATCCACAATATTTAATATAGCCGTACACGTACTATGTCCTTTCCTATACGCTGATTAATAAGGATCTAACAGGTTAAAATCATTTAAATGCAAAGTAATCTGATCGTGCACAAATTTTTAAAAAACCTTTGATAAAAAAATATAGGCCGGAAGTCAGACACAGCAGGCAGAATTTTTGTTTTACGGAAGTGGAATCAGTTTAACACTCTTCCACGCCTCAGGAAAAGATGACTTAGTAATGATATTATTCATGATAAACAAAATAAAACAACCGACAGCTGGAAAAATGATTTTAATAAATTTAATGGGTATAAGATCAAGAATAACACATGCACTGTTCACTAAAGTAACACCTTTCTCCATCGTAATAATGTCAACACACTTCAATGAAAATAGTTATCGGCTGAGTAACAAAATTCAATGTATGCTGAAGTATATTTAATTATTTGTCATATTGGACTGTGGAACGTTATTATGAACGTGAGAATAGAACAGGGCAGAATCCATAATTGGTGAGAAAGGGATTTCTCTCTGTTCGTTAAGGATATTTTGCAGCGCCCAAAAATACTCTTCACTCGTTTCTATTCCATTTATATTTTCTCAATTGATGGTTTTTTAATTTTTCCCCCCACTTTTTCGGTTGTACAATAATAAAAGATTAAAAATAATATTCAGTTTTGAACGAATAGTGAGTGAATAATGAAAAAACAAAGAGATCGATGTTTTGAATAGATCCGAAATTATATTTTACATTTGTTTGCTCCTTGTTAAACGAATAGTTAGCGAATACTTTATAAATTTGTATTTTAGAGTAAAATTTTTTCTATGTATCAATTTTTTCTATTTAAACCAAAATTTTTTTCTCTTCTTTTGTTTTACTTTTCATATTATTGTTTGAATCGATAATAGAATATCCCACTACATTGAGAATAGAGAATACATTTTTTGTTTTCTATTCTATGCCAGATGAATATAATCAATAAAATTTTGCTTTCTATTCACTATTCGCGACGATCAGTAGTAAAAATTATTTGTTCGATCAGTAAAGAAAGAATCATATATTTTGTAGAGCGAATTTTAGAACCCTGATATTTTGGTTAAGATATTTTGGTCTGCCTTTGGGTTGTATATGTAATATGTCAAAATGGTTCTAATTAGCTGTATGATTTTCTAAAGTTAAATGGTTATGGGAAATTGATTGATTGCAACCAGATAGATGTTCTTTAACTCTAACTCCAGAATTGCACCCGCAGTCTGTCCAATATACGAGAAACTACAATCATTGCAATTAATCCTATAAACGCCAGATTTGGAAAGGCGATCAACTCTAGGTTTATTGTTAAAAATCATTTTCTTTATTGTGTTATTATTATAAAAAGCAAAACTAATATTGTTATAATTGGATACGATGTTGCTTATCCGTTGGCTCGTTTTTCCTATATACTCTAAGCAACGCCAATTTGCCTGCGTTGGATTATCCGGTGGATAAATACCCGTTAGAGTTTTATGCTTTAGCTTTTTATTCAATAACTTTAATATTTAAATATTAAGTTAAACTGTTTAATAAGAAATATAAAATTTATGTGATTGCTACAGTAGATACACACGCCAATCTGTATTGTTTTAGAGCAATTCAGACTACATTAAATGAGATGATTCTGTCAATCCTTTCTCTTAACCTCATAGTCAGAATATAATGATCAGTAAAAATGTTTTAGACAGTTTTAGATTTCACTTACCCTGCATTTACCCAGCGTTACCATTTTAATTTTAGTTATTGGTCATAAAACTGAAACGTTTGAAAAACATACATCTACTACCTACCATACAGTAAATTGAACTTGTCGTAGATTATGCCTCAAACTACTCCAGTGAGTTGTTGAACGTGGCGTGAACATAAATAAGCAAAATCGAGCGATTCTTGCCTAAGCTGAATAGCACATAACCATTTATTTCACTCAGATCCATATATTTTATAATTTTCGACACACATACATACATAGATATAAATTAAATACACCACCACAAAATACTTAGGTATATAGGTAGGTACATATTGTGGTTATATAGAGGAATGTTTACCTCAAAATATTTTCAATATCGAATTTTTTTATTTTTATTTTGTTGCTGTACAACGCATTCCAAAAAATAAATATTTTCCATCAATTTTCATTGTGGGTACTGTGTACACATATACACATACAACATCATATACTTTTTGGCCTGGGTGGCTTTTAGGTGATCCATATATCTATCAAACATAATGTTTACCACGAGAATCCATTTCCTTCTATTTAAATAATTTAAGATTTATGTTATCATTTCGGCGTTGGTGTTGTTATATACTTAACGTACATAACGTACATACCAACAAATTTGTAGGTACATCGAAGTCAATTTTTTTTGCCTTTTTATTTTTAAATAAGAATAACATAAATTTTGTGCCCGTTTCTTTATCCTGAAATCAACAAAAAAAAGCTCAAAATATATAAATTTTGTTGTGTACCTTTTTAACGGGTGTTCGCTTGAGATACTTAATGGTTTGATATACATACATTATTTAAAGATAAATAACGTTAGGTATATACGTAAGTAATTTCGATTTAAGGAGAGAAAAAAATTGCTCCGCACTTAGAAAATGTGTTGCGAGCAGGTACAATTTGTTGGCCTATCAAATAACTAAATAACAGTAATGTGTTGTTGATAATGGCTAAGTGGTGTAAACTCGGAATTATTACTGATGGAAGTATTTGATCGGACACACAGACACAGCAGATCCCACCAATTTTCTAAGAAGTTCGGTATTGAAGACGAACATAAACAACTTACCATTATGCAGGTGTTTATTAACCATTATTTCGTCACAATTCAGTATAAAACTGGCTATTTATGGATTATGGAATTAGCGACATTTATAAAATTTGTGATATTTATAACTCTTCGCTTGAATTTGTGAAACGCTGGTCTAATGAATTTTTGAACCTTTATGTTACGAGGACTATCTATATGACATTTGGTCGGCCCCTGCTCGAGTATGCTAGTCAGGTTTTGGTCCCAATACCATGAAGTGCACAAACGAAGAATTGTCGCGGTGCAACGTAGATTTTTCCCGTGGCGAGCTGCAGTAGTGGTGAATTAAATAAGCCGTTCCCAACATACTGTTAAAGTTAGCCGAAAGTTTCCAGCCGAAAGATAATGCAGATAGTGTCTTGAATACAGCAAAAATCAGTTATGAACTCGAATTTAGGAAAATTTAGGATCGGGTTACATCATTCGGGTGAAGGAGAAATTATTTAAGTTTATAGGAATTTAAAAATCGATAGGAGCGAGAGTATAACGAGAATTTAAAAATAGTCAAGACACTATCTGCATTATCTTTCGGCTGGAAACTATCGGCTAACTTTAATAGGGTGTTCCTAACCGCAGCTCTGCTGGGAGGAGAGTCTCAGAGAACGAGGAGTGGTTAACCTCGGTTCACCAAATTCTGAGTGCCTAGGATACCCAGTAGGGAAAGGCGAACTGATGGCGCCATAAAACCATCGCCACAACCACGGTGAACTGAGCATCACGCCGCCTTCCGCTTCCGGGCCTCCAGGTAGTGAATGGGGAACCCTATAAACGGGTATCCCGTGAATGAAGTGGGTTCCATTTGTTTGGGATATCCATATGAATAGTGAATGAGTGAGTGAATGTGGGAGGAGGGCGAGGGCGCAAGGGACGGGGTGCTCGGTGAGCCAATTGGCTGGATTAAGGTGTTATGCGATCCGTGCTGATGATCGGCTAGAATGGGGCCCATTTAACAAAGCCTAGTCGTGAACGGAGCCTTCTGGATACCTGGCGACCTCCAGTTGTATTTAGCCTTGCCTGCGTACACGGATCTCTGCGCAGGTTGACTTATATTTCTCCGATACTCGTGGGAGAAACATGGAAAAGAAAAAAACAAACAAAAATAAAGTGGCCGGTATACCCTTCAAAAACCGGAGGACGAGAGTAACTCTAACCGTAAAGGTGGAGCTACATCATTAGGAGCGAAGATAAGCGACACTGTGGCATCGAAGCCAGGTGGAAGTGGAACCGCCAAAGGAAATAGGGGGGATTGAAGGAGATCCCTCCGTCGAAGCGTCGATACAGGGAGAGACGGTCTGCGTTTAGAGTTCTAGAAAAACTGGCTGCAACCCCTGAGGGACAGCTTACAGTAGAACAATGTAAATCTGTGGCATGGGCCCTTATGTCGAAAAGACAGAGGTCCCAGGATGAGCTGGAAACGGGCGACAGCAAGCGGGCCAATGTGCAGGCAGACAAAACGTCGGGTGCTCCTAGGGATCGAAAACTAAAACTATTCAGTGAGATCCTTAATGAGCATGTGTTGGTGCTAGCCGTCATTGACAGAAGTCAAGAAGATGAGAGCATCACGTCAGGGAAGTGGAGGGTAGTATATAATGCACTAAACTCCATTTTTCTGCGGATCCTGAGAAAAAATCCGGGATCCCCCCCGTCCTGCAGAGATGCGGGATGGTACCAGGAGCGCGGGAAGTTGACTGCGTGCTCAGACCAGAGATCGGCTGACCTTTACAAAAGGGCAGTGGCCGAAGTAGGCGAGGTATGGTGGGGCGCGAGGCTTGAGGCAGTCTGCAGAGAAGAAATCCCGAGCAGGCCTAGGGCACGTGTATGGCTGCCAACCGAGCCGGATAAGCCGGAATAGATCCTCGAGATCATCCGGGCCAGCAATCCCGATCTTCCGACGGAAGACTGGAGGATTGTTGAGCCCCTGGCCTCCCTTGCAAAACTAAAGGGGGTGATCAACTTCGGGTTCGGGTCGATCACCCTTAAAATATATGAAAAGAATGAGACCGAGGCGACTGCGAAAGACCAGCCTGGGGGTGACGGTGAACGGACCCAGCAGAAGACGGTCAAGCGGGCTGAGGACGGCCAGGAGAGTGATGCTTCGGACGTGGGGAGCCTCGTAACTGGAGGTAGCGTCCTCTCTCTGGAGCCTGATGGGGACATCCTGTCAGGCTCTCGGTGAGGGGAGGATAGCGGCCGGAACAACGAGCCAGATGGCACTATCCCGATGCAGGGAGTGCAGGAAGAGGTGAGTAAGGTTGACTACAATGTTTAGCATTGTACAAATAAACCTACATCACACGAAGGTAGCCTCGGCAGCTCTCGTGCTCAGACTGACTAAGTCAGATGAGGACTTGGTGTTAATCCAAGAACCTTGGATTAGCAATAACAATATTTGTGGCCTCAGAACAAAAGAGTATAAATTACTATACTCAAGCAACTCTGACAAGGTCAGATCGTGTATTTTAGCGAAAAATAATCTGAATATTTTTCTTCTTCCTCAATTTAGTGGCGGGGATGTTACAGCAGTGAGTGTTGAGGCTTGATGTGAAAAATTATGGCTGGCCTCAGCCTATATAGGTGTTATACTCGGTAGGTGTTATACTCGGATGTGATGCAAACGCACATCACGCAATATGGGGAAGCACCGACATTAACGAGAGGGGTGAGTTATTTTTTGATTATTTACTAAAAACCAACCTTTTAGTTTGCAATATTGGAAGAGAACCGACATTTATTGTTAAAAATCGACAGGAGGTTTTAGATGTGACCTTTGCGTCGGAAACGATGATTCATATGATCAGAGAGTGGAGAATGGCGAAGGAGCACTCATTCTCTGATCATCGATATGTAACATATAACCTCGAAATTAAACCTGTTGCCCGGAAAACCTTCAGGAATCCCAGAATGATAAACTGGAACAAATATAGTGAGGTGTTGGACGAACAATTGCCGCTGGAGGTCCCGGGACCTCCGGCGACGGTAGAAGAATTAGACTGCATGGTGAATATTGTCACAAGAGCATGCAATCTTTCATTTAATGCTGCGTGCCCCCTTGATAAAGCCTAGGGGCAGGCGGAAACCGATATGGTGGACCAAAGAGTTTAGTATTAGATAGGTATTCGATCAAAAATTGAGCCCAGGAATTGGGCAATGTCGCAGCATGCGTACTGTATGAAAAAATCGGTGGACACAGCTCTGCACGATCTGGTACGCATGATTGAGAAGTCAATCTACTCGCAAGAGTTCTGTATGGTAGCATTTCTCGACATTGATCATGGAAGGATTGTCATTTTAGAACGTGGACTAAACAGGATTATTACCTCGAAACTGGGTGAGGCCACCATTAGAAGGCGGGTGGTTAGAGGAACCCCGCAAGGAGGTGTAATGTCCCCCTTGACCTCTTGATTGCTGTTGGAACTGGAGAAAGAGGGGATAGGGGTTGTAGCATATGCATCTGATGTAGCGATAGCTGTCTCAGGCAAATATCTGGACACGATTAGAGATGTTATGCAGAATGCACTCCTAATCTTTACGAAATGGGCCAGGAAATGTAGATTAGGGATCAACCCTTTCACGACAGAGATGGTACTATTTACTAAGAAATATAAAATTCCGGTAGTGAGCCCCCTTACTGTGAACGGCATTAGACTGGCTTTTGATGACAGAGCGAGATTTTTGGGCATAATCTTGGACTGGCTGGAATCCTAACATTGTAGAAAGGGTGAATATGGCTAATACAGCCATTTACTCGTGCAGGAACGCCATAGGTAAGAAATGGGGGTTGAAACCAGAGCTGGTACACTGGCTCTATACTGCAGTGGTAAGACCTGTGCTAATGTACGAGGTGGGCGTATGGTGGCCAGCTCTGGAGAAAGTAAAATACATAAAAATGATGGAAAAGGTGCAAAGAACGGTCAACACCTACACACGCTTTAAAGGTTATGTTTCACCTTCTTCTAATCGAATTTTTTGGTAAGCAGATAGCAGCCCCCTTTTTGGGGAACATGTGAGAAGGCTGGGTCTACAGACGAATGACTTTTGGAGAAGTTGTTTGGACGAAGAGGAAGAAGAGACGTTAGATCACTTTCTATGCTCGTGTCCGGCACTACCATGCCGAAGGCATAAATATTTAAGTGTGTACAGTATGGACAGCATTTCGGTACTCGCGGGCTGTAGAGTGCGAGATATTTTACGCTACATAAGTAGCTCCTGGATGGTTTCAGCGGGAGTAAAGGGGAGATAGGATCCTGTGGTATCACAATGGGCCACTACTGGCCTAAGTGTGCGATAGCAGCCACTATAACCTAACCTTACCTAACGTAGATTTTTGAGCTTTGCTCTGCGTGGATTACTTTGGGTGGATGCAACAATTTGCCTCCTTATCTCGATCACTGATTTGATTTGCCTACTTATCTCGATCACTTTATTAATGGTTCCCAGGAACCACGAGTTTCGGAAATCGAACCAGTCTGTATCGACTTGTCATAATGACTGTTGCTTACCCTAAAAATCCCGAGTTGATTTGCATGTTGAGATTGGCGCTATCGGCTCTTATCTGTATGGCCCAAGTATGACAGAATTTTATTTATGGTTCCCAGGAACCACTAGTTCCGGAAACTAAAGTAAGTCGTATCGACTTGTAATTATGACCACTATTCACAATAAAAATCACAAGTCGATCCGTTTGTTGAGATTGGCGCTATAGGCTCATATGTGTATGGCCCAGTGTATGAGAACCAGTTTTTTATTAATGGTTCCCAGGAACCACTAGTTCCGGAAAATGAAGCAAGCCGTATCGACTCGTAATTATGACCACCATTCACAATAAAAATCCCAAGTCGATCCGTATGTTGAGATTGGCGCTATAACGGCATGAATATTATGAAGTTTTAAATTTTTCTTTTATTTAGTTACTACGTATATTATTTCTTTATTTTTTTTTTAATTTATAATTTACTGATTTTTTTTTCTGGGATATGTATTCATATTATATTTTTTTTTGCGATGCTGTAGATATTTAATGAAATTTAACATAAATTATAAAAAAAATCCTGGGCTGGGATGATAATGCAGATTTAGTGTTGCGTGATGTCATTTTTTTTCTGGGATGAAATCCCAATAGTGGATTGTGTAGTAGTGCATCATTTTAAGTTATATATCAGAAAAAAATAAGAAAACTATTTCGGTTGTTTGCGTGGGGTTTGTACTCTACTATGTGCTTTTCTTTTCAGAATTACTTTTTATTTTTGAATACCATACTTATTAGTTTTTACAGAAATTATATGAAAAACATATTTTGGTTTTTTTTAGGATGAGCTTGGCTTCGATGTACAAGATGCAAAATGTAAATGCATATGAGTAAAAATTAAAATATTGGCTCAATACATTTAAAAAAATATATATTTTATGCTGCAGACAAAATAGAATTGGTGAATATTTTAAGAAACGAGTTATTCTCTTGTTGGTTAACGAGCCAGCGACTAAATTTGACGGCAATGAAAATAAAATTAAGTTAAATAGGACCAATTACTATTTGCGTATATGCCTGTGTACATATACGCAAATCTACAATATATTTAACTTAAGGAAAAAAAACGCTTAATTTTTATATTGGATGAATAAAAATATAATTCAATTTACTTTTTTTTTTTATTTCAACTTCCTAACTTCATTGCATTCGGTCGAAAAATAATTAAATAAATAAATAGGACCCTGTTGATTTATCCGCTTTCTGTTCTACCCTCCGAATTTGCGACGCTTGACAGCTGCTTTCATGCTATATAATCTATTTCTATGATTCTTTACCGCCGGTGTTGCAATCTGGTGGATGACAAGAAGAACCACATTTCCGGGTTTGATGTCCAATTTCGTACACAAATAAATAATAATCAAGTTTGGTTAGTTTTACATTTATTTGAATCCACATTTTTATGCATGCTATTCTTACGATAAAAGTGATATTGTTAAAATATTAAGTTAAAGATTTGTTCATTGGGAATTCGGCTGCTGAAATGAAATAAAATGTTTGTTTTAATTATGGGGAGTAAATATTTATTAAATATACATATAGTAGCATTGGTATTCCTAAAGAGAATAAATATTTACTTTTAATTATATTAATTTATTATTTTAATTATATTATATCTAAGTATGCAATTTTTCTAATGTGTGGAAAAAACAGCTCCAATTCCACACTACATTCCGTACTACAAACTATTATAGACACACAAAAAAACGATTTTGTGTAAAAATAATTTTCTTTCTCTTATTACATAGATTTTGTATATTCTGTTTCGTGTGACAATGACAAGTCGAAGAGTGAACGCTTTTGTAGCTTTTTTAGCTTTTTTTTGTTTTATTTTTGAAATTCAGTTTTTCAGTTTTACTTTTCATTCAAAATTTTACCACTTCCCAGTATGATGTCTTTAACTTGACTATCATTGTATAACATATAGAACAAAGTTTATGTGTATGCTTGATGAGTGGATAACTTAAAGATGGGAAACGGGGATGCGTACACCCAAACTAGCTCTATATATTTTATATGACGTTTAACAAATTAAAGACATCATAGAGGAAAATAGTTATGACCTTAAAAATAAAAACAATTTATCGAAATTAAAGACAAATGAACAAAATTTGTGCTCAGGAGACCAAAAGCTTAGTTTTCTGTCGCATTTACGAGATATACATAAATAAAGTTAAAAAAAACTTAGTATGTTGTTCATCACAATTGCTGGATAATAGTCAGCTCCAGTTATAATGTCGTTTTGACTTGGTTCATTAAACTTTGAATTAGCCAATTTTGTATTTTGTAGATGCTTAAATTTGTTTGTGTTAAATTTAGCTTCTGGCAGATGATGCGTCAGTTGATCGAACACCATTGCTTCCATTCGAACAGAAAATTTACTGTCAAATCTCGGAGCTACATCTAATTCTATCGTGTTTTTACAAACTTCTGTTGAGTCCACCCATTCCTGATATGGCAATATTTGTTTTCTTTTCCTTATGTTGAGTAAATTTGCAGCACCTTTTGTGATGAAGGTACCTTGCGAACCGGAGTCGTTCTGTTATTAATGCTGTAGCAAGCAGAGTTTGAAGTGTCTCTTCATTATTTGAATTATGAGAGAGCATTTTCAGCTTAATTGGGTAGTCAACGTTATGCATGAGTGTATTATTCTTCACATTGCAAACGTTACATCTCTCGCCATTTTTGCAAGTTGTAGTGTTGTGTTTCTCAAAGCAAATTCTACAAAACGTTAGAAGTTGGTTGAGCTGTGTTCTTTGGTGTACGCTTAATGTTTTGAAATTCGCAAATTGACTTAGTTTATGATTTGCATCACAGTGTCGACAATTAGTTCTAATTGTATTCTCCTTATTGATGTATAAGTTCTTAACAATTTTATGCTGTGTTGCACGTACTTCATAAAGTTTGTTGTTTGTAATGAATTTTTAATGTGTTTCAAGTGAGAGAAACCGTTATTCCAAAAATCAGAGAAAATCTTTGAGATTCTAAACCTTTCTGGGATCCTCTAATTGTATTTCATAAGTTTGCTGGTTTTGCTATCAACCTTATTTAGTAATATATGCATTATGAATATGTCCCAGGCAGATGTATCGAATCCTAATCCTTTAAATGCATTTAGAACTTCCTTTGTTGTATCATGCAACTCTTTTAGGGCTTCTCCTGATTCCTGGGATAGCTTAGGGAACCGTAAGAAAATGGCTAACTGCTTGTGAGCAAATAGCCTTTTATTTCCGTACCTATAATTTAGCAGCTGAGAAATATAAAACAAGTGTTTAATAAAACATGTTTATAAGTAAGTGTGTTTCACCAAGTGCCTACGGCAAATAGTGGTAAAAAATATTGTTAAAGTTAGCAGAAAGTTGCTAGCCGAAAGTGAAAAAATCGATAATGCAGATAGTGTCTTGACTACTCAACCAAAAGTTAAACAAATTATATATTAAATTAAAGTATCCCAGCCGAAAGTGACTAACCTACAAAATCAGCCGAAAACATATATTATAACAAGCAACAATTAAAATTTTCAATTTAAAGCATATCAATTTATTGTTTCATATCAATTTTGAAATTTTGTTTTTTCCCTTATTTTTGCAATAAAATCGTTTATCATTCGAGATTTCGCCAGATGGACACCAATCTGACTATGTCGATTCAATAGACCATTTTCATCGATAAAATCGGCATATAGACACCAATCTGCCTATGTTGATTCGATAGCCCATTACCATAAGTAGATTCTGAGTATAGGTTAGGGGTGTGTCTGATGGGGTAGTTAAATTTTGATTTTCCCCATTTTAAACGATAAAATCGTTCGTCATTCTAGATTTTGGCTTATAGACACCAATCTGACTATGCCGATTTGATAGCCCATGATCATAGGTAGATTTTAATTATAGATTAGGGGTGAGTCTTATGGGGGTTTAGGGGTGATTTTGATTTTCCCCATTTTTCATCGATAAAATCGTTCATCATTCGTGATTTTGACATACAGACACCATCTGACTGTGCCAATTAAATAGTCCATTACCATATGTAGATTCTCAGTATAGGTTAGGGGTGGGTCTGATGGAGTTATAGGGGTAATCTGTCAAAATATTAAAAATCAAACTTTTTATCGATAAAAAATAAGAAAAATCAAAATGTTAGCCCTATAACCTCTTTAGTCTCACCCCAAACCAATCAAAATCTATCTATGGTCTTGGGCTATCGAATATTGGTGTTTATGTGGCAAAATCGCGAATGATAGACGATCTGATCATCAGAAGAAGGAGGAAATAGAAATTTCACCTCTATAACCCCATCAAACTCACCCCTAACCTATAATCAAAATCTGCCTATGGTAATGAACTATTGAATCGGCATAGTCAGATTGGTGTCTATATGCCAAAATAACGAATTATGAACGATTTTATCCATGTAAAATGGGGAAAATCAAGAATTCACCCCTATTGTTTTATTTTTATGTATAATTTTTTTATTTTATGGTTATTTTGTTGTTTAACTTATCAAATAAAAAACCTCTTAACGAGGTAAATGTTCGAGTGACGAAAGCCGAATTCAATTCACAAAATTTCTGATATCAAATTTGTGCCGAAAAAAACAATTGCATTCGATTTGTCAACGATTTTTCGGAATGTTAATGCATTCAGCGCGTTGTTGTTGAACATTCCGAAAAATCGTTAGCAATCGTTATTCTTGACAGCTAGAAAGCAAAATGTAAACAAACGCGCCGAATGCACTAACATTCCGAAAAATCGTTGACAAATCGAATGCAATTGTTTTTTTCGGCACAAATTTGATATCAGAAATTTTGTGAATTGAATTCGGCTTTCGTCACTCGAACATTTACCTCGTTAAGAGGTTTTTTATTTGATATCAATAATTTTGGCACGGCAAATTGAAGATGAATTGAATTGCGATTCGTTTTATTGTTGTCAATCAAAACAGTTCATACACACACTCGATAGCACACAAGTGGCCACTACGTGTTAGTGTGCCTTAAGTCATATTCATACGACGGATAAAATCCGGGATAATTCAACAATTTTTTTGCATGTTTCTTGCATGGGAGGAGTAGTAAGATCTATTTTTTTAAAGAAACCATCATAAAGATTAAAAAAGTATCGATTTTATGCAAGGAGATTGTTCAATGTTTTTGGTGATTTTTTCGATCACATCAATTTGTCAGTTTTTTCATTTTTTTTTGTTATGAAAAAAGAGTCACTGGTAAAAATTCTCTTAGCAATGATAATAATATGATGTATTTATATTTGTTTCATTGTAATACGTTGATTCACTATCATTATGAACCGCAACGGACCGATATTAGGGTGCATTTGAGCCAAAAAATGAAATTTTGCAAAAAATTAAGGTGGCTTTTAAGTTATGGAGGTCAATATCTAAAATATACGAGTTTTCTGGGACAAACGGTTGATGTCATATTGTAGGTGAGATTTGTGGCTAACAATCCTAAAAATATGAACCAAAAGTCTTGGGCTCATTTTTTAGCAATTTAGCCGAATGTGGCCGGCCGATTTCGCATTTTTCAGTTTTTTGGCCAAAATGACCCTCCAACCTAATTTTTTGAATTCTTTTTTTTGCTATTTGATAGCTGGCGTCAATACCTTTCCAACGATATGCATATGTCTAGGATATGCCGAATAGATTCTGCAATGTGGACGTGGCAAAATGGCCAAAAATGGCCGTTCAGTGGCCGGCCGCGGCCAACATGGCTGCCAAATCAAAAAGTTGTAGAACAAAAGTTGCTTAGTTTTTTAAGTACTACAACTCCTGAAAATATGAGATCAAATAAAAGAGGTACGGACAAACAAACATATATACCAAAGCAAGATTATATGGTGACGTCATAGAAAAATTTAAAATTGTCATAACTTTGGTCAAAATCATCCATTTTGGACGTTTGAGGTGTCGTTGAATTGGTATTGACGTCTACAATCATAATTTGCCAGTTAGAAAATAATTGGGGCCTTTTTTGAGGCAGTTATAACCGAAAAACTGATTTTTTGGGGCAATTTTTGGAAGGTCATATCTCCACTCAATGTTGGTAGAAATTCATTTTTTATACATTATTTAGGTTTATTTTTCAAGGCCTTTCCAATGGTATATAACATGATCCTGGCGGCCTTAAAGGGAAAAAGTTCGAAACTTGCTGTATAATATACTTCGTTCGACTTCCAGCACAGTAGGTGCTTTCGTCACTCGTTTGGACTACCGTCCAAAGTGATTGAAATTGATTTATTGGATTTGGATATGAGATTGGTTCTAATTTTAGAGTTTTGAATTGTTAAACTTTTGGGATGTGAAATGTTGCATTTTAAATTAAAATCTTTATTGAAGTACGGATAGTAATTCAGACTTTTAGATTGCTGATTGGAGTCGAGTCTATTCTAGTCCACTGTATTAATTTCCATTCTTATGTTTTCGAATGTTGCTTGTTTAAGATTTCTATTTAAATCACGTAATCAAGAGATAGTGCGCTGTCCACTGGTGAGGGCTATGACCACTATTCTTGATTCATTTTATTTAAATTGTAATACGGAGTGCACCATATAGGTGGAATTTATTTAGTTCCCTGTAGCTCCATCAGACTCACTCTTAACCTATTACCAAAATCTACCTATGGTCATGGGCTATTGAATCACTCAGATTGATTCAGTCATTGATCAGTCATCGAGAAATGGAACATTTCACAAATATAACTGAATAGAACCTACTTTAAACACATAATCAAATTCTATTTAGGGTCATAAAATTGTTACAGTTAAATAGTAGTTCATCTGTCAAAATCTTGATATACAAACCATTCATCAGCTAAAGGTGACTGCATCTTATGGCTATTGTATAGATACCTGGTATTGACATTTTCATTTACAAAATTGATGACTCATTTATAATTTTTAAATCTGTATTACTGGCATTTTTCGGTTTAAATATTGAAGTTAATCTTCCTTATCGGTGCAATCTGCATTATCGATATTTTAAAATATATTTTATTACTACTGCATTCCTATCTTTCGGCTGGGATATCAAAGTCACTATCTGCATTACCATCGTATTAGCAGATTTGCAGTTGATGAGACGAAAAGTTAACAGACTTCCGTTCTTATTCCATAATGGTTTATTCCGCATATCCGCTAGCCTATTCTTTAGATTTATCCGTTTAAGTTTTGGGCGACCATTATGTTTTCGAAATACTATAATTTTCCAATTTAACCTCGCTCAATACGATTCAATAATAAGAAAACAAAATAAACAATTTTTTTTACCACATAATATTTTACACAAATTTTCCCAATATGTACATACATACATAATAGTATTCGATTTTCCGAAGTCACTTATTATTTTCTTTCATTTGCACTCGAAAATCGAACTAAATCTATATAGCATTAAAATTTAAGAAATACGGAAAAAGCTAAACTTTTTCCATAAATTTTCACGTGAACATAACACACAAAAAGGTATAGCAACAACGACAACACCACTAGAAAAAAAAAATCCCGCATCAAAGAATAAAAAATCGAGGAAATCAGGAAAAAATTAAACGTTTTCTTTTTATAATTTTCCAAGTTTTCCTACGAAACTCCACAGTACGTTGTGATGCGATGTTTTTAAAAGGTGAAAAAGTTTGGATTTTTTTTTTTTTTTTTTGTTATTGGTATTTCGGTATTTTCGCTTGTACAAAAAGTAGAGTGAGAAAAATAAAATAAAAGTTTATTATTTTTAGTGGTGGTGATAAAAATTATCGACAGAATTTGACAGGTTAAGTTTTTTTTTTGTTGCCTCACTATTATTGTATTGGCTATGTGTCTGCATGTAACACAAGAAAACGATTTGAGATTTTTTTAACTGAATTATTTTATTAAATCCGAGAAAGGAAGAGAAAATGAAGGAAGGTGAAAAAAAGGAAATTTTCCATAAATGAAAAACTTTTTTTTTATTTTTAGAAATTATCACACGGCGATGTGTATATGCTGAGATAATATATTTTGGGATTTTTTTTAAAGATTCGGTGTAGTTTTGAGTTAGTATTTTTACGGGGGGAACCCACAAAATTTATACGTGCGGTGTACAGTTTATTGAAGGACTAAAATTTATTATCGGTGTTTTATCGGGTTGATGGATTAATCCGGAACGAGGATCAAATATTTTATTTCATTTACTGAACCGTTAAGTATGACCTTTAGTATTAAAGTATTAATGTTCAACCATATTTAACCACTAATAAGCCAGGGCTGAGTAACCTTTATAACTACTTCAAATTTTTGAAAAGAAACTTGTTACAGGTTGATAAATTATGTCTTAAATAATTAGATCCCCGCAAAAATTACATATTTTCTAAATTATTTATAATTTTTCACAATACTCAACGTGCCAAGAGTAATGTAATTACGTGGAACAGGTAACATGTTATGTCTAACACTACTCACTTATATTTACCAAAGAAGTTTATAGATTAGCGATAAAGCACTTAGTGAAACTAAGGTAACATTTATGGAACGAACTTGTATCGAAGCGAACCGCAGCGACTCAAACGAGATTTCTGAAAGAGGCCAAATTAGCAAAGCCATATAGTTACCAAAATCCCACTCGAAGTATGTCAATACATTGGCGATAGAAGTGAATAGAAAGTGGAATAATCTCAAAGAAACCAAGATCAATTGGGTTATCTTGTGAATTCCAGAGTGATGCAACTGTGGTAGGGCGTAAATAACCTCCACTGTAAAGCAGGTTCATCGGTCCATTGAAATTCTTGGATACATAGCTTTAACCTTTGGCTAACATATGCTTACACTAATATCATCAAGTTGGAGTCATCTTGACTAGCAATACATTTCACATACCAGATTATGGACAGTATCGACACAAAAAATGAATTGGCTTAGTTTTCGAATATCAGGAAAACTAATTTCAACGCCAAACACCAACCGGCCAATCAGTTAATTAAAGTATCGTTGGCTCCAGCGAAACTACCTAGTCCGCAGCGGAAAAAGATACCAGCGGAAAACAACCGGCCATTCCGGAGGAAAATTAACTCAATTAGAGAGCAATTACAATAAAGAACGACCATCTCGCAAGACGAGCAAATATTTGGAAACGGGGATAGAACATTTGGAAACTCTATACATAGATTTAGTAAAAAGGAATGAAAAAATGTACAACCTTGTTCCAATAATCAATGAAGATCATCCATACACCAACCAAAAAGCTACATTGGCATCAACCTAGTAAAAACTTATAGAAGAAATGCGCCAGCGGTTAAACAATGCTAACACCAACACCGCTAACGACATGCATAGTGGCCTCAAACGATGACCATGACTTCATAAGAGGTTTAGACAGCTGTCAACAACAAGGAAAACTAAATACCTAGTGCTTCTTCACCAGCTAAGTAGAAGATGCCTATCAGCAGCAAATCAAACGTACCAAAACAAAATGTTCGATCTGTAAAGAGATACATCAAACTATGTTGCATACAGCAAAGCTGTTAGTATAAACTACGAGCCATTTCCATAATTATGTAAACCACGCTATATTAAGAGTCCTGATTGACCCAGGACCTCAAGCAACTTTCATTAACGAGGAACCAAGCTGTATATTCCCCAATAGATTTTCTGCCTTTTAAAGGGAAATTAACATTATAAAATAATAATCATATTTTTCATATAGGGTTTTCCAATAGGAATGATATTATTTTTAAGTGACGTTTCGGCCATTTGTAATATGTCATGATCTGTCATTCGATGAGGCTCACTTTCATCTGAGTGGTGCGGTAAATAAACAAAACTGTCGATTCTGGTGCGAAGAAAATCCACAAATTATTCATGAAAAACTATTACATTCACATAAACTGAAAGTTTGGTGTGGTTTTTGGTCTAGTGGAATCATCTTTCCGTATTTTTTACGAAAGGAAGCTGGTAACACCGTTGCTTTCAATGGAGATCGGTGTAGATCGATGATAACCAACTTTTTATGGCCGAAATTAGAAGAAGTTGATCTGACTGTTGACCAAATGACAACATTTGATTCCAACAAGACAGGGCTACATGCCACATAGCAAGTGGAACAATTGAATTATTACGGGAAAATGTTTGAGATTCGATTTTTTTAAGAAATTGTGATATTGAATTGGCCACCAAGAAGTTGTGATTTAACACCATTAGACTATTTCTTGTGGGGTTATTTGAAGTCATTGGTCTTTATCAATAAACAAAACTATCTTCAAGCTTTACAAGTCAATATTGAACGTGGTATTCATGACATACGACTTGATTTAGTGGAAAAAGTGCTCGAAAATTGGGTTCATCGAATTCGTTCTACAGAAGAAGCCGTGGAGGCCATTTAAATGACGTTTTATTCAGAACTTAATTGTATCGGTTGTACTTTGCATTAAATAAAAACCATTTCAATTTAATTAACAATTACTGTGTTTTTTAAAGAAATCATATCACTCTTATTGGAACACCCTATATAATGAAACTTGATAATGATACAACACACCCAACGGCAAAGTTCCTTTGAATTTAATTTCATGTAAATTCCTTATAAATCCTTTGAAGTAAACCGACATAAAGATAAAACTATGATGACTAATATTAGAGAAAGTGGGCGAGTTTGAACTGTGCAGAAAAATCAATTGCACACCAACATTATCAAACATATCAGGAAAATGAAAATGACTTACGTAATGAATTCACTGTTATATTGAAAGGATTAGCATCCAACTGGTAATGGTGTTTCGGAGAACGAAATCCATATTCCAATTGGATGCAACTTAAAGGGGCGTTTATCGAAAGATTCCAAGATAGGCGAACAGACAGCGATATTCGAAGATTGATTGATTCCAGAAAATAAAATATGAACGAATCATCCGTCGAATTGTTTTAGCATTAAAGGATGGAGTTCTGGAGATACAATATGCGTAATGAGCTCGTTAGTATACGTTAGTGACGCGATGTGGTAGATTAAAAGAATACTCATTTAAGAATGTACCAAAATATGTTGGCACCATGGAATGTCACCGGCTCGGAAAGCACAAGTTTTTCCTGTTCAAAATTATTTGGCACCAGTTTCATTGAAATTCCAACGATCATAATTCGAAACAAAATAATGAACTAACATATCTAATATGTTGGAACTGTTTTGACAGAAGTCATAGGTTTTATATTGTAATAAACTATTTACGATTTTTTATTTGGGTTGTTGTATACTGACGGCGTAGTAAAATATATTTGTTCTAAATGTCTTTCATCTCAAGTCGGAGAATTATTCATCTCAAGAGCAGCCAACCACCCTACACAACGAACAAGGCAACAAACCTCCAGTACTACACCGAAATTTAGAAAAATCGTCAAAACCAATAGATATTTAAAATCAAAATAATTCTGATCTGGCTAATGCTGTTTCATCTGCTTCATCAATATAATCTAATACTAGATCTTTGCCTGTTTCGCTCCGAATTAAGAAGTACTGGGTAAAGTGAAAAAAGGACATTTCGGAAACCGTTTACTATTACAGTGTTAGGAAGTCAAAATTATTTAAATAATCCTGATGTCAAAGTTTCCAACATTACGGCTGAAATAAAAACGGCTATAGTGGCAGAGCCATCTATGATTTTAAAGAGCCGTACTAGTAAAAGGAGAGCTTTAAATAGAAGGAAAGCTTTTATTGAATTACTATAAGAAACTGTGGTAATTGGAAAATTTTTGAACACAAATTTATGATGAAATGAAAAATGAAATAAATGCCATCATAATGTAGTATTTAATCATTAAATTTAAACTAAAGCGGAGCATAAATTTATTAATTTCCTATAAAAATGAGCTTTCTGTTTAGTTGTGTAGGTTAGTCAAGTAAGTTAATAAAGGGTGCTGCCGCGGATTCCTCTTACATCCAATATAAAATTTAGTTTTATAAAAATTTAATGTCTTTTGTAAATTCTGGTTCCATGCACATCAGAATTTTCGAGATTAACGATGGATTTAATAGGATCGATCACATTTATAACAAAAACGATCACATTTATAACAAAATTAAAGAGAGAAAACGTGAGCTGAAACGAGATTTTATGAATCACCATGTAGAACTAATAATTATTATTCATATAATAAAATTTTTTCATCAAAATTTATTTATTGGAAATGTATACAACGGGCCTATTTTTTAATTCATCCCGAGCAGGCAGTGCGCTGTCAAAAAATACTTCGTATTTTTTTATTCAACCTGGGTAATTTTACTCGGTACACTGCGTTTTTATTTGTGAACTGTGCTTACACAGTGCATACTCGGTTCTTCAAATTTTACTCTGAAATTAATATCAGTGTACGAAGAGTGTGCAAAATAAAAAACAATTTATTACTCCATGCACACCGGATAATTTTACCCAGTACAACCTTTGCTCGGTGTACACTACCCGGTGTAAGCTTGCTTGCTAGGGTTGAATTAAAAAATAGACCCAACATCGTTGATTTTCTAAATTAAATATTTTTACAAAAAACAACAAAACGTAGGAAACTTCAATTTCATGCGATTGCAAAACCAAGCTTTCTATAATTTCAAAATCCGTTTACAGATGTCTCTATAATAAATTTACTTGAAATTACAGAAAAGAATAAAATAATTAATAATTAAAAAAACTCAAAACAATAATAATTTTTATTTATAATACGGTTGGCGTGAATAAAACTTTTCGTCGTAAAATATTTACCATCATAGTTGCTGCACGCTGTAAAATAATAATAGAAAAATGTCACAATTTTTCCGAATTTTTTCTCTCAATCCAATTCGCTTGTGTTGGGTTATTTTCGGTTTCAGGAGATCTCCATAATCAATTGAACCAGGCAGTATAGGCAGTATACATAATAAATTGTTAAATATTCTAAACATTTGGGTTTTAATACTTAGCTTTAATTTATACTTAGCGACATCTTTTGATTGGTTCATTAATTGCAAAAAGCTTTATCAAATTACAATGTTTTTATTTTGTGTAGCTCTGTTTTGTTTATACTACAGGATCAAACAATATAGGCTGCGAATTATTTGCGATGAAAAATTAAAATTTTTAACAAGTAACGAAAAAACCGTTTTCGAACTTTGTACATCAACAATGTTGAACTAGAAGCCAAAACGCAATAACCCCCATATTACATTGTTGTTGCTCCAAAAGCAGCAACGAAAATTTGTTTTGGAAAAAATAATGCTGAAAAAAAAAATTGTGTTAGACTAATTTAAATGTATTTGCGTTAACTCGACATAATATATGACTCAATTTTAAAATATTTTTTTCCTGAATATTCAAACGAAGCATTTATGTTTTTATATACAAAAAAGCATCTAAAAAATATTAAAATACACTGGTTGGTATGAAAAAGTACAAAAAGCTTCCCCTCTATGGAAAGCTCATGGAAAAAATGGCGGAACCTTACGGTTCTTCATTTAAGGAGGCTCTGCTAGTGGCCATTCCATACGTATATTCGGGTATATTTAGGCTAAAGTAATTTTCAATATTACTGAAAAATCATGGCCAACTTATTTATTTCCTGGATTAAAATAGCTATTGTATTTAGGAATTAGTTTTTGAAAATTATTTAATATATTTCTAAGAACAATCTCAGTTTACACATTCTTTCAATAGACCTTAGGCTAAAACAAATCACAAACAATTTCCATAATTTAACCAATGTAGTTTGGGTACAACGTTTTTACTATTTCATCATATTGATGTTCACGGCACCACTCCAATAAAGCAGAGATATTATCTTATATCTCTAATCAAGCAAGCAGCGATCTATACGAAGAGTTGGATCGGGTTATGTCTTTGGGAGCCATTGAAGTGTCCAGAAGCTTTCTGAGTTAACATATAGTTTAGGAGTGTACTGTAGTTTAGGAGTAAGCAGGAGCTCACAGGTAGTGGATCAGAAATAGTTTTACTCGATGCACTTTCCTGAGTATGGAAGAAATTCAACTTTTTCATTGTGGTTTTGACATAAACTTGGATTCTGTAGCATTTAAATCTGTAGAATATTTAGATTTGGTTGGCAAAATTCAAACTACATTAGTTTCAAATCACTCCATTTTCAAAAAATTCAGTTATTTCAAAAATTAGCTATTTCGGCCGACGGATTTTCCGAATGGGAAATTACATATACCGGGTGAGTTTTTTAAGCTGAAACTTTCAAATATCTCGGAAAATAAGCACTCTACGATAAAAATGAGCATTATCAAAATTAAATCATTCTACAAGTAGTTTTTTTTTTAAATTTAAGAAGTCAATTTGTTTAAAACTAACACAACAACATATTGCAGAATCGTATGCACACTGTTCTCAGTAGGAGAAATCGAAAAAAAATTAATATCGCCTATTACAGCGCCATCTATCATGAATCGAAAAAAATGTTTCAAGGAAATCCTACGTTCTTTTAGCCGTAGAATCCGAACTGCAATAAAAACTAGTGTTTCCTATCTTAGTCTCCAAGTTGCCCCTACCACCTTACAAAGCTTAAGCACTAATGTATTTCCCCTCCAGAATGATTTAATTTTGATAATGGTCATTTTTATCGTAGAGTGCTTATTTTTCGAGATTTTTGAAAGTTTCAGCTTAAAAAACTCACCCTGTATTAACCCCAAACCTTTGATTTTTCATGTATTAAAGCCAGATGCAAGAATGATAACTCTTATTTATTTATTATTTTGTGAAATACTGTGAAATTTTCAGAAAATACTTTTACCATTTTCTGTGCCTGGGTTTGTCAGATAAAGGGAGTCAATACTATTTCAAAATTTAATGTTAAACCTACTGGTGTGCCGCAGTGTTGCCCGCAATCCAATGTATCAGTCCGGGTAAACAGGTCAATTATCTGTGCTTGAGGGTGTATATTTTGGAGCCACAAGTAACATGGGATCAATATATTCCTGAAATAGGCACTATTGAATGATGTTTTATTACAGTAATTTAATGGATTGAATTTTTTTTTTATTTGCGAATTATTTCCAAAATTAAAATAAATTTTTTGTTTTATTATTTTTATTGTTTATTCAAGCAAGAGTAAAACATGACTGACTAAAATAAAATGAGCACGTATAAAATTGGCTGAGTGCAGTGCCGCAAACATTTAATTTTAGTATGTTGGTTGTACAGTGCCATGAACATAGCTACATACAGTAATCGAATGGTACAAACAATTAACAAAAAATAAAACTGGACAATTCAAATCCAAAAACGCTGCCCTCCTTGAAAGGATAGCCTTTCAACGAGTTACAATAATCAAATCTTAAAGCTATGAAAGATATTAGTTCTTACATTTTTAAACATTTAATTAATTTTCCAATTATTACATCAGTATCGTGAATTTTCTAACATAAGCATTTTTCAAAAAAAAAAAAAAGTAAATTGAAACCCAAAAATATGAGCGATTCGATGTTATCCAACCTATTATTGTCTGAGGTAGATAGATCAACTGGCAAGTTTTGCAATTCCACGTCTAAATATTTCATTTTTTGTTTTAACTATACTGTTACGGACGGCTAGCAGCCAACCCACAGTTATCAACTAGTCACGCAGAAGATTTTGCCGGCTAATATTCAGGGTATTGGGTCGTTGTAGATTTGGAGGCTTGTATGTCGACTCTGGCCTACACAGTGTTTACAGAAATTAAACAAATACGCAAATTAAACAAAAATAAAAAAAATCCGTAAAGTTGGCCGATAGTTTCCAGCCGAAAGTAAAAAAAAATCGATAATACAGATAGTGTCTTTGCTATATAATATGAAATGTCAAATATTAATATGCTTTGGCCGACATATCTCAATCTTGTTAAAGTTAGCCGAAAGATTCCAGCCGAAAGATAATGCAGATAGTGTCTTGACTATTTTTAAACTCTCTTTATACTCTCGCTCCTATCGATTTTTAAATTCCTATAAACTGAAATAATTTCTCCTTCACCCCAATGATGTAATTCGATCCTAAATTCTCCTAAATTCGAGTTCATGACTGATTTTTGCTGTATTCAAGACACAATCTGCATTATCTTTCGGCTGGAAACTTTCGGCTAACTTTAACAGTATAATATATTTTTCATCAACAGTAGCCGATATTTTTCAGCCGAAAGTAATTTTTTTACCAAGAGTATTTGTTTTCTACAACAAGAAAAAAATCAACACTACAAAATAAAACACTAAACTATTTTTAATAGCATTATTAATTCTTCAGAAAATTCATTTTTCAATAGGGAAACTTGTATATAAATATGTATATCGCACACACAAAGTTTGAAAATTTCGAAATATTCACCGTTTAAAGTGTCATGGTTCGGAATAGATTCAAAGGAAAGGTCTTAATGATGTTCACACCAGGAAAAAGTTTCAGGTTAATTTCCATTTGGGGAGCTCATGAAAACTCGATTGAATATATCGCACACACAGAATCTATTCCAAACAATGACACTTTAAACGGTCAAAATTTAGAAGTTTTCAAATTCTGTGCGCGCAACATATTCAATCGATTTTTCCCAAACTCGCCACATGAAAATTGGCCTGAAATTTTTTCCGGGTGTGAGCAACAACAAGACCTTTCGATTGAATCTATTCTCAACCATGACACTTTAAATGGTCAATTTTTAGAAATTTTCAAACTTTGTGTGTGCGATATATTTATATACAAGTTTCCATAAACAATTAACAATGCTATTAAAAATATAGTTTAGTGTTTAATTTTTAACCATTTTAATTGTACTTTTTTTGTAGAAAATAAATATTTTTGGTATAAAAAAATACTTTCGGCTGAAAAATATTAGCTGGGAAGTGTGAGCTGAGATATGTCGGCAACAAATGTCGGTTGATAACATTTGGCTGAATACTGTTAAAGTTAAACGAAAGTTTCCAGCCGAAAGGTAATGCAGATAGTGTCTCTGCTATCCCAGCCGAAACACTAACTAGATAAATGCAACAAGACAAATGCAATAATTGTAGAGGCTAACGGCTTCGACAACTCTCACGGGCACGCGGGACGTCACTGCCCCCCACCCCCGCTTACCCCTCCGAGGGGTTTTAGATTTGAACTTCGGGGGACGTAGGAATCGGGATCAGCAAACATGTCGAACTGCGTGCCGCACGTAGAAGCGGATTATATAGAATTTATAGACCGCTTTATCCAAAAATCATATCGTATATTTTTTCGCCTGGGATAGCAAAGACACTATCTGCATTATCTTTCGGCTGGAGGTAGCAAAGACACTATCTGCGTTATCGATTTTTTTACATTCGGCTGGAAACTATCGGCTAACTTTAATAGGGTCTTCATTTCTCGTTGAAAATTGGTCACCAGTTGATTTCGTTTGGTCATCCCTTCTTAATGATTTAAAGCGAAAACTAGTTAAAAACATTTCCGCACGATTCGAAGCGTGCGGGTGTGGAAACTAGACCAATACTATAAATCCTGATTTTATTGAGTTAATACCATTTTGATTTTGTTTTCTTGTAATAAAAACTGACCCATTGGAGATGGTACTGAAATTAGCCGAAAATTTCAGGTGGTAGTAGAAAATTCTGTTGATATGAGCCGAAAATTACATATAATTGAAGTTATGGCAGTAAATTTTCGCCGAAAAATTATTTAAAAAATCAATATCACATAATTCGAATGTTTAAGGGTAATATGAACTGGGTGAAGTTAGACCAACCCGTAAACTGCTGAATAAAATATTTATAATTTGTCGTGTTAGAGGGCTATGAATTTCAGTTGTAGTACTAACAGAGAACACCTGTGCCAAGTATCAGGCCATATTTTATGTAGCATCATAGTGAAATAAATTAAAATCTGGGCGCATGTTTAGTGGTAATTTGAACTGTGTGAAGTTAAAAATTTGTGGATGAATTTCATAATAAAGCAGCATTTGTTTGGCCAAGATCATTTTTGTATGTATTTTGTTGAAAGGCAAACAATTGGTATGTTTCATGCGCATATTTGGTTTGGTTCCTTAAAAATCAGATCGGAGGAAATTGATTCCATCATTGCAGCCGAAATCTCGTATGAAGCTGTTGACCCGAAATTGTGTGCAGTGGTGTCTAAGAATATGATCCATGGACCCTGCGAAGTTTTCAACAACGACCCACCCTGTATGATCGATGGCAAGTGTTTCAAGCGATATCCGAGGGACCTGTTTGCGGACACCGTCACATGCAATGGCGAATAATTGAATCGTATAGGCGATCAGTAGCGGACAATGGGTGATCTGCAGTTGCGAAGGGCAAGATGTTTCACATCTACACTGTGCATCTAAATAACGACTTATGTTGCTATCTTCGATTGTTGTTTGTGAATGTTTGTGATCCGACGTTGTTTCAACAACTGAGAACTACCGACAAAATGGCAGTGGTTAAAGCTTTGGCGTTTGGATCGGGAGGTACAGGGTTCAAATCCCGATAGAAGCAACCCTAACAGCGTGCAGAACTCATGGGCCGACCCATCTTCCATATCTAATCGTTAATGAGCATCTGTGTGCGACTTACCGTAAGGAGTGTCAGCTCTTACAGTTTCTCGATAACGTTTCGAATTAGGACAATACGCTCTAACTTTTACGCACATATTTTGCGATTATCATATTTTTTTTTTTTTTTTTTTTTTTTTTTTCATTACCAATTTTTATTTACAAGAATTATACAATAATAAGAATATGTACATTGGTAAGAAAAGTGTACCTTTGGTTCAAAAGAACACGGGCCAGGTACACTGATTCCCTTTTAACGAAATTATAAGATACGTACAAAAAAAAAAATTTAACATAACAATACAATTTACAGTATAAATTAAACTTATAATTTAATTAATTAATAATTTACGGTATAAAATACGAATGAAATATATAAATATAATAGATAATAATAATAATATAACCTCTAGACAAAAATTTATGGCAGATGAATCCAATTATTATAATATAAACATCACGAAAGTATAATTCTACTCGTACTAGTGTTAAATATGGAAACTGAAGAGCTCCTCAATATTCTTGGTTGTACTAAGCCAATGTTTTAGTTCTTTTGAAAATAATGATAAGGTGCAACACCTACGAATCTTGCAAGGTAACTTGTTAAAGATAATAGGTGAAATTACATTGAAAAAACTTCTTCTGAGATGTGAATTATATTTTGGGATATTTTTTTTGAATTGGAGACTAGAACGAAGACTATAGTCTGAATAGTTAATAAATGAGTTTCCGCTAATATTGTAAAAAATTCTTAACACCTTGAAGACAAACATGTGGCGCAGTGGCAAGATATCGAGAGTTTGGAATATGGGCCAGGAGGGTGAACACGATTCTTTAAAACACATGATTCGAGCAATGAGTTTCTGCCTATTAAATAATGGTATTAACGTGGTTTTGCATGCACTACCCCAACAGGAGAGACCGTATTGCAGAATTGAATCAGCTAGTGCGAAATACACCATTCTTAATAAATATAATGGACAATATGAACGCAAAACGTACAGTTTCCTTGATACCAATAAAAGCTTAGATTTCAACCCTTCAATATGCGCCTTCCAGTTTAATTGTTCGTCTATTAAAATGCCAAGATAACGATAAACATGAACCAAGTCAACCATGAAACAACCACTGGAATTACAGATCTTATTGCAACCATACTCATGGTACTTAATGGCTGATGGTGATGACAATCCTTGTCGAAAATGTAATATTTTCGTCTTATCGCTTAGATGAAGATTGTGAGCCTTGAGCCAAACCGAGAGCATATTCAAATCACTATCAATATACTTAATGTTATCTTGTAAGCTAAGACTACTGTAAGCAAACGAAAAATCATCAGCAAATGCAATGAGGGAGCCACAGAATGGTTGGCTAAAAATTCCGTTTACATAAATGAGGAACAGTAGAGGCCCAAGGACTGAACCTTGAGGAACCCCTACACTAATCGGCAGAACATGGCTAAAATGACCATTTATTTTGACTACCTGAGTGCGACCATTTAAATATGAATCTAACCACTTGTGGATCGTATCGCGAAAGCCAATGCGGTAAAGCTTCATTACAAGAGTAGAATGTTCCACTCTGTCAAAGGCTTTAGTCAAATCTATAAATAACACGGACGCCTTTAGACTATGGTCAATGTTTATACTTATTTGTTCTAAAAATGACAATAGAGCTTGTTCGGTATTTCTGTTCTTTCTAAAACCAAATTGTAAGGGAGATAGAAAATTGAATTTATCCAAAAAGCTTACAAACCTAGCTTTCATAGCCTTTTCGAATATTTTTGAAAAAACCGAAAGAAGGGAGATTGGGCGATAATTATTTACAGATGCTCTATCATTTTTTTTAAATATTGGAACTACCACGGTTTTCTTTAAGGTAATCGGAAAAATTCCTGTAGCCACACTTAGGTTAAATATAAACGATAATACATCAACCAGAAAGCAAGCCGTTTTTTTTACAGTACAGTTAGACACTCCATCTATACCAGGAGCCGATCGGTTTCTAAGAGAATTAATTATTAAATACAGTTCCCCAGATGAAATAGTCGAGAAATGGAAACTACTCATAATATCATAGTGTTCTGTGATTAATCTGTTTTTTTCAGAATTGCGCATTTTGTAAGTAGACTGCGTTGAGCCACCAACAGTTGTAAAAAAATTGTTGAATGCATTGGCAATGTCAACTGGCCCTTGAATGGGATTATTCATCTCATCAATAATTTCTGTAATTGGAACATGCTGTGCATGGCCAACTATTATTTCGTTTACAGTTTGCCAGTTTTTGCGAGCGTTTTTGCCATTACTACGGAACTGTCGAACATAAAACTGTTTTTTAGTAGCGCATATTTTCTCGTTTACAGACTCACATAACTTCAAGCTGTACTGTTTTAACCTATTATTATTAGGGTGCTTCTTGACCAGTTGGCAAATCTTGTTTCTATTCCGTATTTGTTTCAAGAGATAATCGGACATCCAGGGCTTTAACTTAATTAATTGCTTGTTCACTGATTTAGAACTAGTACATTTATCAATGTGATCTCTAAATATGTTTAAGAAATGGTCAAAAGCCAAAGACGGATCCTTGCAGCAGTATACATCTGCCCATTCTTCATATGCCAGCAGATTAATTAATTGATTGTGATCAACATTCGATACCTCAATGTTTCGACTAAAATTTGTATGCTGAATACGCCCTGATATTTTGATGTTAATTAAGCAGTGATCTGATATCTTCAAATCTAAGACAGCATACGACACCTCATTAAAGTATCTTTGATCAAATCGATACAGAATATTGTCTATACAAGTTGCCGAACTATTTGTAATCCTAGTAGGTTCAGAAACCAAAACGTCAAGACCGTTATTGGAGACTAACATTAGAAAACTATCTAGGAGTGGACTGTTTGGTAAAAAATTGATGTTGAAATCACCCATAATAAATAAATTAGTATGAGATACGTCATTAATTAGCTTGGCGAACTCATCAACGAATATAGGAATACTAGTGTAATTCAGTCTATATATGCAAACTACGAAAAACAATTTGGAGTTCAGGGTAAATGTAACACCGACGGCATCGAATGTTTGAAAGTTAAAATTAACTTGTTTACTGTGCAAGTTATTATTGATAAAAATAGCTACTCCACCCGCACGACTGTCATTGTTGCACTTAGCAAATAAATTATACCCATCTAAACAATAATTTTCAATTTCCTCTTCATAAATCCAAATCTCAGAAAGACCAATAATAAGAGGCTTCATTTTCGTGGAGTCAATGTATGCAATCAGCTTATCATTATTTTTCCTAAGACTTCTTATATTTTGATGGATAAAATAAAGTTCTTTTAGATTACTATCCATTGCACAGACTTATAATAATAATGAGAGATGTAGATACAAAAACGAAATTAAATATAATCAAAAAATAATTCAAAATCTGATAAAAAGTAATGTTTAATAAAAGCAACTCTTCGATATCGGTAAGAAAATATACTGCCACTAGAACGAGAATGAGTATACACAATCGTAATGTCGATTTATGGAGAAAATAAAAAAGTAAAATATCCAAAATGAAAAACAATCTTGGGATATTTAAATTAGTTAAAATAATTTTGAGTAAAGTAATAAAAATTAAACAGAATAAACTAATTACAAAATTATCATTTAACAAAAAAATTTGAACTACACAAAAATTAATCCATCGTCTAGAGTATATGCGTGTAATTCGACCATTACAATTCATATACTTCAAAAGCATTTGTAAGGTTTCATTACCAATATAACGCCAAAAAATAAAAAATAATAGAAATATAAAAAAAAATGTGAAACTGTCGAAAAAATTTTTTAAAGCAAATGTAAACAAAAGATCAAAAAACATAAAGTTAAGTATATAATAAATTATGAAACTAATACTAAAACGAACCAACATAAAATTGTGATATTTTTTATCCAGTAGCTCCTTGTTGTTGGTTGCCATCCAGTGTGGACGATTATGCAGCCGGATTATTGACGTGCTTTTCCAGTGTTCGTTCAAGCTGGCTGAGATCGGTGATGGAACGGACGTGAACCACATCTGAATCAGGTAATTTACGAAGTAATATTTTATTGTTGTTGCACCATAAAAATCGAAAATTGTGTTTTGTTTTGAATTTTTTAGCTTCCGTGTACAGTCTACTTTGGTGTTTTGTGAGATGGTGCAACAGACGAATTTTGCTGTTATCCAACCCGGAATCAATTTCGTTCCACAATATGGATTTACAGCTGCGAAATAATTGTAGTGTATGTTGTTTGATTTCAGTAGATTTAAATGTAACAATAACGACGTAACAGTATCCACGTGTTCCCGCACGAATTCAAACAATTTGTAGATGAAGTATAAGGAAGAAAGCAGAATTGGATAATGAGGCATTGATTATGATAGAAGACATGTATTGGCGAATAAATTGTTGTCATATTTGAACATGATATTACCTAATCGTTCCATGCACGATGATTCAGCCACGAATTACAAAGAGAACAAGAATACTTCACTAAAGCATTAGCCGAAGCAGTTCGTACAAATATTCCGCAATTAAATAAACAACAAAAGGCTGCTTACGACTTTTGATAGGGGCTGTGAACAATGGAACTACTGGCATTTACTTTGTGGATGCCCTAGGTGGGACTGGAAAAACGTTCTTCGCCATTGCTTTTGACATTGCAGTTGCCCTGGCATTGGCTTTATCTAAAACTGCAGCCATTTTGTTAGAAGGCAGACGAACTGTACAGTACACTGAAATTGGCACGGAATATGCGTCAAGATTTTAATTTATTTCACTATGATGCTACATAAAATATGGCCTGATTTTTAACACCGGTGTTCTCTGTTAGTGCCACAGTTCAAATTCATAGTCCTCTAACACGACAAATTGTTAATATTTTATCCAGCAGTTTACGAATTAATCTAACTTCACCCAGTTCATATTACCCTTAAACATTCGAATTATGTGATATTGATTTTTAAATTATTTTTCGGCGAAAGTTTACTGCTATAACTTCAATCACATATATCGCACATAATATGGTAAAGTGACACAACTCAAAAATTTAAATTTTTCAGGAGATCAAAAAGAAAAATACAAATTGCTTTAATTATTATTAAATACCGCAATTCATTTCACGCTCTATCTTTTTCGGTAAAGGAAAACCCAAAATGTTTTTATTGTGGGATATGAAATCTATATATTGCGCATCTTTCTAGTGAATTAACTTAAAAAGTTCATTTTTTGAGTTGTGTCACTTTTTCATATCATGTGCGATATTTTTCCTCTCATATCAACAGGATTTTGTACTACCACCTGATACAAAATATATCGATAATGCAGGTTTTTTCGGCTGAATTTTCGGTTAACTTCGGCAACATCCATTTGGAGACCAAACGCCAAAATGTGTTGACCAATCCTGCTAACGATTATCTAATGAAATTTGATGAAGACGATATGATTTTCTTGAAATGAGGTGCTACCCGGGAAATTTTTGTTTTGAATTTTCCATTATTTATTTACCTTTTAATCGTAAATGACCAAACGATGGAAACTAGTAACCAATCCTGACCAAATGATGACTAAACGAATTCAATCATCATTTTTGTCAAACCTTAGATGGGGTGCTAAAAAGATGGAGCCAATTTTCAGTATCCTTTAACCTTGAAAAATAAAATTTTGGAAAAAATTGTTTTTGCGAAAATTGAGATTTGGTAAAATTGGTTAATTTTAAATTTCAAAGATCGAGCAGAAAATACAATTTAAAATTTAAATTGCGTTTTTGTGTGTTTGAGTAAAGTATTACGATTTACGATTTTTTGTTGTTGGGTATTGAGGTAATTTCTTAGAAGAATATTCTTTAACACATCAAAAAATATAGAATATTGGCGAATATTAATAAAATATATATGAACTCCCCAATATATTTGGGGTACAAAATTGGGTCAAAACATAGCCCTATAAAAAAATTTAAATGAAGGAATTTATATTGCACTAGGAATAAGCTTTAGATACGAGCTTTAAAATTAAATGAATGCCACAATATTTTTAACATCATAGTTAAAATACTCTGTGTAAATTTAACCATATACGGTAAATCGTCGGTTTGGATAATTAACGTGTACGCCACAATAAAACGCAATAATTTTATTTAAATAAATTTATTTCATAGAAACCAAATTAATGGCACCCATATTTTATATTATGTAGGTTCCTAATTAAAATTTATGCCTAATTATTCATACATAAAATTAAAATTAGCAATTATAATCGAAAATAGTTAATAAATAACAGTTACAATGATAATTAGGTATTTTTTTAATTAAATTTAATTATAAAATTTTAAAACTAAATAAAAATAATAAAATATTTAATTTATTTATATTTACAAACTAGAATATGTTTTAGTATGTAGATGCTTGCAGCATTTTAAGATTTAATGCTTTATCGTTCTGTCTTCCTTCATTTTTGAATCCTTATCCTCAAAACATAGTAGAAAATTGAATTTATAGTTACATATTTACAAGAAAAGTATATTTGAAAGATGTATCGTCTCGTCTGATAAGCTCCTAATGAATAAAAGATGGGCGATGCAATTGAAATTCCGCATAGTAATGTAAATGTAATAGAAGATAAATTGAAATCAGCTTCTTGGAAGGAAAATTGGAATGCGATCTAATATTTCCGGTATCTCAAGCGCAACACAACATACTCACACATTTAGATTCTAATAAATATTTATAATTTCATCCTAGACTAGCTAATCAATAATATAATATATAAGACATATAAATATAGAGGATTGCGCGCACCTGGCAAGAATATTTTCTAAACACACACATAACCTAAAAACTACTTAGCACCATCACAGAATTATACATTTATATCTTTATACGTATTGCCCTCGATTTTATTTTCCACTGTACCGATAATAATCGTCACGCGTTTGTTCCGGTGAAAAAGCATTTGAAAATGTTTTTGCTGCACCCTGTATTACGCCTCCCAGGAAACTTGTAACAGCACGCGTTACACCAATAACCGCACTTAATACTTGTCCGCCGCCTGCCTCTCCACCACCCGTTATAGTGAGTGGTGATTCGAGCGGTCGTGGAAAATCTATATCTGGATCAATGCCTTGCGTATCGATTGGTACGCGATTTCGTGTTGATTGCTGACTTTGCACAATAGGTGATCGCACCGTATTTGCTCGACTCGATTGTACGCGTACCGGAGCGGATGGTGCTTGCTGTTGTTTTGGGCCAGGTGCAGTGTCTTGCCATGTTTTCCATAGCCAGGCGAGACCGTCTAAAATAGGTCGTGGCTCTCGCGCTGGTGGGGCGCGATATGTGGGTGTACGACGTGTGGTGATCGGTTGTGGATACAAATCAGGCGATACTAAATTTGTTGGTACGTTATTGTGAACCGGACCAATACCACGTTGTTTTAAAAGTGATGCTAGAATTGCTTCATTCGTTTTACCGTAGTACTCATCACCTTTAATATTGATTGCACCATTCGTTACACCACCGGATGGTTTAGGTTTTAAATTTACCAGCAGAGGGGATAGTGTTGTGGTCGTCGTGCTCGTAGTTGTTGACACCTGGCGTACCAATTTTGGTATTTCATTAGCTGTAATCGGCCGTCCCAGTAACGTTGATAACAGTCGCAAATCATTATTGTATGAGGCGATATCTGCTTTCGCCGCGTCCAGCTCTTTCTGATTCAGAACTACCTTTTTCGTGGCCACTGTTGTAGCTGGCGTTGTAGTACTTGTTGTTGTAGTTGTCAGTGGTGTAGTCGATCGCACTGTGCTTGACGTTGTTATTTGTCTAGCATTTTTCGATCGATTTATAGCCAACTGAATTATACGATTTACCAATGCAGGATCTTGTCTCATTTCGGGTGGCACGAACTTTGCGTATTGCCGCTAAAAAATAGAAAAAAAATTACTAAATACAAGAAACATAGTGAAAAAGTAAATAAATCTTACAAGATTTTCTAGAAACGCAATGTCATCATAGTCTGGTGGTGTTGTCATTGTGGTTGGTCGCTTTGTCGTTTTAAACTGGCTTTGGAAACGTTCCAGTAGATCGATTTGGCTCTGTGGCGATTTTGAATTAATTTGGTTGTGTTGATTTAGCAAACGTGAAATTTCGTTTAGGTATGATGATGGATCATTGTCTTGGTAGTTGGCCGACAATGAAATTTGTAATGGTTTATCATCATCGACGTATTTGGTTGTAGTGGTTGTAGGGGCCGGTGTAGTTGTTGTGGTTGTAGTTGTTGGCGCCGGGGTCGTTGTTGTGGTGGTTGTTGTTGTCGTTGAGGTAGTGGTTGTTGTTGTTGTTTTCGGAGTAGTTTTCCTTGTAGTTGTTGTAGTTGGTCTGGTTGGCCTTCTTGTTGGTTGAGGTGAAGTACCTCCTCCGAGGAATGACACTAGTCGTTGCTATAGTACAAAAGTGATTAAAATATTGATATTGAAATTTGAATTTCATCTCCAAGCTAAACTGAACTTACCAGAAATGCTACATCATCCTGATCGGAAGGCGTTCCAGGACGTTTTGTAGTCGTTCTCCTTGTTGTGGGTTTCCTAGTCGTAGTAGTAGTTGTAGTTGGTTTTGGGGTCGTTGTAGTTGTGGTAGTTGTAGTGGTCGTAGGCTTCGGTGTGGTAGTAGTAGTTGTTGTACTTGTGGTGGGTTCTGGTGTTGTGGTGGTCGTCGTGGTACTAGTAGTAGTTGTTGGGGTAGTTGTAGTTTTTTTCTGAGTATTGGCCAGTAATAATTTAGAGAGTTCCCGCTGCAATAAAACGAAAATATTATGGCAAATATATAAAAAGGAAATTTTAATCAATAATTTTATACCAAGAAGGCAGTATCGTCTGTGATTACAGGTGGTTTTGGAGACTTGGGTGTAGTAACTTGGAAGCTTTCAAGAAGTTTTGCAAAATTGAGCTCGGCTTGAGATGGGTTTGAAACTGGGGGCCGTGCCGTAGTGCTAGTGGTAGTAGTAGTTGTGCTTGGCGTTGTAGTGGTGGTTGTGGTAGAAGGTATAGTTGTTGTAGATGGCGTAGTAGTAGTTGTAGGTTTTGGTGTTGTTGTAGTAGTGGTTGTGGTGGTGCTAGTCGTTGTGGTTGTTGGTTTTGTAACTGGAGGTGTCATAAGTGCCGGACTTAACCGTAACAATTGTTGCCACAATTCGATATTTCGATCAAACTCGTTTAAAGTAGATGAAGCCGTTGAAACGGTTGGAGGTGGAACCGTTGAAGTACTACGAGTTGTGGTAGGCGGTTCAGTCGTAGTAGTTGTGGCCACCGTGGTAGTTGGAGGCGGCCGGGTTATTGTAGTGGTCGTAGTAGTAGTTGGTGCTGGTGTCGTTGTGGTTGTAGTCGTTGGCGCTGGCGTTGTTGTAGTCGTGGTACTAGTTGTAGTAGTCGGTGCAGGTGTCGTAGTCGTTGTGCTTGTTGTAGTTGGCGCTGGTGTCGTAGTTGTAGTAGTTGTTGTTGATGGTGGTAACGTTGTAGTACTAGATGTAGTTTCAATCAAAATGGACGATGGAATCGAATTAAAAATACTTTCGGTCGTCGTACTAGTAGTACCCGGCACAACTAACACTTCAGATAAAATTTCCACCGCTTTCATTGTAGTAAGCGACTGAACAACAGAACCACCATCATCCTGAGTAATTGCAGTAGCCAATTTCGGTAAATTCCGTATCAACTCAATACCTCGATTAACCGTACTCGTCTCCTGCGAACTACCACCACTATCGGTTGGCACGGGTTTCCATCGATAAATTGTCCCATCAATATTCTCATCGGAAGTCGTACGAACTTGGTTCGTCTGAAAAATAGTTCCCCAATTAATAAATACCCAAAATTTATAATTTTAAATGATTTTAAGCAAATTTATTGCCGAGTTAATACAAACAAAAAAAAAAAAACAAACAAACAAATAAAAAAAGCGTTTTGGGTTCCGAACTTACCACTGGATCAATATCTAAAGTTAGGTAATTTATTTTCTTAATAGTTTTTGGGTTATTACTAAGATTATTATTTGGAAATTTCTTAGAACTTGGTGATGGTGTTGTTGTTAAACTAAAGATATTTGGTGTTTTTAATAAATTATCACTTTGATTGTACTTTCTTAAAACATCAACAATTGATCCTGAGCTCTGTAAAAATGTATATATGGACATATTTTTGGTTGGATTCATAATAATTCAATAAAAATTAGTTTAACACTACAAATTCTACATAATAAGCGTATATTTTACGGGCAGCTGCGAGCATTTAATCAAACGTCTACAAATCTATATTTCTAAATATTTTTAGTCTACAAATTCTACACAAATGAACCTTCTACAAAAAAAAATTTATAATTTTGCTACAGTACATCCTTTATTCCATCGCCATGTATTATTTCATGCGACGAGGGGGTTCAATTGGTGATGTTCTCAAATGATAATTTCTTTAATTGTTATAAGCCAATCGAAAATTATTCCAATGATGCATGTGTGCGGTTTCGGTTCATTTGAATAATTTACTACGTGCAGCTACATAAACTTGGAAATTATGTGCATTAATTAATTTACTACATTTAAATACATAAAAGTACAACTACTTAAGGTTACCGAATTACTAAAATAATTTTTCAAAATATACCGGTAAATACCACGTTAATAAGTAGTTAATTTTTACATTCTCAGCAAGCGTCGAACCCTCTTGCCACTCATTCAATATAGGTTATTGAACATAGAAACTCACTTTCAATCAATTTGGAAATTTTGGTATTTTCCTATTGGAATTTTAACCGCAGTTGGCATTCCTAAATAGAATATGAGCCCGATGTGGGTAACTGCAGCAGAGAAACTTTCGAATTCTAAAATGAAACTCTGCTATTAAGCCCAATTTGTGCTAATTAGTGGTCCCGGAAAAAAGAGCCGAAAAAACGGGGAAAGAAAGTTTCAAATTTCGCCTGAAATACGAAACAAATAAAACCCTACTTCTAGAAGAAGAAGAAAATCAGAAATGATTTGAGCCTAATTTTAAAACTTTCCAAAGGCGGCTACACTGACGAAATTTGCGCTTATCATAGAAATATGATTTTCATAAATTTTCATTCATAAATTGAGGAAAAATAAACTAGCCCCTTAAAGATACTACATTAACCAAACAAAATACAGAAGTCCGTTCAATAATATTTGTGTTGAACAACACATTAAATAATAGAAACAAAATGTTCTAAAATCCAAGAATAAGCAATTCAGATAATAAATTCCAGTCAGGCATGTTCATAAAAAAAAAATATAGTGGCTGAATTTGTACCGTTGAATGAACGATTTTCTGATATAAAGTGTCCTAGAAAACGATGAAGTTCCATTGAAGGAAAGCGGCCTGTGTTGTTCAATGGAATTGGCTCAATTCTCGACTAGCACAAATTCAGCTTCATATTTTTTGGATGGCAATGAACAAATCTGATAGGAATATGTCATCATAAGTGCTAACTTCATTTGGTTTCTAGGACACTTTTTGTCAGAAAAATGTTCATTCAACGGTTTTTATATGTTCAATCGAAACCTTGTTAAAGTTAGCCGACTCGCTCCAGCCGAAAGATAATGCAGATAGTGTCTTGACTATTATTGAACTATCTTTATACTCTCGCTCCTATCGGTTTTTAAATTCCTACAAACTGAAATAATTTCTCCTTCACCCGAATGATATAACCCGGTCCTAAATTCTCCTAAATTCGAGTTCATGACTTATTTTTGCTGTATTCAAGTTCATTCGAATCTGCATTATCGACATTATTCGGCTGGAGCGAGTCGGCTAACTTTAACAGTATCAATCGAATTGGACCAATTCTGGATTAGTACAAATTCAGCCTCTTTATTTTTTTTATGAACATGGCTGACAGGAATTTATTATCTAAAATGCTTATTCTTGAATTTTAGAACATTTTATTTCTATGGTTTAATGTGTTGTTCCACACAAATAACATTGAACAGTATACCTCTGTATTTTGTTTGCTTAATGTAGTATCTTTTAGGGGCTAGTTCGTTTTTCCTCATTTTATGAATGAAAATTTATGAAAATTGTATGTATGTGAAAAGCACAAATTTCGTCAGTTTGTCACTTTTGGAAAGTTTTAAGATTAGGCTTAAATTATTTATGTTTTTTTTTTTCTAGAAATCAGATTTTATTTGTTTCGTCTTTCAGGCGAAATTTGATATTTTCTTTTCCTGGTTTCCCAGTTTTCCTAGTCCAGGCTAGCACTATTTTGCCCCATGAGCACTAATTAGCATAAATTGGACATAATGCGTATGCTGCAATTACCCACACATCATATCATCATGAAAGTGTACAGCGAGGAAAGTTTCGACAATAAACCGTTAGATGGATTCGAAAAAGATTGACCAAATTTGTCACCAAATCAGTTCTTGTGTTATCTTTTATCATACCGGTTCAAGTTTTGCAGTTGAAGTGAGCAGTGTGGATACGTATGCAAGCTGGATCGCTAATTTAACTGAAGTGGCTGCAAAATTTGATTTTAAATGCATGGGATGTAAGAAATCTTATTGCGGTATAATATCCTTACTAAGACTTAAAGGATATCACGAGCCAGTACGAACAACGATCTTACACAAAGGTAACCCCGGCTCGGATGACTTCATTTTAATTGCCCAAGCGGTATATATGCATTGAAAAATAGTGCTCAGTCAAGTCGACCTCAAAATGGTCGTGAGAGAATCCCAACCAAAAGAAGAATTTGCTTAGCGGTCAAATTGGGTTGTGGTAAGAAATTTTTCGCCACAATAGAAAGTAAGGGAATGCCTCTAAAATTTTTAGTTGGCACTGGATCAACAATTACCATTATTCGTAATGGAATTAAAGCATCGTGAATTAAAGCAGTCGAAAGTCACGATTGCGAACACTCGCATCCTTGTGCGAGGTAAATTGAACGTTAATGTGAACTTTTTGAACGAACGAATATTACACCTTGTTACAAGATACTTCGGTGACATAATTGTAACAGGGCGAACGGAAGAAGAACATCTCAAAAATCTGGAAGAGATTATTAAACGACTTTCTAATGCCAACCTGAATTGTTATATGAGCAAGTGCAAGTCCTTTTAAGCTAAAATGGATTATTTATCATCTTTTAATCCGAAAGAGGAGCGATTGAAGAGATGTCCCAACCAACAAATTTGAAGAATTACAAGATTTTCTTGGTCAGGTTAATTATTATAACAGTTTTCTGATCAATTTTTCGCAGCATTCAGCTCCTCTTAATGCATTGCGTAAGAAAAATGTTCCGTTTGTGAGTATAGGGACAGTGACTTCTCATATGAATGAAATTAGTTTCTACCTGATGGCAAAGAGTTTCCGACAGAACAACATCCGATCGAGAATGGTTGTCAAAAATTTCAATAATATCTCTATGGTATATAGTGAATTTATTCTGGTGATGAAACATAAGCCCCTCGTATAGCTCAGAAAACGGCTTGTTAGGGACCATAGCTAATAGTCTCTAGCGTTGGGCTGTATTTCTCATGGGAAATCAGGATATGTACTACGAAGTACAAGGCAACAGACAAGCATGGCAACACCGATGCACTTTCACGGCTTCTAGCTGGTCTGAGTGTTAAATTTGATCGTAAAAAGTGTGCTTGTCATGTGAACGAGGAATGGCATGAAATGTCGGAACAGATTCTGTCCAATATCGAGAAGTTCAAAAAATTTTGTGTATGAAGAAATTCCATTTCTATTTTCAATGACGTTCTTCTTTTCCACATTTTACTCGCGAGTACTCGTAGTACATACACTTTTGGTCCTGTTTTATGCTGGATGGATTTTGGGGCGTTGTTCGAATGAAACAGCTTGCCGGTAGATACTGCTGTTGACCGAAAATCAACCACGAAATCGAAACTAGAAGAAATATCGAGCATGCACACGAGGTTGCTCCGAATCCGAAAAAAAACGTCGTTTCTATTTACATACATTAATATTAAACGTATAGGAAAGTTTGCCATAAAGCATTGTATGTGACAATGTGAGGGCGTTTACATCCACTAGTTTCGGCGATGCAATGGTATCTGCGCATTTTTATCCCTCGTCAAATGGGAAGACAGAAAGATGTGTGAGATGTTTTAAAGCCGTCATGAAGAAACAATTGGGAATATTTTTCAACTGGCAAGATGATGTTATAGTGTATGGTCTGGTGTGAAGTCCCTGAAATTTCGAAAAGTCAAAATCCATATCAACTATCGAGGTCGCTACAGTTAGTCCTCAACAATCAATTCTTCGACAAACAAATACGGATTCTGAAGATTCGGTCGAGATTTACCATGTCGTACAGCAAGAATTCGACTTTAAGGAGGGAGGGATGTTATGATAGTGCATCGGAACACACTAATCATTCATCCACCTCTTTCATTTACAACAATAATACAGTTTCTCAGTTGCTTGATTCAGTTCACATTTGGGCCTCGCCATGGTGCATTTTTATAATTTAATGAATTAATAAATAGTTTCACTGTTTCAATTATTTTAGAAACGACTTTTGTTTAATGACAAAAGTAGTCGTTTTCATTAAGAACTAAAACAACTCATAAATTTTTGCAATACCAACCAAATGGCACAGTGGTTAAAGTTTTGGCGTTTGGATCGGGAGGTACCAGATTCGAATGCCGATAGAGACAGGATGCAAATTAAAATTTGATCAACAGATTACGATCTGTGGTGAAATGTAACACATCTATGCCTCCTGTCGGTGTGCAAAACCCACGCCTGACGTCGACATCTGATGTTTAGTAAAAATTTGCTTAAACTTAGTAAACTTAATCAATTTCCAGATTGTTTCGAATCAGGTTATCGGAGACACGTGTCAATATTTTGTAAGAATTGACCATCAATTTAGTTAGTCGGAATTAGAGGTTCTAATTATTTGTTGATTTTTTTGTCATATGACGCGGTTTTTTAGGTTAGATATCACGGTCCTCTATGTATCACAAAAAATATTCATCATATAAGTTAGATGGTTTTCTTGTAAAGCCCTTGTTATATACAGTTCTGTTATTATTCAGAACTATTCAGAACTGTTCAGACGACGATATTACAAGAAAACTATCGAACTTTTTCGATGAATTTTTTGTGTTATGCAATTTCATCTAAGATATTTAATTAAAAAAAAAATAAGATTTAATTTTTAATTTGACAAAATTTAACTTAAGTTATTTTGACCTCGAACAACTATTTTTCAAAAAACCACGGCTACAATTTCTGACAAACTATATTAGTGATTAGTTCTCTAACATTCAGAAACCAACATAATTTAATATCTGAATATTAGAGACATCTATGAATAAATAGCATGAACCACTAATTTAGTTCATCAGAATAGACATTTTCAGATATTCTGTTCTAAAATTTACTTCTTAATTTATTGTATGAAATTTTAATTAAAATGCAGGCGCGGTTTCTTTTGTGTAATCTATAAACTGCTGGTGTGCGCATAACCATCAATTTAACTAGTCGAAAACTTCATACTAAATACAAATTAAATATGGCCGACAAAACATATAAAAATGGTCGTTGAAATACCATAAATAAGAATTTAAAGTGTTATGTCGAAAAAGATGAAAAAATTCGATCTATATATATTTTATTGACCTCTACTGACTTTGAGCCGCACTAAAAAAAACATGAAGTTGAATTGAACAAAAATGTTTTGTTCACTGAGCAGACAAATATTATTTTCATGCATTAATTAGTTGATGTATTTCTTCCTTAAATATAGTGAGCCAATTAAAGATGAACCAGGTACATTAGGGTGAGACCAAATTGGATGATGGAAATGGATGCTAAATTAATACGCCCATTATGGTTCTCACCTCACTGACAACTCGCCCGAGCATTTAAAAGTCGGTGGACTATTAATTTGGTATTATGTTTTTTTTTTTTTTTTTGGGTGAGAGTTTTGCACTGTAGTTTTACGTATTACAGAAAAACCTCGATATAACGGATTAATTGGGGAGTCAGTCAAATTCGAATAGCCGTTAAATCCGAATGTTTTTAAATTTAATCGACTATACATTTTACACTTGTTCTAGAATATGGCCGCCTGGAACAGAACTCATTCATTTCTTAGCCGATTATGTTGGGTTTTGGTATATTGGATGGAAATTGGATTCTTAAATAGTTTTTGGAAGAAGTTCTGGAATATGGACATCTGGGGCGGAACTTGATCATTTGTTAACCGATTATGATGGGATTTATTATTTTGGATTAAAATGGGTTTAAAAATGATTTTTGGAAGAAGCTCTGGAATATGGCCACCTGGGACGGAACTCGTTCAATTATTAACTGATTATGATAGGATTGGGTATAGATGGAAATGAGATTTTTAAACGATTTTTTGCCATATTCTAGAACTTTTTCAAAAAATCATTTAATAGTCTCATTTCCATCCAACATATCCAATCCCATCAGAATCAGTTCAGATTACCATATTCCAGAACTTCTTACAAAAATCATTTAAGAATCCCATTAAATCCAACATACCCAATCCCACCAGAATGAGTTAAGAATTAGTCGAGTTATCCGTCCCAGGTGGCTAAATTCCAGAACTTCTTCTAAAAACCGTTTATGAATCTCATTTCCATCCAACAAACAAAATCCCTTCATAATCGATTAAGAGATAAACGAGTTCTGTACTACGTGGCCATATTCCAGAACAAGTAGAAAATCTATAGTCGATCAAATTTAAAACCATTCAGATTTAATGGACATTCGGATTTAACGGACTCGCCCCAATTGGTCCGTTAAATCGAGGTTTTTCTGTACTTGACAACAATTAAAAAAATTTACTATGAAGTCACTTGAAATTTTTATGTGAACAATTTTGACATTACTTCTCACGGCGAGAATCATAATACTAAAATTTGAATTCAGCAACTTAAAGTCACTGAGTGACTTAAATGTGAGAACCATAATAGGGGTATAAAATATTTATTTGTGGTCAAATTTTAAATGTGTTCATCATACTGATGTTTGTCATGAGGATGTTTGCCCGGAGTGAACGTAGTCACTTTACAAAAAAACGGCGATAAAAGGTTAGCGTATGAGTCGGCACTAACGAATTATTTTATTATACTCACTAATAATTTACGTATTTCACTATCCAAATATAAACTTATTTTGCCCGTTGGATAATAAAACGATTACCTATTAGATAGACCGCAACTTTGTCAGACTAATTAACGTAAAATAACGAAAATAATGAAAAAAATTAGTTTTTAATATCATTTCTTAGGTTGTCGACGTTGTCTACATTGTTGATGTCAGGAATGCAAAAAATCGCAGTGTAATATACGTTATAGATTATGTGTCGACAACTGTAAAGATTACATTGTGTAATCTACCTCGCCCATCTCTGGCTGGGATGTTCTAACATCACCATTTTTCGATATTTTATCGAAGAATCGTCTCTTTCTGCTAGAATTAATTTGACTTCTGTTTCGTTTATCAATTATTTCTTCTCTATTGCTATCACAACCTGAAAATTCTGAGATCGGAACAGAAAAAATCTAAATTTATAGAAGTGCATAATACTCCATACTACAATAGTTCATAATACTTGGGTGGTAGAATGATTCAATAAATTATTTCTACCAGTATTCCCCATGATATCGTAATGAGGGTTTCATGTCTTGTTACCTAATGATTCAGAAGCCTGAAACTACTACCCATTTGGGTTAGACAATTCTAAAATCGGAGCTGGAAAATTCAAAATTTATAGAAATTCACAATAGTTCATAATACTCGGGTGGTAGAATGATTTAATAAATTATTTCTACCAGTACTCCTCATGATATCGTCATGAGATTTTGTTGCCGTGTTACCTAATGATTTAGAAGCCTGAAAGAACTATCCATTTGGTTCAGACAATTCCGAGATCGGAGCTTGAAAATTCTAAATTTATAGAAATTCACAATAGTTCATAATACTCGGGTGGTAGAATGATTCAATAAATTATTTCTACCAGTACTCCTCATGATATCGTCATGAGATTTTGTTGTCTTGTTACCTAATGATTCAGAAGCATGAAACCACTACCAATTTGGTAGAGACAATTCTGAGATCGGAACTGGAAAATTCTAAATTTATAGAAATTCCTAATAGTTCATAAATCTCGGGTGGTAGAATGATTCAATAAATTATTTCTACCAGTATTTCTCATGATATCGTAATGAGATTTTGTTGTCATGTTACCTAATGATTCAGAAGCAAGAAACCACTACCAATTTGGTAAAGACAATTCTGAGATCGGAACTGAAAAATTCTAAATTTATAGAAATTCCTAATACTTCATAAATTTCGGGTGGTAGAATGATTCAATAAATTATTTCTACCAGTATTCCTCATGATATCGTAATGAAATTTTGTTGTCTTGTTACCTAATGATTCAAAAGCCTAAAATCACTACGCATTTTGTCGAGACAATTCTGAGATCGAAGGTGCAAAATTCCAAATTTATAGAAATTCATAACAGTTCATAATACTCGGGTGGTAGAATGATTTAATAAAATATTTCTACTGGTATTCCTCGTGATATCGTAATGAGATTTTGTTGACGTGCTACCTAATGATTCAGAAGCCTGAAACCACTACCCATTTAGTCTAGACAATTGTGAGATCGGAGCTGGAAAATTCCAAATTTAAAGAAATTCATAATAGTTCATAAATCACGGGTGGTAGAATGAATCAGTAAAATATTTCTACCAGTATTCCCCGTGATATCGTAATGAGATTTTGTTGCCGTGTTACCTAATGATTCAAAAGCCTGAAACCACTACCCATTAGGTCCAGACAATTGTGAGAAAATCACAATAGTTCATAATACTCGGGTGGTAGAATGATTCAATAAATTATTTCTACCAGTATTCCCCATGATATCGTAATGAGGGTTTCTTGTCTTGTTACCTAAGGATTCAGAAGCCTGAAACTACTACCCATTTGGGCGAGACAATTCTGAGATCGGAGCTGGAAAATTCAAAATTTATAGAAATTCACAATAGTTCATAATACTCGGATGGTAGAATGATTTAATAAATTATTTCTACCAGTATTCCTCGTGATATCGCAACGAGATTTCGTTTTCTTGTTACCTAATGATTCAGAAGCCGGAAACCACTACCCTTTTGGTAGAGACAATTCTGAGATCGGAGCTGAAAAATTTTAAATTTATAGAAATTCATAATAAATCATAGGGCTCGGGTGGTAGAATGATTTAATAAATTATTTCTACTGGTATTCCTCGTGATATCGTAATGAGATTTTGTTGTCGTGTTACCTAATGATTCAAAAGCCTGAAACCACTACCCATTAGGTCCAGACAATTCTGAGATCGGAGCTGGAAAATTCAAAATTTATAGAAATTCATAGCAGTTCATAATACTCGGGTTGTAGAATGTTTCTTAAAATTATTTCTACCAGTATTCCCCATGATATCGTAATGAGGGTTTCTTGTCTTGTTACCTAAGGATTCAGAAGCCTAAAACTACTACCCATTTGGGCGAGACAATTCTGAGATCGGAGCTGGAAAATTCAAAATTTATAGAAATTCACAATAGTTCGGATGGTAATACTCGGATGGTAGAATGATTTAATAAATTATTTCTACCAGTATTCCTCGCGATATCGCAACTAGATTTCGTTGTCTTGTTACCTAATGATTCAAAAGCCTAAAACCACTACCCATTAGGTCCAGACAATTGTGAGATCGGAGCTGGAAAATTCAAAATTTATAGAAATTCATAATACATAGTTCATAATACTCATAATACAAGTTATTTAAAGAATTTCTCTATTTTACTTTTCCTAGTTCCCTTTCAATCCCGCTTGGATTCTGCTAAACTAGCGATCAGTGTCCCCACCCAATGAGACAACTAACTGCAAGGCCAATAATTGAGCATACTTTCCTTTTCCCTTTACTGTAACCTTATGTTGAGTAAATTGCGAAAATTCTTGTAAAACAAATATTTTTCTTTAACTGGTTGATTATGTCCAGGATCGTAATTTAATTTTATAGTTTTTAAAATAATAGAAGAAAGCAAGAAACCTAAAATTTTTGAGAAAGGAAGAAATACGTATCGAGTATGAACCACAAAAATTTAACAATATTGTTTACTTCGTTACTTGGTAACCCTGTTTCATAGTACGACTGATAAATGCCAGCATTATAAAATTGTGTACAACGTAAACATTTATCAGCCGCACACCCACCACCCACAAAAACCCCACCACCCAAAACACATTTAAATAAATAGTATTACAAATAGATAATTGAAAAAAATATACCGAATTTAAATTATTAGTGATAGTAGTGGTAGTAAAACTATTATAAGTAGTAGCAGTAGCGGCCATTGCAATATTTTGTGCATCTAGCAATTCGATTCTTTCCTTTTGGCGGATGTGCTCTTCTAGCGTTTCAATGTTATTGATTTTGTCTAAGATTTTCGTTTCACTAAATTTTTTCACTTCTTGCACAATCGTACCGTTCGGATATTTCCGAACGATTGTATTATTCGGATAAATTCCGTACACAATTAGACCATTTGACGAATCAAGCGGTGTACCAATTGTTGAAATTGGTAATTTCAAGCGGCGCTCAACAACGGTTTTATTTGGTAGGATGCCGTACACAACATAGTCACGAGCGGATGCTATTGTAACGGTGGGAATAGAGTAGGTCGATGAAATCGGTGAGGATAGTGTAGCTTTTGTAGGCGTTTGAAGTATGAAAGGACGGAGGGTAGTTGTTGTGGTTGTTGAACTAGTTGAATAAGGAGTAGTTTCAGGAATAGTTGGTGGTAAAGTATCGGAACTAGGTGTGATTGAAAATATTTCAGGATGGAGGGTAGTCGTTGAACTAGTGACATAAGGAGTACTTTCAGGAATAACCGGGACTAAGGAACGACTAATATATTGGTTTTGATTTCCAAAATAGGATAGAATAGGAATTCGACTAGCGAATCGGGGAATATATTGTGCTGTCGTCGATCGCATCGTTGTTGTTGACGTGGTTGACGTCATCGGCGTTGTTGTTTCTATAAGTACTTCGGATATTTCCGGATCCACGGTATCCGTTGGCATTGTTGTCGTTTCAACCATAGATGTTATTATAGTAACTGAATCTTTTTCGGTTACCATGTTATTTACAGTAGTTACATCTACATCAGAATCATTTAACATTGTTACTGGGTTAAAAGTGGTGGCGTAGGTAGGAATTTCGGTTATTAAATTGTTAATGTAGGCACTTTGAGTTACGGATTCGTCAGAATCGCGCTTCTCTAGCTGAATAATGTTTGCGATTGTATTTACAGCGTTTGGTGCTAAACTAGTGCTTTCATTAATTATTGGTATATATGTTGTGCTAAAATTTTGTACCTGTGCAATAGTTGACTGTGAATTTTGTGATGGTGTATTCATTGGCGTTGTCGTTGTCGTCGTCGTACTTGTCGTCGTTGGTGGAGTAGGTGTCGTTGTCGTTGTAGTAGTCGTTGTTGTCGTGGTCGTCGTTGTCGTCGGTTCAGTCGTTGTAGTCGATGTTGTTGTGCTAACAACCGGTGGTGCACTAGTAGTTGTTGAAGTTAAAAAATTTAAACTTTCTGTTGTTTGTGACAAGATTTCTGATAGAGCACCAAATATTGAAACCGTCACAGATGGTGAATGATGTGATGTTTCAACATTAATATGTGACTGTATTAAATTACTATCAATTGGTTTTATATCATTTACAGATGTTGATAGCATTTCATTATAAAATTTAGTCGCTTCCTAGAAAGAAAAGAAGAAAAATATTTTTGGTTTTGCATGCGCACCATAAACAAAGAGTGATAACAAAGAAAAAAAAATATGTAAATAACGAAACCATAAAAAAAAAGTTCATCAACATTGGTGTCACAAAAAGCATTCAAAAAGAAAAGTCTTACATCATAAACATATAGAAAATAAGAAACATGCTTATGTTGGTTGTTGTTTGCATTTTAATCAATGTGCCATTACATTATTTTGTAATATAAATTTAAATTCATTCATAATAGACTTACCCAGAATAAATATCTTAAGATGATTAAGTAAGCATCTTTATGCTGCGTACCCTCACGTTACTTGAATGTCAAAGTCAAGTACTTTATACCGAATAAGTGAAAGTATTTTTTAATATCCGATCTGTCCATAACGAAATGGAAATTTCAAGTACTCGTGGGATCCCCGATCAAATATAACCTTAATGCAACACCATTTATTTACACCATTGTCTTTCTATTTATATTCATCTTCCACCGCATAAAAATAAAATAATCGTGACTTAATAGTTTATTACCATTTATAGTATTTGTGTCTACAGCAGATAATATGGTGTACATTAGTTTGTACCACGACATTGAACTTATCACATTACGTATTCGCTTGCAGACAACGATTATTAATCTGCTTTATAGTTTATTTAGCACACGAGACTCTTGCTTCGGTATATAGCGTAGTTTAGCGCATAAGACGGTTACAGATATATCGCATAAAATATTCGAATAATGTATCCTTTCCAAACTACTCGTACTAAAACACAATTCCTCAACAGACAACAGCGAGCGAGTATATAACAGCTAATAGCTCTGTTCATAATAATGTTTACCTTTTTAAAAATTACTGTCACGATCGAGGTAGAAAAATGAGGAAAAAGAACAAACAGAACAATAAAAATGGTATTTAGCTCTAGACGTACACCTTTTATTTTTTTAACACCCCCAGAAGAAATATTATGTTGGAATATAGTAAATAAATTTAATAAAATCAATAAAAATATTATTCGTTGCTATTTTATTTTTCAAATTTTATATTATGGAAACAGCATAAAACATAAAAAAAATGTGTTATCAAATTTTATAAAAAAAATATATAAATGAAAATGTATTACGTCAGACTACAGTGGGGTACCTTGGATATTCGTACACTCTGCTTAAAATTTCGAACGCTGTTTCTATTTATATTCGATATGTTATGTAACCGGCAAGTGAGACGCAGTCACTTATATCGAATATGAGACTCACAAGAAACGCAGTTCTGGGATTTTCTTAAGTTCCTAAAAAATATTATTTTCTAAATTTCCAACTGTATCTCCACGATACGGAGATACTGTATATTTTGTTGCGACACACTTATCGTTGCACTAATCACTCACAAAGTCTCAAATAAATGACAGAATTCAACATCTTCCTTCTTCATTCAAGGGTAATGGAGCAAGCTTTAGGATTGCTATTTTGAGAAGACAATATTCTCAGTTCGAATTGTTATTACCCGGTTGATGCCATATTTCTCAGGATGCACCTTGACGATTCGACCAAACATTCATTTCTGAGGCGGTACAGTATCCTTCGAGACTAAAACCATCGTACCTAATTCTACCTTTGACGACGATCTCCAATTTAGATCGTTGCTGTAATTGGACGATATATTCCATTGACCAACTTTCACAAAATTCTTGCTGACTTCTCCTAATCAGTTCTATTGGTGCCGTAAGTGGTTTACCGATTAAAAAACGGCCTGGTGTGAGCTTGTTAAGATCAGCTGGATCCGAAGACATTGGTGTTAGAGGTCTTGAATTCATGACTGCTTCGATTTGAGCCAAAACCATAAACTTACCTCCTCATAAGTATAAGCGCTGAATTATTCAGCATTCGGTTCATGTGATATGTTTTGCTGTCTTAACAGCGGCTTCCCAAAGGCCGATATGTGTTATATGCGAATGTTCGTCTTTCACCAACGAAATTTGTAGCGTTGTCGCAATATAGAATTGAACATAAACCTCTTCGACTAACGAATATTTTTAACGCCGCAATAAACCCATCGGATGACAGGCTACTCACTAACTAAAGCACACAAATATTGCTATATATGTCTTAGCTGGACGTTGACCAAGCGTTGTTTGTAAGAAATCATTACAGGACTGCAAAAATCTAGGTTCTCCATTATCTGCTTATAAAGAAAAGGACGATGATTGAAACATATAATGCCGCGTTGTACTATTCTGCGGGCGATGTCTCTTCCATTATTAATCCAGTATTGTTGTCTGATTACAGCTAGAAATACTTGAAGTCCCACGTGAAAATTCTGATTGTGCAAATATTCGACAAGTGAAAACACAAATTTCCTATTTTTTGGCAACAATATGGAATGCATTTGATTGTACGACAAATGTGATTCTTTAAGGCGTACAATCGACGAAACGAAGGACGTAAGCAAAGACACGCCGCAATTGACTGAGACGCAATTGAGCACCACGGTATTATCCTTTCTTCTTTCTGGTACGTTTTTGATATCGACCTGTATACGTTGGTTTGGCCAGGACGCGGTAGGATCAGTTAAAAAATCCCGCCTTACCAACCAGATATAAAGGGTAATATAGAAGTCGTACATTATTAGCAGTAGGTGAATTTAGTTAAATAACTCAATGACCAACTTGGTGTACTAGCCAGACCTGAATCACGATCTCTGGGAATGTCCGATAATGGCCATTCAATAATGATAAATAAAATCCAGATTCATGAAATGGGTCATAGGTAAATACAGGTAAATACTAAGCTTAAGAAGCTAATCTTAACAATCGCCAAATTCAGGTTATTTCTATACGAATTTTGATGTCCTAGACTTAAAGATGTCATATGTCACTTTTATTCAACTTTGGATGGCCATTATCGGCCATTCCCAGAGATCATGATTGAGGTCTGGCTAGTACACAAAGTTGGTCATTGAGTTAACTAATCAAAACCACCTACCGCTAATAATGCACGACCTCGGGTTTATTACTACGAATTTTGATGTTCTAGGTGTACTGATATCATTCTTACTAAAAAATTTGGATGGCCCTTATCGGCAATTCCCAGAGATTGTGATTCAGATCTGGCTAGTACACGATGTCTGCCATTGCGAGTCACCTAACCAAAACCACCTAGTGCTAATAATGCACGACTTCGGATATATTGCTACGAATTTTGATATTCTCGGTATACTGATTTTATTTTTAATCAAACTTAGATGGCCAATATTAGCCATTCCTGATGTTTGTGATTCAGGTAAGAGTCACCTATCAGTAGTCAGGAAATTTTTTTGGTTCTTTTAAATAAATTTTGATGGCCATTGACGATCATATCTGGAGATTGTGATTCAGTTCTCGCTAATTCGTGAAGTAGTTGATTAAGTACACCTAAACACATCTTGTTTTAATAATGCACTGCTTCAGGTTTATTGCTACAAATTATTATTAAGTTTCACTGCTGTAATTCTTATTTGCTCGTAAAAGTAAAAAACTCCTAAGTTGATTCGATATATTTTTTAATCTCTGGAATTTTCTTATTAGAAATCAACGATAAATTCATAATTGGTTGGAGTTCAGTATATTTGGTTTGTGTCCCGACTATTTTAGTACAAAACTTTATATATTTTTTTCTTCGTAATTTATCAATTAAAATTTTAATTTTTACTTTATTTAGAAAATACAATATTTTTCTGCCATTTTAATTCAGACAATTTGATATACGTTTTATAAATATACTTATAAAATTTGCTCGATTTCGTTAAACTTATCTTGATGTTCTTATTTTTTAAATATCGTCAATTCAATGAATATATATCTGTCTCTGGTTTCTATCTCACTTTTATTTTATTAATGATTTGAATTAAAATTATGTACAAATTTTGTAATTTATTTAAAAATGTGTGAAAATTAAAATAATGTAAAATCAAACATAATATTTTACTTTTCATTGACAAATTCGCAAATTAAAAATCATAACAGTGTACTCCACACAACTACATAGAAAGGCTTAAAAATTTGGCAGAATTGGCAGAATTCCAATTAGATTCGTATACGTATACGATTTTAATCTATAGACAAATCTATGGAATATTTCACGGGCCCGGCAAGTGCTTACATCGTTTTGAGTGACACAGCGTATGTAGATACAGTAACCATACGCATCGTTGCATACGTCCGAAAATCCATGGAGCTGGACGAAATTAAATTTATTGGAAAACACAAAACGAGGTATCTCGAATTTTTCGATTAATGGTAACTGCACTCGAAACTTCATCCATTTTGATTTATAGTTCTCAGGTAATGCATTGTCCCAATCAATTTTCAAATGCCACAAATGTTGTAAAAATATTTTCGCCTTTACAATGATGGGGCTGAGAAGGCCAAAGTTATCGACTAGTTTGGCGATTTTGGAAAATACCCGCCGTTTAATAATGGTGCACTCTTCTGACTTATATACATACTTGTATCTAAAGATGTCCTCTTTAGTGTACCAAGAGAGTCCGAGTGTCTTGACGAAATCTGATACATTTTTGTAATATCTGCTGTTAATGCGTATCGGCGTAATCGAAATTGCAATAGTGTCGAAAATATATCATTTTGTTTTATAGTTGGACCAACATTCATGATAGCATTGAAAGAGTAACCGGTTGCAGTTCTGCAGAATGCGTCAAAAACGATACATAATCGTGTAGAGTTACTTTCCGGTTTATACATATACACAATGGTGAGGAAGAAAATATTTACATTTAGTAAAGTCTTGTTTGCCTCTATTTTCTCCATGTGATTTAACGTCTCATATTCTCTTATAGCTTCACAAACACGTTCTTCCTCCTAATATAGCATCTTTCGATGGTCAAATCCATCCATAATCCAAAATCTTTCTAGTTTCTATTAATTTAAGCAATTCGAAAAAAACATATTTAATATCGTTGTTGGCAACCTTACCCGATACAATCCATCCAAGTTTTTATTTTAGAGCGTTGGCATCTGCTTATCGATGATATAACGGTTTCCAACAAGTAGACTATAAAATATTTCAGCTCGCCGACAAGCATATCCATCCTTTTCGAACGTTGGAACTAAAAATCTGCTAGCTGAATATGTGATAGAATTCTTCATTCTGCGACATTAATGTTCCTGCTGGGTTGAGATAACCCTTGGGATGACAAAAACCTCTAATTGAGCTTTGTAGCTGCTTGTGCATTATTCCATATGGTAATATTCATTCACTTTGATTCGCTCTAGACCGAGAACTCGGGCTCAACAATCGCCTTATAAAACTTAATTGCGAACCCGAATCGAGCAAAACACGGCTTCTTATTAAATCACCATGACAGTCGCGAATTTTAATCATGGCTATAGCTAAAATGGTCGACGCAGCTTTAACTTTGATGCTGGCCTCATTATCTGCTTCACATTTGATTTGGCTATACTTCCATTACTACTTGGTTGCTCAGAACTAGGTTGCGATGTGATGGTTGCTTTGGTATCAGACTCCTTTGCCATATGTAAAATTACATGATGTCGTTGTCGAAATTTTCGACAAGATCGCTTTCGAGAAAACCGCACTCTGTGACTTCCTTGTAGACAATTGATGCACAATAATAGACCTTTGACCTTGTCAAAACGGGCCTTTGGAGTTAGCACATCGAATTGTGGGCATCGATATATCTTGTTTATTGGTTTTACATATTTTGCAACTTCTCTTATTGGTAGTATCTTGCCTATTGTTGCATTCAGAGTTGTATCAAATCGCGTTGTGATTGAAGTTCGAGAAGTTGCTGGTTTAGCATCCAAATCGAAATCATACTCTTTAGCTTCTAGCCCTTGACGTCTCTTGACGAGACAGGATTCTAAGTCCCCATAAGCAGGAATCTTTTCCTTTAAATTTTTTTTTTTATTCACATGATTGTAAAGCGATTACTTTTATTGGGTGCTTTATGGAGACCATTTCATATGGTAGGTACATTCTGATGACTTAGAGCTATAAACAACGGAAGAAAATGACGCGGCAGAAGTTGACGCTATAAATATTTCATAAAACTACGATTCACATCAAGGAGTTTACATTTTTGTTCCCAATATCTATACTTGTTATCGAAGAAGAGACCATACTGTGTACCTAGACTTCGCATTAGCACATTGATAGGTACACCCCATTGATGTAGAACTTCCATAAGTTGTTCAATTCTCCCAATTATTGTGTATAGAAATAAATCTCCGCCATTCGGCAAAAGATGGTGCCACCAGAAAGCTATGGTTAAAATTGCCCGATGTAAAACGTCATATCGACATGTGTCAACAACTTAACCTTAAAATATTAGCGATTTTTGTATCAGCAGTAATATGCGTCATTTGCGGGAAATTTCGATTTACTTCTATAATTTGGAGAAATCTACAGCCGAGGCGCATCGGCTGTTCGTGGAAGCATATGGGGAGGCGGCCTTATGTGAGAGTATTTGTCGAGAGTGGTTTTATAAGTTTAAGAACCGTGAGTTTGGTATCGACAACAAAGAACGAGCGGAAGCTACGAAAGTAAGGAAATTGGGATCCATATAAACTGAAGCCGGGAGATGAACCGCCTATTTTTTCTTGTGAAATGCCCAAGTCGCTGGTTGAAAAATGGGTATACTACGATAAAAAAATCATAGAGATCACCTGACCATGCTTCAACATCGAGAACCAAGCCCAATATTCATGGGAAAAAAATCATGTTGTGTATTTGGTGGGATCAGCTTAGTGTCGTGTATTTAGAGGTAAATCCGAACGAAACCATTACTGGGGCTCCCTACCAAAGAATTGATGAGATTGAGCCGAGCACTCAAGGAGTAAACGCGCCCACTATACTATTCAAGACAAAACAAAATTATTTTCCTGCATGGTAATGCTTGTCTACATGTTGCGACACCGGTCAAAACATACATGGAAACACTCAATTGGGAAGTTTTATCCCACCCGCCGTACTCAGCATACATTTCCTCGTCTGATTACCACTAGTTTCAATCGATGACGCATGGCCTATCTGAGCATCACTACACATTAGCCATGAATAGCCTCAAAAGATAAGGCGTTCTTTTGACGTGGTGTTCGAATGCTGCCAGAAAGTATAAGAAAAATTCATGCTAGCGATGGACAATACTTTGAATAAATATAACCTGCCATTCTTTCACAACAAATGCCCATTTTTTGAAAAAAAAATGTTGGGGACTTATTGTATACCAAATAAAAACAAAAGAAGAATGGTGCAAATAAAATTCTAACCACACAAACCATTTTTGGGATATCGTCGGTACAGGTAGACATCTAGCCGGGCGATTCATATAAATTTGAAGAAGAAATTATCAACTTGGGTTTGTTTATTGATATTAAACCTGGAATATTTAGGTAGCAGCGGTAAGTTTACTTATTCACTTTAGAAATCACGAGTAAATTGGAGATCTATCTACATTCGTAGTATAAAAGAAACGATTTCTAGAAGATGTTTTGGATTATGGGCAACTGGGACGAAACTATAAGTTATCTCTTAAAAAATTATGATGATATTTTGTATAGTGGATGGAAATGGGACTCAAAAATGATTTTGGAATAATTTCAGAAATGTAGACATTTCTTTAACGTTCCTGATGCCAATTTCATCATGTTGGACGGAAATTAGGCACTGAAATAAATTTGGTAGAAGTTTTGGAATATAACAAATAAAATTTCTAAAATTCTAAAATTAGTTTTTGAAAAAGTTCAAGAATATGGCCAACTTTAAGACAAAACTAAGCAATTTGTTACTCGTCCTAATAGAATTGGGATTTTTATTCATTTTACCCAAAGTTCTGAATACTACCATCTGGGACGGGTCATATAATTATTGAACAGATTATGATAAAATTTATACTGGATGTAAATGACATTCTAATATGATTTTTGGATGAAGTTTTGAAACATGGCAAACTGGGACGGTACAACGTTATTTCTGAGCCGATTACGATGAATATGTTGATTTTTTATGCTTATGGGATTCCCATAATAAATTTTAACAGAAATTATGGAATATCGTCATCTAGAATGGAACCAAACAATTTGTTAACCGTTCATTTCATTACCTAACTGATCATGATCAAATTTGGTATTGTGGATAAAAATGGAATTCTATAAACATTTTTCAGAAGTTCAGCTTTATGCTGAACGGAAATTGAATTCTAAAATGATTTTTGGAAGAAGTTCTGAATATAGCCAATTGGAACGAAACAACGTTATTTGAGTAAGTCTGAGCAGATTGTGAAGAAAGTTCTTATATGTTTGATGAAAATGGGATTCTAAGATGATTTTTGGATGAAATTCTGGAGTATAGCCAGGTAGCCGGGACAAAACAAGGATTTTTTTTAACAGGCTATGAATTTTTAAGCATTTTTGTTAAAAAAATGCTATATGGTTTCGGTTTGCCGTCTGTCCGTCTGTGTGCACGATAACTTGAGAACGGGTAAAGATATCAACTTAATTTCTTCACTAAAAGTTCAAGCAACTCATGGCAATGATCCCTATTGATTTGGACATTTCTGTGTTTAGGGTGTTCGGAGATAAGTAGGGTTTTGTTAACCCCCCTCCTTAAAATTGATAAAAAAAAAAATTTATTTTCTATCCATTTTCATAGAGCATGTGAATGGGGATTTAAAATATATTTCATGTGAATGTGGGTTTGTGTGGGTGGTAGGGTTATGGGAGTTGTAGTAGTGGTGGTATGGGAGGTGGAGGAGGGTGGGATGAGGTGTTTTTGTGTTTGGTGTGGGAATTTGTGATTTGGTGGATGAGGGTTTGTGTGGTTAGTGTGTGTGGGAGTGGGTATGGATGTGTTCAAGGATGATGATATGGGTGGTGCGGTATAGGGTGGTGCGGGTGAGATTGGTTTTGGGGTTTGAATTGGATAGTGGGTGGGGGAGTTATTAATGTTTAGGTGTGGTTGTTTGCTGTTTTTTGGAGTCGGTTGAGTTTTGGTGGATTGTGATCGGTTGGGTAGGTGGGTGTGGGTGGTTTGTGATATTTGAAATAAGCAAATGAGGCAATAAAAATTCTTATAGAGTACGATCCGAACCTTTCCCGTCTTTTTTTTTATGCCAGATGAAAATGAGATTCTAAATTATTATCGGAAACATTTCTCAAATAAAGTCATTTCTGACCAGATTTTGATGAAATGTATGATGTTGAAGGAAATCGGATTCTCCGATCGTGATGGAATTTTATATCATGAATGCATGTATTCAAGAATCGTTTTTGGAACAATTTCTGCAAAAATTCCAATTGGAGCAGAATCAGATTCTGAACATATTATGATGAATAAGTGTCATAGTTAAAGTCATAGTGTGTGTCATATAGTTAAAGTAAAAGCCAATTTTAGGTAAATTTTTCGGTAAATTCAATTATTTTTCTAAAACTCTATGGCAAACTGTTTTCGATCAGTCATCTGTTCTAAAACCGGTTTTTACCGTAGTAAACGATTTACCTTAAGTTTGGCACACAGCCTTTGTAGAAGTTCTGGAGTTTGTCCAATTGGGACTGAACTCAGCCATTTCATAGCCAATCAGGAAGAAACTAGGTATCATGAATGGAAAAGGTATTCTTAAATCATTTTTTGAAAAAGTTCTGGAATATTGCCGTGTGGGACGGAACTGTTTTATTTCAGAAAAGCATATGCTGGATATAGATATAACCCTAAAATGAATTTTGAATAATTTCTGGGATTAATCGTGACCAAACCAACTACGACACAAGTAGCACATCATATTGTAAATTATGTGGAATTATTGCACAATGCCGATAATGTTGTTCTTAATCATTTTGTCCTAACTAAAATTTTAACAACGTATTTTGCTCCTGGTGAAAGCTTATAAGTAGCACAATCGGCTAAAATACATTGAGATCGTTGTGCCGGCTTGAAATGGATCCGGTGCCAAAAACTTTGAGAGCCAGATTACATCCACTGACTTTATATGATTCAGGATGATCGTGATTTGGTACCAACTTAGCTTAGCAACGTGCACATGAACCCAAAATAAATTTTGCTCATTGTATACGCTTCTATTTAGTTCTGGCCGGCATAGCATTGGCTCCTGATGAAAAAACAGGTAGTCTACAATAATGCACATTGCATTGTACTGCTTGCATTATAGTTAGTTTGCTTTTTCCATTGAAAATATGTAGATCGTGCTCGTTGTGGAAACTTTAAATATTTCTAGATGGAAAACAATGTATTTTATGTCTCGGTTTGTATGTCTCCCACTGGAATAGTTACCTTCAGAAACTAAATTTATATAAATATCTAGGAGCACGTCCATGACAAATCTCGGAATCGGCAACCGTAAAGTAAGGAGGTAGCAATAAAAATCTAGTCAATTTAGATAAAGATCAATTTAGATAAAACCTAAAGGTTTTTAGGTTTTTGGTCTGCTATATGAGTTTTGAAAGCGAAATTTTGGTTTTTCGAATATTTTGTTTAGATACACATCGATCCAAGTGGGTTTGATTATCATACAGCGAGTGAAATTTTAATATGAATCTCACGTTCCGTGGATAAAACAGTTTTAAATATTCGATTTTGCAGATAAACACTGATCTGACTATGCAATATCTATATGAACCATGTCTAATCCATGACGTGATTTTATTGGTTTTCAGTTGCTGCTCATATTTGCAAAGATCTGACTATGCAAAATGATGAAACATTGTCCCAGGTTGATGCCAATTCCAGTGGAGGACATTGGTCGAATTTATTGGTAAACTTTAGAATGTGCTAATTATTTCAATTTGACATGCCAGTTTCGTGATCACGCTTAATAGACGTCTTTATAGTTGGGTACACTTCTAAAATACCGTTTTGGGAATTTAGGAACAACTAGCAAAATGAGGATGTACTAATGGTATTTCGGGATCGCACAGCCGAGTGGAATCTATCTCAAAAAATTCGCCCAACCAAACATAGGTAATCTAAATCGCTGTGTAGAAGAAATAACTACAATTTCTACCCATGTCGCAGATCGATTCGCAACGCTATTCGAATGCAACAGTCTTATGGCAAAGTTGAGATGATTCATAAATCCTATGAAGAAGTGTTCAACGTGGAATAAAAATTTGGTTTTACAATATTAAAGCTAAATTTACTTTAGTCAAAACATTCATAAATCATTAGCTAATTCCCAATTCACTAATACTAATCTAAATAAATTAAGCTGGACTGGTTAATAATAAAGCGTAGTTTATAGAAAAGAAATTGTGACAAAGAATAACAACGTCACAGTGATAACTGCATCAGGAAAAAAGATACATAGATAGCACATAAAAAACTTAGCTGAAAATTAGATTCAACCAACTAACTTGGAATTCTAATCCACACGGGTCGTGGATTTTTGAAGGGAGAAAAGTTAACGACCAGGATCGCTATTCTTGAAACCGGTGGATATTTTCGTTGGCGGATTATAATTTGCATTAAAATTCTTTATATATATATATATATATATATATATATATATATATATATATATATATATATATATATATATATATATATATATATATATATATATATATATATATATATATATATATATATATATATATATATATATATATATATATATATATATATATATATATATATATATATATATATATATATATATATATATATATATATATATATATATATATATATATATATATATATATATATATATATATATATATATATATATATATATTATTCGGCGGCTACTTTAATCATTTTTTTTTTCTTTTTCAAATTTGCTTGCAAGTTTTCAATTATTTGGGGGATTAAATCCGTGCATTGATTTATCCAGTTGGAAAGTTCCTGCGATTTTATTGGCCTCCGAATAATATGTATAAGAAGTTGGCCCGAAATTTCCATCCCGAAAAGGTTTTTTTTTCATAAAGTGTGTATCTTTGCTAAATCACTTAAAAATAATCAAATCCCGAAAATTTTATTGTTAAATTAAAAAAAAAATTAACAGTCTGAGAAAATTATAAAGTTTTATTATTGTTTGCAGTAAAAAAAAAGCGGCACAATCTATTAATAAATTAAATTTATTTTAATGATCATCTAGAAAATCACTTTCTATCCATCACTTTCTATTAAATGAAAGAAATTATGTTCAGTACCAAATTTCCTTGTGGCGAACACAGAGAGGACCCCCTGCCTCGGCATATAAAGTAAGGTGTGTCAGTGTGCATAGAACTTATATTCAAGCGGCCGTTCGAAAATAACGAGGATTGATGGTGATTATTGATTATCCCGAAAACCACTTTCTATACATTCTTCAGTTGAAAATATGTTCATTACCAAATTTCCTTGTGGCGAACATAGAGATGACCCCCTGCCTCGGCATATGGAGTTAGGTGTGTCAATGTGCATAGAACTTTTATATTCAGGTGCCCGTTCGAAAATATAGAGGATCGATGGTGATTATTGATTATCCCGAAAAAAAACTTTCTATATATTCTTCAGTTGAAAATATGTTCATTCCCAAATTTCCTTGTGACGAACACAGAGATGACCCCCTTCCTCGGCATATAGAGTTCCGTGTGCCAATGTGTATAGAACTTATATTCAAGCGCCCGTTCGAAAATATCGAGGATTGATGGTGAATATTGATTATTCCAAAAACACTTTCTATACATTCTCCATTTGAAAATATGTTCATTACCAAATTTAATTGTGGCGAACATAGAGACGACCCCCTACCTCGGCATATGGAGTTAGGTATGCCAATGTGCATAGAACTTATATTCAGGTGCCCGTTCGAAAATATCGAGATTCTAAGGTGATTATTGATTATCCCGAAAAAAAACTTTCTATACATTCTTCAGTTGAAAATATGTTCATTACCAAATTTCCTTGTGGCGAACATACAGATGACCCCCTGCCTCGGCCAAATTTCCTTGTGGCTTTGTGGAAATTTGGTAATGAACACATTTTCAACTGAAGAATGTATACAAAGTTTTTAGGATAATCAATAATCACCATCAATCCTCGATATTTTCGAATGGGCGCATGAATATAAGTTCTATGCACATTGGCACACCTAACTCCATATGCTGAGGCAAGGGGTCATCTCTGTGTTCGCCACAAGGAAATTTGGTACTGAACTTAATTTCTTTCATTTAATAGAAAGTGATGGATAGAACGTGATTTTCTAGATGATCATTAAAATAAATTTAATTTATTAATAGATTGTGCCGCTTTTTTTTTACTGCAAACAATAATAAAATTTTATAATTTTCTCAGACTGTTAATTTTTTTCTTTAATTTAGCAATGAAATTTTCGGGATGGGATTATTTTTATGTGATTTAGCAAAGACACACTTTATGAGGAAAACTTTTTCGGGATGGAAATTTCGGGCCAACTTATACATCGGAATAATAGAAGTTTTGCAATCCGGCCTTGGAGCACCCGGCTTAGTTATAAAAATGCTTACTCTTTACAACGTGCCTTTAGATTTGTAACGTGCCACTTAATTTACATCAACGAAACATGACGTTGGATGAGTATTCGGCATAACTACAAAAAATTAGATTATTCTATTTTTTGTTTACTGTAAATTTTTGAATTTAGTAATTTTTGTTAGATTTAAGTTTTAATTTTAGTTTGGAATTGTAACAATAAAGATTAAAATAAATTTAATTTTATTAATCGGTCCGAATATCCAAGGATACCATTATAAATTGACGTAAACACCTGACCACTAAAAAAAAAACAGAAACACATTGTGCAGGGCTAAACATATTATACAAAAAATTATTTAGCTTATAAATTTTAAGTGAGCGTAACAATAAACATTTATCGGTGGTAAATGTTTCGTGCCTATAGCTTAATGTTACGTTTATCACTTTAGGTGCAAAATATTTTTCCAAAACGATGTGCTCAGCTCAAATAGGGCGGCCAATTTTTTTGTTGTATACTCTGGATGAAACCATGAAAAATTATGGTGCTTTGATGATTTCTGTGCACGACGATTATTTGTTTTTGGTTTTTTCGATTTCTGTTTTTCTATTGCAACTGACGCTAGTGGCGGTGATGGTGGCGATGATTGCGGCACTCGTCCCATTATTTTCAAGGGCGTACGATTTTTTATTGGCAACAAATATGATTTTTCAAATTGTACTGATGCAATTGTTAGCGGTGGCGAAACGATTGTTGTGGTCGTTGATTGTTGTGGTGCAGGCGTAAAATGAAATGAATGGATTTTATTTATATTTTTATGATCATGAGTAACTGACCATTCCCATTCGAAAAGCTTTATAGATTTTTTTTTTTGTAATTTTTTTTTTGGTACACCAATGTTGATTTTTTGGGAATACAATAGAAATTAAATTTGGTAAATATAAATAGATATGAAAAATTTAAATTTACATTGGTCAGCAGATTTAATAATTATAAGATTGACTTACCGGTTTTACCGTAATTGATGGTACTGTCGGTACGTAAGATGGTATTTGTTTTGCTCTACGTGCTGATGGTGACACCGATGATTGGGACACTAAATTTTTAAAACTTTCTGTTCGGTACCGTGATTGTAGTCGTGACGCTTTCGGTAAAAGCGGAGCAATCGTTGTCCGCACATTTTTTAAACTTTTATCAAAATTATAGGGTACAGTAGATCGTGTAGTTTTTGGTTTCGTACTACCATATTGGCTTGAGTAATCTGTCATTTGGATGCCGTCACCAAAATCAACCGAAATCGTATATTTCCCATTATCATTTTTCAAATCGGTTTCATCGTCGAGTAAATTTGAATTGAATGGTTCGGTTGAATCGACTACGGTGCTGGCCGTTGGTGTGGTGCGCGAAAATGTTTTAAACGGTTTAACCCGTTTAAATTTTTCAGATAAATCGGAAATTTTAGCTGTCGGCTTTGAATATCGTAAAGATGGTGTTGTTGCTGTCGGTTGATCTGACGTTAATTTGGATTTTATCAAATTTTTAAAGTGCTCCGGATAATTTGCTTCTTCGATATTAGAATCGAGGTTGTTTAATAGTTTTTCACCTGATTTCGATGAACTATATTTTCTAGCCCTTGTCACTGTCGCATTTGTGGTTCGACTTGAAGGAAATCGTCGCGTTTGTGGTTTTAATGTTGAAGTCGTGGTAGTTGCCGAAATTGTAGGCCTTGTTGTACTATTCAATCGTGTATAAGTAGGTCGTTTTCTTCTAACAATACTGCTTTTCTCACTAGTTTCAAATGAGGAAGAGGTAATGGTCCTAGCAATGGGTTGTCCGGTAGTCGAGACAACTTCCTCATCTTTAAATCTACTCCTTCCTGTTCTTCTAGATTTAGTAGGTTTTTCAAACTCATTTTTAATTGTTTTATGATCTAGTACTACTTCAGACCTCAGACTAGACGATCCTTTTTCAAACTCACTTTCGGGCTGTACGGTTCTCGAAAATTTTCGATAACTCCGTTGCCTGGTACTACCTACTGTTGTAGCGGTGTTATCACGTGATGAATCGGTCGTTGCTATAATTGTTGGACTTGGCACGAATTTTGTCCTACCTCGTGATCTGGTTATCTGTGCCTGCAACAAAGAAATAAAATGAAAGTTAGGAAACATTTGGTCACAAAATAATTTCAACTTGTTTCGGCCGAATAACCACGTTACAATACAAATTTGTACAAAATTCATTGACTCGGAAAATTTCAAACTTGAACTCGATGCACTCAATTGCTGTAACGTAAATAAAAATAAAAAATACCGGAAGGGTTTATACATTAATTACATTCCATTACATTTTTGCCAAAATGGTCAATTACATAGACAAAAAATCGTATAACCATGAACATAAAATATTTGTGTCTTGTATGGCATAATGTGTAGATATACAGATTTTTTGTGTACAGTTTGGTTCTTTCTAATAATTAAGATTTTTTTTTTCGGATTGAATTAGACCCCGACCAAATAGTTTAGACCTAAATTATATATGTATAGTGAACTTTCACTTCGATCGAAATTTAATACGTTTACACAAGAGTACACAAAGTAAATAAAGCGCTCGACTGCATTAAATGACAATTCACGTCTATCGAGCGAATGTGATTTAAGAATCTAGTGCAAATATTTCACCTAATCGACCTCCCAATTCAAACTATTTATCGGCACACCCACAATAGTTAATTACAATCGGTGCTCCCTTTACCTTGAGACATGAGTAATAATGTCTAAGAAATGTTGGTTTGTTTGAATTGTATTTTGTATATTGGGCAACATACAATGTAACGTACATTTGAAAGGATTGACTGAGCTTTATTGCACAGTAAAATTAGAAACGTGTTAGATACCATAAATTAAACGTTCATAAAATAAAAGTGATGAAATATGCTTGCAGCATAATTAAAATACAAATTATTTCGGTGATTTGGGTAATATTTGGGTGCAAGTTTAAAAATTACTCAAAGTTAATAACAAAGCTCAATTCGGGGCCTGATTACCGTACCTTTGTTTATGTTCATCGTTGTATTCTGAAATAAATTTCGACAGCAAACTTTGAAATCCTGGATTATTTGTTAAGCCATAAGAGCTGAGTACTGAATTATATAAGAACCGGGAGCGGTAGGTGAATGCAAACTTGTCTAAGATGCATAAACTGCCTTCATAAGATAGGATTATAGAAGCTTCTAGTTGCGCTGTCCCTCTATATATGCCGAAACAAAATAGATCGGAGCCGAGTTAAGTGTTCCATTTTTTTATACTACGTTGTTTATATTATATACCTACGTTGAAAAGAACAGGCTACACACTACTTGTCACAAGAAGGCAGCACCACAAAAATTAATTTCTGATGTTGTTTTATAGCCAACGGTCCCTTTTCTTATTAATTTTTGTTCCGCAAAACAAATCGTTGAAGTGGAATAAAATCTGTAAAATGTTCCTTAAATTTTTAAATTTTTTGTTTTGCTGCAAGAAAAGGGTAAATTATTCGAGTTAAAAACGGACGAAGAACCCTCAGAATTGGGTCACAGAATTTTTAAAAACCAAAATTTTTCGATAGAATAGAAAACTTGAAAGAAAATTTTACCTCAATATTTAAACTCACGGAAAACCTTAATATAATATTAAAGATACCGATAAAATGTCAGTAAACGGCAACTGCAATGTTAACTGTGAAAATGACTTATTCAAAAGCCTCCGAATACCGGACGCGATAAAGGATTTACCTAAATACGAAAGGAGTAGGCACACGCTTTTCGAATTTATCGAAAACGTGGAGAAAATCCTAAGTCTGTCCAACGCGATAGATGGTCATCGTTGCCCTAAAATATTTCTTAGAGCCATCAGGAATAAAATTATAGGAGTCGCTAATGAAGTACTGAAACACCCCAGTATTACAACCATAGACCGTTTACCAAGCAAAACCAAACAGTGAACGAAAGTGGTCAAAACAACAACTATAAACCTCCAACGGTTCCTCCAAAAATACAGGACCGATGGGGACACCCGCGTCCAACAAAAATTAGTATAGACAATATTTGACTATGAACCCCAACCAATATTCAAACAGTAACCAGCTTAGACAAAATAACTAACAATTCCAGCCGATGGGTTCCCCAAAGATCCGATCTCAGGAGTTATTTACTACCGAGGATCAACAGCAGGAAGTAACGGATGAGTGCCGTGAAGAAGAGCCCCCTCTGTACTACCCTGACCTAGGTGAAGTGGATGATGAACATTTTCATCCAGAAGCCTCCCCACAGGAATCATATACGTAGATGTCAATAAACATCAGTCGTATTCCCTTTCTTACATCCATATTCACCTAAATAAAACTAAAATCCTTAAAATCTTGATAGATCAAATAAATCCTTCCTGAACCCAGAGGTCATTCATCTTTCACGGATACGCTCCATAACGTTAAAACTATGTCTAACGATCACCAAATAGACCAGAAAGTTATGGTCCCTAGACTCATGGAATTTAAAACAAAGGATAACCTTTGGAATTCCTTCTTTTTAAATTTCATAAATATTTTAATGGTCTAATTGGTTTGGAGAAGATGCAACAACTAGGAGTAACTTTAGGCCGTGCCAAATCGATTCTCAAAACCGACAAGGTCAACATCTCACTTCTAATCAAACCAAACTATGCATCTAAGCGTTATACTATATTAGCAAGAAGTAAGCTCGTCGCTGAACTTCCGGTAGATATAAAAAACGGCGATATTTATGTAATGCCAACTATACAATTAATGGTGGCCTAATTATTCCGGAAGGAATATACCATAGTAGAAATTAGTACGCACCTCTGGAAACGTTAATTATAGCAATAAAGAGCACACTTTCGTGATCGAACAACCGATCAGGGTCGAGCTGTTTAAAAAATCTTTTCGGGTTGAATCTCGCCACTGCAATGTGCAAGAATTGAGTGAACAACAAGATGAAGATATTTCAAATCTTATCAGAATTGAACATCTCAATTCTGAAGAAAAAGCAGCCATTATTAAACTTTGTCACCAATACGAGGATGTATTTCTTAAAACGGAACAAAGATTATTTTTCACTAATGATGTGAAGCATGAAATAAATTTGAAAGACGATAAACCTATTTTCATTAAAATCTACCGTTACCCTTTCAACCATAAAGAGGAGGTAAAGAAGCAAATTGACAAAATGCCCCAAGATGAAATTATGCGTCTCTCCTTGATCATCACCCATCAGGATCGAGCCGAAAAATGTCGATGCAAGCGCTAAAATCAAGTGGCGATTAGTCATAGACTATCGTAAATTAAAAGAAAAAACGACGATCGGTACACGCTACCGAACATTTCGGATATCCTCGATAAATTGGGAAAATGCTTGTATTTCTCACCGTTGGACCTAGCATCTGGGTTCCACCAGATCAAAGTTAGGAACGGACCATGGGCATTACGAATATGTAAGGATGCCCTTTGGGCTTAAAAATGCATCATCAATGCAAATGTTCTAGGTGAACTGCAGGGAAAATCGTGTTTATGCTACATGGACGATATTATCGTCTTTTTCACCTAACTCCAGGAGCACATCAGAAGCCTAAAAAACGTCTTTAATAAATTGAGAAAACGAACTTAAAGGTACAAATGGATAAGTCGGAATTTCTCCTCAGAGAAGTTACCTAGTTACCTGCCATATCGTAACGAGTGATGGGGTCAAACCAAATCCCGACAAAATAAAAGCAATTAAAGACTTTCCAATCCCCAAAACAGAGAAAAAAATTAAAAGCTTTTTAGGCCTATTGCGATATTACCGCAAATTCATCAGAAACTTCAAGCCCTTAACGGAATGCTTGAGAAAAGACAAAAGGATCACCCTTGACTCTCGATATATCCAGTGTTTCGAATATTGTAAGGAGTAGTTATGTAACGAACCTTTATTACAGTATCCGGATTTTTTTAAGGAATTTATCCTTACTACGGATGCCAGCAACGCAGCCATTGGGACTGTTCTTTTCCAAGAACCTATAGGCAAAGATAAACCTATATGCAAAGCATCCAGGACCTTAACGGTCACGGAGCAAAACTACTCTACTATAGAGAAAGAGCTTCTAGCCATCGTCTGAGCAACTAAGTACTTTCGACCGTACTTATATGGCCAAAAGTTTAAGATCGTCACCGACCATAAGCTTTCCAACCTCAAGGAACCCAACGTGTAGTTGGTTCGTTTGAGATTGAAATTAGAGGAATACGATTGTGAAATCGTATACAAGTAAGGCGTAAAAAACACCAACGGGGATGCACTCTCACGAATGCAACCTGAACTTAACGTTATCAATAACTTGAACACCTCCGAAACCTCAGATTCCTCTACAGGTACCCAAATTTTAAACAATGACGAACAAACCATTGTACCAACTACCAATACACCTATAAATCATTTTAGTTAACAATTAATCATAACTGTGGATCCCGAAATTCAAGGGATAAATGCTCAACATGAACATCCATTTGGCAAATATAGAGTGATAATATACATGCCGAGGCATCATTTAACAACCATCCGCCTAAATATTTCAACACAAGCAACCATATATTGTGTGACGATATAGTCTTCCAAATAGCTACGGAAGCTTACCGAGAGAAATTCGGTAATTCTCACAAACCATATCTGGTAAGAACACACACTCTTTTAACAGATGTATTCAATCCTGAGGACCAACAATCTATAAGGATCATCTAATAAGGAAAAGGCATGAGGAAAATCACCACCGTGGAATAGTCGAAAACCACGAGTTCATTAAAAGATTCATCAACACCTGCACGGTATGCCTTCAGACCAAATATGACAGACATCCACTAAAAGTAGAGTATGAGATCACAGAAACACCGAAAAGACCCATGAAAATCCTCCATATAGATTTCTGTTTCTTCCAAAATCATATGCATTTCTCTCACTCCTCGACAAATTCACAAAATTCGCCTTCTACATGAAGACACGCACTAGCGATGAAATTCAAAGATTCTTGAGCGAAGAACTTGAGCGATTATTCTGCATACACGGTGATCCAGTAAAAATCATTACCGACAATGAAGGAAATATGGACACACTTTCGTCCAGAGCCTTCTTAGAAGAACATCTAATTGAATTACACCACGCATTACCATATTTGTCAACAGGTAATTCTCCTGTTGATAGATTGCACTCAACTCTTCAAGAGTTTGTCAAAATTACACATTTAAATTCCCCTAAATTAGGTATCAAAGAGATAATGAATCGTGCTATTTTCTCCTACAACAACTCCATTCATTGGCAAGCATACGAGGAGCTATGCAAGCGTATACATGAGGAAACTCATGCAAAAAAGGTTAAGTTAATCAATAAACTCAATATTGGTCGAGATAAACCCCCAAAAATGATAATATATCAAACAGTGCACATTCGTGTCATTACGATAGTTCTTAAAGATATAGCAAAGTCACTATATCTTAACTAAAGACGGCAAATATCACAAGAAACTGATAAAGAATCCATTTCAAGTGTATGTACTCGTCACGAGCCAGACGCTAAAAGTGACCGATCTGAACAACAACAAGGGCTTGATACCGGCCAAGCTGCCGGTCAATAGCTATAAAAGGATCATCCACACTATCGAGATCCAATTCTATGAACGAAATCTTCGCGCGTTATCCAAAATAACATCGACGTAGTCAAAGGAACCGTTAATGACAATATAGAATACAAGTATGCATTTAAAAACAAATTAGAAACCCTTGAACACAAATTTAAGGAACTACAAGACAACGTTAAGCCTTTGAAACCAACACGAATCAAAATAGGACTTATTAACGGACTAGGTTCCTTGATCAAAGGATCATGATTCCTGGTTCGGTCACGATTCTTGCCACTAAAGATAATTGCACCCATCCAGCAGAATATTTTGTAGTACTATGGAACATAATAGCATAATTAAATGCTCCATTAAACAACTGTTGGCTCCATCTATTCCAACTAAAACCCATATCAAATATTTTTTTTAAATTAAATGTAACATTAAAGGCAAATTTAAAGCTAATTGAATGCCAGCTGAAAAATTGTTTTGTTTCACTTTTGGTAAAACGTTGGGTTTCCATTTAAATGCTATATTACGCTCAAACTGAATGTTTAAAAACTCTCTATAGGCAAATCAAACGACCCACTAAATATTTTAAGCTCAAATAATTTTTATGATACTCGTATCGTGTATTGAGCTTCTCCAATTTAAATATTTTTTTTAAAGCACAATATTTCACTAAAACGAATGCAGCCTAAATTTTTAAAATCATAAAGAGTTCTACAATAAGCCTATATAGAGAGCCTTAAATTATTCATCTAAATCGTTTGTTGGGCTATTCCATTTGAAATTAATTTTTTGGCACTGAACCCCCCCCCCCCCCCCCCCAATCTCACCAATGTTCAATTTTAAACTAACGGAACCGAAAAATATTTAATCAGCCATTTTATTATCATATTAAGGTTCTCTGCGTTATTATAACTCTCGAATAGACATATCATCATGGTCATGATGTTAGACCATATTTAATAAATGCGTACCAAAAATTTTGGCTAATTCTTCTTTGAATATTAAATTATTTTGCAGTTTTTTAGAAAAGCTCAATATTTTATCAAAGACATATGGAGCCCATAGAGGACCTTAAATTATTCATATAACATTAGGTTACGTATTGCAAAATCGTATTGCATTTTAATTTTATAACAGCCATCATGTACGCTAATCAAATGTACCATTAATAATTTCGGGCTCAAAACATTTTTGATAAAATCGTTTGTTAGACTCTTCCATTTTTAATTATTTTTTTTTTCAAAGGCCGGAGTCTAAAATTTTTTAATGATCCATAAGGTGAGCCAATAGTCAGTCTTAAATAGCATGACATTTGATTAACTTGTAGAAAGTTTTAAATTATTCACATGACGCTAGTTCATATTTTACACGCTCTCTCAGACTAATAAATGGCCACTAAAAATTTTGGGCTAATTCGTCTTTGGGAAAATCATTTTGAAGCTTACCAATTTTAAATTGTTTAGTTTTAGGTATAGGCCCAATGTTTTAACAAAATCGATTGAAGCGTATAATTATCATTTTGAATTGGATGTTTGATAAAATCGTTTTATAGGGTTGCTCCATTTTAAATAATTTTAATTGTTTGGGAAAAGCAAAATGTTTTATCAAAACCTATTAGAATCTAAAATATTTATTCCGTCATTTGATTAGCCTGTAAAGAACTTTAAACTATCCACAAGCCACAAGAACATGATTTTTAATTGTAATTTGGTCCCATTTTCAATTTGGGTTCTGCTAGCTTTAAGCGAATATGCATTATTAAGCAAGAGCGAGTGGTTCCTAAAATTTCTTAGCGGGGCATTTGACTATAAGCCATCAGTAGCCATTATGTATGTACATGGATTTGGTTTTGCATTTTAAAATAGATAACGACCTGTTTTTCAATTTGGGTCCTGATTGCTTTAAAATTGAAAAGCCTAATGTTTGCAAAACCAAAACTACTGCAGTGCCGCAAAAAAATATTTAATGAGGCATTTATAATTAGCCTAAAAGTGGCCTTATACGTCGTGAAAAATATATTAATTTATAATTAAATGTTTATTTTTTAATTACTCATAATTCAAAACTGAATACCAAACATTATAGCTAGAAATACCAAAAAAGGAATATTGGGACCTACTGGTCTATAGTTTTTCATTTGAAAAAACCACAAAAAGCAACAGTCGTGGATAACTTTGAACCATATTACACCGAGAAATTATGGTTAGCCGATAAAATCAGTTACGGTGTTGGGATACAGCAATTTAACATTCTTCGGATTTATATGATATGCACGACTTGTAATAAATGAGCTTATACTCAAAATAAGAAGTGGATCTCACGTGGATTGCGTCTAAAATTTCTTAACGTAGCTTGTAATGTTCTGCTGGATGGGTCCTGTTAACATTAGGGCCGCATGAAAATTTGTGTTCTATAAAATTGAATTAGAGGTTTTAAGCGGTGGTAGTAGCCAATAAATCTCATTGCTGCAGAAGTGAGATTTCCAGAACTTGACCTTATACTTATTTAACCGCACAAAGGAAGCTGAATCAGAAAATAATTAAAAAATTTGAGGAATATGGAAAGTCAAATAAAATAATATACCTGGTGTGCCAATTAAGATCGATCTGCCGTGCGCCAAATACAAAGCTTATACTTTAGAGACCCCATACTGCATGTCCTATCTGTCTATACTATGAAACTCAAAGCCAGGTGGCACAAAAAGAACACCACAGAACATCTCACATTGTACCAGAGGTTGCTCAACCTGCCCGTGTGCAAAAAAGAGACTTCATATAACAACCACTATACATAAAGTGTCAAGCTTGTGCCATCTGAGTTGGTAAAGTGTTATATTTGGTGCACACCGACAAGTAAACTCAATGCATCACAATGAAATTACTCGTACTCTACGACCGAGCTGAAATGTCACATTACTATGCTCCGCGTGCAGAAGATTCGCCCGTGTGTAGAATCACCCATTATTTATCCCTGTACTGCTTAATGTTTGCACAGTTTTGGAAATCTTAAGATAATTTTGTAAACATTAACGTAAGCTTCTTTGAAAGCTATCACTTTAGGTAGGTTTAATTTTACAAAGATTTTCCTTTTTTCATTTTGCTTGATGTTCGACATCTTATACTAGTTTGAAAAACTATAAAGAGAGATATTAATCCCTATCGAGGGGAATTTACTAGTACGAACTATTCAATTATGAACTTTCGAAACCAATTGCAATATCGCATGAATTTTAGTCAAAATTATAAAAACACAGTCCCAAGAAATCAATCTAACTTTTACATGTTCTTTAGATATATGTAAACTATTATCCCAGCTATGGCCTACTATAAATGATTGAAACTTGCATTGTCATCTAGCACTAGACGCCATTTTTAATCAATAACTTTTCCAGTATGTGTGTAATATTAGGTTCGTCGCTTTTCCATTTTGTAGTTAGGGATGATGTCTTTCGTTTTAAAATTTTTTATGAACATATCAAAGTACACCAGTATTTATATTCAAACCCGATTGCTTTTGAAGATAAGATACTAGTGCAGAAGGACTAAATAATATGCAACAGACTCGTCATTGTATTAACTTCGGCGAAATTGATATCCACGTTATTGAGGCGACTAGCGTTAATTTTTCCGCCCTTTCCAACAATTTACTCTTTTCCTCTGTGAGTATGTCTGCAACCTGTACCTTTCCTAAGCAGCCCCCTACCTTGGGAAAAAATAATACGATTTCGTGTCCTGTTAGGTAAAGTTGTGATATCTTCTGTGGTATAAATGGGTAAAAATGTTGACGGTAAATATTGCTGACGATGAACTATCTCAAAAATCGAATGCATGGACGAAATGGGCATCCAAAGCTCAAGACCACCTTTGAGCAAACGGATACAAGAGACAAGGAAACTGAAGAGGATAAACAGGAAATTCTCCAATGACGTCACGACGTTTATGTTCTGCATTTTGTAGACCCACAAAAGTTTAAGAAACAAATCAACACTTTGTCTTGTAGGGATGTGCAAGAAGCAGATCTATACCCTAACCAAGTCATGTGCTATGGTTTAGTGGTTTCTAAGCCATATTTGGTCACTGTATCACCATTATGAAAGGAAAGCGGAACAACAGGCTTGGTGCCATTTGCTGGCCTATGAAAAGAATGACAATTTCCAATCGAGGATCCTGAAAAAGAGTATATAACGGCAAAAGTATCAGCATGCAAATGCGCGTATTGATTAGGCCATCTCTACGAGAGCTCGCTAAAGTGTGTGTTATAAACACACGAAAGCCTGAACAGCAACAGGTGTTTATTCTAACATCTGTCACAAACCGATAACATAGCAATCGCTGATACTTAATTATAGAATTAATTAATTACATTCGTACTCTTTATTTAAATTCCCAACTTTGCCAATTTGATAAATTCAGATGTGGGGTCAACAAAAAAATAAAATCGTAATTCCTTCGTAAATTAATAAAAAAATTCAACTTTCTGTGTTGTGAAAAAAATGCCGAGTTTCAAACACTTAAAAGTTGAAACATTAAGAAAACAAAATTAAAAGTGCTGGAATGCCTACGACCGGTAACAAAAACAAGTTGATCGAGAGACTAGAAGAATTTTATAGTAATGAGAATTACGAAAATGTCGTTAACAAACCAATGGCTGGTCGAATATTCGACATTTCACTTTTGAGAACGATAGAACAACAAGGGGATCCCGCGTATCAACACGATTCCGCCGTTGCCATGTATCAACATGATTCCGAACTCTCAATTAAGTTCATTTGAACAACCACACATACATACACACACACAAACACACACAAGTTTCGTCACATCCGGTTGAGTTTGGGACGTCGTCACAATTTTCGCCTTTTACCACTCCGACGCAACATATTGATTTGAGCGTACCCACTCAGCAATTTGTCAATAAAAATACAACATCGGTTAATGCGACCATGGTCAATCAATTTAATCAAGGTTGCAGGGCAACAACAAGTGTTGAATCGATGCGTTATATCACGATTTCGCTCGGTAGACCAATTTTGTCTAATTATACTACACATCCCTACACATCTGATTCTCCGTACGCCTCGCCCATAGTCTTAGTCGATAAAAAGAATGGCGAAAGTCGAATGTGTGTCGATTACCGGAAAATGAACAAGGTAACTGTAAACCAGCTTTACCCGGTGTCAATTGGTGATTGGATATGAAATCCAATGGATCCAATGGGTACATTGGATATGAAAATATGCTATCAACAGATCGAGGTCAACGATGAATCGAAGAAGTACACCGCTTTCGTAACGGCAGAAGGACTTTACGAATATAAACGAATGCCCTTCGATTTAGTTAACGCACCAGTCGTATTTCAAGCCATTCCGAGTAAAACCGTTAAAGAAGGATTGACACGACTATACAAATTCTTCACTGTTGTGTGACTAGCCGGATTAATTCTTCGTCAGTGAAAAAGGAAAGTTCCTTGGAGAAGATAAACAAATTTTGCATCCGTCGACAGTCACCGAAGTCCGAAGATTTTTGGGTCTAACCGGATTTTTCCGAAAGTTTATTAAAAATTATTCGATAATTTCGAAGCTACTCACTAATTTGCTACGGAAGTCTGAAGCTAAAAACTTTAATTGGAGAAAACCGCAGTAACAGGTCGTTTTGAAGTTAATCGAGTTTCTTTGTGAGAAACGTGTCTCACACTTTACCATCTTGCCGCTCAACAGAAACAACACATCGACGCCTCTAGTATATTGGTCTCGCTGCGGAGTCCTATTACAGTCGGTGGACGGAAAGACATGGAAACCGGTTGTATATTATAGCCGTCATTGCACAGACGCTAAGCAAAAGCACCGTAGCTATACGATTAGAGGTTCTCGCCGAATGTCTTGATCGATTCAGAGTATATCTTTTTCGAAAAACGATATCGTTTCGTCACCGACTGTTCTGCCATCGCACAAATAAAAGAAAAAAGGGAAATGGTACCGAGAATCACAAGATAGTGGATGATTGCATGGCTCATGTCGACACGTTACGTCGATCTCCAAACGAACCGCCGAGAGAAATGGAGACTGCTGGTTCCATAATGAAAATTGGGATTGACCTAAAGGACTGGCTTCTTACCATGCAACTCCAGCACGAAAATTTGAAGAAAATCATCGCCGTACTCAACGGATATCAGAGTTCCGGTGATGGAAAGCACTTGAGAGACGAATTTCGACTGAAAGATAATCGTTTGTTCCGGAAACAAGGTGACGAACTAAAATTTGGTGTGCCAAAAGCGCAGCTCGATTTCGATTGGTACAACGATACCATGGAGCACTTTGGTATCGAAAAGACAGTCGAACGAATTAAAGAAAATTTGTGGTTTCCGAAAATGTGCCGATATTTGAAATCTTACGTTACTGTATGCGTCGAATGTTGATATATGAAATCCAAAAAAGGAAAACCCGAAGGTCGCCTACACTTTGGAGCAATGGAACCGACCATTTCGGGTGATCCATATCGACCACTTCGGACCGTTTGTAAAGAGTAAACATGGAAACACACATATCTTTGCGATGTCTGATGCTTTTAGTAAGTTTATAATTGTGAGAGCCGTCTGAAATACAAAAACAGCGCCAGTAATTATATTTTAGAACGACCATCAGTAGAGGTACGTCTTTTACATCTAACGCCTTCGATAAATATTGCGAATGTCACAATATTCTGGAAATCAAGTCGGTATTCATTTGTACCTCTGTCGAGAATGTCAAAGGTTGGGATGAAACACTTCGAAATTTACAATGGACCATCAATTCTCAAAAGAACTCAACGGCGGGATTCAGTCCAAATGAACTCGTGTTTGATTTTAAGTTAAACGATATCATACAAAACAGCTTGTTCGCCGCTTTGAACGCAGATCGTGAATTTAAGCCAGAATGCAACATATATGAAAAAAAACCAAGTTCTACAGAGTATTATGAAAGAAAGAGAAAAGTGGAAAAAAGATTTGACCGACAGCATTCCCAAACAAAGAAGTACATTGAAGGAGATTTAATCGTAATCGAAAATGAAAAGTTCTCAACCGGTGAATCACGAAAGTTAGATTCGAAACTATGTGGACATTACGTAGTGTCAAAAGTTATTGGAAACGACCGCTATATGTGGTAGAGGACATCAAGGGAATGCAAATTAAATCTCGAAAATTTAGTTCAATTTACTCAACCGACAAAATGAAATCGTGATGCAGTTCATCGCCTGAATTGGATGGTATGGAAGAAAATAATTGTTCTAGCGACGACGAGTGGATCGAGGACGAACAGGTACGGCCGAGTTGTTACCAACCAATAATATAGCAAACGCAGACGCCGAAAAATAAAAGAGAACAGTCGAGGAGAATTAATAAATTACAATACTTTCGTACCGCTGTAGCATTAACGTGTTTGCGACAATAAAACTAAATAAATTGTTTCCTTTAAGTTTTTTTATTTATCTTATTTGTGTTTTTTTTTGTTTAATTCCCAAACTTTGCCAATTTGACACATCTATGTGCGCTATTCATTCAGACTACATCTATTAGAATATATGTGCTTGATGCAAATTGCTCGGATTTTTGAGCCTTGCTACGGAATTCAGCAGATATGGTGAGTCGGATTAAATCTTACAACGTTCAAGTGCCAAAAATGATTCGTCTTAAATTAAATCGAACTGTATCAATCCGCGTTTTAAGATTTTATAAATAGAATGAACTTTCAATTACACGCATTCACAATTTCTACCCTATTTCACCTATTGTGGCCCCTACACCAGCATCAGCAACGGCACCCAAAGCATCTCAAATAAAATTATTTTATAAACGTAATTTATTATAAGAAATTTTGCTGTGTGAGCATTTGAAAATATCTATATAAACGACCTCTAAACAGCTATACTATGAAATATTTTTTTTTACATCGTATGTGTTATCATGCAATTGCATTACATTACTTACTACGAACATATCGTGAAAGTGAAAATTGTAAATCAGAAAATATAAGTGGAATTATTAAACCTTGAAAATTTCGATTTAATTTATAGTTTTACCATTCACATACAGTTAGTGACTTGAACATACAACATAAACCATAATTTAAAAAAAAATCAAGAACAACTTGAAGATTAAGTTAACGTAACAAAATAAATTATATGGCATGTTATACAGGAACAAGATTCTTTCAAGACAGAGAACCACCGTCTGGACCGTATCGATTTATGATGGAAATACAATTTATTTTCGGGAAATTCCAAATTGCAGTTTTATTAGAATTCTTTTGTTATTTTTATAAAGGTTGGCTACGTGTACAAGACGGTTATAAATTGTCTGTTGTATGCTTATTGATGTATACACCAAATACTTGAAACTACAATTTAATATTATAGTTTTCATGCAATATGTTATGCTTAATGTGTTACAGTTTCGTAAAGAAATTGTATTAAGTTTTCATATTCTAAGAATATCAAATACTGATAGTTGATAGTGCACTTTTTCTCATTGTAAAGAATCGATGCCCCATCGAAAAACGCTTGGTATTTTGTAACTGTTAGACCAAAAGACCTCCGTTTACAAGTAGATACAAAGAGGTTGACAAGAAAACCTATGGAGTGCTTACTTAAATTTTTAAAAAGCATCGAATCTGATTTGTGCAATTGAATTTATATTCTAACCTGATTTTCATATGGAAGTGCTTAGTGGTGCCTAGCCAATTTGTAACCGATACCTACGATCTCGATTTCTTAGCACTCCGAAGACATTTCGAATCGGTTTTCTCAAACACAGCCATTTAACAATAAAATGATAACAGATTGTTAACTAAACAATTTAACCTAATGAACGTTAAGATAGAGGCATCCATTAAAGGAAGGCCATCGCCATATCATGCAACGTATACTTCTGAGCAAGATAAAAAAAGGTCAAAAGATAGTGGGGCATATAAGGATCCTAATCACTTGGGCCAGCGCCATATCAACAGCAACACATAATTAGCATTCATCGATACTCATCGGCCCTATGTAGTGAAACCTTTTGCACGCGCTATTTTATCCTATAAAACCACAACTTTCGTATGATAAAAACAAGACTATGAAATAAAACAGAAAGTAATGGGGCCAAATAATCCACTGGGGTATGTTTGTACACCGGAAATGAACTAACCCAGAACAGCATTTTAATAGTATTCAACCATCACTAGGTTTGTTTCACTCCACAAATCATCACACTTGGCATCTGAGTTTTTGTTCTGACTAAACAGGTTTATTTTCTTAAGACTCCCAAAAACGAACTACTTACATACATTAGAATATCCTTATCACAGCAAGTTGTATCATAAAAGTCCCCACAACTTGGTCAACACAACATGGCGTCACATGGTGCAACATTCCGTGATATGATGGGATATAGCGTCAGACATCTAATTGAGGTAAAACACAGAACCACACGCAACATGGTGCAACATCATACAACATTTTGCAACATCACGTGACATGGTATACATGACGTAACATTGTGAGACATATAGGAACATCTCGCAACATAACCCAACATAGTGGGATTTCACTTAAACTCCTCAATAAGAAGCATGGTGCAACATCAGGCAATATGAAACAACATAATGCAACATGTAACTTGAAACAGCATCAAACAATACAGTGTAACATGGTTCAACAACACATATATGTATATAGCTACATCAAGCAATATGATGCAAAATTGTGCAACAAGACACAACATAGTGGAACATCACATAACATCCCTAAACACGCCACGCAGCATTGTACCATATCACGAAACATGATGCGACATCACTGAACATCACACTACAATATGCAAAACTGGGCAACTTGGTGCAACATCTTGCAAAGTTGTGCAAAATGAACGCCCGTCCAGAGGATGCCTAAATGAGTTTTCCAGCACTTGGAATTCATTTTAATCATTTTCTTGCAAACAACAACCCAGTCATGCCAAATTGTATCAATATCGTTCAAGCCATGACATAAAATGTTAAATGTATATTGTGCCCCAAGCCCCACCAAGAACCATCTTGATGAATAAGGACCCATCGACATCGATTCGTGGCACTGGAAATCGAAGGACGTCCGGGCCAAATCGAAGGACCTCCAAAACGGATTTTTACAAAATAAGGACTGAACGCATCTAAAGAGGGTCCGGACAACACCGAAGGACCCTTAAATAAAATTTCCCGAAATTATAACCCATTGAAATTGAATTCTGACATGTGAAATATCATTCGGCTATTTTTATAAAGCTCGTGTGAGCCGACAAAAAATAAGAAGGGTTCCTGGGGCACATAAAACGACCCTCTGAACGGATTTTTACGAAATTTCGACCAAATGCGATCGATTTCTAGCAGTATAAAATTATTCAACCAATTTTCATCAAAGCTATGCCATCAAAAATAAAATTAAAAAACTAGATCTTGGCACACCGGTTGAACTTCTAAACAATTTTTTCCGAAATAAGGACGATTCACAATCAATTTCTGGATATTGGTGTGTTTAACTAATCCCCGCACTGAATGCCGATGGGAGACGCTATATCTATTTTTTTCATGACATTATCTAATACTGTTAGGAACAGTAGTAGCGAGAGTAAGCATCTTTACTCCTTGGGCTTTACAGTACTATTCAGTTTGCTTGTCTTACATTTCTTGGATACATTTCTTCGGTGTATGCCCATTTTACAGTAATGAATTTGAATTTGTTAGACGGCCCTATGGTGGTCTGTTGTGTATTGATTTGATCTGTGCAACCTCGTCCTAGTCTGAAAGCACCGGTTTTAACTTTAAAACTGATTTGACTGTAACGAGAGAGTTCACTTCCTGCTTGCAATAATCTTGTTTTAATTATATATCTTTAAAATTTGTGGCAAATTCAAGCATTTACACACGACAATGAAAAGTGAATATAAAAAGGACCAATATACACTTCGTGCATGAAACATATAATTTGCTTAATAATCCACTAAAGAATTGGCTTAACTTAATAATATTTCAGAAAATAACGTCGATGAAATTGTATTTTTAAACCCAATCTATTATTTTCAATCAATCATTTTGCATTTTGATTTTAACTTTATATTCAATTTGTTTTAACAAGAGTATTCACTTCCTGAATGAAATGTTTTTGTTTTAACGTTGTTTGTTTAAAACTTGTTACAAATTTAAAAATCTACAAAGATTGTGGTTATTTATGCCAGGCTATACATGGCAGTCTACGATATAACATCGATGTATTTGTATTTTAAGTGAAATCGATGCATGTTGTATTTTTATTTTAACTTTAAAATTGATTTTATTGTAACAATAGAGTTCACTTCCTGCGTGTAATAATCTTGTTTTAATTAAATTTGTATAAAACTTGGAGGAAATTAAAGCATTTGCGCAGGACAATGAAAAAATTTGTTTACTTATGCATATGCTTAGTTAGTTTACATAAAACAATATTCACTTCCTGCATGTAATAAATAAATAGATCAAATAAAAAAAATATTAATTAGATGACAGGCTATATGTGGCAGTCCACGATACAACATCGATGAATTTGTATTTTTAAATTAAATTGATGCATATTGTATTTTGGTTTTAACTTTAAAATTGATTTTATTGTAACAAAAAAGTTTACTTCCTGCGTGTAATAATCATTTAAATGAAATTTCTCTAAAACTTGGTGTTAACTTTACGCATTTGTGCAGGAATATTTGATTACTTATGCCTGGTCTTGTGGTTAGTTTAAACCACTAAAGAATCAGGTCACAGATAACATCGATAAATTTGTGTTTTTAAACCAAATCTATGCGTTTTATATTTTTACTACAATTTTAAAACCAATTTGTTTTAAACAATAGTAATCACTTCTTGCATGAATATGTTTTGTTTAAATGATATTTGTTCAAAACTTATGGTAAGGTTAGTTTACGTAATGTATAAAAGAGTAATATTCACTTTGTGCATGTAATATATAATTTAATATAACCTGTAATACAACCTTGAAAGAATTAGATCACAAGCTTAATTTAATATTCCACAAAATAACATCGGCAACATTATTTTGAATCTATCATTTGGTATTTTGATTTTCACTTTAAAACCAATATGTTTTTAACAAGAGTATTCACTTCCTGCGTGAAATTTTTTTGTTTTAATTATATTTGTTTAAAACTTAAAATTTAAATATTTGTAGTTCAAATAAATATGTACTAGTTAATCATGCTTGTGGTTATTTTACTTTTTTTCTAAATAGATCTTAATATTATTTTCCTGCATGTAATAAATAAATTGATTAAATAAACCAAAAAATAATTACGATGCATTTGTATTTTTAATTGAAATCGATGGTTGTTGTGTTTTGATTTAAACTGTAAACTGATTTGATTGCAACAAGAGAGTTCACTTCCTGCATGTAATAATCTTGTTTTAATAAAATTTGTCTAAAACTTGTGGTAAATTTAAGCATTTAACGCAGGACAATGAAAATATTTGATTACTTATGCCTGTGCTTTTGGTTAGTTTACATAATTTAAAAAAAAAAACAATATTCACTTCGTGCTTGTAATTTATAATTTGTTTAATAAACCACTAAAGAATGAGGTCACAACCTTAATTTAATATTCCACAAAATAATATCGATCAATTTGTATATTTAAACCCAATCTGTTGTTTTCATTTAGTATTTGGATTTTAACTTTAAATCCAATTTGTTTCTATCAAGTCTATTCACTTCCTGCATGAAATATTTATATTTAAATGATATTTGTTCAAAACTTGTTACAAATTTAAAGATTTACGCAAATTCAAATACATATGTATTAATTAATCATGATGTTTTTGGTTATTTCACTTATAGATAGATTTTAATATTCACTTCCTGCATGTAATAAATAAATTGATCAAATAAACCGATAAATAATTAGATGCCAGGCTATATGCGGCAGCCCACGATATAACATCGATGTATTTGTATTTTTAACAAAAGAGTTCACTTCCTGCGTTTAGAAATCTTGTTTTAATGAAATTTTTCTAAAGCTTGTGGTAAATTAAATCAATTATGCAGGACAATAAAAATATTTGTTTATAGGCCTATTCCCTTCGTGCATGTAATACATAATTTGTTTAATAAACCGCTAGAGAATTAGGTCACAGATAACACCGATGAATTTGTCTTTTTAAACCCAATCTATACGCTATTTTTATTTACAACTTTAAAATCTTGTTTTGATTTTAACCTTAAAACTGATTAAAGTCAGTCGAATCCCATTTCGACCGCTTGTTTGGAATATACGACTAAAGACATAAATGTATAATTTCGAGGTTTGTACATTTTTTTTTATTTATAAGGGAGCATGAGGATAATGATCTTAATCATTTTGACAATTAATTTTTCACTATGCAGTGTAGCATAAGCACTTCTTAAATCGTGGCATTCCAACCTCCTAAGCTTGTTTGTTGTTAGGAGTAATTGTTACCAAAATATTTATATCGCTTATATAAGATTAAATCGTACCGTAATTTTTGTAAGTATAGCCATTAAAAAGTTTTTAACGATACCCCTTCCCGATAAATAACAAACATAAAAGCATAATTTTATAATGAGAGCTTTCAACAACATTAGCATTATAATATTGTGATGAAGAAGCTTTATAAAAGTAAATATTATCCGCGATGATTTTAAAAGAATTCGCTTTTCATGCACAGACACAAACAAATCAAGTTTTTTCGTTTTACGAGTATTGCACGTAGGTAGATGTAGGTGGATACGAGTATGAATAGACGTAAACATAATTCACGTACGATACACAGTGGAAAAAATGTTTTAATTGCACTTGATTGATTTACAAGAAAATTGATTTTAAAACTTTTCAATATGATTTTCCGTTTTTCTCGAATGTATATTCTACGAGTATGTTCTATGCGGGGGATATACATATTCACAAAGTGAAAACTTTGCTAGCGGTACTAAATAAATAATGAAAAATAATTGATTAAAATTGTAGGATATATTTTCATGTATTTTCCGTTTAATAAAAAAAAAAATTAAATAAAAATGGAAAAATCATTTATGTATGAAAATAATTGAAATTAAAAATATACAATTATTCTTTCGTGTTGTGTTATTGCTGTGTTTGTACCTTGGTACAAGATGTTACAAATTAAGAATATATAGTGTGATTCATTATTCTTTGAATAAATTAATGCCAGTTCAGCTGTACTCATGATTCTCGAACATATACCTAACTCAAAATTGTTTCAGTGATCTCAGGATAATTTTCTGGAAGCACAAAAATAAAATTAGAAAAATGTATGATCTTTTCATCAGCACTTCTAAATTAAAGTTAATTTAGATTTTTTGAGCCAAACAGAACACATATTTAATGACATCTTGATACTCGACTTTACATTCTCAGTGACCCACTCAAACGAATGTTAAACAACAACAGCGCGTCAAAAATGGCTCATATATTGGCGAATACCTTTTAGCGCATGCTAAAATATGCTCGTTCACTTTTTTGACGCTTGCTGCCATCTTCATGTTCAGGTCAGATTCTTTTTTGACACCAACGTATGTAAATCGCGAAAACATCCCATTAGATTTCTAAGAGAAAAATCCTAAGTTTGAGCCTAAGGCTAAAAATTTAAACATAGAAGATGGGGCTTGAAATTTTACTTAATGCCTAAATAACAAAGTTTAAGCCTACTGATTTATTTTGGGCTAGAGTACTTGTATTTATATAGTAAAAATAAAAATAAAAAAGTTTGAGCCCAAAAATTAATTTTCGGCGCACAAGCGTGTTTTGGTTCTCTCGTATTTACTTTATTTTTTTATTTTTTTTTATTTCGTTGCATATTCTTGGGACAAAATTTTGTTGCATTTTTCTATATAATGCGACGCCAAAAACATCTTCGATGTTAAAATAAATCAATAAAATGGAAATTTGTGCTTAACTATCCGAAACCAAGTACGGAATACTTTCGTGAAATTTAAATTTATAAAATCTTCTTGTTCTTAACTGTTTTCTGGTTCAATGTATACCTTTCAAAATATTTACAAAACACGAAACAAGAAAGAAACGTCAATCAATGAAGTTTCACTTCGGCTCAGCACCTCGGTAACGCAGCACAAAAACTTGATACAAATAATTTAAGCTCAAAGGCCTAAAATTATTTTTTTATGTGTATGTCAATTGATCTTGTTCTGCGTTCTAATTTCGGGTTTGGTCCGATTTTCGATTTGGGTTCTGCTAGATTTAGATTAAATCACACGAAGTTTGATGAAGATAGAGTGAAGCCCAAAACTTTTGTAATAGGGCATTTAATTAGGCCATAATGAGCTTACAATTATTTGTTTTTCAATAGATCAAGTTTTTCACCCTAATTTCAGTATCGGTCCGATTTTCGATTTAGGTTAAATGACCTGAAGTTTGGCCAAATACGAGTGAAGCCCAAAATTGTTTAATGGGGCATTTGATTATGGTCTAATGAGCCTAAAATTATTTGTATGTCAATTGAGCTTGTTTTGCGTTCTAACTTGATTTTTGAAGTGATTAAGCTTTGTGATTTTTCTAGAACGAGCAGAATAAAAAATTTTAAGAGGGCATTCAATTAGCCTAAAGTTAACCTTTAATTTTCCAAATGTTTTTAAATCATTTTTTGATATGGGTTCTGCTAACTTTTTCTAAAGTTAGCAGAAAACGCGTTTTAGTTGGAAGAGATGGAGCCCAAATTTTTTTAATAGAGCATTTAATTAGCCTATAATTATCCATCCTATCTTGCAATGTTTTGCTATATGTGGGTTCTGCTAGCTTAAGGGACGTATTAGATGGTAATGATGAGTTTTGTGGAATATATTTAACCTAGATAAATTATAAATAAGTTTAGATGAGATTAATCCATTATGGTATTGATTTCTTAATCGCTAAGAGTCCATCTGCTTATGATTATTTTTTTTTTGTTAAAAGTGCACTTTTCACTACTTATTGGGATGTTTTAGATATCTTTGTTTAAGGACGTTTCACATGGGATGTTTTAGATATCACATGGGATGTTTTAGATATCTTTGTTTAAGGACGTTTAAATGTCAGCATGTAACTCATGATTATTTAATTATCTGACTTAACTCAGCGTGGCAAACTTAGCCCTTTCGGGACTAGATTTCCGCCGAACTGTTTTTGAAAGGGAGCAGCTCCTACGCCAGTTGTAAATGCATCGCACTGAATGAATAATAGAAAGGATTATATAGGACAGGAGCGGAAGAAAGTGATATCTTGTCAGGTCAGCTTTATTTATTAATCCAGCAACTCTACTCAGAATTTCAACATGCTCGTCGAATGACTCAGCTACTATAAGGAGGCCATCGAGGTGTACGAAGACTTATGTGTGTAGCTCGTGGGTATCACACGATGCATAAGAAGTTGAAGATATGAAGTTAGCCCCGCCCGTTTAATAATATGTAGTTTTGAGTTCGCAAAATGTGAAATAAAATTTGATTGTACGTGATGAGTTATAGTATATTTCGGACTGCGCCGCTTCTATCATTGCTTTATTTAACCCACACTGTTTGGAGCCTAACTTCGCTATTTTGGAACTGTACGATTTTCTTTATATTATGCGAAAAGTGACTTATGGGTCTGGCTACTCCAAAACCATACAGCTCTGATCCGACAAATTAACACTTTTTACATATCAAACTTAAACATATTTTGGTTCCAAAACGTATTGAGAGAATTTGACAGGTTGAATCTTCATATGAGGAGTATCCTCATTAGATACTATAGCATGAACTCTCGGGTTGGAAATACCTGTTTTGAGTATTCAAATTAGCTAATAGTATCTAGCTTGAGTAGCTTGAGTATTTAAATCCGGTGTCATTTGCATTGAATGAACGAAATCAATCGCAAAATAGCTGTAACACGATCCGACTTCTACACCAAGCTTCAATCCAGGGATATCTTCACATACGTACCAAGCACTATCTTCAAATTGAATAAATGCAATGTGACAAGGTTGGTTTGACCGGGAAACGTCACTGGGGAACGCTGATATGCTCAATAGTTTGCTCACAATATCCGTTTGCGGTTTTGATAGTTGCAGTAAGACGACGAAAATGAACTGTAGTGTATTTTAATATTGCTTCACAGTTTTTGCCAAGAATGGAAAATTTGCTACCGCTATACAGCAATTCAATTTAGGCGTATGGTCATCCATCTATAACCTCTGCTATTAATGATTCCGTAATATGGCATCAACATGATTTTCTAAACAGAAATCAAATATTTATGAGATCGAGACATGCGCGTTAATATAGGATATTTCGGTTTAATTATATGAGGTGTAATTTTCGTTTAGGAGTGTATCAGAATCGAATGATACCCGCCGCTTCTGGTTTGTGGTGTGTTGGGGTAAGCATTTGGGCAATTAGCCTTGATAACACCTAATGTCCGGCCAGTGTTGTGCCTGTTTTTTACGTTACGTAATATACTCGGTTTTTTACATGTAAAATACGTATTTTACACATAAAAATTTTTTACAAAATGTAAAATACAAAAACTATTCGTAACTAATTCAAAATTACTTATAGTTCATAATCTCAATTCTTACGTATCTATATAAAGAAAATTGAATATAGGTATGATGTAAAATGAGAATTGAACTTTAAATAATTGAATTGAATTGAATTTATTTATAATTCTTCTAATTTATTAATTATAATTAAAAGTAAAATATTTGTAGAAAAATATAAATAAAATAATTTTTTTTTTCAAAGAAAATATGGTTTGTTTCTCAGCTACAAACTTATTTTTTAGAATAGAAAAACAAAATCCACAACACTATAGGATTGAAGTGTAAAACGATTAATCATTGAACACATTCAATATTAATGCTATAACATTTTAATGTTATCGGTTACAAAAATTGTTTAGATGATTACGAGAAATCATTACCATCTTTCGACAAGATTATTTAACTTGACACAGACAGAGACATCTGTAGTGCAATTTGATCTCTACCGATTATTGCTTAAAATAAGAATTACATTGCTTAAAATAAACAACTTCATACTGCTCTAATATTGTAGCAAAACGAAATAAAAGAATTGTTGCGCTTTGTGACGTGAGAAGAAAAAATCCAAAAATTTAGGTGTCATTTGTTATTGTCAAATGTCAACACAAAAAAATAAAAATCGAAAAATAAAATCAGGTATATAAAAATTTAAATATTATATTATATCAAAATAATATAATTGTATCCACCAGCTCCAAATACACCAGCTCCAAAACTAGAGGATTTTATTACGGCCAAGGAATCAAGGATAGTGCAAATTTGCTTGAAAACGATATTTCGTATGAATGAGTTGGAGTTCAAAACTATGCTTATTCGATGTATCGCTCATCTTAGCATTAGCTATAAGAATACGGCAAATCAAAATTTGGCCCGAGATATTAAAATTTTACTAACCATTTTCGAGTGAGTTTTCTATTACTTATTAAATTACAAGTCAAATGAAACTATACCAATGGCTCTTTGGCTCGAATATTTTAATTTTCTTAATTAAGTAGAATTTTGACTGAAAAATAAATATTTTGTTTACTTATGCTTATAATAATTATTAATAAAAACAAATATGTTGTATTTCAAAAAGATTGTTTATTTATTTATTATTACTTTTAAATGTAGCATTAATGAAATTTTGTTTATCGGAACATCACTATCAACAAATCGATTTAGAATTTCTTTATTATTTAAAGAATAATATTAATAAATATGAATTAATTTTTTAGACCTATTAAATGTCAGGCTATTTCGAATTAGGCAAGGAATTTGACCCCGATTTGAAAATATCCGTTCAATCTGCGCTGTCGATGCTTGAAGATTTAATAATTTCAGTGCTAAGATGGATCTGGATTCTTTTGAGTATATAAAGTTTGGAAAATTCCACTTTGGTTTTGTAAATGTGCCAATCCTCAATCCTCAAATTTCCGTGGCCAATTAAATTTGTTAGACACCAAAATACTTATGGAAAATATATCAAAACTAATTTTTGATAAAGATTTTATCAAAAGCGTACAAAACTCAAAAGAATTGTTTGATCCCATATGTAATCGTATAAACACTTTCCAACGTGGAAAAACCACTTTTATTTATATTTTTCTACAAATATTTTACTTTTAATTATAATTAATAAATTAGAAGTAATATAAATAAATTCAAAAATTTCAAATCCATTTCTCATTTTACATCATATACCTATCCAAATTTTTTTTTCATATACGTAAGAATTGTTGTTTTTGAATTAGTTACGAATATTTTACGACGCAGTGTTCCTCGCAGTAATTGCATTTGCGAAGTGTATATTTGGATAACGACTTCTGTAGTTATGTCGTATTTTATATTAATTTAACTTAGCATCTTTTATTAATATAGTTTTTATCGAATAAAATTAAATCTATTAATATGGTACAAATTTACTTTTCGTATATTAAGGTTTGCGACTTTACTAAGGTTTTAAAATCCGCGTTTGTTGATTTTATACAATATTATACGTATTATACAGTAATTTAAGTATATTACCATTTTTTACGTAAAAAATGTATAAAACAGTTTTTTACATACAATTGCATAACACTGAGTGTCCCACATCCGAAACAAAATGTGTGTAGGTTTGTTGACAATTTGAAAGGTTGAATCTTCATATGAAGTGTATCCTGATTGGACACTATATAGCATTATCTGTCGGTTGGAAATACCTGTTTTGGGAATTCAAATTAGGCATATAAATTTTTTTATTAGGATCACAGTAAGCCATGGTATTTTGATAAAATATAAAAGTGTGAACCAGGTGAATAATTATGCTGTAATGGCGGAGGAATTATATTAGGACTTAATTCGATCTGGTAGTCTCATGAATTTCTCTGCGAGTCTCATGAATCTGCTGAACTTGAAACTTGATGTTGTTAATCAGATGCAACTTGCTTGGGATTCGCAACGCTACCACTTTGAGTATTTAAACCCGATGTCATTTGTATTGAATGAACGAACTCACGTGACTCGCAAAATAGCTCTGGCACGATCCGATTTCTAGACCAAGCATCTTCATATGCAACTCACTGTCGCACTGATTCATCAATTGATTGTAACGGGAATAGGTTTCTCCATTTGCAATGACAACGATAAAACGGCATGATAGAAATCTGTAAATTTTTCATTCAGACGTTGTTTCTTTGATTCGTTGTCTCGCCGAATTTCACAGTCGGTTTTCCTATCTGTGATTCGTTTTATGAGTTCTTGTTTTTTAGTAAAGAACAATCCATTCTATCGTTGAACGAACTCTCAATACCAACCGGATGCGGTGGCTTATAAGAATTGACTCATGTTGTTGGTCTAGAATAAGAGCTTGATGTTCGATCGTTCGAATCCACTTTTCTGCCGGAGTTCCTTGCGGTGTTCCATCAAATGAAATGAGCCGTTTGTTAGGATTTTGTTGCAGGTGATAATACTGCGGAGGGTGAAATACCTGATTCTGATTAGCACCAAAGTAATTCGTAGGGTTAAATTTTAATGGTACTCAGCAACTACTATTGGTAGATTGTGTTGTGCTGAAGGTTGGTAGAATATTGGTGGATGTTTCTTCCCTATATTTGGAATAGGATTATATTCCGGTGGCATTTTTGATTTGGTCGAGAGCGCATAATATTGTTTATAGGTGACCCATTGTCCAAATAAGAAGTGAACGCTGAGCTATAGGCTTCAGATTTACTGTAATTTGTTAAACACTTCCAGCTGATTAGGTGCTACGTTACGTTTAATATATGAGTTCTTATCACATTTTTGAGACTCCTTAGCCGAATCTTTATCAGATTATCTTGAGTTTGTAAAAGATTAATTAAACCATTCGAAACTCCGATAAATTTCATAAGTTGGTCAGGCTTTTCTTTCAACTCTTTTACATTTGGGGCAACAACATTTGAATATTCGAGCCTATACAGCCGACTATTTGCATGTACCAACCGAAATAAATCTATTAACCTTTATATCTGCCGTATATTTGCTTCCAGGGCATTTTGAAATTCTGAACGTATCTATGTCGAAATTTAAGTGATATCTCGTGGACCATGCATGCAGGTGGGCTTTTTTTATCGGAGTGCAACGCTCGGTATGGAGCTAATTGGGGATGATCAATTTCAACTTATAATCGTTTTGAAAGTTAGATGAGTTTTCGAGAAGATTATCTTCCGAAATGTTACGTACCAATGTTATGAAATGTTACATTCCAACTTAAACTCATCCTGAGTTAAATGCTCCGGATTAAAAATTTTACTGTATTTTTTTTAATTATAAACTAATTCCAACCGCCGAAATGTTTTCCAATTAGTAAACCAATCAAGCCAAATATTTAAAATAAAATTTTTAAAATAAAAATTAAAATTAAATTTCACCAAAATAAATATTCAAGCTATTCCAAAAGCTATTTAACATTTTATTTATGAAATATTTAAATAAATTTATAAAATTGAGAGGATGATCTTAGATGCCGAATAAACTTCAACTAAACCAAGGTATAGGTTATCTGATTGCTGCGGTATGACTTAAATTATCCCCTTTATTATTATCATTGATTGCTTCCTATTCGTGTAAGCGGTCTGATACAGGCTGACATACATTTTGGAAATCCCGCACGAAAAAGCCGATCCAAATGATCTGACCGTCCAAAATTACTAAGTCTTTAATTCTCTCAACATCCTAGTGAGCCGCTGATGGTGGTTTGCTGGGGCGTTTCACATTGTTTGTTATTGGGCTCTGTTAGAATGACCATTTCCCCATTACCATACCGAATCGTTGCTGGTAGAATCTGTAACTAAGGTATTTTTTTATTTATTTTGTTTATTTTTTTTCTGAACCGTCAAGACCCATTGCAATATTTTTATGAATTTCGACAGAACTGTGTGCTACTCAGGTAATGGTTTTTGGAGGCATAACTAACAGAAAAACGACGATAACCACAAAAAATCGAAGCTGAAAATTTGGTTTGGTTTTTGTTTTTTTCTCCCTTTTCCAACGGACTCGCCAGAACCTAAAACAACATCAATATTTTTGGAATGTAGCTTTAACGTATGCTTATTCTAAAACTGCATACTCAATTCAGCATTCCAGATCCCTATTCTTGAAACCGGTGTAAATTTCCGCATTCGAATATAATTTGCTTTAAAATTCTTTATATTTTTCGAATTTTTCGCCGGCTACTTTAATTTTTTTTCCAAATTTCGTTGCAAGCTTTCTATTATTTATTTTAAGCCTAGTACTCAGTTCGATTTCACGTGAAATTTCCATACGTTTTTACAAAAGTGAAATTAGAAATGAAAAATTCCACTTCTGTTTTCATTTTGTAGTACTCAGTTCACCAGCAAAAAATCCAAGGGTGTTCACTCTTCAAATTATTTTCATGTGAAAATAATGTATCGGCACAAATTGAATTTAATTTATTCACGTAAAATAAACAAATTCATTTATGTATGTCTACAAATTTATAAGTTAAAATTAAAAATTCTCCAAATAAAATTTCATTTCTATTTCACGCGAAAATAAATAAATTTTTGGAGACCACGGTAAAATTTCATTTCATTTTGAACTGAGTACTAAGCTTAAGCGAATAATTCCGCATCGATTTGCCCAGTCGGAATTTTTCCCGCTAGTATGCAGCTGACCTGAAATGAAATTTTCGCTGCTCTCCAAAATTAAGCAGATAAATATTCCATGAAAAATTAGTTTGTCGAATTTCGTAAAATTTTACCGCACATTCTAAATATCCAAAACTAACTAAATTTTCATTCGTCATATTTAAAAACATTTGATATACAGTCCAAAAAAAACCAGAAAACACAGAAAATTATGAAACGTCAAAAATGTAGCTTACTTTTATCGTGCCTGCAGATAAAAACGCAGTGAAAAATGTGTAGAGTTAAACAGAGACATCTATATTTGAATATGAAACATACCAATTTCACCAGCTAAACTGCGTACCGCAAAATAAAATTTAGCAGCGGAATTTTTCAATTCTTTTCAGCTGCGTACTAGGCATTAGTAGGGGAATAAATGATTTAAAACTTGCTTTTAAATTCAAAAAAATAATTAAAGTACCCGGCGAAAAATTCGAAAAATATAAAAAAAATAAAATAAATTATATTCGAATGCGGAAATTTTCATGACCCTAATGCTGCACCAGCACTTGTAGCACAATTAAATGAAAATGGTACTGGATTTTTTTACAAATTAATTACAAATTTGTTACACATTTAGAAAATTTTTTGCAGGTCCCGTTATCCTGCAATTTGTGTGTGGGCTGGCGTTAGACAAAGCTACACCACACTTTTCGTATTTTTGTTAATATTTATTGCATCGTACTGGGGGGTGGTACTGGAATTTTTTACAAATTAATTGCAACATATCGGTATAGTTCAACCCTCAAAAAACTACCTCTAAGGAATGCAATTCTTCAAAAATAATATTTTTGGTTTTACCACGCTTTTGGCATTTCAGTTAATATTTCTTGTATGGTGCTGGGGATGGAATTGTAATTTTTTACAAATTAAATACAACATATTGGCATAGCTCAACCCTCCAAAAACTTTACCTAAGAGTTGTAATTTTTAATAACCTTATTTTTTGTCAGACCACGCCTTTTGCATTTCTGTGAATTTTGGTATAGTGCTGAGGTGGTACTGGAATCTTTTTTGGAATTAATTACAATAAAATGGCATAATTAAACCCCTACAAAACTACCCAAAATAGGAGCAACCATTTAAAACATTGTATCGTTCTGATTGATACAAGAAGTTTTTACTAAATAAATTAAAACATATTGGAATAGTTCACTTGCCAAAAACTGTCCCCAAAAAATACAGGTCTTTAAAACGACATTTCTCTGTATAGGGTATACCCCTCAAATAGGTACCCATTGATTTATTACAACAGCCCACTCCCACAAAAATCGATCATACTCCATCAAATTACCTTCCTACGCAAGAAATAGGTACCCATTGAATTTATTACAGCAACCTACACCCACCTACCTATTTCTTGCATAGAAATGAAGTTCGACGCATTATACTCGATTTTTGTGGGTGTTGGCTGCTGTAATAAATCAATGGGTACCTATTTGAGGGGTATAACATATACAGAGAAATATTGTTTTACCTTATCGTATCAACCAGAACGATACAATGTTTTAAACAGTTGCTCCTATTTGGGGTAGTTTTGTAGGGGTTTAATTATGCCATTCCATTGTAATTAATTTATAAAAAAAAATCCAGTACCACCTCAGCACTATACAAAAATAATTCACAGAAATGCAAAAGGCGTGGTGTGTCAAAAATAAGGCTATTAAAAATTGTACCCCTAAGGGTAACTTTTTGGGAGGTTGAGCTATGCCAATATGTTGTAGTTAATTTGTAAAAAATTACAATTCCACCCCCAGCACGATACAAGAAATATTAACTGAAATGCCAAAAGCGTGGTAAAACCAAAAATATTATTTTTGAAGAATTGCATCCCTTATGGGTAGTTTTTTGAGGGTTGAACTATACCGATATGTTGCAATTAATTTGTAAAAAAATCCAGTACCAAACTCTAGTACGATACAAAATATATTAACAAAAATACGAAAACTGTGGTGTAGCTTTGTCTAACGCCAGCCCACACACGAATTGCAGGATAACGGGACCTGCAAAAAATTTTCTAACTGTGTAACAAATTTGTAAAAAATTCCGGTACCATTTTCATTCGATTGTGGTACAAGTGCTAAAACTTATTTAAAATACCAAAATGCGTGAGAATTCGTAGACCATATGGCTCTAGTTCAGGTGGCACAATTCCTTTATGGGATGTGAAAACGAGAGAGAGAGAGAGAAATATGGCTCTAATTCAGAAAGTTACAACTGAATGCTTCAGAATTCTCTTAGGAATGTAATACACGCAGGTGGATATAATTCATTACATTATAATTACACATAAATTTTAAATTGTCTTGTCGAATTGATTGATCGTCCTTAATTTCATCCGAACAATGAAATAAAAAATATAAAATGGGAAATCGAGAGGAAATTTTCAGTTTTCCCGCACTTGTTTTGTTTTTATTCGCAACCAATATTCTTAACATCAATTCATTTTTCCTTGTATATATAATATCCAGTCTAATATCATATTGGTGGCCCGGATCTATTATTTACACGAGCGTAGCATCAACATGGCGACGCGAGATTGCCTGTGATTCGGTTATATATGTTAGAGAAAGAGATTTTCAAAAATATATAAATAATTTAACAGTTTTGCATAATTTTTTCATCAATTTAAATTTTTGTTGCTATTGTTATGCTGCTGCTCTGCTGCTCTGACACGATATACACAGAAATAAAAAATGAAATTTTGTAATTTAATGTTGTCGGGAAATGAAAATGTCTTGGAGGTATTTTTGGTGATGGTGAAATGTAAATAAAATGTATATATATATATATATAAAGATATTTTTTTGAAGATGTTTAGTCCAAATAGATTGATAATAATAGATATCGCGATATTTTGTTGTTGTTGTATTTTATTTAAATTAAATTAAATTATCTTAATTTTGAATTATATTTTTTTTTTGTTGTTGTGCTGTACTTAACGCAGAGATAAGAAAAATCACAAGATTTAAGTTTAATTTTTCTTTTTGGGTCTCGAGAAAAAATTGTGTTGTTCTTCTAGGTAAATAAATCAAAACTGTTTTGTTGTTGTGATTGAAATTAATGAGATTCCATCAACATTCATCCTATGGTGATGATGTTTGTGTTTACAGATTTTTTTTTTTTTTTGTTTAGATATACTTAGTGAAATGCCATAGGGATGTCGTTTTGGATATAAAAATGTTATTTTGTAAATTCAAGTGATTTATTTATTTAATAGATAAATTAAATAACAACAATAAATCTATTAATTGATTTAAAACTGGGTTATGCATACTCAAACCAAACTTACATTTATAACAATAAAAATATATATATATATTTAATTACCGACATAATATTTTATGTAATTTGCGTAAATAAATTAAAAATTCTATTAGATCCATAATATAACATAACAACATATTAGAGCTTAATCTAGTCAAGCATAAATCATGATTATCACATTTGATTGTGCATTTTTACAAAACCAATATACAATAATTTTTTTTTTTGCTATCTCTCCACATCTATTAATTTATTAATTATATATTTAAAATAATTTTTAATTTTTATTTTTTATTTTTTTTTGGTCAGCAGAAAATCCAACACCCAATTTCATAATTTCTGCGGATCATTTTATCTCGTGCCGCATTAATCCGATAAGTAAATATACGCGCTTATAATTTATAGGAATTTGCGTTTATTTTCAGTGTTGTGATAAAAAAAAATTGTTAAATTACATAATTTGTTTGTTAGACGCATTATTTCGATCAAAAATTACATAATGGTTTTGGTTCATTTGGTTTTTGAAATTTAATTAACGTTGGGCAATTTTTCTTTTTATGGACGTATTATATGCGGTCACGCTTATTAACGTTCTGACTGAAAGTATATAAAATTTTGGTAAAGAAAACAATTCTTACGCATTTTCTAACCAACTGATACAAAATTGCAAAATTTGTTTTTCGTTTTTAATTAGAAAATTTAAATTAGTAGACATGGTCGTTATTATGTAGTATTCAGCCAGAATTTTTTTATAAAGAATATACACAAATATTCGTTCCCTGATGATTCAACCTTTGATATGTTAAATTCAGAACTTATATTATTGTAAACTGTATCGCACTGAGAGAGAAAATAACCTATTATCAATGAAAACCACCAATCAATTGAAGCAAACAGAAATATAGTGGGTTGGGAAAAAAGAAATCCATTATATTTTCGTTAGATGTCACTAAAGACATATAGATCGTGATATTTGTCGACCAACGAGTATAACGTTGGAAAAGACGATTCATGTACTAAAAAAATCTTTTGACGTGGTTGTGATAGATCGATTCTATTGTGTTATATAGCTGCGGCGTTTCTTTTTTTGTAATATGGTGTTCGAGATCGCGATAAAATTTAGGGAAAATACAGAGAAATTTAGAAAAAAAAAATTTAGCTCAACAAACATTAACCAACTTCAAGTCAATCATTTTAACATTTAAAACAAATTACGATATAAATAATAAATTAGATAAATTTAACAAAAATATCTACTACAAATATGTAGTAAAAACTTGTTTCTTATATTTTAGGTCCGACCGATCTGATCAATTTTGTTGCTGTTTCTTATTTTTCCTCAGAGATCAAATCAAATACGGATTTTGTCGTTTACAATGGTTAACTCTTTGAGTGCCAAAAAGCGCGATCGTGCTCCTCAATACACTAGTCCAAATCATGTTGGCACTCAAAGGGTTAATATGAATAAACAAAAAAGAATGACACGTGACTTGCATATGCAGTAAAACACTCATACGCACGTAACTAACACAAACACAAATGCTACTACTATATCTTTCCGGTTACACACATTTCGTTTCACACATTTCGAGACAATTTCCATATACAGGGGCGGTATGTTATACCATCACTACCTTGTTAAAGTTAGCCGAAAGTTGCCAGCCGAAAGATAATGCAGATAATGTCTTGACTATTTTTAAACTCTCTTTATACTCTCGCTCCTATCGATTTTTAAATTAATATAAATGTAATAAATGTATAAATGTGTCATTAATATAAATAATTTCTCCTTCACCCGAATGATGTAACCCGATCCTAAATTCAAGTTTATGACTGAGTTTTGCTGTATTCAAGACACTATCTGCATTATCTTTCAGCTGAAAACTTTCGGCTAACTTTAATAGTATACAATCACTTCAATCGAAAAAAGTCGAAATTCGAAAAAAGTCGAATCGAAAAAGTGAAAGTTGTATCATTTTTGCTTTTCGAAAATGATACAACATACCGCCATTCGACTTTTTCGAATTTCGATTCGAAGTGATGGTACAACATACCGCCCCTGGGGCAGATTTCAAAATCTGCACGATCTACGGATTTAAATAAGAAACACAGCTTAAATGTCCTAATTTGTTTTGTGTTTCTTTTGTAGAATGACGATGAAGATGAAAGAAGACGAAGTAGATCGGTGACCAGTAATACGAGCACTGTAAATGTTTCGGTACTCGAAGATTTTTTTTTTTTTTTTTTTTTTTATTTAATAAATTTATTTATTTATACAATATTACAACTGATTCAGAGATCATCTAGTAATTTATCTTTCTTAAATTAAGTTCTCGGGTTAAGATGAGTAACCTATTGGTTACTCATTTTATAATACTTTCTTCTAAAACAAACTGCCCAGCTCCAGAGGTTTCTGCCTTTGGAGTCTCCTCACGCCGTTAGTGGTGTCCAACATACGACGGATATCTGCATTTTCGTGTAGAGATAAGCGCTGTACGTGTTTCCTTGCATGATTCTTTATTTCATCGGTGACGTATTCCATCTTCAAGTCTCTATGGATGTTGTCATTCCTAATGTACCATGGGGCGTTCACAATCCCTCGTAGCACTTTATTTTGGAAGCATTGTATCATTTGTACATTGGTTTTCTTGGCACAACCCCAAAGCTGGATACCATAGGTCCATACTGGTTTTAGCATTTGCCTTTATAGAAGCAATTTGTTGTGTATTGAGAGCTCAGAGTTTCTACCCATGAGCCAGTACATTTTTCTATATTTGATGTTTAACTCTTCTTTTTTCTTCTTGATGTGTTCTTTCCATCTTAGCTTAGCATCGAGGGTCATGCCAAGGTATTTAGCTGTATTTGCATATGGAATTTGGTTTGAGTTCAGAACCACGGGAATACAGTTTACATTTTGATTTGTAAAGTTGACGTGTACTGATTTGGCTTCATTTAATGAGATGCGCCATTTTTTAGTCCAGTTGCTCACCGTGTTAACTGCACTTTGAAGTTTGCTTGTTGCTTCCGAAATATCTTTTCCAACTGCTAGAAAAGCTGTATCGTCTGCAAATGTTGCTACTGTGGTACCTTCAATATTTGGTAAGTCTCTCGTATAAAGAATAAACAGAATCGGTCCAAGTACGCTACCTTGTGGTATACCTGCTGATATTCTTTTTATTTCAGAGTACTCATTTTCAAATTTGACTCTAAAGTGTCGATCAGCTATGTACGATTTAAGAATTTGATAAAATTGCTGAGGCAGGTCTCGATGCAGTTTAAATTCAAGCCCTTGGTGCCAAACTTTGTCGAAAGCTTGAGGTACATCTAAGAAAATACTGGAGCATATTTTCTTATTCTCGAGTGCATCCTCAATGACATCCGTTATTCTGTGAACTTGTTCAACTGTAGAGTGATTTTCTCTAAACCCAAATTGGTGTGGTGGAATTAGGCATCTCTCTTCTATTATAGGTTTGAGTCTTTTCAGCAACAGTTTTTCAAATATTTTTGATATGATTGGAAGTAGTGATATCGGCCTATATGATTTTTTATCGTTTCCTGGTTTGCCTGGTTTAGGAATCATTATTACTTCGGCCACCTTCCATTGTCGTGGAACATATTTCAATCTGAAAGCTGAATTAATTATTTGATTTAATTTACGCAAACCTTTCTCGGGAATGGCTTTCACAATTTGCCCAGTTATTAAATCATAACCTGGAGCTTTTCTAATACTTAAGTTACTATTGATTTCAGTTTTAAGCTCCAATAAAGTCACATGCCTTATGTCAAGATCATCTGCTTTGTTTACGACTGTTGTATTTTCATTTGCTGTTTGCCTCGGCAACGGTTGAAAAGTCTCTTCTAATTAAGCAGCAAATAGAGAGACTTTCTGTTTGTCACTTTTAGCCCATGAACCGTCATCGCATTTGATAGGCGGCACATGCATTTTGGATCTTTTTAGTCCCTTCGTTGCTTTCCAAAGCGAGTAATCGTCATCCTTTAATTCAGAAAGACCTCGTAGTCGCTTAGTTATGCTTTCGTTCTTTATTTCTTTTATTAGTTGTTTTAATTTGTTGCACAAAAAATTTAGAATAGTTTTGTGTTGCGGTGCACGAGAGTGCTGCCAGATTTTGCGAGCTTTCCGTTTCTCCCTAAGTAGCTCTCTGACTTCAATAGGATAGTTATGTTTCATTGTAGCGTTGGTATGAGAAATCGGTGAACTTTCCCAAGCCGCTTGTTGGATGTTGTTATTAAATATTTCTAGTTCATCTTCCAACTGCACCTTCGTTCTAATTGGTTCGCCGAGATTTGTTCGATCTTCTACTAATTTCTTGAATAGATCCCAATTGGTTTTATTGTTTGTTAACTTAGGTGAATTATCTTTTTTTATTATCATTGTACTCAGTGTCATGATCACAGGTGAGTGGTCAGATGATAGTCCTTCACTATTTTCAATGCATGTGTAGTCCTCTAAAACTCCTTTTGTTACAAAGAAGTCAAGAAGATCTGGAATTTTATGTATGTCAGCAGGCCAATATGTTGGTTTATCGCCAGAGAGGAATTCTCAGTTGTTCTCGCGAGCTGCATTAAATAACTCTTTCCCTTTAGAGGTTGTAAGTCTAGATCCCCAATAGGTGTTCTTTGCATTAAAATCACCGCCTATGATAAAATTTGATCCTAGTGATTTAAAAAGTCGACTGTAGTCTTCTTTTTTTAATTGATGGCGTGGGGGACAGTAAATAGAGGAGATACTGAGTTCCCTATTATATATTGATTCAACTATTATGGTTTTAACCTGCATAATTTCTTCCTCAATGCCGGGCACTTCGTAATGTTTAATATTATTTTTAACAATTACGGTAGACCCGCCTCTAGCGTTTCCTCCTGGATGAATAGCATGGTAGCATTGATAGTTACGTATTTTAATAAATGAAGTTTCTGTTAAATGAGTTTCCGAGACAAGACATATATCTATTTTTTCTAAGTTTAGAAAAATTTCTAGTTCTGGAACATGCTGTGGTAATCCATTCGCGTTCCAAATAACAATTCTAAATGATCTATTCATTTGATTAGTATAGCATTGATGTAAGCTCATTGGTAGCTTCTTGTCTATCTAGCCGCTTATATATAGCTTCTAGACCACGTTCTTGTTTTGCTAGGCGTGCATTTATCGTTTCTATACTTCGAAATATCCTTTCTAGTGGATTTTCTTCAATAGTATTCTGTTGCGTTATCTGAGAGTAGGATCTCCTCTCTGGTCCTATGGGCTCTGTTTGTGTCAGCGCTCTAGTTGTAGTTGGAATCCTTTCTCTTCTAACATTACTGTTTTGAGTCGATTGGCGTGTTTTATTTCTTAATCTTTGCAGTTGTACCGCTACTTCGCATCCTCTATAGTTGGCTGGGTGTTGTCCTTTATAGTTTATACACCTTGCAGGTTCGGTTCGACTAAGAGAACAGTCTTTCGCGTTGTGCCTACCGGCACATTTTACACACCTAACATCTCTCCCGCAATATCTTTGGGTGTGGTTATAAGCTTGACATTTCTTGCATTGAGGTATTAATCTCGTGTTCTTTTTCAGTGGTTCTATTTTAACCCTCATATTAAGTATTGCTTTGATATTAAATATATTTTCAATTTTTTCGCTTTTGTTGAATGTGAGCATGAATAGCGGGAGCCCTCTTTTAACGATCTTGGTTCCTTGACTATTTTCAACTTTCTCTCGTTTAAGGATATTGACTGCGTCTTCAATTTGCAGTTCTTTCATTTTGAGATCTTCTATTATATCCTCCTTCCTGCAGGTGGGATGTAGACCTCTGGCCATAACCTTGATGTTTCGGTTATTTTTGTCTTCATATGTATACCACTCTTTACCTTCTTCAGTGAGCTTTGTGGCTAAAGCTCTGTATGCATCGGGATCTCTTGTGTTTATCTTCCAAACATTATTGTTTAGTGCAACTACTCTATAGTCGTTTGTGGACACTGATTTCATTAGAGCTTGGATATTCGCAAACTCAGTAATGCCTACCACATTAATTGGCGGTGGTGCTTTGGTCTTCATTGCAACCTTTCGTTGTTCTTGTCGCTGGTGATGTTGGGGTACAGGCACTGGATTGACAGTTTCATTAACTTTTGCTTGCGAGAGCTCCTCAACTTCTGGCGAGAATTCTGCTCTTCGTTTTTTCCTTGGTCTTTTCTTCTGTTTGTGTATCCAATCAGTTTCTCTTGCAAGTTCCTCCTCATCTGTGTGGAACTCAGCGTCAGTACGGGCAAGGGTACTGGTTTCGTTATAACAAGTAAGAGGAGTTTCCACAACCTCTATCAGATTGGGCTTCTTTAGCTCCTCGTTTTCTTTCTTTAACTTAGCGATTTCATTGTTAAGTTGCGATGCGACTTTTTCTATTTCACTCAGTCTTCTGCGTAGTTCAGCATTTTCGATTTCCTGCTGCGTTGCGAACTCTATTTGTCTAGGTGGTGACTTAGCTAATTTTGAACTTCGATCGAATGGGAATAGCAATGGTTGGCTCACCCCAGAATCCTTTGAGCCGGCCTCGTTAGAGGGTGGATTAGCCAACTGAGCAGTTGGTGTACCACCTGGGGTAAAAATTCCTTTTTGTTGAAAACTCATTGCATTATAATGACTGGTTATTGAAGCAGCTACCAATCTAACCAGTGAAATTGGCAGTGGGTCAGTGGAGGGAACATCATTTACTAGGTTCTCGGTGTTCGGTTATCCCGCCGTTACTCGGTCGCCAGAGCCTCGTTGGTTAATTAGCAGGGAGCACCACGTGCAGGTGAGGTTGACATTTGGGCTGGTGTATTGACCTTCTAGACCGATGCCCCTTACCCCCGAAGATAATGAAGAGTACTCGAAGATAATGAAGAGTTGAACGTTTGAAGATCACTTGGCCAGGCTTTCAAATTAATCTGTGTTTTATACATATATTCGTAGAAAATCAACAAAGAGATTGTATATCAAACAAATTTAATCGACACATTGACCAATTTGGTTACTGGCCATAAAAGACGGTGAAAGACATAAGAATGAAGGGGGAACCGAAAAGAATGACCCAATTACTCCAAATGCAGGGGCCAAGGCTAAAGCAAAAAAGCGACGACAACAAAGTTCAACCGTAACAAAATGTAAAGCAACGATAAATGGTAAACTAGATACGGTATCTTTCTTGGATCCCGTACTTGCCGATATAAAATCCAATTTAAGCGATATTAATAGTTCGAATCAAGCTTTTCTAAATACGCTGGAATAGAATAACTCGGAAATTTTGATTATACACCGAATGAATATATACGCAATTAAGACGCACCCGTTGTAAAGGGGAAATGTTATATGAAATACAAAAGACTGAAAAATCAAAAAATTATGTACTAAAAAATTTTCCCTGTTTCATCAGTTCAGGAATTATTACGTTTTCTAATTAACTCTGCTGTACTCTACATAAAATCAAGAGTTGATCAGAGTTGTTGAGAACAAACAAATATAGACTTTATTCAACAATATAATGCATGATATGGACATAATATAAGTTCTTTAGGATTCGATACATAGTGTTCGTATTCATGCACAAATATTTTAATATTATATTAAATTGTTTAAAAAATTAAAATATAATTGATCGCAGTCTAGAGCAGCATTTTCAAAAAACGCAGCAAGCATGTGAAGGATGGAGGTAGACAACTAGAACATTTGCGATGTTTTACAATTTTGCTTCGATAAACACGAAAACGCAAATCGCAGGCGGCTGAAACTGTGAATAGGCCCTACCGTTCTGATACTCTCAGAGCCACTCATTTCAAATACAAAGATTTACCACGCACTGGAAGGCCTATCGGCGAAAACGTCGATAAATTCATGGAAATTATCGAAATATACAGGCATGCGAGCTGTCGTAGCATCGCCCACAGGAGCTCGACCACAAAACAGTTTTAAACCATTTGGATAAGGCTGGCTTCAAAAAGAACCACGATTTTGAGGTGCCGCACCATGCTAACGTAAAAAAAATTGATGGACCGTGTTTCCATCTGCGAATCCTTAGCCAAACGGAAAAGATTGGCGACGAAAGATGGGTCACACACGTCAAAGCGGAAACGACAATGGTCGAATGGTTTTCCTGTGTGTTTGTTATGGTTGGGGAGGAGTTATTTACTGTGAGCTGTTCTCCAATGACCAAACACTCAATTCGGACCTCTACTATCAGCAATTGGACCGACTGACGGCAGCAACCGACCAGAAGCGGTCAGAATTAGCCAATAGAAGAGATTCCATCGCTCTAGCGATACATAGCATCGGATCTTGTAGAGCGAAAGTAACCCATAGGTCTTTAGTTTCAAGTACTACTTGTAGAACCGTTTCGATGAAATGATAGAGACTTGCCCTTTTCAATGTCGAGATTCAGAGAACTAAACTCGTACAATATCGCTAGATTGTCTTTATTGTTAAATAAAATCTAATATTAAATTATCTAATATTAAATCTAATTAATACTAAAAATAAGATCGAAGGGTGACTGTTACTGGATATCTTTCATATTCGGTTAATGCGGTAATCCTTCATATTCACGGTTGATTATTTAACTGTAATAACCGCATGTGAGTCTACAGGAGACGAACAACAAGCTTTAAAGCTGCTGATCAATTTTTTTTTTCAAAGGGTCGATTGTGTAAAATTGGTGAAAGGACCGGTGTAAAATCTTGACGACGCATCCTCATGCCATTATTGTCCATTCGCTACTTTTTAACAGCCTCCCTCCAGTTTAGTTTCAAAGGGTGAAAGTATACTACATCCATTGGTTGTAGGAGTAATGTTGAATTAGAACCAAGGATTAAGCTTAAGGCATTCAGATTTTTCTTAAGTTCCAGCAAAATGTTTATTTAAAATAGTTAATAACTATATTATCTAAAAGTTATTTTAGTTACCAAATATTGTAATAAACAAGTTGACAAGCTGGATCTACCATTTTTGTTTGATGTAATATACTAATTTTTCGAATTTATTTACTTTTAAGACTAAAACTTTATGGCATTTTTAATTAGATTGGCTTTCCAAAAACAAGAAAATTCTTTACAAAACTGCAGATTCAAATTAGCTCACCACAAAATTGCACATATAATTTCAAACTCAAGCGGTATCCAAATGTTAGTATATAATGTATCTTCACGCCATGTCACTGATAATGTTTACTCTAAATAAACGAGTGAAAAACCGCTATAAGAGAAATTCCCTGTGTCCTGTGTATAACGAGGTTGTTTTCAACCAATTAAGTTTTGCCTGCTTTCTTAAATACAAATTCATGTTTCCATCACAAAAATATCCTAATATTTATAGGGTATTTCTGCAATTTTACCAGATTAAAATTTAGATTATGTGAAAGGGTAAAGGTTGTTTCTAATCTAAATATCCTGACCTGAAAACCTTTTCGTATCGCTTTAAAATAAGAGTGGGTTTCGCACCATCAAAACTTTATCAAACGAATGCTGACTTAATGATGTATTCATCCGTCCATTTGACAATTCGAATTTGGGTCGCGTCGAGAAGAATTTATTGCCGTTTAGTTCATAATAAAACTAAATTCACATCAATTTACCACCATAACGTTCAACCGAATCGGTTCAGCAATTAAATACGAATCAAACTAAAATCATTTCTATTTACTATCATAACACCCTCTGGTATTCGAGGGAAGGCACAGGTATTCCGTACGGATGTTTTAGAAAAATACTACGATGTTATAATGATTGGCAAAACCTCGTTGACATCAAGAATATTTTCCATCAAACAATGTCATGTATAGAAAGAACAGGTTCAACTTTGACACCAGTCTTCAAGGTAAAGGAATATCGATTGTGGTAAAGAATGCTGTTCAAAATGAAATGATTGCCCATCATCCTGATATCCTTTGATGAGGGTGATGATCCTTTTAGCCGGTGACCTGAAAATATTTACCAACAAGTTGTTCTTGAATGTAGGTAAGCGTAAGAGTAGGATTAAGTATGTTAGTTGGATTAAGTACATGACCGGCCTGTAACTACGAAGGCTTACATTCACCCCTATTCCCCTAGTCGCATCACTTCAAGTGAGGTGACTACTCATCTGCTTGGTTACTAGATCATTAAATCAAAACTTACAAAATAATTGTTCAATAAAATCGTTCTGGCTGTTTTTTAAATCTTAGTATGCTACTTTATAAATATTTCCTATCGACTGTTATCACTTCAAATGACAATTTCTATCACTTGAAATTTTGACGTGACAAATATTTAAAAAAAAAATCCAAACTAATGCAGCCAACTAAGACTTAAGAAACTTTCATTGAGGGTTTTGAACAAAATTATTTAGTAAATTTTGATTTTAAAATCTAGTAACCAGGAAGATACATAGTTACGTCGCATGAAGTGATACGTCTAAGAGAATTGAGTATATTATGTTATAGGCTTTATCAAACGTAAGTGCTTTGATTTTTGTGATCCGCTTACGTTAAAAATTTTGTATGAAGTGTTTGTTCCATCTATTCTGTAGTATGTCTCACCGGTCTAGTCACCATTCTATCAATACTCGAACAGAATATAGAGCGTTCCAAGCAGTTCATTCTGTTTGGTCTATGACGTTTACCTTGTGCACGGATTCATCAATTCGTGGGATGTGGCAATCGTAATTCTGATTCATGATATCGTAATAAGCACGTGTATTTACTGCTGACAAGTTTTAGCGTTTGTGTAGATTTTCTACATGCTACCTGCGCCAACCTATACCACGGTCTATCGGGGCTAGTTTTGAACATGTCGAGTCTTTTAAGAAATTAACTCATTATTTTAAATCTTCAACCACTAGTAGCTTTTAACTAATTTTTAGGATTTTTTATTATTAAAATAAACACTGGAACCGACTGTGAAAAGATATCAACGCAGATTTTCAAAGATTGGCTCATTGCGTCATTGCTATGCTATAAAAGCTACCTCATTTTGCTACAATTTCTGTACGTACGGCTGTGGTTTAAAACTAAGCAGTTTCAAATTAAAAAAAGTTGGAAGACAAGTCCATGTGTATGGAACATAATTGCCTACTGTCACAATTCACCACCTTGAAAATAATTCATTACATCAATGCAGTTAACACTTGTTTGGGTCACGAAACTGCGCATATGTGACCAAAGTATAAATAAAAACATGACATGAATCAATTTGACTTATGCATATGAGATACAGATAAATTTTATATATGTTGCATGTTACAAACAATTTTAATTTTTACATCTGGCTAATTAACAAGATATGTTACAGTTGCATATACTATAATTCACCCAAATCTTTAATTGCCTGGCTACACGACATGACAAACATAAAAGATTTAATTACCGCGATTTTGAAAATTGAAATTCTTGATCGCTAATCAACCGAAAAATGATAGAAAATAATTTTGTGCCATTTATAAATTTGGTGGTTTTTAAACAAATAAAATCAAACTTTTACTTTTATTATTACTTGATATACATACACTTAGGTGTGCTACACTGAGAGAAAAACACTATCCCATTAAAAAAAATTCCATCGCTTAAAAAAAAATGCTATCGATAGTCAACCGATCATAATATCTGTTATAGTAATAGTAATCCCATTATAATTTTTATGTTGTTAATTTGACAGTATACTATCAGAATAATAATAAAATAAAATGTCGATTCAATAAAACGAATTTTCTATATAACAGCATAATTCTATAGATGCGATCGAATGTAAGACACATGAAGATAATCATTTCTGTCAAAATGATTGTATTTCATATCATATCGATGACCAAGTATTTCCATATGAAAACACGACATTGCTTATTTTGACAATTTCCATTATTCCATTATTCTGCAATAAAAATGTTTCTCATATTGTTGAAAAAATAAAATATTTTGAAATTACAAAAAATTTAATTTTTATTATTAAAAAATTAATTACAATTATCACTCATTATTTCTTTTACATTATTCACAAACACAAATTTATGTTTTGCATCTACATCACAAAGAAAATCACATTAATGGAGAATCTCGAAAGTAGCTTAAATAGGTATAGATCCCTTTCCTGATATACGCGTAGTGGAGAATTTTTCATGAAACACGTAATATTTACTTGGACTATTAGGTATTAGGGGATACGTTTTAGGTGAATGCTTCTTAATTAACTTTACTTACTTTCTGTCATAGCAAGTCAATTAAATTCCGATAGTATAATTTTTCATCCTTCATCATTCAAGTTCATCCTTTAGTTTAGGTTTTACAATGCAATTAAATTTTCTCGAGTTGATGTAAACGTCTGGTTTAATCTGGGTAACCCAGACAAATATTTCAAATCAATTGATGCCTTCTGAAAATTAAAAGAAAATGATATTGATATTTAAATTAAATCCAAATAGACATAAAATAATTACCAGTTTATATCCTAATGCAGTTTTATAACATGGAAAATCGTTAAAAATATCCAACGCGAAAGTTTTGTCATCTTAACACATATTGTTAATATTCTCTAATCTATAAGCTCTGGTGTCAGCCTGATGTATTTTGAGCTCGGAAAAACTTCGATTATTTTATTGTAATTAATATTTAATTATAGTAAAATTATATTTATTATATCAATTAATTCTATTCACTTTAAAATAAATTATTACACTCTTTTTACACAACACTATGCAACTTTTGGTTTAACAAACGTAATGAAGAAATTTTTTATCTACTTGGATTACAGTGATACAAATTCTATCAGTATAAAAATTTGCGACGTTATATAAATTGTGTTTTGTTTTAGAATGGACAAAATACATTTATAAAAAAATAAAAATGTATTGATAGAAAACATTTTTATATCGAAAAACTTATTTCAAATTTTGATCGTAATGACAGAAAAAAATAACAATTGTGTTGTTAATGTGATAATACATGTTATCGCGGAATATTAGTTGTTAATAAAATAATTTATGGTCATATCAACAAACTACGATTAATGTGAGAAATTGCTCGTAAAAGTAACAGTATCATTTTATAGCAATAATTACAATTTCAAATTTTCAATACGAAAGTAGAATTTCTCTCAGTGTACTGGAAAGTATACCAAGTGTGTGTATGACAAGCATATATAATATCTAATATTTTAAATATATAGCAATATATATTTGAACTCATTTAATTTTATTAAGTCACGATACTGAGGCTGGTTATTTTCATATATCTATCCACCCACAAAACTGTTATGCGACAGGGTGCTTACAAATAAAGACATACTTTCTCAGGGTCCAAAGTGAAAAAAAAAATATTTTTTATTTGGTTTAGATTGTGCCATGCCAACTTTCAAATATATCGTTCGTCGTAAGAAACGCCGTTAACGCGAAATATTTTAAATGTCAAATGTTGTATGAAAACTGCATGCAAGATGTAAGAGGTATAAATAATATGAACTTACTAAACAATAAAACTGCAAGCAATAATATTGGACCAATGCAATGCATGCACTACGATGAACTAACAAACTATCCGAAAGATAAACTATACGATACACAAATAAATGCCGTGGGGAGGAGGGCGTGAGGGGATTGATCTCGTTCGTTCCATTTTTATAAATACTTTTATGATGTTTCCGTGTGGTCACCCAAACTTGTACTAAATAATTATATTCATTAATAATTTTTGGTGTAAAACCTAACGACACTTCAGAATGTGATTTGATTGTTAGGCTCTAATCATAGTATGATACAACAATACATAAAAAAAACTTTTGTCCCGCAGCAGATGCTGGATTAGTTTGAATCCTGCTAAAATTATATCCGAATTCTTCCTGTTAAAACATTATAGGGTATTGAAGAGCATCATGCGATCTGTGTATGCTATGCGTGTTGAGAAGTATGCGACCAAGGTTGAGAAGTATGCTATTATAGTCCGAGTGAGTTTATAACCCGAGGCGCGGAGCGTCTTAATAGCACTTCTCAAGCGTGGTGTATATACTATTTTTGCTACTACTAGTCTGTTGATAAAGGAAACACTTGCTCTTTAATAATATTAACTATATGTCGAAGTAACCCGAATTTTTTACTGAATTGTAGTAAGCGTAAATTTAAAATGGCACTGCATTTTGTTTTGTTATTTGAAGTTTTAATTTTTCTTGAGTCAAATTGGCATTCAACTAAAAAAAATGAAGAATGATGATTTAATCGCCACGCCACCTGAAATATGTGAGTTCGATAGTCGAAAATATAACAGACCAGCTGTTATATTTTGTTATGTATGGAAATGGGGAATAATCATAATCTCCCTATCCATTTAATCGAATTACATCTAGTGTTCATCTGAAAAGGTTCTGATGGATCACTCAGAGGTGGTAAATTTGACAACACATTACACATTTGAACAAGTGAACAGTGTGAGCCACGGTTCTAAAATAATTTTAGAGCCGAGGCTCACCCTGTTCACTTGTTTCAGCAGCTTTAGAAGAAAACGACCTGATTCGAGCGCGTTCAAGCCGTATCTCACGTTGTTCACTCTCTTTTGGCTCTAATCTTCTTCGACTTTGCTTTAACCCAATTGATATTTTCTTCGATGCCATTTTTATACTTAAAAAATAGTCACCAACAAACAGTTTTTTTTTTGCAATAGATCTAGTTAATTGGGAATAACAGGGATTAAGATGTTCAGATACTTGTATTAATTTAGACAAAACGATTTAAATATTTACGTATCCACTTTGATATACGTTTCACCGCGAACTGTGTTTGAAAATGACATTACGAAAAACAAAAGCAATTTTTCAAAATTAACCAATTTTACACGTAAAATATTTTATATCTAAGGGGATTCCTTGTAGAAGATGCATTTTTTTGAATATAAAATGTTAGTGCTTTTCCTTCTTTGAATATTTAATACAAATTGATTATTTAAAATGTTAACTATTGGCGATTGAAACGGGGGCTACGATGGACAAAAGAGGAATATGAAATTTTAATTTTTTTATTTTATTTACATATTTATTTATTAAACTTGGTGGTACCCAAGCAGGTTTCGCACACAATGCCACATTGGACCCATGATGCAAACTAGCAGACTGCATAGGCTTAAGCCAGGGCAGGAAACGCAGCTGACCTACATTGAGAGATTTATACTTAAGAAACCGAAACCGAGATATCTCGAAAGCTAGAAAACCACAAACAAAGTAAATGCAGCAATCGTCCTGTTCAACACAGTTGTCACACACGGATCCTTGGGCAAGCTCCGTACGTTATATATGGAGTTTAAAAAGGCTTTGATCGGTCAAACCAGCGACTAAAACTCTTAACTAACCTGTCTTCCAAGACAAAGCGTACTTTATAAGCCTATATGATTAGGTTTATAAATGAAGTTACCGTCTGCTGATAGTAGAAGCAAGCCAATTATACGCTTAGCCTGGTAATTAATGTAGTTCTTAGTAGCTTTCATACCATAATTAAAGGACGCGGGTGATGCCGGTTAAGATCCGGATCCAATTTCAGATGTGAGCATGCTTTAGATAAAGCATCAGCTAACTCATTTCAATTAATTTCGCAAACATCATAACCTTGTCACTATTGCTATAGAGCAAAGACGGTTAATAAAGTCCTTGGCCAGTTTGGAAGTGGTCAAAGAAATTCGCAAAGAATTAAGCACCAATTTTCTATCTGTACACAGAAAAATATCTTCGCCTGAAATAGAGAGATTACCAGCAAGATTTCACAAATGCTCTTCTATCTTGCGAAAAATGGAAGGGGTTTCACATATTTACTGTTCAACATATTTACTGTGTCAGATCTGACGATCAGTTCTAGACCTCCCTAAGGGCAGCCGTTGGTATTTTGAACAAAGACAGAAAGAGAATCCAGCTCGCGTACAGCAATGCGAGACTTAATCATGGATCGACTCCATGTTCTGATGGTTTGGTCGATGCCAGGCTTCAGGGATGGTAGAAAAATATATACAAGAAACTCCTTAATATTAAGTGATTTTTCAATCCTTCTAACAAGTTTATGAAGGGCAGTTTCACACAATTTTCCAACTCTGAAAGTATTTTTGATATAAGAACAACAAAAAGCTTTTTTCAAGTCTTTTGTTTAGTAATAAGAGCCTTTTCGAAATCTAATTTGATGATGTTAACAAACCATAGTCATCAGGCGAAGGAATCTCGCTCAAAGATATCAGCAGGTCTACTAACTAAGAATAGAATAATTCACCGTTAGCAAGCTTCTTCTTATGGAAATGTTTAACAGAACTTCCCTCCGTACTGAATTGGTGAAAGTTGGCTCGCAGCCTTTGTTAAAGATTTCAAGTCAAATGTGTTTAAATAGTTAAGCAGAGACATAAACCCCTGTTATTAATATTCGAGCTACTCCATGACGTGTGAGCATTGACATCGCAAAATACCAGTAAAGCTACTTGGTTTGACCTGCTTCACGAAATAAAGTTAATAAACTCATCCGAAGGAGGAGGCGAAACCAAATCATAAAGTAGATACACTGATGCTACTATATCAGTGATTTGCATGAAATCTCCGATTCAAGAATGGCTGGAGCTGTATTTATGAATAATAGTCGTACTAATATTATGGAAATTAAAAACGCAAGCTCTAACCTTAACGGCGAACCCTTTGTAGAGGATTCGATCTAATCCAGAAACCATATACTCTCAAGGAGGCATGGTTTCTGAATCAGACATATACATAACTGTTTGAGATGCCTACAAGCTCAAAATATGCAGCTTTGCTCTGATGTAAGTTGATTTGTTTTAATTCATAATGGAAGTCATAAAATTACAGACTACAGAAACACGAGATATCGAGTGAACTCCTTCCCTGGAATAACAATAAAAAGGATTGTCTGAAGAAATTGGCGAAGCCCGACCAATTATTTACCTACAAAAGTTTAACTGTGCCCAATTTCACGCATGCCTTCGGCCGGATTTTCTAATCATGAAAACTAAATGTGAATGAGTCTGAAATGAAGATTGAAGTAACGGTTTCGCCATTTACTTAAATTACAATATTACATATTCCGACCGTTTTTGAAAGACTTTTTTATAAACTATTTAAGTTTGAATTGTCAATCATTACCAAGCAAATCTCCTTATTTCGGGCACGTGAGTGCGCGTTCATTTCATCACCCCACGCAAAAGTCGCTCAAAGCACCGTAGTTCATCTTTGGTAAGTATTTTTCCGGAGGTCTTCTGAAGGATAAGTTACGCTAACCATCCACAGACTATTCAATACTATCGAAGAGCTATTGTGAGCTAGGAACCCATAAGTCATTTTAATGTAATTGTGTTCCATACTTAATGGTAATGTATACTATTTTTAATAAAAGAAACCGCTTTGAAAAATATTGATTCGTCTTTGAATTAGAGCCAAACGTCAGATGGGACACCCTGTATAGCATATAATAACATCGCTGAATTTTCGTGTGGCTTCAACGCTGTTTGCACCACGAACTTAAAGCACCATAACTTTCAAGTGTTATAGTTCTTCGTCTCTCGGGCTGTCTAACTAGATTCTGGCAACGAATCTTGCTCCTTCCCGCTGACATGCTTTCCATATTCCTTTAATTTACACGTGGTCACTGTTTGTGTTTAGTTCAAACCATGAATAAAGCATAGTCCGACCAGTAAATACTGCCAGTACAGCCTCTTTTTTTGTTCTTCAAGGAAAACATTTCTATGTTGGTTTGGTTGAAAGAGAGGATGAGAGGATGAGCGAGAAGTTGCACACAGTATGTAAACGATCATGCATTTTTGATTCTAAAAATCTCCACATCGCTTAGAGTGAGCAGGAACATAACGCGTATTGATAATGTATCGTATACAGCTTTAAATGATGGAGACAGGCATGAAGTGATTCTGCGATTAATTGTTAAACACGCAGCTTAAAAAATCGACATTTTGGAAAATAATTGTTTAAAAGCATCTAGACCCGGGGCCCGACTCCTTCAATTAGGAAAATCTGGTTATTTTGCTACAAAAATTCTAAGCAAAATTTGAATCCGATTGTATGGGACGGACCCTCCGGCTTGCTAATTTGATATACTACTTATAAATTGATATCAATTATAAACATTGAAATTTTTAGCGGCTGAAATGTCCATTTACAGACAGACCAGATTCTTGCAAGACAAAAATGCCAAGAAAAATTTTTACGCGCAAGACTCTTACACCTTGTTTTCTTTAAAAATGTGAGCTCCCAATTCAATTCGATATTTTTCGAAGCGCGTAAAATTCACATAACTAGACAGTGCATTTAATTAATGCTGCTTTCCATTGTGGCATTCTTTAACAAACCGATAACTGACATATGTTTCATCCAACTACCTATTCCCTCAAAAAAAAAATATTTATTTATTTTAATTAATTTGATATAATTGGAATAATTCATTTGATTGGATTAAACAATACTTATAAAAGTTGTACACGACACATTGTCGTATATTCAAATAATATAAATCTTGGTCTATTATTTCCGATAGCTAACAAAAAACGTACATCCCCGCCTCATTTCCAATCTCAATTAAAATTAACTAATTAATGCACAATCACTACATACAATTATTATCTTTCGTATACACATATTCATACGAGATACGACAATTATACCAAACCCATTTATAACTCGACATCTTTTTTTACCACTTTGCCTCCTTCATTCTATCATGGAATCCAATTTTCCAATAATAACAAATCTTCATAAAACGAACAACACGATGGGTGCCCACAGCCCACAAATACGGTGGACATAAAAAAAAATTCTCGTCTAGACGGTACTTGACAAGATTTTTATTAGTTCCAAATGTTTTTTAATGGAGAACAATAAAATAATTGAAAGGAAATTAATTTAATTTTACCACCCTATGAACAAAAAAATTCTTTAAGAAAACACTGGTATGTGCCAGTGTGTGCTGTAAAAACATTATTTCCTAATCTCTTTGTGATTCTGGCAAAAAGCATATAGAATTAATTAGAAACCCATTAAAAACGTAACGACAAGAAAACCAATTTGGAAATATTTACCTGTTAGCTGTCGTAGCTGGTAACATAAAAAAAGTTTCCAATTAAAATGCGAGAATCGCTATTTTGAATGTCGAATTCTTTGGAATGAAATGTGTATACGAGATAAAATTAAATTAAATTTTTTTACGCTGATAAATCGCATTTCTTCAATATAATATATGTGTACGAAGATGGATTTCATGTGGAGATTCATTTAAATAAAAATTAAATTAATCATTTCGGCGATTGGTTTGGTTTTAGAGAAAATGCTCATTCATCAAAATACTGTGGCCCAAAATATGCTACAAAATATGCTACAGCACCAAAAATTTGAATAGAAATTGTTTTATTATGTTGTTATGTATATGTAAATAAAACAATTTACATATGCGCTTAAATTGAAATGAGATATGGGTGGTCAGGGTTGGGTTCGCTAAAGTGCGTTATTTATGTGCAAAATGTGTTTCCTTTAATAATTTTCTGGATTCGAAGCATTACACTTCTAGTTTCTCTAATCTTTTTTAGTTTTTTTGATGTATTATCTTACACTATTGCATTTCCTAACCAATCTCCGGCCGGTACCGGAACTCTTTAGAATTTTTCAACGCCGTTTTAATCAGGAATTACTAGGACCACCCTTTTAATAAATAAAAAAAAATAAAAATAATAAAAAAATTCCAAGCCCCCGTTTCCAAGAAAAACAGTGGTGGAAAAATTGACCAAATACGTATAAAAATTGCGGAAATCTGGGAGAAATCCGCATAAATCTAGGGGAAATCGGGGAAACAACTGGAGGAAATCAACGGGAAATATGGGAGAAATTTAGGAAAAATGGGAAAGTTTGGAAAAATCTGGAGAAATTCGATGTAGTTCTGGGGAAATTTGTAAAAATCCTGGGGAATATAAGGGAAATCTGTATGAAATTCGGGAGTAATCTGGATTAAAACCCGTGGATCTAAGCGATTACTGGAAAACCTGGGGGAAATGGAAAATCTGGGGAAATCTTGGGAAATCTTTTAAAATCTGGTGAAAATGTGGGAGAAATTTAAGGGAAATCAGGTAGAAATCTGGTGTAAATTTGAGGATACCCGGAGTAATCTGAAGGAAAGCTGGGGGAAATCTGGGAGAAACCCTATAAAAATCTGAAGGAAAATCGGGGTAGCAAGGGAAATCTGGAAAAAATCCGGGGAAAACCTGAGGAAAATCCGGGGAACCTAAGGGAAATTCGAAGGAAATCTTGTGGAAATTCTGGGTAACGGGGAAATATGGAGGGAATCCGTTGGAAACCTGGTGAAAATCCGGGGGAAACCTAGGGAAAATCCATAGAAATTCTTTAGGATTTCTGCGGAAAATCCTGGGGAAATCCGAGGATATCCGAGGGAAATCTTGGTCAAATCTGGTGGAAATCTAAGGAAATCTGGGGAAATCGAAATTAAATCTAGGAGGGAATTGTAGGGGAAATCCGGTGGAAATCTGAGGAAATCCGTGGGAAATCTGAAAGAGGAAATCCGTGGAAAGTTGGAAAAAAATCTTGGGCAGATAAAGGAAATACGGGGCTAATCTGGTTGAAATCCGAGAAAAGTTACGAAAAAATCTTGGGTATCTGCGCAAATATGGGGGGAAATCTAGGGAATATTTTGAAATCTGGTGAAAATGTAGGAGAACTTTAAGAGAAATCATGTAGAAATCCGGTGGAATTCTGAGAAAATCCGGGTGAAGTTTTGGGGAAATCTGGGGGAACCCTGGGGCCAATCCGGGATAACCATGAATTTTTTTCACTTAATTTGTGGTTCGACTTTTAATTTGAATTATTTAGCTGTGTTTCTTGATGCTTGATCTGATCCGGTTCAGGTCATGTTTCATGAAACAGCACAAAGGAGCTTACTAGATTTCAAATCAAAATTTATGATCTAAAACAAATTTTGGATCAAGTTTTCCATATAAAATTTGGACTGATCCGGATCAATGGGTGGCATGAAACACGGTAATTATTTGCAACGATTTTACCCGATTTTTACGATATTTCAATTTTTGTGCGTTTGAAAATACCTCCAAAAAAAGTGGTTTTTTTAAAACCAATATTGTTCGTTTTTTAAGAATTATATTTTTTTGTACCATTTTGGAACCAGTAATATTTATGCGACTCTCATCCACCAACTGATATTAGTTGCGATGATTCCTTATGACACTGTTTCACCTTCATTAGTAGTAGACTGAGATTCTAATCTCATCATATGTTATGGAGCAGATCGAATATTAACAATGAAGGCTTGTCTCTGTCTAACTGCCTAAATCCTGGTGATATTGATATGCTCAAAAAAGGCAGTGAGCCAATCTTTGTGAATTCTATAAAGAGGAAAGAGATAAAAAAAAATTGAATCATGACCTCTTTTTGTCTTTCTCTCTGGCACTATATCCCATCAAGGGATTTGGCCGCCTCCAATGAGGTTTCACAATCATATTTTCATTTCGGATAATGAGTGATTTAAATTTTTTCCTTGTCACCACCGGAAATCGAACCCGGGACCTACGGTCGCTGAAGCAAGAATGCTGACAACTTTGCAACCGGGCGGCGATTCATGACCATCGTTAATTAATATGTAATTGGAAACTGACTAATAAGATTTGCTTTTAATAATCGGTTGGGGGAAAATAACTCCATTTTTTCACTAAATGGATTTAGTGACATGCATCTCGTGATATAATTGTCGCAGTAGACCATACTTATACTCGTTGGGATTCATGTACTAGAAACTTGATCAATTCAGTTGTAACTTACAGGGTGTCAAGGATGAAGGTAAACAAAGAGAAAATTCCCTATGTTTTACAATTTTGGGTCGATATAAAGGCGAAAACGCAAGACAGACAACAGAAATTTTGAATGATGTCTATGGTCCTGATACTGTTACATATCATCACGCGTAATTTTGGTTTCGCCAATTCCGTTTCGGCAGTTTCGATATCAAAGATGCACCGCACACTGAAAGGCCAATCGTCGAAAATTTCGATAAAATCCTGAAAATTATCGAAGTAGACCAGTGTGCGAGCTGCCATAGCATCGTCCAGTAGCAGAAAACCGACCACAAGACAGTTTTAACACATTTAATGAACTCGAATCATTGGCCAAACAGAACGAAATGGAGCCATTTCTGAATCGTATAGGGGACAACGTCTAGAAATGTTTTGTTTGGCCAAACCAGAGTTGACCGTCAGGAAGGGAGGTGTTTGTGTTTGGTATAGGATTGGAAAGGAATCATCTACAATGAGCTGCTGCTCAATGGCCAAATGCTAAATTCGGGCCTCTACTGCCAGCAATTGGACCGACCAAAGACAGCAATCGACCAGAAACAGCCAGAATTAGCCAATAGAAGTGGCGTCGTGTTGCAACAGAATACCGCCAGGCCCGGATATCTCAGGGTTTTACCAATAGGGACAAAACGTTTTTAAAAGCGGCATAATGAAATCGTCTTCTAAATGGCAATGAGTTATCGAAAAAAGCGGCGCATATTTGAGCGAAAAAGAATGATTTTATAGCTCTTTTAAACCGGCTTTTAGAAATTTACTTTCAACGCAAAATCCCTAAAAAATGATTATTGTTTCAAATAACGCCAAGATTTTTGACGGTTTCTGATCTTCTAGAATCCCTGTCTAATATTACAAATCCAGTTTCGCTATAGTTTGATAAGAAATGACCGAAAGACATTAATTATTTGGTTTAGTTGGAAGTTACCTGTCGTTGGAAGTTAGCATCGTAGCAGTGTAAAATTTTCAGAAATTTTCTGGGAAAATACAATGGAGCCAAAATTACTTGAGTCACAATTTTGATAAAGTTTGAGGTTCTATGGGTTGAACGATATAATTATATTGAGGAGTTTCCAGTTGAACATTTATATATGTTTTAAAATAATTGGTTTGACCAAGATTTTATTAGGAAATTTCGAAAAATGATTCAAACACAATGTTTCGTAGAATATAAAGGCACATTTAGTTTTCTTAAACCCTTTAAACCTCCAATTTTGGATAAATTTCGGGAAATTATCCAACGTTTCTAAAATATCATGAAAAATTTCAATTTGTAAAGAGCGCTTCTGTGAGAAAGTACCGAACAGGTGTTATAAACTAAACCCTAAAAGTGTTTGATACTATTTAGTAAGCAAAAAATGAAGAACATTTTAAAAATGTTTGAATTTAATTTATTGCTTTCTACAATCTGGTTGCTCTTCGTATCTTATGGGGGCTACCTAAACGAAATGGCGATTATAGTGCGGAGCTATAATTGTATGCTCAAATTTATGATAAAGAACTCAACGAGTAGCTTGTTGGTTTACCCAAAAGACGTTTCTCTTGGTGAGCACCTAAATGTCTACTTTACCCATCGCTCGGATTTCCATACAATAAACCGATTGAAATTTCGGAGCTTCAATGAATCATCTTGTAGCTTTCAATTCATACTCGGATAAGTGGTGTGTATAAGTTTTGATCGCCCAAATTCATAATCATTTTGTTCTTACTCAATTTCGTCAATGCCATGTTTTGAGAATCGAGAATCTTCATATGGAAACTACCATATACAAATCTTAATATTACCTGATTCTATAGTCAAAATGCAGGTAGACCTCGATTTTATTTTAGTATAAAGTGAGTAAAATGCAGTCTATACCACTTAGGTGATGTGAAAGTTGCTTAAGATAGGACTCCAATTATGAATTGCACCAAGCACCAAAATGACTGGGACTGCGGCCTTGGAGATGGATATAAATTGGATATGGCTCATTTGAATCTCAATATATAAATCATTTTAGTATTGGATGCTTAGGTTTAGCCAAGCAATATGCAGAAAATATTACGAATATTAATATACTGTCGAAAAAAATGCAAAGTACCTAAACATTCTGTGAAGTATTTTGCAGTAAACTTGATCCGGAAAAAACCTCCGAAAAAACTATTCGACACGGTGATGGCTTTGCAGAATTTTCGGAGTTGCTTTTCGGAGAGGTTCAATACATAAGTAATTCTGGTTAAACACGCCCCAGATTTTTCGGCAAATCGTATTTTTTTACCATCTATTCTGATTACGACATTGGTGATGAAATGCGTAACATCGCAAGTTTCTACTATCATTTTTACGCGCGAGCTTCCAATAAATAAATATTAGTCTAACTAAAATTTGACCGTGTAGCATGTACACTACAAATTAGATTTGGAGAGTGACCATAACCGACTCGGAACAGAATATAAATCACAAAATCAGTGATTTTTGAATTTATTTGACAGATCACAAATTTTGATTTCTATTGAGTGCCATTGCGTTTTTTCATGAAGCTTGGATCGGAGCGCTTCAGATCAAGAGTCAAAAAATACTATTTCAGAATATCAAGAATTCCATCGTCGCCAAGCAATTTGTATAAGTTTCACGATGTACCAACATTAATTTTAGCATATACTTTGCATTTCATATGCTGTATAAGATAGCAGGAAATTTCCAGCAGAAAAAACGTGTTTTGCTATTCACTGCTAGAGGCATCATGATCACAAAAATGAAATTTTTTCTGCTGATATTTTTCGAAACCAGCAGAAAGTTTTTGGAATTTTTATGAAAATTAATAATTATCAGCAGAAAGTTTTATGAAAAATCAAAGAATTTATGAAAAAGAAGAGGAAATTTTTGATTAAACGTTTTGAAGCAAAGAACGTTAATTTTCTTTGAAAAACGATTTGCGTATGTATAGTATAAGGACTCTCAAAATACACAAAAATTACCATAATCATCATTATGCAAATACAGGGCAACATCAAAAAAATCGACATCGTTGATAGCACTCCTTACATTTTTGAAGTCATTTTAATATGAAATGTTTTCAGTATTTTAACAAAAGTGTTAGAAAAACCCCCCTGTAACTACCCTGGGTGTATGTTTTTATGGAAGGTTACTGACGGCAGGTGTGAACCTTATGTTGCTCATGCATATAGGTTATGATCTAGGCTACCATAAAAACATACACCCAGAGTAGTTACAGGGGGGTTTTTCTAACACTTTTGTTAAAAAACTGAAAACATTTTACAATAAAATGACTTCAAAAATGTATGGAAGGTTACTGACCGCAAGTGTGAATATTATGTTGCTCATACATATAGATTATGATCTAGGCTACCATAAAAACATACACATAGCGTAGTTACAGGGGGGTTTTTCTAACACTTTTGTTAAAAATTTGAAAACATTTTACAACAAAATGACTTCAAAAATGTACGGAAGGTTACTGACGGCAGGTGTGAACCTTATGTTGCTCATGCATATAGGTTATGATCTAGGCTACCATAAAAACATACACCCAGGGTAGTTACAGGGGGGTTTTTCTAACACTTTTGTTAAAAAACTGAAAACATTTTACAATAAAATGACTTCAAAAATGTATGGAAGGTTACTGACGGCAAGTGTGAACCTTATGTTGCTCACGCATATAGGTTATGATCTAGGCTACCATAAAAGCATACACTCAGGGTAGTTACAGGGGGGTTTTTCTAACACTTTTGTTAAAAAATTGAAAACATTTTACAATAAAATGACTTCAAAGATGTATGGAAGGTTACTGACGGCAGGTGTGAACCTTATGTTGCTCATGCATATAGACTATGATCTAGGCTACCATAAAAACATACACCCAGGGTAGTTACAGGGAGGTTTTTCTAACACTTTTGTTAAAAAACTGAAAACATTTCACTTTAAAATGACTTCAAAAATGTAAGGAGTGCTATCAACGATGTCAATTTTTTTGATGTTGCAAAATGCCCTGTATTTGCATAATTATGATTATGGTAATTTTTGTATATTTTGAGAGTCCTTACACTATACATACGCAAATCGTTTTTCAAAGAAAATTAACGTTCTTTGCTTCAAAACGTTTAAACAAAAATTTTCTCTCCTTTTTCATAAATTCTTTGATTTTTCATAAAACTTTCTGCTGATAATTATTAATTTTCATAAAAATTCCAAAAATTTTCTGCTGGTTTCGAAAAATATCAGCAGAAAAAATTTCATTTTTGTGATCATGATGCCTCTAGCGGTGAATAGCAAAACACGTTTTTTCTGCTGGAAATTTTCTGCTATCTTATACAGCATGCATTCCATGAAATCTGAATAAGAAAATTCTTGTTATGATTGGTCAATCAGCGAACGCTGATTATAGTGAGTATCCCAGGTTAATTCTTTAAGCGGATTATCAACCATCTAATACTAAATTGGAGAGTAATAAACGATATTCTAACTTCTGATCAAAAGTGTATCTCTTTTAATTTTAACTTTATGAGACCACAGATACTATCAAGTAACTATCAAGTTTTTTTTCACTTGCCTGGTGTAAGTTGAGGAAAACTTTTATAAGAAACTGTCAAATGTCTCTAAGTATTGAGGCTGATTGTGATAGCTTCTTGATACCTCAGAAAGTCCCCAAGAAATAATTAAGATCTGCTCACAGATAATAATGGCGTAGATTTTACTACGAAATCAGCGGTTTCCAGGCTGAACAATTTCGGTTAACAATGACAATTGTAGTCTCTCTTGAGACTCTTCTTTTACCCAATAGAAGATTTTACAAAAACAAAGGTTGGCGAACTGGAAAAATAACTATCCCTAATATAAAATATGTAATTCCATTATATTAACCAGGTTATTGGTAGAAATGAATATTTCAATTAGGCCACCGCTTTTGCACAAAAATGGGGTTTCTAAAAATTTCCATATTTTTGCAAAATTACAAGATGGTAGAATGATTAAGTAACTTATTTCTAGCAGTAATCTACGTGACATCGTAATGAGATTAGTGAAACCTAATTACAGTGATCCATGAACCTGAAACCACTATTCGTTTGGCGCAGACATCTTTGAGATCGGTACTGAAAATTTTAGAAATTCGTAATAATTTAATCATAATTTTATGATTATTATTTGTTTATAAATTGTCGAGGTGAGCTTACCAAGAAGTTCGTAGCTCAATTTCGACCTAATAAAACATTAAATTCTTTAAATTAAAAAATTCGGTCGTCTGATCAGAATGCAGTGACCAAACTACAAAAATGACTTACAAACAAAGTAGAATCACAATGCCTTAGCAAATTATTATATTTCGCTGCGCATTTGTTAACCCCTTCGTAACCTCGAGTTTTATTGTCTTTAATGCATACATGCGATTTCTATAAGAAATTTTGGGTTAGTCTGGGTGATAGCCAGAAACCAGCTTCACATCGAAATATTTATAAGTAAATTAGTATTTTCAATATTTTTGTAGTTAAATCACTGCAGTCTGATGAGGCGAATTTTTTGATAAAAATGTATCTGCACTACTACTATGTGCAGTGGCCGGTAGTCAACTTAAAATGTTCCATGGCGAAACTTAATGGCCTACAAACTAGTTCATGTAGGGCTATTACTGGTGAATGAACGTCTAACTCACTTATTGCCTTGGCAGGAAGACCTTTATAGATCAGCATCAATATGGCTAATCAAAACCGGCTGTCGGTTAAAAAAGGATAATCGAAGAATTATTTCGGTACTGATTGATAATACATCATATTGACATCCTTCCCTTGGTCTAAACTGATTCAGTGTTAGAAGGATGATGTGCACACTTTTATGGAATCCCTGTGGTTTTCATCATGGGCAAACCGATACAAATAAACAGGTTAATAAGCCAGATATTTACCATACAAACCTTAAAGCGAAAACATTAACAACAAAATAAAACTTTCTCGATGCCATTTAACATAACACCCGGAATACATCGTTCCTACAACTAGAACAAGTCACAACTCAATTTAAATTGACCATAAAAGTTATTTTAGATTTCTATCTCTTACACTTCCAACACAAATCTTAATCTTTTTGCAAGTAATCGCTTTCAACTTTCAATTATACCGTCTGCCTGCCAGCTGATTTTTCAATTAAAGTTGTATGCATCAGATAATTTACGTTCAATGTTTCTAACAAGGTCAGATTCCATAAATAAATTAATACTAATTTCTAATTCATGTAATCGTACTCTGGTATACAGTACAAAACAGCAAATATTTCTTAATGTACATAAGTAAAATTTCAGCAGATTTGCAATCTATTTATAAAAAAAAAATTGTATGCGGACAAAGACCCAATTTTGCTATACATAAAGTACAATAAAAAGTTTAAATAATTTGTGGTTCGCTTAACAACATTTTATGGACGAGAAGAATTTTTTTTTTGGTTTACATAAATTCGGTTAGCCTTTTCGGTGACATTTTTCGAGTGCAATAAACGTTAAAATTACAACCAAATATTATAAATATTAAGAATTTAATTATGTAGCCGCAAAATGTCAACTTTCTTTTAACTATACAACATAAAGAATAAAGATTTTATATTTTAAAAGCAAAAACAAAAAAAAATAATTTGTGGTACTTACAGTAGTTTGCCCAAATCCATTTAATTCAATTAAACATAGCAATACAAAAATTATTGCAAATAGTTGTTTGTACATTGTTGTGCTATTTCGAAGAAAATATAAATAATCTTTGGGCTATTCTTGGTGATGAAATGCGGTTTTGTGGTGTGAGTGCTTGATGAATATCTGAAACGACAAAAATATAAAATTTTATGTGTAATTAAACAGTATACCAGTACCACCATAATTATTATGAGCTTTTTAAAAAGCTTTTTGTTTTAAGTATATTTCATTTTGATTGTGTACTTAGGAATCTAAATTATAATATCCGGGTCAGTAATTCAGATTAATTGGTCTCATTAGACAAAATTATAAACATTAAACGTTTATTATGATTATGGGTGTGTCCCGATTATGAAGGTAAATATTAATAATAATTCCCACCGATCAATTATCCATCCCTGATCTCACGCGGGACGAACCTACCGATTAGGTAACAAATTAGAGTTTTTTTTTGTAGGAAACTTGCTATTGGTTTATAATTTTCAAAAAAACACAGTACAATCGATAAATCAATGTTTGCCACTTACTTTTTAAAGATTATTTCACGTAAATTTTGACTACGGCTACGTTTTAAGTGGTCGATGCGAGATGTCCAACTGTTCACCACTTTTTCGAACATTTCGGCTGGTATCTCGCTAATCACACGATTAATGTTATCCTCCAATGATGTAATTTTTATTGGTTTATTGGCATAGGCAAGAGACTACGTAGTCCCATAAAAAATAGTTAAGAGGCATCAAATAACTCGATCTAGGCGGCCAATCCACTAGACCGAATCGTGAGATAAAGGATCATCAAATTCTCTTGATTAACGTTTCACGAAACCAAGCTTAAGGTTTGCTCGGAAGTCCAATTTTTCGACAGGTTTTCATATCGTGGGCGTATATGAAAATAATTGAATTTTTATACACCTTCTCAACGTCGTTGCTAAACAAGATAAAAACAACATCAAACACATGTTATGCCTCCATAGTATTCAAGGAATACAATGTAAAGTCCGTTACATTGGTGGTGGTTGATTTCAGAAAATCGTGTTGCTTACCAGAAAACAATTGTTTACAATGAAAATACAGCGGGCAATACACAATATTTTCAACCAGTTTTGGAATACACGATAGTTTCGTATATTACAGATATCTGATTTACAGCCCTTCTTGTGAATTGGAACTAGAAAAAAATCTTTCCAGATGGACGGAAAGATTCCTATGAGAGAGATTTTTGCGAAACATCCGTAAGTGGCTTGATGAGACTATCAATGCATTTTTCCAAAACGACAGCCAACAAACCATCAGGACCGCTTGAAATATTTGATAATTTTGTTGAACACAGTATCCTGATCGAATTTAATGGAAATTGGAGTTACTGCAGAAGAGTTATTCAAATGCTTGAAGTAATCTGTGTCTAGTTGAAAATCATTATTAGAGATAGCTTGACTAGCAAATTGCCAAACTAGTTAGTAATGAATGTGCGGGTTCATGAGACCAGATAACTAAAATAATCTGAATCCACATTAGTTTTAAAAAATTTTGCCGACGTTTATTTTTGAAATACCATGCTGGAGACGGTGGATATTTCTTTCTAAAGTGCGAGGTTAGGATTTATCGATCCATTCAAATATTACAGAATAAAAGTTGGCATTATGAGATACTATTAAAGTTAGCCGATAGTATCCAGCCGAAAGTAAAAAAAACGTCGATAATACAGAGAGTGCCTTTGCTATCTCAGCTGAAAATATAATACGAAATGTCAAATATTAATTTGCTTCACCCGAAAATTACCAGCCGACATTTTTAACCAGCATACATTTTTCATCCGACATATCTCAGCCGAAAGTATTTTTCTATACCAATTTTTTCCTGAAAAAAAAAATTCAATTGAAATGATTAAAAATAAAATACTTAACTATATTTTTACTACCATTATTAATTGTTTAGAAAATTCATTTAGAGAAACTTATATGTAATAGCTGACTTTGCGAACTTCATTCCGCCCCAAACTACTTCGTTCCGAGCAAATTTCCGAGCAAATACATTTGTCCTTCAAGAAAGTTGATTTTGATGAGAGAACAAATCAAACAACTCAACTCAATTCTCAATAGACGATTGAGTTGAATGGCCATTCCGTTCACTTTTACACAAAATTCAACACTAAAGGCAGGTATACTGTTAAAGTTAGCCGAAAGTTTCCAGCCGAAAGATAATGCAGATAGTGTCTTGAATACAGCAAAAATCAGTCATGAACTGGAATTTAGGAGAATTTAGGATCGAATTACATCATTCGGGTGAAGGAGAAATTATTTCAGTTTATAGGAATTTAAAAATCGATAGGGGCGAGAGTATAAAGAGAGTTTAAAAATAGTCAAGACACTATCTGCATTATCTTTCGGCTGGAATCTTTCGGCTAACTTTAACAAGGTAAGGCAGGTTTATGGTTGCGTTCGTTCGTTCGGTAATTTTTTTTTGACCAATCATCTCATGTGAAAAAATCCTGAAGAAAAAAATCGTCATTTTTGAGCAAATCATATTGTAAAAATTGTCAGAACGAACGAATGAACGCAACCATAAAGATATGAAATGTAGATTCAAACTCAGGCATCTATCGAAATCTGAGATGATTTTTGGATTTTTTCTCTCAGTGTTGAAATGAATTGAAGTCAGTTGGAATTCAAAATAATTCAATGTATTTTATTCGACTGGAATTAAATGGAATCAATACAATGGATTGTGGTAAACAATAATTTTTGGTTTTTTGTCCGGCGCGTAAATGAACAACGATGATGGCTTGCCAACACGCGACGTACAGTTGACCATAACAAACACACGGAAGTTCCAGATTTATTTTGTTGGTCGTCATAGCGAACGCGAAACGAACGGGGAACTGAATTTCTAGCGTATTCAGTTCCCCGTTCGTTTTCGCGTCGAACAGAATTTCAGTTGGAATCAGAGGGATTCTCGGAACTAGAACATCCTCTCCTTTGAATTTGCCCTTGATGGTCGCCGCTTGAATCAAGTTGTTCATCAGTTTCTGTGAGCCAATCGCGTTCCATTACCCAATCTCGGGAGGTTCACATTACGCAGCCTGATTCTAACAGATCTTACCTTGAGCATCAGGTTATGCGGTGCTATTCCCGGCAAACCAAGCGCAATCAAAAACTCGGTCGGATAGTTGGTTAAACGTCTTGCTTGGTCACACAGTCAACGGATTTATAACAATGCATTTCCTCAGCGATTTGGTTTTGAATCAAGTAATTCAGACTGTTTCTTGTTCTTCGCTGCCAAAATCGCTCGTTCGCTGAGCCAATCATAAATAATGTCGGCGGATGTCCGGAAACACTTTCGTAATAAGCTCTTCCTTTGACGTCGCGAACATGCAAAAACTCGAGGGAAACAAAATCAATCCTGTCAAAACATCAACAGTAATTTGACTGTAAAAATCAGCAGTTGATGTGTCGCTCTGCAACGCGACTCTCAAGTTCGTGGTCAACTGCAACTTCTTCAAATAGCGCCACAAACTTGACGATTTCAGACCAGCGTTGGGTTGACCTGTGGCTGTTGTTCTCGGAATAGCAGGTAGCGTTTGACGAAAATCATCACTCCACAAAAATGTCTTGAGTCACTTCGTAAATAGTTCATCGTTCAATTGGACGCTTCTAATGATCGCGTTTATGTGCCATTGTCTGTTCGTCCCAGATGATGATTTTGCATTCTTGCACTACCTTAGCCATCGCCGAGTTCTTGACAATTGAGCATACTGGTTTTTCATTCGTGCGTGGATATTCATCGGCAACTTCAATGCAGAATGTACCATCCGGCCGCCGTCTAGCAATGTGGCTGCAATTCCCGATGATGCAACGGCTAACGCTATTTGAGATTGGGATTTTGTACGCTACTCTCACGAAATTCGTTTGTACTAGTCTGCTCATTGAATCTCAATCATACACTTGCTCTCGTTTAATTCACGACTAAATGCATCGTGCATTGAACGAGTTAGTGCTGGCATGGCCAATTTCGAAAAATAGCTGCCGCACATAAGCACGCACATGTTTTCAATCATAATCAAAGCTTCGTTGCGTATTTTTCGATGTTGCAGTGCGAACTCGACGCAAAATGTCGGCAGCCGTCCTTGTATTTGTTTTACAATTCCTCAATTTAAGTTTAGAAATAATCGCATCGGCGAGTGAAGAGTCTCAATGTGAGTCGTTTTCCAGCAAATTCAGACGTTGGCAAGCTTCTTGATAAGTGGCGTACAACACACCATCTGTAGTAAGAAGCGATTCAACGAAGTAGGACCACGAACATGGAACAAAAGCAAATGAAAATAGAAGCATCCGTCTTGTCGAGGTGATGAACGGTGGACATACGGCAAAGTGCATCAGTCGAATACACATCGACGTATCCTGCAATAGGTTGGCCTTTCTTTCGTTGTGGAAACTTTTTCGGTCATAATACTTTGGAATTTCCCAGTAAAACAATGTTCGTGCGAACAGATCGCTTTGGTGAATTTTGAAAAAATTCGTGAGTGTTGCTGCTGGTGATCATTCTGCTCGTATCCTTATCATGCATTAGCTTCCGTGAAATAGACACGTTGTCCATTCTCAAAGTGCACCCACAAATGTTGAACAGTGGGGTGATGTTCGTGTAATGCAAATGAGAAAATACGCTAAATCGCCTAATTTCAACTGGCATAACGGCCCAATTGGAATCTTGACATATTGTCATTTGTATCCAAAGCAACAATACAGAACACTGCCAGGCCGCTACTTTTGTTCACTTATTTATTAATATTTAATGGTCTTAATGGAGTTTTACAGTACTCAACATTGCAGTGTGTTGAAAATGTTTTCGATAGAAGTTTGAAATTCGGAACAATCCAGCGATTATCGACTACGACATGTTTTCTTTTTACCGTCAAAGTGACTGTTCTGCCACGATCTTTGGATGAATAACGCCGATATAGTAGATAACCGCCGTTTCCACTAATTGTGTATGGCAGCAACGGGCACGGATCTTGTTTTGTGCTTTTCCCATCGGCTATACACGGTGAATCTGGATTATGATCTCCTACCACGAAGAACTCCGGGTCTGCTTCTGGTATTTCGGCGCTGATGATTGAATCGATTTGATCTGGTCTGATTTGCTCAATTAGCCATCTTCAGAATGTGTACATGTGGTAATCCACGCTTCTGCTACTCTACTTATTATCAACAATGTGGTTGTCCGAAATCCATCTGTTTAACGATGAAGTCCATTAGCATCCTGAGTTTTTGTTTAAACGCCGTCCGAAGCGATGATTGTAGTGCTCGGATAGTATAGTTTTGATTGATTGAAGCGGATGAAATTTAAACGTTCCGTTTTGGCCTTGACATACATATCAATGCAATCTCTCTATCCACCATCTCCTGACAATTGTGAATACAACAAAAAATGATTGAGCCAAATCGGACGTTTTATTACGGATATTATGACGTTCTCAACTAATGCGCTAGAAAAAAAATCAATTTTTTTCAAGTTTTTCCGGAAACTTTAAAGTTTTCCACTAAGATTTTCCAATTTTTCTCTTCTTTTACATGTGGATCGAATGGTATTTTACATCTGGATCGAATACGTGCAAAATCCTGACCAAAAACATCATTTTTCGATTTTCCAAATTTTCCGACTTTTCCAGTAAATTTTTCCAAAATTTTCTTTTGTCCTGACAATTACGAACACAACAAAAAAAATCAACAAAATCGGTCTAACCGTCTAACCGCAAACACAAAGTTTGAAAATTTCTAAATATTGACTGTTTCCAACCATGACACTTTAAGCGGTCAATTTTTAAAGATTTTTTTACAAGTTTCGCTATAGGAAGATAAATTTTCTAAACAATCAATAATGGTATTAAAAATATAGTTAAATATTTGATTTTAAAACCATTTTAATTATTTTTTTTTGCAACAAACAAATATTTTTGGTATAAAAAATACTTTTGGCTGAAAAATATCGGCTGAGAAATGACGGTTGATGACTTTCGGCTGAAGCATATTAATATTTCATATTATATTTTCGGCTGAGATAGCAAAGACACTATCTGCATTGTCGATTTTTTACTTCCGGCTGGAAACAATCGGCTAACTTTAACAGAGTAACAATTTGTCGTGAAATAAAATTCTCAATATTAAAATACCGGAAAATTTATTTAACAGGGCTGGGAACAAGGGTGCAACGGCGACCGCCGTTTCAGGTTCTTCCAAATTGGTCATTAAACGTTTTATTGTGCCATTATGAATTTGACCCGATTACTATGCAGATATGTTGATTTACTTAATAAATTCTGACACGATGACATTATTTTAATATTGATTAGATAAAACTCTAACAAAATTATAAATAAAACATTATAAAACTAATCTATCAAAAATTATTATCATTTTTATCTGCATACACGAGTAAATAAATAAAATCCATTAAAACTATTTTGCATCCTGAACATATTATAAAAAAAAATTGCTAAAATTTTCTATCTCAATTAAATCATCTCTAAAAATATTTAGAAAATTTATTATTATTTAGTTATCATCAAAATTAAATTATTAATAATTATTTTGTTGTTGTTTACTTATAAATTAAACTAAAAATAAATTCTAAATTATTTATCAGCATATAAAATCTCTAAATTATATTAAAATGCTAAAATATTTAATATTTTAATTTTTATAAATAAATCAATTTAAAAAATAACATTTTTGGAATGAATTAGAGAAAATTTTCCAAAAAATATTCGTTTAAGTGAATTGTTGTTTTAGTATACGATTACGACCTTATTGATAACCATTACTTATTTAACAGTTATTGCTGCATGCTAACACAGAATTTTCGGCCATAAACGTACTGGTAAAATATTATTATGCTTTATTAATTTTATTTTTGTGCAATTCAAATATTTGTGCATTTCATCGTTGATAGAAAAATCGATCAAAAATAAATAATTATCGTCAAAATTTATTATTTTAGACAAAGATAAATAAATTAGACATTATTTCATAATCCAGTACGTGTATTGCATTTAATTGGCAGAAATCATAATCTTTGTCGTATATATGCATATCATATACATATACTATAAATAAAATACTTTTAGATAAATCGTGCATTTGCAATTTTTAGTTAATCAAGCGAAACTCTAAAAAAAACATTCAGATGGTTCTTCGCTATCTGGTACGTCACACCGCTAGACCGTCCAAAAAAGCTAAATAAAAATTTATCAACTTCCAGTAGCTGTCGTCGATTTTGTGTTTCATATCGTAGGTTTTTCAGTAACATCCACATTATGGACATCTTCACATTCCAATAACCTCCTTACTTCGTAATCAGGGCCGTGCGAGGTGACATGCTGGCCCTAAAACCAAGAAATATGATGAGAAGGAAGTTGAACTGTGTTACACTGTAGATTGTCAGATTTGTTTGTTCCTATATGCTTTAGATTGTGGACTATGAAATGGTACAGTTAGATGTCGACTCCATATTTAAGCCGTTATACTAAGGACAAAGAGAATTTATTAACCCAACAGGAACAAACAGTTTCCATACGGAAAATCAGTATCCAGAACATGTATCTTGAGCCGGATTGCTTAACGTGCAAGCCGCCCCGACAAATCTTATTGCTTGTGACAGAGTTGTTAAATCATATGTTATTTTTAAAAACACTGCATTTGTAATGTAGTTTATGTATTTAAGTGTAGTTAATGTAGTTAATGACGTCAATGTAGTTTTTTATATGCATATGTGCATTTCTGGGGAGGTTTTATGATTTTTTTTTTCGAATTTGTAAAACACAAAATCGTGAATTCGATCCGCCGCGAATATTCCTATTATGAAACTTCGTAAAATTTAAGACCATAAAGTATGCTATTTTGTGTTGGCTTTAGCTTAAACAATAAAAAAATTTCAAATTAATTGTAATAAATAAAACTAGCGAATTTTGACATTTGATTTTCGTAAAATTCGGTTTCGATTTTTTTTTTTTGGTTCAAAAGACGATTTTGCGATTTTCGAATTCTACGAAAGCAAAAAAATTTCATAATAAGGCCCATTGTTATTTTGGTTTCAAAATTATTTTTTTACTCTCATTACCTTTTCTTGAGTGAATGAAAATAAAAGTTCGACATAAAATTTAACATTTTGATTTTAAAATTAGGAAAATATATGAACATTTTAATTGTATAATTATATATAATATATTTTATATGAATGAAGAAAGGGCGATTGTAGTTAACGCATGTAGTTAATGCATGTGGTTAATATGTAGTTAATTTATGATTTTCGCCTACAGTTTATGGATTAACTATACGCGTAGTTTTAGAGGTAGTTTTTTTTTCCTAAAACTAATTAGCAACACTGGCTTGTCATCATAACCTTCGAAGTTATGTCAAAAGTTCTTTACAGAAAGAACGAGTGTATAGCATTCCATCACTTCTATATTTATCACATCTATATTTTTTGAGTAAAGGGCAATCAGATGTTCATCCTCGTTGGGTAGCTACATAGAACTTCATCTAGTCCCATAAATGATGTATACACCTGAATGAAAAAAGACAAGCGATAATCGGGATGATTGAGTTCTGGAGATATAGTTAACATTCGATTTTCTCGTCAAAGGAGCTTTGTGCTTAATCCGACCGACTATCTATAGCGATGGAGTTCAGTTTTAAGGTTTAATAAATCTGTAAGAGGAGGCGTTAATTGAGCAAAAAAGTGTGATAAATCTACGTGGTACCATTCACACATACCTAGAAAACATCGGAGCTGGTTGATGGAATAAAAATTGTTGCAACTTAATTAGGATATATAAGCGGATGCACCCCTCCCATGCTTTTATGTCTTAAATAGTTCATCCATTAACACATACTTGCTTTTTTCGACGTTGATAGTCAGATTGCTCCTCCGCAACCACAAAGCCACGTGATAATAAGATAGTTCAGATATAGATAAAAATCGGGTGTACTACGAAATCTCGGTTTTCAAAATCTCGGTTTTCAAAATCCCCGTTTTCAAAATCCCGGGTTTCAAATTTCCCGGGTTCTTATTTTTTTTTTTTTTAAATATATATTTTTTATTAAATAATTTACATGTAAGGCATAGCCTTTTTACTTACTATATAAGGCATAGCTATAAGGCATAGCCTTATAGCTAAGGACAATTTTCTTATGTAAAAAATGATAATACAAAAAACTCTAAATATAAATTTAAATTTAAACTGAGTTTTTTTACTTTTTTTACTTTTCTTTCTTAAACTTAAATTTTTCTAGTTTTAATACAGAATTAACAATAATTACTTCAAATAAAATGAACAAAATATGGAATACAACACAATTTATCAATTTAGAGAAGAGAAATCTGCAAAACATCCTTGCTTGAGATTCAATCTGACAATGGATTGCAAGTTAGGATTTAGGGAATTCCAAAGCTTTACAGCATACACGAAAAATGAACCCTGACGCGCTTTAGACTTACAATTAGAAGGCAGATAGATATTGAACAGGCGGGCAGATCTGAAAAATTTTACCATTTCAAAAAGATAAGAAGGTTTACGATAAATGATTGTTTTATACATAAATAAGACAGTAGTAAAGTTCAGATAATCAGATAAATCACAGTTAAGGACCGACCGCGAATACCTAGAGATGGAAACATGTTTCCTCTTATTGAATATATACCGAGCGCATGAATAATCGATCGAGACAAGTGTTCGAGCAACCCGAGTAGATATTCGCACAATAAACAAAGTGAGGAACAACTAGCGATCGAATTAATTTAAGTTTAGCATCACGAGGAGTGTAACTTTCATGAGACCACAAGTTCCTAAGCGTAGCATAAATTTTAGTGCAAATATGATTGACATGATCGTCCTAATTTAGCTGACTATTCACAATTAAACCAAGGTCCCTAACTTTGTTCACTATTTCAATTCTCTTGCCATCTACCATTATGTCAGAAGACATAAGACTCTGTAGCAATCGTTTATTGCAAGTTATAAACATCGCTTTAGATTTCCCCGGATTAATGTTAATAAGGTTGTTCCTATAATCCAAGCTACGATCCTCGCAAGAGTTTCATTTATATTTAGCACGCAAGCCTCCACATTGCTCTGCACAGCTGAATGATAAATTTGTACGTTGCAGATGACGGTGAAATTTTACGGAGGTGAGGGAATTTGCAATATCATTAATAAACATACAAAATAATATAGGACCTAAGATAGAGCCTTGAGGAACGCCAGATAATAGGCGGGAAGGCCCGGAGAGTTTCTCATTTAATTTGACAATTTGGTATTGATCTGTTATCTGGTGGCATCTTAACCAGCCGGATTGAGGGTCTGGAAAAATTAAATTGAATAAACAATTTATCTAGTAAGATGCCATGATCAACAGAATCAAATGCCTTAGAGAAATCAAGAAGAACCAACAGAGACACCATCCCGTTTGCAACATTTGAACTCAAATCATCAATGATTTTGGCGAGAGCAGTTGTTGTACTATGACCTTCGCGAAACCGCGACTGGAACCGGTGCAATAGATTGAATTTATCAATATGAGTAAGAATCTGATTCTTCATGACCTTCTCTAAGACCTTCGATAAACAAGGAAGTATACTAATTGGTCTGTAATCATGCAGTTGAACAGGCCTAGGAATCTTACCTACCGGCAATAAATAAGCCAACTTCCACGCTTTAGGAAAAATTGATTTGGTTAATGCGGTGTTGATTATGTGAGCCAAATATTTAAGAGTTACTGGAAGAATCAAGCGCACAAAAGAAATAGGTATACCATCTGCGCACCCAATGAATCTGACTGAATGCCAGAGATTGCTTCGTATACCTCAATGTCCGTTACATTACTAAAATAAAATGTATTGACAGAATGAGAGTCAATGTTATCAATATCCCTCAAATTAAAAGGCGGCCCTTGAGAACTTGCAGCAAAACGCGTGGAGAATTCCATCGGTTGAAAATTGGTTAAAACCGCTGGCTTATTTTTAGAGAGACCAAACTAAGTCTAGACTAAAAATATTTTTTTTAAAGTGACGAAATTGGACTTTGACTTTGTTGTCAGACGGTCGTTTACTTTTATTTCTCTCGTTTTTAAATTCTAAATTTATATTTTATTGCAAAATTACGTATAAATAGTTTTCTGATGTCGTGCATGAGAATTATCTAATTACACTACAGTCTGGTTTACCCACAAAGGACGGCACAACTAAACAACTTAAAATCACCCAACATTAGAGGAGGTTCTGAAAACGCCATTTAGTGAGGTGCCGCTTATAAAGTTATAAAAACGCCACCAACCACAAAATGGTTAACGTCTCTGGATGAAAAACTACCTAGTCGCGGATGAAGATAAATAAAATCCAAAAACTAGAAAACATTTCGAAATTCCCCATATAAACTGCACGCTTCGTTATAAATGAGCTGGTATGCTCAAAACAGGGCGTGCAGTTTACAAAATTACAAAACTACTGTAAATTAGTAAATAAACAAATAAATAAACAAAGAAATTTAGCCGACCTGATCAAATTGTTAACCCTGTTACGAACTGTTGTTACGATAGATTTCCAAACTGCGTGTAAGAAGTCTCTAATATTCCGAAGCTTCAGGATAGAATCATCAAGCATGAACACATCATCAGACGGCTTCCGAACGACTCTGCGCAGGGGAGCCAATCTATCCAGAAGCTTTAAAAGCAATGAATTAAAATACTCCAATTTGTCATCAATTTCAAGAATAGAAAATATCCGTTTCCAGTCAAGTCGATTAGCCTCTGCAATCAATTTGTACTGGTCAATATTTTTTATAACTAGTCGAAAACAAAAACTGACGAAACTAGAAACATCCAAATCGAAATTATAGAAACCGTATTTCATATCGTGGGTGGTAAATAACCCCGGGACGGAAATTTGAGTAAAGAAATTCAAATTCGAACGATTATTCAGTAGCAATAAATCCAAACAAGCAGTATTACTAAAATTCGTAGGATCGTGCGAGGCAATTCCCAAACCAAGTGAAGATATGAAATCCTTGAATTCCTTTACAGCAGGTGCATCTGAAATGACATTCGTGTTAAAATCACCAAGGATGAGAATATTAGCATACCTACTGGATAGATCCCCTAGAGTTTTTTTAATTTTATTAAGGAATTTAACCCTAGGGACAATAAACGACACCCACTAACAATGTTTGATTTCGACGGTTACTAATTTCCAAGAACAGAAAATCAAAACTTGACCCTAGAGCATTTTTCTTGGCTACCTTATATTTGACAGAATTGCGTACATAAAGTGCTACACCAACGCCACGTCTACAACGCGGATCAATCCTATCTTTCCGTACAATATTATACCCATCCAAGTGAACATGAACGTCTTTATGTATATCTTTAAGCCATGTCTCCGACACAGTAATTAGATGTAAAGGTACATCTATCACTACGTTTCTGAATTCCACAAAGTTAGACTGTAAGCTGCCAGGGTTCATTCAAGTGGGCAAAATTTAATTTAGATAATCGTGAATGAAAACAGGACTTTAGTACCACGTTTCTCATTTCCAATGTTGACATTCTAGGAAAAAAAGGAAAAACAAATAAAAAATTTAAATATATAATAATTGAGATGTCTTACGACACCCGGAAACTGATTCGAAATAAAATGGCATAAATACTAAAACAAAAACATTATGGATTTAGTGCTGCTTCCAGTAGAAACTGGAAGCAGCACTAAATCCATAATGTTTTTGTTTTAGTATTTATGACCATTGATCACCATTGTTCAATTTGACAGCCACATGACCATGAATAATCTTGACGCCGCTTACTTTCTTGGCCTTCTTCATAGCCAGTGCAACCTTATGGACTTTATAGTACTGTGCAGATAAATTATGTTGTATAAAGATGCGACCTTCACCCGTAAAATTGGAAATACTGCTGACTTTTAAGGTTTTACAAACTCGCAAATATCTGCGGAAATAAATGTATTTTTTCATTAATGATTCAAACCTGATTACGATTGAGGGTGGGCGTTGATCATTCCCAACCGATTTAAGTCGATAAATCTCCATCTCCGGCAATGAGATGACCGCTACAGTGGTCGGCTCTACTATTACTACCATCTTGTACGTAACCGAAGTAGCTCGAAAGTTTAGCAAAAATCTCAAATAGGTTTTCACCATCAAAGTAATGTATACCACTAACAATTAATTCGGTTTGTTTCCTGATAGAATTCATATCAGCTGACAATTGGGAATTAACACGAACTATTTTATTTTCCAATTCACAGATTTTGGTGTTGCATGTTGATGTTGAACTTGCCACTTGAGCTGCAAGACTATCGATTTGCAAGCTGAGGTTAGCACAGATGCTGCCCAGTTTCGCGTTAATATCATCCAATGTAGGTCCGGCACCAGCTTCAACAGACGTTTGCGCTCTCGTTTTCAAATTTTTCGACATGTTTGGAGCTTCTCACCAAATAACACAACAAAACAACCACAACAGTGTATTTCGTGGATGCGCGTAAACCAATACAGTCTATTCGATCAGTTACTGCAATTGTGTAAGAATGAGTTTGCGAAGAATGATAACACTAATTATTAACTGTTCAAATATTATCTGATCGATCAGTGAAATGCGTGTGTGTGTGATTTACTGATCGATCCAGTTTTAGATAAAATACCGAAACAATACTTAACCACCCATTGAGACCGTTGATCCGTTGCGACCGTTGGTCTCTCGATTGAACAAATCCGTCTTGTTTTGGTTTTCTGAAGTCCTTTGTTTGAGCTTGGTTGGGACAGCTTCTAAATGTATGACCGCAATCCTAAAAAAACTAATTCTAGTCATATTTTAGAGCTTGATCCGGTAGAACAAAAAGGCGGGTGTCAATTTGAATGAATATAGAAGTAGAAATATTAGTGCTTACTCACATTTCTTTGAGGGTAATTTAAATGCAAGGCGTAGCCAGGACTAATGAGTACCTTTTACAAAAGTAGTACTAAGATTGAAACCAGGAACATGTTTTATATTATTTCTTTTACTCGCAATACTTGGTAAAATCATCTGCCGAGAAATCTATTAAATGTTTTAAATTAAATCTCCACACATAAATTCTCGGTTCGGAAGAGGCCTTCAGCCATTTTACAAACAACGATTTTATGGTCACTTAATTAAACAAATAAGTTAGCTCAAGAGGTCCTTTCTTCCGTTATTTTCAGTTTGATTGCAAAAAATATTACTCTTTGCCTCAAATCAAATACCAACTTATACTGCAGAAGATTTGGTATGATATCAAAGGACCGAATGTCGAAGGGCCGAACGCCGAAGGGCCGAATTTCAAAGGGCCGAATGTGTCGAAGGGCCGAATGTCAAAGGGCCGAATGTCGAAGGGCCGAATGTGTCAAAGGGCCGAATGTCATAGGGCCGAATGTCGAAGGGCCGAATGTGACAAAAGGCCGAATGGGTCGAAGGGCCGAATTTTTTTTTTTATTTTGTTTTTTGTTTTAAGAAATATATTGTTTTTATTTTTTTATTTAATTTAATTATTTTTTGTACATGTATCTATTGGTGGCGCATGATAAAATTCTCCTTCACCAAACTGTATCACTGACGGGATACGTGATGAAAAATAGTAAAATACATAAAATCATAAGAAATTAATTTATGTTTAATAAAAAAAAAATTACAAAATATTCAATAAAACAACAAATTTAATAAATTATATTTTTAAAAACAAAAAAAAATCGGCCCTTCGACATTCCGACCTTTGTACCCATTCCGAAGATTTTACCATTTATGGTTCACATTCTCTTATTTGTCGAATAAGAGCCAAAGTTATTGATTAGTGCCCATAATTGGTCCAACATTAACAAATGTCGTATTCACACGCCACAAATGTTGGTTGCCGAAATAATCATCAATATGTACCAATATTTTGTGAAAATGTGAAATAATTTAGTGTGTTGTAAAATTATTATGTTGTAGGAGTTTCACAAATTGAAAAAAAAAGTAAAATGTTTTGAAACAAATTAAATTTTTTAATTTGATAGGTTTGTTGTTAGGCCATTGAATAAATTAGTGTGTTATCCTCTTATATACCATACTACGGATCTCAGAGATTAGCGTTAAGAAGGTTTTTTGTTTGTCTCATTCCAAGCGATGTTTCCCAACCTGCATGGATAGTGTTTTTATCCAGTTATGGATAAAGGCTATGTGGCTATGTGGCTCTAGGCAAAGGTACCACTGGGCTTGGGGCCAACGAAGGTATTGTGTGCACCATTCCTTGTGCAGATGTGCTCTATCTCACCTCGATATCAAACTAGAATAGAATACGCAGGGCACTATAAAAACCTCAGTTGTTTTGTGTCTCCTTTCATTAAATTCATGTTTTTAGAAATCCATGTCTTTTGGAAATTTTCCTATCCTATGCAGAGTGTCAGCCTAGATCCGATTACTCTAGCTTCAATCCCCTTAGTTGTTTTGGATCCATTAGTGTCCTCCCATATAGATGTATGTCAGCGAGGAAAGAATATAATGTACTCAACTTATTCTGTTCCCGAATACTGATCGATTTTTTAAAACTCGTAGTTTTCATTATCAAGTCTGAATGTCGAGCAATTTTAGTTGTCAGATGACTTGATTTGTTGAGTTTTATTTAATATATTATTTTTAGTTTGATGGCCCTAGAACCGACCATACCTTTGATATATAAGTTCAAGGCTGTAATATCTAAAAGCATCTCGGGCGGGTTCGTGGAACAGTTTTCATAGCTCTTATTGCACTTAGACAGATTAGCTACTGAAAATTATTGCGGCGCAAGTTTTTGTTTGCTTTGTTTTGTTTTTGGCCAACATAAACTACCAACCGCATACACTTAAACCCCATATTTTGCACAACATTGTTGGCATGTGAAGTAAGCTTTTTAGCTTTGTTGGTGATATACAGCATATGGGTGTATGCTGCCGGAAATTTGGCTTCCGACCTTATTTACAGTGTTTAGTAGGGCTAATTAATCAGCGTAGCTAATATTAGAATGAGGATATTTTTTAATATGGTAAGAAGGACACACAACAACATTTCTGTCATCAGCTCGTGTAGAGTAGTGATTTCAGCCAGACCTAAGAAGATTTGGACGTGACCGTTCATTAATGAGCTAAGAGTTTCTTCGTTTAAGATCTAATCAAGTTACGATTTACCTTCAACACTGTTCCCACTGGATTATTATGCATAGCTTATAAATTTGTTTCAAGGAAACTTTCTAGCTATTTTTGGCTGCCCCTTAACGCTGTGTTTCATCTAGTGAGAGAAGCATAATGAACCGTCCTGTTGGTTACGAACTTGTGGCCTCTCCACCTGAAGATCAGAAGTCATCCAGAAATAAGGTCAACGGTCCTGGCCTTCTCCGATATTTTGGGCGAGGTAGGGATGGTTTATTGTAAATATACGTTTTCTCTAAATATGATTTTGACATTAATTTATCAATCAATTTATTTAGTTATTCAAGTGAATCCGTGGTTCATACATCAGTCTAGTGCTTGATTTTGTGAATATTGACAAAATTTTATATATGAAAATCTTTCAGATCCGTCTTTCTGAAAAAAAAAAAATATGATTCATCCAGCAGACCAATCGGGCGCAACGATGATGGGTTTGCTTACTGTAACATCTGCTTATTTCAAATATCTCGGAACGTACTTTATTTTTGGATTTTTCTAGTGTAAACATGTAGTTTGGTCTGGGATCTTTTTTGTTGAAGGCCGTTTAGCGGCATCACCTTAATATTATTTTTGGCATAATGCTGCCAATAAATTTGTTTGATTGCCTTGGTGTTTTTAGTGTTGGTGTCTCAAGAACATAAACCTATAGTGCCCTCGTCAAAATCATTTGTCTTACTTTTTGTGTTTTGAAGATTGCTCCTATTGTGTGGATGCATCGAAGTGGCAGATCGTTACATATACGACAGGGCAACCATATTGCATGGGAATATATTGCACAGGATCGAAATGTCGTGATTCGTGATTGATTATTGAAATAAACTGAAATTCGATTGATTTAATTTGGAGAAGCATAACCAGTGTAGAAATAAATTAACTTATTTTATGTAACTTTCATATCGTCTGTTTCTACCGAGACAGTCACACTCATGTCTCGCGAGGCCAGATAGTTCCATGCAATTCGTATTTAAACTAAAATTACATTTAAATTTTGTTCGTTAAAGGAAAAAATTTGTCGGACTAAGGCTATCGATAAATGTAAAGCAGGAGTGTGTCCATCTGGGATAGATTCGTGGGATAACTTAAAACACAGATAAGCTGTTGGTACAGTAAAATCCAAATGTTTTTACTGATTTAATAATCAAAAATGTTAGAAGTTGCAATATACTGCTCATCTTGAAATAGTTAAATAAATAATCTGTTGCTATGTTCATTCAAAAACTGTATAGCCTCAATCCGAAAGATTATTAGTTTCGACACACGGGAAGTAAATAAAACTAGTCCAAAGTCCGAAAATACTTGGGAGTTCTCAGCTTAGAGCCATATTTCGGCAAGTTGCAATACACCAAACGTCTCAAGATTCTTTCCACAAATATTCGGTTGACACGCCCCTTCCTGGGCTGGGATAACTTCTCATTAATGTTGAAATATTATTAAATTTCTGGGCTAGACTAATTTCAGAGTAAAATGATTTTTTTTTATTTTATGGGCTGGTATAATTTTCAATAGCTTATAATACAAGTAAATTTTATGAATTCCTGGGCTGGGATAATTTTACATAAGAGTAAATGGGGTTTTAATTCAATATTGTTACTTGACTAAACTTTTTATTTTCTGGGCTACAACTCTGCGCCGGCAGGCTAGAGTTTAGAGTCAACAAATCAGGTTCCCTTCTAACATTAATTTTTTGGGGGTGATTTTTGATGTGTACACCTTTACTCGCGCCTACCAAAAATTTGTGTATTGGCGAAAACTTGTAAATGAAAGGAACGGAAATGACGTACCTACTTCGTTTGAAAAAAAAGCAACAAACTCATGGCATGCTTGTATGTATATGTATAATAGTAGGGAAAACAAAAAAACTAATTTAAAAAATAAAATAGAAACCATTGACATTTCGATTGATCAGAAAAATCAAAAAAAAATACGATTGGAAATACGAATTACGATTTCGAAATTATACATACTCTTTGTGCATGTTGCATTTAACACGAGTAACGAGTCTTTAGGAGCTGTTCATCACGTCGGCTATCAATGATCATGTCTTCTACTAACTGGGGTTATAATGACGTCTCGTTTTTAACATTAAACTGTCAGAGTCTCAGGTCACAGTCATGCAGGTATGCTCAATTCATTTGCTTTCCGAGACCTGGCTGCGCAAAGACGAGCATGTCAATAAAACTCTGGTTAGTAAAATTGAATTTCTTCTTCCTTCAAACTGTACACACGCACTATACACACGCCATGTTTGCACATCTCCTTGAGAGCACTAATGGACTCACTCTTTTTTTGTGTTGCATGAACTCCATCTGTACTAATTACTTTATCTAGTAACTTCTTAAATTGCACATCTGTAACTGAGTAATGAATGTGACTAACAAAATGCCATGGTCTTCGTTGCACTGCCCATAGAATAAAATCTTTTATTGTGACTGGTTTATTTAACGGTTCAGCTATTGATTCGTTTCGATTTAAGCCCCTCTCAATTTACTTTCACAAATATATCATTGGTTAACCGATCATGCAGTTATGGTTTTGAATAGGCTTTGCACAACCGTTGCTATTGCTGACGGCACAACCTAGATAAGCGTTTATGGCATGCATGGTACATAACCGTACAAGGTTCGCTGCAAAGCCAATTAATTTTTTTTTTATTTTTTTTACTATTTGGGCTGACATCTTAGTCAAATTGGACAAAGTTGATTTCTCTAGTAAGGTGGTTGCTGCTGAGAGTTCCAGTACCTAGGATCTAAGGGCCAAAAAATTTTATTTGTATGCCTTAGGCTGCTGAAACGACTCGATTTATTTTAATATAAAATCGTGTTTGCTGGTTTCTTCAATTTTGGATATTGTTGCGTGTTATTTAGTTGCATTCTTGTTTTGTGTACAAACGGTCCGGAAACCAACAACTTTTGGGAAAAGTTGGTGCTTCTTATGCAGCTATGATTAAAGCAAAATTTCTGAAAAGCTGAAAGAACTCACGATTGACGTAAATGACAATTTTGAAAAAATTGTTCGATTTAATACAAAATAAATTCGACATCCGTATATGCATTTTAAATATTTCACTTCGCTCCACGAGATTTATTTGGTAGGTCTGGTAGGTATACATCTATACATAACAGCAAAACTAATAAAATTATAATTATTATCCGTCATCATGATTAATTTTTAATATTATTGATGTAATCGAATTTCCATAAGATTAAAATTTCTTTCTTTAAATGCAGTTTGGTATACTTAAGTCTGTAACTCTATTCAACGACGAAACGGAGAAAGTGAAATGCTCACAGCTGTCAGTGTGGTTTAAAAGTCTTTCGAACAAATGATGAGATGCATAAAATATTCAATACACACAAAGTGACTTATTTATGGCACATTTCGCTTTTTCTTCTTCGTTGTGTGTCTGTTGTCAGTTAACAACTTTGTTAATTTGCGTTTATCATGATCAAGAAAATTTAGTAACATTAAGAAGAAAATCAAGATTAAATTCTTTCACTTTTTATGTGGTTTTTATGTTTGTCTAATAAAAATAATTTGCATTTTTAATTACAAACAATAAAACAAGTATTTTAACTCAATAAAGCTCCATTTAAATGAGCTTGCTGATTTGGGTTTTACACGATTTGATGGGAATTCGGTGATTTTACTTTAAAAACCTATAATGACCATTTTATCAACACGATTATGACCTATAAACAAATTTTTTCATTTCTTTTGAAGGTCATTGTTGAATCTTCGAAAAGCGTCGCTCAACTAAAAAGAAAGTTTTCCCATTGATGTTTTGTAATTATAAACAGTTTTATGTGTTTGTTCGTACACACATTTCCTATGCGCTCGATTCAGTAATTGTGTGGACCAGAAGGCGAAAGTGGAATGGGGAATTAAATCTAAAGATTAAGAAATTATAATTAGTAAATTTAGAAAGGTACCTTAATAATTTATTTTTGCTATGCGGTAAGTAATGTAAATTTTATGATGGTGTTTACATGATAATGATTTACAACGTTGTACTTCTTGTTTATTAGACTTTTTAACACAATTATTATAAATAATATAAACTTGAGTGATTCACAGTTTTCCATAATTAATTAAAAATTTTTATGTTGTAGCCTTTTATAAGTTTGACCGAGATTTTAAACATTTTTATGACTTTTGCATGTCAGCGGTAAAGTTTATGGCAGTTTTACTTAATAAGATATACATTAACGATTAACAGCATTCTTGTGGTCTTCATAATTGTTTTATTTGATTTTGTATCATTTAGCTTATACACTATACGAACTGTGGCTTCTTGTTATTTTAAGAATGATTTAAAAAAATCGTCTTACATGAAATAATGAAATATAAATGTGAGCTCCTGAGTCAGTATTATATAGCGGAGAGTGTCCGGTTGTGGACACCCCTTAATATCGTTTAACATAATGCAAATATGGCGAATCTGACTGATGTCATACTTGAACGGACGAGCTTGTTCATTTGGTGTACCAATGTTTTAAAGTGCGATAAATAAAATTGAATAATTTCAAGCAGGTGAGTGATATCGATATTTCTACACTATTTTCGTGTTGATTTGGGATGCCACATCAATCACGACGCATCACATTTTTTTGATTAATTCGAGAATGGTTGTGTTTTCCGGTTGTGGGCACCCTCTTTCTTCATTTAAAGCGTCTGTTTGGCTGGAAAACCGTCAGATATCATCGTTTATGCTGACATAACATATTCTTTAATAACGCTATCTCCATAAAACGGAAGAGATGTTGGACGACCTGTAATTTGCGGAAGATGCTGTATATGGTTGAATTTCTTTCGTGAATGCAATCAACTGACTTCATCAAATATGGCGACTTTATGTTTATTCTTCCTTTCGTACTTTGCAAATCATTTTGTGCTCAATTGGAATTTTTTTTAAAGGTTTTCAAACCGATCCACGAGAGGGACGTTGTCCAATATATTTTGAAGTCATTTTTCATTATTAATCGTATAGTCGTTGAAATGACTATCACCTCGTTACATTCGAAACGTAAGTGATTGACGTCTTCTACTTCTGAACCGCATAAACATTGACATTGGTTTGTTATCTTAAATCTCTGAAGGTAGGCTTTAAACTTCGTTTTTTGATTGGAATATCTACAGGGAGCATACCGGCCAGACCCATAACAGCATCTCTAGACGCTGCCTGGTAGGCCTTTGTTACTCCTAGCAGGATATTCCTCTGAGCACTTTCCAATAATCTGATATAGTGACAGTTTAACTTGTTGTACCGCACCCAGCCGCCCATACGTGAACAGCACCTCCGCCATACCTTTGTAAATTAATGCAAGTGTTTTTTGGTTAAGTTCCCATCCCTCTCTTGACATTCTCGCCAAGAAGTGGAATAGTTTCTTGACGTTTTCACAGACTCTTACGACGTGAGATGCTACTCCCATACGTTCGTCGATATCAACTCCTAGATATCTAACGCACTTGATCATTTTCATGTTTCGACCGTTTAATGGTATTGTTGGTGGTCGACTTGAGTCATGTTAGCCTTTAAGCTGTAGCAACACTGTTTTCTCTAAAGATCTACTTCCATAAAACGGAAGAGATGTTTGGCGACTTGTCATCTGTTGAAGATGCTGTATTGTTCGATTTCGTTCGTGAATGCAACAAACGGACTCCATCAAATATGGTGAGTTTATGTTTACTCTTCCTTACCTTCTTTGAAAATCATTTTGTGCTCAATTGGAATGTTTTTTAAAGGTTTTCAAACCGATTCATGAGAGGGACCTTGTCCAATATATTTTCAAGTGTGTCAACTATTATTATGGCCTCAGTATCAACGAGCTGCGAAAATTGGCGTATCAAATTGCTAAGAAACTTGAAGTTGAATATCCGCCGATTTGAAATGACGACCGATGAGAAAATGGGCAAACATTAGTATTACAATATTATGCGCTGCCATCCTGAGCTCGTTTTACGCACACCGGAACAAACCTCTATGCAGCGCATGAAAGCTTTTGTAGGTCAAATATCGCGAAGTTTTTTCAAAACTATTTCGAAGCAACGAATATCTATAGCAGGTATAAAATCAGCTTTCAACGGTCCCGACAAAAATTGGCAAGGTGATTGTCATGAAGGGTATACGACGTGCCGGATAACTTGAAGCCGCTGAAAGAAGAACGATGGTGACAATGGCCTTAACCGTAAGCGCTGCTGGAAACAATCTACCATCATTCTTTCTTTTCCCGAAAAAAATGCAAACCCTCTTGCTCGATAACGTTTCTTATGTGACTGCCGGTTATGCTAATGGTTCTGTGCTGTTGCTTCTCGACAACCATGCCGTGCATCTATCATTAGAAATAATGCCAACAAGATAGGACTTTGGATCATTCAACCTTGCTCTCTCGATTTTAAAATTTTAATTCTCATCTCGTTGTTTTAAGTAATAGAGATTCGACATACTGCAGGCCTTATCTGTAAGACTCTTGAAAAAGTAGTGGCACCCAAAATGATTTAATCCGGCTTCAGAGCATTCAGAATTCATCCATACGATCCAGACATATACTCTGATGTTGATTTTATTCAAGGGGTCGAGCGGAATATGAAAGAAGCTGGCTCCAAGGATCGCATTGATTCTGCATCGAATCGTCTTTCTTGGGACAGATGTTGTACATGAAGTAAAGTGGTTACCACACCCAAAACCTTCCACATCTACAGCGTCTTCGACGAGCTGTTTACTAGTCTTGGATGAAATTGGTCCCCTACAAGCAGCTTTACCAAAAAGCCACCAAACCGCGGTCATAAAACGATGCAAAGCACCATACCTACTTCTCCAGGAAGCGATGCTGCTTTAAAGGAGAAAGCCGCTAAGCGAGCAGCCGTCTCCTATCCAAAGAAGAGTGAAAGAAAAGAAGGCAACTGCACTTAGCAAACCATCGGCCAAAAGCTCTAAAGAAAAAAACTCTTCGTCATCTGATAATGATATCGACTTCTGCATCATCTGTTTGAAGCTCCTGCCATCGAAATTGACCACTGTAAATTGTATCAAGTGCAACTCGTGTGATTGGCACACGCATTTGAAGTGTGTTGACATGCATTCCAGCTATTTCACATGCAAACATTGTAATTCTGACTTGAAACATGATAAATAATTTAAAAATTTAATTTAATTTTGAAGCCTTTTTTTCTTATTTTTGCCACTGAAGGCCTTTAAAATTAATAAACCTCGAAGCTCTTTAGAGTTAGGTGCGTTTTCTTTCAATTATTCGCATTTTGAACGAATTACCAACGAATAGACCACCGGTTATGATTTTTTTTTTTGCCAAAAAAGCTGACTTGACGAAATTGGTGGTACAATTTTTCTAGTTAATTAAAGCCTCTAGCTTTTCATTGATATCCATATCTCCGCGTAATATGCACTCAACGTGTGACCTGTGTGAAGTTTGTAAAACAAGAATCCATACCTTTCAAATGCCAAAATGATGAATCGAGTCTATGAGTCAAATTTTAAATATAGCCGTGTGAATTCCTACTATATTCTTTATCTAACAGCTTTATACCAACTTTACACCGGTAACTACGAATTCGTACGTGTCTAAAATTTGGCTCATAGGCTTGATTTGCCGTTTTAGCATATGAAAGGTAGATTTTTCGTCTACAAACTCTATTCCAACTATGCTCTAATGAACTTCACACGTCTAGACCTAAAATTTGACGGATTGACTCGTGTTGCCATTTTTGTGTTTGAAAAGTGGATTCGTCCTCTACAAACTTCATACTTTGCTCCGTTAGTTGATTTCTACTAAGACTTCATACGACTTAAGTATATCTAAAATTTGGAAAAGCAAACTGTGATTCATATTGGAAGAGAAAAACAAAGGAAAAACTAAAGGCGATAGTAGCGCCAAAATGCAATTTTTTCGATTATGGCGAGAGTGGTTATGGAAACGCAACTGTTCATAGAAGAATAAAGAAAACAAATCAGATAACAAGAAACAGAAAAATGATTTAAGCGATGCATTTTTATGTCACGACATCATGCGGAGACAAGAATTGGGTGTTGGAATCGGAGCTAGTGACGCCATCGACGTGATTGGTTGAAGAACTTTGTAGAGGCAATGTCACACATAACACTGCGAAATGGATTGAGCAAAAGGCGAAATCAACATTCTTGCATTCATGGTGGATGTGTTGTAAAGGGTTTTCCAATAAGAGTGATATGATTTCTTTAAAAAAAACCTAATTTTTAAGGAAATTGTAATGTTTTTTATTTAATGTGAAGTAAAATCGATACAATTAAGTTCTGAATAAAACGTCATCAAATGGCCTAGACGACTTCTGCTGCAGGAGCGAATTCGATGAACCCAATTTTCGAGCACTTCCACTAAATCAAGTCGTATGTCATGAATAGTACGTTCAATATTGACTTGTAAAGTTTGAAGAGAGTTTGGTTTATTGCTAAAGACCAATTACTTCAATTAACCCCACAAGAAATAGTCTAATGGTGTTAAATCACAACTTCTTGGAGGCCATTCAATATCACAATTTCTTGAAATAATCGAATCTCCAAACTTTTCTCGCAATAATTCAATTGTTGCACTTGCTGTGTGGCACGTAGCCCCGTCTTGTTGGAACCAAATGTTATCAAGATCAACTTCTTTCAATTTCGGCCATAAAAAGTTGGTTATCACCGATCTCCATTGACAGTAACAATGTTGCCAGCTTAATTTCGAAAAAATACGGAACGATGATTCCACCAGACTAAAAACCACACCAAACTGTCAATTTAGGTGAATGTAATGGTTTTTCAGGAATAATTTGTGGATTTTATTCGCACCAGAATCGACAATTTTGTTTATTTACCACACCACTCAGATGAAAGTGAGCCTCATGGGAGAAAATAGTTTTCTTAAAAAAATCGTTATCGTTTTCAAGTTGTTCCAAAAAATCGTTATCGTTTTCAGTTGTTACTAATTGAATATAGTGCAATTTTAGTAAATTCTTCATTGGCTTATATAGATGATTGAACCGATTACTAAATCTTACTAAATGTTTTTGCTATTCATTAACATATATTCAGGGGCAAATATTTTAATTCTTTTAAAATATTGATATCTTGAGAACACGCATTTATAATCCTGATCGAATATATTAAATATATTTTAATTTATTTTGTCAAAACGATTTAATAAATAAATATTTATTTATTTATTCAAAGAAATCTATTCTGTGATTAACAAGTATGATTCCAAACTATTTAGTTTAAAACACAAATTTATTAAAACAAAAATAAAAAAAAAATAAAAATTGAACGAAAAACTTTAAACAAAACAAGAATATAAAACAAATTTTGATTAAACATTAAAAAAATATAAAAATAATTCTTCTGGATATTTTTGAAGTTGTCCTTTGATAAATTGAAGTGCTACGTAGATGATTAGATTGGTTCAGTTGATTTTGATTTTTACACAAATTTGTTCAACTCTCGATGGGGCTAAAGTTAATGGAGCACTCCAGAGTTTAGAATGTTCTGCTATCAGTAGGCCACCACCCAATTTCTTTGAGGTAGTTTCGAGAGACCGATCGCATCTGTAAACAACAAATAGCCAAAAAAGTCGCTGCTCCTTATGCCGGGTTTTAATGAAGTTTCACAAATTACATAAATGAGATAGTTTGATTTTAAAACGAAGTTGTAGAATTTGGATGCTTTTGATGCCATTTTGTTTACGTTTTGATAGTAAATTGCACATTTCTCATAGACCAATCTTTTCTTGTACTTTATGGGTTGGTTTACCTTTTGAGTAATAGTATAAGTTCGAGCTTTCATTAAAAGTGAGTGAAGTCTATAATTACCCACCGGTGAAAAATATTTAAACGATTGTGTGTGTCTAGAGATTTCAACTATTGCATGCGGTACACTATTGAACACGTTCAACCTCTTGATTGAGGATTGGTTCTTATACATATTACATTAGGTGAAGTTAAACCTTGTGCTTCATGGATAGTCAAGACTTTACTAGTTTCTGGTATCTTAGGCTGGGAGAGTAATTATTTATCAGCTCTGGTAAAAGTTAGATAGAAAGCGTTCTCTAACACAGATAATGACGCTAACGTTGGTGGCAGGTTTATAAATTTGTGTTATTGCTCTTTAAATAGAAAACACTATTTAACAGCGAATGCATTATTTGTATGCTGTAATGCTTTATTAATAGGTAAGAATGATATATTTTTAGATTTGTATCAACAGCAAAACATTTTTAATCAACACTCAAATCACGAAGCACCGATGATTCACTGTGCTAGTTGAAAAATGTGACACGCTGGGCACCCAGAGGGTAAACCTAATTCGAGTACGCTGAATTCAATGGTGCTAGTCCCATTTCAAAGATAGTCCCCATTTTTGAGATATCGCTTTCGATATGTTTTGGTTCAGAGTCATAATATACCCTCATTTTCATGTTGATAGCTCTTGAACCATTAAGATTTTTGCTATGCTTTCTTCTACAAAGTTGTTGCGCAAGCCAAGCCAAACAACTTTGCCGAACATGTCAAGACCGAAAAACCACATCTTCATTTTTTGTGATTTTCATTTCGGCGAAAAACACTTTTTTCACCTTTTATCATTTTGTTGAATTTAAATCGGTTAAAATCGATCGAATAAACATTGAATCGACAAATAGAGATTCAATAGAAACTATTTAAAAGAAAATTAAATCGATTCAGTGGGTTTTATCGGGATTTTCGGTTTGCTTTATTCAGCAAAGTTGTTGCACAAGTCAAGACCAACAACTTTGCAGAACATATTAAGACCGAAAAACCACATTCACCATATATGTGCGTTTGACTTAGGCTAAGGTTAGGTTAGATTAGGTTGGAGGGGCTGCTTCCGCATACTTAAACCAGTAGTGGCCCGTTGTGATACCACAGGATCCCATTTCCCATTTACCCCTGTTCAAAACCATTCCTAGCTACGTATGTAGTGCAAAATATCTCGCACTCCACAGTCAGCGAGATCTGAAAGGCTCGCCATACTGTACACGCCCAAATACCTATGCCTTCTGTATGATAGTGCTGGACACGAGCATAGGAAGTTATCTAAAGTCTCTTCCTCCTTTTCGTCCATGCTACTTCTACAAAGTCATTCGTCTGTAGACCCGCACGTTCTCGCATGTTGCCCAAAAAGGCAAGGTCTTGTCAGTTTTGGCAAAAGCTTCTCACAAAAGACTCTGGCTCTTACCTTGCCGTTTAGAGAAACATGGATGCACCAGTGCTGAGATCCGCATACACAAGTTAGGCTAAATACAACTTGAGATAAATAGGACGCTCATTTCAAATTACAAAGAACACATCAATGACACCACCAATTTTAAATAAAAGTACTCAAAAACAAGTTTCACACTACACAGAAAAACTGAAATCATAGGTATACTAAATTCAATAAAAATGTAACCATTTTACACAGAATCAAAAAAGGCCAAATTAGACAGGTTAGAAGATTTTGGTATATTTTGGACACAGTTTGACTCATGAGTCATGAGATATTTGTATACTGTACGTATACTGTGCGTCTAACAGCAATATATAAACAGCTTCAAAATAAATTATGTAATAGTAGTAAAAACTAAACCGAAGAAGAGAATAGTCGCTCGAAATAGATATTTCTAAAAAAGTTAAAAAATTGGAACAATATGTAAGAACTTGAAAATAAAAAGTTTTTCATTTAACTATATAAAGTGATAAAAGAACATAAAAAATAAAGTGAAAATCGGCTTGTGAAATTTAGTGAATTAAATAATATGGATAGGTGTCAAGTGCTCAAGTGCTTTTGTTATGTGTGTGGAAAATTTACATTTATCAGCAATCGCCGCAAAATAAGCAATGAAACCGCTGATTTATATCGACTATAATTTTCACAAAATGTTATTAGTGGTGTGAATTGGACAAAGTCTTTTGTTTGTACTGCATACATTTTCCATCTGCATATATGGCAAAACACTGGAGTCGCCATGTCATTTGGTGTCCCGATGATATGGATAGATCCATAAAGAGATGATCCAGTTCAATGTTATGGGTGCCTGAATCATATTCTCGGTATACAAACAGAAAAACATTGGTTCTTTGACATGCACTGCAACGACAAATTCTAAACTACCGCTGCCGTATTCAGATGAAATTCCTGTTCCGGAAAGATCAAACCCAACTGAAGAATATTTACCAAGAACATTTAAATCAGCAGAAACCGGAGAAACATGTGCATCAATATATCAATCATCAAATATCACTGCGCCATTCGATCAAGCAAGCCATTCTTTTGTCAAAGAGAAGAAAAATGTTAAATTTTTTAGGAAATTTTTTTTTAGAAAAAATCACCATAAAATCCACTGAATCGATTTAATTTTCTTTTAAATAGTTTCTATTGAATCTATATTTGTCGATGCATGTTTATTCGATCGATTTTAACCGATTTAAATTCAACAAAATGATAAAAAAAGTGTTTTTCGTCGAAATGGAAAGCAAAAAAAGTGTAGTTGTGGTTTTTCGGTCTTGATATATTCGGCAAAGCTGTTTATTTTGGTTTGCGCAACAACTTTGCTGAAGAAAGCATAGCAAAAATCGTAATGGTTAAAGAGCAATCAACATTAAAATGATGGTATATTTTGACTCAGAGGCAAAACATGTCGAAAGCGATATCTCAAAAATTGGGACTAACTTTGAAATGGGACTAGCACCATTGAATTCAGCGTACTCGAATTAGGTTTACCCCCTGGGTGCCCAGCTTGTCACAAAAAAAAGTTTGCGATTCAAGCACAGTGTTATGATGATTCACTGTTAAAAAGCTGTAAGGAGAGAAATAAAATTTATATTTCACATCTGGTAAATGGAAATCATTGGATAGTCGTGGTAATTGACACACTTAAGCCCTCGGTTACAACATATGACCCATTGAATTCGGGGGTTGTTAAAAAGCCATATCTGATTACCGAATATATTTGAAACAAATTTTAATGGAGCGTGCCATTCAAGAACCCAATAATTGCATTATATGTTTGATGGAAGTTGATGTTACAATGGATCACAAAAGATGTCGAAATTGTAATAAAAGAAGAGTGAGTCCATTAGTACTCTCAAGGAGATGTGTAAACATGGCATGTGTATAGTGCGTCCGTACACGTATAGTTTACTTTGAAGGAAGAAGGAGTGTAATTTTACCAACCATAGTTTTTCATTTGTTTATTATCGTTAAATTGGTCTATTACTCTTTCGGTATAATCGACGCAATTTATGGTAGCTAAAATAAGATCCATTCATATACTATCGACTCTAACTTTTCTAGTTTTCATTGAAAAACTGCACAATGGTCGTTCCATATCTAGTAGTAGATATATTTAGATCTGAGTTCATGTGCAAATCGAATTCGTCTCGCAGGTAGTTTATTTTGGTAGGTTCTGCTTCAGGAACAGCAAAATTAATATTGAAATCCCCGCTCATAATCATCGGCAAAAGATGATAGTCTCCTTGGTGATATTTTGAAATTCTTTTAGAATATGGAGCAAGGACGAAATGTATGAACTTCATTATGTCTTCGACAGATTTTTTCGGCGAGGTGAATACAACTACAGAAAGCATCTTATTCCCATTGAGAAGCTGAAGTTCAGTCATGTATATATTATCAATGGGTTGTATTGTTTCCCTCATATCATTTGTTAGTCCAACAATGATTTTCTAATGCGAATTGACTGTATAAGTTCAACTTGTATTTTTATATATTGCTACTCTGGCAGCCCACTGACCATTTCTCTTGAACTGAACGCATCATTCAAAATTAATAATATTAACATGCTCGTCATTGCGTATCCAGATCTCGGGAAGGAAGAAATTTGACCATCCCTGCTTGACTGTATCAGTTAGGTCGAGGTGATGTGACCTGAGACTCTGGCAGTTCAATGTTAAAAACCAGACATCTTTATTATCTCGTACAAAATTCGCCATTACAACCTGATCTATAGTTAGCGGATTTGTAGTGAGGCGCGATAGCACATTTTGAAGAAGACCCATTGAGATCCCATTTTTACGTACATGGTAGAAGACATGATCATCGATAGCCAATGTGATGAACAGTCCTTCGAGACTCGTTACTCGTAATAAAGCAATATACACAAGTTGTGCACTGTGTCTTTTATTGTAAGAGTATATACTGACTATCTCGTTATAGGTACCACCCTGTGATGCATGAATTGTGGTGGCACATGCAGGTACGACTAGAAAATGGTTACGCTTAACATTAATTGTGTGATTGTTTTTTCGATTAACAGTTGGACTTTTTCTACATGGGCACCAAACATCGGTTGATATTCGTTTTCTGCGCCCATCCAGCTTTAAGCCGCCTGACCTTTTTACCTTGTGAAATATTCGCTAGCCTTTTTTACATAACTGAAGGAATGTCTCCTGGTCCACATCCGTCACCAAACTCTTTCAAGGCTGATAGAATGTTGTCAACGGATATAATTGGAGGAGTGATGGAGATGTTTCGTCAGTGGATCGGGTATTATTCATTGGTCGGTATACAGATTGAAAACATTCGGCGAAAATGTCTGCTATCTCTTTGGCGTTTAAGGGTACCCTTCGGTTTCACGTTTAGTTCTGAACTATTTCCAGAATTGTTTGGGGTTTGATTTAATGTTGTCTTGAATGACAGCCAAATAAGACTTGTACTTTAGCTTCAAATACGTAGCGAACTCCTCGCTCTGCTTTAACAATGCCATCTTGTTTGTTTCTAGATCTGATTTCCTCATTTTAATGTTGGCTTTGAATTTGCAATTTTTAAGGTTTATAAGCTGGTGGTCGAACCATGGACCGTGAGTATTTGGAGTTTTGTTGAAAATAGACACATGTAGATCAAATCTTCGATGTATGATGTCATAAAATTTGTGAACATTATCATTTACCTCCTTAGCGCTTAAAATTTGATCCCAATTCACTGACGCAAAAAACTTTCGAGACCACAGAAGTTTGCCTGCTTAAAGTTGAGTTTGATATAATGGAGTTCTGATCTTTTCGCCGCATAGTGGGTGATGTTAAACACAATGTCCAGAGATTTGTGGTTGTTGTCGTTCACGACAAATGGATTAAGTGATTCAATAACATTCAACGCATCTACTTCATTGGTGAAGACAAGATCTAAATGTCTGTCCAGATTATTTGCAATGCTGACGAACAGTGATTCTGCATCCGACTTTATGTTGCTTGAGAGTATGCAATTTAGTTCCTGGTCAAGATCCCACAAAATTGTTGGTAGATTAGAATCACCAAGTACAAGTACTACATCGGATGAATTTGATGTATTATTGACCTCATTGATCGAATTAAGGCATGCTGCATAAACGTAATCGTATGAATTGGGTTGTATGTATGCAGTGTAGATGAATAAATAACGTTGATTGATTTTAATCTTCACGGAAATCTGTTCCATTCTTGATGGGAGTATTTTAACTGCATGACTCTCTAGCTTATAATGAACGGCTATTAAAACGCCACCGCCTGATTTCTTAGAGCGATCACATCTATAAACAACGTAGTCATGTCCAAAACATTCCGAACTATGAATTCCCGGATGGAGATTGTTTTCATTAATTACATAAATCAAGTAGTGTGACTGCATCACGAAAGGGCAAAATTGTAATGAAGGGATGCCATCTTGTAAACATTTTGATAGTAGACGGAACATATTCCTTTGAACGAATTACAAGATCCAGGTGGTATGGTTTATTATTTTCAATTAAGTGTTTTGAGTATTTGGCCCTTTGTTACTCTTTGATGAATAAGCCAGGCGGCCATAGCTTAGATTTGATCAAAGAAGTAAAAGCTTCTTCATCAACACTGAGACGATACGGTATATAATCGTACTGGCCGCCATTTTTAGGTTTTGGTACAATTCTAATTGCATTCACATTCGTAAGTTGAAACAGTAATAGACGAATGAATTCTAATAATGAAAATCCACCACCTGGGTTTTACAACACTTAATGTATTTCGTTCATTAGAGACATATACAACTACCCGAAGTGATGCAACCTTAGAGGATGTTGGCTGTTGCGCAGATGGTACGTCAGTGCAGTATAGAACTTTATTTTTTGAAGTGGCTACTTGAGCTGAAAATGAATTAAGTTTTGACATCGCTGTATTTAAATGAGTAGTTTCTGTTGATGGTCCCGAAATGTCGCTATATCGTGCTTGCATTTCCTGATCCCTCATTTCTCGTTCAGGGGTAGCTGAAATCGGCAATGAAATCTCGAGGACTAGGATGTTGCGTACGAAGCGTTACGTACAAGGCTGACGAAATCTCGAACGTGACACATAATGCATCAAAGATCAAATATTCATCAAATATTACAGCGTTGCGACAATTGAGGTATTGAATCGGATGATCATAAGCGCAGTGGGAACAATAAACGAGGAGTACGTGAAATTTGACCAATCTACCAAACGATCAAAAGGTATATGATAATAACCGTTTGGTCTACAAACAAAAGCAAAATCCAGAAGAAAACATTGATCGATGCATTGAACAAAGCACGAGCAAGAAATGAGATCAAAAGAATGAGATCACAGCAGTTCAACATAAATGTGAATCAGATTTTATGTGTTTTGTGCGTAATGGTAAGAAGGCACTGATTTGTGATTTATGTCAACGACGGTTTATTTGCAATAGAGAAAGAGTAAGCAATTTTTCTGGTCATTGAACACTTGTGCTGAAACGTGTGGCCAAAGCATTTGAGATCAAATGTTTTTGATCTTGGCCATTTGACACTTGGTGAAACTAGCGTCAGCAAATGTGAATGCGGTAAAACGTATTATGAAATACATAAACGGGACAATTGATTTGGGAATTCGCTTTAAAAGTGGCATCAATTTAAGCCTTTGTGCGATGAAGGAACAGGTGTGGCTGCATGACAAGCCGATTTTTCTTATATGGATAATCAAAGCGCAATTTGGCTCATCAAAAATTCGAAATTCCAAAAGAGGATCAAGCACATAAAAAATCGATATCATTTCATCAGAAAGTGGTATATGAAGATGAAACTTTTAATGGTTGGTTATGTGGCAATGGAAGGACAGGCGGCCGATATAATGACCAAAGCAATACGAAAAGGTTAAGCCAAAGATGAATTGATATGATTTTAAAAAGGTTTTTTTAAATTTTATATTTTACTGACACAGTATTTTTTGGCATTTTTAAAAGGTAACTTGTAAGTAAAAATTGGTGTATATTGAAATTAGTATGCGCACTCTCTGGTGTTAATTACTTAAAGTTGTGACAGGTTTGACACATTATGTTTATGAAAGCGTGTACAGGGTCATTTCGCTTTTTTGTATCGCAAGCACTGTCAAACGCAGCCTGTCAAGCACGAAACCATTCAATTTTAGTTAATATCGGATCAATAATTTAATTTAAAGTTATATTTAGTTGAGCAGTCATATCTACCTAAGAAGCCATGTCATCATTTGAGTTCATAATTAAGTCGATACTCTAAGCAAAGCATTACACCTAAATGGTTGATTTCGAATCATATACAAACTTGATCAATATTGATGTAATGATCGTTTTTGATAATACCGATAAAACTATTTAAATATAAAACACTTTCGCCTTAAAATTGCACAAACTTTGAATTTATTAAACTTTTAAAAGATTAAAGGTTAATCAGTTCCAGATCATTGACTATGGTTGGTATCGTAAAGCCAAAAAATATTGTATAACGAATTGAAATAGAAAGCTGCGAGTATTTTGTGTATATATGAAACTTGTACACGAGAAAACAACACAGTGCCAAAATAACATCAAATTTGACGATGATTAGCACAATAATATTAACTTTGATTGATTTATGGTTATGGGCTGTAATCCAATCACCCACATTAAAAATTACGACGATTATGTCTCTCGATATTATCGCATTTCAAAAATATACAACATTCTCTTATAAAAAAGTAACATTTCTTTGAATTTACATTTTTTGAGTGTTTCCCTATCCAAAGTAAAATTTATGAGCTGATTCATTCGCCGCATAAAATCCACATACGCCGCAGTGTTGAAACTGCTATTGCATAAGAAGGTAAATAATGGTAAAAATGCACGCAATGTAATTTATGCGTATATTAAGTGCCATATAGCATGACTCTAGCCGATAACAATAGAAATGTGAACACCAAACTCAATGCACGCGCCTGCATAATGTTCGTAAACCATAACCGCCACACTCCAGCAACCCACTATAATCAAAAGTGGTCAAAATATAAATTTAATAATTATTATTGTTACATAAAGCATATGCATCTCATCAAACAAAACATAAAACTATCAGAAATTAAATAATTATAATTTTATTTGATCAAAGCAGAAAAACCAATAAAATGTTTAATTATTGGTAAATTATACAATTAATTTATCGTAAATTTCTCTAATCACAAAACAAATTTAATTAATTTGAATCATAATAATCGTACTGAATCATCAGCATATTCGATGAGATAATATTTATCGTACAGAAATGAATTAAATGTATTGCGGTAGAGGTAGACGTCGGGTGTCCCTCAACTTTTTCGAAAACATACTACTTGTTACATTATTTTATTTCTACAAGCCATACCCAAGACATATTCACAGCATTGCATTGAGTAGGTATTGGGCTTATTTTATTCAGTTACTCTTGTTTAAACGGTTTTATGATTAGAATAATATCTCCAGTATATTTCAAAGGTCCTGAAACCATCCTAAAAGGTCTTGAACATCGTAGACAACAAAATATGGGAAGAATGTACGGAAGCTGTGACAGTCTGAAATAAAAGTATAAACCAATATTGCTATTATGTTACCGGGTTATGTTCATGACGTCACCTCTGTTTGACTTGTGTAGTACCTGTGGATTGTTTTCGGAATAGATGGCCTGATATTTTTGGTTGTTAGATGAGGACCGTGCGTGCGATTCGATATTCACGCATGTGAATGTGATGGTTTTTGCGTCGGTTTGTGTCATTCTTTGTGAAATATTTTTTGTTACTGCTGATGGTTGCGGTGTTGTGTGAGATGATTTTAGCTGAGAAGTGTGGTTTGACTGGTTTGTGCTGGTTTTCTCAAATTTTGTGGTTGGGTCTGGAAAGTTAGTTGTTTTGTGTGTGGGTAACTGAAGCAGGGAAACTTTCGAATTTCCAAATGAAGCTTTGCATACCGATTAAGCCTAATTTGTGTTAATTAGTGCTCACGGGAAAAAATTAGTGCTAGTCCAGGAGCCAGGAAAACCGGAAAAGTAAATTTCAAATTTCGCCTGAAACACGAAAATATTAAAACCCAATTTCTAGAAAAAAACAGAAATAATTTAAGCCAAACTTTAAAACTTCACAAAAGCGACTACACCGTCAAAATTTGTGCTTATCAAAGAAATGTAATTTTCATAAATTTTCATTCATAAATACAGGAAAAACAAACTAGCCCCTAAAAGATACTATATTGAACATAGAAAATACAGAGATATACCGTTCAATAATATTTTTGTTGAACAACAAATTAAAAAATAGAAATACCTTATTGTAAAACCAAAGACTGAGCAATTTAGATAGCATATTCTTGTCACGCATGTTCATTGCCATCTGAAAAATATAGTGGCTGAATTTGTGCTAATCCAGAATTGGTCCAATTCCGTTGAACAACAAAGACCGTTGAATCAACGATTTTCTGGCAAAAAGTGTTTTACAAACCAATGAAGTTGGCACTTCTGATTGCATATTCGTACCAAGTATGTTTATTGCCATCCGAAAAATATAGTGGCTGAATTTGTGCTAACCCAGAATTGGTCCAATTCCGTTAAACAACAAAGACCGTTGAATTAACAATTTTCTGATAAAACGTGTTCTACAAACCAATGAAGTTGGCACTTCTGATTGCATATTCGTATCCGGTATGTTCATTGCCATCCGAAAAATATAGTGGCTAAATTTGTGCTAATCCAGAATTGGCTCAATTCCGTTGAATTCTGGATTAGCACAAATTCAGCCACTATATTTTTCGGGTGGCAATGAACTTATCTGATAGGAATATGCAATCGGAAGTGCCAACTTCATTGGTTTGTAGAACACTTTTGTGAGAAAATCGTTAATTCAAAGGTCGTTGTTGTTCAACGGAATTGGACCAATTCTGGATTAGCACAAATTCAGCCACTATATTTTTCGGATGGCAATGAACATGCGTGACAAGAATATGCTATCTGAATTGCTCAGTCTTTGGTTTTACAATAAGGTATTTCTATTTTTTAATTTGTTGTTCAACAAAAATATTATTGAACGGTATACATCTGTATTTTCTGTTTTAAATATAGTATCTTTTAGGGGCTAGTTTGTTTTTCCTGTATATATGAATGAAAATTTATGAAAATCACATTTCTTTGATAAGCACAAATTTTGACGGTGTAGTCGCTTTTGTGAAGTTTTAAAGTTTGGCTTAAATTATTTCTGTTTTTTTTCTAGAAATTGGGTTTTTTTTTCGTCTTTCAGGCGAAATTTGAAATTTTCTTTTCCGGTTTTTCCGACTCCTGGACTAGCACTAATTTTTTCCCGTGAGCACTAATTAGCACAATTTAGGCTTAATCGGTATGCAAAGCTTCATTTGGAAATTCGAAAGTTTCCCTGCTGCAGTTACCCACATTTGTTTTGTGCGGCTTCTAAGGCGAATTTTGTATTTTTAACCCTCGTCAGGCGGCATAGGTACAATTGTACCTTTTCTGTTTTTAAATACTAATAAGTCTTCTTGTAGAAGCCGGAGAGAGTTAAAGCTTTGTGAGATCTCTACATTTTAATAATGTGGAAATTCCAAATATTATCTATTAACAAAAATTATGACTACAGTGACGATATTCATATAAAATATATGAAAGTACAATTGTACGTCTGCCGCCTTTCAGCGTAGTAAAATGATGCCGCCGGACGAGGGTTAAGTATGTTTGTTGCCTGTGTAACCGTGTGACGGGTCGGGTTGTCTATTTGCACCGTTGAGCTATGTTTAGTCGCGTCGTTTACATACCGGTGCATTATACAATGAATATTGGTATGAATAGCTGTGTAATGGTAATTACAAGAAATAAAATCCCGGAGTATGGTTGATATTTATGACTGTATCTTACATTTATGACTGAAGTATAATTGAAGGAGAATATGTTTTCCGAAATATTAAGTTTACAAATGATGACTAATAGTTAATTCGTGTGTTAATTAACAGATGTCACTTTTAATAGTGAAGAACATGCTAATAGTTTCCAATACGTAATTATAAAGATAATATGATTTAACGTTAATAATGGCGGAATTATTACTTAGGATTATTTTATATTTGTTTGTTTTATTATTTATTTTATTTTATTACTAACATATCAGAATCCTAGGGAAGAGCGTATAGTTATAACATTTTGTTCAAGAGGTCTCGTTTTTTACTATTTATATCAATTAAAAGAACTCATTCTAAAGCCTTCTAGCATAGAAGTGTTGTTTAACTCTTTCTAATTCGATTCAAGTGTGTTATTTATGTAATTTCGGAGCATTGAATGTTGTATGGTATATATCCAAATGATTGAAATAATTGGCATAGGGTAGCTAAATAGTAAATATATGATAATACTGAATTGAATTCTAATAAGCGACAATAGACTAAGACTTATAAGGTCATCATATGTATAAATATGCTGTCGATTTCTTAGAAATATATTCCCTTCGAATTAGAAGGTGTTGGGTGGGTGTTAGTGCAGCAAATTTTTACAGCCTAAGGTGAGATGACCTATTTATTGAGGCCAATTGAATTATTACTCCAGTCGTGCTATGACTTAGGATAATAGATGCATATGATGAAGTTTAGGAATCCTATGCCTAATCGTAACTGATTAAAAATAATGAATTAACATTCTTAACCTGGTGAAAATGAAGAAGCTCCACTAAATCGTTATTAATGACGACGATGATTAAGTAACTTAACCAGTTAACTAAACAGCTACAGTTGCTAAACTAAAAGCTAGATAACTTGGTCCAAATATCAAAGAAAGATTTATTTTTAGTGGGAAAACACGTTGCTTTTACGACACCCGCTATAATAAAACAATCTCGGACAGTTTCCGGTAGGTGGAAAAAACCACCTATTACTTTTAGTGTTCCGTCTCAACAACTACGGACGAACTATTTGCTAGACCAACTACTAATATACTTCCGCGCACCAGATATGACCGTCGACTACTTTTTCGAAGCGGTAGTTCGTATAATGGCTCTCCAGTAGGAATCACAGTGGATATGTTCATTTTCCAGTTGGAAACTATGGCTTCTTCGATGCCTTATCTAATGAAATCCTTTTTGTTGAAATTAGTACTATTTTAGTACCGAAAACATACCCTACTACTAATTGGCCGGTTTTTAAAAACGATTTTCTTATAAGATTCAAAAATCGTCGAACGAATTTTGAATTTCGAAGAGCGGTAGAATCACGAAAACAGACAAATATGCCAACTTCTCATCGTTGTATACGTAGTATGGCATTCTTTCAAGGGGTAATAATCAATATGCGACCTTCTCTACAGTATCATTTAACCGACTGACAATTTGCCAATCTTAATGATGTGATTAAAAGTTGTGTAGCCTGGTAGGAAACATTTAAAAGAATTAAAGCTACATTTTCCAGCTTACAAACGAGCCATAAATGAACTAGAACTAATGTCTGACGAAGGTCTCCTGCAACATTCGGGGATAATGTAGTCTAAAGATGTTGGCTTTCAACAACCTACCACTTCTTTATCATATTCAGTATCTGCTATCCAAAATCCTACTTCGCTTAAACCACATTCGTGGGTAGAAGATCAACAATTGCGGCAACCTAATCCCATGGTCTTACGATATAAAGATAAAATTTGCTGCAATTGCGATGATATTGGACAAACCTTCGTTGATTTTTCCATACCACCTATGCCGGAATACCCGTCCGGCATTGATGAACATTAGCCCAGAGTGGTTTAATATCAACCAGAACCACCGAATTTCCCATATAAGGTACAAGCAATACATTTTTTTATAATTCGATACCATCGAATCTGAAAAGGTGGGTGAAATGTCTTTAGATATAGGTCTAACTGAAAAACATTGTGGTATTGAAAAACGCAGTTGTTCAGTATTAACCGGGCCATATACGAATTTTTCACGGGCCTTCTCTATCGAAATTGCGACAGAAATTTAGAGACGAATGTTTTTTGACTTACTATACTTAGTTGTTGAAAATGATTTTTTAATGAAGTTATCAAATGTTGTAGATAACGTTTATTATTTTTAATCTGGTATACTGTTTCAATATAAAAGCTAGCTCACTAAAACATTAGAAATTGAATTTATAAAAGGTAAGATAATTTATCAGACAAATCGCCTAAAAATATACGATTTATACATTTTACTCATTCATTAACAGTGACTAGGTTGTTCTAAGGCGCTTCGCGCTCGTTTATTCCCAGCGAAGTGTAGTTAAATATTTTTCAAATTATTTGTACGAACAATATTTATTAAAAATTAAACTACAGGATTTCTTTAAAAACAATATGTCGAGAAAATTTACGATCATCGTTGAGATGCTTTCCCTGCTGTGGATTATCTCCGATTATTATTTTCACTTGGTGACAATCTCTTTTGTTCGGAAAATAGCGACATACAATTGCCCATGGGGAAACACTGCCTTCGTTTATCGTCATTGCGTATGCCGGAGTTATTGGAAACTGTCGTCGTCAAAAAACAAATGGTCTGGCCTTGATAAAGTTTCGCGACAGCTCTTCAGCAATTAAACGCGTTCCATTGCACATACATTTCTGAGGATTTAGATTTCGTAGAAGCATTATGATAACACACATTTTCAAAAGCAATACGTGAGGGGACATGCCGGATGGATTCTGTTCATTGAGTAATTCAACGGGAAAATTGATTGCATCATTAGGATCTTCGCTTACTAACGAATCTGGGCTGTAGTAAATTTCTGCATCACCATGAATCAAGTCAATTATTCTTCGATTCATCTCAAGCGTCTGAGCATTCGTTGGAGCAACAATAACTTTTTTTGAGAGTTCATCTGTTGACATTTGCACAATATTATTAAAAATGACACTGATTAGATTTTGACTTGTGATCATTTCGATCGGAATTTGAATTGTGTCCTCCTCATAAATGCCAGGTGTTGCAGGCAAAGTTCCTGATCCGACTTGGGGGCCAAAGAAAGTTGTTCAAACTGGTTCCACAGAGGGCTTTATTTAATGCAGCATTCGATGATTTGTCTGACGAAAATTGGCCATGGACGAAAACTTTACCTCCGAAGCTAATGTCATTTCCCATCACCTATCGCAAGAGCTTATCAATGCAGCGGAGACCATTCTTAGGAAGCATTGTAATTTCATCGGTAACAATAAGAGCAGCCTCACGCAAAACTGCAGCTTCTGGTGATGTCATTCGCATTTATGAGATTGAATTATCAAGAAGTGGCACTAGAAGTTTAAATCCACTATGAATCGTGCGTCCTGCCTTAAGCAAAGTGGCTGCTATTCTGGTTGTTGCAAATGGCAGCACAATTTTTCCTTCACCTCGAAAGTTTGCCATTAAAGATGTGTATAGGAAGGCCTTCTCTGAGCCACTTTTCAACTGCAATCATAATTTTGATGTATGCCGCAAGCTGGGCTTCATTCAGCTCTCCAATTTGTTCGAATGCCAATCGTGTTTCTTCTTCTTGATCATAAATTTGATCTTCTTCGGGTAAGTTACCGCTTGGAACAGGTAAACAAACTGAACCGCATGATATTTCGTACTGTTTGAGAACAAAATTGATATCATGAAGAGCCGAGTATAAAAGCCCCTAGATGACCCTGCCATAGTTTGAGGGGTTGAGTGGGTTGAGCGGGTTGGCAAAAAATACAAATGTAAGCGAACATCTCTCGCAATTGCTTAGGCATCATGTATGTTCCACCGTCTGTCAAGCATCGCTCCCACTCTTCATCCGACGCAAGTAGTCCTCTTGCCATTGACTTCGCTTATAAGCAAAATGGTAAGGGATATCGGTGTAAAGATGAACTCGTGCAGTTGCGACTTTCGTGTTAAGCAGAAACCAAGAGTCAAGCTTGGTATTTCAAGTACGCGCAGCTAAAAGTGTTTCTTCTTCATGAGCTACTTCAAAAATAACTCGTTGTTGATTTGAAAGGCTCGCAAAATTTGGTTTTTAATTAGTATTTGTCTGTCTTATTAATGAAATTTTTCTGCTTGCCTCATTTTTTAGAACTTTAACTTTTAATATCAATTTAAAAACAGGTCTTGTCAAATTCAAAATTGCTTTTTGTGTATTTCGTTGACCAAAAATTTACAAAAAAAAATCACACGGACTAATTTTTTTTGGTCACCCTGTGTGTTCTCGAGTGAGTCAGTCAGTGACATAGACGTTTATAATACACATAGACGTTTATAATATAAATTATACAGCCTTTGCCAAAAGTAATGAGTACCATATAAACCCCTATTGTTTATTGATTATTTTCTCGACCTCTAAAAAGGGTTAAAAACAATGACACACACCGCAGGTGTGGCAATAAACCATCTAGTGCAATAAAATTTGTTATTTTTCCATTTGGATTTATTCATCAGTTCACTACTTTCGCTCATTGTTTACACATCCAGTGATCTAGTGCGCTTTTGGTGTTTTAATTTGTTAAATTTAGTGATATTAGCTGTGTTTCTTGATGCTTCATATGATCCAGTTCAGTTCATGTTTCATGAAACAACACAAAGGTAAGGGATATCGGTGTATATCTTGCTAGATTTAAAATCAAAATTTGAGATCTAAAACAAAATTTGGATCATGTTTTCCATATAAAATTTGAACTGATCCTGATCAATAAGCGTCAAGAAACACGGCAATTATTGCAATATGCCGAATCAGTTTAGAACAACGTGTGCAGATACAGCTTCTGCATGAGCAACGGAAATCACAAGTACAGATTTCTAAAACTGTGAAATGTATGCGACGATTTGTGCGATTGAGCGATTCTCCGCTAGTGGGTCACATAGTAATATGTACAGAACCGGGCGCAAACGTATCATCACTTACCGTAGGGGCCGAACGTTTGTGAGAGAAGCCTTAAAAAATAAGAAAAAAACTTCTTCTCACGTCACTGCTAAGTTGTCAGTAGAAATTAGGAAACCAATCTCTGGTGTGAAGTTCTTGCACAATCATTTTTGGACAAAAATTTATGCGAGTGTTCTTTCTGAAGTTTTTGGACACGATTTTATTTCTTGGACAAAAATTTATGGAAGTGTACAATTTTAACAGAGTATTTATTCGAAATAATTCAAAATAATAATTATAATAAATTTTGATAAAATAAAGGAAATTGTTTGACATTAAAAAATCTAATATGTACATTATTATAAATTTTTAAGTAAATCACATACCATATTGTATAAAATGATACACCAGATAACAAAACTCTCAAAGTTGAATAGCATAGTGACTATACACGTCCGAAAAGAGATACATATTGAGCTATTTAAATCAGTAAACCCTATCTCAATATGATGACCAAGGCTTGTGAATCGAATTTTTAAAGTTTTACCAATACAGCGAGTCTGCATATCCACGGAAGTTGTACTAATCAAGAGCCGTCTTTCACCTACAACATCAGCAGTTCCTGTTTCTCACACTATTCCAATCCAGAATTTTACACCTCCAACACAGATAGCCCCTATATCCGATAATTTCTACACAAACCCTGAAAATATCAGTAACTTTAGACGCCCCTGCCCCTGACCTACTAATGTCCCCAGTATCATGACCTGAATCAACGTTCCTGCAAGAATTTGTCGATCTCCGTACTAACCAATGCAAACCAAAAAAACTAAATTATTAGTCCCCTTATTATCAAAATGTAAGGAGACTACGAACAAAATCCCGCGAAGTATTTTAGCACACTAAAGCCCTTTCTTATGACATTTTCGCACTCATTGAAACAAATTTATCTAATGACTTCAACAGTAATGAATACTTTACGTCAGATTATAACGTTTTCCGCAAAGATGGTTCGGTTTCTGATGGTGTACCGAACGGTAGAGGCGTTCTTATTGCGGTGCATGGTTAGTTTGATAATCAAACAGTTGTGAAAATACCGACAATATTGAACTGATTTGTATTAAAATCAACACGGGTTATACGAATAAACACATTTATATTCTGTGTTGCTATATACGCCCTAATAGTCATGCGGACACCTACCAGCTTCTCGTAGATGCTGTTGATTTCCTTTTTAATAACACCGCTTTTTTAGTTGACCTTTTTGCCGTCGGAGATTTTAACCTCCCGGACCTTATATGGACACAATCCGAGGACAATACCCATTACGCTGCTGAGAATGCACGATCTGCAATTGAGATTTTTATTACTGATAATTTTTCTAATTCCGGTTTGATGCAGATCAGTAACATCAAGAACAATCCCAACAGGCAACTTGACTTAGTATTCTCTTACGGCGCAAATAATTGCAGAGTCTTGGAAACAAATCTGATTCTCTCCACAATTGACTTTTGCCGATTTTAAGAAGCTCAATGAATTATTAGGTAACGTCGATTTTAACTTCATTCTCGATAATAATCACAACCTGGAAGCCCAAGCTCTCAATTTTTATGTCGCGATGGTTGAATGCTTTCAACAGTCATTCCTTATACTGTACGAAGACACAAACGGATAGTTCGACCCTGGTACAATAGAGAATTGCGATCAATGCGTAATCAAAGGAACAAAAACTGGAAAAAATTCTTAAAGACGAGATTGGACTCGGATTACTTAAATTATGTGAACGTTTACAACGCATTTTCGATCATGTCTCATGAACTCTATAATGATTACATCAGTAGTATGCAGTCAGAAATAATCGTGGACCAGACTCGCTTTTGGAAATTCGTTACCTATAAGAAGAAATCAGATGGATATCCTTCCATGATGATGTTCGGCAATCGTCGCTCTGGTGACCCTAAAACCATTGCTGGCTTTTTCGCAAATTTTTTTAATAGCGCCCACTCCAATAACAATATCGAGCCTGATGCGGCCTACTTCAGTTACATGAAAAACAGCACTCTAGCGTCTCCGGTCTCTATTCAAATCGATCTTGAAACTGTGGTAAGGAGCATCAACAAGCTAATAGATGATTTCTCCGCTGGCCATTTACAATGCTGTTCCAAAAGTCGATCTTCTACGGAATATTTCCATCAATATGGAAAGACTCCTTTATAATTCCAACCCATAGAAAGGGATGTAAATCAGACGTCTGTAACTATAGGCCAATTGAGTAATTGTCCTGTATTCTCAAGTTATGCGAGAGTATTGTATATATGATTCTCTTTACTTCCAATGTAAAACATTGTTTTCAATGAATCAGCATGGCTTTCTTAGAAGACGATCTACTGCAACCAATTTAACCGTATTTCCATCTGATACTTTGAACGTTATGTAAGTGGGAAAGGAAGTTGATGTTATTACTACGGATTTCAGCAAGTCGTTTGACAGGGTCTCCCATAAGATAATTTTATTTAAACTCAGGGCTCTCAGATTCTGGCCTCAATTCTTACTATGGGTGGACTCTTATCTGAGGGAACGTAGTTATCAGATGATCTTTAGGTCATCCATATCTGCTCCTTTTAAAGCTACTTCCGGGGTACCGCAAGGCAGTCATCTTGGGTCTATTTTTTCCTCTTATCCATCAACGATGTCGATTTCATTATCAAAAACTCGTCAATTACCATTTATCGCTTGGATTTGTGAAACGCTGGTCTAAGGAATTTTTGAACCCTTGTGTTACGAGAGCTTTCTATATGACATTTGTTCGGCTTTTACTCGAGTATGCTAGTAAGGTTTGGTACCCATACCGTGAAGTGAACGTACGTGGATTATCTTGAGTGGACGTTTATAATTTGCCTCCTTATCTCGACCGCTTGGAGCTTATTAACTTGAAGGCACTAAGTAAGCGACGATCTGTTGCCGACATCGTTTTCATTCATGAACTTTTATGGGGCGGTGTAGATTCTTCAGCTCTACTCGGAAAGGTACATCTTAATGTCAATGCTCGCAGTTTGAGAAAGACACCAGCTTTTAGAATTGCTCTTCATAGAACGACATACGGCTAGAACGAGCCTATTACGAGAATGCTGCGTCAGACTAGCAAATACTTCGAGCTTTTTGACTACCACATTAGTAAAGTCGCTATTAAGAAATTATTATTTGCTACAAATCGATAAAGCAATTTTTGTTTTATTTTTAGATTAATTTTTCTCTTTTTCTCTTTTTATCTATTTACCTATTTGACTTAAATACTCCATCGAGTATTTATAATTTTTAACATTTTTTTTTCTTTTGCTTTTTTCATAGCGTTTCTTTTAATTTTATTTTTGTTTAACTTTATTTTTTTCTTATTTCTCTTTTTTCCCTATTTTTGCCTCTTTTTTCCAGTTTTAAATTTGCTTGCTCTAAGCAAACCAGCGGTCGGGTCGGTCTCATTTAGTACATATAGATTCATTATATACATTTTGTATTTCGATTAATTGGTAATTATATATTTTTGCTGTTTTCTTTGTTTTTTTTTATTTTTAATTTAGTAGAATAATATCCTTGTTTATAATTTTCACGATACTATATTCAAAAAATAATAATATTATTGATGGTGACTCCCCGCGTGCGGTCAGGGAGGGGTGATTGGTCGTTGGGAATTATTTTTATTATTATATTACTCCAAGCCAAATAGCAAAAATCTCAGAGATTGGCTCGCATAGAGACTATATACGTTCGAAAGGAGATACATTAGGCTATTCAAATCAGTAAGCCTTATCTCGATATGATGACCAAGGCTCGTGGATCGAATTTTTAAAGTTTTACCAATACAGCGCGTCTGCGCATATCCACGGAATATCCATATTGAGATAGGGCTTACTGATTTGAATAGCCTAATGTATCTCCTTTCGAACGTATATAGTCACTATGCGAGCCAACTTCTGAGATTTGTGCTATCTTGTAACGATATGACGACTCATATCGCTACACGAAAGTTGTTTTTTTTGTTAATTTGTATGTCTCGTGTATGACATGACAAATGATGATTCCTAACACAAAACTGAGAGAGAAACAATGTTATAGTGATTCAAGTACTTTGTGAATTCAGTGTACGAATGCAAATTATCGTCGTTTGTTTTGGGCTTGTGGTTATCGTTCTCACTTTCAATTGTATGCATTATTATTCTCAGAAATACGTCGTAACCCTTTAAACTCAATCTCTCACAACACACACCATCATCCAATACAAATCTAGCCGGTGTTTAAATTTGGTAATATATTTTTATTCGAATTGAAACATTCAGCTAAAAATATCTGAATATTAAGCCGAGTAAAGTATACGTTTCTTTAAATAAAAATTTTAATTGTGTAAAGTGCAATTTAATATAAAAGTTAATAATTCTGGTGCGGATAGATAAGTTAAAAAAAAAAAAAGGAAGAAAAAAATTTCTAAGAGTGATTCGAGCACGCTATAAATAAAAAAAAGGCAAAGGGCGGTGTCTTGTGCTTTAACCTTGTGGTCGTTCTATCGATATTGCGTGAACGACATTGTGCTGAAAACGCATTTGTATTGTTCGAGAGGTATGTGTAAATTACTACTGTGTTTAGAATTCTTATGTAATAAAACTATGCTGTTATCCAAATTCCTGCCGTACTATCTTTGAGTGGAAATTAATTGAGTTTTTTTTTCCTTTTGTTATCTCACTATTGATTTCATTAGGAATCAAACAGATTCCACGGAATTGGAAAAAAAAAATAAAGAAGGGAAACGGACGACCGCAGGCGTATGGGCATCAAGAATTTATATGCGACCGTTATATGAGATATTGTGTGCTGCATCCGTTATTTTAAGGAAACGTGCGCTGATATTTTTGGGTTCTTACCAGTGTAGTGTTATAGTGGAATCTTTCTGAATTCGTATAAAAATATATATATATATTTAATTTTGCATTTAAATAAATTAGTTAATTTGCTGTTCAAACTCTAACGTCAACGGTAAAGCCAAATTTTAGTGATGTTCGGTTATTTTTTTTCTCACTTATGTTATTATTAAGATATTAGTTAATTAATTGTTTTTTTTTTTTTTTGCTATTTTAGTATAATTCTATAAAATTTAGTAAACCATTAATTTCTGATTCTAGTTTATAAATATATCATTCAGTCATTTAGTTAATTCGGGGAAATCAATCGTAATTCGAGCGCGAGGAAAACATATTTTTTTTATAAAATTTACAGGTTTATCAAATAACTTGCAGAAGCGCTTCTTCATGGACTTTTGGTTACCGGTGATAAGTTTCTTTTCAAATTATTAAATATGTTTGATTTCCTTATTACGAGTGATATCTATACTATATTCTCACTTGTCTTTAACTAAATACTGCGAATAAAATATCAATCGTATTTCTTCTTTTAATTGTAAATATTGGATATAATTTTAATTTTTTTTTTGTTACCTTTAATTTATCTTTGGGTTATGTCAATCATAATTTTTTATTTTATTTTTGGGAAATTTATGAATAAATTTAATAAATGTAATAATAATATATCTCAAAATTTCATTTTTTTCCTTTTTATTATTATTAATATTTACGCTTTGCTTAAATTTTTTTTTGGTTCTATATTTCTTCTTTTTTTTGTTGTTTTGTGCTAATTAATATGATTGTCTAATTAGTCACCATTTTGGGATAGAGTGTCATGTAAACCAGATTCCAATCTATTTGGATTGGAGGTGTTGCAAATCATTTGGTTCATTCCCCTCCCCCCTATTCTTCTTTAACCACCATATTCTTTTCGATTATTACTTGACGGTGATTCCAGATCTTATGCAGCCTGTAAACGACCCACCCAATGATCCAGAGCATTAGCCGCGCGATACAATACCGTCATACAGTGTCTGTGAAGATAACATTTTTTTTTCTATACGTAATCACCTTGTGGGACTAACATGTTTTAATAATCTTCGTGATCGGGATCGTAGGTCCAGTTAGCAACGCAGAGAGGGGTGATTACAATCTGGTGTATCATTTTATGTAGTATGGTATGTGATTTACTTAAAAATTTATAATAATGGACGTATTAGATTTTTTAATGTGAAACAATTTCTTTTATTTTATTAATATTTATTTTAATTATTGTTTTGAATTATTTCAAATAAATACACTGTTAAAATTGTACACTTCCATAAATTTTTGTCCAAGAAATAAAATTGTCTCCAAAAACTGCACAAAGAACACTAGCATAAACTGTTGTCCAAAAATTTTTGTGCAAGAACTTCACACCGGTTTCAGGAAGCTGTTTCATCGAAGAAAATTGATTAAATATCGTGTGGTCAGACGAATTGAAGTCAATTCTATATCCTAATAATATCAAATAATATGATTTTAAAATAAAATTCATTGATTCAAATATTTTAGTTTTCCGAAGTCTCTCATTTTCTACGAGTTTATTAAAACGCAGAGTCTGCCGCCACACAATAAATGACAAAGAAGACCTAAAACGCTGTCTCCGCCAAGATTGGAGCGCCATATGTCTTGCAAAAACATGTACGCTATCTATACGGAAAAAAACATGTACGCTATCTATACCCAAAAAAACTTCAACCCTAATTAAGGCAAAGGGTGGACCCACAAAATATTAATTTTATACAAATAACTAATAATGTAATCCTATAAAAATTGTTTCTATTTATTTCAAATTAATACTCAGCAAAGGCTGTATAATTTGTAATGTTTTAGTAAAAACTTCAGATTTCTATATAGGCGTGTAAAGTTTTAACTAAAACATTACTAAATAAAAATGATGTGATTTAGTAAAATTTATAAGGATAAAATTCATTACCATGTTTTTGATAGATGGTCACACCTGTCGTCCCTAGCCATTTATAAGCACTGGTCTTAAGGCATTTATATAACATATTAGACAACAAATACACGCAAACACAGTATTTTTGGGTATCGTTCAAAATAATACTAAACCAACCATATAATAAGACACAGTACAGATAACACATCCAACTGCAAACTATATAATTTCAATAACAAGCAAGGTCAATAAAAAATATATTTCGCATCTTGAGTCACGCATGCACTAGAAATGAACCTCCATTTAAAATATTAAATGACCAAAAATTACCTACAATTTAGACGTAGAAATTATAATTCCCGTAATAAATTACCCACATTTAGCTGTAACTTAATCTCGTATACTTAAAATCTATCGTCGTTATGGTCTATGTAATTTTATGTAAATATAGAGCCAAACGAACATAATATTTTATTGAAAGTAAATTAAATTACCAGTTATTACTTTTGATTCAATATACATAACATTAAATGGAATATTATTTCGCCATTCGTGTGTACATTTTTTATAATAAAATTGAAGCCGATTTATAGAAAATAATAATTTGTAAGAATTAACATGAAATATTGAAAGTATGCACGAATTTAAAAATTGGCATAAATTGGAAATCAATACATTAACATTATGTTTTGTTTTAAGGCAACATAATGTCATAAGTTACAAAATTGTCACCATATCCACCCGCAATTTTAGCAATTTATTTATTACCTGTATACAATGTACTTAACACTTTAGGCGGTTAATAAACCGTAGCTTTCGTTTATAATACTCAACTAAATTATTAAAGGATGTCGTTATGGACTAAGAATAAACCGACAAAAAAATTCTGCTAATTTAATTAAGAATATTTTTGAGTAACAAACAATGGTCTCATACACGATGAATATACGTAACACCAAAATTTTTTATGCAAGTCGTTTAGCAGAATTCCTGCGATACAGTTTAATTTGGTGTGCAGGAAATACAATTTTTTAGCATGATCTGTCACGAATCTGTTTTACAATTTTACAGTCTTTAAGGCATTTACAAAACTACATGTAATTAAATTCTTAGTTGCAGTAATTGCAATATTAAGATTTTATGTAATATTTTGCTAACAACGTATTTTTTATCCATTTTCGAGTTGCTTATAAGTATTGTTGATTTTGCAACATATAAATTATTAAACGCATTTCATGATATTTGGCTTAACTGATACACTCGGCTAATGCCGCGTACGAAGGGGCCATTGTACTCAAAATCGAAGGTCCATAGTTGATTGCTTCATTTGAAAAATCAATTAATTTTAGATAACATAATACAAAAGTAATTTCATAGTGGACATTTAGCAAAGAAGAATATATCTCTTCAGTTACATTATATAATAGATATTGTAGTAAGGAAAAAATTGAGGGGTGAATATATTGTGGCCAACCCCCAACATTCAAAATTTAGCCTATCGGATATTTGATAAAAACTGTCCTTAAAAATAAAAGATTATTCCTGTTTAAATTTGAGAAAACCAACAAGGTCGCAAATAGTTTTTCTCGTAAATGATATGCTTTTCAAAATGTTTGCAAAAAACGAAAAAGTCGTACAGAAGCTGCCACTTGGAGTGAACCGAAGTACACCGCCGAATTTTTGTCCAAAAACAGTTTTTGGTAAAGCATCTTTTCCGCTAAAATTTTGGACAGCTATTCTGAACAGCTATTGTTGCAAATTTAATAAGAATCTGTTTGTTGATGATCGATTTTCTTGTAAATAATATACTTTTCAAAATATTTGGAAAAACAAAAAAGCTCCCATGGAAGCTACCACTTCCGTTAGACTGATTTTTCCAAAAACGAAATAGTAAAAAATTTGTGTGTGTGTCTGTGTGTGGTGCCGGGCAAACTTAATGTCTTTGGTTCGCTGCCTCGGCGGATGGACTGATAGGAGTGAAACTACAGACTTAAGCTTTCCACAAATTAGGAGATGTCAGTGATTTTTAGTCGAAATTGTTTTACAAAAAATCGTATATCCTATGGGAAGCTTCCCATTTTTCGCAAATACGTATTTTCAAAAGTATAAAACATTTACGAAGAAATGATTAAAACAAACAAATTATAGGTTATGTTTCAAACAAAATTTGATTAGATTAATTTTTTAACGAGTTTTGATAAATTAAATATAGAATCTTTTCGTTCATAATCGTTTTCTCGTTAATGGTGTACTTTTCAAAATATTTGCAAAAAACGAAAAAGCTCCTATGGGAGAAAATTAATTCGGATCTCCCAATTTATATAGAAAGCTTAAGAATAAAGTTTCATTCTAATCAATTAATCCATCTAGGCATTACAGGGTTGAGTTATAAAAAAAAAATCAAAAACGTCATTTCCGCTTTAATTTTGGAAAAATGGCCCGGACCGGTATTGTTACAAATTCAATTTAGAATATTTGAATTACTAATTGATTTTTCTCGAAAATAATATGCTTTTCCAAATATTTGCAAAAAACTCAAAAATCATTGGGATCTTCTAGTTTGTGAGAAAAGCTTAACTTTGAAGTTTTACCCCAATCAATCAATTCGTCTGGGAAATAAAGAAAAAAAAACAGACATTTAGTCTGCACGGAACGACATACGCAGCCACAGTGATTTTGGAGATATAGCAATATTAAATCTACAGAAATCTCCACGTCGACATTTTTCATACTTTATTTTATTATGTACACGAAAGTAAAACGACATAGTTGAAAAATCTAGTAGTCCTAACTTGTCATTTGGATGTCAACGAGTTACTAGTTGCTTTCCAATCGACCACCGCAAGTACTTGTAAGTGCAAAAAATGTGTATTGACTAAAGTGTCGATTGGAAAGCACAAAAAATTACAAAAGCAAAACATAACCTACAAATGTGTGGTTTATTTGTGATAACTTTTTAATAATAAAATATCTATACTGGAATTTTATTAGCGCTTCACATACGACATTCAACAATATTTTTGGCAGAAAAATACTGCACACAATCACCTAGCGGACAAATTTATCGTAACTGCTTTCAACTACTCATAATAAAATGGTAGAGTAGTTAATTTAGCGAAGACAGTACTTAGTACTTATACTTGCAGTGTTCGATTGGAAAGCAACTACTAAAATACTTTTTTCGTCAGCAATATTTCTTTGTTTTTAACTATTCAATCTGTTCTGGGGCCGAAGCACTCCCAACTCTTTTGCCGTTCGCTTTTATCGTTCTATCTTACGCAGTAGCCAAATTGAAGACGTACGGCTATAGGGGCCGATTTACGTAAAACCATCTGCACATTGCATTGTTCCATACCAGCCTATATATAGTACTGGCATTGAAGATGGAGAGCCCAATGAGTTCTGCACTTCGACAAGGAGTATAGTGGTGTTCACTAACACGGTAATCAAAAGTCGGTTAATCAAAAGTATTGTTAATAAAAATTTGTCACAGTGATAAAATATTTAGGTATACCAGTTCTTGGTTTAGGCGTAATTAGAAATGCATTTTTATCGATTACACAAACAAAGCTCTTTGGGCAGGACATAATTTGAAAGAGAACCCAACCGCGATTCAACCGTATTATTTTACGAATATTTTGAATTTTTACTAAAGATTCACATACAGAAATTTTAGAGTGCAATACATTTAATGCCTCTATTTTGCACTTTACTTGAAAAATTTCAATGTTCCGTCGCAAGTTTTAGCGATTTATATTTTTTTAACAGTATTTAGCAATGTATTATTATTAAATAAGTGCAAATGGCATATATGCAAAATAAAGACAGTTTAGCTGGTATACAGTTTTCACAATTAACTTTAATATTTAATCTATGTGGTACCTTTAAGTAAACTTTAGTTGAAATAAAATTCAGTTTAACTAAAAAAGAAAAATGTTCCAGAAAGTTGAATTGAATTAAAAATTATAAGCAGTTTTCGAATATTTTCTAGACGTCTAAAAGTTAATTCCCGTATTTAATTAGTCACATAATTATGAAGCCGAACAAAAGTGTTGCTTGGACAAAGATTTTCGAAATAAAATCCTCAGTGGTGGCGGAAATCTGCGCTGTTCAAAAATGCTCGATAATGCAAAAGTTGTCGAATACCATTTTGCCGTTTACGTTTCATTTATTTGCGTTTTCCTAGATATTTTACTAGGCCTACTTTGATCATTTTTTGCATGTTCATTGAAATATTTTACAACAATTGATTTTTCAAAATGGCTAATATAGGGATGGGATTTGCATGGACGGCTAAGTGTCCGTCAGAGTTATCGAAGCCGTAAGCCTCTACAATTATTGCATTTCAAAATGTTGCATTAACAAAATATTGTTTTTTTTAGTATTCTTGCAACTACAAAATATTGCAATTACAAAGTGTTGCAAGTACCATATCTTGCAATTAAAAAACTTTATTCATTATTTTGTGCAGTTAGAACTAGAAGAAAAGAAAACTGGGATTTTGAAAACCACGATTTTGAAAACCGGGTTTTCGAAAACCGAGATTTTGAAAACCGAAATTTTGAAAACCGAGATTTTGAAACCGGAATTTTGAAAACCTGGATTTTTAAAAACAGGAGTTTGAAAACCGAGTTTTCGTAGTACACCCGAAAAACATGTTGAATCCGAAAAGAGTTTCCGATAAGGACAGAAATCTCCAACATATACTATGGCCTAACTCATCAGCCGAGAAACTTCAGGAAAATCAACTAAAAACGACAAGCTATGGACAGCAACAATTGGCAGAACACGAGAAAAACGCATTTCCTTCTGCTTACTAAGCATTAAAGAATAACTTCTATGTTGATGATTTGATAACGAGATGCGACACCATGAAACAAGCAATAGATATTCGAAATCAATTGGCTGAAATGTTCCGAAGTGGCGGTTTAAATCTAAGGAAGTGGTCAAGCAGCAATTAAAAACTACTAACTTCAGAGTACAAATGCGTATAAAACAATCAAAGCTTTTTGGCTCTATTGGAAACCAAAACTCGACGTCTTTGAGATTAACATAGAGCTTCCGGGATACTTTTTTTTTAAGAAAGTATTAATTGTCCGGTGGATTGATTGTGCTTTGAAGGCCAATTAACACACCCATTTTCATTCACGCATACACCACCCATTCACACAATTACAGTATACCACCAGTAATGTGAAAATCCAGCTGCGACTGCACAAGTCGAGGAATATCTACAAAAGAACCCTTGAATCGCAATCTCTGGTGGACGGGCCCGCAATCAGGGATAGGCGACAAGTAATCTATTAGATAGATTACATAGCGATGTTTTACGTTCCTGACGTCGACAATGAAGAAAACGTCCACAACCTACGAAATGATACGATAAACTAAGTTTTCTCATTTATTTTTCTTAATTTTGCTAGATAGCTATTACGGTCCAGGAACCAAATAAAAAAATTTAATTATTAACTAAACTAAACTGCTCAGTAACATCAACAAAACAAGCTGTGCCTGATTATTCGAAATACTAAATTGTCGACGTTTCGTGGATAAAGGAAATATTAAATTAAATTAAAATAATGGAAGATGTTATCAAAGAAGGAATATTTGCAAATGTTATTATAAACTTCGATATATTTAATAATTAAAAAAAAATGTCATGTAAAAATTTGTACAAATTTGTACACAATAATAACACATTTGCCTTAAATACCAAATAACGAAATTTGACAACTAAATTGAAAAGTTAACTCGCGAGGAGACTTTGTTTGTAACCTGGCGGCGAATAGCGTGAGGTCACCTCAAAAAGTTTAGTTGATAGATAATTTAGCCAAAAAAATCGACCTAAAGCACACAGCATAAATCGCATAATTTCTTCGTCAGTATAAAAGGACCGACTACTACTGACCTAAACTATAAGTGGTGATGTTTTTCATTTGATTATATTCAACATGTTCAACAACAACAGATTAAAGTTCTATAAAATCAGCCTTTTCTGACAAGTTCACCGATTCAGTTTCATTGTGATCCCGATGTAACGTTAAAATTTTTGGAAATTAAGGATTTATTTGTAGAATTTAGTATTCTTATGTTTAATTAGCTCACCATATATGTATAAAGAATAAATTCATCAACTCCCATAGAAACAAAAAATAGACAGGGACATAAATTTGTCACTGCCACTCACTTTATTTGTCGTAAAACTTATGTGGTCGTTCCCGTTCACCGGTTTTATTTTTTCTACTTATCCTTGGGATGCTAATTATTCTCGGATGGTCAAAGGCAGCGAGACATTAACAGTTCAATGTTACAGGTGCGACCACTACTAGTCACACACACGCTGCGCTTGTTTTAGTAATCCAAATGAAAATTGACACGCATCAATTGCCATTTTGTATTATGGATTTCTCATAGTGAAATGAATCAGTGGTTGTTTAGTTTATCCAGTGATAATGCTTCGGCAAGCTGGATGTAACGAAATATATTCCTCCTGGGAGTTATCCAGAATGGTCTCGAGCTTTAGAGCTATATGGTTAATCAGCGTTATGTCACGGCGGTAATCGATTGTTCCGGGCACCAAATTATATTCTATTAAGTTATAAAAGAACGTGGTTTTACAACAATCTCCGTTAAACGTGTCATTAAAATGAGTTTAAGCGGATAATGTCATTGTGCCTTTAACCTCGTTGCAGCCTTGAGCAGCGATGAAAATGAATTGATATACTTTCAGGCAGGCATGTATGCCTCATTTGACATTTAACAGCATTTTTAATTAAATAATTATTGAAAGAAATATTTGCCAGTGCAGTAAACAAATTATTTATATTATATGCAGTTCAATTCCTCTCATATGTTTCATGATCATTATATTTTTTTTAGTTTGGCCAAATTTAAATAGATGGCAGCAAAATATATTTTGTTTGAAATTTTTACCGTTTTTAAACAGATGGCTCTGTGAATATTTTTAATTATGGTTTGGAAGTACAAACTAACAGTATTTAATTTAGTCAGTAATTCAGTAGTAAAAAACGGTGTGAGGCACATGTATCAGGGACTTGGAAAAAGTTCAAAATATATTCATTCGCGGGCTTGAACTACAAGTAATTACAGACGAATTTTTGACGTTCTCGACGAATTGTCGACGTTGAGAATGTTCCCGATCAATAAAAATTAATTGAAGTAAATTACAAGTTACCCACCAAAGATGAAGAATCAGATAATAGAATCATGTACTTAATCAACAAACATTTAGTTTCGTAAACCCTAGTTAAGATAGTAGCCAACTTCATGAAAAAGTGCAAAGAGAAAAAATAGACGAATATGATTCACACGAGGCAAAAACAGTCATCGACCCACTCACCGTATACACTAAATATTGCTGCGTCTGATTACTACTTGGTTCCATCGATAGCGCATGGCTGGGCTGAGAAGCACTTCACATCATATATGAAGATACCAAAAATTGGGTTGATTCGATTGCCTCAAAAGATGCAGCACTCTTCCGACGTGGTATTCGTATACTGCCAGAAAGATACGAAAAAGTAGTGGCTAGCAATGGACAATATACTTTGAATAAAACATAACCTACCGTTCTTTCTCAATAAATGCCCAATTTTTGATAAAAAACGGTACAGGCTATATTTCTATTCCACATACGTGACCAGATTTTATTCCCACTTTGTATCTCATCCCAGAGGAGTCAATTTAGAGATTAATGCCAGTGAAGTTTATCCATACTAATCCAAAAAATGCAACAACAAACTTATCATAATAGTATTGGTGTAAGTAAACATTCAGGCGAATTTATATTGTGTAATTTAGAGGGGATGTGTTCCAAAGTTATTAGAAACATTTTCTAAGCATTTAGATTGAACTTTAGTGATATTGGTGGACTACTGAAATAAAACAGGGGGTGTCCCAATCAAGTTATATGATTTTCTAATGGGTATGACAGGGTGTTCTGTGTGATTTAAAAATATGATTTTTTAATGCGGGCTTTAGATAAATGAATTAGAAAATCACATACTTTACTAAGGACACTTCTATCAATACCAATGCAAGTAAAAGTGGATTAGGATTAAGTTTTGGATTTATAATTTTCCAAATCAATAGCAATTTTCGAATTTAGTTTTTGGCTTCAAAGTTTGTAAGTAAAAATGTGTTTTCGTATGTATATTTGCATATTTCGTGATTTTATTAATATTTTAATTTTATTTTATAAACATAATAATGTTTATGTCTTTTTTGTAGTTTGAGATATCACTTTTAACATTTTCGTACAAACCTTTAGTACTAACAATTAGATTGGATTTACGTAAATTCAAAATCATTTTGGATTTAGATGAATCCATTTGGGTTAAATTTTAATATGTTTGTTGAATGACCATTGCAATACGCCAGATGTCACTGAAGTTCATGCTAAATGCTTAGAAAATGTTTAGAGTGACTTTGGAAAGTAACTAAGGCCAATTAAAAAATCAGATTTCCTCTAAATTACACAATATAAATTCGCCTGAATGTTTACTTACACCAAGTTTGAATAAACTTCACTAGCATAGATTTGAATACTTTGGCCAAAAATGCTCGCCAAAGCGCTGATAATTGGAGAAAGAGGTGGCTCAGCCTGAAATTTTCCGGATGATATCGAAGGAACTAACATGTTTTGTTAACATTCGATTTTTTTTTAAATGCAATTCATTCTATCATTTGCAAGGCAGCAATGGCACTGGTATATGAAAAAAGTGTAATCATTAGAAAATAAGGATCTACATTTCAATTTTATGATTTACCATTCAATATGTTTTAAAACTAAACTGCTTAAAAAAGATTTTAACATTCCGTAAAACCTCGTGTTACAATACACTAGTTCTTATATTACTTCTTCTCAACACAGCCTTGTTCTACCGCGATTATTAAATTTTTATGAAAAATATACTCTGGCAGATCTCAATGTGCTCTGGCAAATCATCAAGAATAGACTCACGCTTGAACAACGCTACGAAATTATTAAAATTTACTTTGAAAATCTGTGGTCGATTTGTGCAACTTATAGGCGACTGTGTGATTTTTATGGAGCACATAATCGTCCATCTGCAGTTCGAATCTGGCTTTCCTGTAGGTAAAAGGAATTAGTAAAAATATTTACATAGCATTTTTGTCAAAAATATCATTTTCTGGCCTACTGAGAAGTCATGTTTGATCTAAATTTTTATAATTTAGGAAATATTTTTCCCGTATCGAAATTGGTTAGGAAAAATATTCCCAATTTAATTTTGTTTTTGAAACAATGTACACCAACACAGGCACAGAATGAGAGTCCTCTCATCATACCTATCTGAATTAAATTTAATGATTAATTTTATTAAAAATAACGGAAAAAATCAAAATAACCGCCGTAAAAACTTTTGGAGCATGCCTTGGTTGAATGCACGACCACTAAGATGGTGCTCGATTACAATAAAAAAAATTAAAGCAAATCAACAATTTGGTAAAAAGAATAAAAGGGGAAATTTAAGAAAAAATATAAAAAATTGAAAATAAACATAGAAAATTTAATCAGAAAATATAAAAAAAATTTAAAAAATGTACCTTACTACGTAACGATTGACCCTTGCCGTTTGTGTGGCCGTCATGCCACAAGCGCCGGCAGGGGCCGTTGCGGCTGGATTGTGCCGATACCCGTGAAATTATGCCGGTTGGGCCTCGAAATGTTGGGCGTAATTTCGCCTTAACCGTAAATTTTTTGTTTGCCTGGTTGGGCACTATAATTGTTGAGCACCTCTCGCCTTAACCGAACAAAATCACGTTAGGCGTCTTATAACACTGTATTACGGCTTCACCACCGTCAAAATAAAATTAGACGGATCAAGTGTTGGAACTTAGAACCCTAAATTATTTTCACTAGGAAAATAAACCTACTTATGAAAATTTATATGTATAGTCTTTCACCTTGAGCCTGGAGATATCAAAAATAATTCAAGCAATACTTCCGTTATTCCCAATATTGTTGTCGAGATTTATAATTCGCGTTTATGCAGATGTTCACATTGCCTATCTTTGTTGCATTCGGGAAAAAATTATTAACTGCGGCACATATTGGGATCAAAAAAAAATCGTAACACTATAATAATTTTTTCAAATTTTTCCTGGTTGAGAAGTGTTACACTAAAACCATTTATTCGAATTTTTTGCTTTTGTAACCAAACAAATTTACTAATTAATAATCAAAAACCAAAATCAAAACTACTTTATCATTTTATCAAAAACAAATATGGCGCTCTTGAAAGCCAAATTCAAACTTTTCTTTTAAATACCAATCTAAACTTAACCTTTCACAATACAAAACACGACTGTGTTGTAAAAATTCCAAAACAAGTCTTTTTTCAAAAAAAAAAAAAAAACAAAGCTAGACTCACAAAAATTCTCGCACCAAAAATAACACGATGCATAAAAATATTTTTTTCATCTGTGCCTCTCGATCTTGCAAATATCGTCAATGAGCGGCGCGAAACGAAGACAAATAAAACAAGAAACACAGAAAAAAATATCAATCTACATCGCACCCGCCCGTACACACGCAAAGGGGCAAACATTGGTCTCGCTCCATCATTTATTCGTCGACCCACTAAATAAAAAGGGTGTACAAAAAAAACAAAATAAAACCGAGTGGTTTTAGACATGACCCTAATGCTGCACCAGTACTTGTAGCACAATCCAATTAAAATGGTACTGGAATTTTTTACAAATTAATTACAACATATCGGTATAGTTTAACCCCCCAAAAAACTACCGCTAAGGGGTGCAATTCTTCAAAAATCATATTGATCAACCATGCTTTGGGCATTTCAGTTAATATTTCTTGTATCGTAGTGTTGGCGGTTAAATTATAATTTTTTACAAATTAACTAACACATATGGGCATATTTCGACCTCCAAAAACTTCCCCTAAGGGGTGCAATTTTGCATTTCTGTGATTTTTTTTTTTGTATAGTGCTGGGATAATTCATCGAACCTAATTCATCGAACTTCCTTCCAATGAAAGAAATAGGTAACCCTGAATTTATTAAACAAGCCACACCCACAAAAATCCATCAAATTGCATAGAACTTCCTTCCTATGCAAGAAATAGGTAACCCTGAATTTATTACAACACCTCACCAACAAAAATCGATCATAATGCATCGAACTTCCTTCCTATGCATGAAATAGGAAACTATGAATTTATTACAACAGCCCACACCCACAAAAATCGATTATAATCCATCGAACTTCCATCCTATGCAAGAAATAGGATTTTTGTGGGTGTGGGGTGTTGTAATAAATTCAGGGTAACCCATTTCTTGCATAGGAAGGTAATTCGATACATTTTGATCGATGTTTGTGGGTGTGGGCTGTTGTAATAAATTCAGGGTTACCTATTTCTTGCACAGAAGGAGGAAAGGCCGATGCATTTGGATCAATTTTTGTGGGTGTTGGCTGTTGTAATAAATTCAGGATTTCCTATTTCATGCAAGGGAAGGAAGTTCAGGGGTACTTATTTCTTGCATGGGAGGGAAGCTCGAAGCATTTTGATTGATATTTGTGGGTGTGGGCTGTTGTAATAAATTCAGGGTTACCTATTTCTTGCATAGGAAGGAAGTTTGATACATTTGGTCGATTTTTGTGGTTGTGGGCTGTTGTAATAAATATATTGGTACCTATTTTTTTTGCATAGGAATGTAATTCGATGTATTATGATCAATTTTTGTGAGAGTGGGCTATTATAATAAATCCATGGGTACCTAGTTGAGGGGTATTATCTTTACAGAGAAATATTATTTTAAAAAGCTGCACTTTTTAGCTACAGTTTTTGGCAATTGAACTATTCCAATATTGTAATTTATTTTTAGTATCAACTTCTTGTATCAACCAGTACGGTACAATGATTTTAAACGGTCCCGTTTGAAGTAGTTTTCTAGGGGTTTAATTTTGCCATTTTATTATAGTTAGTTTGTAAAAAAAATCCAGTACCACCAGCACTTTACAACTAAAATTCACAGAAATGCAAAATTGCACCCCTTACACGTAGAGAAATAATTGGTCATATTAACCAAAAAAGTAAGTTAATTTTACCAAAAAATTGTTACAAACTCAACTTACTTATTGCTTGGTAAATATTACATTTTGAAATGGTAAATTTAACATACTAAATAGTAAAATAATTGAAAAAAATATTTTGCCAGTTTACTATTGCGTAAGTAAATTCAACCAATATATATGTAGATTTTACTACAATACAAAGTGAAATATGAATAGCATTTTGGTAAAATTAACCGAACGATTAAGTAAAACCGATAACCTTTTAAAGTAAATAAAACCCACACTGTAAAAAGAATAAGGTAAAGTCTACAACAAATATAAGTAAATTTAACTTAAAATCTCTATTAAAATTGAGCCTACGTAACTCAAAGTAAACTTCACAAATTTTGAAATGTGAAATGGGTTCTTTTGCATGATAACAAAATATTTGTTATCACGTCGAGATGAGGTCTCATCTTTTCAAAAACAATGAGGTAAACATTTTGAATCTTTTTAATTAAAAGTTTCGATATCCTCATCAGATTATGTAGTTATCAAACTACGAAAATAGTGTTCATACTTCATGAATTTAAATGAAGTAAACATCAATTGACTTAGCGAATTATATTGAAAATGCAATAATAATTGTTACCTATCGCCGATGTAAATTTAACGCACCAATTTGTTAACTTTACATTGCAAGAGAAAATTTTTGTTAAAATATTTATTTTACATTGTAGATTAGTAAAATTAGCATGTCTCTCAGTTAATTTTACAAATCTATTAGTATTTTTCAAAAAATAGTTTATTTTACGAAAATTATTATTTTACTTTATAAATTTAGTTAAATTAACATAGCATTTATGTTAACTTGTATTATAAAGAGAAGGATAAATTAACTTCAAAATTGGTTGATTTTACAATTTTAGGTTTACTTATCGATTTGCGAAATATTTTTCTTTGCGTGTAGGGGAAGTTTTTAGGGGTTGAAGAATGCTAATATGTGACTGTTAATTTGTAAAAAATTGCAATACCACCCCCGGTACGATACATAAGAAATATTAACTGAAAATTATGAACCAAAAGCATGGTTGAACCAAAAATATTGGTTTTGAAGAATTGCACCCCTTAGGGGTAGTTTTCTGGGAGATGAACTATACCGATATGTTGTAATTAATTTGTAAAAAATTCCAGTACCCCACCCGGTACGATACGATAAATTTTAACAAAAAAACGAAAAGTGTGGTGTAGCTTTGTCTAACGCCAGCCCACACACACGAATTGCAGGATAACGGGACCTGTAAAAAAAATTCTAACCGTGTAACAAATTTGTAATTAATTTGTAAAAAATTCCAGTATCATTTTCATTGGATTGTGCTACAAGTGCTGGTGCCGCATTAGGGTCATGATCAACCGATTACAATGGCTGATGCCACACGAAGTTTCTGGTTTCTTCTAGATAATGTATACATATGTATGTGCGTTTTATTCCGTTTTGTTCTGCTCTCTCGAAAATAAAATTTAAACCAAAATGTATGTCAAAAATGGCCTTGAAATGATTTTTATTTCATTTATGTTTGTGTTAGTGTGGTTTTGCCGAAAATTTGTTTAAGTTGTAATTAAAACCCGTGCCATAGGTAAACGGGGAAAGAAACGAAGAAAATAATGGTTTCTGTAAAAGCTCGTCTGCCATCAAGCAATGATGTCAAAATATGAAACAAGATGTGCGAAGCATTTTTATGACCGTGAAGTCGTAACAAGGATAGCGCTATACGTGCCATACGGCAACCGCAACCATCGACTTACTAAAATCAAAATTTGGCGATAAGTTGATTTCGAGAAATGAACCTGTCAGTTGGTCTCCAAGGTCGTGCGATTTGACACCTCTCGATTATTTCCTGTATTTTCTGAAGTCACTTGTTTATGCTGATAAACCAGAAACTGCGTTTCGTCAAGAACAGCCGCGGTGCGCATATACCCGAAATCATTTTCAAATATTAATGCCATGTATTGATCTTTCCCACAATTTTTGCTATGATTTATTATTTTATGTAGACGTTACGTTTTTCAGATTGCTTGCATTAAAATTGTAGACCGGTATCGGTAGTCTAATTGTTTCTACCCACGAATTATGTATTTCTGTCTTAAAAAGAAATATTTAAAAGCATATCATAAACACCTAATAATATTCCGCACCGTCTAGCCTTCATTAATCAAAAGTTCAGGAGAGTTCAGGGTATAAAATAAACCCTAACCAAAATCAATAAAAATGTCGACAGTAAATTTTGAAACCTATATTTTCCACCCAAAAATTTCTTTACAATCCAACCAATTAATTTTCTAATGATGCAATTAAATTAAACTCTTTCTGTTAATAAAATTTTCGTTTTAATTTTGAATTTATTTTCTCTCCGTCGTCATCATAAACTTTTTCTTCATCTTTTTAACACTAATTAAGAATATATTACATGATTATAACTTATTACATTGTTAATTACAACAATTTATCATTAAGCACCAATACCAACAAATGTTGTTACTGGAGAGTATAAAAGCACACGAACAATGTACGTACACATAAATTCTATGCGTTAAAATTTTATTTTCCTTTGTGATAAAAAAGATAAGACAGAATTAAATTAAAAATTAATAAAAAGAATAAAAATTTCATAATTATATATAACATAACCATAATCATAATTTCTCATCCTTTGGGTTCTTATACACATACATAATATATATATATACGTGTGTGTGTACGTAGCATATAAATTATTAAATATTCAAATGAGCAGCGTACGTACGAGTCTCGTCTCTAGATTTTTATTGTTATTTTTTGTTTGGTTAATTAAAATTTAATTAGAACAAAAAATAAAATTATGAATAATATTAACATATCCCAGGTACAAAACATGAATTTTATGTGTTACAAATTATGGTGAGGTAAAATTTATAGGTGCGTACAAGGTGAACAAAATTTCCTCATTAAGACGATTAATTTAAATAATTGACTCCTTAATTTAAATATAATAAATATATAATTAACGTATCCGACCGGCTGCCCTAATCGGAATATGATATCGTGGAATAAAGCGCCCCGGCTTCATCATATATACACAGAGATTTGTGACGTGAAGCGTTAAATTGGATTAGCGTAAATCAAGATGCACATATATGCAACAAGATACATAATTTAACGGTAGAGCGCCGCACTGCCACACACGTACAACATTCATACATAAATGAATGATAACATATAAAATTCCAATAAAATGTTGTTGTAAAATTCTCACGGTGAAAATACAAATTTCGCGTTTTAATATACGAGCAAATCGTTATACACCACCATAGACATAATCATAATTCATTAAAAATTCAAATTTATTCTTATAACATTACATGCTGTTTTATCTTATTGTGATAACAAGATACATAAAATGACAAAACGAGTGTTAGATGTTTGAATGTTACATGCTTCTTTCGTTTCGTTGAATCTGACAAATTTATTGGTTAGAGAAAGAATATAAAATTCGTGGTTATGTAAGTTTGATGGTCAAAATTTTTTTTTTTGGTTTTTGTCAAAAGAAAGTGATTTATTCAATTTTATATTGTATTTTATTAAAATAATAGAGACAAGATAAAATATGTGGTGTGACGAATTTTACGTTACTCATCGTTAGTTATAGCGAGAAGAAATTTCGGGGTACTTACGATTAATAACGGTTCCTCCTCCATCCAGCTACAAAAATTACCTGAAATGAATAAAGAGATGTAGTTAGTGCCGATGAAAAATAATTTTTAAAACTATTATTTCGTCAAATTGGTTTTAGAAGCAAGTTTAAGTAAGAGGGCCATGTTTAAGTTATTGGAACCTTTTAGTTTTCACTTCGAAACACAGTCCGCACTTTGTTGTATTTAGAGGCACTGTATCTCAACGACCTCTCTAGATTTTTTTTATTCAAATTTCGTCACTGGAGCTACCTCTAATTTTGTTTATAGTAGGATTTTAACGATTGAGTCTCGATAGTTTAAATTATAAAACTATAAAAACTGCTAGTTTTAGTTCACCTTCTCAATTCACATATTTCAACGAGAAAGTCTGAAAAAATATTGTCCTTGGTATTTTCATCCAAAGCCAAAACCAAATGTCAATTTAAATATTCCAAATATACACAAATTTGAATCTAAAAGTGATTGAATATGACGTGACAATTGTTTAAAAGGTTTCTCTTGGCCGACCCATCGAAGACGGAGTCTTATTTTATATGTGGCTCTCGAGCATTTGATTGGTTTTATAAAAAGTGAAAAGACTTATTTCAACCGTAGTAACCACTTAGAAAAAGCTTAGTACGAAAAACTTTTAAAACGATTTTGAAGCATTCCACTGTTGAATATTACACCCGGTTTTCAAATAGATTTTCGGGGGAATTCATGCTTTTTGATTGAATTGGGTCTACTGCAAAGTAAAAACATCTATTCCAACCGTATAGTAATCTCTCAGAAATATGTTAGAACAAAGCCTATTTTTATGCGATGTTTAAGCATACCACTTTTGAATATGTTCAAAAGTGTTCAAATATGTTCCCATAGATTTTTGGGAGAACTCGTAATTTTTAATTGGATGAGGTCTACTTCAAAATAAAAACACCCATCCTAGCCGTAACAATCTCTTAGAAATATCTTACGACAAAGCACGTTTAATGTAACTTAGGTTTTCGGGAAAATTCTAATTTTGTTATTGGATTTGGTCTAGTACAAAGTGAAAAAACCCTTTCCAGGCGTAGTAACATTTAAAAATTATCTTATTACTAAAAATTTTTAATGCGATTTTGAGGTACATATAAAACTTTTGAATATACACCCAGTTTTCCTCTAGATTTTTCGAGAAATTCATGCTTTTTGAATGGTTGAACCCAACACAAAGTATAAAACATCTATTCCAACCGCAATAATTTCTTAGAAATATCTTGGTACAAAGCCAATTTTAATGTGATTTTTAGGCATACCACTTTTGAGTATTATACCGACTGTTCCCATAGATTTTACTTCAAAGTAAAAACATCCGTTTCATCCGTAACAATCTCTTAGAAATGCCTTAGGACAAACCATTTTTACTGTAATTTAGAGGTACAACTTTTGAACACTACACCCAGTTTCCCCCTAGATTTTTTTTTCTAATCGTAGTAACCATATAGAAATGTCTTAGGACAAAACAATTGTAATGCGATTTCGAGGAGTTAAACTTTTAAATATTACATCCAGTTTTCCCTAGATTTTCGGAAACTTCATACTTTTTGATTCCATAAAACGGAAAAGAGATAGTCCAAAGACAGAAAAACTACTGATAAGTAACGAACGTCGAAAAATTCAAACTACCGCTAAACAACCAACTTGAATCGTTTATCGAAAATGATGCGGAAGAGAAAAAACTGTAAATGGATATACTCAAGAACAGGCTAATTGAAAATACAAGCCAAATCCATTCGCGAAACCAATACACGCAAGGTGGTGCATGAACTCAAATCAAGCGTGCTAACAAATGAAAAAACATTTCACGTAACAAATTTACTGCGAGGTAAAATACACGAAGTAAAAATTCAAACACATGAGTTCAACGACTATATAGAGAAGTCATTAATTACTACGATGCTCACAACAGAAACTATTATACATATACCGATTGAAGTCTTCAAAGGGTCTTTCTGTTGTTATTAAAGGCATCGATGTCCAAACAACCGAAATCCAGGCTGCACTTGTTGACGATGGATTTAAGTTACAGAATGTGTATAGGATCATGAATCGCTTGAAGCAACCGCAACCAACGGTGAAAGTTGAACTGGATCCATCCGAATTGAAAAAGGGAGAAGTTCATCCAATATATAAACTCAAGTACCTATGTACAGACGCATAACTGTTGAAGAAGAGTGTGCGTTGTATGCGGGGAACTACACCAAACCAAAAGTTGTCCAAAACCAAAGAACCAAAGATCTCGTTCGCACAGAACACCAACCAGCAAAGCGTTCTTCAAGGTGAATCCTCAAATGTTGAACCTACTCTGAATAACTGCATGTAACAGATGATGCAGTTAATGACAACAATGCAAAATATGCTACAAGCAATGCTATACAAAATCAAACTACTATGATCCAGAAACTAGAATGTCTCCAATAAATTATCTGAAGATATGCCACTGGAACGCAAAAGGTATAAGCCTACAGAAACTCGAATTGGAACATTTCCTAACTATAAACACGAAATTGATTTTATGTTAGTTTCTGAAACTCATTTAATGGTTAAACATAATTTCAGAATTAATGGTTACGAACTTTATGACACTAAACATCCCTTGGTCGATGAGGAACTGCTATTATTATAAAAAAACGCATTTGCCATAATGTTCTAAATGAATATAGCACCGAGAAAATTCAAAAAACCTCTGTGTGTGTGTGTGTGTGTGTGTGTGTGTGTGTGTGTGTGTGTGTGTGTGTGTGTGTGTGTGTGTGTGTGTGTGTGTGTGTGTGTGTGTGTGTGTGTGTGTGTGTGTGTGTGTGTGTGTGTGTGTGTGTGTGTGTGTGTGTGTGTGTGTGTGTGTGTGTGTGTGTGTGTGTGTGTGTGTGTGTGTGTGTGTGTGTGTGTGTGTGTGTGTGTGTGTGTGTGTGTGTGTGTGTGTGTGTGTGTGTGTGTGTGTGTGTGTGTGTGTGTGTGTGTGTGTGTGTGTGTGTGTGTTTTTTTTTTTTTTTTTTTTTTTTTTTTATACCGGGTAAAGTGAGGAAAATCTTCAATAAGACGAAGCTTCGATGGGCAAACATCTCAGCAACAGTGATGGATTTCTACCATCTAAAAACCACACACCCTTTCGAACATCCCCCATGCGGAACTATCAGTTAGACATTACTTCGCATGGAGGTGACTAGTTACTAGACTCTATCCTCCTCTCAGCGTCTCAACCTTACATTGAGATTGCCACCGCTATCTAGCCATACCGCGTTGTTCCTCTCTAGCACGCTCTAAGCATCTCAGCTCTTTAAGCACCACTGCTGCCATGTGGCTTACTGCATTCCAATTACCTTCACACACAAGCATTAGCTCCACTATGTTATCAGGTGTCACGGGCTGCCCGAGGATACTGGACAGTTCTATTCGAGTTGTCTCGAACCGTGGACATTGAAAGAATATATGTTCCACATCCTCTTCTGATCCTTTGCAGGCAGGACATTCCGAAGTGTCGGCATGTTTAAATCTGTAAAGATATGCACCAAAACAACCATGCCCACTTAACAACTGCGTCAGATAGTAATTAGTTTCACCATGCCGCCTATTTATCCACTTATTGATGGATGGTATAATACGATAGGTCCACCGACCTTTCACCGAGCTACCCCAGCGCCTTTGCCATTCTATCATGGTTGCAATGCGTTCTGATGCTCTACTTCCTAGGTTTTCTCGACACATATACCACTTCTTCCTTTCCTTTGCAAGTAGATCGATGGGTATCATCCCTGCAATAACGAGCGTTGCGTCATCGGATACTGTGCGAAAGCCACATATAACCCTTAAGGCACCCAGTCGATACACCGATGCCAGCTTGCATCTATACAATTTATTGTCCATCGCATCGCTCCAGATAGGTGATCCATGTTGGATGTTACCACATTTGCCAGCAGAGTCCTACGACTCTGTCTTGGTCCACCAGTGTTGGGCATAATCCGGGAGAGGGCTGCAGCTACATTGGCAGCTTTCTTGCTCACTATCCTTAGGTGCTCCCTAAAATTTAGACGTGCATCAATTTCGACACCAAGGTATCGTAACGAAGGTTGTGAGGGGATTAAAACTCCGCCAACGTCAATATTTACAGTTTCTATCACCTTCCTACTGGTAATTAGAACTGCTTCGGTTTTATGGTCAGCCAACTGGAGTCCATATGAGATCAACCACTGTTTGATAATTATAATGGTCAATCTACATATCTCCATTATTTCCTCTATGGTTTTCGCGACTACAACAACAGCAACGTCGTCCGCAAATCCAACAATCTCTACGCCATCGGGTACGTTGAGCCTCAAGACGCCGTCGTACATGATGTTCCATAGTAGAGGCCCCAATACTGATCCTTGAGGAACTCCACTCGTAACTTTGTAATCTATGATCCCATCGTCCGTATTATACATCAGCATTCTATTGCAAAAATAATTCGAGATAATCCTCCTTATGTACATCGGTACTTGCAATTCAAGTAGGGCATTGAGGATACAGTCCCATCTGGCCGAATTGAACGCATTTTTAATATCCAGCGTAACCACGGCACAATACTTTTTAGAACCGTCCTTCCATCTTCTACCTTGTGTTGTTTCCTTTGCGACTTTAACGACGTGTTGAATCGCGTCGATTGTCGATCGAGCCTTTCTAAATCCATACTGGCTTTCGGCGAGGTCTCCGGCCCCTTTCACAGCGTTCTCCAATCGATTATAGATTATACGCTCTAACACTTTGCCAGCCGTATCCAACATGCACAATGGTCGGTATGCGGATGGCTCTCCAGAAGGTTTATTTGCCTTCGGCAACAGAACCAGCCGCTGCCTCTTCCATCGATCCGGGAATACCCCCTCCCTCAGACATGAGTTGTAGACTTCTCTGAAGTCATCAAGTCTGGCTCGAATGGCGGCCTTTAATGCAATATTTGGAATATTGTCAGGCCCAGGAGCTTTTGAATTCGCAAATCGTTGATATGCATCTATCAGCTCTTCTGTGGATACCAAGGGAACTTCTTCCACGCCAGGTATTACATCAATGGCGTTAATCAGGTCATTTTGCTGCGGGAATGTGTGTGTGTGTGTGTGTGTGTGTGTGTGTGTGTGTGTGTGTGTGTGTGTGTGTGTGTGTGTGTGTGTGTGTGTGTGTGTGTGTGTGTGTGTGTGTGTGTGTGTGTGTGTGTGTGTGTGTGTGTGTGTGTGTGTGTGTGTGTGTGTGTGTGTGTGTGTGTGTGTGTGTGTGTGTGTGTGTGTGTGTGTGTGTGTGTGTGTGTGTGTGTGTGTGTGTGTGTGTGTGTGTGTGTGTGTGTGTGTGTGTGTGTGTGTGTGTGTGTGTGTGTGTGTGTGTGTGTGTGTGTGTGTGTGTGTGTGTGTGTGTGTGTGTGTGTGTGTGTGTGTGTGTGTGTGTGTGTGTGTGTGTGTGTGTGTGTGTGTGTGTGTGTGTGGACCTCGACAAACAAAGCTTAGTCATCGCTTCAATATTTTGCCTATTTGGAGGGCAACGTTTTGACAGATATCTACAAAAGGTTTTTTGCAACCCTGGGTCAACCTTTTGACTTTAATGCCAAACATACCTACTGAAGTTCAAGATTGACTATTCCAAGGAAACGCGTCAATTAATGAATGTTATTCAAGAAAACCACTACGATATTGCGTCCTGTGGCCATCCAACTTATTGGCCTACTGATCGTCGAAAAATCCCTAACGTTCTTTGTTTTGCAGTCACAAGTAAAATAAACCGAGAAATAATCCAAGCTAAATATCTTTTAGAATTATCTTCTGACCATTATCCGGTCTTACTACATTACTAGGCCGATCAAAAGCCATGTTCAACGAATAACTATCTAACGAACACCTTCACTAACTGGTTGAAATTCCAGATGTATATCAGTTCACATATCGGCCTAACGTCTACACTGCAAACGGCTAACGATATAAACATTGCTATGGAAAACAGGCTCGCCTAAACCAAAGAACAAACAGACAAGACACACCATAACATCCGCTGACATAGAAAAAATGTCAACGGAGAAACGTCGCTTAAGACGCATCTGACAAATAAATCGATCGGCAGTTGCTAAACCAAACTTTAATCAGACAAAAAGAAAACTGCAAAGTCTGTTACAAAAAAACGAGATGGTTTGTATGCAAAATTTTTTTAAACAATTATCTCCCCATTCGGACATAAATCATTCATTATGGAGGGCCACTAAATACCTTAAACGACCTGAGCAACCAAATCTGCCAATTCGTCTTTCTAACGGTGAATGAGCTAGAAGTGACGAAGAAAATGCTAAAGCCTTTTCAGATCACCTTGAAAGCGTATTCACTCCAAACCTTAGATTATCAGTGGTTCAAACAGAAAATATAGCAATCAGGCCTGTGAGAAAATTTAAGATAAAGAAACCACTGGTAAAGTTTATTATTGAAATTAAAGAAAACCCCTGGGTATCCCTGTGTGCCCTTGGACGACTGGCTCAAATATTCAATTCAATTTACGAATCAAGTTATATCCAAATGATCCCGAGGCCTGGCAAGGATAATACCAAGGTCTCGTCATTTAGACCAATAAGCCTACTACTAATCGACTCGAATGTATTCGAAAAAACTATTATCGAAAATATTAAACCGGAACTGCGAAAGAGCATCCCTAGTCATCAATTTGGTTTCAGAACCGAGCACGGAACCATTAAGCAAGTGCACCGAGTAGCTACAGAAATAAGGTCAGCATACGAAGTGGAAAAATACTGCACCACCGTCTTCTTGGATGTTGCCCAAGCATTTGATAAAGTTTGGCACGAGTAGCTACAGAAAAGAAATATCTTAGAAATATCTTAGGGCAAACCCTTTTAATGTAATTTTGAGGAACAACTTATGAAAACTACACCCAGTTTTCCCCTAGATTTTCCGGTAAATTCATGTTTTTTAATTGGATTAAGTCTAGTATAAATTGAAAACACCCGATGAAATTCGTGGGTTATGTCTCCCAACGGTGCCGCCTTTTTAAAAATTGTGATTTTAATACCAGTTGGAGGTTCATTATTGAACCATAAATCAAGTCCAACTGAAGAGGAGCTCGCTGGAACTTTAGGAGTGACTCAACAAGCGATTATCTATTTATGTTTAAAGTTCGAAAAAATGGCGTTTGTACTTGCAATGAGGGGGATAGGGAAATGAAAAGGTCCAACTAAAATAGTATCCAAGTAAAATTGTCTCATTTACATCAAAACGGCAGCTATGGATTCAATAAAAGCCGCAGTTGATGAGATAGTGAATACAAATGAAGGTAATGAAAATTTAGCTGTACCATTAGACGGGTAAGAGAGCCACACTTCGCTAAACGGGATTGTGTCACGCGCTTCTGTCGACACAGGAAATATTATCACCGTAGAAGTAATGTCCAAGTACTGAAGATGTCCGCAACGTAAAAACCATCTTGAAAATTGTATTTCAAATTTTTCTGGCTCCAGCGATGGAAGCTAGTGGAGTTAGAGCAAATTTTTCAGCTTTATCGACAAGTATAATGTTCGGTATATAGTCACTACATTAGAGATGACGACTCTAAAACATCCAAAAACGGATGGACAGAAACTAAGGAAATTCAAAACCTCTCATCCTAAGTTTTTAAATAACACGCCTATCAGTGGGAGAGGAACACTTACTGACACAAAATATAAACCGACTATACGGTCTTGCAATCCGAAGCAATGATGGCAGTGTGCAAGAGATAATAAATGCTGCATGGACACAATTTTTCACTTTAGTTCACCGAATATTGAACCATTTCATGGTTTTATGCAATCCTGAATGGTGTAAATTTTTGAAAGCAGTTGAGAAAGGCAAAGGCTTTGATCATGACAAGCACTTTCAGTTGCCAAAACCTTCTCAATGACGGACATAAAATCAATTTTCATTAACTTGTCTCACCCTTCAGTGCTTGAGATATGTCCACACGGCACGACACAAAATACTTTCAGAAGCTTCAATAACCATATTTGGTCTAGGTTGCTAAAAAATATTTTTGTATTTGGATTTCATGATCCAGTTTTTGGCTGAGTTTTAAAAATACAACGATTACGAATGTATTCGACTGGATCGGATTCGACTAGAGAAAAAACTGTTTCAGTCGTCTAAGTCGAAGCGATAAAAAGATATCGCGCTCGGAAGGAGTTACAGCATAAAAAAGAAAAAGGTGCCCCCTCCAAGAAAAAGGTGCTGGCGAGTTCAAGAAAATCGTTTCCAGCTATTTACTTTGGGGATTTTATGTATTCCGAGATGAAATTTCAGTTACGCTATTTATGATGGCAACAAGTGAATTACGTCGTTCAGATAGGAGAAGAGTTTGCGATGGTACATAACCATTTTAGAATTTAAAAAACTGATATTCTAACAGATATGAAATTTCTGTTTATTTTCGATAAAAATGGAGGCCTTATAATGGATCGGAAATACACTGCCAATAGCCATGCCCGGAATCTGGCTAATGCTCAGGAAGTTTCTGATCCGTTTCAATAGCTTTTTCAAGATAAGAATTAAGGAATCAACGATGATGAAATATGGAAGAAGAAGTACAACTTAATAAAGGCTCCAGAATTTTTCGAGCTCATGAGAAAGGCAAAGCAATTTGAGCTGATATAACATAGTTTATGGTTGTTAACCTATCGTTATTCTCGTTACAACTGTTCTTGACTGTGCTTGCTGGATGTAGGTAGATTTTTTCATCACACACATCATGAAAATTTGTAATCGATTCACAGATATGGATGGTTCATGGTGCGATTAAAATCACCCTTGCGAGTTTCCAAATGCCATTATCGAACGACGTCAAGGGTTTATATAGATCTTTATTCGAGTATGTCAAGATGAAACTCATCAATCAAGTCAGCATGGTTGGGGCGGTAATGTTAGAATGTGTAGATTTGAGACTAAAAGAAATAACGGGGAATTATGATGCCACCCCTATTTTGGAGTTATGGAAGAAAAGCAAAGTTATGCTGCAGGAGAATGCTGAATTCTCTTCATTATTGACATTGGAGAAGCGTAGGAACGCTGTCCTGCGGTATAATTTGAGTATCTTGAGTTCATCTGATGAAACATCGGATTTAGTTGTCGATAACGAATTACTTGGGTGTGGAGCTGATCGCGAAAAGGACAGGGTCGCTAAAGAGAAGGTTCACAAACTCAGCATGATTGACACATCAGAGATAAACCACAAATATCGGCGTTGTTGAAGGGTTAGCCAATGAGGCAGTAGGCAAATTGACATGCACATTGAATTGGCTGATCAAAATAGAGTTGTACGTTTGGCTTTTTTCCTAACGGTATCCGTGTCCTCTAAATTGTAGATCGGCCTCCAATGAATTGTAGATCGGTAACAGTTCGTCTCAATCGAAATAAATCGGTTTATGTTAAAAGAGACCATTTTATACTAAATCCAACCTGCTTGTTGATAATTCAAAAATCGAAAAGACGGACATATTCGCAGCCCTTGGTCTACGTAGCCTTATCCAGGGTCACCGCTCATGAAGGACTTCATATTGTGTCTAGTACTGAGCGTCAACATTTTTTCAATGAGAGGCGAGAAAATAAAAGCGATGCTTCTATTACGGAATGCGTTTACCTGGCTTTATATCGTCCATCTTCATACGATTGATCGGATTATACTCGAAAAAATCAGTCGAGGGAATGTGACAATCTTTTCTCTCAATTGGTCTCCTGAATCATATATTAATGTTGAAGAAACTTGGTTTCGTAAAACGAGAAACAGCTCGAAATTGAAAATTTCAATCGCAATACACAATACAGACGAACCAGCATACAATGTTGGCGATTTGCAACGCGATTTAACTGTCTGTGATGATGCAAACTTAAGGCGAGAATCCCACCACGTTATTCAAATCAAACCTGTTTTTTATGAAATATGCGCCCTGAGGTCCATTTTGCCTAACGTTAAACAAATTGTTATGATCACAGTTTATAGTTGAGTAATAGATTTTATCCACGAGGCATTGTTAGCATTATACAGAAGAGAGTTCAAAACTGTTGAAGAAACGTTATCATGAACTTCCACTCATACTTGGCGGCGATTTCAGTATTCACTTCGATAAAGATGATGGATTGCGCTTAGTAAGAAATATTAATTCTCGTTCTTAAGGAGCAGACTATCCAGTCGCGCGTCGGAACTGACACGATCAATTTTTTTTATTCTGCTCGTTCTAGAAAAAGCATTAGGCTTTATCACTAAAAACCTAGCGGAACCCAAGTTAAAAATCAGACCAAACCCAAAATTATACCGTAAACCAAGATTCACTAACATACCAATAATTTTAGGCTTATTTTGGCTTATTGAAATTCCCTGGTAAAAAAAATGGGATCCACTCGATCTTGGGTACGCTTAAGGCCATTTAATTCAAAGCTAGTAGAACATAAATTGAAATCCAGACCAAAACTGAAATTATTCGGTCATTTGATTAGGCCATAATGAGCCTAAAATGTTAAGAGACCTTGGTTAGCGTTATAATTTCGGTTTTTTTTCAATTTTTGATTTGGCTTCTGCTAGCTTTTAAGAGACAAAGCCTAATGGTTTTCCTAGAACGAGAAGAGTAAAAAAAAATTGGCAGGGCATTTAATTAGCCTAAAATTGAACTTTAATTTTCCAATTGTTTTTAAACCATTTTTTGATATGGGTGCCGCCAACTTTTTCTGAAGCTAACAGAACCAATTTTTTTTTGTTTGGAAGGGATTATTCTATCTTGTAATTTGTTGCTGTTTGGATTTTGCTAGCTTTAAAGACGTGTAAAAGTATATTACTTCAGTAATATGCCGCATAACAAAAAAAATCGCACATTCAAAATTCAGAGTTCAACTCATTTGAGAATGGTATAATAATTTTCTCACGCAGTATTTTTAAACTACTTGATTCCCGCACCCAGTACGTACATAAGTATATTACTTTTACTTATAATTACGTTTATTTAATATTAAAATTCTCAGAAAATACGGGTTGGCGATAATATTGAACAACACCGCAATTTTATTAAATCAGACAAGTTTATAAAAACCACTTTCCTGGTTTTAATCAGGAAAACAAGGTCTAACACAGATATTAACCATGAACTATTATTTAAATGTATAAGTTTTAAACGTAATCTTATAGTGAAAAACAATTAATCATTATCAATTTTCAGTTCCATTTCATGGCTATTCAATTAAAAGCCAACGAAACCATAACACACAGCTTAAACACAATCCAACATTAAATGTATAACAACAAAAGTTTTTGATCGATAAAACTTTCATTTTTTTACTGCGTCAATATTGTTGTAATTTTGAAAGTAATTTGTAAAAGAAAAAAATTATTACTTTAATGTTTTTAATAAATAATAATAAGTTGTAACTCGACAACTACACAAACAATTTGTAATTAAATCCAGATCGTCTTCAACTATCTCTCGTACAAAAATACGGTTGATTGATCAAAAAAGCATTACAGTCTTACACAATCGTCTTAATAGGATTTATTATGCTTTTAATAGACATTTTTTCTTTTATGTGCGGATTTATCAATGATTACCAAACACTTAGCGCATGTTGATTTTTTAATGATTATAGTACACGTAATACAAAATGTGTTATACATAATGTACTACGAGGGCAGTTTGATAAGTCAAATTTTGAGCAAGCTGCTTCATTTAGTTTATGTTTGACAGCCACTGAAAGCACAAAACCTCGTGAATTTTAACGAAAATGGAAAAAAGTGAATTTCGTGTGCTTTGATCAATTTCAATAATAAAGTAGTGGTTTACTGAGTTCCTTTCTGCTTGTACCAGCACAAGTGACGCCGAACGTTCAGGTTGAGAAAAAAACGTATTTTAATCAAAAAGTCACAGACTTATCAAACTTCCCTCGTACGTGTACATCGACCGAAAGAACGTGAAATAAGCTGTGTATTGAGATTAATTAAAGTGATTAAAGTTATTAACGAATATATTTAACGAAAATTTTATTGTTCCATGAATTGTTAATTAACTTTTACAGATAAAATGTTTATGGTGCATGAAGATTTGTTGGGAAAATTTACTAGGTATAACATTTTATTCACCAGCTTAGTAATTTCCCTATAGAGTTAATGATGTTTCCATCGATTTATAAAATAATGTCCGGCCTGGTAGAACAGGTGTAACTGGTTTATAGTTAAAAAAAAACAAACATTGGAATATTTCACTACTAGCTGCGACGCCCGCGACTTCTCACGCTAATGGTTTACTATATTCACATGCATTTCAAAATTATATGTGCAGCGTAAACATTTTTTGTATCACGAAATAAAATTAGATGTGGACCATACATTTTGGATGAAATATGTTTTATTAAATAAAAATTTAATTCATACATAAAGAAAACTTTAATTTAGTTCATGTCAAAGTTATTCGTGTACCCTCGGCGTTTAGAATTCTGGAGAAACTGGCTGCGACCCCTGAGGGGCAGCTTACAGTTGCGCAGAAGGAATCTGTAGCATGGGCTATGAAAACTGTCGGCTGCAATAGCTCGGAGAGGGTCCTTGTGTCTAAAAGACAGAGGTCCCAGGATGAGCTTGAAGCAGAAGGCAGTAAGCGGGCCAAAGTGCAAGCAGACATGACGTCGGGGGCTCCTAAGGAGCAGAAACTGAAATTATTCAGTGAAACCCTGAAGGAGCACGTGCTGGTGCTAGCCGTCATTGACAAAGGTCAGGAAGATGGGAGCATCACATCGGAAAAGTGGAGGATAGTGTATAATGCACTAAATTCCATTTTCTTGAGGATCCTGAGAGAAAATCCGGGATCCCCCCCGTCCTGCAGAGATGCGGGATGGCACCAAGGGCGCGTTAAGCTAACCGCGTGCTCGGACCAGAGATCGGTCGATCTCTATAAAAGGGCAGTGGCCGAGGTAGGCGAGGTGTGGAAGGGCGCGAGGCTTGAAGCAGTCAGCAGAGGGGAAATCCCGAGCAGGCCGAGGGCACGCGTCTGGTTACCAACTGAGCCGGATAAGCCAGAGGAGATCATTGAGATTATCCGGGCCAGTAATCCCGATCTTCCAACGGAAGGATGGAGGATTGTGAAGTAGGAGGAGGCCAGGGGGGGCTTTAGATTGGCAATCATGCTGATCAATAAGGAATCCTTGGCTTCCCTTGCTAGATCTAAGGGAGTGATCAACTTCGGTTTCGGATCGATCACTCTTAAAGTTTATAAGAAAGACGAGGTCGATAAGGGCGCGGAAGACCAGCCTAGGGGCGACGGCGAACGGACCCGGCAGGAAATGGTCAAGCGGACTGAGGACGACCAAGGTAGCCGTTCCGATATTTCGGTCGACGGGAAGTTTGTGATGGGAAGCAGCCTCCTCTCTCTGGAGCCTGATGGGGACATCCTGTCAGGCTCTCGACGAGAGGAAGACAGCGTCCGGAACAATGAGGTAAATTGCACTATCCTGATGCAGGGAGTGCAGGAAGAGGTGAGTAAGGTCCATTACAATGATTAGCATTGTACAAATAAACCTACATCACACGAAGGCTGCCTCGGCAGCTCTCGTGCTCAGACTGACTAAGTCAGATGAGGACTTGGTGTTAATCCAAGAACCTTGGATTAACAATAACAGGATCTGTGGCCTCAGAATGAAAGGGTATAAAGTATTATACTCAAGCAATTCTGAAAAGATCAGATCGTGTATCTTAGCGAAAAATAATTTGAATATTTTTCTTCTTCCACAATTTAGTAGCGGGGACGTTACAGCGGTGAGCGCTGAGGTAGGCTGTGAAAAACTATGGCTAGCCTCAGCCTATATGGATCGTGAAAAGGAGGTTCCACCGGATAATCTGGGGGAACTGATCCGGGAAGCAGGTCTGAAAAAGGTAGGTGTGATACTTGGATGTGATGCAAACGCGCATCACACAATCTGGGGAAGCACAGACATTAACGAAAGAGGTGAGTTATTTTTTGATTACTTATTAAATACTAACCTCGTAGTTTGCAATATTGGGTGTGAACCAACATTCATTGTTAGAAATCGACAGGAGGTTCTAGATGTAACCTGTGCGTCAGAAACAATTTTTGATATGATCAGTGGGTGGAGAGTGGCGAAGGAGCACTCATTCTCTGATCACCGATATATTACATATAACCTCAACATCAAACCTGTTGCCCGGAAAGCCTTTAGGAATCCCAGAAGGACAAACTGGAACAAATATGGGGAGGTGTTGAAGGAACTATTGCCGCTGGAGGTTCCTGGACTTCCGGCGACAGTAGAGGAATTAGATGACATGGTTGATATTGTCACAAAAGCATGCAATCTGTCATTTAACGCTGCGTGTCCCCTGATAAAACCTAGGGGCAGGCAGAAACCGACATGGTGGACCACGGAGTTGGGAACCTATCGGAGAGTGTGTAGGACAGCCTTTAATAAGGCTAAGAACACCAGGGAAAATCGGGATTGGGATTCCTATAAGGAAGACCTGAGAAAATACAAAAAAGAGTTGAGGAAGGCACAAAGGGGGTCTTGGAGACTCTTCTGTTGTAGAATGGAGGAAGTCTCTGAGACTTCTCGCCTTAGGAAAATTCTATCTACCAACCCAACCAGTCCTAGTTACTTAATTAGGCCGGACGGGTTATGGACAGCTTCAAGTGCGGAATCATTGGAGCTTCTCATTGAGACCCATTTTCCGGGAAGCATTGATGACTCGATGGAGCCTGAAGCTCATCGAGGAACACCTTTAACAGATGTGGATGGCATCGTGGACAGGAAACGAATGCTGTGGGCGCTGAACGGTTTTAAGCCTTATAAATCGGCGGGCCCGGATCGGATTATACCAGCAGAGATCCAAAGAAACTCTGCAGTTATCCTCCCCTGGCTGGAGGTTATCTTCAGAGGATGTCTGCAATTGGTCTATATTCCCAGGAAATGGACGGAGGTCAGAGTGGTTTTTATCCCGAAATCGGGAAAAAGCTCACAGGCTTATCCAAAGGACCTGAGGCCTATAACTCTATCATCCTTTCTGTTGAAAACCTTGGAAAGATTGATAGACGTACTTATTCGAACAAAAGTTGAGCCAAGGAATTGGGCAATGTCGCAGCATGCGTACTGTAAGGGAAAGTCGGTGGACACAGCTCTGCACGATCTAGTACGCATGATTGAGAAGTCAATTTACTCGCAAGAGTATTGTATGGTAGCATTTCTCGACATTGAGGGTGCCTTTAATAATGTAAAAACGGAGGCGATCATGGAAGGATTGTCATTTCTGAAGGTGGATTATCCTATAAGTAGGTTGATAAATCAGATGCTGGTAAGCAGGATTATTATCTCGGAACTGGGAGAGTCCACCATTAGAAGGCGGGTGGTTAGAGGAACTCCGCAGGGAGGAGTAATGTCCCCCTTTCTTTGGAGTGCAGTGGTGAATGGATTGCTGTTGGAACTGGAGAAAGAGGGTATAGGGGTTGTAGCGTATGCAGATGATGTAGCAATAGCTGTCTCAGGCAAATATCTGGATACGATTAGGGATGTTATGCAGAATGCACTCCTGATCGTTACGAAATGGGCCAGCAAATGTGGATTAGGGATCAACCCCTCCAAGACAGAGCTGGTACTATTTACTAAGAAATATAAAATTCCGGTAGTTAGCCCTCCTACCGTGAACGGCATTAGACTGGCTTTTGCTGACAGAGCGAGATTTTTGGGCATAATCTTGGACAGTAAGCTCAGCTGGAAGCCTAACATTGTAGAAAGGGTGAATAAGGCTAATGTAGCCATTTACTCGTGTAGAAACGCCATAGGGAAGAAATGGGGTTTGAAACCAGAGCTGGTACACTGGCTCTATACCGCAGTGGTAAGGCCTGTGCTGATGTACGGGGTGGGCGTGTGGTGGCCAGCTCTGGAAAAGGTAACCTATATAAGGATGTTGGAGAAGGTGCAAAGAACGGCCTGTATGCTTATAAGCGGGGCGCTTAGGACAACACCTACACGCGCTTTAGAGGTTATGTTCCATCTTATTCCAATCGAATTTTTTGGTAAGCAGATGGCAGCCAATGTGGCTACAAGGCTCTCGGCTGTCTCTCAGTGGAAGTGTCTTCAGGCGGGACACTCGACGATAGTTAGATCACTAGGGGAAGAACTGGTGAATCTAGATTATATTAAACCAATGTTGTGCTTCGATATAGGTTTCCGGATCATCTGTCCTTCTAGGGAATCCTGGAGGAACGGATCAATACTGGAAAACGAGGCACTGCAATTTTTCACGGACGGCTCTAAGCTAGACGGCAAAGTAGGAGCCGGAGTCTTCTGTGAGAAGCTTAATGTGAATATTTCTGTTCGTCTCCCTGACTACTGCAGCGTGTACCAGACTGAAGTGGTGGCGATAGGGGAAGTCGTGACATGGTTGAAGCATAACGTGGTATCTGTTAGGGATATCGCGATATATGTGGACAGTCGAGCGGCACTCAGGTCACTAGAGGCGGTTTCTCTGAAGTCACGGGTGGCGCTGGATTGCCGATCATCTCTTAATGAGATGAGCGAGTATTTCAGTATCCAGATAATCTGGGTCCCTGGTCACTCGGACGTCACGGGAAACTGCAGGGCAGACGAACTAGCTAGGTACGGTACGACTCTCCAGATGCAACCGGAAAGGGCAGGTCTGGGGAGGCCTATAGCAGCGCTTAAATTGACGCTCAGTAAAAAGGCAATCGCCTTGATAGATGAGAGGTGGACCAACACTCTCACGTGCAGGGTAGCAAAACAGGTTTGGCCAAAACTGGACCTGCGGCGCTCCAAGGCACTTATATCCCTGGGAAAACGAGATTTAGGATTGGTCGTAGGGATACTGACAGGACACTGCCTTTTTGGGGAACATGCGAGAAGGCTGGGTCTAGAGACGAATGACTTTTGTAGAAGTTGTATGGACGAAGAGGAGGAAGAGACGTTAGTTCACTTCCTATGCTCGTGTCCAGCACTATCCTACAAAAGACATAGGTACTTGGGTGTGTACAACATGGACAGCCTTTCTGAACTCGCGGACTTTGGGGTGCGAGATATTTTACGCTACATCAGTAGCTCTGGTTGGTTTCAGCGGGAGTAAGGGGAGATTGGATCCTGTGGTATCACAATGGGCCATTATTGGCCTAAGTGTGCGATAGCAGCCACTCTAACCTAACCTAACCTAACCTATTCGTGTACCCTACCAAGTTGCATGTATTTAACCTTCAATTGTTTGAAAGAAAAAAATTAATTAGCTCGATTAAGTTTTGCCAGGAGCCATATTAGGATCATGATGTAAAAAATTTTAATATTCCAGAACACAAATTGGATGGTTATTGCTTCCACATGCCCCTCTGGTAGTAAACATATAATGGTATGTATAGGACTAATTACAATGATCCGGGGACCAGTTTCACAAGTAAGGTATTGGACCTGGGCGCATATTCTTGAAATTCAATAAATAAAATCGTCTACGATTTTTTTTTCCGTTAAAAAACTCTATCAAATATTCGATGGCTACATTTTCCCGTATTTTTGAAACTAATCGAATTTTTTATACACCACTCCCATCGCGGCCAACTTCTCGTCGTGTGATTATTGTCAAAAAAGTCGATGTTTTTTGGTGTTAGTTATGTTCTCACAATATTATTAAAGCCTGATTTGCATCTATAAAGTCTATGAGGGTTTTCGTTTGTTGTTTGTAGATACGCGCTAATCTTTGTTTTAGTTTGTCCAATTTGCAATTACAAAATGTGACTTGACAGATAAACGGATGCGAAAATGAAACTCACCGGTTTTATACCAGTAGAAAATTTTCGTCTACTTTTTATTCAGAAATTTTCGCTTACGAATTTCAAGAATGCAATAATTTAAGTTTTCGATTGGAATGTCGTATTTTGGCAGAAAGTCGGCGAAAAATTTATTTGGTATGCAGTTCGAACTTCAACAGGACAATGCTCATATATCGACAATCGTTTAAGATTTTATGCCGAGGCGTCTCAGCAATGTGATAAAAGCCCTGGTCTTACAACATATTAATTATTACATCTGCTACATAATGTATTCAAACAATTTCTTGTAAACAATCTTTGGTGTTTTTCTGTAGCAAAAATATATAGACTATCAGAGCTGCTCAAGCAAGGTACAGTTTATCGTGCTAGAAACAGCTATTACTAAGGCTGATACCAGCGGCCTTAGGCGTCTGCTCGTTCGATTTGTTAATTGTCTTAACGAAGCAAACGCTGAAAGGAAACTGTGTTTCAACGCTGCATCCGGTTAGAACTTCTGAATCAAGTCAATTATTCTAAAATTTTATCACTAAGTTTAGTTCCGTTGCATAATTTTGGAGAAGTTAAGTTTTGAAGAAGCATAAATGGACCACCACCTTTAACTGCGGTTCCATGTTCAGTAAGACAGTTTGCAGTGAGGATATTTTGTAATTCTACCGGATGAAATTCTATCCGTAGTATTACCTTGATTGACTACAGTGTTTATTAATTCAATTGTGGATAGAATACTATTGTTAATTGCAGCCGTTTGATCAATTCTACTAAATTTTTAGGCTCGTTTACATACCCAAGAATTACGTTAATGCAATATTTGTCTTCGTACACTGAACTGGGGGCCTATTCAGCCTTATTGTGGTTGTCGTTTCAACGTAAATTTGGGAACGTCTGTGAAAATTTGTAAATGTCGTTTGCGACACGACATTTTTTGTAAATCTGTTGTTTTAGTCGATGACATTTTGGTACATACCTAGTGTATTCGTATACCAGATCATAAATCTGGTAGAAAAGAATCATAAATATGTAAAGTTTAAAATTTTCTTAAAATTATAAAAAATGCAATAAAAACCAATTAAGTTTGAGAGGCTAATGCAATGGATGCCAGAGAACGCTGATAGGTGGCCCTAACCACCAATTAATCCTTTCAAATTTAAAAAAAAAAAAAAAAAAAAAAATTTAGAGGCTGCTGTATAGCAGCTACTAAATATTCAAAAATGAATAAATTCACCAGGATATAGGAATTTGGTGGCGAAACGAAGCTCACCCCGTAAATACCTGAAGAACCTGTTGTCGAACCGCTTCACGATATTTCGAAAAATCGCACTAGAAAAAGAAAATGTCCAGTTGATTTGAATTCCAAACGTTTTCGTCTATTGGATAATCAAACGAAAATCCAAGAAAACTTGCACAAAAAGCTTACAAGGTGGATTTGATGAACGAATAATTATCTAAAAGAAAGTTTGGTGTATACAAAAAACTATACTATGTAGAAAAAGACCGGTTAAATGTGGAACAAAGGTCTACTGAAATCCAAGAAGAAACATTAAAACTGTAGAAAGAGGATTTAAAATTACAACAGAAGTTTTGAATTGAGAAACCAAACATTAAGCAGCAATTGTTAGAATTAATGAAACAGTGCGGCACTATTCTGGTTTTTCCTGAGAATAGGGAATTGGAAAAAATATTTTCATATCATTTTTGTCTAAATTACATTTTTCTGGCCTACTGTTGAAATTAGTTTAGTGTAAATATTTTTGAAACAAAGATTATTGGGAATTATTTCTCCCTATAAAAATTTTGTGTAAAAAATGTTTCCCAATCAACTTTGTTTCTAAAATATTGACACCAAACTAATTCCAACAGTAGGCCTGAAAAATATAATTTAGACAAAAATGGTATGAAAATATTTTTCCCAATTCCGTGTTCCCAGGGAAAGCCAGAATAGTGTCACATGAGTTGGAAATCCGATAATTAGAATAAGTGGTTACCGCTAAAGTGTTTCTGCCCGAAATAACTAAGGTACCTTAAATTAATGAATTGGCCCTCATCAGGGTCCTCGTCTAACTCAACTGGTGTCATGTTTGCTTCAGCTGCATCATATGTACTTGGCTCTTCCACTCTGTAATGCACGCAAATGTTATGCAACACAGCACAAACATTTATAATTTGTGTCACTTTTTCGGGTGTGTAGTGTAACTGACACATACTTAGCGTCACTTAAAAATTGTACAACTTGTTGTTTTATAATGTATTTGGTTGATTTGAAATTGTATTTAGTATCACTCGTGTATCGCAAAAATTTATATTGATATGACGCCATATCCTAAAATATTTTTACACTTAGGATAGATTTAGTAAATATTTCACGCGCATTTCACGCGCATGAAGAAGACGAAGCTTCGGGATTTCAACCAATTAAATATAAATAACCAATTAAATACAGAAAGGCACTGGACTATGATCTGATTAGTTGAAAAATACTTATAGAACTTCCAGATATATTTTCCGGAAATTTTAAAAATTTGCTTACTAAAATCCGTAACCACTACTTTAACAGTATTACCACCTTCTAACAATAAGGTCAAAATTTTTGAACAAATCACGATTAACACAGTTGAAAATGAATGAGGATAAAACCCATGCTGATTTACAGAGACTGTATTTTTAATTAACAAAAATATACGGTCCTTGACCATCGATTCAAATAAATTATAAGATAAGCCGATAAAACTGACAAGCGTCCTCCGTTTTACGTCGATCCCAATTAAGATTGTCCTGAAACTCGTTTAAAGCACCATAATCTCCATTTTTAAAGTTGAAAAACTCACTAGAATAAAAATGTACTTTAACATTAATACAATTATCAAAATTTAGTTAAATGTCCAGTGGTGTATGAAAAATACTCGAGGAACCCCCAAGATTATCACAGACAATGATTTTACCTTGTAATTCCATTGGTATGAAGATCAGATCGAGGATATTGCTGCTCTGGTGCTCGATGTTGTTAATCTATCTTAGTCCGAGTGAACGGATTGAGTCCACCACGAGGTCTGAGGTTAAATCGCCAATGAATGGCAGAAGATAAACTTTACTTTAGATCCACTTTACTTTTCACTTCACTTTCTCTACATTACCCAAAATATATCACATAATCGAAATCAACAGCCGCAACTGCTAGTTGTACCATATATACCAGCGTATATGCCAGCTGAGTATATTTATGGAATGTAAACAATAACTATCAACATAAGCTTTCCACTAAAAGCAAGTTTAGCAGCCAAAATTACCATCTCGTTACTCTCCGCTGTTTAATAATATGATATAATAAGTTTATCTTTCGAGACAGCTAATATGTTTACCACCTCTCGCCGTCTATTCAAGATCCGAATAACGATCGCAAAAATACTCTGCAAAACTGTGCGAGCTTGTCAGCCATGTTTCCGAGATGTAAATAACCTCATACTTATTTTCCAACACCGATGTACATTTAATGCGATTTTGATAAACATTGTGTCGGTTTCGGCAAAGAGTGGTAGTGCCGATTGAGCAATAGGTGCTGACAGCAGTATCGGAGCTGATAGAGGCACACAATCGGTTGAGGTTGCAGTAGAAGTTGTTACAACGTCGGAAAACTTGCTAAAATAGTTCATAATTCTTCAGATTGGTTTACAAACTCACGAACTAAAACTTTTTCCGACAAATTGTTGATTCTGATGCTTTAAAAATTAATTTCTCTGGTATGCTGTTTAGAATCAACATAATAAAAGTTTGTCTTAGCTCTTTTGAACGATCCTTAGATCGATAATCAAGATACACTTAAACGACTGACGTAAAGTTGCCTCATCTTAGGCATCTCACTAGCAACAAAATCATTATAAGCACACGTTCCAAAAGCATCTACTGGTGCTGGTATAGATGTGATCGGCGAACTAGTAGTCTTATTACTTGTTGGCATACCCCTTCGTTTAGTTGCGATGAGAGCGATTCAAAAAAATTTTATTGTTCGCGATATCCGGAAGAAAATTGCGCATATATTTCAGCCTAACCAAATGAGTCATACTCTTTTTTTAAATAGAGGCCAAGCCGCCAAAAGAGATCTCACTCTGAGATTTTTATTACAACTAAATACTGAAACTACTCAAACAAGTAAAATTCGTAGTTTATTGAAAAAAAATTTTAGAAAATCCCCTGCTCTCTAGTGAGCATTTTAGAAAAAATTCTGATATTTCTTGTTGTAACTAAACATTAAATCACTCAAACAAGTGAAATCTGAAGTTTGATGTGACTTCTATAGAGGCATTTCCGAACAACCCCTGTGATTCTTATTATAAATTTTGATTATTTTTTTCCAGTGTTGTGCGTCTACGCGTATTTCGGAATTATCTACATATTGGTGTTGAAAATAGTGTATAGTTGATTTTTTGCGTAGACAATGCCGATAATTAGTAATAACTAAACTAAGAGTCACCTCCCACTTCAAAGAAAATGCCAGCAGATACAAAAAAACACTGGCTCTAGAATTTGTTATGGTCGCTTCTTAAATAAAATTTAGTACAACACAACAACTTAAAAGATTAATTGTCGGCTTAGACCAGTTAAGAATTTTAATATTTGTTCAATCGTAGGACGCAACTTCCAGCAGTAAGTTACTTTTGACACCGAGCACCTGTAAATTGAATTTCTCACATGAACCGTTGAAGAAATTTTTGGTTTTTTCGAAACGGAACTATGTACAAATTAAGGTCAAAATGCGCCATTTCCCAACCGATATTTTTCAAACTTGAAAGAGTTTGTAGAGTTGTAAAAATTTGAACATTAAATAGAATAGGCCATGCTAAACGGAAGCTGACAGTTTTCGCTGACTTTTTGTATTTACATTTTTGCTACCGGTTTAATATAAATCGATGTTAGATTTACAATCATACTATACAAATCAAATTTGACTATAAATATAGTAAAGAAATCCATTGCCTAGTCTTATTCATTGTTAGAACTTCGTCCAAAATTAATTTTAGAATCGGTAAAGAATAATTGGATTGGCTAAATTCCGAACAGAATGGTCGAGTTCTAAAACTTTGTTTCAAATTCACGTTAAAATCCCAATCAAGTTTTACATACCAAATTTAACCATAATTTATTCAGATATTGCCTAGGTAAACTCCGTATGGCCAAATATCAAAACGCTTTAGTTTTTGAGTACGATTCGCCAAATGCAGAATTCTAAAATAAAAATTATAAACAACAAATTTCCAGAAACAATAATTACAGTAAAATAAATCCTAAAAAAATTAAAGAACAAAATTTCTAAACAAATTACCAAATTTCAAAATTCCTATACAACAAAATCAAAAATAATTAAAAATTATTACAATTTTTAATTAGAAATCTACGATTAAGTTTTAATCAACTATTTATTTTAATTTGGTATAACCGTTTCATTACCGGTATAACCGTTTCAGTATAGTTTGTATGTGGATATAGGTATGTTTGCGAACGGTTCGGTATACCAAAAAAATCCCAACCCTGTTGGTAGAATCACGAAGAGGTATTCAATTTGGTAGAAAACTGGGAACAACACATGAACAAAACTTCATTCAAAATTCAAGTTAGGGTCCCAATCCAATCATGCATGCTGAATTTGACAATTATTTTCTGAGGAATGGTCTGGTTCTTAATAAAAACGTAGATAAAAAAAGTTTTTAATATTTTTCAAAAAATTACTCTTTTTTGGCGGGATATTTTAAGATTTCAGTAAAAGGGGATTTTAATAAAGCGTGACTTTTGAACATAGAAATATTGATAATACTGGATTTTGAAATTCGAGCTTCCTTACTGACCCCATTTGTAATTTTCGCTGTCCAGGATCAAAGATGATTTTATAGTTATTTATAGTCCTCCGGCCTTTTGGCTAACCGATTTAAGGACAACCATAAGTGATAACATTACCGTTCGCAAAATTAATTATTTCGTTTAGAAATCCTAGATCATTCACTTAAAGCATTTTGCAATATTATTGCTCCGGAAATATATGGGCTAACATGCCACCTCACACGGGCGGCACACGGAGATACATAGACCATACATGCGAGGCTTTGTTCAACAAATTTAGTTTTGCCTGCTTTAAATCCGGCCGAGAGATTTATCATTCCTATATTTTTTCTGGGGTTATATGGCCTGAAATACTCAGCGAGCCAACGGCAAAACTATCGCGTTTATAAAGATTATTAACCGATGAGCTTGTATGATCAATTAATGTATCTATGTCTGAAAAACGTTGGTGTTATAGCTCTGTGTTTGATGTAAAAACGTAACTGTGTATCAAGTTCTATTTTATAACAAAAGTCTCTGTTGTTTATCGATTTTTTAAAAATGTTATAAAACAATAATTAAAGCTTTATCAAATGTGTAGTACGAATGAGGCTATCCACCTTAATATGGTTCCATCAAAAAAGAAATAATAGAATTTTACTGATTGTTGACCGAAACAGTAATTTTTGACATTTTCTACATTCTCTACGTATAGTTGACGCCATTTTTTAAATTGTCTACATACATTGCCTACCCATGTAGAATATTAATTAACTACACAGCGTAGGCAATACGGCACAAAACTGTTTCTTTCTCATCTAATTCTTCAAATTTTTGCTATCGCTCAAACTTTAAATTATACTCAAGAAAAAATATGTTTTTATTAGTGTTGTTCAAAAGAATATCCGCCCTCGTTCGAAAATAGCATGCTGTGTTATAAAACAATTACTCAAACTTTTGTTAAGACTAAAATTTATCTTGAAGTCTATTTTTTAACAATACAATTAGATAAAACACCAAATTTTGAAAGCAACCAACTAATACTCAAATGTTTTAAATTTTTCAACTTAATTTTATCCCACTCCAGTTGATTTAATAAATGCGAGCATTCTTTTCAAATTTAAATTCTAACCCTTTAAATATTACCCCTTTGAATGCCAAGAGTGCGATCGCGCTTTTGCTCCCGCACGAACTAATATGACCTCTATTTCATACTTGTCGATATATCATAAAAAAATGGGTCTGCGTCGGATCAGACGGTGGAAGTTAAACTTTTTGCGGAAACCATCGCCAGATTCGACATCCTGATGATTTGATATAATTTGATATGATTTGATATGATTTGATATAATTTGATATGATTTGATATGATTTGATATGATTTCATATGATTTGATATGATTTGATATGATTTGATATGATTTTTGATATGATTTGATATAATGCTTTGATATAATTTGATATGATTTGATATGATTTGATATGATTTGATATGATTTGATATGATATGATATGATTTGATATGATTTGATATGATTTGAAATGATGTGATTTGATATGATTTGATATGATTTGATATGTTTTGATATGATTTGATATGATTTGATATGATTGATATGATTTGATATGATTTGATATGATTTGAAATAATTTGATATGATTTGATATGATTTCATATAATTTCATATGATTTGATATGATTTGATATGATTTGATATGATTTGATATGATTTGATATGATTTGATATGCTTTGATATGATTTGATATGATTTGATATGATTTGATATGATTAGATATGTTTTGATATGGTTTGATATGATTTGATATGATTTGATATGATTTGATATGATTTGATATGATTTGATATGATTTTACATGATTTGATATGATATGATTTGATATGATTTGATATTATTTGATATAATTTGATCTAATTTGATATGATTTGATATGATTTGATATAATTTTTGATATGATTTGTTATGATTATATAATTTGATATGATTTGATATGGTTTGATATGATTTGATATGATTTGATATGATTTGATATAATTTGATATGATTTGATATGATTTGATATGATTTCATATGATTTGATATGATTTGATATGATTTGATATGATTTTTGATATGATTTGATATAATGCTTTGATATAATTTGATATGATTTGATATGATTTGATATGATTTGATATGATTTGATATGATATGATATGATTTGATATGATTTGATATGATTTGAAATGATGTGATTTGATATGATTTGATATGATTTGATATGTTTTGATATGATTTGATATGATTTGATATGATTGATATGATTTGATATGATTTGATATGATTTGAAATAATTTGATATGATTTGATATGATTTCATATAATTTCATATGATTTGATATGATTTGATATGATTTGATATGATTTGATATGATTTGATATGATTTGATATGATTTGATATGATTTGATATGATTTGATATGATTTGATATGCTTTGATATGATTTGATATGATTTGATATGATTTGATATGATTAGATATGTTTTGATATGGTTTGATATGATTTGATATGATTTGATATGATTTGATATGATTTGATATGATTTGATATGATTTTACATGATTTGATATGATATGATTTGATATGATTTGATATTATTTGATATAATTTGATCTAATTTGATATGATTTGATATGATTTGATATAATTTTTGATATGATTTGTTATGATTATATAATTTGATATGATTTGATATGGTTTGATATGATTTGATATGATTTGATATGATTTGATATGATTTGATATGATTTGATATGATTTGATATGATTTGATATGATTTGATATGATTTGATATGATTTGATAAGATTTGATATGATTTGATATGATTTGATATGATTTGATATGATATGATATGATATGATTTGATATGATTTGATATGATTTGATATGATTTGATATGATATGATTTGGTATGATTTGATATGATTTGTTATGTTTTGATATGATTTGATATGATTTGAAATGATTTGATATGATTTGGTATGATTTGATATGATTTGTGTGTAGAAAATAAAATAAAATTAAATAACATATCTAAATATAATTAAAACAAGCCTACTGCTATCCCGCAACGAAAGTGTCTACTGCACAAACACGTATAATCATCGATTTTTCTCGCGTAACGCGGTTTCTCGACCAACATTCCATGCCAATGTGTACAACGGGCGCAAACAAGTTTCACTTCAAATAGTTCATATTTTTATTATTACACACTCGAAAAATAAAATAAAATTGTTTTTAAAATACTTTTCGTAAATAAAATCTTTCGAAAAATGAAAAATATTTTTAAATTCCTATGTTCCTCTATAGCAGCGTGTCAATTTTAGCAATTTATCTAAAAATCATGTTGGCACTCAAGGAGTTAATAAACAAAAAAATTGTTTTTTTTTAGTTAAATTCCAATTAGTTGGATAACTCTTTCTAATTTTATATATATTTGTCTCAATAAACTCCTTATTTTAACAGTGTAACAGATATGTTCAAAACCCCAATTGGAATATTAAATTTGGGAGTTTTTTTGTTTTTTACATCACAGGCTGTAAACAAAATTTAATCTAAATATGTACTCGATTCCCAATAAGAAACCTATTGACAGTTTAATTTAGGCGCAACTCATTCGAGTAGATTTGATAAATCACGAATGTATTCGTTACATTACGAGCAAGTATATTACGTAGAAAATGATTACTCAATTGAAAAACTGTAAATTAAGTTTGATCGATGAATAATTTGTCTCTGCTCAAAGTATTGCATTCCCAAAACAAATTGTTACATTCACTTTATGTAATAACGCCATTTTTATTAATCATAAAAAACATAAACCAATAACTTTAAAAATATTAAATGATCTGGAAAATCGATAAAATTAAATTAAATTCGAACGTCTTGTAGTTTATGGTCAAACTATAATTGCAAGCCAAAAGGTTAACTAAATTTCACTTTAAACAACACACAATCCATATACTTACCGATTATGTATTGGGTGAACTTAGAATACGTCGTTTATCAGTCGCAGCTTCCACAATTTCATTAGAATGTGTCCCCAACTATGTAAATAACAGCCACCGAGACCGAGACGGCACTAGTCGAGGTTGAAGTGTATTGCATTTGAAATAGAAATTTAACAACATCAATATAATTATATTTTTGACAAACATATAAAATGATGAACTGCAAATTTCCGACAACCCCGCGTGTGTAAATAAAATTAAAATCTCACATTCGGATACACAGTCAAAGAGTCAATAACCTCAATCAACTTTCGGATGTGTAGTGTATTATATACGGCATGGAACATAATACACAATAAATATTAATAACTCAAATAAAAATTAGCTAATTTTTAAAATATTTTAACAAATCCGATTTTGAATTTCTTAAGAAAATATTTTGGGAATTTTAAATAACGGTGACATTGTTTGTATCTGCAATAAAACACACTTGACAAATAGTAATTCAAAGTGAAAGGTATATATGTGCGAGCTTCACAGTTCTAGACGTCAAAATATTGCCACCCAATCATAAATCATTCACCTAATTACTAAACTTATATAATATTTGAAACAATTTGTTGATCGATCGATACGGAAGTACGCCGTGGAGTAATTAAATTTCATAATTATATATGTAAATATGTCCTGGAGGTCGATCAACAGATCAAAATCGTGATTTCAATTTTTAGATTTTTTTTTATTTTCAAATTCAAGGTTCTATTTACATATTATTTGAAAATAAAAAAATGCTACCAAGAAGCAATTAGATTTAAAAAGTGAATGCTACATAACTCGATATATTAATGTGCGATCAGATAATCTTGTTTTATTACATTTTACATGAATTTGTTGAATTAAGAAATAAAAGAATTATTAATGTGGGAGGTATAGACTATAGACGATCATCTCTCTTTTGTAATTTAAAAGGTTGATTGAGATTAAACTGAAAACGAAAACTTTCTTTCTCTCATACGTATATGAAGACAATGTAGCCGAATTATTTTTAAAAAAAAAAACCAAACGCACAAATGATTCATTACCAAAATTTTAATTTGGATAATTAAATTTTAATGCAGGCCATTGAGAACAAACCACATATATTTTAGAAAGTGTATTTTATAAAGCTTTCAAACGGTCACTTCAATACAAATACTTATTATATAAAATTCTTTATGTGAAGAAGTATATTTTATTTATTTATTCGACTGCTACTAATTTTTTGGCACAGATTTAAATTTATCGAGATGACCGATCAGCGATATGAATGCACGTCAATTAGCTGTGAAAATGAAATTATGAACAATATAAGAGAAATGAAAGCTATTTTAACTAAAAATTACAAGACAAAATAAACATTTTAATTTTATACACAAAAAACTTGACGCATATTGTGTTTACGGCATATCATGATCCGAATAAATTGCATTTTGGCAATCATTTTTATACACGATATAACTGCTTTCATGGCAATTATTTGACTTATGAACTGTGTACAATTGTATGTTACTCACGAAAGATTCAACATTTTCTATGATTTTTACATTCTGATTACATGTCCGAGACCTTTATGTCAAATGTCGACGAGTAAGAAATGTTGGACGATCTGCAAATCAGCCTAAATCTTGAATAATGGCAAAATACTGTAAAAAATGTAATAAATGTAAACAATGTAAAAATTAGCATACAGAAGGTCTGTTTTATAATTCAACCCGAGCGAGCAGGGTTAGCAAGTACATTGTACACCGAGCGAAGGTTGTGCATAGTCAAATAATCCACTGTGCATAGAGTACAACAGGTACATCAAAAAAAATTTAAAAAAATCTAAATTTTAATCAAAAGATCAATAAATCAAAGATTAAAATGAACGATTTTGAATTGAAATAATAAAAAGTCGGGAAAGGTTCGGAGTCGAACTCTATAATCATTTTTGTTGTCTAAACATCAGAATTGTTCCGTGTTCCACGATGACGGGCTATATCTAAGCTTTGCTCGTATTTCACCACGACGGGTTGTGTCTAAGCTTTGTTGGTGTTCTCGAATAACAGGATTTGATCGTATATCACATATACGTACTCGTTTCGACACTTGAATTTTTTATCGACTTTTCTTTTTGTTGGCGGCATTTTAAAATTTATTAATTAAGGAACATATTTTAAACACAAATATTCACAATTACACAATAACAAATAATACTAATAAAAGAAAATAGCTTTTCCACAAAAATAATTTATTTTCTATCTATCTAAAAGATGTATATACGGCCGATGGACATGAAACTTTCACACAATGTGTATCTTTGCAAGGAGGTGGTTATAGACATAGTGCGATTTTTTTACAACAAGTGTCGCACTACCAAATATCACAAAATCGATCGTCTTGAAATTTTGACCGAGTTTATGCCCAAGACCAACCTTACGATATTTTTTAAGGGGTTGAACGCCGTGGTATAGGAGCCCAGTACAAATGTATCTAAAGCACTACCAAATATCGCGAACCGCTCAATCAGTCGCCTTGAAATTTTGACCGAGTATAAGTTGCATGTACAGAACCAACCTTACGATATTTTTGAAGGGGTTGAACCCGTGGACTAGGTGCCTCGGGTCAAATGTATCTAAAACACTACCAAACATCGCGATCCGATCGTCTTGAAATTGTGCCGTGTTTAAGTTGCATGTCCTGAACCAACCTTACTGTATTTTTGAACGGGTTGAACTCCGGGTTCTAGGAGCCCTGGTACAAATTTATCTAAAATACTACCAAATATCGCGAACCGCTCAACCTATCGTTTTGAAGTTTAGACCGAGTATAAGTTGCATCTCTAGAATCAACTATACGATATTTTTTAAGGGGTTGAACCCCGGGGTATAGGGGCCCAGTACAAATGTATCTAAAGTACTACCAAATATCGCGAACCACTCAATCAGTCGCCTTGAAATTTTGACCGAGTATAAGTTGCATGTACAGAACCAACCTTACGATATTTTTGAAGGGATTGAACGCCGTGGTCTAGGGGCATCGGTTCAAATGTATCTAAAACTCTACCAAATATCGCGAACCGATCGTCTTGAAATTTTGACCGTGTATAAGTTGCATGTCCAGACCCAACCTTACAGGATTTTTAAAGTGGTTAAACCCCGGGTTCTAGAAGCCCCAGTACAAATGTATCTAAAACACTACCAAAAATCGCGAACCGCTCAACCGATCGTCTTGAATTTTTGAGCGCGTATAAGTTGCATGTCCAGAACTAACCTTACGATATTTTTAAGGGGCTTAACCCAGCGGTCTAGGAATCCCGGTACAAATGTATCTAAAGCACTACCAAATATCGCGAACCGCTTAACCAATCGTCTTCAAATTTTGATCGAGTAAGCGTTGCATATCCAGAACGATATTTTTGAAGGGGCTGAACCCGGGGACTAGGTGCCCTGGTTCAAATGTATCTAAAGTACTACCAAATATCGCGATCTGACCGTCTTGAAATTTTGCCGTGTTTAAGTTGCATGCCCAGAATCAACCATACGGGATTTTTGAAGGAGTTGAACCCTGGGGTCTAGGAGCCCCGGTACAAATTTATCTAAAAAAAAATCAAATATCACGATTAGTTCAACCTATCGTTTTGAAAAAATTAACCGAGTATAAGTTACATGTACAGAATCAACCTTACGATATTTTTGAAGGGATTGAACGCCGTGATCTAGGGGCCTCGGTACAAATTTATTTAAATTAATTTTTTTTTAATTCTTTGACGGGAAAGAGTTAAAGAAAAAGCTTATATGAAATTAGTGTCACGCTTGAATTCAAAATGGTCCGTCCCATAGGCCAAAGGGGGCCCTTATAAGTTGCCACACCATTTATCCAATCGGTTTCAAACATTGGGTAGGGATTTTATACCAATGAGTAGGGTTTCATAATTTTTTTGAAGGAATCGGGTCCTTGGGTCTGGTGCTCCGTACAAATATTTTCCAAAACTCGCATATACTGCATTGCAAATTAATCAGAGCTATCACGAAATTGTATTTTATAATAATTTGATTGTATGTTATTGTACTTCTAAAATCGATTTAACTCTACAAGGATGTAATCGGCAGGAATTGGGAATGAAAGCGACATTGAACAGAAGAGCATACTATTGACCTTGAAATATTCCGTCGAATTAAATTGATGGACTCAAAAAGATATTTATTAATTTAAAATTAATTATTTGGAATTTAAAATTAAATTATTGCAATTTTTAAGCTATTTTAATTTAAAATGGTGAAGCTTAATCAAATAATGGAAATAAAAAAATACTTTAGACTAAATATTCGACTAACTCGATTTTCTAATTATTTTAGCAAATAAAAATTAATATAAACAAGTTAAAATATATAACTTCAATATAACTTAAGAAAGCAATCCATGCAATCGATCCAAACTTGTTTCAAATAGTCACCCAAAATATGGTACATGGACCTCACGGAATCATCAATCCAACGTCTCCATGCATGACAGATAGAAAATGCCCCAAAAAAATACCCACACAAATTTTTAAAGAAACCATCAGTGGCAACGATGGCTATCCACTTTATCGACATCGATAATCACTGGGTTGTACGCATCGTTTCAACAATTGAGAACAGTTCGTGCCCAATTATGCCAAACTTAACGTGAAGCATGCCAGAAATTAAAATTACTGAAAAATGATGGAAATGTATAACGAAGCACTAATTGATTGAGGACAAGTGTTTATCAATCGTCAACAGAACGCTCGAGATTTGCACGGAGAGCAGCAATTTAATGTCAATGAGCTGCAAACATTAATTCAAGAAAATCTGTCAAAACTGACGGTATACAACAACACAATTTATATAACCGCATTATGGATGAAATTTCACAACAAATTGGCGGTTGTTTTTTCTCAATGCACCCGGTGGAACAGGCAAAACATTTCTGTTTTCATTGATTTTGGCGACCATTCGCTCACAAAAGAGTATTGCATTGGCCGTCGCATATTCTGACATTGCAACAACTCTTTTGGATGGAGGTAGAACAGCGCATTCTGCATTCAAATTGCCATTGAACATGCAATTTACTGAGACACCGACATGCAACACAAAAAAGTATTTAGGAATGAGAAAAATTTTGCAAACATGTAAACTAATAGTATGGGATGAATGCACTCAATCGGACGCTCCAAGACTTAAGGGGTAACACTCATTTTGCTGGCTGGTGATTTTCATCAGACTCTACGATCCATACCAGCCGATTAACTAAACGCATGTTACAAATCATCTGTGATTTGGCATAATGTTTAGAAAATTATATTGGCAACCAACAAGCATGTCCAACTGCAACAAGACGAATTCGCCACTCGGTTCACCAAGCAACTTTTAGATCTTGGAAACGGGAAAATGCCAATCGATGACACCACAAATTGCATTAATATTCCATCAGATTTTTTTCTTACTTTTCTAAAAAAACAGGCACAGGTGTGATGATCTCAAAAACACATAGCCTTAATCCGACAAATTTATACTTTTAACGTGGGAAATTTAAAATTAGTTTTTGGTCAAATACGAGTTGTATTGATATGTCTGGCCCAGGGCCCAATTTCGCAAAGTTGCCACGGAACAATTTTTTTCTTACTTTTCTAAAAGAAAGGCAGAAGTGTGATGATCTCAAAAACACATAGCCTTAATCCGACAAATTTATACTTTTAACGTGGGAAATTTAAATGTCATTTTTGGTCAAATTCGAGTTGTATGGATATGTCTGGCCCAGGGCCCAATTTCGCAAAGTTGCCACGGAACTATTTTTTTATAACTTTTCTGAAAGCTAGGCATTAGTATGACGATCTCAAAAACACATAGCCTTAATCCGACAAATTTATACTTTTAACGTGGGAAATTTAAAATTAGTTTTTGGCCAAATACGAGTTGTATTGATATGTCTGGCCCAGGGCCCAATTTCGCAAAGTTGCCACGGAACGATTTTTTTCTTACTTTTCTAACAGAAAGGCATTAGTATGACGATCTCAAAAACACATAGCCTAAATCCGACAAGTTTAAACTTTTAACGTGGGAAATTTAAAATTAGTTTTTGGTCAAATACGAGTTGTATTGATATGTCTGATACACTGCCCAATTTCGCAAAGTTGCCACAAAACGATTTTTTTCTTACTTTTCTGAAAGTTAGGCAGAAGTATGACGATCTCAAAAACACATAGCCTTAATCCGAAAAATTTATACTTTTAACGCGGGATATTTAAATGTAGTTTTTGGTCAAATACGAGTTGTATGGATATGTCTGGCCCAGGGCCCAATTTCGCAAAGTTGCCACAAAACGATTTTTTTCTTACTTTTCTAAAAGTTAGGCAGAAGTGTGATGATCTCAAAAACACATAGCCTTAATCCGACAAATTTATACTTTTAACGTGGGAAATTTAAATGTCATTTTTGGTCAAATTCGAGTTGTATGGATATGTCTGGCCCAGGGCCCAATTTCGCAAAGTTGCCACGGAACTATTTTTTTATAACTTTTCTGAAAGCTAGGCATTAGTATGACGATCTCAAAAACACATAGCCTTAATCCGACAAATTTATACTTTTAACGTGGGAAATTTAAAATTAGTTTTTGGCCAAATACGAGTTGTATTGATATGTCTGGCCCAGGGCCCAATTTCGCAAAGTTGCCACGGAACGATTTTTTTCTTACTTTTCTAACAGAAAGGCATTAGTATGACGATCTCAAAAACACATAGCCTAAATCCGACAAGTTTAAACTTTTAACGTGGGAAATTTAAAATTAGTTTTTGGTCAAATACGAGTTGTATTGATATGTCTGATACACTGCCCAATTTCGCAAAGTTGCCACAAAACGATTTTTTTCTTACTTTTCTGAAAGTTAGGCAGAAGTATGACGATCTCAAAAACACATAGCCTTAATCCGAAAAATTTATACTTTTAACGCGGGATATTTAAATGTAGTTTTTGGTCAAATACGAGTTGTATGGATATGTCTGGCCCAGGGCCCAATTTCGCAAAGTTGCCACAAAACGATTTTTTTCTTACTTTTCTAAAAGTTAGGCAGAAGTGTGATGATCTCAAAAACACATAGCCTTAATCCGACAAATTTATACTTTTATCGTGCTAAGTACCTTTATCATGTCTAATGTAATTTTACTTCGTACAAATACAAGTTCTATTGATATAACGTGTACCTGGCTAAAATTGTTTTAAAAGTAACGACTTTTATTTTTGTTTTTTACGTGATAATTAAAAAATTCTAGGCTGGGCTAACTTCACCAATTACAAATTATTTTGAATCAATTTTAACAAATTCTGGGCTGGGCTAACTTCACACAAGAGCAAATGAGGTTTTTATTGATTAGTGTTACCTGATGATTTTTTTTATTTTCTGGGATGGAATCGTGGGATAACTTCACATACGTTTATAAAGCATCTTTTAAAACAAACGATATATCTTAATGGACGTTGTGATTTTGGGTATTGATCATCAGTCCCACTATGATTTTCGATTAGAACTGGTTCTATTCTTTATCAGTGGTGTAAATGGTAGTTGAGATTTTGGTACGAATGTCAGGAGGTACCGAATACATCATCCTAGAACTTTTCACTGGTAAAGGTTAGAACTAGAACTACTCAAAAATCCTAGTAGGACTGATGGCCAAACCCATAACCTGAACTTCTATTAAGATATATATTGTATTCTCCGTTCCGATGTACCAATTATATCGTCCTGAAACTTTGCACTGGTAAAGATTTGGTCCAGAACTACTAGAACGTCATAATAAAACCGACGACTAATACTCGAAATCTCAACTTCCATTAAGATATAAAGTATACATATTCTCAAGGTAGCTATATACAAGTGACATTCTCGCCTCGCCATGAGGTACAATAAGTACAATAAATTCGACCAGTGTGAATAATTTAACGTTAATAAAAAGTGTTATAGCTACAAGTTTTAACGAAAAGTGTAGACTCAAAAAGTACACAAATTATCAAAAAGTGTAGCTGGAAAACAAAAAATTTGGAATTCGAAATATGTACTTGGTTTAATTAAAATTATTTAAAATACACAAAAAATATTAAGAATCACGGTATTATACAAATAAGTTTTTATATATTCTTTATAAAAAAAAAATTTAAGTATTTTTAATTCAGAAAATCATCGGAACCACAAGTACCGAGTGTGTGATTTAGTGTTCTCAACTTAGCACTGTGTCTGAAATTTGTACAAAAAGTTTTAAGGTTATTTGTTTGTTGTGTTTGTCGTTTTACAAACTGAAAAACGTCTGTCTTTGTTGGCAGGTGTATAATTTATCGACCGAGAGTGTTATAGCTTTCGAGTACACTTGCTGGAATTACATCAAGAAACATAATGAAGTCATGACAATAAAGTATATATTTAGCAAAACAGCAAAGGCATATCCTGATTTAGAACAAGTTATTGAAAATTTTCTTTACTAGCAATTTGAAAGTTGACTAGATTTCCATTTGAAGGGAAATCAAAAATCGTCATTTCTACTTTAATTTAAGAAAACTGCTCTGGATCGATATTGTAGTAAATTTAATTTAGAATCTAAAATTTAGTTCATAACCGTTTTTCTCATAAATGATAAACTATTTAGAATATTTGCAAAAAATTAAAAAGCCCCTGTGGATGCTGCCACTTCTGGTGGACCGATTTCCACCAAAAACCACTGAGATATCCCAATTTATGTTAAAATCTATAGTATAAAGATTTACCCAGATCAGTCATTATGTTTGGTCTGTAGAGCGCCAACATACATTTAGTCTGGTACAGAACCTCGCACACACGTACACGCAGGTATTTTCTAAAAATTACTTTTTTTACTTCGACGATACAGCGAAAGTTAAATCTGTCAAAATCTCGAGGCCAAAATTTTTCATAATTACTATATTTTAATTTACTATACGTAAAAGAAAGTAATGGTTTATTATTATCTTGTAAATTATATTTCGTAACTTACTAATTATAATTATTTTTATTACATTGCATTACAACATTGCATTTTACTTTCTTTCACATAGTACAACGAAATATAGTAATCATGAAACATTTTGACCTCGAGATTTTTCCAGAGAATTTTTAAAAAATCTCTGTATCTCTGTGTCTGAGACTAAAAGTTTGTTTCCTCTCTGCAGTCCAGACTGATCAGAGTGAAACTCCATAATTAAGTTCTTCCCATAAATTTTCAGATCCCATTGACTTTCGGCTGCAATCGATCCACCTGAAGTCTTTTAAATTTAGTTTGTAACAGTATCGTCTCAGACCAGTTTTATAAAATAAAGCAAATTTTAGAATTTATTTTCGATTTTTCATCTAGGCCGATCTATTGTTTGGGATAAAACATCATATTTAAGGTTTCACTATAAATTGAGGGGTCCCAGTGAAGCGGCATAGGAGATTTTTAATTTTTTGCAATTATTTTGAAATTATATCAATTTACGAGGAAAACAACAATAAACTATGAAATTGTAAGTTAATTTTGAAACAATACCGGCCAATATTGGTCATCAGATTTTCATCAGATTTTCCGAATTGGTCCATTCAAATACGAGCCTGTATAGCAATCACAAGGGCAGGCTATTTTAGTGTACAAATGTAAGTGTATTAAGCATGAAAAAATTTAACCTTATGACATTTTTGCAGATTAACCATTCGGTATATCGCCAAGGTCAAAGAAGTAGTTTTAAAAAATTTGTAAACGTGTCTGTGCGTATGTGGTGCCATGCCGATAAAATAGCTTTTGGGTCTCTACAGCCCAACCGGATTAACTGATCGGGATGAAATTTCATACGTATCCATTTCTCATAAATTGGGGGATCCCAATGATTTTTGAGTATAATTAGTCCACTGGAAGTTGAAAAGTTTTATAACATATTTTTACGAAAAAAAACTGTTTTTCAACAAAGATTCCTGTACTGACCCAGACGGATTGATTGATGGGGACGAACCATCATACTTAAGCATTCTCCATACAATGGGAGACTCTAGTGAATTTTGGCTGGAATCAGTTCTCTGGAAGTGAAAGCTTCCTTATAGGAGCTTTTTCATTTAAAATCAATACAACAAAAAATATTTATTATTCAATCAAATTTATTGTATTGCCTTTAAACTAGCTTCCTTCCGAAATAATACACTTATGCCAATGAATAATCCAATCAAAACGTTTTTCAAACGCATTTTCCGGAATCAACTTCAGTTCTCGCCGCGAATTCTCTTTTATGTCTTCTATGGACTGAAAACGGGTGTCTCAAAGTGGTAATTTTAGGTTTAGAAAGAGAAAAGAGTCAGCCGGAGTCATATCAAGTGAATACGGTAGTTATTCGATGATATTTGTTGAGTTTTGGTGCGTATTTCCATTAACCTGGGACCAAATTCTTGAAATTGGTGGAAACTTCCCAAATCGGAATAAAATTTGCTTTGAAATTCTCTATATTAATTCGCTATAAGCGAATAAATTTCAAATCGATTTACCCAGTTGGAATTTTTCCCTTAGTAGGGGGAAATATTATGTTTCTTAATCACTGATCTATATACATGGATACGACATCAATGTCAGAAACCATATAAAACAACAGCTAAAAATGGGAGCACTTTTTTGTATAGTCATATCGCTCGTTTATACACACCTCTTGCTTTAAAAAAATATTTCCGAAAGATAGGACCGTACCGAAGATAGATTTAAGTTCGAAATTTTCTGAAATTGGTTTTTTATTATTATAGTCATGAACAAATAATAATATTCAAATGGTTTAAATTATAAATCACATTTTATTCATTTAATTCATGTGGTACCGCTTTTGTATGCTAATTTCTTCTTGCGATTTCCCTTAATATTTCAAATGCTCTCCTGCAAATATTTCGAATAAAAAAAAGAGTTCTTGTCGTCAAAACGTCAAATGTCAAAAACTCATAGGAACCAGTTTTCTGTTTACATTAATTTGATTTTCGAAAATTCGGAATTGAAGAAAAGACAGAAAATTTTTCTGTCTTTGTCACAAACGTAGAACTATTTTTGCTCTACCATATACTTTTTGACATGTCGTATCCATGTAATATAGATCACTGTTCTTAATTTAAAAAAAGAAAATAAATTCAAAAAAATGATTAAAGTAGCCGGCAAAAAACGATATAATAAACTTTTTTTGTAGGACTGTCATGATTCTCGGTATTTATTGTTTATTTTTAATACTTTTAATTAAACCACGTGTTTCGAATTCCAAACTTGTATTTATTTTGCAGCTACACTTTTTGATAATTTGTGTAGCTACATATTTTGGATCTACACTTCTTGTTAAAATGTGTAGCTACACTTTTTATTAACGTTAACTACTTCACACCGGCCATCAATCCTATTGACGTGATGTAATCATCACGCCGTTGTTAATTCCAGTATTTTTTACGATAACTATGGCCACCATATACAGTTTGCTTTCGCTATTTTCATATTCGCCTCTCTCTGGAATTGTCATTTTAAAGTCCAATTTAGAATAATGACTGGTAATCTTAGGATGGTAACACTTAGTAATCTATACTTTAACCACTGTACCGAATGCTTAAATTATGTAGAGTAGAATTCGTAACAGTATAATATTTTAGCGAGTTTTGAAGTGGAGACTGACAATTATCACATTGATGATAGTAGAAAGATCTCTCTATGCCATTATAACCTTTCGACAACTACTTTCAAATTCGATTTGTCTAACATCGTTTAACCGAAACTTGATAACCATTTTAAAACACTTATTCGTAAATATAAGATTATATCATAATTACATTTCGCGGTAATACAGTTTAACATTAGACCATTTTATTAGCAGTTCACAATATTTGTAATCGATCGTAAAAAGCTAAAATTATTGTTATTCACTAAAAACAAAAAGTAAAATTACGCGATCAACAGAATAATTGCCAATAATTTTCCTTTTATGTGTATTAACTTCATAAAATTAAAAATTTATAAATTACGTTAATAATAAATTTTCACTTTCGATCATGTACCAAATACAGAGCTAATATGTAAGTAATCCAATGTACTGGTGTATATAAAACGCCTTTTAATGAAATCTTGTAATATATTTTTTTGCTTTAGATGAAAAATAATGTCTTCCACCTTTTCATTTATGAAAGTGAATATGGATGCAATGTGCAACCCAGAACACTAAAGCAAAATTATATAATTTAATTAATTTTGAACACCCCGTATACTCTTTATGAACCGACTTTCTTTTGATGAAACAAAAATCATTTTTAGAATATCGAGTAGGTACTTCAATATACTATCCGGTAATATACCTAAATAGTAGATTTCATCCAATTAAAGAAATTAATTTGAAAGCAACGAAGGTATATGAAAACGCGTTGCAAAGTAACGGACGAAAAAATAAAAATTCAATTTCATGCAATTGATGCAATGGTTCAGTGAAAAAAGAAAATTTTATTTTATGCATTATTCAATGGAAATTAATCAGACGAAAAATAAGCAATACACATAAAATAGTGCTCTATACCTGTACAAAGTAATTAGTTTTTGTGTTCGTTAGCACTGAAATCGAAACTATACTTGCACTAGACAGTCAATAATAGGTGTGGTTTTTTAATATCTATAGATAAACAATTAAAATATTGATAACAATTTGTTTATAATTTATATCGCCTTCGAAACACTGTAGGTCAACTACTAAGTAGCTAAACATTCCCAGAATGACATTGAATTTAGCTCTTTGCTGCAAACATACTTATATTTAGTTATAAAAACTGTGTATCGCTGCGAACAGAAAAATCTGAATTTTATGACCAAGCAAATTTAAGGTCGCTTTGTAATGATAAAAAGTAGTTCAATAGCATGCATATGTTTCGTTTGATCAGTTCTAAAGTGTCAGGGGTAGTTATCCAGAACGTTTTTGAAGTTATGATTATGATTTGATATCATAGCATAACGGCAATCCTATAGGTACGTTACCATAATCCTGAATATCAACAATCAAATAACAAATTATAACTGAATGCGAATAATATTTCAGCATGATGCGGGCCCAGGCCCGGCCTGCATCCTTGACAGTCATAGAAACAACTTATGCGTATTCGGCATCATCGTCACAATAGACTGGTTAGGTTATTTAATTCACATCAACGGGTCACCTCATCATATGCTGCTTGTAACCTTGCCCTATCTTCCCACCCAACACCATCTAAGCGAAGGACTTCACGTTCGAAAAACAATTAAATTTAAATTCGGTATTGTCATTCAGCTACCTAGGTATATAAATTCATTCAATTAAAAGTAGGGTTGATTTATATCTAACATTAAATAATTAAATAGAAGAATGTTGTAATCACAATCTTCCCTGACCTTCGGGTATGTCAAAAATTATGCTTAAAAAAAATTTAATAATAATAAAAATAAATTGAATTCGAGCCTAGAACGTTTAGAAGTCATTTATTTATGTTTAAATCCTTGTCTGTCCTTGAGAAGGTCGAGTACATTCTACACGACCCTCCAACCATTAACAAATACGACGCCTTCAAGAAAGTCCTAATCGATCGCTACTCCATCTCGGAGGAGCGTAGATTAGAGACGATTTTGAACAAAGTCGAAATTGGTGATCAAAATTCTTCGGACATACTGCACCGAATCAAATCGTTGGCCGGCAAAAATTTTGCGGTCAACGCCATCACAAAACTATGGATCATGCCTGATTACTTGCAAGCGGCGTTGATCCCTCAACCAGGCAAACCAGAAAAGGATCTAGTTAAAATCGCCGATAAGCTCCACGACATCATAGGCAAGCCGACTCAGGGCTTGAGTTTAATAGATCGCGACACGCGGATTCCAATCTCGGCAGACCTAAGACAAAAGCAGCACAGGCGACAAAAAGGCTCTACAACAATAATAGTGCGACCACTCCAGCAACAACAACAGCGGCTACAACCACATCAACAGCATCTACAGGAGCGGCACAGGCGAAACCAACAGCGGCAACAACAACAGCGATAAGAAACAACAACAATCGCTACAACATCAGTGACAATTGCAGCAACAACAACGAGCAGCAAAATACTGCTGCAAACAATTTTTATTTTTTAATATTTTTTTTGGTAGTAAATAAAATATTAAATTTTTATTTTGTTACATGGGCCCAGAAACTTGTACGATATGCTGTATAAGAAAGCAGAAAATTTCCAGCAGAAAAAACGTGTTTTGCTATTCACCGCTAGAGGCATCATGATCACAAAAATGAAATTTTTTCTGCTGATATTTTTCGAAACCAGCAGAGAATTTTTGGAATTTTTATGAAAAATCAAAGAATTTATGAAAAAGAAGAGAAAATTGTTGATTAAACGTTTTGAAGCAAAGAACGTTAATTTTCTTTGAAAAACGATTTGCGTATGTATAGTGTAAAGACTCTCAAAATATACAAAAATTACCATAATCATCATTATACAAATACAGGGCAACATCAAAAAATCGACATCGTTGGATAGCACTCCTTACATTTTTGAAGTCATTTTAAAGTGAAATGTTTTCAAATTTTTAACAAAAGTGTTAGAAAAACCCCCCTGTAACTACCCTGGGTGTATATTTCTATGGTAGTCTAGATCATAACCCATATACAGGTGCAACATAAGACTCACACCTGCCGACTCACACCTGCCGCTATATTTCCATTTGAAGGGTAATAATCTATCTATATATAAAAACGAACCCCTATTTTCCTTGGTCACGCAGAAGTTCTTACGGAATGAAAAATTAAGAAAATTGCTCAGAAAAATGAAAAATTTTAGAAAACCTAACGACTAAATTAAAGTACTTGCACCATCCAGGATAGTTGGGTACAAATTAAGTAGCCTGTGGTTTACAATTTATTATGTATGAAAGCGCAACAACTGTAAAAAACAGCCAGGTTGTTGCTTACTTCAAAAAAGTTTCTTATATTTAATTTTTTTCCTGTAAAAACATAACATGTTTAGAATCTGGCCCATTTTCGGAAACCTATGAATGTAGTGGCTCTGGTGGAGGTACCAATGGCGAAAGGCCCAATAGTCATAGCATATACGAGTATCATGTCAGCCAAAATAATATATTGGTATTAGTGAAATAAAATTCAAATAATTTTCTTCATTAAGTCGTTGCAACGTGTAGAAAAACTTTAAATCACGTTTTATCACGGCATGGAAAAATTTAACCTTCCTAATTTAATTTTGCCTTGAGGATATCTAATAAAATCTCGATATTCTTGATCCAATTCATATTTATCTCGACTCTCATCAAGTAGGTGGTAAAAATAATCAAGAAAATTATCTTTTCCAAAGTTTTCATTGGTTCATTATTTCATTAACAAAAAACGGATGTATCGTGCTAACGATAATATTCGATAGTTCTTTCACATCTTTTTGAATCTTTTCGAATACCACTTGAGTTTTACACTTTGAGTGTAATCCACACTTTACATTATTCTATATGATCGAAATTAGTATACAATCCACCCACACATATGTGTATAATGGAGTCAAAAGTGATACCAAAATGGCCAGGTTTTCGTAATATCTTCGATGGGGTCGAAACCCCTGGATCTAAGTGCCCCCGTGCAATTTCTTTTTAAAATTCCGATTTATTTTGATTTTTCATGGTAATGAGTAAAATAAATGGAATTAATTGAATGCTCGGATCCGAGGAGTCGGACCCTTTGATGTATAAGTCATTGTTTGTTTATGTATATTTTTTTTTATAAAGCTACACTCCTTGGCCGATTTGAATCAAACTTTAAACAAACATTGTTAAATACCTAAGGAAGGTCACTGAGCATTTCTCACGCCTCCTCCTCCCTTGTAAGGGGAGGGGGGAGATGCATGATAATGGGTTCCAAAGTTACAATGGAGAAATGTCTAAAACTGCACGGAATGATGTCTGAAATATAAATCAAGGTCATAGTTTAAAGGTATATGATGGATGGTGGACGGTTAATGGTGGATGGTGGATGATGGATGATGGAAGATGGATGATGATGGATGGTGGATGGTGGATGGTGGATGGTGGATGGTGGATGGTGGATGGTGAATGGTGGATGGTGGATGGTGGATGGTGGATGGTGGATGGTGGATGGTGGATGGTGGATGGTGGATGGTGGATGGTGGATGGTGGATGGTGGATGGTGGATGGTGGATGGTGGATGGTGGATGGTGGATGGTGGATGGTGGATGGTGGATGGTGGATGGTGGATGGTGGATGGTGGATGGTGGATGGTGGATGGTGGATGGTGGATGGTGGATGGTGGATGGTGGATGGTGGATGGTGGATGGTGGATGGTGGATGGTGGATGGTGGATGGTGGATGGTGGATGGTGGATGGTGGATGGTGGATGGTGGATGGTGGATGGTGGATGGTGGATGGTGGATGGTGGATGGTGGATGGTGGATGGTGGATGGTGGATGGTGGATGGTGGATGGTGGATGGTGGATGGTGGATGGTGGATGGTGGATGGTGGATGGTGGATTGTGGATGGTGGATGGTGGATGGTGGATGGTGGATGGTGGATGGTGGATGGTGGATGGTGGATGGTGGATGGTGGATGGTGGATGGTGGATGGTGGATGGTGGATGGTGGATGGTGGATGGTGGATGGTGGATGGTGGATGGTGGATGGTGGATGGTGGATTGTGGATGGTGGATGGTGGTTGGTGGATGGTGGATGGTGGATGGTGGATGGTGGATGGTGGATGGTGGATGGTGTATGGTGGATGGTTAATGGTGGATGATGGATGATGATAGATGGTGAATGGCGCGTATTGGATGGTCGATTGTGGATGGTGGATGAACCTCAATGTTTTTTTTCTACCAAATTTGGATAGCATAAATTATTAAAAATATATTTAAGCAAATCACTATTTTTCCCGAGCATCGCCAACTAATTCAGCTAGTATTTAGATTAAAGTTACGCTGAACGTTAAAACCATAATACAAATAGTGCCTTTGTTATGCAGTCGAAAGCGATAGGTTTTACTGGAAGTTTTCAATGAGTTTGATGAAGTTATGGAAGTCAAATTAGCGAGTTTGAATTAGTTATTGATTGTAGTTCCGATTATACCGATATTTTAGCAATATATTGTTATTTTGAATTCAGAATTTTTCCGGCCATAGTCTTTCCAAAAATTTTAATTGGTGTATTGATGTATTGATTCGACTAACCAGAACATGAAAGACGGTGTTTTGCTAGATTCAGCGTTAAGTTATATTAACTTAAGGTAACTGGAGGGGTTAGGTTTGGAGGAAATTTAAAGAGAGTATGGGTCACCGAATTATCTATGCTCATTGGTTTATATCTGGCAAAATCTCAAACGACAATTGAAAAAACTTCGGAAAAAAATCTAAATTTTGCCCCTATAACTTCATTCTTACCCCCAAATTCTGCCTTGATCCTTAGGTCATTGAATTAATACCGTCAGATCGGTGTCCATATGACAAAGTTTTGATATTCAAACCTTTTAATCAGTTAAGTGTTGCATGGCTGTTTTATTAATTTACTGAAGTTGGTCTTCTTTATCGACAATTCCCTGCTAGACTATTTTGAAACGATAATCTCAATCCGTATGATCGACATTTTGTGACTAATATTAGTAATTTGCATCTACATTGCCAAGATTTTTCGGCTGAAGACTTTCAGTTACTTTAATTGACTGGGTGGTCAGGAAGGTGTCGCATTATATATAGATTATAAATTTAAAAAGAAATATTTGAGGTTCCTTTAAGTTTCCTGAATAAAAAACAAAAATTAAAAATGTACAAGCAAATCAAATGTAGTGACACTTTTCTGGTCATCCTGTATTTAAATCAATCCCTCAACCTTGTTATGAAACTCACAGCTGCTACCGCCTGCATTAATAATATTTTACTTGGTCAGTGATTATTTCAGTTTTTCCTCACACTGACATGCTGTATAGATAGCAGCAAGTTCAAACAGAAAAATGTGTTTTTGTTATTCACCGCTAGAATATTATTAAGAACAAAGCCGTAACTACTATGGCTGTAAATCTGAAAATTTGAAAGTGGACGAACATATATAAATAACATATGACACGTTATAAAAACACCCAGTCGCAACTTTTTTATTGGTCACCACCAGGAATCGAACCCGGGACCCCTGAATAACAGAGCAAGCACTCTACTTACTAAGCTAACGAGGGCGACAGAGGCGGTACTATCACGAAAATAAATGCAGAGGCAGTACTATCACGAAAATAAATTTTTTCTGCTGATATTTTAGGAAAGCAGCAGAAAATTTATGAAATTTTGTAGTAAATCAGTAATTCTTAGCACAAAGTTTTAAAACAAATCAGGCAAATTACAAGATAAAGCATATACGTTTTACGGATGATTTGCGTATAAGAAATCTCAAAATATGCTGAAAATATTCTAATTATCGTAATGCAAATACATGGTAAAAAATTAATAGCATGCGTCAAACTTCATGAATGTTTAAAGTCATTTGAATATAGAATGTTTTCAATTTTGTAACAAAACTGTTAAAAAAATCCTGCAACTACCCTAGGCATGTTTTTATGATAGTTGGGATCATGATCAATATAATAAATGAGCAACAGAGGAACCATAACTCGCGAAGGCAGCACTCCTATAATCTCTAAGGTCATTTCAATATGAAATGTTTGCAGTTTTTTTGTTTTTTGCCAGCTATCATAAATAAATAAACCCATGGTAGTTACAAGGAGGTTTTTCTAACACTAAAACGGAAAACATTGAACATTAAAATGATTTTACCAATTCATGAAGTACTATTGACGCGGTGTGATGATTCTTATATAATTCATGTTTATAGATTATGATCCCAGCGGTTACACCCGAGATAGTTACACGGGTTTTTTAGCATTTTTGTTTTTCTAACACATTTGTTAGAAAACTAAAAATTTATCATATTAAAATGTCTTTAAAAATTCATGAAATGCTACCGAAGCGGGTCACAATTCTTATGTTGCTCATATAGATTATGATCATCACTATATCATAAAAATATAAACCCAGCTGGTATTACAGCCAGAAGTCCACAGTAGTGTACGAAGTTGGTTTCTTATTACCCATTGCTGATTTACTAATTACTTCTGCCACTTTTATCTTTGAACTTGCGCTTTCCGCTCTACGTCTGTTAAATTTTAATATAAATAAATTACAGTTAATCAGCTCTAACATCTTAAACCAATCGATAAATCGAAGACCGTTTTTGGAATTCAAACTAACTAAAAATCTTCATTTTACGGCTGTGCTCTGCCCCCAAATTTACAGATTGAATGCAAATCCTGTACGTCAATTTTCATAAATGTATTGTCAAATGCGTATACACAAGTGAAAGGTTTTACGCATAAATGCTGAAGGAAGAATTGACCATCCGTACCAACAACCATAGTCGTAGAAATGAGTGCGGTAAATATTGGCTTTAGAATGACCAAATTCACTCTCGGGGTTGACCTCGAACTCAGTACTTTGCGGTCTAAAGAAAAAAGCAATTCCAACAGCGAAAATGTTTCATCGATTTCCCAAAAAGTCAGGTGAAAAATCCAACAAGAGTAGGATATTGCACCGTTAAAATAAGTTATTGGTGGAAATTTTGTTTAAAGTGTTTTTATAAACTAAACATTTATTAGAAACTCAAACGAAAGCGATTTAAAACTCAAGCTAATACATTGCAAGACACTCCTGATTATTAATTGAGTCACTGAAAACAGAAATTGAAATAGTAATACTTTCAGCCAAAATAGAAGAATGCAAAATCCCTAAAGCAGAAAATCCCAGTAGAACGTAAAAGGCATTGCACATACACTTACATGCAGACGGGCCCAGATCGTACAAGTGAATGCATAAAAATCACCGTCGGTTTCTAGGTGAGTCCACGCTACCTCGGTAAAGTGTGTGTTATTTTGGCCGATGATATGAAAGTTAAAAATTCTTATCAGTTTAATCGGAATTGTGACAGATTCTTAAAAACCGCCAATGTTGTTCAAGTGATAATGGCTCGTGGAGTGTTTTACAATTGGGAACAACAGCTATTTTATGATTTTGACCGAACTTTAAACAGGCCAATTTTATTCCCAATAATAACAAAGCTGGATAAAAAAAGATTTCAAAATAAATGGAATTACCAATATTTAAGGGGCGGAAACAGGCGTCTCTGAAAGCCACTTCGGGTTACAGCTACGTTTTTATAAAATTTTTACGAAATCATTTCTTACATCCTGAATCTTTTACACAATATGGTAAAATACTGTCTCTCTATACCTCTAAGAAAGCTCTATTGGTCTCTGTATTTGCACGAGCTTTGAGAGCTATTTTAAGTTGGCAGTGAAACCGCTCAACCATACCGTGATTGGCAGTAGTTTGTATTAGATGTGAGCCTCAGAGTTGCATAAGCTGAGAAAATAGCTTGGATTCAAACTGTGGGCCTTGATCACGCCGAATCAAGAAAAGTAGTTTCTGATTGTTGATGCGGAGATGTCTTTTATACAGTAGACTATTGCGCCCACAGTAGCGATAGGCCCCCACGATTGAGCCGGATAGCGCCAACAACTCCTCTTTACCGTACAAGTGGCGCAGTGGTTAACATCACTGATGATAATAAACAGAACTTAGACCCTCTGTTGGAGTGCAGAATTCAGCGTCGACCCACCGTTCATGTCAGGTTGACATGGAGCTTGCAATGTACAGGTGGTATACTGTAATTGTGTGAGTAGGTGAATGGATGGTTGTGTGTGTATGAATGAAAAAGGGAGTATTAATTGACCTTAAAAGGACATTAAATCGATTGGATGATTAATACTTTCTTTTAAAAATAAAAAAAAAATAAAAAACTCCAACAGAAACAGCGACAGCAGTAACAACAATATAGTGAGGCAGTGGTTTGTGTTTTTGTTATAAATAAATTTTATTTTGTTAGTTGTTTCATTGCATTGGTCATGCAACTTCCATGATCCATTATCAGTGGTACAAACGATTCTGTGAACAATACCAACTTGATCACATCCGATTTTCTATAGCGTCGACATCGATCATACAATGCTCATGACCCAGTGGCGCACGTGGTGCAGTGAACACTACAATCATTCAAACTGTCGCTTTTCTTTTGCGTGGATTATGCAACGCAAATGAGTCATAAGTTAGCGAAACACCCACCAGCCTCCACAGAGCCAGTGGCTTTTCAAGCAAAAGTTTTATGAAATAAAACAAATTAAATTCGGTATTTTGCTATCAAATAATAAATGCCTTATTTTTACAACAAAGATGACAACCCTTGGAAAAAATAGAAAAAATAACCGCCTTACGGTAAACACCATAACCATAAAATGGTTTTATTTCCCCTAAACCTAAAAATGTTTTGGCTTACATTAAAACCAATTCGGCTTTATACAATGCGATTGTTGTTGTAAACTTTTTCGGCTTTGCGAAAGCATCGCACGTAATACATTAAAATTGGTAATCTGATGTTTTTGTTTTAGCCATTCGAATGTATTTTTACAAAGTGATTTTTACGGACAGATATAAATATAAAAATAGTCATTTCTAACTTCAAATGAAATAAAATAGTTTCAGAGTTAGGTTTTGTGAGTCCATTATCTTTTTAATTATAAAGTGCCAATCTATACTAGGTCTAGTTTACCCCGGGTACTGTACACCGAGCAAAGGTTGTACTGGGTAAAATTATCCGGTGTGCATAGAGTAATAAATTGTTTTTTATTTTGCCCACTCTTCGTAGACTGACATTAATTTCAGAGTAAAATTTGAAAAAACGAGTATGCACTGTGTAAGCACAGTTCACAAATAAAAACGCAGTGTGCAGAGTAAAATTACACGGGTTGAATAAAAGAATACGAAGTATTTTTTGACAGTGCACTGCCTGCTCGGGACGAATTAAAAAATAGGGCCACTATCTAATCTAGTCCGATCTAAAACTACTCATTTTATTTTCTTCATCTTTAAATACATTAGAAAATAAGTAGTTTATTGGTCTAAGCCTACACTAATTACATCCTACAAGTATTTTGAGTTGAATATGACCAAAAACCTATAGACATGCAACAAACATGTTGCTGCAGGATAATTACAAAAATAAAATCGTCGCAGACATCTATGTTCTTCTACTAAAATATACTTTCAACTATCCATTATATAACACATCCGGTTTAATCATATCAAACTTACGAGTATATCATGGAAGAAAAATGTTTAACTCGCCAGATTATTTTCACATAAACACAATCTGTGTAATTAACGAGTAATAAATAAAACGACCTTAACCAATGTAATAGTGAATAATTATTTATAAATAACCAAAAAAAAACCGACCACGTACAATCACTTTCAAAACAAAAGCACATGTTATGTTTAATATACAGAAAACAACAACTGAAAACAAAACACTTTCAATTTATTTATGTAAAGCGATGCAGTGTCGAACACTAAAACTAAATATGAAATTTCAAATAAGCATGCCCAATGAGCAACGATATGTCGAAACCAGTTCGTATTTTAATTTTATAGATAACGTTCAATGTCATATACATAGTAGTTATATCTCGATTGTTATCAATAAAAATAATAATTAATAATTTCTTATAACTTTAGGTATATGTAGGTAGATAGGTAAAGAAACGCGAAAAACACGTTAGAAAATTTACTTAATCACCTTCTGCTTATTAATTATATACATTTTCACTTCAATCGTATTAAATAATATTATTCAAAAGTGAAATTGTATTAAATTATTAACAATATTATTTTTATTTTTGTTGTGCCACCAAACGACAATAAAGTATTGAACATATTTTTTTTGGTGTGCGCAGAAAAAGTATAATATTTTTGCCCCGTTTTAATTTCTATATAGGTACACAGTGTTTGTGTTGCGGAGCGAGGTTTTGTTATTTTGTTTGTGGTGTGCAGTGCAGCTTAAGAATTTAATTGAATACAAGGAAATTGCATTAAATATAAATTTTATATACGTAATATATACGTACATAGTATACTCGAGTATAAAAATATAAAAAAGAAAAGCGAACCAGTTTTGCTAAAAATTTAAAAACTTTTATGTTTTATTTGATATGTACTGCTGGTACTACAGCTTGAATTCATTTCGCTTAATTAAATAAATTTGGTTTTGTATTTTAAAACATTTTTTTTTCTTTGATGCCTTCATCACAATGGTGTTCAAACTATGGCTCGCGACCCATTCTCGTTTACCGATATAAATATTTCGCCCAAAACCAAAACAAATATTTAATTTTATATGATTGCCAAATCTGTCAAATTTCTAAGGAAAATGGATGATCACAGCAAATCTGTTTTTAACAAATTCGCAAGTAATTTCGGCTTGGCCAATAACGGTTCGTACAGAAAAATAGAGTTTGCAAATAAATCAACCAACGCATCCGTTGTGTTAAATAAATTTCTTTCAAATAATGCGGAAACGATATTATGGTTCTTCCTTCCGAGTCACAACTTTGAAGTTTGTCAGTAAAATAAAAGGCTATGTAAACATTCAGGCACACAAATTTAAATATTATGCTGATTAACATTTAAATTTATTTAGTTCAAAAATGTATCCTGTGATACATCAAAAATGTCAGCTATCAAAAATGTAGCCTGTGATCCAGTTTGTGAAATTTATTTCATTTTTAGTGATATCCAGAAATGGCAAAATGCGATAATACACCGATAATGTCGGAAGTTGAATAATAATATTTAGTTTATTTTACTATTCGCTACCTGATCTTTCATGGGTTCCCCGAAAATTTGTTACGATATAATAATTTTTATTAATTATTTGAGAATGCATTTTTCTAGTGGCAGTGACATTTTGTATTGTATTTTCTTTTTGCCCACCCAACACGATACTTACGTAAACGTTTATTGACTTTTGGAGCGAGACCTATGTGTACCCTTTGTGCGTGCGTGCGAGCAGTTAAGACGTAGATGAGTATTTTTTTCTGTGTTTCTTATTTTGTATTTTTGGCGCGTCACGTTCGCTCTCTTTTTGCACAGCGCATCAACTGCATGTGCGAGAACAAGTAAGAGATACAAGAAAAAAAATATTTTTCTGCATTTTTTTTATGTGGTGCGAGAATTTTTTTTTTTTAGTATCATTTTATAAATAAATAGTGAGTTTCAATTTATAAATAAAAAATAAAAACCGTTAAGTGATGCCATGCCATGGCGTGTGTTTAATTATAAAATAAAAAAGTATTTTGGGTGCGTTGTGGCGCTTTAGTAAGATAATTGGGGTGTTTTCTTGCAATTTCGAGATTTAATAAGGGCGACCTGATTTACAAGCCTGGACACTAATTGGAGAATGAGTGCACAAGTTTTAGATAAATTGTCGCCGAGGCGAGCAAACTGATAAAGGTGGCATACGTAGCCTAGTATATTAAGCAACGCGGTTTTTGACGGTGCTTGGCGCGTCCCGAATTATTAACCCAGTGTATTAAAAGTTTGGGTGTTGGCTCCAATATCCACGGAGTTTGTAATATTGTTTTAAACCAGGAACAGTTATAATTACAACTCGTGCCTTACGCCAAGTTAACATTAACATCAACGGTATCCGGATTGGTTTGGATAACAACGGAGTTAAAGGGCGCCAACATTTTATTGCCCAACCAGGCAAAATTTACGAAAGGCGGAAAGACGCCCAGCATTTTAGTACCCAACCAGATAAAATTATATACAACTGTCAAAAAGGTATCATTTTGTTTTTTTGTAATTTTTAGTTAATTTTTATTCATTTTCTTTGAGTTTTTTTTTCAGTTTTTTCTTCAAATTTTTATCTGACTTTATTTTCAAATTTAAACTTTAATTATCAATCTTCAAATTTTCACATTTTATGACTTTATTTTTTATTTGGTAATTTTATTTCAATATTTTTGTAATCAAGCACCACATCACGGTGGTCGTGCGCGCGACCTTGGTGCACGTTGGTTTCGTCCCAAAAATTTTGAGGCGGTTATTTTTATTGCTAATTTTTTTTATTTTTATTTGCTTACGAATTTTTATATAAAATTAGCCACGTTTTTGGATTAGTAATTACTTCCTTTCTCGTTTCCGTTTCTTCTTTGATTTGTTTATTTTTCGTTTTCTTCTTATTCTTTTTATAAAATAAATTACTAAATTTATTTTCGGATCAATATGATGAGAGTGGGATTCTCTATCTGTGTCGGTCACATATGTACAGGCTGGACATGCCACTCCTCTTCATCCCATTGGCAGGACTTCCAGAGCGGTGAGTCAGAGCGGTGAGTCCAATGGATGTGTCGTCCGTTCGTGGGCGACCATAAAATCCAAGCGGTCTCCTCATGGCGCTTTGGCTGTCTCATGCTGTCGAAGTATAAATTGTGGGAGATTCGCTGGGGGTCTCTCCGGGTGAAGAGAAGCTTGGTCTTTTGAGGAGACGTCCTTACTCTCTTATGCCGCATCTGGGCGCGACTGGACATCGGCTTTTCGGGGTCGATGGGTCATTCGAGGAGGTCTCTTCAGCAGACTGGCTACTTGTCGTTATAGTTATTTTACACACCCGGTTATAGTTATTTTATTCCGTTCCTCAAGTTGCGCCCGACAAATTTCGGCGCAACATCCAAGTTTTTTTTATTTGTTTTAATTTGCGTTTTTTTTTTTAATTTTCTGTCAACACGGTGTAGGCCAGAGTCAAGCAAGCCTCCAAATCCGCATGACCCAATACTCTGAGCATTAACCGGAAATATCACCGTGAGTGAGGCCTCTGCATAACTAGTTGATAATTGAGGGTTGGCTGCTAGCCGCCCGTAACAAATTATACCACAAACAATTCTTCGAAAAGCAATTCACCGAAAAAAATATGAAAACTACAATTTTACCGAATGTGCGTGGAAACAATTTTGGAAACAACAATTCATCGAAAACACTATTGTAGAGATTTCCTAAGGAGATTTTGCGATTCATTGAAATAAAATTGAATCGATATTAAGTAGTTTTTGAAACAGATTATTCTCATTGGGTGCATAACCTATATTTGAATTATGTAAATTGCATTGCTATAATAATTCGAACATTTCAGGAACTTAGTGGATGCTCGAATCGTATTGGAGAAAATTAGATTAATGAGAGATCAACACCAAGAGGGATCATCGACTGATAAATTTGGAAATATCAGAATAGTAACTTTAGAAATATGTTTTTAGTTTAAATTCGTCATTTATAACGTATTTTGTCTTGATTTAGACCAAACGTTTTGTGATTACCAACCCTTAGAATAGATTCTATTATACCAACTTAGTTGAAAACATAAAAAAAACCTACCATGGAACTGTTACGGAAAATCATTTCCTTAAACTCATGATCACATGCTTGTCGTAGCGGGCGGCTTGATAATAACATTGAAGGAGCTGGCAATGCCAGAAAGGGTTAGCCATGCTACAGCTCTGGAGTTATCGGGCTAGTGTGAATAAGAAAAACACATATCCAATCCTTTTATTAGTGATCTCCAAAAATTTCAATAATAATGAATAAACGTCATTTTTAACAGAATCTACATAGATTTACGCTTAATTTTTAAATTGAAGAAATAAACGTACTGGAATTTTACTTAGTAACCTGTATAGTGGTTTTTAGTAACAATTGTTTTTTGAAAATTAACAAGGTCAACCCTTGTATAAAATTTAAGCTTTAAATTACCACGACTTTTATGTCTGCTATGCTCATCAATTCTCATTTTGCCGGGGATAGTTTATAACTACATTGTGTCATTCGTGAGTTATTTTGATCAAAAAGTAAACTGCAAGGTCAAATATTTGAACGATGGAGCCATAACTCGAGATCTAATTGACTGTGAAAAAAAATTAATGTGAACTAATAAATAAATAAACTAATTAATTTATTATGCATTTCAAAATATTTGAACAAATACGAAAACTCGTTCTGGTATTCAGATTTCTAACACTTTTCACTAGGGCCTCCCAATTTAAGAGAGAAATGCTTAATGAAATAAAGTTTCATCTCGATTAGACAATCCGCCTGGATTGTAAATATGCTGAGTTTTGATGAAATAAAGTTTTCTCTATATCAAAACTCGTCATTGCCGGTAAATTTAAAAAAAATCATCTGTTTTTGCTAGAATCCCAATCTAGACCGAAATATGAAATATGACCATAATTGGTTAGGTTCGTTCACCACAGCAACCAGAACTTCAGCCAAAATTGATGTAACAATCATTGATGCAAGAAATGGCCTACTTCTTCTTATCATGCCAAAGTTCCAGAACTTCTACAACTGATGTTTAACACACCAAATTTGACCATAATTTAATATAGAAATGGTCTACTTCCATTCGCCGAATTCCAAAACTTCGTTCAAAATTTAAGTTTTAGCCCAAATCCAATTCTGCATTAGTAAATTGAACAATTATTGGTTAAGGAATCACCATGAAAAAAAATTATATTAAAATTTAGATCGCATCCCATAATGCAAATTTACTAACGTAGATAAGAAACGATTCACGGTCTTAAAACAGAAAATCCAGACAAATGGTTTAAGACTGCGGTGGGATTTTGAAAAAGGATTGTTACGAAATCCCGATTTTCGAATTCAGTTTAAAAAAAAAATTAAATCATGTTTGCATACATTAGATTAAGGACCGATCCATTTTTTGGCCGATCATGGTCAAATTTGGATTATAGGATATGCGCATTTAAACATGAATTTTGGACGGCCATATTTTAAGAAAAAAAAAACTATTATAGTTGATAAAACAAACGTATTCAACTTCAAATTATACCGAACTTTAAATTATAGTCAAAATACCGAGTTAATAAAAGAGATATCGGATTCATATTATTTAAAAAAAACGGTAATTTTATTGAGATCAATTTACTTTCTTTTTTTTGCGAGAAACGGTCCGAGCGGTACAGCATGACTTAACTCTAGAACCTTATACAAAATTCATGTCAAAATCCAACTTCAGCACCGCAAGCTCTTTTAAATTTTGTTTTGGAATTTCAGAAAATCGGTTGGAAAATGGTTTTTTTCATTCTCTACAGCTAGGTTGGCCAAAATCCAAATTTATTTTGAGCATTTTTTACATTGTACTATCTTGAAATAAACTATCAAACTTCCGATTTTTTAATGTTGTTCATGCCGCTTGAATTCTCAAAACTACAAAAAAAAATTTGATTTTGAAAAACGGGATTTTTGAAAGTTGAATTTTGAAAAGCAGTACATATTTTGATTTCGGGATTTTGAATGGCGGACAAACGACCCCTCCACCCAAAATAAAATAATTTAATAAAAAAGGATTTTGCTAAAAAGATGGAGAGTGATGAAAAATCAGATGACGTAGAAGATCTATTATTTGCCCAGTTGGAAGAAGTTGTTTTGTAAATGGTAAACATTTTTCAAATAATTATGGTGGACCAAATTCGGGAAAACATCGCCCAGACCTCCCAATAATAATGGAGAGCTTTTGGGGGAGAACTGTTAATCTTAAATCTGCTAAAATCTCGACTTTATTACGTTGTAATAAAGACGACATCGATTCTAGTGACGAAAGTGACGTCTTTACGAAGTCGTCTTTACTTCGATTCTAGTGACGAAAGTGAATTAGATTAGTCATTCGATTCTAAAACCAGCCTTCTCATATGTTGAAAGAGAATAACTCTTACAGTCCTTAACTATCGTATTCGCAGAGAAATTAATGTGGTTGAGCGACGTAATTACAGCATTGACCAACTTGTGCTGCTACCTTATACATGATGGTGTTCGTCCAAGTTACAGACTTCCAATACTTTTGGTAGCGATAGTTTAAATCGCTGAAATAGACCTCGCCGAAATAGGTATTCGTGTGATCTGCAGTTGGTTTGAACTTCCGAGTGTTGAGGCCCTCAGACTATCGGGATATTGAAATGTTCCCCTATCTCATTCAGAAACTACTGGTAATTCAAGTCCCATTCATAAGTACTCGTAAATAGCTGTAGAATAACTTTTTTTTGTCCCAGAAAGTTCGATTTTCAACTTAGGTTACCACTCAAAATAGTGCCCAGCAACCTCGCTTTAACAGTAAAAGTAAATCTAATGTGAAAGTTCAAGCGGATGTCTTGGATAGATTAACCACAATACTCATCTGCTCCTCTATTTTGTGCCGACAAACGGCCACAGATATTTAAAAATTCAGAATTTGAAATAGTTTTTTTCTGATTTAAAATGTACATTTTTAATTCATTTTAAAAATGAATTCAAACTATAAAATTAAATAAAATGTTCCGGTTGTATTTCATTTTAAAAATCCGGCCATCACTATGTCGCGTACATATGCAAGCGCTTTTATTCGTTTCTAACACGTCCACAGTTTTCATAAGAACGGATAATACAGTTATGGGTTTTGGGACCTTTGGATAGGTATGTGAACTTTTGACAGATTTCATAAATACCACCTTGGTCCAGTTAATGGCGTGCATCCGTTTATCACTCACAACATCCGGTTTTTGTCAAGAATATTCCAGTGTATAACTTGTCAATTTTATGTGGTTTACAATCCGTAAGCATGAAAATTAAAGTGGTTGGGTTAGTACAAATTACATTCCTAAGGCGAGAGGTTGCGGAAACTCCCTTTTATTTTATAATATAACACTTCCAAAAATTGATTGTATGGCCCGCAGATCAATACAATTGTATTACTCTTATTACAAGAAGACTTCCGTTGACCTTTCTCAGTTTTTTTGAATAGTTTTAAGGTTCTCGTTGTAGGAATTGTAAAACAACGCCTTTCTACTAATTATGGCTGAAAGCTTTTCTACACGTTTCCTAGTATGCCCCAAGTTCTTCCAAACTCTTTCCCATTTCTTCAGATTGGCCTCATCATTTTCATATACTTAAGAAAGATTTACCACAAAAAAATCGATAAAAAATTGATAACACCGTTTGTATTTGCGGAAGAGAGGCTAGCAATTCGTTATTTATAATCATAGTGAAAAATAAAAGGTCCTCGTTTATCACCCCTGTTTGACGCTTTTCTATTTAATGGTCGGAAGTTTTTTAGGATTGATTGGTTAAATAATATCCTAGATTTTATCCAAATTTATGCTGCCGCCGCATGCTTCGCACTTCGCCACAACTCAAGTTTTCCTCACCCATGGCAAGGACTCATTCTGCTGTTAGATTAGCTGTACGACCCGCGAAACACAATACCTGATTATGTCGTATGCCGTACCGTCATTTCAGCAAAAGCCGAACAGCACTAGCAATCCTGAATTACCACCACCTTTGGCATAACTCTTTCAGTTCCCTTCTTCAACATCGCATCGAGAATACCCAAGTTAATTTTTATGGCAACAGGAGCATATTTAGGAAATGGTCATTTGCATGTGGAAATATATTGTTCAAGAGTATTATTAGATTTAAACATCACTTGACGTGGAAAATCATATCTTGGCCCCTAGTTAAGACATCATCAAACGGTTTACATAGAGGAAGAACTTGGAATGGAAATTAACTGGAATTAAAACTGATTTTTCCAAAGTGGACGATTGAAATATAAGTTGAATTTACAGAAATTTAACACAAGGCTACAAACTTGAATCCGTGATTATAAAAATTTGGCACCTGATGAAAGGTATATTGTCCGACCAAATGGCACAATGGTTACAGCTTTGGCGTTTGGATCAGGAGGTACGGCGGGTTCAAATCCCGATAGGGGCAGGATGCAAAGGGAATGTTCATCTAAAGATTACGATCTGTGAAGAAATGGAACGGTGGGGGTCATAGATGTACCCCTGTCGGAGTGCAAAACTCATGGGCCATCTTCCATGTCAGTATATGCTGGCATGGAGCTATGCAATGAGCAGATTGTGATACAAATTGGACCTATAGCCGTACGTTCTCGAATTGGCTGGCAATGGCGTAAAAGTATGGACGGAAAAAGCAAATCGATTTTTTTGTCAATTATCATGTTGTTTCTAGTGGGATTTGACATCAAAACTCGCGTAAGGGAGGTATGTTATTAGGGGATCCCTTAATCATCTAAATTTATAATAATCGTGCTTTATTATATTTTAATACTCTTGGGACCAACCATTTGCACCCAGAAGATTCCGAAACATTCAAATTATTGTTGCAATTCAGTTTGACGCATTATTTCTTTCTTTTGCATAATTGATGTATCGATGAATTGTTCAGTCTAGAATTGTTTCCGTGTAAAATAGTTTGTATTACAATTGCTCTACCCGATCAAAATCAATTGTTTATCGCATTTTTGTAATTGGGTTAAATTATGTCGCGCATAATGTTTGGGTTTCCCTCTTCATGACACGTACTTCACAAATTGTTGGTCCAATTCACGAAACAGTTTAAGAAACCCTGACGGCACAAAATACACATTTTCCTTTTAAACCAAAAATGTATAATTATTGAAAAATATAATGTTTGTTTGTTTGTATAAAGCACACACAAACAATAACACTAACCTAATTACGGAATGAATAAGTAGTTAGATTAATTCGCTTTATATAGTCAAGTGCAGAAAAAACTATATTTCCTAAAGTGTAGTGTTGGTGGTGAAAAGAATTAAATTATGTTATGATAATGTATCATGTTTTAATGGTCGTGTATACCAAATACAAATCCTCTGTGTACTCGTATGTACAAACATAATTTGGTTGTGGTAAAATCGTTTAAGAAGAACTCGTTTTGTTCATTAATTTCGCATTTATGGAAAATATATGCAATTTAACTTTCTTGGCGCGTGCTCGTGCTACACAATAGAATTCAATTAAAATTATACTCATAGTTCGCTTCATAGAAAAATTATTGCGTAAAGCGTGCGGTTTTTCACTAATAGTAGTTATTTGTTTGTTTAACAAAAAATAAGGGGTTTCGCGCTGTTATAGCTACCGCGCCATACCCATGCACGGCAGAGCAGCCTCTTGTTGGGTCTTTTGAAATATGATATTTTCAATTGTAACAGGTGGGCGGCCATTTTATTTCTGTTGCAACAACTAATCTGTTACGCTGATTTATACAAAGAAATTCTAATTTAACAGAATTTCACACAAAACCGTTTGGAAAAAAAATCGGCTGTTGGTTATGTACAAGAGATTATCCACGTTTTCCAATAACGTTTTCAAAAACCATGGTAAATTTGATGATATTTAGCTAGGCATAAATCAAACCATTCAAAATTTGGTGTATCCCAGATCTTTGCTCAAAACTTATTTAACAACTCAATTTACTTAATAAACACTTTTGAATTGATTTTTGAATATTTTAATTAAAAAATTTGTTCAAAAAGTTTAAAAAATCACTCGAACGATTTCGACTTGTTATAGGTCATCATCAGGAGTATATAAATGTGTTTATTAAGTGTAAGTGTGTTTCACCAAGTGCCTACGTCAAATAGTGTAAAAAGAATTCAATTTCCATTGAATTCCGTACTGGATTTATCATGATTATTTAAAAATCAAGCTAGTTGCTTCTATGTGTTCGGTCTCAGGGTCCAAATTCGTGAATTTATCATAATCAAGTACTCAATCAAGCATCAAGTAATCAAGTAAATGGAAAAAATCGATTATCGTTGTCAATACTACTATATATTTATTTTTTAAAGGCAATACGTCTACTCATACCAACTACTAGTTGGACGCTGTGTACGGGACTGCACCATCATTTACCACAGTGAAGATTTTGGCAGCTGAATTTAAACGTATACCGTTCCAGCTTGAGCGGCAATGAACATTCGAGACGTTCAAAAACTGCAGCGACTGACTATAACAGAGCTGAAGTTCACCAAATGGTGCCAGACCAGGCTGTGAATATATCCTAGGAACGTGTTTGTCACCTGTTGAATCATGATTTAGGCATGAGAAAGCTGTCCGCGCGCTGGTTGCTGCGTTTGCACACTTTGAACCAGAAACGTGTCCGAATGAACATTTCCAACGCTCTGTTCAGGCTGAGTAAATTGGTGAAACCTGATGAAACCTGGATAAACCATTACACTCCAGAGTCAAACACACAGTGAAAACAGTGGACTGTAAAAGGGGAATCAGTTCCAAAGTAGGCTAAGGCTGTTCCTTCAGCTGTGAAAGTGATTGAGACTACTTTCTGCTCATGCAGTAATCTTCAAAAGAGGAAGACCATTACAGGAGCGTACTACGCATCATTACATGACAAACTGAAGGCAGAAAAAGCCGGAAAACGGCCACATTTTCAGGGAAAAAATCTTGGTACACCAGAACAATACGGTGCCTCGACACTCTTCTTACTCACAGAATGAGGGAGCCATCACCTTCGCACACAACTATTTTGCAGAGAAAGACACCGAGTACTATTTGGACAGATTAAAGAGGCGAACAAATGCCTTGTATGTTTGTTAGATCGTAAACCTTTCAGACAACCCTTGTAGGAATATTCTCTCTACATAATCTCATTATGGGAGTTCATTTGTAAAATGGCATTTGCTCTAAAGACTTCAAAAACATAAAGCCGATTTTTTTTTATTAATTTTGAATTTAATTGTCTCAACTTAGTTTCGTAAAAATGTAAACTAAACGAATTCCGTCAGTAGGCCAGAAAAATACAAAGTTAAAAAATTAAGAACAATAATAATTCCCAACGACCAATTACCCCTCCATGTATATTATTATTTTTTAGAGTTTACATCAAGCTCTTGAACAAAAAAGTTTATGAAAATTTTGAGGAAACAAAAAAAGATTTCACAAAATAAAACATATACAAAACAAGTAAAAATTCAGATTTCATAATTCTAAAAACAAAAGTTAAAGTTTTATGTTTAAGCAATGACAAAATGCTTAAGTGTAAATAAGCCTTTTCAAAGTCAATTTACTAATGTTAAGGACCAAAAACTCAAAGTTATGTTTAGTATTGTGGAACATTCCTGTAGTAGGTTCGTTTGTCCTTCGTACGTTTTGCGAATATTGCAAGAAGAAGCCGTTGCCGCAAAACAGAAGGTCGAATGCAATGAGCTGTGGGGCAGTGCGTTCGGTAAGTCATCAACCCTGTCCAACGCATTAATCTATCGCGACACTTCCCAAAAGGATATAAACTCAACAAACCAAACAGTTCGCCATGTAAAACGTAAACAAATTTGGTTTTGTCAATACCAAAGAAATCCATCAAACATTCACCCTTATTGTGGTTGTCGTGTTGATCGACAAACGACACGACTTTTGCTTATCGTGTCGATTTTTATTTTGTATTGCGTAACTATCAGGGGCGGTATGTTGTACCATCACTTCGATCGAAAAAAGTCGAAATTCGAAAAAAGCCGAAATTCGAAAAAGTGAAAGTAGTATCATTTTTGCTTTTCGAAAATGATACAACATACCGCCATTCGACTTTTTTCGAATTTCGATTCGAAGTGATGGTACAACATACCGCCCCAGGAAACGACTAAAGAGTGTTGCCACGTTCCAATTGAAAAAATCTGAGTTATTGTGAATTTTTCGGTTAACTTAGCAATCGTAACTTAGTTTTGTTGTTATGTTTTGTCAAGAGGCTGTCAGTTTGTATGTCAGATAAACTAAATAAAATTTTATTTACTATTAGGATAAATATTTCGCTCAAATTTGAAATTAAAGGTTTTATAAATAGCAAAATAAAAAACTTATATAACACGTGTATAAGAATTTTTTACCAAGAAAAGTGTATCAGTATGAATTTCTATTTACAATAAATTTAGAATTGCTTCTGGTTGTAGAAACGTATACCACTTTCACACTTATTGTGGTTGTCGTGTCGATCGACAAACGACACAACTTTTATCTTGTTTACGTGGTCCGTAGTGTAGTGTAGTGTATTATGTCACCACGTGAACAGAGAAAAAACAGTACCGAAGTGTATTACCAACTACGGTCAAAATACTGTAGTGTAGTGTAGTGTATTTGCAACTACGCACCACGTGAACACTTGGCGTAGTGAAGTGTGCTTAGTTTTGACAGTTGTTGTTTGTTATGATTTTCAATTCAATAGCATTCGATTTTTCGAGTTCTTTGTGTACTAAATATTTTACTTTTTCGCAAAGAAACAAGAACACGCCAACGCCAAACACAATCGTCAATATATAAATTAAAATAAAACATCGAGAAATGTCAAACATCCTTAGCACAATATTTCAACAATAAGGGCGTAATGGTAGAGTTACTACACTACACTTCCAGGTGAACGGTCATACTCGTATAACTGCTGTAGTCACAACTTCACTACACTACACTACGAACCACGTGAACAAGATATTTGTCTTTCGTGTCGATTTTTATTTTGTATTGCGTAACTATCACGAATCGACTAATGAGTATTGCCATGCTAACGTTGATAAAATCCATGCTATTGTGAACTTTTCGATTAACTTAGCAATCGTGACTATTTGTGTTAATATATTTTGTCAAAAATGCTGTCAGCCGCCTGTCAGAAAAATTGAATTAGTTAATATTTAGGAATTTTGCCCAAATTTAGACAAACAGTTTGAAAATATTTATTTACCACAAAAAGAAAATATATAAGTTTCGATGGTCAAACATGTAATAAATTTAGCTATGTGGTTGTAGAAAATTAAAATTTTTTTGTTCAGTTTCTGTAAATTTATGCGGTTTTTAAAATAAATATTTATTAAAACCAAAATCATTTTACTTATGTTTAACTATTTTTTGTATTAAATCACAAGACTTGCGAGTCGCGAGCAAAAATGTCATCGATAAAAAAATGGCGTTTTTACGACAAACGTCAATTGATAGCGGCATTCAAAATACCAATTTTAACAGTCGTCGGAAAATCGACATCGACACGACAATCATATTAGGGGTGATTATGTATTTTAAGTTGAAACGAAGGATCCGTAAAGAATGTGCTTCTATTTTTATACACGAGATCGAGCTAACCGATCTTGACCGGGGTATGATGGATACTGGGGGCTTATAGGGCGAATGCGGTGAAATCTTAAAAACCAAACCAAATGAGAATTAACAAGATAAATTCGGGGTTAGAACGGCCGATGGAACTCTGAATAGAATTAGAGGAGATTTTGATCTAGCCCCTGTATGCTACGGTAACAAAATTAAACTTAACTTTCATAAAGGCCTTGAAATGGTAAGACATGGATGAAATCATGAAATCATAAAGGATATGTTAGAAAAAGGAGTTATTGACGAAAGCCATAGTGCATGGAGTTCGCCTAGTACCAAACCCAAATGGAAAACAGCGGTTATGCCTCGATTCGCGAAAATTAAACGCAGTAATAAAAAAGACGCATACTCTGTAAATTCCGGCACAGGGCGAAAATTATACCAATTTCGCATAATGCCGTTTGGCTTATGCAATGCGCCCGCTTCCATGTGTCGCCTAACCGATTTGGTCGTGCCTCACCCACTTTTAACCATCCCATTAATTTACTACGGAAAATATCAGCTAATCTGCGAGAGGCAGGGCTAGCGATTAATGTGAGCAAGAGGAACTTCGTAATGCGCCAGATTAAATATTTTGATTACCTAGTATATTATTGCTAAATAGCCTCCACATATTTGTCGAAAACACAAGTATGGAGATTGATGGGCCCAGCCGGCTGGTAAACAATTTGTAGCAAATTTTGCCGGTATTACAGGTGGACTCCTGAAGCACAAGCTGCTTTTGACCTATTAAAATACTTGCTGACGACTGCATCATTACTGATTAATCCGGAGTATACCAAAAGGTTTTATATTAGGACAGATGCAAGCACCGAAGGATTGGGTAGGGAATGCCTAGCGGTAGTGAAGTCGACAGAAAAATGTAGGATCTATATTGAAGGTTTTCCTTCATCAATTAGATTCTCGCGGTTTTAAACATGCGCACTATCCGATTTTGCGGACGAAAACAGAGGAAATAGCAGGAAAGTTTGAAAATTTTAAAAAATCCAAAACCGAATAGCCGCGCATGCAGGAAAACAAAAGACACTTGAGCGAATACGACGCTTTTGGCGGGCAATGTCCAAACAGATCTATGTCATTTGGGAAAACTCGGCTTAAAGCTAAAATAGTAAAGACACAGGCAAAACTATTGGAACTTATCATGAGAAGGATACTTCCCCTTAACGGAAACCTAAATAGATCTAAGGCTTCTAACGGGATTTTTTTATTCAGTCATAACTCGAACCTGCTCTATAACTACCTAATTTATGTCGGATGAATTTCATGTTGAAAAAATGGAAATTGTGCCTTGTACATCGTATCCATATGAAAATCTTAATATATTTATGAAGGTTTTCTTCGAACGGGCAATCTGGTTCGTGAACGTTATAAATGAAATGGTATGAAAAACGGCTTCGAAAATCAAACAGTGTTAACCATGTCAAAAGAACAAAACTGCACTCGCGAGCAACTAAATCGACTCAAACCTCTAAACGTTCTTAAAGGCGTATTTTTTTTAAATGGCTTAACAAATTTTTATAAAACGACTTTTACTGACAGCTTAGTATTTTATCTTTTCCAGGATGCATTTATCATTATAATCTATAACTGTAAGCCAACCTCACCGAAAGAGCCCGCTTGAAGCCCGAAATTAGTAGTACGCCGCCGGAAAGAGTGACTCGAATTTACTCGCGAGCACATCAATTGGCGTCCAGGAGTGTGATTTTCCCATATCACTTAAGGGGAAAACAGATCTTTTTTCAGACATGAATTCAATTGCGCATTTATTGGACGAACTAAAACGGAGGGTCCGGCCCAAGAAATTCGGTACCATCTAGCATTGATGACCTGAAGATTGCGTTGGATGAGGAGTGGGGTGCGAACCCTCAAGTCTTTGCCAAAACCTTAATAAGGTCAATGGGGAATGCATACGAACCGTTGTAGACGCAAGGGGATGGGGGGGTGGTTCAATACTAAGGTGTAGAACAATAAAATTGTTTACGTTTTGCTTGAATTTTTTGTTGTAGAGAATAGTGTCATTTTAAAGTAAACATATCAGGCTTTCAAAATAATGATGTCTTCTGAAAATCAATTCAGTCGTTTTCAAAAATTCGCCTTTCTGTGAGCGCTAAAGGTTTGAGTCGATTCAGTTGCTCGCGGGTGTAGTAGAAGTTATATAGTATCTTTGGAGAATATAGTCGAACCTTCCATACCATTACCAAGTTACGAATTGTTTGTTAAATGCTCTACTGTTAATACAAATTAAATTTAATTAGTTAAGCCCCAGACTAAGCGGACGATTTTCGTTTGTATCGGGCGTTAATAACTCTTTTTTTGTTTTTATTCCATTGGGGGGAGTAGATGTCAGATGGCTGATCGTGTGAGCCTGAAATCAAAACAAATATCCTTCTTCCGAATTATTTTGGTTTCTCAATGAGTGGACCAGTAATAGTATTAAAAATCGTACATATTGAGAATTACAGCAGATGGCAACTAAATGAAATGCTAAAGTAAAGATGGCATTGTACTAAACCTTTTGATGGGGCTGCTTATAGTAAATATGCTTGCCTCAAATTTTGTGGCAGCACCCTCGTTTCAAGGATAGAATAAGAATGACAATTATGTTTAGTCTCGAAATATTTGGTCAAAATGAAAAAGTTGTAATGTGTTCCAATAAAACCTTAATTTTTTTTAGCTATTGTGGGCTTGTGATAACAGCCAAGCGATTTTTTTATACTTTTATCGGGTGGTATAAAATTTAGTAAAATCAAACTAAGCATGCGCAATTTACTTTTATGTCATAACAAAAAATTTATGAAAATATAAAATGCGTTTTCGACGTAAATATGTCCTATTTTTCAGATTAATTTAGCATCAGAGTTCATTTTTTGTATCGTTGATTTAGGTTATTTGATTTTTATCCTTAAAGCGATAAAAGGTGACAATGACAACTCATAAAAATAAAATTATTTTATTAATTAGCCGTGCGGTGAACATTTGAACTATACAAAGAATTGATTAATTCTAATCCTACTTTTAGGTGGAATGAAATTATTCATTCCGGATTGAAATTTATATGGAATTGTTGTTGTAAAATTCCCAAAGTAAGGCGCTATATATAATAGTTTCACTTAACCGTAAAATAACCTGCCTTCTGGGAATATGACAGTTTTATCAAATAGATGATTTTCCTATTCGCATAATAAATATAAACCAAAATATAAGGTTAGACCTTTGAAAAAAATAAATATTCAACAAAAATTGTACATGTCGCCTATAATAGTAACCATTTACAGATAATGAGCAGTAAAAGAACTCAAAATAAAAAGGCAAAAACGTGAAGTGAAATTTCCAGAAAAATTTACATTCTAAAGTAACACCATGTTGTTTACCCAAAAAGAGAAGGAATAGATAGTTCGTGACATTTCTTAGTTAAGTCTTGTAAAAAAATAAGCTGGCCTTGAATTAACGTCCGAACGTTTCTCAAGGCACCCCATCCTTACAATTTGTAGAATGCACGGCATTAAATAGCCGAAATAACCAATAAAGTCACATTGCTGTGAATTAGGGTTGATTTATATTATCCGTTCCGTTCAGTTCCTACACGTTTCGTGTCAGCCAAAAAAAACATTGTTACATGTATTTTCTATAGCAGTATTTATATTATCCGTTCCGTAGTGTAGGAACTGAACGGAATGGATAATATAAATCAATATAGGCAATTTAGCGGAGAGACCGAGACTTTTCGATTCACCAGCTTATATTTAATTCGACTTTTTACGAGTACAATTTAAGCTGTTAGCGACTTACTGGTTTAGATTTACAAACAACTGGCCGTTACCGTTAGGAATCAGTTTTAGAGAAATATTTTCAAAAATATTATGGATTGTAAGTTGCGTGTTATGTTGCTGCTTGATTTGATTGAATATTGATAGAATTGATTTATTGGCAGAAATATAAATTTTGGCAAATAGAAGTTAACCTATATTTTATTCAATTTTTAAACATATTAAAATTTTACAAATTTATTTAGAGTGCGATAAATTTGCAAAAATTTAATATGTTTAAAAATTTAATCAAAAAAAAATTAACTAAGAAAATCTAATTAAAATTCACCATATGGTTTAGAGTAAAATCCTAAGCTCAAATTTTATTCTATTTTCGACAATGACGTGCTGACGCCTGGTGGTTAAAAAAAGTGTTAGTATAAAATTAAAGAAAAAGCAAAAAAAAATTAGAATGTTGTTTGTGAGGTCAAGTTGCTTATTCCGGTAGTCAAGTTTTAGAGATTGAAACTAGACGACGCGAAAAAAAACTGAAACATAAAAAAGAACGAAGAGAAGCCGGTGTCCGACGAAAACAGAAAAAGGGAAAAGCGAAATCGGTATAAGTACGTTCAGACCTGCAGTCCAATTCCTGTTTTTTTTTATTCCGGCATACATACTTTCCTCCCGACTCGATCGCATGGCGGACAATCGAGATCGGTTGATGGTTTTGGTAGCATTGATTTGGCTTTTGAAACACAAAAAAAAATAAGAGAGTGCGACCGCCCTGCAAATCATTCAACTCTTCGAGCACCGACCTCGGCTGAACGTGCCAGGTAGACTAGTGCCCAAGTAATTTTTATGATACATTTGAAATATTTCTGTACCCGAGCTATCCAAACGATAACGGCACGTTACAACCTATACTTTTTATAATTGGGGCGGAGTGTATGGTCATTGACATAATATGTTATATAATAAAAACTTTTGTGATAGAAAAAATTGAGAACAGATATTAGACTACAAATCCTACCTCAAATATTTTTGTAATCGAGGTGAGAAAATTGAGGCTTTGGTAACTTAGTTTCCATGCGGCCAAACCTGCGTGGTCAAACTATAAATACGAAGTTCAACAACATGACATTGAAATTTTTCTAATACAATTTACAACTTTTTTAATTTCTATAATTAATACACAAAATGATTTAGATATTCTGTGCTCCAAATCTTCGAATGCTGTATATTCACCATATTAGTCTGGTCACAGATGGTAACCGGCTTTAAACTAAGTTGAATGACCATATTTTGTTTCATAACAAACAGACACAACTGATACCGCTAAACATTTGTAAACATAATTAAATCATAAATTCCACTTACCTCTTTCAATCTCGTAACACGTTTTGCGTTAAAATGCTTAAAAAGATTAATTCTTTCTTGGTTTTGTTTTTATTATCACTTTTTCTTTAACTTATTTATTTTTGTAATTAATTTTCTAACACAAATTCTAGAGACTTTAGTTTTTGTTTCTAAAAATTACTTTATTAATTTTCACAATTTCTACGAAGCATATTTTTGATTAATTTAGTTAAAAGAAATCACTACAAGTAAAAATTACTCAATATTTTTTATTTATGTTTCCAGAATTGAGAAAGTGATGGTTGGATTCGAAATTTTTGAGGCATATTATTATCAGTGAAATACTAATATGCTAATTTTGCTAAAACCATTAATCAATTTAACAAATAATAAAAACTTGTTTTCTACTCGTCCAATATGCAATTTTAAATCAATTAACAAATGTAATAATAACACACAAACTTGAAAGTTATAATTGATTGCTACAACATAAGACATTAACATGTAACTTTACGAAACATGTATATGACCTTAATTTGCACGCACATATCCTTATCGCTTAATCCTCGATTACAAATTTTTTTTTATATATTTATATAGAATTGAAAGGTACGCGACCACACCAACAAAAAATCCTTTCTAAAAATTTAATTTAATCACGACTCGTTAAATTCAAATCCAATCATACAATCGTACATTTATATATGGCGCGAGATAAAGATCAGCGAAGGTCGTTTAAAATCACAATCTAGATAGCCTTTATATACACTAAACGCTCACTTTCACATACATATCATAAAAAAAATATTTTATATCCTGGTTTTATAATTCACTCAAAACAAAAAAATCACTCACTATTTATATACATAAATCTCACTCATCACAAGAAAAATTATAATTTACACTCCGGTAACCGATCACATATTTGTTAAACGCGCGATCATACACTTTAAACGTAACTAAAAGGAAATTTTCTGTTTCGGAACAAATTTTTTACACAAAACGCAAAAAAAAACAAAAAAAAATCAAAAAGTTTCCCTTTCACTTCGAAAATCGAGAAATGTATATCGGCGCGGTGCGGCACATTCGTCTATAAATAATAAGAAATGACCAATTCGTGTGTCTGACAAAATACAACAAAAAAATAAAATAAAATAAAATAAAAATTCGAAACACAATTTACACTAAGCCACACCACATACATAAGCTCCCCACTATTTGCATAGGCTCGCAAGTGCTTTTTCTTTTTACTTCAATTACTTGCTTGCTTATACAACTTTATCTCCGCTTTGGTTTTGCTTTTTTTAAATGCAACCAAATAATAATTCAACCAAACCAATACTACCGCGTAATTTAAAATACTCGCGATCGATTTTTTTTTTCTTATTAATTTCTAGATCACTCGCTATTCCTTTTTGTCTCTATATACGTAATTCGTCGCTGTCGCAAGTCAATGATCACGAACTATTTTACATTCAATTGTTTTTTTCTTTTTTACCGTTTGATATGATCTTGAGATATCACTAAATACAAGAAATTATTCAAATGGTAAATTATGCAGCCGTATAAAGGTATTTTAACGATACGCGCGCACATAAGACAAGTACGGCGTGTGATTATTATCTTACTTAATCGCGATTACAGTGTGTGTGTGTGTGTCTACGAGATTAACTTTTTGATTTCCGTGTATAATTGAGATCTCATGACATTGTTGACGTTTGGAATTTGAGCGCGGCAGCAGCTCCAGTAAAATTTACAAAATATCAGTATGGGGCATATCCACTTTAATCTTTAAACGTATATACGTAACTTATAGTCGTTTAATTACGGGATTAAGCGTAATTAAAACTGTGTCGTAATAATCTTACATTTTTAAAATCACTTTACAGCCTGAGACATAGTTATTTGTAAATCTGCGTTTGTTGTAATCGAACGTGATTATCAATTTGTTGTTATGATGACAAATACGTAGTGAAAGGTCGTTGAAATCATAAAAATTTGTTGACCTCTTAAGTGAGAGGTCTTAAATCAAAAAAAATTGTTAAATAATTATTATTTTTAATTTATGATTATGAATATAAAGCACGTAGCTTTGATGTACCTTTTGGTATATGTATTTGTTCTAATTTTGCTATCAGCGTGAAGCGGCTAAAATAACAAAATATTGTTACGAATTCCACTCTACTGGTGCGCAACTATAAATGTGCGGTTTTTTTTTTTTTGAAAAATGAAAAATGGAAAATAGAACGACTTTAAACGATAAATTTTTAGAAATTTTCAAATTTTGTGTGTGCGATCTATTCATACAAATTTTCGGACTCTTCACATAGAAATTGACCTGAAATTTTTGAAGTTTTGCTTGATATATGCCATTGAGTTTTCTCAGTATCAAAATAGTTTTTTTTATTATAATTTTTATGCATTTAATAACAAAGTTTAATTTCGAATAATAATTTTAATTTCGTTGATGAACCGAAATAAATATTTTTTATTTAAAAAGAAATTACAGTTTAACACCAAAATTATGTATCTGCTTTATCGACATTTTTCGGCTGGCTATTTATACGAATCCGCTTTATCGACTGTTACAGTCGAATGATATAAGTTATTTTTGAATCTGCACTATCGACGTGTTTCTGCTGATAAATTTTAGTTATTACAGCCGAATTTGCATTATCGACATTTTCTGCTGAAGCGAGTCGGGTAACTTTAACAGGCAACATGAATGCCGCGACGATAAAACCGAAACCATTCATCCAACCAATTTTGCACTTCTTCGAAACTAGCCAAGTGTATCCCTGCCAAGCCATGCGCCATCAACCGGAACAAGTGATAATCCGAAAGACGGATGCGCTAACAGTTCCTATCTCAGCATTTTGATAGCATCCTGGACAAAGGGAGTACGATGGCATGGAGCGTTGTCGTGGTGCAATATCACTTGCTCGTATCTCGTGTCCTATTCTAACCATTTTTCGAGCAATGTATGGTTCAGATTGATGAGTTGCAGGGTGATCAGGTGGTGGGTAGTAGCGTTGTCCGCATTGACAGGTTCGCCCTGCTTCAGCCGCTCATGGTACACGATTCCTTTCTGGTCCCACCAAACGCAGAGCATTGTCTTCTTTTCGAAGCGATTTGGCCGTGCCGTCGATGTTGATGCTTCACCAGGTGAAAGCCACGACCTTTTGTGGTTGGGATTCTTAAAAAAGATCTACTTCTCGCATCTCCCGTAACAATTCGATGTGGGAAGCTTTTTCTTTCATGCCGTGAAAGGAAAATTTCGCAAGTGGCTCTTCGATTTTGCATATGTCTCAATGCAACACCCATTTTGCCTCCTTTTGATATTTTCCCATATCATGTAAACATTTGGAAATACCTTCGCGAGTCGTGCCTAATACCTCTGCAAGTTGATCTTGCAGCTCGTAGTCTTCAAATGTTTTTGGTCTTCCGGAGCGCTTCTTGTCCTCAATGTCGAAATCGCTACTTTTGAAGTATTTAAATCAATCTTAAAGGTTTGATGGTGCATGTTTGCCGTAGGCCTAGAGATATGTACTGGTATTACAACTGGTTATCGTTAACAACTGTCCGCGCTATGGACAAAACAAAACTTCTGACATAAATGACAACTAGATGTGTCGCTAGCACCATCTATGTGTGAAACCCGGAAATTTAGTTGCGCACCTGATACTAAAGTATGTGTGGTTAAGGTGTACACCACCAAATGTTAATTATCAACCCTCAGGGCGAGTTCGAATCTGTTCAGAGTTCATAATTTTATTTAGACGATTATTATTCATTAACATCAACGATGTTGTCGGATCAAGTATTCCTGCAATCCTGCTGCCCTAATCCTGGATACGATACGAAAACGAATATACAAAATTCATATTTGAATTGAATCAGATTCGTACGATTCTTATTTAAAATTGAGTAAGAATCTTGTACTTCCGTTTTCGTATCGTATTCAGGAATAGGGCCGCTGGTTTGGATTTGGATTTAATGTGATGTTCTTTTGAATTTTTAATAAAATGTCAATTTCTTTGTGTCAATAGAACATGGAAAAAATTGATGTGTTATCCCTGTGGTAGTAATTTGGTTTTGTTATGTTCAATCTGATTACTGTGATACCAAAAATGGTATGCGCCCCTTTAAACAGATAAACAAACATTAACGCCAAACTGTCATTTTTCATTTGTCAGTATTAGTACGGAGGGGTAAAATTTAAAAAAAAATTGCGATTTCCACAAAATTGATGTACATCAAGAAAACATTGATTTTTAGCGCCAAAAGAACATCACATTAAAATGACATTCCAAGTGGAGGGGAATATGGAAATAACAAACAAATTGTAAACGACAACAATCATTATCGAAAATACTGGAATCGACAACGGACGTTAATCACCAAGCTGGGAGAATTGATAACGTGAATATCCGTGAATAATCACTACTTGAAAGTAATTCAACCGTTCCACACGGGTTGTCAAATGAAATCGACTTCACGCTTCAAAATAAGTCATAATAGATTTTTTATTGCTAATTTAAACCCTTATTTTATATTTAAACACAAAATTTTTTTGTATTGTTTTATTCTGCTCCCTCAAAAATAAAATTTAAATTAAAATCTACATCTCAAAAATTGTCTTAAATTTTTTTTATTTCATTTTTATTTTTGTTGAAGCTGCTTGACAGAAACAATTTTTGTAGACAAATGAGTCGCAATTAAAACCGGTGGTTAAAAAAAAAAATAAATAGGTAAACGGGAAAACAAACCAAGATGAAGCCGCTTCTTGACAACTCGTGTGGAATGGCTCATTTATACCATTGCAATAACATGACAAGCATATAAACGCGAGCACTTTGAAGCGCAGGAATAGTTATATTTAAACCAGTGAACAGTGCAAGTCGAAAAGTGGTGAACATTAATGGTGAACAGTGACAGTGAGTAGTAAACGAGTGAATAAGTGAACAACTGTGAAAATTGAAGGTGTTAAAAAATAAAGTTTCAGTCGAAAAAATAAACGTTTCAGCGCTGAGTGTTTTATTTGCAAAATCGAGTACGAATCCATATCCAAAAGAACGAAATTCGTAAAATTTTGGGTCAGAAGTGGGATTTTGCTAATATCAGCAATGGTTAAAAACATAAACATCGGGCATAGCATGCATAGCACCGGGCTTGCAACCGAAGGCAATACGAACGAGCTGCTTTCGAGACTACAGAGCGCCATAGAGGAGGATGCTGAAACAGTAGAACAAAGACCGCGACAATCATCACCGACGCCAGAACCATCAGCGATTTCAGATTTCTGCAAAAGGAGCGATGGAGCAAAAAGAAACAATCATTTCAGTACAGCCGTCTACTCCAAAACAATAGAAATCTACTTTAAACATATGCTGAGATGATAAAGGCTCTGTTACTTCAAATGTAGGAAATGAGGGCAGACCAGGCTGCAGAGCAAGGAGCCAAATTAGACCAGCAAGGTGCAAAAATAGATAAGGAAGAAGAAGCTCAAACAAATTCAGCACGCCCAAGATATTCAAGTTACACAGCTAAGAGGAGAAATTAAGTCTCTAGAGGTGAAAGTTGGCGAGAAGGCTCATCTCGAAACACATACCTTGCAGACTACAGGAGAAGGCCAGCTAGATAAAACGTTCTCAACACAAGCGATTACTGGAATCTCAACACAATTGCTGGGGGAAAGCTGTAGATGTCTTGCAAACTGTATCCGCAACAGAAAGAATGTATGAGCGGGTCACGGCCGAGTTGGAACTAAGATACGGCCAGTCACCCATCAAAGAAGTGCGACTGGCCGTATCTTCACATAGGGAGAAGTAACGAAATTGCCGCGTGAAGCACAGATAAAGGCTATAATAAGAGAGTAGAGTCAAATAAGACTGAACTATTGAATCCACAGAGAATTATAACAGTCAAGTGGTGAGCCAGATGACATCAAAAGTCAAAGAAGATGCTTCAGATGCAGGAAGTTAGGTCAGTACGCAACGATAGAATTATAAAGAGAGAATACGGACAGAGAAAGGTGGGACGAATTGGCTTATCAAACAGAGCAAAGATCCTTGGGAGAGGCACAACAGAAGATTACAGTACGATTGTTGAGAGTGAGTCTGGCAGCGGAGTTGGATTCTCTGGGCGATCCAAAAGGTCGCGACGGAGACGCGACGAGGCAAAGAGAGGATCAGAGAGCAACAGCATGAACACCAGAAATAAATGAAAAGCGTAATATCAGAGTGGGAGATTGCCCGATTTTCGATGAGGTGACTGAGTACAGCTGAGTTCAAGAAAGCGGATCTCAAGATGCATAACGAGTTTGTGTATCGGAGATAAGAACGCTTGGAGGTGGATGATAAATTGTGCAGGTTAATAGACTTAAGCGATGCAGTAGATGTGTCTGTCCGGGACGAACAAATTTAAAGTGGGGGCGGATTTGAGTTACAAATTTGTTTATTTGCAAAATCGAGTTCGAATCGATATCCAAGAGCACGAAATTCGTAAAAATATAAACGGCGTCACCAAAACTGATATTTTACTAAAAATATTGTTAAGAATTCGGGCGTTCAATACGGATTCGTACTGGATTTTTCAAATAAAACACTCAGCGTTTTAAAATTACCAACTGCCCCTGAATGACAATATACTTGTCTATCGCTGTATGAGATTATTCCATTTTATTGTATCTGGCGATGTATGCGTATTGATGATGATTAACGTTGTTGTTATTTCCGCAGTACATATATGATGAAAATCGCCGCCGTTTACATTTGCTACCGTTATTTTCATATTTTCCTCCACAAGGAATGTTATTCCAAAATCCAATTACCATCAGTGTTGGAGGAATGCTTGATCCGGCTCGATACGTGGTAAGAATAATAATCGCCTCAATTTTATTATGGACTCTGACTGCGAAACTGCGACCAAACCATTGGGAATACTTGGTATGGTATACAACTTAACCACTCAACTACTACGTGTAACATCTGTGCACAGTAGAATTCGTATCAAAATCAAATGCTGTCATATTGGTCACTTTAACGAGACACTATAATTCAGCGTAGATTGGTCAATTAAGGGTTAAGAGTTTTAATGATATTGTTACGAATTTGCCGTCTTAAATTCGGTTCGTGTCATTGGATTATGAATATCGTTATATAATGTAACGGTTACAAAACCACTTCTCGTGGTTTACACATTTCTGGAATATTCGCATAAATACCGAAATGTTACAATAATAATTTTATGTTGTATAAGATAGCATAAATTTACTGCAGAAAAAATGTGTTTTTGCTATTCACCGCTAGAGGCATCACTATCACAAATATGAAATTTTTTAAGACAAGCAGAAAATTTTTGAAATTTTTAAGCAAATTAATAATTTGCAGCAGAAGGTTTTATGAAAATTCAAAGAACTTATGAAAAGAAGAGAAAATATATGTTTAAAGGTTTTGAAACGAAAAATTTTAATAATCATCATAATGCAAATATTTCTGAAGTGATTTTAATGTGAAATACTTTCAGTTTTTTAACAAAAGTGTTTGCAAACTCCCCTGTTACTACCCCCAGGTATATGTTTTTATGGTAGTTGAGATCATAATCTATATACATGAGCAAAATTAGATTCATAACTGGAGTCACTAACACTCCGTAGATGAATACCCAGGGTAGTTACAGGGGGTTTTTCTAATAATTTTGTTAAAAAACTGAAAAAATTTCACATTAAAATGACTTCAGAAATATATGGGGTGCTATCAACGTATGCGATTTTTTTATGTTGCCCTGTATTTGCACTATGATGACTATTAACATTTTCCATTTCAAAACGTTTAAACATATATTTTCTCTTCTTTTCATAAATTCTTTGATTTTTCATAAAACTTTCTGCTGCAAATTATTAATTTGCTTAAAAATTTCAAAAATTTTCTGCTGCTTTCAAAAAATATCAGCAGAAAAAATTTCATTTTTGTGATAGTGATGCCTCTGTATGCAATGGACAGGATAAAATCAGAATGAAGGAAAATGGTATCCTACTCTGTTTCTCTTTGGATCGGAAATGAGTTATTTGCTACGAGCTTCTGGAACCTGGTAAAACTGTTACAGCTGAATGTTACCAGGCCCAATTGATTAAATTAAGTGATTCTCTGGGGGAAAACACCATTTAAGGGCCAAGGAAGGCAGAAGGTGATATTGCTGCATGACAACATACAGCAAAATCAGTCCAGGAACTCATCTTCTATTTTGGGAAGTTTTACAACCTGCGGCATATTCTTCAGACTTGGCTCCAGCTACTTCTTATTCAGATCGATGTCATCATATTTGAAAGACCAGCGGTTCACGAAAGTTAATGATATGCAAAAATGGCTTCGAAACCACTAAGTTTCTATTGCCAAGGCATTTATCATCTATACCTGATAAATGGCAAAAGACCACAGATAGTAATGGCGAATATTTCGATAATTAGTCTTTGTATAACAATTAATTTGCAACAAAGTTGGATTTGACCAAAAAACAGAGTTTATACTTGCACACCTAATATAATAAATTGACCTAGACAAAACAAACAACAACAAAAATTAAAACACGATATTTATTTATTTATTTTCCTCTTCTATTTTCGATAAAATCGTCCATATCTCGAGATTTTACCAGGTAGACACCTAATCTGACTATACCGATTCCATAGGTAGGTAGGTTTTGATTAAAGGTTTAGGGTAGGTATGATGACGTTAAAGTGGTGAAATTTTAATTTCCCCTCGTTTTGTCGATAAAATCGTTGGTCATTCGAGATTTTACCAGATAGACACCAATCAGACTAAATCGATTCGATAGCTCATCATAGGCAAATTTTGATTATAAGTTTGGGGTGCGTCCGATAGGTTATAGGGGTGAAATTTTTATTTTCCCTTTCTTCTGTCGATAAAATCGTTTGCGAGATACACACCAATCTGACTATGCCAATTCGATAGCCATGAGCATAAGTAGATTTTGAATACAGGTTAAGGGTGAGTCTGATGAGGTTATAGGGGTCAAATACCGTACCTGTTTCATACAGCCAAAACTGGTCGATAAAGAAATTAAATAATTTTCAAAAACTCAACGGTTTGTAATTGTCGTTAAAATCGTTTACAATTCGGGATTTTGCCAGTCAGACACCATTCTAGATTTTGGTTATGGGTTTGGGTTGAGTCTGAAGAGGTTATAGTGGTGAGATTTTGAATTTTTTCCGTCGATAAAATTGCCCATCATTCGAAATTTTGCTGGCACAATCTCGAATGATAGATGAAACAGATATGGCATTTCACCCCTATAACCGCATCAAACCCACCCCAAACCTTTAATCGAAATCTACCTACAGTCATGGGCTATCGAATTGGTATAGTCAGATTGGAGTCTATCTGAAAAAAAAAATCGAATGAGGAACGATTCTATCAAACAAACTTGTGGAAAATCAGAATTTCAACCATTCTCCGCCAAGCTTGGACCTAACAACGAAAAAATAAGGATGGGAGAGGCGAACCGCGAAAGAGTTGTGGAGTGCCTAAGCTAAAGTACCGACTAAAGATAAATAAAAAAAAAAGTATTTTTAGTCCCAATTTTACGCTACAGCTCCTATACTATCCGCTGTGATCCAATTAATTTCTCAATACAACCGGAAATACGGTAACTTTACAATTTTAAACGAACCAATTTATCGTCTTGTCCTCTCGACGTTGACAACGCGAGCGTGTAGTACAAATCATCAATAACAGAAAACAAAATAAAAATTCCCTTCACAAAATCAGGGAAAAGTTTCCAATTTAAACTTATTTTTGTCGTCAATTTTTATTTTATATACAGGTGAAAAACGATCGAAACAGAAAATTCTTGTTATTTGTTTGTTTCATATATATTTTAGATATGAAAATTATGCAAGCATCTATGGATGATGTAGTTAGGAGAGATATTTCCAATTTTACCTATCAAATTCCAATTTAAATTTGTTGTGTTTTCCAAGAATTTTTCAGAAAAATGGCAAACAAGGAAGCAGAAAAATATTGGAAAATATATTTTATGTACACTTAAAGTTTTTCCGAAGTTTTCTTTTTGTTGAAGTGTTTACCAATTTCTTGTACATGATCCAATGCCGTAATGATTTAACTTTAGAAGTAAAAAATGCACGGATGGAATCAGAGAATGTATTAATGTCAAAAGAATGTTTATCTGGGAATTTAACCGACCAACTTTTTTTTCTTGCTTTCCTTAACAAATTATCGTTAATTATAAGGAAATATGTTCGATATATTGCTTTGCATTAATTAATTAATTCTGTATCATTTGGGAAGGGAAATATTAAAAACATGAATATAATTATTTTCATAGCGCATGGGAGTCACTGTCAAATGTTGGTCGAACATTAGAAAATATGAAGTCGAGGTTATTATAATTGAAGAAGCTAGAATGAGAAAGTACAGGGTGGCAATACTGAAAAGGTTGAGGCATTAATGGTTAAAAAGAAAGGCTATTCCAATTCCAAAAAAAAAACATATGGTGAAAAACCAATAAAAATGAAGGATGTTTTAGGTCTGGATCCAGTGATCAATGGTAAAAAGATTGCGATAATTCCAGAAATATTACACAAAAATTAAAAGAACAAAATGGCAATGCTTTGATTTGTGATGGTGGTGAGTCACAGTGTAACAGTAAATTATTGTAGTTGGATTCTGGCGCAACTCACCATATGAGTAACCAACGAGAATGGTTTACCAGTTTTGGAGAAGGCTTTTCATCTGTTAAAATAGGAGATGGAAAATTCTTAAAACCCGAATATCATGGCGACATAAATATTATGGCATTCGATGGAGAAAAATGGTGCAAAATTATTTAGCAAATGTTTTGTATGTTCCGACAATGTATACAAATATATGTATTTTCAACTGCGGTGCGGTAACATTGCGAGAAATGATTGTTGTTCAAAACAAAGATGGATGTCTTATATAGAACAATGGAACACTCTTATGTGGTTTCAACGAACAAAAGACTGCCGATTTGAGTTTGGCATATACAACTTGCGCACCAAAATTTGTTATATACGTCAGAAATTTTCTAAAGAAAAATAACATCGATTTTATGGATGAAAACTTTTTTTGTGAAGCCTTTTTGTAGTAAACAGCATCGAACATTAAAAAGAGAAGGCGACACGATGCGGTGAAATTATTCATATAGTGATGTATGTACTATGCCCGTTGAATCATTTGGTGGTGTTAAATATTATCTAATAAATCGGATGTATTTGAGAAATACAAAGTGTGTATGGCTTTGATGAAAAAAGATTGTGGTCATGAGTTAAATTTCCGGACGGATAATGACTGGGGTTTGTTAATTAGGGTATGAAACGATTCATGGAGCAAAAAGGTATATGTCATCAAAGAACCGTACCATACTCGCCTGAGCAGAATTGATGTGCAGCGAGAGACTATCGTACTTTGGTGGAAACAGGTAAGACCATGCCGTCCCGGTGGCAAAGTGGTTAGGCAAAGTTCACGGCTGGTTTAGGATCAATGAATTAATCACTCACTATCCGAAATGAAAATATGATTATGAAACCTCATTTGAGGCGGCCAAATTCCTTGGCCCAAAAAATGCCGGAGTGGACCAAATGTTCAATGCTATCATATGTCCAATATCACACTTTTTAGATTGTTAACTATTTAACCTCATTACTCTTTTTGATCAGTTCCGGATATCTTTAGATAGATTAGATTTGTTAGCATCAATACAAAAAGAAAATTTAAAAAAACACGAAACAAAAAAAAGATGTTAAAGTGAAGACAAAAAAGTGCTGTATATGACAATGAAAATTTATTTATGGCAGCTTTTCGAATATTCTAAATGATAGTAAATTTGCAATAAACAACTTTGTTTTCATTTAATTTTTTTTTTTAATTTATCAATAAATCGTACAATTAATTTTATTTTATGTTATAATTTTGGAATCGAAAATAATTTGTTTTAAACAAAACACATATAAGAATACTCGCAGGGTCCAGGGCGCATATTCTTGAAATCAGTGGATATTTTCATCGGCGGATTATAATTTGCATTAGAATTCTTTATATTATTCTAATTATTCGTCGGCTCCTTTAATCATTTTTTTAAATTTGCTTGCAAGTCTTCTTTTATTTATTTCACGACTAAGGCAAAATCGGTGGAAATTTTTGCCTGGCTAAATCAATGCGGATTTGTTCCCTCAAATAATAAAAAACTGACAAACAAATTTGAAAAAATGATTAAAGTAGCCGGCGAAAAATTCGAATAATATAAAAAATGTTAATGCAAATTATAATATTTAAGACTATTACATATGAAAATATGAAAATGAAACATAAGTCTACATAATAGTAATACATATTTTATATTTTAAAAATATATCTTACGAAAAATTATATTAATTAATAATTATGATTTCATTTTTTCGAATCTTCCGAAAATAGAACCAAATGAGTCGAAATCTGCGAGCTTGGTTTTATTTTCGGTAAATTTTGGGATTTTTAATTCGATATTTTGATTATTTTAAAATTTAGTGTTCTAGCAATTTTTTTCTTGGCAAGTATATTTTTAGTATTATGAGTTTCGAGATTTTTGTTGTTTGGATTATTATTTGCGGGATGACATTTTGGGATAATTTTTTTCGCTAATAAAATTTTTGGCCTTTCGATAAATTTTAGACTTTTTTTTTAGATTAATTTTTTCGCCGAAACAATCGTAAATTTACAAAAGGGAATGTGATATTTTTTAGAATATTTATTTTTGGCAATTTGAAATTTGCGAAATAGCCTACTAGTACGCTTTTGATCTAGTCAAAAAAATTATTTTGGTAATAAAATATTCGGTAATACGATGGTATCTCACCTATTATCAGAAGGCGATACACGCTGGCTGGATACGTGGAAGTTCATGAATATGCAAAGAAAAATAAATAAAATATTTTCAAATGAAAAATAGAAAAATACATAAATTTATAAGAAATTCGTTTATGTTTAATAAAAATACTAATTACAAAATATTCCATAAAACAACAAATTTAAAATATTATATTTCTAAAAACCAAAAAAAAAAAAATCGGCTCTTCAACCCATTCGGCCCTTTGACATTCGGCTCTTTGATACATTCGGCCCTTCGACACATTGGGCCCTTCGACATTCGGCCCTTCGACACATTCGGCTCTTCGATACATTCGGCCCTTCGACATTCGGCCCTTCGTGATTCGGCCCTTTGGCATTCGGCCCTTCGACATTCGGGCCTTTCGACATTTCTTTGTCCCCATTCCCTCCAAGCAAGTTTCAAACTGTTATAAACTTTATAGCTTAATAAATAATGTTGGTGTTCAGCGTTATATGTGACAAAAATTTTCCGTGTTGTTGTAAAATAAAACAGTTTGCAGTTTTTCGCCCGTTTCGATTTTTTTGGTTGGATAAAATTTCTCAGTGAACTAATGATCCAACAAGTTTTAATTTTTTTTTGACAGGAAGTAGACATTGATATCAATTTGAGAGTCAAAGTTAAACAATCAAGGATAACTTATAAAAAAACAAAACACATTTCAACATTTCTGGCTTATGCTTGTGCATCCGTAGCCCAGTCCAACCATGGACTTGCCAAATAGCACATATACAAGTAGAATGTCAACCCATGTTTTTATCTAAGACTGCGTGCCTGAGAGCGATTTTTTCGACTAAACTAAATTAATGAGTAGTCGACTACTATTATCTATTAGCTACCAGGTTTTAAAATTTAGATTCCTGCTAAGGTTGCTATCTAGTTGTCATTTTCATTTTTTGTTTTTATTATTTTGTTTGCATGCGAATGAAATTCTAAAATAAAATACTCTCATTCTTAAAATTCGATTGTAATTTATAATCACATTCATAAATAATATGATTTCCATATCTATATTTGTTTTATTTTTTCTATTTCCTTGATTTTAAATAACAACAAACAGGTGTAGTTAAAAAAACAATATGACGTATGAAAAGTCATAATTTAGCTTAGTTTAAAATTTAGTTTACAATCGGAGACACAGGATATTTAACTGAATGATATGAATCTGTTATTAATTTAGCTTACTCGGCAATTTAGTCGAAAAAATCGCTCTCAGGCACAAAGTCTTACGCTATACCTCATCTGTTTAAATATTAAATATAGAACCATTCTTTGTTAAAAGCTTTGTGGATTTTGCAGGCAATTTAATTTTTATCTTCTGCACTTAAGACTTTATGAGCTTTAATATCAAGCCAACATCAAGTAGAGTAGCAGAGCCTTTTAAATATAAGAGCCGTAAAATTCCGCCATTTTTTATGGACTTTCTAAAGAGGGGATGCTTTTTTGTTCCTTATCATACCAATCAGTGTACTTTAATTTTTTTTTAGAAGCTTTTCTGTAAATAAAAATATAAAAGGTTCGTTTGAATTATCAATTTGATAACCATTCAAATATTCAGGAAAAGCATAAACAAAACAGAGCTTCACAAAATAAAAACATTATAATTTTATAAAGCTTTTCGCAATTACTAAACCAACGAACAGATTTCGCTAAGTATAAATTTAGAAAAGAATAGCGACAAACAATTGAATATTTTAAAACCCAAATGTTTGTTTGGAAAATTTAACAATTCATTATGTGTACTGCCTGGTTCAATAGATGGAGATCTCCTAGAACTGAGAATTACGTAACACGAGCGAATTGGATTGAAATAAAAAAACACAAAATTTTGGAGAATTTTTTACATGTTTCTAATATTGTTTTACAGTGCGCAGTAACTATGATAGTGAATATTTTACGACGAAATTTTTTAATTACGCCAACCGCCTTAACAATAAAAATTATAATTGTTATGAGTTTTATCAATTATGTCAAGCTATTATATTAAAGATTTCGAGCTTGGTTTATTTTCGTAAGTAGTTGTTTAATTATTTTATACTTTTCTAGTAAATTTATTGTAGAGACATCTTGAAACGGATTTTGAAATTACAGAATGCTCGGTTTTGCAATCGCATAAAATTGAAGTTTTATTTATTTATTTATTTATTTATTTGTTTATTTATATGATACAATTTAGTCACTACACACCCCATTTTGGAGCATATAAGCTCATTCAGAATGAAATATGCAGTTGAAAAGATATTCTAAATTTGAGCTTTCTTTACTTTCAAGTGATTTGTTCGTTTTCTGCAATTCGAAATTTGATGATGTTTGCTATTTCTCCGGCTTGTCTAGTCAGGAAAAAAATTATTCTCTAATCTATTGGAAGCAGCGCTTTACTTCATTATTGATTTTTGCAGTTTTGAGACCTTCGATAATCTAACCCGGTACAGCTCTTGTATGCAATGGAGGTTCCTTAGTTAGAATCCATCACAAAATGACTCAAAATGGAATTTTTACATCATATACATTTAATGAAAATTAAATTTTTAATTTGATAGAAGCGTTATAAAATCAAAGAAACTGTTTTCTACGTTTTGTTGTTTCTGTAATAATATTTAATTAAGAGAATTAAAGATATCGGTTCTATACATTTGCACTAAATAAATGAAGATGAAAAAAATTTATTATATGAATAATAATTATTGTTTCTCCATGGTGATTCATAAAACCTCGATCCTGCTCACGTTTTCTCTTTAATTTTGTTATAAATGTGATCGTTTAGATTGTTATTAAATCCATCGTTCATCTCGAAAATTCTGATAAGCATGGGATCAGAATTTACTAAAAAAATTAAATTTCTATAAAACTAAATTTTAAATTGCATGTGAAAGAAATCTGCGGCATCACTCTTTATTACCTTACTTCACTAACCACCAAAAGCTCATTTTTATAGAAAATTAATTTTGATGATAAATATTTAGTCGATCGCTATAAAATCTGCTTTGGACTCTTATATGATTCAATAGTTATGAGATTTATATGTGCTTTATATAAAGCGATACAAATCTTTTTATGATCATTGAAATGACCAATATAAAAAAACAATTAAGTGTGCTTTAGACCACACTACTGAAGTAAAACTTCTAATATATATTTAATATTTATAATATAATATAGAAAAATTATAACATTGAAAAAAAAAACTGGTCACCCTGTGCGTTCTCGAGTGTCGCCTAGCCGTTTATGTCTGATGCCACTTTTTCAAGGCCAACTAGTCGTAATAGATAATGTTTATGTATGTATAACAAAATGGACAAAAAAATCATTTTTGAAATCTCTTCGCATAGTAGAAATGGCCTTGAAATATTTTTTATTTCATTTATGTTTGTGTAGTGTGGTTTCATCGAAAATTTGTTTAAGTCGCATTAAAACCTGTATCATAGGCAAACAGAGAAAGAAACGAAGAAAGAGTCGGTTTCTGTGATACCTCGTGTGGAATGGAGCTATAATATAAAAAAAAATAGATATATAATATATGTCACGTATATGTATTCTGGAGTAAGTGAGTGAGTGACATAGATGTTATAATATAAAAAAAAAAAAATTTTGGTCACCCTGTGCGTTCACGAGTGAGTCAGTCAGTGACATAGAAGTCTATATTATGACTTTCTAATTTTCCAGTTTTCCAATTTTCAAATTTTCCAATTTACCAACTTTCCAAATTTCCTATTTTCATATTTTTTTATTTTCCTATTTTCCAATTTTCCAATTTTTCAATTTTCAATTTTCAATTTTCCAATTTACCAGTTTTCCAACTTACCAATTTTCTATTTTTCCAAATTTCCAATTTTCATATTTTCTATTTTTATATTTTCCTATTTTCCAATTTTCCAATTTTTCATTTACCTATTTTCCAATTTTCTAATTTTCCAATTTTATAATTTTCCAATTTACAAAAATTGCAAATTTGGAAATTTCCAATTTTCCAATTTTTTCAATTTTCCATTTACCAATTTTCCTATTTTCTTATTTTCCAATTTTTTTAACCAATTATTAAAATAAAATGGTATCAACTAATGTTCCACCTAGGGATTTATGAATTGTCATGACACATCCTGATACTAAAAGAAAATGATTTGTTGTTGCGTTTATTGTTTCGTTCGCCTCGTTCGATTACACTTTTCGTAACGCATTTGCCAGCTTAGTCCCCAAGTCGTGCCTAAAGAAGTTTTACTTCAAAAGATACATTTGTTGTTGTTTTATTGTAATGGTTTTGTTGTGATTGTTCCGTACCTTGGTCTATTTCAGTATATCTCGAATTAAATACACAATCGTAGGAAATTATTCCATTTGGCGTCAAACCTGTGTGACAACGACTATTATAATTCATTCTTACTTAGACACAATCAACTTCCCAACCATCCCATACTTTTTTTTTATTATTTTTTTTCCTTTAACGCTGGATCGCGGAATAAATTAAAATTTAATTTGAATTATAGGTGGAAGATTTGCAAGAATCGCAACAATCAGTTTCGAACTTAATGAGATTATTGATTTGAAAAAAATCAGTCATCTCATCAGGCCGCGGCGACTGACGTTAATATTTTACATAGACACTAGTCTATATATAGAATAATACCATGTATATGTAGCACTAGCGAATTACTACCTAGTCTAAGTATGAATTATCTTAGTCGTTTTTACACAGGTTTGACGCCAAATGAAAGAATTTCCTACGAACAACAACAACGTAAAAATATAGAAGTAATTCGTACACAGCGAAAAGTTAATTGGTAAAAATGAAGTATAGATGGAGAATATGAAAGAATCGAATTCCGTAGACTAGGTAGTAATTCGCTAGTGCTACATATACATGGTATTGTTCTATATATAGACAATATTAATATGTAAAATATCAACGTCAGTCGCCGCGGCCTGATGAGATGACTAATTTTTTCAAATCAATAATCTCATTAAATTCGAAACTGATTGCTGCGATTCTTGCAAATCTTCTATCTATAATTCAAATTAAATTCTAATCATATTTCGATGTTGCAGTGCGAACTCGATGCAGAATGTCGTCAGCCAACTCGTCCTTGTTTATGTGTTTCACAATTGCAATGCGTTTAATGGATGACTATAATGACTCGCTATAATGATCACGAGCAATGTACGAATTAGATTTTCCGGCGCAAAAACAGTGGCATCTGCAAGTGTTGAGTCCCAATGTGAGTCGAAATAGACACGTTGTCTATTCACAAATGTTGAACAGTGAGTTGACGTTCGTGTATTGCAAATGAAAAATACCCCTAAACGCCTGCAAATGACATACAAACGCCTGCAAATGTCATAACGGGCTAATTGAAAGTTAGACACTCCGTCATTTGTTCCGGAGCAGCAATGCCGAACACTGCTAGGTCACGTATTTGCAGACATATTTGTCTGTCACTTGTCATTGCCACTGCCAATTCAATTAATTCCAAATTTTTGACCTTTTTAAAATTGTAATATCAAAGCACAAATATGTTTGAATTTTACAATTTCCTGAGACTTTTCATGCTTTGCATCGACTTTTTACGCTTAACAGCGTCCAAAATCATCAAAACATGTAAAAAAATTTAAATTTCATAGAAAAAAAAATCCATTTTCTCTTCTAAAAGATTTTTTTCGAGTTTCGGGATTTTCCTTTGGGTTTTTCCGATTTTTTTTTTCTAAGCCGCCACTGTATTGAGACGAACAAAGCAAAAAAAGCATGCAGCCCTCTGGTGAGTTTCGAATCCAGTACCCTGCCCAAGCACCGAAGCTTTAATCACTGTCCTACCTGTCTCATAAAAAATGTACATACAAAATTCATATAAAAAAGGCTTTTTGTTCGATTTTTCGGGTTTTCCGATTTTTCTGGTATTTTTTTTTTAAATTTTCTTTCGTAAGAACCATTTCCTGGCAATTGCGAACACAACAAAAAAAGGTTGAGCCAAATCGGTTCAGCCGTTCTCAACTGATGCGTGCACATACATTTTTTACACCATTTTTATATACATAGATAGACTTGCTGACCCGGCGAACTTCGTTTCGCCCCATTCGCCATTCCATTCACTTTTTAATCGAATTCAACACTAAAGGCAGGTTTATGGTTGCATTCGTTCGTTCGGTCATTTTTTCGACCAAACATCTCTTGTCGAATGAAGATGGTTAGTCGAAATGATTGGTCGTAAAAGTTGTCAGGACGAACGAACAAACGCAACCATAAAGGCGGCGTAATGTATTGAAAAGTTAATTAAATGTCATTTCAAACTCACACATCTGTCGAAAATTTAGTTGGTTTTTGGATTTGTTCTCTCATATGAATTGGAGTCAGTTGGGATTCAATGTATTTTGTTCGAGTGGAATTAAATGGAATACAGACGCAAAGCATTCTGGTAAACAATACTTTTCGCTTTTTGGTCCAACTATGATGATTTGCTTACTCTCAAACACGAGACGTAGAACTGACCATGAGAAAAACACGCTATGGTTTATATTCATGGGATATAGTGCCAGAGAGAGACAGAGAGAGAGAGAGAGGTAGGACCATGCTAATTTCAAGAGATAGTGTTTGCGTACTAGACAAACACCACTCAATTCAATGAACAAAAATCAAAATGACACCTCGATTCACGATACCAATAAAAGACGCTATCATATTTCCATAATTATTTTTTGTGCATAAATGGACAGATGATCGGCAGAAAACAAGATTAATACTAATACTCTCATGTCAAAACGTTACAATTTATGTATACTCAATGACTATAATAATACCAATACTCAATTACGTGTTATATTTATAATAGGTTGAACAAGTAAATTATAGGTTGAGTTATACTACGAGTTTAATTGAGTTGGTACTACTGATATTCACAATTGGGATTTAACAGATGAGGTTAATGTTATTGTTTTATTCTGAATTAATTCAATTTTCTTCTTTATTTTTAGGTTTGGCCCAAACAGATATGGATAAACTTTTTTGGGCCGAAGCTACTTTTGATAATGTAATTCATCGAACCGGAAAAAGTTCTATTGAGGACAAAACTCCGTTCGAGCTGTGGTTTAGCAAGATGGCAGACATTGAGAACTTACATGAGTTTGGATGCGACGTATTTGTTCATGTTCCGAAAGAAAAGCGGAACAAAAATTGATTCAAAATCAACTAAATTTTTATTTTTAATTTTTATGATTTTTTCGGCTTTTCGAACAAAATGTTATTTTTAATGGCATTAAATAATCTTGATGTATGCGGGGAGCAATAAAAGCGATCCAGTGAAACGTGGTTTTATATCAATCGAGACGTTTCAACAAAGCTGGTATCTAAATCACTTAAATATTACCAAAATAAATTTGTTTTTCCTTGATAATTTATTTTATTTAGCAATACGATATTCAGTTGTTGGATGTTCAATTTCTCAAAAATAAGTGACCGAGATGGTAAATTTTTACAATAAAAATAATACGTTACATGGTGGTTTTAAATATAATATCTCGCTTAAGTACCAAATTTCTTACCATTACAAATACGCCATTTCATTCAAATCTACCATTATCGACGAAACAATTTACCTAAGAGCAATTTGAATACCGGAATCTCCCAATTAAAATATTAGCATAGAAAAATAGGTTTAACATAGATTTCTCATTTGTATAAAATTAGAGATAAAAATGAAATTCCAATGTCATGATTGTATTTGTGATTTTACATTGTGCACAATGTAAAATCACAAATACAATCAAGACATTGGAATTTAATTCGTTTTATACAAATGAGAAATCTATGTTAAACTTATTTTTCTATGATATTAGCGAGTGTACAATTAATAAATTGTTATATAGGAATCGCACTACTGGTAATAAACAATTGTCAACAAACGTCAATAAATTTATGTTCCTAGTGAATATTTGGAAAGGTAAGTTTAATTAATAAATTAGGATAAATCAAGTGATTCTCAAATGTTAAAGAAAATTAATTATTGAAGGTTTTGAGGAATCATTTGATTTGTCCTTTACATTTGTGTTTGATTATAGTTAATTGAAAATAATGCCAAATACATTTTGAACAATCAAAATATTATTTATTTAAAATCGGTGATCCTAAAAAAATAAAAAAAACTCACGTGTAAATATAGACATTTTTTTGGTTATGTTATAAAATTTGTGTTATAAGACATAGAAAACAACAAAAAGTTCAACAATTGTTTTTTAAAACGACGCACAAAGACGTTGATGTTAAATCGGTAGTAGTTATTAAAAATGCGGTGGAACTACCACCATTTTGGTAAGCAAATGCGGAAATATGGATTCAACAAGTCGAAGCACAATTCCAGTTAGCAGGAATGATTGTCGATTCAACCAAATATGTACTACACTTTGTTGACAGCTGTGGAGACTAAAATATTATCTCAGGTAACAAATGCTGTAATTAATCCGCCAGCTGATGAAAAATATTCAACATTAAAACAAGCCATATTGGAGCAATAAGATGTACAGTTAAAAACCAGTTCGGTCCTTTAAACAAAATGCGAACAGTCGGCGGGTCAAAAGTTGGAGACGAATTATTGAAACAAATTTGAATGCAACGATTCGAATGATTATTTCAACGAACTACGACAGTTCGAAGCTGGCACAAATGGCAGACAAATAAATCGAATTGGGTGGTTTTCCCAAATAATTCAGTCGAGAAACTCGTAGCGTCAACATTCATATTGTCTACCACAATAGCATCACTAGAAGCATCACGTGGCATTTCAAATTCGGCGAAAGAGCACGGAAATTTAAGAAACCGTGTAACTTCGACACAAACAACTAGTTCAGTTGGATGAAGAGGGAAATTCGATTGAAAATTATAATTCGGAAAATTTCATAAATCGTTTATATATTTCGGACTTAAAGACAAATCAATAATTTTTAATTGACGCAGGAGCCGACATTTCTGTTTTGCCCCCAAACAAAAATGAAAATCAAAAACCATCAAACTAAACAAAACTCTTCGCTCCAAACGCAACTCAAATTTTGGATTGCGACGAGAATTTCCGTGGACACTTATCGTGGCCGATGTAAATCAGCATCGAGGCGGCTTTTATTAAACACCACGGGATCAGCAAAAGGTACACCGTCAGCGAAAAGTCGTTAAGTATTACCATACTTTCGACGTCACGGATCCCGGATGCGGATATTCTACGAGAATATAAAGACATTACTGTGACACATGATCACAGTAGTCAATCAAAAGTTAAGTGATATTCACATCACATAATTACGACAGGCCCTCCAGTGTTTGCACGGCCACGTCGACTCGCACCAGATATGCCAGCCATCCAAAATTAACTGGGCGTCTCCACTACATACAATTGTGGAAAATACGAATGGAGAACGGCGCCAATGTGGCGATTACTATTCCGGATCGTTACCCGATTCCGTTGATTCAGGATTTTTAAAACATATTGCGTGGTTGTATAATATTTTCAACCATCGACCTTCAACGGGCATACCACCAAATACCGGTGGAACCAGCGGATATAACAAAAACCGTAATCACAACGCCATTTTTTTTATTTGAGTTCCTTTTTACTCCGTTCGAACTCTGTAATGCGGCGCAGGCACAGCAACGCTTAATAAACGAGGTGTTAAAAGAATTACCGTACGACATTGCTATTGCATCGAAAAACATCGATTACAAAACCTAATAAATTTCAACAAGAAGAACGACCAAACTCCAATCAACTGGACGGAGGAGGCAGAACTCGCTTTCAAAAATTGTAAGGAAGATCTGGTAAATAGCATTTTATTGGCTCATCCGGCAAGCAACGAAAATATGCATCAGACAAAGCGGTCGGCGCGGTCTTTAATCAATCTGTAAAAATGGTAATGAATTCCAACCATTACGATTTTCTTCGAAGAACGGAAGAAATTGCCTGAATCTAAGCAAATGTGTCATACATTACGACTGTGATATACCAAGCCGTAAAATATTTCCGGCATTTGTTAGAAGTCAGACAGTTTTGTATTTATACGGATCACAAACCACTTATCTTCTGTTTTAAGCAAAAATCCGTCATTTGCTGTCCAGAATCCGTTCGGTACATTTAACGGGCGAAGTAAATGTCTAAAGCTTGGCAGCGGCGTAGCAACGAGGTCCGGAATCGAAACATTTCATTATCATTAAGTTCGTTAGCAATGCCAAATTCGGAAACGAAAATATATTGTGACATTTCAAACGAACGAGTTCGACCATCGATTCCATCGGAGTACCGACAGCCAATCATACGTAAAGTGCATGAACTTACACACCCTTGCGTTCGCGGCACACAGAAATTAGTTTGTGATCGATTTGTGTGGCCATCGATTATCAAAGATTGTCAAACATACATGTGGCATGGGTACTACTGTGAACCTCAGGAACCAAATGAATGCATATGATTCACAATATGACCACTCATTCCTGGAATACACTGGTATCGAAGACGATAATTATGGTGAAGGACAGAAACAAAACGAATTCTATTTGGAGACAAAATTGAACTTCTTTAACCTGCCAAATCTGCAATCGTTCGACGGTATAATAGGCAATGACAATCCGGTCAACAATATAATCATTCAAGATTCCCATTTTAATCAAGTTTAGCCAAGAATGCTAAATAATTTAATTGGCAACTGTCCCCGACTCTTTGCTGATCTCGAAAGATGGGACAAAGACAAACCCGAGGAAAGCAAAAGCGATAGCTAACTTTCCTGTACATAATAATGTGAACGATAGCTCAGATTATTTCTAGGCATGGCAGGATTTTATTGCAAGTTCACTCGCGACTACTCGACTACTCGAACTTCGCATTTAAGAGGTGAAGACGAACACGTGTTCAAAGCCCTTTGGTAAACTAAAAAGGTGAAGCTCACTGAGGTCGAAGTAGCTGCCTTCAAAAAAATCAAACGCACTCACTGGTCTCAAACTATGTAATTCCCTCGTTTTCAAACCTTCAAAAAGATTTCGAACTCACTACCGACGCTGCCAACTTCGCACTTGATGCAATACACTCCCAGGTAGGTCGACCAATAAACTTTCCAGGTCGTACCTTAGATAAAACTGTGGAAAATTACGCGGCTAGCGAGAAACAAATGCTGGCCATAAAAAAACGTTATTACGAATCGAAAAAGATACGGACATTTACAGACCATCAGCTATTTACATATGGTTACGAATTCTACTCTGATAAAGTTATACACCACCAATTTTATCAACCCTAAAGTACGAGAGTTTCGAACCCAGTTGAAGACTATAATTTTATTAAGCGATTATTATTCTTCACATCAACGGTGTTGTCGGATCGAATATTCGCGAACACAACTACATGAAAGTGATTCTACAATTGCAACACAAATACATCGCTAGATGCAATAAAAAGAATAATATCGGACAGCGATCGGGTAAAGTAAAAAAAGTAAAACAGTGAAAAGTAGCCAACAGTAATGGTGAAAAGTTAGAATGAGCACATCTACGTTTCTATATCGAGAACTGCAGGTAGTTCTCGTAGGGTTGGAGTCTTAGCAGACCATAAGCATTTCGCAACAAAAGTTTTAGTGTACAGGACAGTTTTAAATTTCCTTAAACTTCGGGTTTGCCCCCAAAGCTCTATCTTTCATCGTTTGCAGTCTTTCGTCGAATGTACTTATTTCCGCGAGTTCCTGATCCGGTAGTTTTTCATTGATGTCAACATTATTTTCTTTTTTTTCAAGGATTTTTTTGTGCCTTCTAATAAACGGATATATGCCATCTCTTCAGTTCTTAATGAGAAGGATCCTGATTACATTGATTTTGATGTATGATGTCGGCCATCCAACCGATTCGTTCTTTTTTTTCATTTGAACCTTTGTATTATTGTTAGTTTTCATCAGTGTTGATAACAACACAATATATACATTATAATACCAGTCTACAATATTTCCGGACACCCGACACCATCGATAACAATCTGATTTTAATAACTTTTTTACATTTTTTTATGTTCCATATAAACTGCTTACCGTAGCCGAGAAACTCCCATTCAGCATCCTTGGGACCGAAAGATCATTCGCAACATCATTGGAATGCGTTTAATGTATCGCAAAATACCAAACTACAATAACATAAAAAAAGTGTTTTCAGCCGAGTACCTCCAATTAAAAATGCATCAACTAAACACCGAGCTGAAAAAAATTGATCGACTGCACCGAAGTATATCCTCATGTAAATCAACAAGGTAGGTCAATATAAATACTTCACCGACGATCACTATGGGAGTATAACATCCGAAGGCGAGTCCCTAATAATCAAAATGGAGCAAGAGTTAATTAAAACATCTACCACAACATAGCCCGTGAAATTACCAAAAGTGAAAATACCCACGTTTCACGTCAAATACGAAAATTGGTACGCGTTTAACGACATCTTTGCCCGGCTGATACATCAAAATACTCAACTTTCAAACACATTAAAGTTGACGTATTTAAAATCACATCTCCAACAACAAGCGGCACAACTAATCGCTCATCTACCGACCATTGGAGAAAATTACAAGGCGGCTTCGCACATCATACAAGCGGGGTATAATAAGAAGTGATTGTTGGCCTCGTCGTATTTCAACGCATGACACCTTCATCGAGATGCTGCACAACATTAAAAAACTTCGGAGGGAAAACCCATTTGAAGCCATCATCGCACATTCTGTAATACAGAAAATAGACTTCGACACTTTTTTGAAAACAGCCTCGATTTCCCACGCGAAGTGCCATCGTTAAATAATTGCTTAGAGTTCTTATTGAGAAGGTTTCAAGCATTGCAAGCCTCCGGATTGAACAAACCATTAATACATACCTGAGTACAAGGTCCAGCGGAAAGTACTCATAATGGGCATTTCATCGCAGTGTAGCCACTTTCGCAATATTAGCTTAAAAAGACGAATTGATTTCATTGTTTGTTGCGTAACACGGATTCAGTATGTGACGAAAACCCAGCATGTGCCACCTGCAACAACAGACATCATCAGCTGTTACACGAACCAGATCAACGACCTGAAAAAAGGGTATCAATCGACACCTTGAAGGTTACTCAAATAGCATTATTGGCAACAGCCGTTGTAACGATCAATTCCATTTGTGGCGTCTTGGTATACCACTGTAATAAACCACAGTAAATATATCAGGAATTAGAGCTAATTATACAAACACGATAAATTCCATCGTAACAATGTGCCTTAAACCGTATTTCCCATCAACATACAAATTAAAGGTAAAGGCGTACGTGTTGCCAAAAATTACAATGGATGTATCCGAACAACCAATAAAACGAAGCCAGAACGATAAATGGAGTAAATTGGTTTTTCCTTATCCGGAATATCAGCTTCCAGCCCCAATCGTTCTGCTGCTAGAAGCAGACGTGTACAGCGACTTTATTGGCACCCGAATCATAAAATCTACGCCTAGCGCAATAAAAACTAGCTACCGTTGGCTAATCTAAGGCCCAACTCCAATCAACGGAGATCTACAGGCCCAACTCTAAATGACGTGATGCATATATTGGACCTGCACGACAAACGACTTGTGATCCATTCACTGAAAAAAATTATTTTGAACTTAAGCTAGTTCAACTTGTTTTAGTTATTATAACCCAGACTTTGCTTACTTTAGGTAAAAATGACCATGGTTTATTTTACTTATGCATGTTTCATAATACAAAAATGGCTAAGTTAATTTCAATTTATATCAATAACGCTTTGTTTTCTTTCACACTGAACTTGTTTGTATGTCAATTCAAACTAAGCATTTATTTGATAACTTCGGAATAGTTAAACTAAACCATGTAAAAGTAAAATCAACTGAGCTTGGTAGTCAATTCAATTTATTTGCTTGGTTTGATCTGAACATAGGCAAATTCATCTCATAACAGTTTGATCTTGCAAATATGTCATCTAACCTAAGCATTTGTTTAAAAACTAATAATTTAACAATGTAGTAGTTAAATTAAACCAAATTTGTTTCATATGAAATAACATAGCAATAGTTTAAACTATGGACATTTAAACGGTGATAATGGATAAAATTCGCTAAATCGATATGTTCTTGTGTTATACTATAGGTATGAAGCCGATTTGAATTTTTGCAGTTTGGTCGGTGTAACGTGACAACTGACGAGTAGACCAACTTTAAACTGCCAAGAAAGAACTTAAGAAGGTCCTCATTATTTTTTAAGGGTTCGAAATACCTGAAGGTTAATTTAACTAAGTAACTAAAGTAAAATAATTAACCTGTTCAAAATATGTTGATATACGCTGAAAGTTAATATAACCTAGTGAAAGCTTAAAGCTTCGGTTTAAATTAACCTACGTGCTTGGTTATATTAATTGTATTTTTGTTGTTTAAACTAAACTGTGTGTTGGCTCAAATTTTTGTTAAAATTAACCTACATGGTTGGTTATACGTAAAGTTGTAATTATTGGTCAAACTAAACTTTAATAATAGTTGTCTCAACGTATGCTGTAGGTCAACATAACCTAGCGGATGGTTTAAATTGTTGTTTAAATTAACCGACGTGTTAAGTTGTATTAACGTTTTGCTTAGTTATATTGACTAAAGCAAATAGGTTTTATTGGCATTGGTTATTATTTGGAAATGAACTATTCATTTTAGTATTATGAAACAAGCGCTTAGTTGGCTGAAAAACAATCCACATGTTCGTTTAAAATAACCAATGTTTTTGTTTATATTTACCTAGAATTTTTTTTCAGTGTACTACTGAGATGGAGACTACATCGGATAGTGTTCATCGGGGATATCGAGAAGATGTATCGCCAAATACGAATGCAGAGAGAGCATCAAAGTTATCAAACCATAATTTGGAGATAAAATAAACATCAACCTTTGCAAGAATACCAACTCACAACCGTTACGTATGGGACAATTAACTGGCTGTTGAGTCAAACGACATTTGTATGTAGACGATGTCCTAATGGGCGCTGACACCGTTGAAGAAGCACAACAACTGCAATCCTAACTAGTAAAACTACTTCATAAGAAAAAGAAATTAAGTACATGGTCTCGCAACCATCAGAGCAAATTGGCGGAAGTTCCGAATGATAAAATCATAATCGGTGATCTTACCTTCACAGACGAACAGCAATATATAGTTACCACCTAATCACAGCAAACTCACTAAGCGGTAATATTTGTCGGAAACGTCAAAAAATGTTAGACCCCATGGGATTGCTAGCACTACTAACCATCACTTTGTATACTAATGTATCAGGCAATGTGGAGTTTGGACTTGGATTGGGATGACCTAATGCCATCCGATCTCTCTAAGAATTCAAAAACCTCTGTCCACGAGGAAACCGTTTTGTCGCAAACCGGGTCGCAGAGATTCAAACTATCAGCGCCATACAATCATGGAAAAGTATTCGGTTGGAAGATAATCTCGCAGACTGCGCATCTGGAATTGTGACCGTAAACAAAATGAGATCACTGGACAGTTGGTGAAAGGGAGCCAATTTCCTGCTGAATAAGTAACCTTATGAAGAGGAGCAGATTTTCGAGACATCAGAAGAGAACGCATTCAGTTCGCATCTACAAATACTAACTAGCCAATTGGCAATTGATTGGTTAATCAATAACCATTCATGTCTTAGCAAGCTCATCCGAATAACAGTCTCATATTAAGATGGCGGACCAGACATCGTGGACTAATACGGTAAGAAGAGTGGGATCACGCATTATTACGTTTAGTCCCTAAGCAGAAACAAGCCCCTTCCTGGACAAAAACAACGTAATTTGCAAGGGACACCTTACCGACTTGGTCATGGATTGGGGCATTACATGGGAGAAATTATCTGACTTTGGCATATATTCGTAAACGGTTCTGGACCATCAGAGGGGTTCAAGCAGTTAAACACTACACGCACCATTGCGTCCGATGCCATCGATTCAGGGTTAAAACCTCGAAACCCTCATGGGAAACCTGCCTGATCCTCGAGTCATTGTAACTCGACCATTCACATATACTGGGGTGGATGATGCAGGACCCATCAACATACGGACGAGCAAATAGATCCTACAAGGGGTATATCTGCATCTTCATCTGCCCCAGTACCAAAGTAATTCACATCAAAGTAACATCGGATTTAACCACGGAAGGATTCGTAAGCGCCATTAGGCGATTCACTGTACAGCGAGGCAATGTAGCCCATATATAGAGCGGCAGTGGAACCAACCTTGCAGGAACTAGTAAACTAATGCAACCCATAACTTGACATTTTATTCATCCTTCAGCACCACACTTCGGGGGACTGTGGGAAGCAGGAGTAAAATCCACCAAGCCACTCTTCCCATTAACAGCAGTGGCCCAAAAGGCGAAAGGAATCAAAAACCATCGACAAAGGGGACATTGTCTTATTACGAGATGAACTGTTACCCCGACCAGATGGAAATTATAGGTCGAGTTCTGTAGTTACATCTCGGCAGGGATGGACTAGGCCGGGTCGTAACTGTCAAAATCACTGATCATCCCAACATCAAGAAACCAATAGCAAAGGTGTCACCATTGCTTATCCAACAACCGATAAGTGAGGCAGATGGTGAGAAGATACAGGATATAGCGAACCATTCCGCTCGCCGACAACAACCAAGTCGTCACGCAAAACAGAACCGAAGTCCTGCCCATCATATACTGGTCGACTTTTACTACTGACTTGCGCAGTGATTTGTGTCATCAGCTCGATACATACTCATCCATTTGGAAGAAAATCGTATTACACACAACCTTAATCATCGGTGATAATCAAGGAATCGACCAATTCAGGAACATACTTCGGTAACATCACAAAGGTATAATTATTGGCGACCAAATGGACTCTGGTCATTCGGTATAATTTGACCAATTATACGCACGAAATGCGCAACATGGAAAAGGGTTGGGACAAAAGGGACAAGAAAGGCACAACGATTTGCTATAACACGCAACGACTTAAACTATCACAGAACAAAACGAGAATTGGGCGATACCACTGGCAAAATACCTGGGGACATGTTCGGGATCCTATCTCAAAGAAAAGCGGATCAATATGAAGAACAGTTTTAATGGATTCAACGCAATTAAGAATACACCTTAAAATTGTTAAAAAATCAAACGGTGAAATTACGACGAGACTGTTAGAACAAAAAATACGTAACCAACAAATGGAACCAAAGGCGTTGGACTCGCATCATATCCGTCAGTACGTCATGTCTCATAATCATTGGAATTTTGGCAATAACACAATACATACGAGCTTATCTGTGTTATTTACTGCAACACACGAGCCTTTTAGTTTCTGGTATTAATTGTTCTACCCTTGGAAGTTGACGATATTAGCGATATTTTATTTAACTTTTTTCCAGGGGTTATGGAGTGTCCATCGATGCATGCTCTGCAAAATATCCACGGAAAGGTAATGGAAATCGATCGGACTTTAGATTTTGATTCAACCCGCGATAGACTCCGCAAAGTGGGAATCACCGTCCTAGCCCAACTTCTTTTTGAAGGCTTAACTTAAAGAGGTCGATTTCCTTTTGTGCTATTTTCATTTTTTCTGTCTTGGGCCGTCGGACCTCCGCTGAACATGTATTAAGCGTTGAGCTTTTATGAAAAGCAAGCTTGAAATTCTGCAGCAATTTGATGTTCGTACGTTGATATGATCGTACAGAAACCTGTGTTCCGCCTGTCAACAGAGAAATCAATGGGTCGATTATTTTCTTATTCTTTACGTCAACTAACAGCCCGTAGAGTAAACGAAAATCAGCCGCGATCGTAAATTTACACGCAAACGAACGACGTAGGCCTAAATTCAAGGTTAGGTGTTTTGTGTCGAAAGCTTCAATGAGTTTTGAGAACTGTGTCTATGAGAAGTTGTTGATTTATTGTTGAATCGAGTATGACTAGGTGGGACTAAGTTTTCCGATACTGCACAAGTTCGACTCTGTTCGAACTACATCAATAACAAAAACTAAGCGACCGTTTTTTTAAATACAGCTTCTGGTGGTTAGGGAACGTTGGCCTTTAAAATAACTGGAATAAGCATCATAACTAAATGGACTAAAGTAAATGTAATATTTCTACCTAAATGAGAAGCTCACATTAGATTCAATCGAACCGAATAGGCTGATAAAATCTGAGAAGCAATTTCTCTGAGGCTCTCAAGGGGATATCACCAAGTTCTTAAAGGCCTACTTCAAACTATAGATGAGACAAAAATTCAAGCCAAAGATAATACATACTTTTAAAATCTTTGAGATCAGCAATGTTAAAATTTAAAGTGCATTTATTGTCTGATAAGCCTATCTGAAGTTAACCAAATTGAATTCTCAAGTTTCATTATATGCTAAAGCAAAATTTTTTAAATAGCAATCAAAATAATGTCGCATTGTCAACCATTCCAACAAATTAAAATTATGTTTGGGTCTTCGATAAAAATAATTTGGTTTTGAAGCTATATAGAAGATGGCGCAACCCTAGCAAGCTTTTAATTAGTGTACACATTTGGGCTAAATTATTAAAGCTTTTTAAGTCAATACTAACTAATAGATGTCTCTTCCAAGTGTTTTTTACAACATAATGACATAATTTTATCTAGGTCATATGACAAAGAACATGCATGTTAATATGCCACATAGCACTTTTATTCATAATATACAACCACCTTTTCTTTCCTACCGCGTTTAAACGTACTAGACGTTTATCAACAAAACTAATCACATACTGCTATCTTTTTCTATCGTACGTGTTATATCGGCTGTCAAAATTTAAATAAAAAAAAACAACAAAAACTAATCGTGATAAGCTCGCTCAACAATGTGTGTTTTCAAGTCTCGCGTAAAGAAGTCAAAAATTAAAAAGAAATCGAATTTTGTTTAACACACAAACACCCAAAAAATTACTCACAATACACAAACTTTTTAATTAAACAATGTGTAATGTATAAATTGGTCGCGCAATTGATAGCATGATTTAGCAAAAAAAAAAACACAAATCAGTTAATCATTTGGTTGGTTTAGTTCCTCGCGCTATTTGTGGTTTTGTACGTGAAAAGTTAAATTAAAAATGTCATTAATTAAATTGCACAGTGGTATTTTTCATCCGACCCTAAGAAAATTACAAGAAAATGTTGATATATCGCCGCATAATTTAATGTATCCAATATTTTTGGTGTAAGTTGTCATAACCTCACACATAAAATTGGTTTGGTGTTAATTTTTTTGTGTTTGGCCTTTTAATTTTAGTGATGATGAGAATGGGATGCAACCAGTTCCGAGTATGCCCGGCATTTATCGTTATGGAATAAATAAACTGCTTGACCATTTGGATATACTTGTCGGAAAGGGGCTTTGCTCGATACTACTTTTTGGTGTTATCGAAAATTTACCCAAGGTAACCGCATACGTATTTGTTGATAAGAATAGACAAGTTTTGTGTTTAACACAAAATATGTGACGCTTTAATTTATGAAATTATCGAATAATTAGTGTTATTAGTGGAATAATTTAAGTGAAAGTCGTGTTCCATTCGAACGAGTAGAAAAAACATGTTTTAAATGATTACGAAATCGCTTGAAGGTATTTCGCCCAAATGTTGTGACGTTTGGGGGTTTACGCTGTAAAGTGGTAGAAATTTGTCGTTGAGTAGTATTTTGTGAACGGTCTGTCTGGTGTGCGTACTTTCCTTAGATGGTAGCGAACACGAACTCGTTTCTTTATAACGTGGTTACTTTATATGGAAGTAAATATTTTGGAAATATTCTTCTTCCAGCATTACATTCGGTTCTGTTAAATAATAACCTCATTCAAAGGCTTTCTTGAAAACAGTGAGTAGAGTCGTTTGGAGGTGCTTGGTCACAAGTTGGTTTGTTTGGCAGTGCTATATTGGGAAAATCGTGTTTCCTTTGATCATCATCAAAAAAATCGCTACCTGTGGTCCTTTGTAAAAATCGTTTGTTCGTGCAAAAATTGCTCTTGGTTATTTCGAACCTTTACCTCACACGAGATGATAAGAGATTCGAAATTGTTTTAAAGCTCTTAAATGGTTAGAAGCTACTTTTTATATCTCGGCTACCGCTGTTCCCTTATTGAAGTTTTTTTGCTATAGTGGAAAAGAAATCCTTCGCAATGGTCACAGCTATTTGAATTTGTGATTTATGATGCACTGGAACAAATTTGGTGTTCTTTATTGCCGTAGTGAAAACATTCTTATGTTTTGAGTCCCCGTTCACCCGCGGGCGGAAAGCAAATTCTAAACATCTTAATATAATGTTTAAGCTTGACACGTAGGCCATCTATTAAATTCAGTAGGATTCAATTTCTGAATCTCCCATTCCACACAGGGTTTTTTGTATTTGGTATTTTTTTCAAGGCAAACTAGTTTTATTTTGTTTTGTACTGCTCTTTCTTAAATAAAACTCTCTCTTAAATATGAAAACTAAAATGAGTTAAAAATGTCCTTGAAATTCAGCCATGCTACAATAGATTTTGATTTCTGGATTCAAACTAAATCGTAATCAGCTATGCTACACACCATTTTGGTTTCTGGATTCAAACTACTGCGCAATATATTTTAATTTTTAATTTAAACCCTTATTTTAAATTAAATCATTAAATTTTTTTGTCTTGTTTTATTCTGTTCTCTCGAAAATAAAATTTAAACAAAAATCTACATCTCAAAAATGTCCGTAAATTTTTTTATTTTCATTTCAAATTTTTTCATTTCGGATTCACGGTCAAAATTTTTACGTCGCAGCTGCGTAATAAAATTTTTGGCCGTGAATCCGAAATGAAAAAAATTGAAATGAAAATAAAAAAATTTAAGGACATTTTTGAGATGTTTAAATTAAAAACTAAATTCTATTGCGCAGTAGTTTGAATCCAGAAACCAAAATTGTGTGTAGCATAGCTGAATAGATTTTTATTGTTAATTTAAACCTTTATTTTAAATTAAAACACCATTTTTTTTGTATTGTTTTTTTCTGTTCTCTCGAAAATATAATTTAAACAAAAATCTACATCTCAAAAATGTCCTCAAATTTTTTTATTTTCATTTCGGATTCACGGACAAAAATTTAATGTCGCACAATTTTTGTCCGTGAATCCGAAATGAAAATAAAAAAATTAGAAAACATATTTGAGCTGTAGATTTTTGTTTAAATTTTATTTTTGAGAGGTGAGAATAAAACAATACAAAAAAAATTGGTGTTTTAATTTAAAATAAAGGTTTAAATTAACAATAAAAATCTGTTACGACTTAGTTTGAATCCAGAAATCAAAATCAAATGTAGCATGGTTGATTTAATTTATGTTTGAGTTGTGTGATTGCACAGAAAATTTGTTTAAGTCGCAATTAAAACTTGTATCTTGTAATGATACAGCATACCGCCATTCGACTTTTTTCGAATTTCGATTCGAAGTGGTGGTACAACATACCGCCCCAGAGAACTGGATTTTTTTTTATTGATTAGTGTTGCCTCTGGTTGTTTTTTATTTTCTGGAATAGTATTTTGGGATAACTGGCATCTACTTAGCTAGACTTTTCTCGTCTTATTTTAATTTCCCAGTTCTGCCGTCAACCTAATTCATTCTTACCTGACTCGCCGATCTAAGTCTGTTAAGTCCAACGCTTCTTTTTGGTTCTCCTTTTAACAGACGATGTCCAGCTACTTTATGTGCGGCCTCTCTGAATTAACGTCATGTTTTTCAGATGATTGATGACCTGATGGGTATTTTTTCTTGCAGCAGCTATTTTTATCGTTATTTGATCTTCTATCTACTTGATCTGATGAGACTATCATTGGATTATCACGTCAATGCTATAATTCTTACGCTCTAGATTGATTATATTCCTATTCAGGTCATGACTAGTTTCAAGGACAAGAACATGTCATCATACTTGTCCATGCCCAATGTTAGGGATCTATCATTCTCCGTTATACATAATTTTAAGTAATATTCTATGTAGTCTCAACCAAACAATTATTTTTATATTTCTAGGATAAAAACGCAACAAACGCGGATTCACCCGATAATCCGGTGATCAAAGCCCTACCTACATTACGAAAAAGATACCCAGACCTTGTAATAGCATGTGACGTATGCTTATGTCCATATGCCGATCACGGTCATTGCGGTATACTAACACCGAACGGTATCGACAATAACCTGAGTATTAAACGGATTGCGGAAATATCATTGGCCTATGCAAGAGCGGGCGCTCATATGGTCGCGCCGTCTGATATGATGGACAATCGTATCAAAGCAATTAAAGACACATTAATTGCAAACGGGTTTGAAAAAAACGTATCGGTGCTCAGCTACTCCGTGAAATTTGCATCCAGTTTCTATGGCCCGTTCCGCGATGCAGCGAAATCTGCACCATCATTCGGTGACCGAAAATGTTATCAATTACCGCCAGGAGCTCGGGGTCTTTCGGCACGGGCAGCACAACGCGACGTAGAGGAAGGTGCCGATATGTTAATGGTGAAGCCGGGTATGCCCTATTTAGATCTCGTTCGTCACGTCAAGGATACGTATCCAAATCATCCGCTTTTTATTTATCAAGTGTCTGGCGAATACGCTATGATTTACCATGGTTCTAAAGCGGGGTCACTAGATTTGAGATCGCTACTAACCGAGATTTTGATTTCGATGCGACGTGCTGGTGCCGATTGTATTATTTCCTATTTTACACCGGTCATACTCGATTGGATGGTGAACAAAAGTAAACTATAGGTAGTAGGTAGGGTGAGGTGGATACGGATATTTGGTAGCTGCAACGTATACATACAAATTGGACCATTTCATTTATTGATTTTAGAATTTTTATTGTGTATAGTGAGATAGATATATTTATTGAAAACAAATATTATTTTATATAGAGAACTGATTAAATTATAAAAGGTTTATTTAATTTTGAGGTCAGACCGATTTTAAATTAGGCTTCCGACTACTTTTAAAAGGGAATTATGTCCAAATCATCGTTGGAGAGTCTGAGCAGGAACTAAAGGTTGTCACATAAGGAATCGGTTTGATGTTAACAAATTTACTACGTTTTCCCCATAGACAAACTACCATGGGCTAATTATGTACATTTCGCGTTTCTGAAAAACCGGAAAAATCAAAAATTGATGTTTTGCAAGAAGGAGGATATTCCCGGCGAAGTATTGGAACTAAAATAGGTCGAAGTGGCAACGTCGTCAATTCTTATATAAAAGACAAAGAAAATTATGGAGGACGCATGAAAGAGAAGACTTTTAGAGCACAACGGAACGGGAAAATACAAAGCCGCTGTATCAGCTGTAAAAATCGCAAGTAATGTAGATAGGTCCGCCAGCATTTCGACGGTTCAAAGGGTCGTCAAACAATACCCTTACCTAAGTAGGCGAAAAAAACCACTCTTAAATGGCAAGCATCGGGAACGTCATTTAATATTTGCAAAAGAAGTGATGAATTGGTCTGGAAAGTGATGAAAAGTAATTTTTACGAATGTAAAAAAGTTTAATTTTGATGGCCCGGACGGATTCAACTATTACTTTCATGATTTGAGAAAGGAGGAACGAGTTTTATGGAAGCGACACAGCAAAATCGAGAGTGTTATGATATGGGGTGCAATCACTTATTATGGGACCATCGAATAACAATTTATAAAGGGTTTAATGAAAGCAGAGTTATACAAAACTATATTGGAAAGTGCTCGTCCGAAGATCGATACCATTTTTGGACCGATGCAATGGCTTTTTCAACAGAATAATGCGCCTGTCCATACGACCCGTATAATTAAAAATTGGTTCAAAGCGGAGCATATTGAAGTTTTGACATCATGGCCACCATATTCACCTGATCTAAATATTATTGAAAATGTGGGGATGGATGACAAGGAAGGTTTATGAAGGTGAAAGGCAATTTGAGGACCATTTCTCGCTAATCGCAGCTAAAACAAAAGCCAACGGGCCTCTCATACCAAATTTTGTTTTTAAACTACATAATCATGGCACTCTTTGATTTCAAAATTGAAAAAAACCGTTAAAAGCTTTACCGTTTTTAAAAAATATTAAAAAATTCGGTGAACCTATTCACATGATTGGGAGTGTATATGCATCGGAAACAACAGTAAAACAAACAGTTTTAAGGCAGCCAAAGCAGAAACACTGCTGGTGCTGATTGTCCATTTCGCCAAAAATATTGTTTTAATGGCAAGCAGATGGAATAGAGGGTTATTGTTTTAAAACTTGTTGTGAACTCATTGTCTACCGCAACACGAAAGTATGTTGAATCGACAGCATGGCATTGAATTGAAGCTTTAGCTCAATCTCGGATATTACTATGATTATCACTAAGATTAGGTGGAAGTTGCTAGGATTCGACGAACCCAACTAATATGCTTGAAAATTTTTCGGTAAGGTTGAAAAAGTTTTGACATGTGCTACACGTCATGAAATCGGCTAGGAAATGATTAGCTGATGGAATGTCATTGATGTTTGTTGATTCACTGGCGTGGTAAACGAAGGAAACGTTAACATTGAAATCCAAATCCATAAGGCCGTCCTAGATACGCCCGTATAAAGATTTTTGTCACGAATTAATAAGTTCCGATTACCCATCGACGAGGACGTCGAACGTGCATGGTGACGGGTGCATAAGGACTGATAGAACTGCTTACGCAAAGGGGCATCGATCACACCAGCACGGCATTGATGACGTCACCCTTTTTGGTGGGATGGGACGACCTATCAAAGCAACATTAGATCTTTGCAAACCAACACAAACACCATAGGTGTAGACCGTTTGAGGTTGGCGAAGAAGTGATGGTCAAGAGTTTCAGCAATGGTAAAATAAAGTAATCCCCTAGAATCGTTAGGAAAAGATGGAAAATGGCGGTTTGGAAAACTATATTCCAATAATCGAAATATCAGAATTGGAAACTGAAGTTGAAGGTAAGGTAACAGTTATAGTTAGAAGTGCTCAAATTGCCATCATCAAACCGACTAATATGACAGTTCGGACAATGTTACCAACAGGAATATCGAGCGGATGGCATCCACATTCCCTGACGGCAATTGTAGGTTTACTTATTGGACATGGGAAACCTGGGTCACGCGATATTGCTGAGAAACCTGATGAACGCGGATTAGATCACCATCAGGGAGAAATGAAGCATTAACAAAGGGTACGGACAAAATAGAAGCTTGTTAAACTCCAACGAATCAGCTTAAAGAACCAGAAGCACGCTCCCACAGCCGATTGTACCATAACCTACAGCTTAATGTTGATGGGGACAAATGTGTGATTACTATAGACGCTCACACGGAAATTCGGAAAAATTTCATTAATAGAAAGATACAACCAACCAACGGGTTAGTTTTAAACAGTGACTGGACATAGTGTTTTTGTCCTTTAAATAATCCAGAAAGGAAATGCAGGTAAATTATCAAGAAGGTCGTGTCAGTTGAATGTAAATGAGAGAACGATGAATCGATCCAGAAAGAACAGACTTGGATTTACAAAACCCGAATTTATCAATAATGCTACGTTATAAGCAATAGGATCGTCGGCTAACATGGAATGAGATTTCAGATAAGACACTCGTGATGAATGCCTATTTGGTTCAGTGAGAAAGCCTTCTTTTAGAGGATGGTTGTCTAAAACTTATATCGGACAGTTTGGGCAGTAAAGTCAAACAATTATTAAAAGTTGCGCCGAGAAATAGAGTTCATCAAATAGAAAGGTATCATGGAAATGTAGGTGAAGGCCACCTTGGAATTAATGTAACACTCACAAAATTTTGTCAGCGATTCTTGCTCGATTTGAAAGATTCAACGATTTTTTTTTTCTTCCGGATGTGAACAGTCGGACAACTAGTAGTATTCAGATACTAGCATCTGCCCGTTGGTTTTGCCGCCCAATGCAAAAGAAGGCCTTTTTAGGTTCCCGTAACCGTTTTTACAAAGCGGGGTAGGCCAGGGAACTCATTTTGCATACAAGTAAATGGTTCCTCATTTGGGATTCATTCTCTGACCTACGGCAGCAACCGATGTTACAAGGTTTCTTTATACTGGTCTTTTCTCATTATGCAATTTACCACATACAGGCGTCCTGTGCGAGTGCCTTTGCCACTGATGACTGACCAGATCATTATACCTTCGTAGGGTATTTAACAGTCTGGAGGATGAATTCTTTCATTATGACGACAACGTACAAACTGAGATTTGTTCTCCAAAATCTCAAATAAAGCTTCCATCGCTGAAGCAGACCTGTGAAAAACACAAAAAGAGATCAACATTCTACGAATCAATGTTGAATTTTCATTATTTCGTCGTAAATGATAAATATAATATCAAATTACTGAACTCCAGAAATCCACATCTTTATCAAGCCACCGTTTGGCTTTGAGTATAAAGCTTTATTACTCGTAATTATATAGCGTTGAGTTTTCTCTGCACGCACACAATATTTTCTCTTCTTTTTATATTTTACACGAAACCGGAAAACGCACTGTTGACATTTACAAAACTAACGCGAACATCGTCATGTCGTGTTGCCTGATACAAGCCCCACGACCACACATCGTGCAATGTTTAATTATGTTGCGTGGCGCATGCCCTACGACCACAGCGTACTTCCCCACCATAGAACCTGTCCAGGTAAGCCAATCTAACAAAAGAGCCGGTGGTCGTATCCGTAACTGTTCCTGTGAGCCGTTTAATATTGGACTTTCGACCATTGTAGATCCAGGGATGTGGTTGGTCGCCTGAACTATGCGCGTATGCACATCTAGGATTGAAAGTTACTTTAGCAAATGTTTTTATTCGATCCGCCAGTTTATCCGTGACTTCCAAATTTAGTGATTTGACTGTTTTCGATTCACTTCCTGATTGATGTGATGTTGAATCAGAACTCTCGACAAAACACGGCTTAAGTCGATCTATTGACACTTTACTTTGTCTGCCCTTTATGTCGATACCAAATTTCTTCTCGAGTTGCTCAATAACTGGATACGAACCTTCATAATGTGGCTGGAGCGACTTACGAATCGCATCAGTTCGCAACAATACATGAGAGCACGTGCTTAGTGTCTTAAAAACGAATCCATTCTGCTCAGAAATATGACGGGTGGGTGGATGGGGTCGTAATTCCTTGAAATGTACTCTAAGTGATGACACGAAATCTGACTGTAGAAATCTGAACCGTTCGAAGTCCCAACAATATTGTAGGAACGCGGCTTTAAGAGTTCTGTGCCATCTTTCAATGATACCATTTGCTTTAGGGTTATAACTTGTAGTTCTTTTTCTTTCAAATCCCAGGAGTTTAGAAAGCTCTGCAAACAGCTCAGATTCAAACTGAGAACACTATAGTCCGCGACGATTTATTCCGGAACGCCGAAACAATTAATCTATCCAGTTAGTAAGTCTAACGCCACCTTTTCCGCTCGAATGTCTGCAATAGCAATAGCCTCTGGCCAACGGGTGTAACTGTCTATCATGGTAAGACAGTAGCGATGTCCGTTCGAAGATGGAAGAGGTTCAACAATATCTATATGAATATGGGTGAATCTCTGAGATACAAGCGGAAAATTTCCCAAAACACTCTGGGTGTGCCTTGTCACCTTCGATTTCGGACATTCTTACATTTTTGTGCCAATTTACATGCGTCTTTATTTACTGCAGTCCAGATAAATTTCTTTGCGACCATTTTTGCTTTTGTGGAAATTGCTGGGTGAGCCAAGTTATGAATAGACTCAAAAACTGCATTTCGGAACGCGCCAGGTATGTATGGCTGGTTTATTCCAGTTGAGGTCTCACAGATAATATTCTGGTTGGAATTACGTCGCCGATATCGTGATTTCCTCGATGCGTGAAAGACTATTAGCTACGACGTTATATTCCGGAAACATACTGTATGTCGGTCGTAAATCACCCTATAAAGTGGAAGTGTCTGAACTGCCTTGGGAAAGCTTTAGCTGGATTCTGCTTAAATGCAAATATTAGTGGCTTATGGTCTGTGAAGAACGAAAATGGTCTTGCTTCAAGTAAATGTCTGAAATGTTTAATAGCTGGATATGCCGCCAACAATTCACGGTCTTAGCCGCTGTATCGTTGTTGCGTTTCATTAAGCTTCACCGAATAAAAACCAAGTGGCTGCCAAGCACATGAGACTCTCTACTGAACAACGACACCCAGTGCCAAATCCGACGCATCAACCAAAATCGCGAGTCTGGCTTCGGAAATAGGATGTACCAGAAGAGTGGCTTCAATTAACTGTTGCTTGCTATTGATAAATGCTTCTACTTTCCAATTAATCGCTCGTTTGTCGTTTCTCTTACTCCCCTTAAGGTAGTCATTTAGTAGAGCCTGGTTATCCGCTGCGTGTGGAAGGAATCGCCTATAAAAATTAAGCGTACCCACATAACGTCTAACGGATCATATTTCACTATGGCATCCACCCTTTCTCTTGTCGGTTTATCGACTTTGATGATAAGTCCCGCGTCTTTCAATCTCTGGAACATAATTCTTAAATGGTTTAGATGTTGCTCACGAGTGTCCGATGCTATCAATATGTCATCTATGTATACAAAACAGAAATGCATAAACCGGTGGAAGGATTGGGCGGCGTTGTGTAACCCGAACGTCATTCTCATAAACTCGAAGAGTCCGAATGGAGTGGTAATCGCTGTCTTTGGGATGTCACGTACTTCGATGGGGATCTGATGGTATGCTCTAACCAGGTCCATTGTAGAGAATACCGTACATTCATCTAGTTGACACGCAAAATCCTGTAAATGAGGAATTGGATATTGGTCCGGTTGTGCTATTTATTAAGAGCCCGATAATCACCACAAGGTCTCCATTCACCGTTTTTCTTCACGACAAGATGAAATGGGGTTGACCACGGACTATCAGAATGTCTGCAAATACCTTGTGACATCATGAATTCAAATTATTGAGAAAGCCTTCTTGACAGCTGGTCTTCGAGTTTCTATGGCATGTGTTACTGAACGTTTAACTTGTGTTGGTTCTGTCGCACATATTTGCGTAATTTCCTTAAACTCGACTAGAAGCGAACTGATGTCGGCAATTCGGCACCTATCGAATGATGATCAATGGAAGTAAGTGTGTTGACTGAAACCATCGGAATCATTCCGAGAGAAGAAATTGACGTTAGTGAATATCGACCAACAAACCATATTTGATAAGAAAATCAGCCCCAATTATATGCACTGTGACGTCAGCAATAATAAATGGTTGCGAAAACGAACGTCTGAGGCCCAAATCCAATTTAACCACTTTCGTTCCATATGTGACCTTGGAGGCGTTTGCTACATATAGAGAAAATTCCGACTGTCCTCTATATCTGTCTTTTTGTGCAGCAAGAAGCACTGAAATTTCAGCTCCGGTAATTAGGTATTTGCCGTGTGACGTTCTAACACATTTTATTAGGCGACAATGAGTGTACCCGTCATGACACGACGCCAAGTGTGATAACTTTTCTATTTTTTTGAATGAAATTTGGTGGCATCGTAAAACCTACAAGTAGACACGCACTTTTTGTTGTCAGCAAACGCGATCTGGAACTGGGTCGACGTCTTAAATGTGAGTCTGCACTAGGATAATTATTCCAACTATGGCCACCGTATTCCGACCTTTTCATTGATTATGACATCTCGTTAGATTGAGCCTCTAAATGAAGATTCGAATTTTTCCAAACGTTCAAAATTCGATTGCGACAATTCTGTGGACCGATTCCTGTAAATAAATTCTGACTCAATCCAGACGCAGATTCTGCATACGGTTGAGTATCTAAAATTCTGAGTAGTTCGTTTTCTCCTTCCTTTCCACGGTTGAATTTTTCATCGTCGCGTTCATTTCGTTTGTCAAATGTTTTTTCTCTCGGTTGGTTCAGTTTCTGCATGATGTTTTGAATTGGTTGCCTGAGTTCCGTCAGTTATTTCTTTACTTGTATTATTTCTTGGTCAAACTTTTGATTTATTGCAAATTAATACAGTTGCTGTTGTAAAACGTCAAATTGAAAGTTGTATTCATAATTCACTGATAAAGCCTAGTACTCAGTTCGATTTCACGTGAAATTTCCATACGATTTTACCAAAGTGAAATTAGAAATGAAAAATTTCATTTCTGTTTTCGTTTTGTAGTACTCAGTTCTCCAACGAAAAAACCAAGTGTGTTCAATACATCAAAGATGGCGCGCATAAACTCTCCAAATTATTTTCATGTGAAAATAATGTCTCGGCACATTATTTTCACGCGAAATTTTGACATTTGTTTGTTTTTGGCAAAAAACAAATTTTTTAATACCACAAATTCATAAATTTTAATTAAAGTCAATTTAATTTAAATTATTTACGTAAAATAAAGAAATTAATTTATGCATGTCTAAAAATTTATACGTTAAAATTAAAAATTCTCCAAATAAAATTTCATTTCTATTTCACGCGAAAATAAATAGATTTTTGGAGACCGCGTTAAAATTTCATTTCACTTTGAACTGAGTACAAGTACTAAGCTTAAGAACTAAATTTGACAGACCAAATTCGTACAAATACTAGGAGGCATTTGCTACATATAGAGCTACATACATTTATTATTATAAAATATATTTAAATAAAATTAATTAAATTAATTTCACATAAACTAGTTGAATCGTGGGTTGGGTAGCACTCTTTACATAGTAGGGCTGAATATTGTACAAAATGGTGCTGATTTAATTCTATTAATTGTTAAATCTCGCTCGAACGTTTAAAGTAAACAAAGAACGCGAAAGCCACTATGCTTCTCGAGAGATGGCATCATCACAAATCGAATCAAATCTTCAAACCATTAATAAAAAAGTAAATCAATAAATGAAACGTTTTACTATTAAAAACTAGATGTCTCTAGTTTCGAACTAAGAATTCCGACGTGCAACAGTTTTTGAATCACCCAGTTGCGAATTTATAAAGATTTTTAGGTTCATTTGATGCCGCCAATTTTACTATGTACATATTTATCTTTTTTCTTTTTTAATGAAACAGTAAAAATTACCAACAAAAACTAGATTTTGTACACACAGATGCACAGTTAATAAAAATCTGTGTAACTATATTTATCCCACTCTTACCATCGTAATAGCATATCCCCAAAACAAAGTAAATAATTTCTCGTTCATTTTAATTTTATTTTTTTTGTTTAGTTTGTAAGAAATCGTGATAGTGGTACGTACGTCCGTGTGTGCCTAAAATTTACTATACACAGTTGTTTTTGTTTTGATTCATTCAATACTTGTTTGTTTTGGTTTTTTATTTTGTTTTGTTTTACGTGTATAACATCGGAATTGTAATGTTTTTGCGTGTCACAGTAGTTTCTTTATCGCTCTAACTCTAGTAGAAACCTGAAAGGTGTATCTAAATAAATGAAATCTCTTAATTTGTTATCGCGTTGTAAACGTGAAAGCTGATATATCTAAACAAAATTAGTTTATAAAAATTTATATAAATTAACATCTACATATTAAATTACTACATAAAAAATAGAAATAAAAAATTGTTATAGTGAAAATTAGTGTTTATAGTTTTATTTATCAATCTTATAAAAAAATTGTAAGGTTCTGATTTGTCTCAGTTCAGTTTGTGTATGAAAAAAAGCAAACCAAAAAGCTTTCTCTTTTCATTGTGCATGTTTATGTACCAAAACCAAGTACCACACAAAGCATAACAAAATAGCACAAAGTAAACAGCGGAATTCTTAGTGCTTCCACTCTCCAATAGTGTCTGGTGATACTCTCTAGGATACAGACATGTGTGCTGCGGCATATTCGTAATAGTTTTGTTATCATATGTGGTCTTGTAATAAAAAAATGTGATAAGTGAAATAATTTAAATAAAAAATTTACAAAAAAAAAAATAAATTTTGGTGCTTTCAAGGTTTACGACTTTCTGATTAAAAAAATCTCAACACACAGCAGAACAACAAAAAGGTAAAATCGTTTTCTTAATATTCTTAAGTTGTTTTGTTGTTAACTGTCTCCTCGTTTTTCTTGCAAAAGATTCAACAAAAAAAAAATTCTTTGATTATTTTGTTTAGTATTTTAAAAATAGATATGTTAAGAACAGCTGATTTATTTGTCAAGTGACCAGATTACCAGATTTAGTGAAGAGATTATATTGTTGTAACTGTTCTCGTCGATGTTATTCGATAGCATAGGTGGTAAAGAAAAATGTGCTCGTCCCGCCACGCTAATCGTTCGTCTCGGCTATTTATAGTGAGACAAAGAAGCGACACAAAAGAAAATTTATTGTGGTTCATTGTTTAGGGAAGTTTATTCAAATAAACGTTGTTGGTGTAAAAGTAAATTGCATACAGGGATATAATTTTTTTTTATATTTTTGTAATCCAATAATTCCCATCAGATTAAGGAAACAATCTAAATTTTGTTATGTATATCAAGATTAATGTCTGAGCTAGCCTCCAATCTTCAATTTTTAGCAAGACTGTAAAGTGGATGAATCTATTAGGTGTGCAAGTAAAAACTCTGATTTTTTTGGTCAAATCCAAGTTTATTGAAAATATAATTGTTGCAAAGATTAATTATCGAAATATTCACTTTTAATATCTATGGTGTTTTGCGATTTATCGGGTACAGATGAATACCTTTCGCGATAGAAACTTGGTGATTTCAAAGCAAAATAGTGATCGAGTCATTTTTGCACTGCTTCAAATTTCGCGAACCGTAGGTCTTTCAAATATGATGCCATCGATCTGAATAAGAAGTAATCAAGTAGAGCCAAGTCTGGAAAATACGCCGCATGCTGTAAAACTTCCCAGCCTAAGGAGAAGATAAGTTCCTGGGCTGATTGTGCTGTATGTGGACGAGCGTTGTTATGCAGCAATATCATCGTCCGCCTTCATTGGCCCGTAAATATTCTTTTTTCCTCCTTTCCTGTCCAGGTATCAGAAGCTCGTAGTAAATGACTCCTTTCCAATGTCACAAGCCACACAGTAACACTTTCTTGGCATGAATGTTCATTTTTGCAACTGATGTTAATGGCTGGCCTGGATCAACCGATGGTTTTCTGCATTTAGGAGTATCGTACAAAATCCACTTTTCAATTTATTTCTTTTGTATCTAGAATCAAATTCATGTAGTTGTCAACTCTTTGGTTTTTGTTTTCTTCAGTCAGTTTATGAAGAACCCGCATTTTCCGTCCTTCTGTATTTTTCCCATTGCATGCAATCGAAATGATATTGTTTAGTGAGTAACTCCTAACTGTTCTGCAAGCTCTTTTTGAGTTTTACCCGGATTTTCATGGACAGTTTACACCTGTGGGTCGATTCTGGTTTTCCTATAGGAATAGGAAATAGGAAAGAATTTTAAATTTTATAGCAGTTTTGTAGTTTTTCCCCTATAAGCTTATTCTAGTGTCTTATGGGAATTTTTTCTTTCCTATTTATCGCAGATTTGACGCTCATCTTTCCGCACCTACTACAACACAAGCAATATTCTTTTAATTTAATTCTTTTAATTTTTAATTAGACAAAAAAATTATAAATTGCATGTTTGACATTTCTTAACCGCTTACAGAGCATAGTTTTCAATATTCAACTTATTCGGAATTTGGGAAAAATGTATTCCTATGTGTACCAAAATAAACCATAGAAAATATTTTTTAGGAAAAAACTGCTCCTATTTCCTAAAGACACCAGATATTTTTCTAGAAATTCCTATTTCCTAAAGACACCAGAATCGACCCACTGGACGTGGATCGTCCTCAAGACTTGTCATCACGAAATTTTGCAATCACCTTTTTTACTGTCGTTCTTTTTTACTCACAGAATGTTCACCCAAAGTCGAATTAATCAATCCCATAGCTTGAATAGCATTTTTTTTATTTTAAAACAGGATAGAATGCAATGACGTAAATGTTGCTTATCGAGATTCATCTCTTAAAATTGATGCACACGTAACGACAGCTTGCAAATGCAACTTCAGAGCCGAGTTTCTTCTTGTACCCATAATAATATCAATTTTTGAAGTGAAACTTCTTTGCGCTCGTTGTACACATTGGGATGGGGTGTTGGTCGAGAAACCGCGTCACGCGACAAAAATCAACGATTATACGTTTCTGTGCAGTAGGCACTTTCAGTAGGCTTGTTTTATTTATATTTGGATTTGTTATTTTATTTTATTTTCTACACACACGTATGTTTTTCTTTGGAAAACACATATACGTGATAAAGACGACCAGGATGAAAAAGAAGGAGAATTGAGAACTGAGATGAAAATATTAGGATTATGTGGTGTAACTGAGAACCAGCTTACATTTTTGTATATAAGTAGTGCCATAAAAACAGCGCATCCAACTTAATACCGGCATATTTTTTATGTACACGAATATGATCAACGGTATTGCAAGAGAACATTAAATTAATATGAGTAAACCTAAATCACGTGCGGTGGTCTTGAAAACAATTTATTACTTTTGAGTTTAACTTGGGTGATCTCATGATAAGTTGACGTGTGGAAAGTATTTGCAGAAGGGTCACTCGAATGATCATTCGTTCATATCAACAAATTATATCAAACCATTATATCAAATCATATCAAAAATCATATCAAGTCATATCAAATCATATCAAATATCATATCAAATATCATATCAAGTCATATTAAATCTTATCAAATCATGCCAAATCGGATCAAATCATATCAAATTATATCAAATCATTATTTCAAATCATATCAAAAATCATACAAAATCATATCAAATCATATCAAAAATCATATAAAATTATATCAAAAATCATATCAAGTCATATCAAATCATATCAAATCATATTAAATCGTATCAAATCATATCAAATCATATCAAATCATATCAAATCATATCAAATCATATAAAATCATAAAAAATCATATCAAAAATTATACCCAATCATATCAAATCATATCAAAAACCATATCAAATCATATCAAATGATATCATATCATATCAAATCATATAAAATCATATCAAATAATATCAAATCAATCAAATCATGTCAAAAATCATATCAAATCATATCTAATCATAGCAAATCATATTAAATCATATCAACTCATATCAAATCAAAACAAATCGTATCAAAAATTATATCAAATCATATCAAATCATATCAAATCATATAAAATCATATCAAGTCTTATCAAATCATATCAAATCAAATAAAATATCATATCAAATCATATCAGATAATATCAGATCATATTAAATCATATCAAATCATGCCAAATCGGATCAAATAATAATCATATCAAAAATCATACCCAATCATATCAAATCATCAAATCATATCAAAAATCATATCAAATCATATCAAATCTTATCAAATCATCATATCATATCAAATCATATCAAATCATATCAAATCATTTCAAATCATTTCAAATCATATCAAATAATATCAAATAATATCAAGTAATATCAAATCAATTAAATTATGTCAAATCATATTAAATCATATCTAATCATAGCAAATGCATATCAAATCATATCAGCTCATTTCAAATCATATCAAATCATATAAAATCATAACAAATCGTATCAAATCATATCAAATCATAAAAAATCATATCAAATCATATCAAATCATATCAAATCATATCAAATCATATCAAATCATATCAAATCATATCAAATCATATCAAATCATATCAAATCATACCAAATCATATCAAATCATATCAAAAAAAGTCATATCAAATCATCACGATATGTCGAATCTGGCGATGGTTTCCGCAAAAAGAGAAGAAGCAGACATTTTGCCAATACTTTTACGTCTAAAAAGGACTAACATACTAGTTTTTAAACTTCCTTTTGTTTCATTAACGTACAAGCCTACATCTGACAATAAGTTAGAAAGTACATTAAGATATTTACTCGGCAACTTATTAACACACTTACTTATTAATTCTGGCAATTCCAGAAAGATTATTGATTTCTTCGCAGAGGCTATATGTAATCTAAGAAGTCTTACGAGTGGATTTTAGATTTCACGTAAATAAAATAATATAATACTGAATTCACTTATAATATATTCACTTGAAATATATTGAATAACAGAGGAAAATGTGTTATATTTCATTTATGTATCTTGTCTGTCTGTCTGTGTGCGTGTGTGTAAGCGAATGGCCAAAGAAGTTACACTTCCACCGTCTGGTCCGACGCAGATCCAATTTTTTTTAACCATTCTAGTAAGAGTGTGCACAAATGTCTTAATTTAAGAAATAATTTTCTTGGTCAACTGTTGACAAACATTTTTTTGGAATAGAAAAGTTTTAATTTGTCCGAAATGTCAACATAATCTTTTTGAAGCAGTGATTTTAATTCATCACTGCTTTGATTACTTGTCGGATATCGGTTGTTGGTTGTCCGATGTAATCGAGTTTGCTCGCCTGACGATCATTTGCTTTTTGTAGTTTTTTTTTGTTATATTCTACATCATCTTTTGTAATTTGGCTTGCGGTTCGTTTGGCTCATTCTTTTTATGGCTTCGACCGTTTCGGATAGTAGCAAGAGTCCCCAAGATGATACGCGATATCCAAAGAATTGGATTTCTTGCTGGCCGAATTCGCACTTCAAACAGAACTTTATTGGTTTGTACACACAAATCATCTATATATACGCGAATAGAAAATCGAGGCCAAGGCAAACTTCGTGAATCAATCGTTGAAAGTTTACAAGGCATTAGAAAGTCCAAATGTCATGCAGTTGAACTCAAAAAGTCCGAATGAAATCGTATGACAGTCGTCTTTTTTATATTTTTTTGGGCGACTGGAACTTTACTCAAACCCTTTTGCAATTTTATCTTAGAAAGATGATCTTAAGTATCATAAGTTTTTCGGGATACAATTGCCGAGGTCGAGTATAGACAGACTGTCTTTTCGTAATAATTTGATGTACTCCGGTGGTAGTAATTTTGTTTCTTGGCAATGGAAAATTCATAGTTTATTTGAATTTTGCGAGACCATCATAAATCGAATTTTAATAATAGGCCTTAAAATTCTTCAACCTCTTCCGGTTTCCCCACAAAATCATGGCGTTGTTACAACGGCGGTTATAAACATTCACACGAAATCATTTGCACTTTGTAACCCACGCTTTACCTTCATTGTGGCTGTGCCGTAGGTTATTATTTCGTTGCCGTTTGCTACGTATAAATTAATTTCTGATGTTTTGCAATTGTCTGCTAATCGGCTGAATTGTGCGATGTCGCCATGACATGACACCGCGTTCCCTACGAATGGGGTTTCCGGAACCACAAGGACCGGATACTCTTGGAGGAATTTTAATTTCACTTTTTCTCACATTTGTCACCCAATGATTAGATGGTTAGTTTTTATATTGTAGTAAATAGAAAAATACTTAGTAAAATGTAGTTGTGGTTTTTTACTATGACGAATAAAAGTAAGCGCAGTAAACACAGAAAGACACGTGGAATCGTAGTATTTGATGTTCTGTGTTGCTTCGGCTGAAGTATTGAGGTTAGCCCACGTTTTCAGTGTATTGCATACCTCTAAATTTCTATTCAAGTATACTTACACGCTATCGTTTCTTTGAGTTATTGCGTGCTGATCACGAATCAAACTATTCTCATCCCGCTTATTAGCAAAATGAGCTAAAGGTTCAAATTGAGGCATCTTTTTAAATTTTAAATAAAATACGTAAATTGTGTGAAATCTTTATTTATTTTTATTGGAAGTTAAAGTAAATTGGTTTCGATTAATAACGAAAAAAAATGTCGTTCAAGTGACCTGGGCAGGCCGTCAATCTTTTACCAAAATTTTGAATAACTTTTTCGCATAATAATGGTTCAATTAGTGATTTGCTCGATGATGTTGTCTGTCAGGTGTTGAACAGTTTGAGGATTATCGGCATGTGTGTGTGTAGCATTTTGCACCGTCCTGTTGAAACCACCTATTCTGCCCATCAATGGCCTCCAATTGACTCCAGAAAAACTTTCTAATCTTCTCTGGATATCGAGCTCCATTCACAGTAATTGCACTGCCATTATGATACAGTAACTTTGTTTGGTTCCATTGTCTTTTCAAACTCCATCTCTAAGATTTCAGCCCAAATGCGTCAGTTTAGTTTGTTGGCATAGCCGCCAATTTCAAAATGAGCTTCGTCGGCGAAGATAATTTGCTTGAAAAAATTCTCATTTTCTTCTTGTTTTTCTATGGTCCAATTAACGAGTTGCCAAAATTGTAATGCGTGGTCATTTGGCTTTAATTCTTGTGTTAACTGTATTTTGTAAGCCTTTACATGAAGATCTTTGTGAAAAAAAAATATTGAACAAAGTTATTGTTTGAGGTTTAATTGCTGTGAACGACAACGAATTGATGTCATTGGCTCTTCAGCAACACCTGTGCTAACGGCTGCAATATTTTCACTTGAACGACCACTACGATGATAAATTCTGACCGGAATGTATGCACTTGTCTTGTCATCTGTCAAAACTCTGGTACAAAAAATATAAATGGCCGAATATTTGGACACCCGTCCCACTGTGCAGAATTAAGCACCGACCCACCGTTCACGTCAATGTACAGATTGACATGGAGCTTGCAATGTGCAGGTGGTATACTATAGTTGTGCAAGTAGGTGAAAGGGTTAATGATGTGGCGTGAATGCGAGGTATCACAATGGGCCAAAATTGGCCTAAGTGTCAACCACTGAAACCTAACCTACAGTTTGGGTTCACATAAGCCCATTTTTTCTCCTATAGTAGTGAGACTTGACAAACATAAACAAAATTATTAAAAATTGTCTTTCAAATTTAAGAAAAATGAAAACTTGACCAGAATCCACGAAGTAATGGCAATTTGCAAACAAAGGTTGCCTGGCACCAATTGTATTGGGATTTCAGAATTTTTTAACATTTAATTCTAGAGAATTTTAATATTAGTATAGGTACTACCATTATCTTTTGCGTGATCGTAATAAAATTGAGCTAAACAATGCATTCATTCATTATAGTTCCTTCAACTAGCCCAAGAAATAATGTTGGATTCCTATTATTAACCGACTGTTTACATATTATATACGATTAAGGAACGAGCAAGAGATTCTTTACTACTTAGTCTCTTGTTTTCTTATCATTTGCTCTTTATTATAAAAAAAATAATTTTAGGTTTATTCAGAATAATCACCAAATTTTGAAATTGTGTTAAATCTGATTTCACTCTAAGCAAACGGGTCTAGTAAAATTTTAACGTTTTAAATTCACTTTAATACTGCCTTTCTCAACTTAGGGAGGTCTTACAGGTATATTAACCTTTTGTAAGACAAGTTCGTTTTTTCGGACTTAAAGTTAAAAAAAAAAAATTACTTAGCACGAAATTGCCTAAAGAAGTTATTTTGATTGCTTTTTAATTTCAATTTGTAAAAAAAATAAATTTATGGTGTTTTTCTTAGGATTTTGAGACTTTGTGTGACATTTTGAGACGTGTATTATACCAGTCATTTTGATTGCTTGGGAAATTTAAAATAATTGAATGACTTTTATTATTGAATTCAGTAAAATTTTTATATGATCAGTGCGGCCAAGTATTGTTTAATAAATTTTTCGATTTGAACGTGCACTAGATGAGTTGCAGCTGCTCAGTACAAGTAGTACTTGTTATTCTTATCTCATGCAGTGATACTTGTTTTACTAAAAAGATACAATTGTTTATTTTATATCATTTTCGCCCTAAATTCATGATATAAATGTCGAATAGAAGTGATTTATTGAAAAAGCTAACGAACATAAGTGAAGTGCTCCGATATCGACCACTGATAATGAAAATGAAAATGTCATTAATATGCCCAGAAAAAGGCGTAGGATGCGAATTACTTCAGATTCTGATGACAGTTTCTTCATCAGAGTCCGAAATAATTCGGAATATCGAAATCGAAACAGCTGCTGATGGTACTGTGTGGGCAAAATTTAACGAAGAAGGTATTCCTGGCAGATTACCATCTCCTTGTATTTTCAAGGGCGTGGAAGAACCAGCAAGTTACGCAACAAGGAATATTATGGCAGATTATGTTATCAATGCATATTCGTTGATAATAGATACACCATATTATGAAGCATATAGAATGTGCACAACGTCGAATTTCGAAAAATAATTGGAACATTATCATTAACATATCATTACAGGAAATACGTGCATTTATTGGGATTTTGTATACTCATGGGGCTTACGAAATAAAAAATTTCAAATTGAGTTATTTATGGTCAGTAAAGTGGGCTAATGAATCTTTTAGAAAAACAATGTCCAGAGAAAAGTTTAACAAATCCTAAAACAGATAAATTTGCCTTGGTTTCAAAAATATGGAATAAGTTCAATGAAAAGACTCAAGCTTGCTTTAAACAAAGTCAAAATATAACAGTTATCGAGCAATTATTTCCTTCAAAAGCCAGGTACAGGTTTGCGCAGTATACTTATGCCTAATAAACCCAAATGGTTTGAATGTTTTGAATGGTTTTCCTTATTTGGGGAAAAATGAACAACGACCATCGTCAATGCTTCTAAATGAATACGTTATTTTGAAACTTGTCCAGGAAGGTGGAGGAAATATTACGACCGATAACTTTTTCACTAGCTAGCGACAAAATTATTGTGTAAAACACAACTCAAGTTGGAACTGTTAGAGGAAACAAAAAGGAACTACCAAAAGCAGCCAAACAAAAGAAGGGAATATGCCTTCCACTCTGCTATATAAATAAAAGAATTGTGTTCTTACAATCAATATAAAAGGAAAGCAAATAAAAGAGTGGCTGTTAAGTTTTAAGCGTAAATTTGTGAAAATCATGGCACAATAAAAGCTTCTTCTCGTAGATGGCCCTTACAAATATTTTTCAATGTTTTAGTTTTGGCTGCTATAAATGCTTGAATCCTTTACAAAGAATCGACAGGAATAAAAATACAACGAAAAGAGTTCTTGTTTTAATTAGCAGACCAGCTTTCCATTGAATATATAAATGCAAGACAGGAAATTTCACAAGACCCTGACCACCCACAAAGGTCAGGTGCAAGTTTTGCAACATAATCAAATGCGAATCATCCTAACAAATGCAAACATTTTCAAGTATGACTGCCACAATAACAAAACAAATAATATTTGTGAAAAATGTAAAATGTACGTTTGTGGAAAATGTACGTATGAAAAAATTTCTATCCATCGATGTATCTTATCCATCGAAAAAAAGTTACAACATAATATACCGTATCCTTTATGATGTTTTCTCCTACATTTTTATTTATGAAGCACAAATTACGTTATCCAATTTTATCACGTTATAAAAGAAAATTATGCGTTTTCTACAATTTATGCAGTTATAATCAGCATTAATCTAGGTTTTGTAAAATGTAGTTGCATTTGTCGTATAATATTTTACCTATTAAGATTTTACTTTCTCTCTCTCTCTCTCTCTCTCTCTCTCTCTCTCTCTCTCTCTCTCTCTCTCTCTCTCTCTCTCTCTCTCTCTCTCTCTCTCTCTCTCTCTGGCACTACATCCCATCAAGGGATCTGGCCGCCTCAAATGAGGTTTCATAATCATGTTTTCATTTCGGCTAATGAGTGATTAATTCATTGATCCTAAACCAGCCGTGAAATTTTTTCCTTTTCACCACCGAGAATCGAACCCAGGACCTCCGGTCGCTGGAGCAAGCATGCTGACCATTTTGCCACCGGGGCGGGTTGGCGAAAGAGAAGAAGGAAAACATGGAAACGTTTTCTTTTGATTGCAAAAAAAATATACTTTTGTCGAAAGTGGCTGACTAAGCTGCCTATTACAGCAGACAACAATCTTTATACAATCTTAAAGTTGTTTAAGGAACTTTGATAAATCACCTTAAAAGAGAAAATGTGTTTCTCTTTCTTTGGACTGAAAACGAGCAGCCAAAAGGGTCTAACGAAATTTCCTCATTTATCACAGACTTCAAGCTTCCACTTGTGATGGTTTTGAGGCGCCAAATAAAAATACCACTATGATGGCTTTGTGCTCTTATTGGCTAAGCTTAGGAGCTCCCCATCACATAAAAGAAATCGGAATTATTTTCCCTATCCCTGGACACTCGTTTATCCCCCCGGATAGAGTATTCGCTCAATTGAAAAAAAAGTTAAAGCGAAGGAGACAATAATTAAACCGGAGGAATACTTCGAGCTATACAAGGAAAATAGGACCATTATTAGATTGGGAGGTCCTGATTGTAAAATTAATGATTGTGAAAATTCTGCAGCTAGAACACTAAAGCCACCTGGCCAATGACATTTTAAATTCAATATGTTGTAGAGATTTTCAATAAATCGACTTGATAATAACACGATTACTATTTGTGGAGGCTTACCAGTTGAATGTAGGTAACGCCAAATCAGTTTTAAAGAAAGGAAAATCTATACGAAATGTGATAGCTAGTATTCTCCCTCTCATTGTGCCGGTAAAAGTGGAAAAACTTGAGGATGTTGATCAATTACTTATAAACCACTTCAGTGGAAATTTGCAATCAAATGAAGATCTTACCTTTTGCAAACATGTGATAGAAGAAACGGACTTACGGCCTATAGAGGAGGAAATATGTGAAGCAGCTGATAAGGATGAAATCGACCGAAGAGCTTCGTATATAGTTGGTTTAATTTTTATTACAAAATGTCATATATACTTATGTTGAATACTTTGCCTTTTATAACTGAATTAAAATATATTTAATACAAATATCGTTTTAAGCCGTTTAATCTCCTCATGTCATATGACCCCCGTTGGGAAACACTGATTTAAACTTTAAAGCATATTTGAATCAAAACAAACCTTATCCATGTCGGTTTGGGCTAAAGTTTACTTTACGTATACATCGAGGAAATCAGTTAAAGAGTATAAACTTTAAAAATTTTTAAATGCAGGATTGTTTATCGACAGTTTTTAGGAGGGGAAAGCTAAATTTTTTTCGGGAAAATTTTCACTTAATAAAAATGCATTTTATTTTATTCAAAGTACGTACAAATGTGTAATTTTTATAAAAATTTTGATATTAGACAGAACATTAGATTTGATATTAGATTTGATTTTGATATTAGATTTTCGACAGAACAACTAATTTTTCTAGTAAAATTTTGCAATTTTTCCAGGAAAATTTTGAAATTTTTTCAATTATTTTTTTTTACTTTATATAAAATTATGAATAAAATTTGGCACTTGAAGAATTGTATAAATTCCGGAAAAGCGGGGGTTTAAGGTTTTTACAAAAGTTGATTTTTTTAACATTTGTGGCACTCAGAAGAAGCCATAAGAGCGATAGAAACTCTTTTTAAGGTTGACGAAGCAATTATTATTAAAAATAAAAAAAATATTGAAAAAATAAAAAAAGTGAACATTTTTCCGGAAAAATTATCTTCCCCTCCTAAAAACTGTTGATAAACAATCCTGCATTTAGAAATTTCCAAAATTTATACTCCTTACCTGACTTTCTCGATGTATACGTAAAGTAAAATTACATCTCGGTTTGTTGCAAAGCCTACCATATCCGATGGTAAATAGCAAAAGCATCCTTATTCGTTTTTAATTAGATTTTTTCTCGGAATTAACTAATTTAAAAAATCTGAGCAAAATTTTTAAACTTTAATTTATAGTTCTTAATTATTAAAATTAATAAAACCTATAGATTCCTTATATTTAAAAATGGGACAATATTGCCATTTATCTCAAAATGACTTAAGATGGATAACAGCATGTTTTGCTTTTAATACACACATTTGCAAAAAATGTACACATAATAACATATATTATATAATTTTAAATATTATAAAAGAATATTAAAAATTAATTTTAAATAAATTATTTTACGCATTAGTTATTCTTTCACAAAGCAGTCATTTTGACTGTTTCTGGGCAATACAGGTATATACTAAGTTTCAGTATTTCTAGTGTTAATTAATGGAATTTTTTTTTACCTAGTTTAAGCACTACGCCAATATTTTATGAATGTAATCTGGTCACTGTTTAATTTCCTCGCAACTAATAAAAATAATTCGAACCAAGAAAGATACAAGTTATACTTGTTTTCTTATTTGCTATAAGTAAATAATATACAACGAAGTCATATACGAGAATAAGCTAGTAATGTGTAAATAGTTCTGTAGTATTTTTGTGTATACGAATGTGTATTTGTTCAGGGAAATATCTCAAAAGATTTCTTAATATTGCAACAGACGGAAAGAAAATGAAATACAAATAAAAAAAAATGTTTGGTCTATTACTAAAAATTAGATACATTTAACATGCGACTGCTTATATTGCACATCAGTTAGCTCTAATTATCGTAATTATCGTTTACTTGTAAATTGGTACATGCGAGCGGTTCACAATAAAAATAGTAATGGAAAACTGCATGTCACGCATTTAGTCATATTGTCATCCATTATGGAATCATATGTATTCTACCATCAGATAAATTTATTAATTTCCCAAATGAAATTATTCCGACTATTTTATTGTTATAATTTAAATGATGAACACTACTGTTAAGTGGCATAATATGATGAACAATATATTTTTGTATATAAATGTAGTTATATTGTTAGAGCGTGAATAAAACTAATAAAATAAATGTTCTATATCATATAGGATATAGTTATATGTGGATGTGCAATATAGAGACTTGGATCATCATTCAAATAATTATTGTTCAAGGTTAAGTATCATAAAACTTTGTGAGTGGTTGAATAACTAAACTGTAAACCACATCTTTCCGGCGGCCGCCTTACCGAAATACTATATGTGCGGATTCACGGTGCTCGATCACTATAATTCAACCATATATAGTATACCCTGTATATACTCGTACTTTATATAAAGTGCGTAATTTTACATCTCTATATTATGCGCAAGTGTCATGTATATTAAGTAAGTTCAATGTGAATTAATCTTGTCAGACAACATGTTATGTAATTAGAAAATTCGAGTTTCTTTTTTATATTTCGTATATATATGTCGAATGAGACAACATTTATTTTTGTATAGCTATAAATCGAAATTGTTATGTAAAAGAAGTAACAACTAAATACGAAACCCACTGTACATCCCATAACATAATAATCATATGTGATGAAAATTCAATTATAGCTATAGCTGAAAGTAACTAAAATAGCATTTAAATTTTCTAAAAATATTTAAATTACAACTTTATGATTTTATATGTAGTATGGTCTATACGAGTTTTGTGATGTATGTACATATATGTGGTTTAAATAGTTTCACCTAGTTATGTACATGCCTCACGTACTTATACCGTCTCATTTCCAATCAAAAATTATTATTTTCCGCACAAAGCAGCAAGGTGAAGTTCAACGAACAATACAAAAATAATAAATTTCAATAGCGTCATACATATATGATTTCTTGTTTGACACATAAAATAAATCAAAGAAGCGCTAAAATATTACATATTATATCGAATGGTTAGCGAAGCCAAATATTTTTATTTGCATATTTTAATACATATAGTGTGGCATACACACACCCCATCAATATTGTCAATAGAGGTTATGCTTACAATATCAGACGGAGTTATTGTATAAAATATACTTGTTAAACTTTAATTTGCTCGTACACAAAGGAACTAGTTTTACGTTGATTTAAGGTGATCGATAGAACTGTGTATATAACAAAGGTTATGTAGATCCACACCAATTTAAATATTTTTATGGGTAAAAACAAACGGCACATAATAGATTAGAGTGACAGAACAATAATGATAGCAGCCAAGGTAATAAGCAAAATATTACTTATAGATAAATTTGTAACTCCTAAATATTTGTAGAACATTATGGTTCTACTTATACCACATCACTTATTTTATCTAAAACTCTTGGCTTTAATAATATTTAAGTAAATTTCAAGTTGTACTTAAGTATGTTTTAATTGTTTAAATTTAATGCTGTTATACAGTTTGACATTTACAACAACAATTGTCGTATTTCACACCGCTTCCGCATTAATCGCGAAAATGTCGGAAATAATCTTTGAATAATTTCCTAATATTTATTTAACTCTTATACCACTATTAGAATATTGACGAATATACCAGAAATATTCTCAAACAGATTTTGCTAACATCCACTAATTACTAACGCACCAAAACAAATAATTTCCACAGTTATTTATTAATCCACCATTTACCATTTAAAATTATTTTTAATCACACAAATATTTTCACTTTAACAAATTTTTTCATTTATCACACTGTTTGCTTTCGCTTTTTAATCTTTCGCGTACCGAATCTGAGGAATGATTCGCTCTATTAATATTCTTTCGCGGACTTTCGGGTTTGTTTCCCACTAATTCTGCTATAACCTGCAATACCACAAAATTGTTATAAAACAATTACACAAGAAATGTCTTTAATTTTCTAAACTTTAAATTAATTTTCAAAAAATTAATTGCCCTTCAAACCAATGGGCGAGATCGTAACATTTTCTAAGCGTTTGCCCCAAACAGGATCCAAACTATTGTCATTATAGGTTAGATCGTGTAACGCAAACCTATGCAAAATGGCAACTATTCTCTATGTTTTACTATATGTCTCAACCAATCCTTGATGACAATCCACTCCATCACTGCTGCCATGCCACGTGTATCGTCCTGCTAACATATCTCTTCATACTGTCGTCCTTGCAAACAGCCAACACTCCCATTGCTAAAGCCTACTTTGACCAACGTATGTGAAGTTATCCCCGGATTCTATCCCCGAAATTAAAAAAAAATAATCAGGCAACACTAACATAATTAAATCCCTCTAGCTCTTATGTGAAGTTAGCCCCGCCCCGTTTTATATTATATTTTAATCCAAATACACTTTATATGTGAAGTTATCCCCGAATTTTATTATATGAAAACTAGAAATGTTTTTTAAAATTATTTTAATTCGGAAAATACACAAAATAAATGTAATAATTTAATAAAATGAAGTAAAATAATTTTTAAACTGGCTCGTACATTTGTCAGATTATAACAATAAGACGGAACATACATATCTCACATTTAGGAAAACACAAAAAATCGTACCGTTGCAACCTAGCGAAATTAGGCTCCCAGCAAAATATTTCCATATAATTTATTTTGGACCAAAAGTAATATTTTAATTTGACATGTAAAAAGTATTAATTTGTCAGATCAGAGCTATATGGTTTTAAGATGGTCAGACCCTTACGTCACTTTACGCAAAATATGACTGATCCGACAAATTAATACTTTTTACATGTCAAATTAAAATATTACTTTTGGTCCAAAATAAATTATATGGAAATATTTTGTTGTGAGCCTAATTTCGCTAGGTTGCAACGGTACAATTTTGTTCATATTTTGCGTAGTGACGTAAGGATCTGACCATCTCAAAACCATATAGCTCTGATCCGACAAATTAATACTTTTTACATGTCAAATTAAAATATTACTTTTGATCCAAAATAAATTATATGGAAATATTTTGCTGGGAGCCTAATTTCGCTAGGTTGCAACGGTACGATTTTTTTGTGTTTTCCTAAATGTGAGATATGTATGTTCCGTCTTATTGTTATAATCTGACAAATGTACGAGCCAGTTTAAAAATTATTTTACTTCATTTTATTAAATTATTACATTTATTTTGTGTATTTTCCGAATTAAAATAATTTTAAAAAACATTTCTAGTTTTCATATAATAAAATTCGGGGATAACTTCACATATAAAGTGTATTTGGATTAAAATATAATATAAAACGGGGCGGGGCTAACTTCACATAAGAGCTAGAGGGATTTAATTATGTTAGTGTTGCCTGATTATTTTTTTTTAATTTCGGGGATAGAATCTGGGGATAACTTCACATACGTCTTTGACCAGTACTTATTTCATAAATTCCGCCTTCTACGTCACTCTCGAGTTTTAACGATTTAGGATCTAGCCCGAACCACTTAGTACCGCTAATGCTATCTCTCATATTAAATTAAAACCTGAATGTCACTAATCTCACAATTATTGAGCAATTTTCGTTGAATATCAAACCAATAGGCGTCCCGAACAGAATTCAAGCTGCTCTCTCTGTAGGTTAGATCGTATAACGCAAATCAATTCAACTTCACCCTCGTTCTCGAGTCCCAACGCCATCCAATACTGCAGCTACTCTCCACGGTTCATTATATCTCAACAAAATCTTTGACGACAATCTCCAACAATGTTGTCACGCCACGCGTCGCTTCCTACCACCTGCTCATACATCTCTTCATCCATACTGGCATTCTTGCAAACAGCCAAAGCCTAGCATTTGATAAGTAATATTTTCAGCTTTTGTCTGTCACTCTGGAATTTTAGCACCATATACGGCTCAACCCGTTCCACTTAGTATCACGGTCGCTCCTCCAAGTTCCTGGCTTTTTGTGCGTACCATCCATAAGCCATATTTCATGCCGATTGTTCTCCACACGGCTTTTGCTCGTCACTGCTCTGCGCCAGTTCCCAAAACAACCTTGACATGTATGTTCCATATTTTCCTCCTATTCTCCTATATTTGAAAACAATGTTGATCCTTCGGGAAGATTCTGCAGGATCCCTTCCTAATATTTGCAACTTTTGTAAAATCTCCTTTCCGTCCACGGACCGTTGCAATACACACAAACTGCCCCCGCTCGATAATCTTCCTGTGAATTGCAACTCCCCAAACACCGCTTCCGATTACCTTTACTGCAGTAGCAGTCACAACTATGGTGGACCATCTGCAATCACAACTCGCCTTAGCCGGCTAAATAGGACAGGTAAAAGTTAAATATCAATAAAGTCTCTCTTGTTATTTAAAATGGCGTCAGAATATATCTGTAGTAATTTAACATAATCACTTAAGTCGAGATAAGTGGTTATGTTGAACTATATTCTAATCGAAAATATTTCTTTTTTTTTCTTTCCCTTCAATTGTTCATCAAAATCCGACTATTTTTGTCCGAGGCAACAAAACCACTTATCTTTATTATAGGTGTTTGATATTTATTAAAAACCACTTAATTGATAATTTTTGATATTGCAGCATGAAATAAGTGATATTTAAAACAATATTTTTATTTGTAAAATCAGAAATAAATTTTGAATGAACACTTATCTTGAAATAAGTTTTTATTTTGAATTTAATTTTGCGTTTGGTATTTATTTAAATCGATGTGTTTTTTTCTGAATGCTAATTAAAATATTTGGCAATTTGCGGTGAGCCCCTAGCATGTAACGAGTGCTTAAAGGTGTCAATAAACGCAGTTTAAAAAATCTGATACCATGGATTCAAAATAGTTTAGTTATGTCCCATAATTTTTTCACAAATTGATTTAAAATTAAAATTTGGTCCCCTGAACAGTAGCTAAAAAATAGATAAGTGGTTTTGTTGAATTGCCACAGATATATTAGATATCCGACCCCGTATCAGCCTGAACAAATCAAACTCTTAGCAAAATGTGATAGAAATCATTACAATGCGACATTTTACACAATTAAATTAAATTAAATTAAATGTTATTCGAATTCAATATTGTTTGTATATGGGATTCAATATTGTTTAACATCCGATTGAGTCGTTAATGCGATTCTCGATGCCAAAATTAATTTGGGTTTAGAAGTCGCTCTCCACATGTCACACCGGTTTATTGATACGCTATTAGTGCTACTGTTGTAATTATTTGTCGCCTATGATGATATGGTAGGTGATGAAGGTGTCACAGAACCGCTTGAGGATGCAGACATTTAGCTGTTCTCCGTTGTCATTTCTGTACAGAATGACAGGTACTAAAGCAGTTCATTGATTTGTTTTCTAATTTTCCCTCTGCAAAATCAGATTTGATCTCATTAATCTTAGAATCATTTACAAAATTTAACGTTCCAAGATCTACTGAAATTGTAGAACCCGATGCTGAGAGTTGGAATCCGTTGTTGTTCACCTCATGTGACCCAAGGTTTAATAACTTTACTTAGCCTTAGTCGGTGAATAAAGATGTTAAAGGCAATATATAGCCACTTCAGAATCTATAGGGTTCCAATTATAAAACTAATTACATCCATATCAGAAACTATTTCATCCCAGGCCTCACTGTAATTAGCTTGAGTACCATACTCTACAGAAATATACTTTTTGAGAAGTATTTTGATGACGAAAAGGATGATCCAGGCATAAGCGAAGTAATCCGATTGTTATTTCAGACCAATGACACCCACCCCATGATATTCATTATCCATAACCTGTTCCAACATCTACTCAACGTTGTGATTTTTTGGTCAAATTTTTGATTTACTTGTTGCTTCTCTTTACTCTTTTGATCAAAGTTTTGAGTTAAAACATACAACAACTGCGCCATATAAAAGGTTCTAGGTAGCTGGGAGCTCGTCTACCATCTCGCGCTTATCATTTAGTACTTCATATTAAATATTTCTCTCTCTCTCTCTCTCTCTCTCTCTCTCTCTCTCTTTGGCACTATATCCCATCAAGGGATTTGGCCGCCTCAAATGAGGTTTATAATCATGTTTTCATTTCGGATAATGAGTGATTAATTCATTGATCCTAAACCAGCCGTGAAATTTTTTCCTTGTCATCACCGGGAATCGAACCTGAGACCTCCGGTCGCTGGAGCAAGCATGCTAACCACTTTGCCACCGGGGTGGCATATTATATATTATATACACCTTAATATTCGTTTGCTGTCTTTCGGGTTTGCTTCGCACTAATTCTGCTATAATCTGCAATACCACAAAATTGTTATAAAACTATCTCTAATGCTATTACTTAAGCCTAGATGTCACTAATCACACAAAAAATAAAATAAGTTTCAATGAATAAATTTCTCGCCTATACTGAACTAATTGCTCATCAAACCAATAGGCGAAAGCGTAATATTACCCGTAACCTAGGCCTGTTCGCACCGACCAGTATCCAAACTACTGTCTCTGTAGGTTAGAACGTGAAACGCAAACCAATCCGATTTCACCTTCGTCCTCGTCTCTCGACGCCATCCATCATTGCAGCTACTCTCCTCAATCCTTGACGACAATTCACTCCACATACTTCTGATTCGCTACGTGTCTCTTCCTACTAGGTACCACCTGCACATGCATCTCTTCATCCATACTATCATCCTTGCAAACAGCCAACGCCTGTTACTTTCATCAAAGAATAGGTAAATTTATAAAGAGTAACGAAACAGAGGAAAAATTTTCATCAAAATATTCGTGGGTTATGCAATTTGAATGGGGTATACAATACACTTACACAACAATTTTGGTGTTATTTGAATCGAATATTGTCATACTCGCGACTATTGATAGAAAACGATCAAAATTACGGTAATTAAAGACGTTTAAGTGTATTGTATAACCCATTTAAATTGCATAACCCACGAATATTTTTTCTCTGTTTCGTTACTCTTTATAAACTTACATACTCTTTTACCCTTTAAGGGTTGCTCTCAGCCGGGATAACTGCAGCAATCCTTGCCTTCGTCGTAATCGACGCCCCATCAAATCGTTTATTAGCCTCATCGCTTTGGACTTGCATCTCATCGCTTTGGACTTGCCCGTGTTTATCACTCAACCATGTCTTCTTCGTTTGAAAGCCCTATAGTTCTGGTGCCCAGCATTTTGCCTCTGGGTTTGAAAGGCGACTATGAACGGGTTTATGTTTTTTCACACCAATTTTATACGAATTTAAAGGGCAAAACCCCCAAGAAATGGAATTTCAATTTTGTTGTTTAGTGCGAGTTTATAAATTTTTTTCGCGAAATTTGCAGCTCAATCCACCGAAATGGCTGAGATGTTGTACCATAATTATTTTCGGCTTTCGACTTACCTCATTTTTGAAGGGTTTAATTTGTTTTCTCACTTTTCTTTAGTAAAAATATCATTCTATTTCTATACTATGTTTTCAAAGAGTTGTTTGATTGATTTTATTTATCACTAAATAATTTTCTCGTGATACGTTTATGAAATATAGAAAAGAGATAGACACCACAACTTCATCAACAGATTGAAATTGAGATCTAAAACGCGTAATTGCTTGCGATGGTACAATCTTCCAGCCCAGGGAGCTTATTCTTGAAATCGGCGAAGATTTTCGCAATCGGAAATTAAATTGCTTTAGAATTTTATATATTATTCGAGTTTTCCGCCGGTTACTTCAATCTTAAATTTCTTTGCGAGTTTCTTAATACACTTGAGTGCAAGAAAATCGCACGTTAATCAATTTTCAACAAAAGTTCAAAAATATCACAAAAACCAATGTTTGTTTAAATATCTTGAATGCAGATTCAAAGTTTATTTCAACACCTATCCAGTGGTAACGTTTTTGTAGTTATACCTTGCCAACAAAACATAAGTGCGCGTTTTTTGTGAATTTGTCATTAGTGGTAAAAACCGAATCGTAAATCAGCAAAAAAAACATTTTTCTTTATAAGAGTTTTCCCTCGCCTAGCATTGATAGCTTCATTGTTTCATTGATTCATCAAAGTTTTCACCAAATCTTGAGGTATCGCCTCCCATTCCTCTGTAATTACCTCTTGCGGCTCCTGGAGACTCGTTGGAGCAATATCTCTGACCAGCTTGCTGGTTTGTGTGTAGTAAGATCGCCTTTTCGAAGTCGTTTTCTAACTGTCCACCAACCTGCGGATATTTGCGCAGATTTCAAAAATAAAGCGCAAGGGGACTCTTCTCGAAATCGGTGGAAATTTCAGCATTCGGAATATAATTTGCTTTATAATTTTCTATATAATCCAAATTTGACGCTGGCTATTTTAATCATTTTTTAAAATTTGTTTTCTAGTTTGTTAATATTTACTTCCCTAGTAAGGGAACAATTCCGACTGGGTAAATCGATTTGGAATTATTCCCTTAGTAGGGAAATTAATAATAGAAAACTGGCAACAAATTTAAAAAAAAAATGATTAAAGTAGCCTGTGAGAAATTCGAATAATATTAACATTTTTAAAGCAAATTATATTCCAAATGCGGAAATTTCCACCGATTTCGAGAATACGCACCCAGGTCATTTTTTAAACAAATTTTCCCTCCGAAATAAATCAATAGTATTCTGCTGAAAATTTTGCAACCTTAAACATATATAAACCCGCACTGAACGGAATAACATCGAAGGACTGAATCAAAGCAACTCTATTTTGTATTCGTCAACCGCAAGGTTATCATACAAATTGTGACATTTTGTATAATGAATTTCTCTACTAGATTAGACCCTGGGAAACTCAAAAGTGCTCTTTGTAATTGATAATTCGTTATTGGTTAGTTTGACTAATACGTTCAAACCACCTTATTATGTTTTCAGGTAGGTTTAAGAAATACTCCTTTTTGGCAACCTTTCTAAAATTAAATACCCAAAAATAAGAAAACTGCTGTAAAAGACTTACAATTTACAAAACATGATTTCCCAAGTATTTAAATGAAAACCACACTATATAAAGAGTCATCGCAACCGTGGCATCGCAATTTCGATGTAGTAAAACATGAAGCAGTCAATTTATGTTGTATTGTTTCAAGATAAATACCACCTGTACCTTGGTACGAGATGTAGTTTGACGTCTAATTTACCTGGCTTGATAGATTTTGGCTGAATCAGGTACCGCTTGTTAGTGTTTACATTTCTTCGAGTTTGTGTCCTGCCACTATTCAAATTCTGTGCGAAATCTTAGTCTTTTGTCTAATTTGACTATATCGAGTTCTTAATTAAGTTGAGACTATACCGTTAATTTCTCAATTGGGCAATTTAAGCCACTATTTTGTTATTAAGTTGCAGCATTGACAGAAAACGATAAACCATACCCATTTATTGTTATATGTGCATGTTATACTGCTATTCAGCCAAACATATATCAACAGATGTTACATTAACTATCTATTGCTACCTCTATAAAGTTAATGTCACATATTTTACGATTAATGGCAAGGTCGACCAATTATATCGACCTAGCCTAAAATACCTGTAACACATAAAACTATTTACCTCAAAACAGAAATGAAAATTTTTAACCTTTACTCATAATAATTAATAATGAGAATTTAATTACTACTGATAATTACGCAAAAAAAACGTAAAATGTGTTCAATTCACTATTATACGAGTTCTATTATACGGGTGTGGGTGGATTTTCTATAAATTCAAATTATGTATATCAAATTCTGTTTTGCTGTCGAGTGTTTAGAGCTCAATTTACTTTATGGCCAATAATGCATTATAAATATACTTATACGTCAATTTGACATGTACGCATTGCGCGATACGAATTTTGTTAAACCAACATTTTTGGGTGTGTACACATTTTACTTCAGCATAAATAATGTCAGAGCGAAATGTGGAAGTACCAACAAAAATATTAATGTTTTCCTAATGATCTTAAAATGACATAATCCAAATGGTGACATCACATCCATATAGACAACAAGAATATCAATTTTGGAGACTGAATAGAATGTTTTTTTTTTTGTAAATAGCAATGTTTACTTAAATTATATGCGTATTGCAGAGATTTTTAAACGTTCACGTTTTCTGGGCCGCCTTTACAATTATAAATACTCGAATAGAGTATTTAAGTCTAATAGATAAAAAAATATCTAAAAATAAATAAAATTAAGTTTATTGGTCTATCGGTTGGTAGCAAATAATAATTTCATAATAGCAGTTTTGCTGATGTGGTAGTCAAAAAATTCGAAATATTTATTAGTCTCGCGCAGCATTCTTGTAATAGGCTCGTTCTCACTGGCCTACGGCCGTTCTATGAGGAGCAATTCTATAAGCAGGTACGTAGCGTTCTCAAAGCACGAGCATTTACATTAATTCTTTGTTCATAAAATCGAGAAAAATTACCATGGTATTGATAACCATGCTCTACGCTAATGAAATCGCTTTAAAATATAAAAACTCCGCCTACTTTTTTCATACTCGAGTCGAAATATTTCTTACTTCAATACCATGGTATCAATACCATGCTATTTTCCCGATGTTATAAACAAAGCATAAGCGAAGATATATTTTCGAGTAGAGTTGAAGAATGTTAGATAAAAGTTGATTAATGAAAATGATGTCAGATCGTCGCTTACTGAATGGCTTTAAGGTAATAAGGTAAATGTACCAATTACGGGCTAGTACATAATTGCTGACTACTGGAAATAAAACGATAAAATAATAAAACCTTAAATGCAACTTGCTTAATTCCTAAGGAAAATATATATTTGGTATTTGAGCATCTTTGCTCAGAAAATTCAGTTTTTTGTAAGCCCATAATATTTATTATATGAGGCTGTAATTACGGAATTCTATGTATGGTATTACGTTCTAAAATAATTTTGAACCATTTAGACGTTATGGTGTATTACTAAATTATTTCATAATCGGGGAATTACCTAATAACATAAAACGATTGTAAACATACGAAAAAAAAAATAAAACAAAGGAAAATAACTGCAAACAAATTAGAATTTGTTCTCGTTTCTTTAATGCATTTCATTAATTTTCTTGTGTTAACGGGGTTTCCGTATAAAAGGATCCCACAACATATACTTGCCAAATATCCAAAAAAAATGGGCAATCGGTAGGTCCGATAGTGGATGGATGACATGTCAAACGTTTTACGAATATGCCACAAATGTTTTTCACCCATTTCTGATAAAAAAAAATATCAAGAAACCAATAGTTTTATTTTTGGACGGTCAATCGTTTCATTTATATTTCCCTTTGAGTGAATTTTGTAGAGATAACGGAATTATTTTAACACCTTTATTACCAAATTAGACCCACCTATTGCAGCCCATGGATGTAGCTGTTTTAAACAGGTTCAAGAGTTCTTAGAGAAAAACAGTATATTCTTGGAGAATGAAAAGCGATGGACATCGTTTAAAATGTGAAGAATTCTGCCCATTACGTGAAGGCAGTATTGAATCAACACTCAAACCGGAAATAATTCAAAATGGATTTCGTTCATGTGGATTATTTCCGTTCAACGCAAACGCGCTAGAAAATGCAAAAAATTTAAAGTCTATGGCAAACGATGGTGCTAACACCTATACTAATGCAGATAACTATGGGCGACCACCATTAAACCAAGGAAACTTATACGAATTTGCAAACTTATTCGATAAAAGGTTAGCAAATGTCAAATAAAACACATTTTTGAATTGTGGTGATGAATGGGTAGGAGATATAAAAGTATTTTACAGCAGCCACAAACTTCAGCATCAAATGATGTAAAGAAACGAGACTGGGAAAGATTGAATTGAAAAGGAAAACCAAAGAGGCTAAAGGAAATATGGACCAGAAAGGAAATAAGATATCCCTAAAACATCTAGTGAATCCACACTTTCTATATTAGTGGGAGAGTATGTAGTCATTACATGTGAGGGACAACATTTTCCCAAGAATTGTGACGAACGTGGTTAATAAGGAGCGAGGTAATATGAAGTGAAAACGATGAGTTTTAGCGGTTTTAAAAAACATAAACCCTTCTTTATTGCCATTTCGACGTGTGATTTATTTCAAAAATTTTGAAATTTGAAGTATTATTTATTTACTTAATTATATATTTTATTTCTGTTTTACTTACTTGAATTATTTAAATATTTATTAATTATTAATAAAGGCTGAATTTATTTGAACACTAATTTTTTATTCCATTTTTTTATGTTTTTACTGAGGCAGGTACACATGCTCACAATTAATATACAACGCACGTAATAAGGTACATACTAGCACGGAATTAGTTGAAATGTCAAAATTTTAGCACGGAATTACAGACAAATCAGTACTGACTAATTAATCAATAAATAATATAAGAAACAATTTATTGTGAATAAATCATATACTTTTTACGCTATTTGCCGTAGGCACTTGGCGAAACACACTTATACTTAATAAACACATTTTTATTAATCACTCGTCGAAATAGATCGAGTGATTTTTTAAACTTTTTGAAAATGATGACCTAACAAGTCGAAATCGATCGAGTGATTTTTTAAACTTTTTGAAAAATATTCTGCGAAACAAAAACAAGTGATTAATAAAAATGTGTTTATATAGAATAAATCATATGTTAATATGAAAGTTATTACGTTACATTTTTTATTACCATTGTCATCTTTTGGAAATTTTGAATTGCACAAACTAAAAAATCAACTTAAAATTTCAATATCGAATATAGTGCATTTACCTTAAGCTCCAAGCGGTCGAGATAAGGAGGCAAGTTGTATATGTCCACCCATTGAAATCCACGCAGAGCAAAGTGCAAAAATATACGTTGTACAGCTTCCATTCTTCGTATTTGCACTTCATGGTATGGGAACCAAACTTGACTAGCATACTCGAGCAAAGGCCGAACAAATGTCATATAAATCGCCCTCGTAGCATAAGGGTTCAAAAATTCTTTAGATCAGCGTTTGACAAATCCAAGCGAAGAGATTTCTCTGTTGACAATAAAATCTATGTGATCTCTACAGTTAAGTTCGCGGTCACAAATTACCCCCAATGTAATGGATTGACATTTACGTATTAACTGAAACTTAAATTTATCGGTAAGTTTTCATAGCGTCTGCATAAATGGAAATTGACGAGTTTTTAATCACGAAATCGAGGTTGTTAATGGATAAGATGAAAAAATAGACCCAAGATGACTGCCTTGCAATACCCCGGAAGTACCTATAAAAGGAGCAGATATTGATGACCTAAAGATCACCTATACGATGATCAGATACCTATTTTCCCTCAGATAAGAATACACCCATAGTAAGAGTTGAGGTGCAAACCAAGAGCCCTGAGTTTAAATAAAATTTTCCTATAGGAAACCCCGTCAAATTTCTTGCTGAAATCCGTGGTAATAACACCAACTTCGTTTACAGGAGTACAGAATAATTTCGGAATTGGCCTATAATTGGAAACGTCTGATTTGCATCCCCTCTTATGGATCGGAATTATAAAAGAGTCTTATTCCATATTGATGGAAATATTCCGTGCGAGATCGACTTTTGGAACAGCGTTGTAAGGCTGAGCTAAGTTACCAGTGCAGTTTTTTAATACGATAGAAGGCAATCTTAATGCTCCTTACCTCAGTATCAAGATCAATTTGAATATAGGGACCGGATATGCTAGAGCCAGCAATGGTTAGCGAGTTTAATCCAGCAATGGTTTTGGGGTACCAGAACAATGATCACTGAAGTTCATCGTAGAAAAATAATCATCTGATTTCTTCTTGCAGTTTTTGAATTGCCAAAAACGCTTTGGGTCAGCGATTAATTCTGACCGCATACTACCGATGTAATCATTGTAGAGTTCATGAGAAAGTTCGAAAATTCATTGTAAACGTTCACATAATTTATATAATCTGAGTCCAATCTCGTGTTTAAGAATTTTTTCAGTTTTTATTTCTTTGATTACGCGAACCTGCCAGCTAATTTCTTCGTACAGTAATACGAACGGACTGTTGAAAATATTCAGCCATCACGGCATACAAATTGAGAGTTTGGGTTTCCAGGTAAAGACAATTAAGTTTGCTTTTTTTTAGATTACCTCGGATGGGGTCTCAATAAGAGGGGATCCGCTCAAACCGCGATATTTCAAAACGCGATACGGTACAAAACGCGATATGGTACAAAACGCAATATTTCAAAATGCGATATTTCAAAACGCGATCTGGTACAAAACGCGCTATGGTACAGAATACTCATTGTGAAGCGACGGGAGCGCAGCGACCCGCCTGATATAACCCGGTCCTATACTCCCACTCCTATCGATTATTAAATTTAAAATTTTTAAAATATCGCATGTTGACATATCGCGTTTTGTACCGTATCGCGTTTTGATAATTTACTTTAAATACAGGTAACCCTCAAAGAACACGGTATTTGAAAAACACGGTTTCGAATAACACGGATACCCATTTCCTCAAATTACACGGCTTCAAACAACACGCTTTTCGATATTCTCTTTTATTTTGTTTTTTGTATACCATAACAAAAAATAAAAAATAGAACGTTACGCTTTTTTTATTTTATTTTTTGAAATTTCGAACAACACGGTTTTAAAGAACACGGAACTAATTAATCGTGTTCTTGGAGGGTTTCCTGTATTATATCTTATTCTTTTTTTGTAGTTTAAACTGGCCACTAAATAATTTAACTTTAATTAAGGTTTTGGATAAACCATAAAAATAATTAAGAATTAAATATTGAATGTTGAGGTGTGAATATATTCCCCGGCCATGAATGACCAGGAAAAGAACTCTTAAGGTGGTTAGGTTTTTAGGTGCACAGTAAAGTTTCTTGTTTTTCTAATCAAATACCATGTGACTGAAATACATCAACTGATGATAGCTCTAGCTGTTCCTTGTATTCTCGAATGATTGCCCCAATAACCTTAATTTTAGAGAAAGTTATTTTTGAGGTTGGGTTCATAAGTGAATGCTGTTTCGGTCCTTCCAGTGTCAAAATCGTCGCGATATTAGGTTATAAATCCATGCATTATATCTGCGTAATGGCATCCATATGGTGGCAAAATGTATCTTGATTCGGGTTTAGATGATAAACGATCTGTCGAATCTGCTTCTGTGTCCCTATTCTGGTAATTCCCGGGGAATGGGAATTTTAAATTTTGTAGCAGTTTTATTCCCTTTTCCCCAAAAGTGTATTTTGGCGTTGAGGGAAAAATATTTTGGGAAAAATTATTCCCCATTATAGCAGTTTTGACGTTTATTATTCCATACCTATTTTAGGAAAGAATTAACTGGGAATAGAATTTAACGGAAATTTATTGTATTTTGTACTTATAGCAATATTATGACTGTAAATTTATACTGAAAACTGGTAATATTTGTTAGAAATATTAATAGCCAATGTTTTACTTTAATAAATAAAATTATTTTTTAAGTAAAATTCGATTGAAATATCAATAAAAACCAATTAAATGTAATAAACTACTTTTAGACATTTGTTTTCTTGTTTTATTGCGATCACTCCTCAACTAGACCACAGATTACTAGACCGCGAATAATTAAATTATTTCCCCGTAAATTTATTCCCCAATCGCCAGAATTAACTTTTGGAAAACGGGGAATTGGGAAAAATATCTGGGGAATAACTGCTACAAAAATAAATTATTCCCTATTGCCGGAGAATTACCAGAATAGGGCCACTGAAGTTGTTGTATAGTCTTAATATGAGTGGATCTAGCCTGTCTTGGAGATTATTGCAGATTGAACACTTCGTAATCTTATTTTTTTCCATCAGAGCGTGAAGAAACAAATCTTTTAATTGCTCATGAATGTTGGTAAGAATAGTATTGAAGGCCTCAACCTGTTAGTAGTGGTGTTTAATTAAATTGACCGTTTAACCTAAAATCGACATATCCTGTTGTATGAACTTATGTTGGTATCGTTGGTTGTAATTTTAAACTTAGCAATACTCTCTTTGTAAGCATTACCAGCTCGTTGATCGAGCACACGTTTCCTAGCATTGTTTCCACCTAACGCCTAGTTGATGAGTGCAATGCGCTATGCATAAGTCTGCCAATTATGAGACGATGATTCAACTGCGTTGTCCAATTTTGTCGAATTAAGTGTCAGGATGAGTAATAAATCTTCATATATTACGATATGAAGTAGTTGTTGCGAGTCCGAAGGCTCTGTTATTATACTTGCTTGTAGAGAGGATTACCTGGACCTCGCACTGAAACGACTCGTATGTGTGCATCTGTTCTCGGGCGAGTTTTCATGTTTCTACTTTGCACCCATTACGAGGAAAGTAAAATTTCTTGTATGGGGAGAACAAGATCCCCAATTTGTATTTATGGTTTTAAATGTAACCTCTTTGGTCGTTGTTTTAGTCTCCGAAAATATTGAATGCTTCAACTTTTCCAGAAGTCTTGTTTGGTTTTTTCTAGCAGCTGCCATCTTGAAGCCTGTGAATATTTATAACATCCTAGAGATTCATGTCGAGAACTGTGGTTATTGATGAACCTATTAAAAAGTGTCTTGGTGTACAGACTTCCAGATTGGTTATATCATCGGAAATTGGACATAGAGGCTTTGAATCTATCACGGTTTCTAATTGGCATAATAATAATAATAATTCCTCGTACGTGAGTATCGTATACGGCCAAAAAACTTTTTTAAATGAGTCTTCACATATTTTACACCTGCCCTCCAACAGTCCGCTAAAATGAGAGGATCCTGCGACTGAAAATGCTTTGTTATTCCATCTACTGCGAATTCTGCGACCACAGTGTCATTGAAATCAGCTACTACCGCCTTTTGCATCCTTTTGAGTTAGTAGTGGCTACTCGTCTTGCGCTGAATCTCTTAAAAGCAGAGATGAATCCTTCTGTAGCGAGATCTGTAACTGACTCTCAGTCCGACGTCTATTATATGTCATTTCATGATTTTCAAATGAGGCATATCAAATTTATCATTTGCATGTGTCCGATATCTTCATAATTTTTCATGAATTTTCTGCATTGGGAAGGTAATTCATTGTTTGTAAGGAGCTGCTTCTCCAATTGTAGAAATCCTGCTGTTGCCTTGGTTTTTAAATCCCTTATGCTTTATATCTGCCCTAACAAATACAGGCCTCGAAGCTTCGTACCTTGAGAATAATATTGGTTCTTGGTTCCATTTGTGTATATTCCAGGTATACTGGTTATGATTTTTGATATATTTTCCTGAAGATCCCATTCTGGGCACTTAATGCTTCTAGTGACTGGCGGCTTTATTAATGCCGGTTTTTATTTGGTTACTTAAAGAAGTGGTTAGTTAAGAATGGCGGGTAAATTTTATTTAATTTTTTTCATAAAAGTGATAATTTATTTAAAAGAGCATGAAAACCACACCATACAGTTAATTTTTGTTAGATGCAGTGAACTTTGATGAATGACTTCTGGATTGTTTTCGCTCCATATTCTGCAATTTTATTTGTTGACATAGCCGTCCAATCAGAAATGAACCTCACCACTGAGCACAATTTTCCTGTAAAAATGTTCATCATTCTCCAATTTGTCTAATGATGGTCCAATGGCTTCAGTTCTTGGTCTAGTTGGATCTTATATGCCTTTAAATCTTTACGTAAAATTCGCCATGTTGTACCATATGACAGTCCTAATTGTTGTTAACGTCTTGCAATTGAATAATTTCGATCCTCTGGTACATTTTCTGATACGGCACAGGAATGTTGCTGCATTTCATGCATTTATTTGTCTTATTGGTACTGTTACATCATGCAAAGAATAATTACTTTCAAATCTATCAACAATTCGACGAATAGTACGTTCAGAAGGACGATACACGAAGTTCACGATGAATTTGGCGACCAGAGTCCTGATTTTGAAGATTTTTAATAATTTTAAAACGTTGTTGCAAGGTGTATCGTTCCATTATACAAAATGTCTAACCTTACACTGAACAGGAATGACAATGACAGCTGTTAAAAATAATATTCAATATGGATAGCCTAATCCCCGTTGAAAATTAAGACACTTATATTGGATAACCCTGTATAACCCACATTTTGCATCATCGTATCGATTTTGAAACATTTCTAGCCTACGTGTTCTTCTCTCAAAATTGAAAATAAAATAGAAGAGGAACTAGACATACTCCTTGATGTCATACAATGGTCGGCTTGGGAATGCGCCCCCAAATTATCATCCAGGAAAGAAAACTCCGTTATTTACCCAATAGAAGTAAGAAAACTAGTGCAGGAAAAATGAAAAGCCCGAAAGCGATGCCTTTCTTAGTTAAAGTTTTTGTGGAGAATCTAAATATCACATCAAATTCCCAAAAAACTAAAGGGAAAACTGGGTTTCCTTTGGTTTCTCCGAATTTTATGTTATTTTTTTGAAATTTTGCGGTTTTTCAGTTAAGGTTTTTGTGGAGAATCTAAAAATCACATCAAATTCCCAAAAATCTAAAGGCAAACCGGTTTTTCTTCTGGGTTTTTCCGAGTTCTATGTTATTTTATAGAACTTTTGTGCTTTTCAGTTAAGGTTTTTTGTGGAGAATCTAAAAATCACATCAAATTCCCAAAAAACTAAAAGGAAAACGGGGTTTCCTTTGGGTTTCTCCGAATTCTATGTTATTTTTTAGAAATTTTGCGGTTTCTTGGTTAAGGTTTTTATGAAGAATCTAAGAAGCACATCAAATTACCAAGAAACTAAAGGGAAAACGCGTTTTCCTTTGGTTTTTCGGAATTTTATGTTATTTTTTAGAAATTTTGCGGTTTTTCAGTTAAGGTTTTTGTGGAGAATCTAAAAATCACATCAAATTTCCAAAAAACTAAAAGGGAAACGGGTTTTCCTTTGGGTTTCTCTGATTCCTATGTTATTTTTTAGAAATTTTCCGCGTTTTTTAGTTAAAGTTTTTGTGGGGAATCTAAAAATCACTTCATATTCCAAAAAACTAAAGGGAAAACGGGTTTTCTTTTGGGGTTCCTCCGTTCCTCCGAATTTTATGTTATTTTTTAGAAATTCACATCAAATTCCGAAAAAACTAACGGGGAAAACGGGGTTTTCTTTGGGGTTTTTCCGAATTCTATGTTATTTGTTAGAGGTTATCCGCATTTTTAATTAGGTTTTTGTGGAGAATCTAAAAATCACATCAAATTCCCAAAAATCCAAAGGGAAAACAGGTTTTCTTCTGGGTTTTTCCGAGTTCTATGTTACTTTTTAGAAATTTTGCGGTTTCTTGGTTAAGGTTTTTGTGGAGAATCTAAAAATCACATCATAGTCCCAAAAACTAAAGGGGAAAACGGTTTTTCCTTTGGGGTTTTTCCGAATTCTATGTTATTTCTTAGAGGTTTTGCGCTTTTTTAGTTAGGTTTTTGTGAATAATCTAAAAATCGCATCAAACTTCCAAAAAACTAAAGGGAAAACGGTTTTTCTTTTGGGTTTTTCGAGTTCTATGTTATTTTTTAGAAATTTCGTAATGTCTAGTTAAGATTTTTGTGGAGAATCTAAAAATCACACAAAACTCCCAAAAAACTAAAGAGAAGACGGGTTTTTATTTGGTTTTTCCGAATTCTATGTTATTTTTTAGAAATTTTCCACATTTTTATTTAAACTTTTTGTGGAGAATCTAAAAATCACATCAAATTCCTAAAAACTGAAGGGAAAACCGGTTTCCTTTGGTTTTTCCGAATTCTATGTTATTTTTTAGAAATTTTCCACTTTCATAACTAAATTTTTGTGGAGAATCTAAAACTCACATCAAACTTCCAAAAAACTAAAAGGAAAACGGTTTTTCCGAGTTCTATGTTATTTTTTAGAAATAGTTAAACAATTAGTTAAACAATAATTAGTTATTTTAAGTTAAGGTTTTTGTGGGGAATCTAAAAATTACATCACAAAAAACTACGCGTGCGTCAACTTGTGCGTCAAGTTAAGGCACGGGTTGGACTTAAGGCACTTAAGAAAACGGGGTTTCCTTTGGTTTCTCCTAATTCTATGTTATTTTGTAAAAGTTTCGCGTCTTTTCAGTTAAGGTTTTTGTGGAGAATCTAAAAATCACATCAAATTCCCAAAAAACTAAGGGAAAACGAGTTTTCCTTTGGGTTTCTCCGATTTCTATCTTGTTTTTAGAGGTTATCCGCTTTTTTAGTTAGGTTTTTCTGGACAATCTAAAAATCACCCCAAATTTACTAAAAACTGAAGGGAAAACGGTTTTCCGAATTCTATGTTATTTTTTAAAAATATTTAAACAATAATTAGTTATTGTTAGTTAAGGTTTTTTGTGGAGAATCTAAAAATCACATCACAAAAGACTACGCGTGCGTCAACTTGTGCATCAAACTTAAGGCACTCATAACAGCAATGAAAATGGAACAATTGTAAAATACCTTTGTTCTCTAGCTCAGACAAAACAGACAACTCTGGAAAGCAACAAAAGGGTTAAAACGACTAAAAACGCAGATCTCTCCAATCAAAACAAATAACATTGGAAAATAGGCTACAGGTGCGAAAGATAAACCTGACTTGTTTGCTGAACATCTTGAAGAAACATTTCAACCGCTAGGTCGACAGACCAGTTACGACAACACTGTTCATATGCCCAGAATATCTGACTTCGAAGATTTCAGGCCTGTAACATTGAAAGAACTAAAATCTAAAATTAAGAACATAAAAGCAAAGAAAGCTCCTGGTTACGATCTGATAACAGGGCAAATAATAAAGGAACTGCCTGAAAAAGGCACCCGAAAATTATTGCACATAATCAATGAAATCCTCAGGAAAAAACATGTGACAATGCAGTGGAAAGTAGCAGAAGTAATAATGATTCCGAAACCGGACAAGCCACTGAATGATAGAAAGACTTACCGGCCAATTTCACTTCTACCAACACTAGCGAAATCGTTTGAGAGGATGTTGCTCAAAAGATTGCAAAGAACCATGGAACAAAGAAACAATTATTCTTAGAACCAAGGCGCTTCTGTATCATATTCGATACGTAATTTAGATTAGATTATGTATCAAATATGATACGGAAGCGTCTCGGTTAACCGCCTATGTATCATACATATGTGATACATGAGACTGGCAAAGGGTTAAGAAAGAAAAATTATTAGATGAATTGTTTTCAGTTGTAATAATTTAAATAAATATAAAAAAATGCACCTTACTAATTTTAGTGAAATTAAAATTGTCATAATGTCAGAGTTATGTCTCCTCGCCCAAAATGTATTTTTAAATCTAAGCTGACAAAAATTTTTTTTTAAAATTCTACAATATTGCACACTGCTTGTCAACTTAGAATTGCAAATTATAATCTGGGAAAACGGAATTTAAAGAATGGGTTGGAGTTGGCATTCAATTTAAACCAATTAAAACTTCTTCAAAAAAGTTTTTAGCAAAAAAAATTAGTTCCGCACCTAACAGATTAACCAAGCCTGCATAAACTACAGTACATTTGAGATTTTTAAACTCATTGAGTCGTATCGTATCCGAGACATTATAGTGCAATGATTTAGAAAGTAAACATTCTTTTATGTTGTGTTGTGTGTAAACACATTTTATTGGACTTGCTAGTGCAACTTCATAAATAAACAATAATAAAGAGCGATAACGACGGTTTAATGCATTTTTAATATGTTGTTGAACCCAAGTATCTAGGTACATGCCGTATCTATTAAGCGTTGTATTTATATAGAAAGAGAGTAAGCGCGACGACAAATTTAATTCTATTTGTTTTTAATAAAATGATTTATTATGTAAAGAAATCATTAAATTGTTAGATCATTCATGCTATTAAATCTAATGTTTGGCATTTTTAAAACGTGAAAATCAACTTCTTGCTATTATAGAATTTGATATAATCACCGTTATGATAAAATTAGTGTACAGTTGAACCACCAAAAACTTTAATTGTAGTAAACGAAATTTTGTTACGTATAAAGCAGGTTATTTATAATATTTATTTGTTACAGAAATAAAATTTCGTAACCAAAAATCGTAAAGCGTAAATATGACATAATCTTTAAACAAAAAGAAATAAATTGTGAATGGTCAATTCAAACTATTGAAACATATTCCAATCTATGTATATGGGATTAGTAACATATCATATTAAGCTAATGGCTCTCCATTGAGTTTGAAGACAAGAGCTGGCTCTCTTTCCAGTTTTAGAGTTTTTATTTAATCTTGGAAAGTCCATCTTAGTCTATTCATCGGTTTTACATAGAAGGACTGATTTTTTTTAATGAGACATAAATATTTTTTTGAGGATTCTGACTATTTGTGATTGATTAGAGTTTAATATTTCACAATGCTCTGTATCTGTAAAAAATAGCCGCACAATTAATGAATGCAGCATCACGATTCCACTTAAAAAATTTCTGGAACAGAGGTAGCTTTCCAACATTGGAGACATATGTAGACATATGTAGTCTACCTAATTTATATTTCGGTTCAGAAGAAAGTTTAATAATGGCGACTTTGGTATTGTTCAGGGGCGGTATGTTGCATCAACACATTTTTCCCAACAAAAATTTCAAGTGGCGTATAAATAAACAAATCGAGAAATCGTAGTATAGAAATAGAATGATATTTTATTCGGACATGCTGAGACCACAATAGAAAAATATTTATTGGAAAGTTGAAACAGTATATAATTTAAATCATAAAACGTGAGACATAAAATAAGTCGGAAGTCAAAATTTTTGATGGTATACAACATCCCGCCCCTGATTTATTAAGACCAAAAGGCCGGGTTTAAAAAAAAATCTCGGATTACTTGATCAGGATGTATTTTAATGTTTGAACTTGTTTTTACAATTAGAAGGCTTGAGTAGCGTTCGACGGGAATCGGTAAACCTTATATAGAAGGTTTATTGTTTTTTGGTCGTTGAGTTGTTTGTTGGTTGTTAAAAGTTTATGTTTTAAAAACGAACGAAAGCCAAATAAATGTTAATAATTGTTTTTATTAATTTTACAACAAAATCTGTTCATGTCAAGTTTTACTCTGAAATGGCAGTCATCTAAGTTTTTTTTTTTTACCAGCAATGGTTTTAAAGCTTTGGCGTTTAGATCGGGAGGTACCGGGTTTGAATCCCGATAAAGGCAAGGTGCAAAGTAAAATTTCATCAACAGATTATGATCTGTGATGAAATGTAACACATCTGTGACACCCTGTCCGTGTGCAAAACCCATTGGCCGACCCATCTTCCATGTCAGTATAGGCTGGCATAAAGAGAGTAGAGAAAAGAGAGAATTTAAGAGATAAAATTTGCCATTTCAGTACCAAATGAGAACAATGATCAAAAATTCTTCCAATTTACAAAAAAGATCTAACTCACTGAAAATAATGGAATGCGGCTCATATCGCTCAGCAGACCCAATGAATTTAAGAGAAAGGAATGAATTAAACTGTTATTTACTAAAGTCTCTCAATTTTTGTAATTATAAAAATACGTTAAGACTATAATACGTTAAGACTAGATGTATCATACGAGCTGATATAGATATGTACTCTGGGCACAATTTCCTTGGAGGTTGGGAAAGATTGAGCCCACAAAAAACAACACTATCAGATTCATAATAGTAATAGTTAGTTGCTTTTAAAGCCAGGTATATGTCCGAATTCGTTAACTCTTTCTGGAAAAACCACTGGAAGGGGCAAAATATTTCGAAAAAAGTTGCACGAAAAACAATGATGCTTCTACGAGGAAGACAGCATTTGTAGAGCGAAAAGGCGTGGCAATGGTATAAATAGTTTCCAGAGTACAAACATCTTTAATAAATAATTCATTTTTTGTAACTATTGCCAAAGGCTTTATTCTTGAATCTTTCTTTATACGAAACTAACAAGAAGTGTGAAATTCTTAAAAACTATAATTTTTTGTTATAATAACCATAACTAGTTGCTGCCTTCCACAGTGAGTAACCTGTTTTTTCTGTTGCTGTGAGCTCACTTGGGTAATTTAATCCGTCTATTTAATTTCCATTTATGCAAAGGTGAAGCTGCCATGGTGAAGCTGCCATAGCCGCCAAATTGTCCGCTTCTCTGCCATTAACTTTTGAATGTTACTTAAAAGCCTTATATTTTTTCGGAATTCTTGTTCTCCGGAGCTAAGTTTTCTATCGCGACATCAATGTCTTCTGGTGTGCGAAGTGGAACATCAAGATGACAATTTACATCTACTATGTTTCTATAGAGAACCCATTTCGTCAGTTTGTTTGTTAATCGTTGGGGTGGTTCAGTTTTTAATGCTTGGGTACTTATAGTGTTACTATTATTGGTAAGTGATCTGATGATAAATCTGATGGTGAGTGATCTGGTGAGTGATCTGATGATAAAGTCATCGACTTGAGCATGGTTGCGTACTATTCCTCGTATTACACAGAACTCTATTAAACCAGGAATTTTCTTTCTATCTGTAGGCCAATAGGTGGGATGACCAGATGATAAATAATCTAGGTTTTTCTCGTTTATTGCTTCGTAGAGTTGCTTTCCTTTGGGTGACGTCAACCTTTAAATTCATTGCACATGTTTAGCGTTGTAATCACCCCCTGCTAGAAATTTAATTCCCAACTGAAGAAAGTAATCGATAAATTGCTGCCGATATTAAAAATTTCCCAGACCATTCTTCCAAACTGACAGTAGTAGCTTGGATATGATCTTTAGCATATTTGTGGAGCTCGTAGTGCTTTAATCTTCTTTTTATTAAGACTGCAGTGCCGCCGTTTGCCTTTTCATCCGAATGTTTGGTGTCATAAACGGGATAGCCGGTAATATTATAACAAATTTGTTTTATAAAGTGTGTTTCAGATATTAACATGATGTCTATATTTTGTTCGATAAGAAAGGTTTGTACCTCAGCTTTATGTTGCGAGAGGCCGTTCCCATTCCAAATAACTATTTTTAGAACTGTCATTTTTGATTTTTGACTATAATTTGCATAAGCGTATTCATATTTTACATCATCATGCTCATTTGTCTTTCCATCATCATCATGAAATTTTGGATAGTCTCGGTTAATTTATTTACCATGGTATGAATGTTTAGGTCCTCCTCATTAGAATGAAGTTTGGGTTTCAGTTTGCTCCCTTTTATGATATTTGCGTAAGAAACACCTGGCTGTGCAAAACTGCTGGCAAATGTCTCCAAGTTATCGTTTTGTGTGTTTGCATTCGTTGGTTTGGTGACTATTGTTTTTTTTTGGTAACATGGCCTCAGCTATCATTTTATGGTTTATTTTTCGTTTTGGGTCCAGATACACTGTGCAACCCCTGTAGTTTGCAGTATGATTTTCATCGCAGTTATTACAACGTTTCACAGATGGGTCATTGCGAGACTTGTCACACTGCTTGGAGTCGTCGAGTTCACCACAAATAACACAAACTTTATACTTATAAGATGCAGTATGCTTTCGTGTGTCCGTATTCGTAGCATTTTATACATTGAACTGGTCCAGACCTCTTTTTAGGTTCTTCAATTACTATTTTGCGATGTAACAAATATTTTAAGTTGTAAATGTTGTGAACTCCTTTTGATTTTTCTTCCTCTGGCTCTAGTTCCAAATGGAACATTGGTTGGGGTAATTTCTCACGGATTACTATATTACCAATAGATTTGGCATGGAAATCTTCCGCAGCAAGTGCAGCTTGTATGTCGGTTACATCTACGCAGCTTGCAGTTCCTTTTAGCACAATAGTCAGCCCGTTTTGACTTTTTAGCTGGTTAGTGATATATTTTTTACCAACTTCGTCAAAATGTTTAACTAGGGCTCTAAAGCCATCGATTTCGAAGGGTTAAATCTTTGTTTCGTTTATATTACCTCTTTTGAGCGGGGTATTATTTAAATAATTCATGATAACAGTGGTTTTGGCCAGCAGCGTTGTTTCGGATAAATGTGCTTCCAATTAGTATTCATGTCGGGAAAAAGAGTATAGAAAAGCTACCTTACCACTAACATAAATTGATATGCAAATCAAAGTTATAAAATTGATATTTCGAACATTTTCATGTGCTGAAATATTTGTTGGCTTCAATCACGTTCTTGCCCCCCAAAAAATCTAGAAAAATGTTTTTTAAAACTCTGTCTTATGAACTGGCTATAGAATCAAAGTAGATCTATTCCAAATTTCAGGTTGGTAGCAGTTTCCTAGAATGTCTGCTAGCACACAGACGTTCATCTAGGTTTCACCAAAAGTTTAATTTAGTTTATGATTTGTGGTAAGTTAAAAAAGAAATCTAGATATGATTATCTGTGTAAAATCATAGTGACCAGACTACCAAAACAAGTCAATCTTTAAAACAAAAATCAAGTGTTAAGCTTTAATCCAGTAAAATAAAATCATACTTTAGTCTTGATTACTTATTGGATCAGAATTAATATCAAAAAAATATTTTTGAGTTCCTGACGAGAGAAGCCCTTTCAAATGATGCATCACATAACCGAATTTGAGTAATTATTTTCTGCGTAACGCCTGCAGGTCTTTAAGAAGTATATATTTGTACCATCAAATTTTTGCTATACATATACCTCGGATGCTTTGAAAGGTTCGTGGTTTCTATAAGGGACACCTGTAAAAATCTATAAGGGACACCTAGATTAAACTGAGAATATATGTTAGCCAACCGCACCAAACCTTGATAACATCACCAGTTGCGATAATTTTCGAATAAGCAGAACGACATCTATATCACGCTTTCTATATCACCAAATTTCTCAATATATTCGCTGATATAAAGACATTTTCTTTAATAAAAACGCCATTAAAATTTTGGTGGTACATTTTAATTAAATTAATCAAATTAATCTGTCTAGAAATGCATTTAAGGAATTAATGTCGAAGCCTCTTTTGAATTATTGGTAACCATTGTAAACTTATTAATATTTTTATCTAAATAATGTAACCAGACATGTAAAGTTGTTAATAAATAAATAAATAAATTTGTACTCAATTATTGATTTTTGCAAGGCCCTAATTTAAATTCTGTCATAAAGTATCTATACATCTAAATTACACATACTCGTATTATCAACTTCCTTTATTGAAAATGATTACACCTGCGATAAGAATGTATTGTTTATAAAGCTATATTTCGATGAGGTTTTCCACAATTACTAATCAACCGTAATTTTTATCAAAATTGTACTTGTAATATGCATACTTATCGAACCGAGATAACAAATAATAATATTACAGTGATTCAATAAATTATTCGCATATCATTCATATTTGCGTAGTAAAGAACGTAGTCAAAACCGTCGTGCTCCGTAAACAAATTCAGCGCTGAACAGCTTAAACCATTGTTGGTTTGTAGACGGGATGGTCAAGCCACAACATATTGAGAGGACACTACTTAATGTCTAGGTCAACATACTTAAAGAGTGAGAGAAAACATACGTCTTATGGGTATTCATTCAGAGATGTATCTGCTTTGGAAAATCTGTGGTGACCTACTATAATGAAAGAGTTCAGAAAAATGGAATATCCGTTTAATATTTATTCGTAAATAAAGGTTGTCCACAATGCTTGATATTGCAGGATGATGTTGAAGAAGTATAGCATTCGCGAGTTTGTTGATGGTTTATGCGAAGGTATATTACTCGTATTGTGCGCATCTGCTGTAGTTTTATACTGCCGCCTGGCACGTGACAATTGAATAATATTTCTGTAGACTGGGCATCCTCGGTAGGTTGCAGTGTAGTTTCCACTGCAATTGCCGCATTTCCTTTCAGTTGAGAGGTTCTTTGGTTTGGGCAACTTTTGGTTTGGTATAGTTTCCCGTATACGACAAACACTAATATCAACTTGCAATAAATGGCAGTTTAAACACTGTACTGGTCTGGACCTTTACTTTGGTTCTTCAACAATTATGCATCTATATGAACGTATATGAAGCTAGCCCGAAAACCGTCACGAAAAATACATTTTAATAGGAAGTTTGCGTCCTCGATTAATTACAAAAAAAAAAAAAATCCTTTCAGATCACGAAAAAATTTGATCTAATTTTTAAACTAAGTAACGGGTATTCTTTAAAGGTTCACATCTTTAATTTGGCAACACTGTTTTGTTTGACAACCGATTTGACCGCTGACATTTGCTTTGTCATTAGTTTGATTTGCCATATCAGAATGAATAGACGCAGCCAAAGCAACGCTTGCAAATTGTTGAAATTTTTTATCAAAATAATAGTTATGTTCGCCAATCTTCTCGGTCATTACGTTCAGTTTACGGTCGTCATAATCGTCAATCAGACCGGTTAATGCGGTCAACTATGGATTGTTTTCACACCACGTATACTCTAAATGATAATACGCATCCAATAAAACACGTAGAACAGAGCGAGAACGTACCGAACAAGCGATAGACGCTTTACAGAATAGCAATGAGGAAGACCAAAATCAATAAATTCAACGTCGTTCTCAGCAACTGGACATCCACTTTATGGAAGATTTTATTTAAAGATCTTGGTTTAGGTGCTTAAAAAATTCAAATTGTGTGGGAATTAAAGCCATCCGACCAACACACACGCCGCCAATTCGGCCAATGGGCTGAAGCACAAATTGATATTGATGTTGATTTGACAAACAAAATTTTGCTCAGCGATGAAGCTCACTTTTGGTTGAATGGGCACGTTAATAAACATAATTGTCAGATTTGAAGTGAAGATAATCTACAAGCCTTTGCCGAAACACCATTACATCCAGAGAAAATCACTGTTTGGTGCACTTTATGGGATGGCGGAATCATTGGTACATATGTATGTCTTCAAAAACGATGATAGGTGGAATGTTACAGTTAACGGTGATCGGGATAGAGACATGTTTTCTAATTTTTTTGTACACCAATTGGCTGGCATAAATCTTGCTGACATGTGGTTCCAAAAGGACGGTGCCATATGCCACACAGCGCGGGATATAATTAATTTACTCAAAGAAACATTTGATGAAAGACTAATTTCACGTAATGGTCCTATTAATTGGCCACCGAGATCGTGCGATCCAGCTCCATTAGATTATTTTCTTTGGGAATATGTTAAGTGACTGGTCTACGCCGAGATTGAACACTTGGGACACAACATTCGGTGAGTTATTAGAGATACGGTCGCAATTGGTGCGAGTGTGTGGAAATTGGACATCCAGATTCCGCTATCTATGCGCCAGCCATGGTGGCTACATGGCCGAAATCATATTCAAGCATTAATGACATAAACTTATCTTTCCAATACAGCTAGTTTCACTTATATTCAAAATGTTTTTCTTTGTTCTATGTTAATTTAAAATTATGAACCTCTAGAAGAACACCCTTTATGGTGGATTAATATAAATTCAATAATTGTTGCTATCCAATGGTTTCGACTCAGCAATTTAAAAAAGGTCTACTTTTACGGAAGGAGGGGGTGAAGGCGTAAGAGTCAGAAACTTACCGTTTGAATAGATTAAGTTTGACTGTCTGGCATATAAAGACGGTCATGTTTGACCCTGAGTGTTTCTGTTCACAGAGATTTGCCGATATAAAAAAATATTAAGAAGAATTTTTAATCGTCCGTGAATTTAATTTGTTCAAGAATTTTTTTCGGCTTTTTGGACACAATATTATTTTCATGGACACCCATACAATGTTTACGACTATTTTAGTTGCAGAAAACAAAGAGGCCATTTACTAAAAATATTTCTACCACAAAAGTAGAAAAAATGCATTCCCCTCCCCCAGTTCTTTAACCCCAGGGCAATTTTATTGTATTTAACGCATACATGCGATTTGTTTTTAATCAAGGTGATGATACCAAGACTTTGGGGAGGTTTGGTTTCGAACTAATAAAACATTGAATTTTTTGTATTTAAAAAATTTGGTCGTCTCATCAGACTGCAGTGACCAACCTACAAAAATTTTGAAAATACTTTGAACTCACACAATCACAATGCTGATTATCCGGAAGAACCCAAAATTTCATTTAGAAATCGCATGTATGCATTAAATACAATAAAATTCGAGGCTACGAAGGGGTTGGGAATTGCGTAGCGAATCATTAAAATTCGCTAAGGCATTGTGATTATACTTTGATTAGTTCAAAGTATTTTCAAATTTTTTGTAGTTTGGTCACTGCAGTCTGATGAGACGACCGAATTTTTTAAATACAAAAAATTCAATGTTTCATTAGTTCGAAACCAAACCTCCCCAAAGTCTTGGTATCCTCACCTTGATTAAAAATTTAAATTTTATATACACAATAAACTATTTGAAAAAACAAATAAAAATTTTAACATATAAAACTGTGTTCATAAATATACAAGTGCATTTTTATTTCATGGGAAATGCTAGTGAATACAAAAAAAATTATGTCTAGAAACATGGCCGACATATTTTCATGATTTGTTTAACAAAAACCACAACTATTTACCTTTTGTGTCTTCGCTTTACTCTACTTTTTAGTACGGTATTTCAATTTACCGCATACACTGTTAAAAACGGCATTTACCCTAGATTTACCTTAGAATTGGCCCGCAGACTTAGTTTGAAAATTAGATCAAACTTTTGAGATCCTGAGCAAAACTTTCTATTTATTTTTTCGTGATTTGAAAGGAATTTTTTTAATTAAGCGAGAACGCAAACTTCTTATTAAAATGTTTTTTTCGGGATGGTTTTGTTACGCGAAAAGTTTTTTCATTTGTTAGCACCGAGCGCGCTTGATTTGAGTTCTTGCACTACCTTGTGTGTATCGGTTGCACGCAAGTATATTGGAGGTGGCTTGTATTTTCGATCAGCCTGTTCTTGAATATTTACAATTTCAGTTTCGCTCTCTTCATGCATTATGTTTAGTGCTCACTTTAAGACTAGAGTCGCTACTGTGCTTTTCGAGGAGTATATTCATCGGGTCATCTACCACTTCTGGCTTCATGTTTAACATTGTAGTTGAAATTGATCGTTGTACAGTATATTTGCAGCAACGCACCGGACTTACGAACTCAGAGGTATTGCTTGTAGCTGTATATGGTGTAGTAACCAAGTGTTGCATCACTATACATCAATATTTTGTACTGTTGTAGATAATTATTGACAAAAATTTAAAATTGTTAATTTAGATACCTTGTCACAGACATTTACACAAATTGAACCCCGAACGACGAATACATTATTGTCTTCACTGCGTATAGCTTTCCATTTTCATTACAATTTTTTTTTTCCTTTTGTTGTGTATTGTGTATTATGCTATTTTTTTTCCTATAGTTAGTCATTCAACCAGAAAGACATCTATATTGATACGATAAAAATTGTTATTGTTTGCATTATACATTTACGGAAAGAATATATTGGGTTGTTCGGAAAGTAATTTCGTTTTTTGGTGAAAATAAGAGTCAATTTTTCTATAGTATTTAAAGATTTTATTGCATTAAATATTTTAACCCAATACCTTTTGTCATCTTTCTGGCAGTTTCATAATTCTACGCTCATAAAACTTCTGATCTTTGCTGGCAAAAAACTGATTCAATTTCCTCCTTTGAAGAAAAGGTTTTGTCTTCTAAAAAATTAGACCGGAATAAGTAATAATCTCAAGGTACCAGATCTGGAGAATATGGTGGGTGTAGTATTATATCCCATCCAAGCTGCAATAGATTGATCTTTTCTATTGATTAATTCTGGCCTTCAGAATTTATCGTGGTATTGTGCAGTAGAAGCTAAAAGAAAACGATTCCCTTGAAATCGCACCAAACAGACATCTTTTTTTTTAATGAATATCGGGTTTCGAATTGCTTTGCGCCGATTCATCTTTTTTACTCCATGATCTCTTGCGTTTAACATTTTAATAGACAACCCATCCCTCGTGCTTCAAAAATGGATCGTTTGTCTTGATGTTTGAGAAGCAAATCAAAGACGTCAATGTGACGGAGGAAATTTCTTTCTGTAAGAATATGTGGAACTCGTATGTTGAGCTTTGAAACTAAACCAAGGCGTTTTATGTGATCATAAACGGGCGAATTCTATAAATTTAATTTGTCAGCGATCTCATGAGTTGTTATACGGCGGTTTGCATCAATCAATGCCTTTATTTCGTCTTCGTCAACTGGTCTTCCAGAACGTGGTGCATCTTCAACATCAAAATTGCCAGAACGAAATTTTAAAACCCAGTTCTGACACTGACGTTCTATCAATACGTCTTCTCCATTCACATCATACAACTTTTTCCTTGCTTGAACAACATTTTTGCTCTTTCGATAATAAAAACGTAAAATATACCGATAATGCTGCATTCGATTTTCCATATTTAATATTGCACCAAACACAAACTATTAGACAGAATCAAATAAGCCCTGATATATCAGCTGCCAGTTGGCTAACAAACATTACATTTTAGTCCTCTGCAGCTCGATTCTGGTTTTTCCTATAGGAAAAGGAATTAGGTAAAATATTTTCATAGTATTTTTGTCAAAAATATCAATTTCTGGCCTACTGGATTGGATAGGAAAATATTCCCAATTTAATTTTATTTTTGAAAAAATGTACATACCCTTCAAACATAGCGCAAGGTAAACGTACGGTTTACGAGGACTTCAGTATACTAAAGTCTTCGCAAGCGCACCGCATTTGCGAACTGAAAAAGTTTTAAAAGTAAACGGTTTGTCCAAAGAAAAGTGAAACAATTTGGTGAAGACTTATGTATGTACTAGTAACATAAATATGTCTTCGCATTTTCCTCGATTTGGAGTGATGTTAACAAACGGTTAGCGCGAATTGAATTTGTATACATTTTCACACTGAGTTCTTTTCGGTTCTAGGTAAATTTTGCGAACAGTTTCACTTTTCTAGGTAAACAAATTTATTTTTGGTTTAAATTAAAAGACAGAGAAATGCAGTTTTTCACAGATATAATTCAGATACATATATGTATATATATTTATTGTAATATAAATATTTTTTTTTATTTACACTAATTTTAATAAAAATATTTAAAAGAATACTATTTCACTATTAAAATTAATTTTATCAAATAATTACAAAATGGCGTATAACGTACGACTACGTATATAGCTAACATAAAAATAAATCAAGTAAAATAAATAGAAAATATTGCCAGTGTGTTAGTATTCGATGAAAAAGACCGTTCGCAAAGTTTACGTTTCCGTAAAGAATTGGGTGTATACATTTTTTTGTTTGAAGGGTAACTGTTTACCGTAGTATGCCAGAAAGAACATTTTTGTGGCAAAAATACTAAGAAAATATTTTTTCTCCGATCGTAGGAAAAAATATATCTTTCCGTCTCTTGATTCTAGTATGTTGTACAAATAAAAAATCTCTTAACGAGGTAAATGTTCGAGTGACAAAAGCCGAATTCAATTCACAAAATTTCTGATATCAAATTTGTGCCGTATTCGATTTGTCAACGATTTTTCGGAATGTTAGTGCATTCAGCGCGTTGTTTAACATTCAAAAAATCGTTGACCAGTTGTTGTTTTTGACAGCTAGAAAGAAAAATGTAAACAAACGCGCCGAATGCACTAACATTCCGAAAAATCGTTGACAAATCGAATACAATTGTTTTTTTCGGCACAAATTTGATATCAGAAATTTTGTGAATTGAATTTGGCCTTCGTCACTCGAACATTTACCTCGTTAAGAGGTTTTTTATTTGATATCAATGATTTTGGCACGGCAAATTGAAAATGAATTCAATTGCGATTCGTTTTATTGTTGTCAGTCGTTTTGACTTCGACTTTGAGTTCACACACACACGATAGCACACAAGTGGCCGCTACGTGTTATTGTGCCTCATACACAGACGCGCGGCATTGAAATGACCAAAACGAACAACAAAGCCATGCTAATGCAACAAATACAGAATAAAACTACACCATAGATAGTTGTATTAGAATATATGTGTACATCGTATATGCGCACTAGTAAAATAAGTAGTGGTACGAAAGAAAAAAATTGACATGGGATTGTTAGTGTAAGCAATACAATCTTCTGTAGTTTGTTGAATATTGGCATCTGCGTTTCAGACTTTGTTCCGAGCTTAATTGTTGTTCGTTTCGCGAATAACGAATTACGCATACTCTCACACAGCTGTCGGCTGTATGTTACGGAGTGTGAATGATTCGTTCTTCTTCTCTCGATATTACGTCAATCCAGTGGCCTTAGTCATTGCCTCCTAAACCACAGGCCTCTTACTACTCTTAATTTTCGCACATGACGTCAATTTATGTCTAAACCGAGACTGCGCAATAATAATGTTAAGATATTTACACTAACAAAACAACTAGAGAAAGCAACAAAAACGGCGACATAGTGTGTCGTCATCATTTGGTGTAAGCGGCCTGTAGTTTAGGAGGCATTGCCTTAGTCTGTGTATGAGGCACAATAGAACGTAAAACAATAGAACGAAACTGTTTCAATAAAAAAATGGAAATCAATAAAACAAAATTGTTTCTATTGCCGAATGGTTCAATACGATTTATGTTTGGAAAGTATATGCTCTTGGCCTCGAAATAGTAAAGACTTATATTATCTTTTTTATGTTGAAAAGTAGGATCAGGTCTCATCATTAGGTTTAGGTAGGTAGTTTTTTTATTATGTTCAGCACGATAACCTACGTTCTTGTGTACTCTTTCTAGTGTGTGGTAGACGATTCTATTTCTTTTTTTGCATGCAATTTTTCAATCTTCATTTAGTAGTCTTTTAGTAGATTTTATTTCAGAATCCTTTACCACATGCCACAAACAGGTCATGCCAGGTGTGATCTTATTACACACCCGGTTCTCGTGGGCTATCGGCTGAACATTTGTAGTTTAGTTTTTAGTGTATGTTACAGAGTAGTAAAAATTTAGACCAGATGCATGTGTTTTTGGTAGAAATTCGATTGAGTAATTCAACATTTTTTTTTGCATGTTTCTTGCTGTTTTGTCAGCATGCGGCTACCATTCATATTGATTCCTTTAACAATACAATAAAATATACATATTTTAGTGTGTTAGTTGGAAACAAAAGTTACTTGTAGCTAGCCTCTCGCTGATATTGCATCTTCATGCGATGGGAGGAGAGATAAGATCTATTATTTTCAAAGAAATCATCATAACGACAAAAAAATATCGATTTTATGCAAGGAGACTGTCAAATGTTCAATGTTTTTGGTGCTTTTTTCGATCAAATCAATTTGTCAGTTTTTTCATTTTTTTGTTATGAAAAAAGGGTCACTGGTAAAAATTCTCTTATCAATGATAATAATATAATGTATTTATATTTGCTTTATTATAATACGTTTGTTCACTATCATTATGAACCGCAACAGACCGATATTAGGGTGCATTTGAGCCAAAAAATAAAATTTTGCAAAAAATTAGGGTGGCTTTTAAGTTATGGAGGTCAATATCTAAAATATACGAGTTTTCTGGGATAAACGGTTGATGTCATATTGTAGGTGAGGTTTGTGGCTAATAATCCTGAAAATATGAACCAAAAGTCTTGGGCTAGTTTTTTAGCAATTTGGCCGAATGGGGCCGGCCGATTTGGCATTTTTCAGTTTTTTGGCCAAAATGACCCTCCACCATAATATTTTGAAACTCTTTTATATGCTATTTGATAGCTAGCGTCAATACCTTTCAATACGATATGCATATGTCCGTCAAATAGGTTCAGCGCAGTTGGCGTGGCCAAAATAGCCAAAAATGGCCGTTCAGAGGCCGGCCGCGGCCAACATGGCGGCCAAATCAAAAAGTTGTACAACAAAAGTTGCTTAGTTTTTCAAGTACTACAAACCCTGAAAATATGAGATGAAAATGAAAAAAGTACGGGCAAACATATACCAAAGCAAGACTATTTGGTGACGTCCTAGAAAAATTTAAAAATGTCATAACTTTAGTTAAAATCATTCGTTTTGCACGTTTGAAGTGCAGTTGAATTGGTATTGACGTCTACAATCATAATTTGCTAGTTAAAAAATAATTGGGGCACTTTTTGGGGCAGTTATAGCCGAAAAACTGATTTTTTGGGGTAATTTTCAGAAGGTCATATCTCCACTCAATGTTGGTAGAAATTCATGCTTTTATACAATATTTGGGTCCACTTTTCAAGACCTTTCCAATGATATATAACATGAACCTGGTGGCCTCAAAGGGAAAAAGTTCGAAGTTTTTTTGTATATACGAGTTCGACTTCCAGCACAGTAGGTGCTTCCGTCACTCGTTTGGACTGCCGTCCAAAGTGATTTGTTGCTAAGCAACAAGTAATAATAGTACGAGAATATTTTTTCTGGCCTAGGCCGGGAATATTTTCCCGTATGGATTTTTAATTGTTTAGAAGAAATAAAAGTACACTTATAAGGCCAAACGCATTTATTTATTTTAATTTAACAGTATACATAGTAATCAATTTATATTTGATAAATCTATGCCAAACTAATTATGTGTTAGGTATAGGAGTTTAATTTTAATTATTTGTAATATTAACGGTTATCATACAATTAATACAATTATTGAACATTGGCGGATTAGTAGTATCGCATCCCAGCATTGTTGTTGATATATTGCTATTAAAAACATTAACATTATTTGCATCGGCTGTTACATTATCCGTTGTATCGAAAATCTTATACCCTTCAGCAACAGCCGATCACTTCCATCCTCCAAATCTTTTTAATCATGTTAAATCTGCGCCATTATCAACTAAAATTGTCGCAGATGAACGGCAGAAGCAGTGCCCTGTGTATATTGTTTTGCGTCTGGAAATTTTAAAAAAATAGCAACATTTTGTGGCATTTTACCAAACTGATGTATGCCAACTACTTGTTTGAATCCTTTACCATTTGTGTATTTAAAGAAATACGCAAAGAATTTAAATCTTTTGGACGCGAAGCTATATATTTTCTGTAATATTCTAAATAAGTTTCGTTTATGATAAATGATCGTGGTTTATTTGTCTTGTTATTCGGGATTTTTAGTAATTTCCATGCGGGCTAGTTCATCCCGTCGACAAGCACCAGCGATTCCAAAAATTAACGCAACCTACAAAAAACAATCATAATATTACATACAAAAAATATTGCAGTGTGAATTGTATTTTATCCGAAAACATATTTGAATTTAATGTGTAAGTACAAATAATAATCGTTTTAAATACCTACATGCTTAATTTAGTAACTAATCATCTGAAGCTTCCAAAATGAATTGTTGAACATATTCCATAGATAATATTTTAGATTTCTTCGCTTTATATCCGTCGGATTTGCGTTTTAAGAAGACATACGTAATTTTTCGTATTTTGCAATATCCACATTATTTTTAACCACTAGCATCGACCTGATTTTGTAGATAATTCAGCGAAATATGCCAGAATGACGTTTTCCGAAAATGATTTGATGTGTTTACTTTAGATTGACGATAACCCATAAAACGATTATAAGCATTTTCGTATTTTTCCTTCGATTTTTGCGGAAGTAAATCACATGTAGCTGAATTAGCTGCTTCCACTATATCCGGCGGGGTACAAGGATAATTCGCTTTCACTGTCCATATCCTTTAAATTCCGTTCACACGTTTTTTATAAATCAAATAGGTACACACAAACTTGACAACTTAAAAAAAAAAAAAAAATAATGTATTTATGTCTTATGATGTCGTGGCTAACTAAGCAATAATTTTATGTTATTTTCGATTTTTTACTTTGTTTTGATTTCTTAATACGATAATTAATGAATAATACTAAAAATTATTTTGGGTTTATATTCGTTTTAAAGTCCGATCGGAGAAAAAATAGTATGTACAATTCGGAGGAAAAGTGCATTCCCGCACTCCCGTGGTTGCCGGACCTGGCTACCGCCTCGTCCGCCGATTTCCACTATCGTCCGGGAATGCAGTATTTTTTCTCCTAATTATACAATATACTATTTCCTAATTCCTTTTCCTATAGGAAAAACCAGAATCAAGCTGCTGTTGGGAAAAAAACGAAAATACTTTCCGAACAACCCAATATGTTTGTTGTTAATCTGTGTTCGTGTATAAATTTTCATTCATCTTGAGTGTTATTGCATGTATACTCGAAAAAGAGTTTTCACTTCATACACTGTATTTATGTTTATATAGGAAGGTAACGTAATAAGTATGTATTCCCAATGATAACATTAAACCGAAGTTAAATAAACTAATTAAATTCTTTCAATAATGTTTATTTAATTAACGTAATTATACCACTCGATTCATCAAATTAATTACGAGTATACGCTTGTTTTTGTTGTTGCGGTTTTTTTTACTTTTAAATGTTTTAAGAAACACTAAACATTTTGTTTTCTAAGAGATAAGAAATTATGAGCCACGAGTGATTCATGCTTGGGCAATTCAAATTCTTTTCAATATTGGTCGTATTTTATAACATTTCTTTTGCCCCTGTCAGCGAAAAACTCGATTGTGGTGTTGATCATATATTTCATTGCCTTCCTCTTCACAAACAATTCGAGTAGCTGATATATCAATCAACATTTATATAACAAAAACCTAAAATGTCGTTTATCAGTGTTGGGAAAAACTATTTCATGTCCCCATTTAAGTACCAAATAACAGAAATTGATTTAAGATAATTTTAACATTGTTGAATTTTGATTACGTTATCATTTTTGTTATTGACTTTAACATTTTATATCCCACAATAAAATAACGATAGGCTTCTATTTTATTTTCTTGAATACAGTATAATATCTGAAACCTACCAACAATAGACTATTATCGGCCTGATACCATTTGAGGCAGTACTTCATTCTAGCTCAGATCTAGGCATTTTAATTAAGATTAAGTTGATTGTTTTTAAATCGATTTTGATCTGTTATAATAATTTGTAAAACATCAAATACAATGATATGATCTAAAATAAAATGAAATGTTAAACTTTTTTTAATTGTTTAAATAAAACTCAATATACAATTAGAGCATGTTATACGTGTCAAAAATGACAAATTGGTTAACGATTAATTCATTCGTTGCTTGCATCGTTTTATATTCAGTTTTGCTTTAAATTTTTACCCAATTTTGCCATATTAGAAATATTTCTCGATAATCCTTGAACCCTCAAATCTCCGTTAGGCAACCCAACGGCAGGTAATTATAATTGTGGGACTTTTAATACACGAAGAACAATATTTATTTAATAATTAAGTATTATTTTAATAATTTATAAATTTATAATATTTATATTTATTTAATATTTAATTATACTTATATATAAATATTTATGTTTATTTATAAATAATTTTGGTGTGTTTATCTGTAGTTTAGTAACAAATTCATAATCAAGTGTTTTTAAAATTTTTGTCTGTCTGTCTGTCCGCACCAGTATCGTTGTCCGGTTTCACGCTAAAATCACTGCACCGATTTTTGCAAAACTTATGGCTAATTCTTTGGATTTTGTGAAAAAATACTACCCGATATTTGTTGTAATGTTCGTTGAAAAAATTGTTTTATTTTTTTTTTGAAAATTTTTACATTTCCAAAATTCTGTTCGCTTGGATTATAAATTTAAAATAAAAACTTTAATTTACTTAAATATCAAAAATAAATTTGTTTGGGTTCGACTCCAAACATTGCGAGAGACGACCAACAAATCAGGAATTCAACCCAAAACATACCAAAAAGTTATTAAGCGTAGAGGTGGAAGTATCATGTGTTAAGGAGATGTTTTTCCTTCTACGATGTAGGTTCGATTTATTGGATAAAAACGATTATGACACAAGATGTGTACATCGGCGATTATGACACAAGATATCAGCCGGACTTAAACCCCATTGAAAACCTTTTGGCATGAAGTTAAGACGAAAATCGCGAACAGAAAACATAAAAATAAATAAGAAGTAAGGCGGTGATTCATGTATGAATTTTGTCCGACAGACATCAATAATAATCGCTCTGATTGGTGAAAAAATTGAGCATTGCTCAATTTTGTATAAGATTTGACGGCAGTGAAAACAAAAGAATACATATTCTTAAATACAAAAAAATAATTCAAAAAGAACAAAAATAAAATCACTTTTTAGGTTGCTTGGTTTAAAAAATGTCAAAAAAGATCCACACGACATAATTTTATACATGTATCGCTTAAGTGTGGATTTCGTTTTGATCGTATGACAAAAAAATATTAACCAATCAGAGCGATTATTATTTATGTCCGTCAGACAAAATTTCTACATGAATTATCGCCTTTATGGTGTTCTATTCCAGTTGAAACGTGCCAGAAATTGGTGGATTCGATGCCTAAAAGATTCGAGGCAGTTTTGAGAAACAAGGGGTACACAACAAAGTATATTAAATGTTCGTATTATTTTGTAATTTTATTAATTTTTAATTAAATAATCGTATTGAATTTGTGTTTTTGTTTATTTACACCTATTATTGTTTTACTCAACAAAAACTTGAATTAAATAAAGCAACATGGAACCTATAACATATTAAATTAATAACTTTTGGATTTGAAATGTTAACTGGTGAGTAAACTATAAAACACAATCATCCAATTTTCTTTCAATTTTCTTAGCATCCGATAATTGCGGTATTTGTGCATTTTTCATTCCTACCTATTATTTGTTTACCCACTGTATACCAATAGTGGAAGTTACTTACTTTATCTTGGGAATAATTTTTTTCGACGTCGTTTCGTTGTTTTCTACTTATTTTGGGAACACAAAATCACAAAGTTCAAATGTTTTCGATTTTTTTTATATATTTTACTGCACTTGCAACCGACTTTTTTGGTCCTATCGGATGTGCACTTGAAAATACTGCTTGAAATCGTTTTTTTTTTTATAAATCGCACTCGTTTCTTTCATACATATATATGTTATCCGTTAAACAGTTGCAGTTAAACTAATTTTTGTTTTAGAGCCTCAAAGAGGAATCAATTGACCGACCAAATTGTTTTCTCGGTTCATTTGTGTGTTTCTGGGGGGGTCGATTTTTTCAAAATTCAATAAATTGACGGAATAACCGCAGGTATATAGTAGTGGTACGTGTGTTTGTGTTAGTACGAATGTGCATTATATAATTTTTTTGGATGACATTTCTATGTTTTAAATAAAATTAAATTTATTTGATTTTAGTTTTAATGTAATTTCTAATTCCGTGTTTCTGTGAAAACAAAACAATTATTCGACATCGCATTAAAAAAAAAATAAAATATGTGTAGTTAAAATATTTTTTTCTTAACACATTGACGCACACTTTCTAAATGTGTGCGCTACTAAGGAACACATTTGATAAGTTTTGTAATTGTAACGATGTTTCGTCGCGAAAAGGAATGTATTGTGCGAATTGAAAAATATGTCGAATTATTCCTTAAAAAATGAATGTTGTTTGCGCAAACGTTTTAAAAAACGAAAAAGTTGTATGACCGCTATAGCAGTCATTTCCGCGAACGCGTTAACTCACCACTCAAATACTTGGCGAGATGTCAAAAAGCGAGATGACGAAGACGGCAAGCACCAAAATACTAAACCGATTTGTATACCGATTCATAATTTTTGATGCTTATATTCGCAGAAAACAAACAAATATGACCACAGAAAAATTACACACACTAATATAAAATTGTATACTATACTCCTTATACGTATACGAAAACGTCATGTGTCGTCCGTCGAATTTTGGAAAAAATCGACCCCCTGATTTATTTTCATGGAAAAAAAGTACCAAATTCAAGAAAGTTTATACCCAGATCTGTACCCATATTTATATTATATTAAACGCTCCTGCTCGCTAAGTGGTTCAACCCCGGGCTGTCGATTTCAAAATCAATTGTAGTTTGTATACAACTACAAATAATTAACTGTGCCCATCTTTACGTATGAAAACATAGAGTGTGTCGATCGAAGCATCTTTGCTCGAGACTTTTCACCATCAAGTTAGTTCCATTGCATAAACTCTTCTTCGGATCCAGATTATGCAGCATCATTACGATAACGCCAGGATGCAACAGCAAACCATTTGGTGGCATTCATGGAGTAAGATTGTTCAACTATTCAACCGAATAATTTTTTGCGTCATTTTTGGATCTTCATAAAAAAATGATTCCGAACTGTAGTAAACTTTGGCGTGGCCTGTAATCGAGTCGATGATCTTGCGGTACATGTCAAATGGCTGTTGACTGGTTGTAGTAGTAATGACTCGTATGGATAGCTCGCCTCCTGGCTGCGCATGTTTGTCGTCAGTGTTAACTCAGTGAAGTGACCCCAAAGATATTGCTCTACTTGGCATAACAAGAAGCGTATGTCGAAGGTCCCCACTGACAACGAATACCTTTCCACCGAAGAATTTGTCGCTGTTCATCATCTCACTCAAAAATCACTCAATGCACCGGAATCCATCTTTGGTTAGCACTGTGATTTCATCGATGATAATGAGTTAATCTTCTGTTTGTATAGAGTCTTTAAGCGCATCGATGACACTGAAGTATCAAGAATTGACACATACAGTTTTAATTCACTGTGAACTGTTCGGGCACCTTTTAGCAAAGTACCAGTAATTCTACGGAATCGCAGTTTGATCTCGACCTCGCAATAGTACCAGAAAATTTGTGTAGAGTAATGCCTTTTCTGAACCACCAAGACCGTCTTCTGCCATTCTGATTTTTCCAAACGCATCAATTTGCATCGAGCTATGTCGCGTTTTTGAGCTTCATCGTAAAACTAAATTTGTAGCACATTTCTATGCCGTGAAGAACTTTTGGCATCATCCTCTGAAAGTTTCTATTAAAATCGAGCGCCACATCGACCGAGAACTTGTTCCACAGACTTAGTGGATTGCATAGATCGAAAAAACAGCGATGCGAGCAAATGTGTATCGGGGTTGTTTTGACATCTGGAAAATGACGGCTTCTGGCAAGCAGCGCTCCAACCCTTTATCTGAGTCAAAAACTTGACGCACAGTCGCTGATACTTTAAATGTATCTTATATCACAACAAAGCCGTTTGCACCTCGAACATGAAGCAGGATAAGTCTTAAATATAAACTTTCTTTATCTGGCAACGACCTTCGCTCCTCCTCGGTGATGTGCTTTTCATATAGTTTTAATATATTTGAAGTGGTGTGGAATCTAAGTGTCTAGATATTACTGTACGGGGTCACTGATTGTGAGTTCGATCCATAATTCATGCAAGGTCCGACCAGAGGATGTTGCAAGTACAGCCTCTTCTTCATGTCCCGCTTGGAAAACATTCTTTGTTGGTTTAGTAAAGCGTTTTTGGATAGCGAGTCGATGTTGAAATGTAATAAAATAAGCTGTGTGTGAGGTATTAACAAAATTATCTTTTTATTTGAAAGGCCCATGTATGCCATTATTTATACAATATAACATCGTCCAAATTTCCGGTGGCACGGATCCGAAGGGGCAAATTTTCAATAGCTGTGCCGCATAAATCCGGCTGAATTTGAGCGATGGTATTGGTTATGTTGGCTTTAAGGGCATCGGTCGGTTACGGCTTATTGGCATAGACTTGCGACTTGGAAGGGTTAAATCGCACCACCTTAGTGGCCACTTCAAGTCACCTCTGCGAGAAAAAACCCCATATCCATCGTTGCGCCTGCTGTGTGGGATATGTAGCCCCGTTTTGCTGGAAACATATGTCGTTTACCTCAATATCGTTCAATTTAGACAAAAAGAAATCGGTTAGCATCGTTCTGAAGCGCTCGCGGTTGATAGTGATGGCCTCATCAACGTCATTTTCAAAAAAGTATGGACCAATGACGTCGCCAGCCCAAAATCCGTGCCTAACAGTAAATTTTTGTAGATGCATTCATTGCCACCTGGTGAACCTCGTGTGGATTAGATGTCGTCCCATATACGGCAGTTTTGCTTGTTAACATAGCCATTCATCCAAAAATGGGCCTCGTAAAGCTAAAGATGATTGTTTATGGTCTTTAACTTTGAGCTCCTGAGTCAGTTGGAACTTGTACGGGTTTAGGCCCAAGTCCCGACGCAAAATTGGCCAAGGTGAAGTCTCTGAAAGGCCGAGTTCTTGTGCACGAGAAGGAATTGACTACATCGGGTTCTCTTGTACACTTTCACGGACCGCGGCAATGTTCTCAGTCGATCTGGCGTTTCTTTGACGTACGAGTGTTGACTGATTGTTTACCGGTTGTCACCAATTTGGCCACCAAATAGATTTTAAATTTAATAGCCCAATTTTCCACTGATATAAAGCATATGAAATCACGATCTACGGAGAATTATGCCATTCAATTAATTTGACTTGACATATTAAACCTCATTAAACTTCAAAAACTAGATAAACAATTTATTGGATATAAGTATTACTGAACCGCTTCGTATATTAGGTTCTAAGCGGCTGCTGAAGCAGGTGGTAATGTCGAAAAACTTATTGTCCGTATATTCCTGAGGAACTGAAGCGCTCGATTTTTAATTCTCATCATGATTTAGCTCATCCGGGAATTAAGGCCACCAGAAAAATTATTCCTTCGAAATGTTTCCGGCCTGATAAGAACATAGCCATAGGATTTTGGGCAAAGACTTGTGTAGCGTGTCAGAAATCGAAAGTGACACGTCATACTCATTTCGAATTGTGGCGTTTCAGATTCCTGCAGACAGATTGACTCACATTCATTTAGATTTGGTTGGTCCTTTACTACCATCAAATAATTTTTCATACCTCTTAACGATCGAAAACCGGTTTACTAGATGGGCAAAACCTATTTTGCTACCCGGTTGCACTGCTGCCACTGTAATTAGAGCTAGTAGAACTGATCAGGGTAGTAAATTGGAGGCAAATATGTGTCAAGGACTATTAAAAGTGCTAGGCTCACATAAAATTAGAACTACCGCTTATTAAAAAAGTCGAATTGTGTCAAGTCGCAGCTCGACGCAAGCCAATTTACATCTCCAAAACAGCTGATTATTCGGTTGTTAAATTTGGCGCGCGAGTCGATCTCTTTACTATCTCGATTTGGCATGTGGCGGAATCTTGTTGAAACCAAAGTTTGTTTACATTCATAGAGTCGATTTAAGGCCATAAAAGCATGGCATATGGTTAGCATGGCTCTGTAACGATCGCCATCGATGGTAACGTTGTCTCCAGTGACGTTCCAAAGAAAAATGGGCCTAATATTTCACCACTTCTAAATGAACACAAAACAGTCACTCTTGGTGGATGCATGGCTTCTGTACGATTACATGTGGCTATTCCGGATCACAATTTCTTTTAAAAATTGACACGGTTTCGGCTACACAACACTGACTTAGAAAATAAGTTTTAATATTTTGAAACGCTCCTCAAGCGAAAACATGATTGTTTCGTGAAGCGGAATATCAGGCTGACGAGCTGTCAAAATTTCAAGCAAATCGCTCCAAAAAGCGTTGCCATAGTCTATGATTTAAAAACAAACCAATGAATGGTCCATCCTTTACAATACCTCAAGAAAATGTTGTAGTGTTGCAATGAAAAAAAAGGTTAAATCTTACATTAATTTTCCGGTACTATGTCACTTAAAGTGATGTGACTACTCATATTCTTGGTTACTAGATCATTAAATCGAAACTTACAAAATAATTGTTCAGTAAAGTCGTTCTGGCTGTTTTCTTAATCTTAGTATGCTGCTTTATAAATATTTCCTTGCGACTGCTATCACTTCAAATGGCAATTTCTATCACTTGAAATTTTGACGTGAAAAATAAATAAAAAAAAATTCAAACTAATGCAGCCAACTAAGATTTAAAAAAAAATTCATTGAGAGTTTTGCACAAAATTATTTTGAAAATTTTGATTTTAAAATCTAGTAACCAGGATGGCAGGAAAATCCATAGTCAGTCACGTCGCATGAAGTGATACGTCTAAGGTAATTGAGTATTTGTGGTTTTGTAAAACTTATATTTATGTTGAATGTATCCATTAAATGATGGTCCTTTTATAAATTGTGTGGCACTCCAATTTACTAATTTGAAATGTAATTTAACGCAGTACCGGAATGTTATTTGATATCACTATTTGCCATAAACGCCCACTGATACAAAGGATCACAATATACGAACCAATATCACCGTAATATAATATTAAGATTAAAATCATAGACAAAGTCGTCTAAATATCTGCTATTCTAATCACTTCGATAAGCAATTAGATAAACCCAAACAATTGTTCGATTCAAATCATACGTTATTCATTTCGAAATTGAGCCAAATGCTTTATCAACAATTTTTTATTTCGTATAGCGATAAAATATTTTTAATTAAGCACTTTGATTAAATACGAAACTTATCTTTCGTTTGTTTAGGAAAAAGATTTTATTATGTTTTTTATTTTTTTAACGACAAACGACATAAACGCCAATATACGACCACAATGTGTAGTCGTATTATCCAATAGACAGCAATAATTTTAGTCTTGCGGTAACCTACATGTCGATCGTTTATATTGTAAATCGCTGACGCTGACTGCATATTGGCAAATAATTTACAGTCAATATTGGAATAAATTAAAAAATTGCGCGGCCATGATTAATCGACTTTTATTGTTAAATTAAAAATTTGCAAAGTGAAAATTTTACAGTGTAAACATATATTAAATTCGTGTGATCTTTTCGTAATTTGTGCATTACACAGTGGATTAATCATCAAAATTTTACGTACGTATTCGTAAATATATAAATTGTAAAGCAATGTTTTGGGGTACATAAATCGTTTGTTTGGGTTTTTTGCGGTGGATGAATCAGATAATATGCAAAACTATTAAAATGCAAGTAAAAAGAAAATTGTGAACTCAATTTCCGCTTCGCGCATAATTATCTGTATAGTATAATAACAATAATCGTGTTTTCACTTAAAAATTAGAAAATAATTTAATATCAAGTACATAAAATAAATAAATCTTTACAAGCCTTTCGGTTCTGGTAATTACAGATCGATATCACTTTATGGATAATGGGGCAACACTAATATGCATCAGGTTTGACTAATTAAACGTTATGCTTACATCATTTTACTGTCTTAGCCGGAATATTTGCGTTAGTGAATATTAATTTATTATCTAGTGTTGTAGGAAACGTGCATGCAGATGATAAAAATTGAGCAATTCTGTGAATTTTTACATTTCGTTATCGTATTTAATTAATAAAATTCAAGTGGTTTGTTGTGTGTTTGTTGTTCAGTTGCTGTTGACTGAAAATCTCATTTCTGAATGACACTAGAATTCCAAGAGTCAACTCTCCTAAAGTTCAAGTGATCTAATTTTCTCCCCATTCATTTTATACAACTGTCAGAAATTCTGTTCGGCCATGTCGTGAAAAAACGTGGAAAATACCACGTTTTTCCACATTAGGATAACCTGTATAAACGTATGTTTTGGTCTGCTTTTCTTGGTTGGTCCACATTATTTTTTTTTTCCTTTATTTTTGAGAAAATCTTGTTACCGTTTGGATTGGCATTAAAAGGCTGTTGGATGTGATCGTGACAACAATGTCGTTATGCCAGAATATTGCAATTTTTCCCAAGTGTATTTTCTTTTATTATTCCGGTTCCTTTCAATCCACTACAACTAACCAGACACATTTGAATTATTTTGAAACATCTCAACTCAATGCAAAATGGCACTTGCTCCAAAGCCCAAATGCGTGTACTTTTCCGACAGAACAGTAGTAGACCATTGATAAGGTTCAAACTATTCAATATAACCCAATTTTGTAATTTCTATCCATAGCTTATAACCCCAACGAATTAGGCTTGCCACAAATGAATTGTTCGGTACCGTGATGTAATAGGGAATCATAGGCTCATTAACACCGAGGTTTTCTGCTCTAGGTGCTATTTCAATAATTTCTTCGGGAATTTGCTCATCTTTTTCTAGTTCTTCTAAAGTTTCGGAAAGTGCCAAAGGCTTACTAAAAAATTTTAACTAAAATATTCAAATTAAATTTTTACGAAGTAAAAAAACAAGTGGTGATGAAAATGTGTTTATTAAGTCAAATCAAACTAAATAATTTTCTAAAACATCAATCCTTTCTATACAAAGTACACATGTCGGCACTTTCATTAAAAAACATTCGACAATGACCGTAGCTGGGTTAACCTATTGATTTATAATTAATATTCCTAGGAATTATAAGTTTTTGAAACAGAACCAGTCAACACTCACTTGAAATGACGTTTTCGATCACTATAGAAATCCAAAATCGACCCGATTGTCACTGATCGGGGTCACTGATCGTTCTAAGGAACAAAAATTTCGGAATACGGAATAAATGGTAACGACAAGTTATGGTTCCCAGGAACCACGAGATCCAGAAACTGAACCAGGTACGATCGATTTATTATCGTAATAATGACCTTTTAGGCACTATACAGTTCAGAATTGGAAGATCAAATGAAGCAGGGTAATAGGGGAGCTCATTTCCAACAACAAACAGCCAAGTAAAGTTTTTTCGAATTGTTTATGGTGCAAAAGTTATTTCACTTTTAATGTTTTTTAGTGAAATCGCAGGCGTACCCACCAAAAAATTAATTAAAAAAAAAACCAAGAATTCTTAATACGATCTAGAATAGTGTGCCTTTCTAATAAAATCTTTTTTATAAGCTGTATTATCTTCTGTAATATAAAAACAATGGTTTTGAGAAGTTTCTTTGGTTCTCAAAATTTTTTGTTGATGTTTAAATAACACCAGCGGAAAGACAATGTACTACAGAAAGTTGATCCACTATCAAAAAAATAAGCGACACTAGTGCATATTTGAAAATGGTATCACTCAACAGGCTATTTACAACAGAATGTTTTTTATCGATATTTTCACAAAGTAAGTCGGGTTTATTAAAAAATGCACTTAACAAAATGTCGGGGTCTAAAAGGGATGCTCTACGTCAGAAACAAAAAAAATGATAAACACAATGGTAAACTAAAGTATACGAATTTTTTAAGCAAATTTAGTAGCCCGAATTAAACATAATTTGTGGCATAAAAACAAAAACATTTTGTTATTCATATTAGTAGTTCCATACATACTCGAACGTTTATAATTAAAATGTCATTAAGCCAAGTGGCTAATTCCCACCGCGAATATGCAGAAAAACATTTCATTTATGGTTTTATCGCACTCTAACTGGGTAAAAAGATGCTGATTATTCATTATGGAAAGCAACTACGAATCTTAAGAGACCCACACTTTAGGTTCCTCCAATTAAAAATAATGAAAATTTAGCCCAAAATGCTAAACAAAAAGTAGATTTGTTTGCAAATCACCCTGAAGAAACATTCAGACCTTACCTCAAACAAACGGAAGAGGAAAATATCACCCCGATAAATAAACAGGATGAACTAAAAATTACACCTGTAACATTGAAAGAACTAAAATGGGAAATCAAGAATAATATGAATGCGTATAAGGCTCAAGGATAACGGGTCAGATAATAAAAGTGTTTCCGGAGAAAGCGTTGAGGAAACTAGTGCATATAATTAATGCAGCATTTCGACTAAGATATGTACCAAGACAATGGAAAGTTGCAGAAGTAATTAAGATACTTAAGCCGAACAAACCTCCGAATGATAAAGCTTCTAATAGGCCAATTAATCTGCTACCAACATTATCGAAACAATTTGAAAAGGTTCTTCTTAACCCAAATTAGCCCAAATTAATTTTCTTTGTAAAGAATATAAACTGCTTAGTAAATATTTCGAATGATGAATTTGGAAAAAAAAAATATTGGAAAAATAAAAAACAACCGTTAGGTAACTGGTACGAAAAATGCAAAAAATACCAACTTAACCTTCAAAGTCCTTGAAATTATGGAACAAAATATAATTGTAAATCTGTTTTTTAAAATTGTTGTAATTTGAATAATTCAGCTGTGCACCGCCGCGATTGCTAAACCATACTAAATATTTTTTTCTAAAGGATTTTTATTTAAACAACATTGCAGTAAAAAAATTCTGTTATAATTTCTCCAATTCTTTTTTTTAGAGGTTTTTTGTATTGATCTATTATAGATCGCTGAGCTAATATGGGTTAAAAGACTAAAACCAATTATCGAAGAAAGGAATCTTATCTCCTCACATCAGTTTGGATTTAAGGAAAAACATTCTACGATAGAACAAGTACATCGAATTACTGATGTAATCGAGAAATCACTAGAAAGCAAACAAATATGCTCAACTATATTCCTTGATATAGCGCAAGCATTCGACAAAGTATGGCACCAAGGGTTAGAATTCAAACTTCATCGAGATCTTCCGGAGCAATTTTTTCAAATTTTAAAATTATACATATCAGAGAGGCACTTCCGAGTAAAGTATGAGAATGAATACTCCCAACTAAAAAGAATAACAGCAGGAGTGCCACAATCGAGTGTTCTTGGGCCAATCCTCTATCTCCTATATACTACAGATATACCAACTACAGAAGCAACAATGGCGACTTTTGCCGATGACACCGCAATACTTGCAACAGCAATGAACATCAAAGACTCCACCAGTTAATTACATAAGGCTACTAACCAGATATGTAATTGGACAAAGAAATGACAAATCAAATTAAATGAAGCGAAATCAATCCAAGTCAACTTTACAAATCTAAAAGTTAATCATATACCAATAATGATAAACTCGATAGTAGTACCGCATGCAAACACTGCTAAATATCTCGGCATGACTTTAGATGCTAAACTTAGATAAAAGGAACACATAAAAAAGAAGAGTGAAGAATTAAACATAAAATTGGGGTTGTGCCAAGAATACAAATAATGAAATCATACAAACAGTTAAAAATAAAATCCTGCGATGTATTGTTAATACACCGTAATACATTCGAAACGACAACCTCCATCGAGATCTAAAGATCGAGCTTGTCGCAGATGAAATTAAGCATCATGCAACAAAACACCTACAACGTCTAAAAATCTGGACATACGCTGTATGCTGACTACCATACCAACAAGAAAACTGCAAAGAACCAAACCACTGGACTTATCGAGGAGGTCAGTAGACTTACTGTGGCGAAAAATCTGAGGAGGAGTTACACGAAACAGGGGATAATCACTTGATTACGCCGACTAATCAAAATACTTTATTATGCAATGTAAATTACTAAATGGGTGCAAGACTCGGTCGTAATATAAATAAATAAAAGAAAATGTAAAGAAAAATTTATAATTTATGTAATTGTAACGCCCGAGCTGCAGCCAAGAGAATATCAGAGACGATATCCAAATCAGAAACGCTTTCCCGATTACAGAGTATTTCAAATCGTACATCAAATGTACAGTACAGTCGATCAACTTGATATAGACGACTATAATTGGAACAGTGACAGACGATTCAACTATAAGTGTCCGTTGTGTATCAAGACGTTCGGGAGTGTCCCGGTCAACATTGCATCGTATTTTAAATAAAAATCAGTTGCACCGTTACCATGGGCAACGTGTACCTTTTACCTGCCTGACCATGTAAAAAGGGTTCAATTTTCTCAAGAAATGCTGCGTCGATGCCAAGAAAATTCGAAATTTTTAAAGGGAGGGGATTTTCAATATCCATTATTTGCAATATTGGACCCGCGTAAATCCAAAAGTTGTGTGGCGTAGTCGGTTTCAACACCAATTTGGAGTGAACATGTGGGCGGGAATAATTGACAGAAAATTGATTGGCCCATTTCAATTACCACGTCGGATCAACGGAGAAGTCTATCTAAGTTTTATTACAAAACGACTTGGATGAATTACTTGATGACGGCTCGCTACGAACACGTGGAAATATGTGGCTGCATCTTGATGGAGCTCCCCTTATATGCACTAGTACTGAGACTGGGGTTATTATAAAGAGCTGGTTTATTAAAGAGTAAACCAGACCGAGCAGGAGATCCTCCAAACCAACTCTTATTATAATATTTAGAATTAATAAAAAAAAATAAATACATATTTTTTTTATTCGTTTTGTTTTATTTCTACCAAAGAACCTATTTTAGAAATCGAAATTTTGTTAAGTTCATTTTTAACAAATACGACTTACTTTGTGAAAAAATGTATAAAAAACATTCTATTGTAAACAGCCTGTGGCACTATTCTGGTAATTCCCCGGGAATAGGGAATTGGGGAAAGAATTTATATGTAATTTCTGTTCAAAAATTTTTTTCCGGCCTACTGAGAAGAAAACTTTGATGTAAATATTTATAAATTGGGAATAATTTTTCCATACCTAAATTTGCAGGGAAAATTATTCCCAAATTTATTTTGTTTTCAAAAAAAATTAGCACTAGCTTTTTACCTCAGTATGCCAGAAATTTTTTTTTAAATAGAAATTACATATAAAATCTTCCCCGTTTCTCTATTCCCAGATAATTACCAGAATAGTGCCACTGGTGTGTGATACCATTTTAAAATCTGCATTAGTAACGCATATTTTTCTGATAGTGGGTCAACTTTATGTAGTATGTACATTCTTTTCCCGATTGTGTTACTTAAACATCAACAAAAAAATTTGAGAAACAGAAAGACTTCACAAAACCATTGTTTTTATTTGACAGAAGATAATTCAGCTTCTAAACATGATTTTATTAGAAAGGCACACAGACCGTATTAAAAATAAAGTTAAACAAAAGATGGCTGGTTTTTTTAAATAAATTTTTTGGTTGGTAGATCTGCGATTTCATTAAAAAACTATAAAAGTGGAATAATTATTGCACCATTAACAATTCGAAAAAACTTAACTTGGCTGTTTTTAATAAACACATTTTTTACTTAATAAACACATTTTTATTAATTACTTGGTTTTTGTTTCGCAGAATATATTCTGCGAAACAAAAAACAAGTGATTAATAAAAATGTGTTTATTAAGTATAAGTGTGTTTCGCCAAGTGCCTACGGCAAATAGCGTAAAAAGTATTGGCTGTTTTTGTTTGAAATGAGCTTCTCTATCACCCTGCATCATCTGATCGTCCAATTCTTGACACCCTGTATAAATATAACATCGACCGATATATTAAGATTGGTGTCGTCAATGTATGTCGCATACTGCATTCGCTCGTCACCTGATTGATTGAAGAAATGTTTACTTTTTTTTTTATTCGATTAGATAATCTATTGGACTATGTATTCTCAACCTGGAGGTTCCTATTACTACAGAAAAGTTTTACTAAAATTATAATTGTCAGTACTCAAATAAGGTAATTTGTTAAGCTAAAATTTAAAACTACTTTTAGTACACTCTCAGTTCATTCTGCATACAAGCGTGCTACACGCAATGTTTAAACTTTAATTAATAAATTTATTTAAATAAATTTATTTAAGTTTTCGGAGATAAGAATAGATCGGAGATAAGAATAGATTTTACAAGTTGTGTAGCACGATAAAAAATATACTCGTGGCAGAATTAATTAGGGGCTCCTGTACCGGAGTAAATTAGGTGTTTGGTTGATATCCTTCCTGGTCAAACTTTTCACATTTTAAAATTTGTTTTGATATTTTTGTCGATCCTCATGTTTGTAGTGGGATTTGACATCAAACTCGCGTAATCACGGTAATTACTCATAGCCGATTGCACAGAAAAATGACTAACGACCGATTAATTGTGAGCGAGTTAAATGTTTTCAATGAAATCTAGATAGGGACCAAGCACACAATTTATCGATAAAAAAATATCAACATAAATTTTTTTTTTTTTAGGAGAAACTGGAAAAGGCAAAGGCTGCTAGTCTAGACTTATTTTGGTTTTAAAGTGAACCATATCCGTCTAGAAATATTATTTATCTAGTTTTGGTTTTTGATCACCCAGTAAAATCCACGGCATGCTACATTCTTATTTGGAATTTTATGAATATTTAATTGATTTTTTTAATCGATAAAGGGGTAGATACTCGATCGGCTATAGCAAGCAAGCATTTTGCTAGCGAAAGTCCTGGAAATTTGATTTCCAATTTATGTTTTTCAAAAAATTTTTGTTTGTTTTTGCGATTTCACAGTAATTTTTGTGGCTTCAAAAAATGAACAGTAAATATAAAATATTTGTGTTGTTTTACTGTGCAATTGCAAAAATAAACAAAATTTTTATAAAAAAATATATTTTGATATTGAAATTTTCTTGATTGAGTAGCCAGGATTTTGGCTAGCAAATTGCTTACTTGCTAGCTGATCGAGTATTTACCCCAAAATTTGCGCTTGGTTTCTATCCTGTTTTCGCAATCAGAAAAAACAACGCAGGTTGAGTTAAAATGTATTCAATCAAAATTAGCCATTTAAATATTTATACGCAAGCTAAATATTTCCACGGAATAAAATATATTTAATCAAGTGTGCGTTGATTTTTATTTCATAGAAAACATTTAACTAAAGTAAAGTCTCTAGGAAATCGCAATCGCACAAAAAATGTGGAAAATGTGCGAAATCGAATTGTGCTAAAATAAAATTCATCGAAATTATTCATAATGGCGGTTGGTAATAATCGAGGGGCAATGGCGGAGGTAAACTGACCAGGACAATAGTGAAGAGGGTTAAGGGCGAAGGTAATGGCCGTGACTATTTATCCGAGGGTAATGTCCGGGGGTAAAGTCCTAGACTAAAATTACACAGACTACAACATTTTCATTGTGTCTGTTGCCCTCTTATTGTTTTTTGCATTTTGTTTCTTATTATTATTTTTTTTCGATGATTCTTTTATAATCTAGTTGTTTGTTTGGTTTAGGTATCATGAATACTCCTACGACTTTCCTTCATTGACTTGGAACCAGAATACTGCGTTAATTATTTGGAGGAGTTTGTGTGGTCCTGTTCAGGAAGGCTTTTTAACAGTTGTCCAGTAATTAAGTCAGATCCTGTCAGATTTCTTTGAACTTAAGTTAAATTTGATTTTGTCTTTAAATTCTTGCAGTACGACAGAAGATATACTGTTATCATCCCTTTATTTACCGGTAGTATGTTTTCATCTACTGTTCGTTTAAGCAGCGGCTGGAACGTGTTCTCGAGATCAGCTGTAAACAACGAAGCTTGGCACTTATAGCCCACGATTCATTCACGTCATGTTTAAATACTGTACCTCGTAAATAATGTATCGGAGTTCTATTTGCGAGTGCCAAAAAAGAGAGCGAGTGCTCTACAAGTCCTCTAGTCTAGAAAAGGGAGAAAAATATTTACCTCGATTATTGTAATTAGTTCAACTACTCTAAAATATTTTCAATACAAACCATCTTATAGTTTACAAGCCAAGACATGCAATTGAATCCCGATGGATATAGTTAATGTATGTGTTTTCTGCGGATAAAGCATAGACATTCATAATCCGTATCCACAAGACACTACATGGATAATATCCGATTACGGTAATTAACACTCCTCAATTACATTAAAATAACTCCCCCCGTCTTTTTTCTCCCCCATTGCCAACGAACCTATATTAATCAATCCATTTGGTCGGTTAATTTAATTCAATCACATTTCTGTTTTGGATACAATCAAATACTTACGTCTTTAAAACTGGATTGCTACTTTTGTAGTAAATGACAAATTATTTAAACTCAAACTTTTAATACAACACTCTGGACGTTGTATTTGAATAAAGCACCTAGTGAGGCGTCTAGTCCTCCTCTAGAGCCCCTTAGATAAGCAGTTGTAGTAAAATGGGTTTTCTGATTTTAGGCATACATCTGGGTGTTTAGGTATTTAGAAAATTTTTAATTCTGGGGTATGTTCCATTATCAAATTTGCGTTCCAGTCGCACTATTCTGGCTTTTCGGGAAAAATATATACATACGAGTACATAGCAATTTTGTTTAAATTGTATTTTTCTGGTCTACTGGAGGAAAAAGTTTTGTGTAAGAATTTTCGAATCATAGTAGATTGAGAAGCTTTTATTCCACAAAATTTTTAAAGGGGGAAAAAATCCCCATTTATCTTCGGTTGGAAAATATTTTCACCAAAATTAAAAATTTGAACAAAAAGGCTATCAAAATATTATTTCTATTCCCATGAGAAGCCAGCCTTTCTTGCTTCTTATTATCTTTTGAACTGTTCGGCAGTGCCCTTCAAAATATCTGGTTTTGGTATTGCCACTCACGAGATAATTTTTCGTTCTCCGATTTTATTTGCTTGAGGTTTTGTTTTCTCTTTGCTTTGTGTATGATTTAAACCTTAACCTGAAACCTCGATTGTTTACCATGGCTCTCTTTTAACTCTCAATTTTTGGGAGTGATTCGCTTTTAAGTAACTTGTGAGTGAGGGACGCTCTGAGAAAAAACTCGGTGATTGGCTCAATCGTTTACCCCCTTCTTTGACCTTGGCACCACATCCCAAGAATAAATCGGACCCGTAATAAGGGAGTCCATGTCTGTGAAGGTGGTGGGCCGATCCTGAGGTCCTGTTTTTATTGGTGCTAACTCCACGATTTTTAGGACGTGGAAGCCACCTAAACCTTGATTATATAATTGTTCCGATTATCTCGATGTTATCCAGCGGCCCTATTGCTGAATACGATACGAAAACGGAAGTATACGATTTCTATTCGATTTTAAATAAGAATCGTACGAATCTGATTCAATTCAAATATGAATTTTGTATTTTCGTTTTCGTATCGTATATTCAGGAATAGGGTAGCAGATCTTATGCATCATTCTTGTTCCTCGTGAAAATCGGCAAGTTTATGGTAGTCCTGAAATTTTTTGAGTTCGCATCCAAGACTCGCTACTCGCTGTGAAGATGTTTTTTGTTTTGCGCGAAAAATTGCTAAACATTTTAATATCAGAATAATCAAAGAAGAGAATTCAAAATCCTTCCAAGGCATCCGTATGGGACCACTCTTCACACTTTACAGGTCGGCACACATACAAACCATATTTTTATTATCTTCATATGGCCGTGTATATTGCTTGTGTAATGAGAATACAAACGCAATCAGAATTCACATGCATATTTGCATAAAGAAATTTAAAATAAAAAGGAACTTCTCAGATTTTGCATGTGTTTTACGCTATTAGTACAACATCCATCGCACGTAGTCACTTCAAAATAACACTATCACTTCACTATTTACTGTACTTATAGTATTGCCGTAAAATAAAATAAAAAATCTCTTTGCAAAGTACATACATAGTGGTTTTTGCATTCAGCGGCCCGTGAAAGTGCCCGTCAAATTTAAACAAATTTTTGTAACCAAGATGAATCTGCTATAGTCAACGGCTTACACAACTTCTATGTAAAATGGAGGCCAACGGGATATGTAAAATTCGTAGCCGAACTGACACACAACTTTTTATAATTAGAAGGTTTATTACTCATTATTATTTGTCAAAAAATGTGTGCGTCAGTCGTTTTGTCCGTTCGTAGTAAAAATTTAATTACAAAATAAGCTGTAAAGGCTTAATTAAAAAACAAACACAATAAAATTGGGAATGATTTATTTTATGATTAATAAAATTATAACTTTCCAATTCCATCATTTATATTTAAGGTAACATTTTTTTTTATCAAAATAGTAGGTTGTAGTCTTGAATAATACTGTCTTTTTATAATTTCGCTGTATTTTATCGAGTCTTCGAGATTTTTTAACAAAAACGAAACTTGTACATTTATGTTTCTAGAATTGTGCTCTCAGCTTCAAACTGTGTGCGGTTTTTCGATTACTAATCATTATAACTATTCTTGGTCTGTATACGACCGCAAGTTATTGAAATCCTGATTAAAATTATGCTGGAAACTACTCTGGTCGAAAATTATTTTCTCGTCGTTTTGAAGGTCCTCTGGTTGGATAGATGTCTGTACCGATGATAGCGCAAGAAAGGTTTACGCGATTAGTTTTTTCCGCCAATCTTCTTTTATTTTGAATTCGGATAATTGGAAACCTTTTAGAACCTCCACCTCAAGGGGGTCGGGTCTTATGGCAGGAATCCTCCAAAATGCAACCACATAGCACATTGCATTATTTTACATTTTTCCCATATACTCGTATAGTATATCGATTAAAAGACCATGAGTCAAACAACAATTTTGATACAATTTTAGTTCAAAATCCACCGATTTGGCACTGGTAGCAAATTTTTTGTTTATTATAGAATATCGACTTGCCACATATTTTCAAGAATGTCGCAAATTTTTCTGAACACCTTAATACTGAAAACTATCGCTGTGGTGCTGGAAGAAGTCACAACTTTTGTTATTCTCATATGATCATGTGGCATATCATTTCATAAGTTTTGCAAAATAAGCAATTTTGCAATCAGCACTTTAGTTCACAAAAGCACTGCTTTGACGCTGGTATTTAATTATTCAATTATCATATAGTACTTGTCGTATATCATTGAAAAGGTCTTGAAGAATGTCACAAAGCATATTAATACTCCAAACAACCATATTGGCGCTGATCACAGATACATTTCCTCATTCTGATATAATAACGTAGCATATAGTTTTTAAGGTTTTGGACGAGGGAAAATTTTTTATCAACAATTTTTTGGACGCTTGTGGCAAATTATTCCTTTGGTAACGATTTAAAAGGGTTTCATTTAAAAGGGTTTGTGATGATGGGTTGTGAACTTCTACAAAATAAGTTGGAGCACGTTAGTACGCAAATCTACCGTTGTGGCGCTGTAACCATGTGGCCTATAAATTATTCATGTTTGGAAGGCCAGCATTTTATTACAGCATTTTAGTTCGAAAATTCATCACTTTGGCGCTGTAGACAAATTAATCCTTTGTTACAGAATATATAATAATGTACTATGATATTTTTAAAATCAAATATTTACCGAGTCATTTTGTGAAGTATTTTTAATGGAAATTTTGGATTTTCATTTTATGTGAACTTAGAAAATTTTTTCTTCATATGCACATATGTCTTATTAAATTTTAAGCAAATCTGAATTGTTTTAATTTTTAGATTTAAATTTTTAAAGCCATTTTGACTATATGTAGATGATTGGTATAGGGCAACCCAGAATATAAATCTTACTTCGGTCAATCGAACTTCGAAGTAAAGCTTTATTTGGTGGTTAAAAACCCGAAAAATATAGTCCCATTACCAAACGAGATGGGTTCCTATTAGTCTCTGTGTTGGGATATTTTAAGCAATCAGAGATATTTATATTGGCTTAAATAAACCGTCAAATAGCCTAAAATGCTGGCATAAAAATCGAAATTTTTGTGTTCTGAAGGACCTGAGCAGATAATATGTGTTTTTATCCATGTTCCAGATTTATTAAAAAAAAAAAAAATACGGGACACTTTTAGGACTAACACCACACCCATATTATTTAAATCGATGAAGTTAGCCTGAGCCCGAATTTTTTGGTGGACTTCTTGGATAAGTGTAATCATCCCGAAAAAGTGTAAATACATTAAAAAATGTAGCACCATCCCGAAAAACAATTTATACGTGAGAAAAACAAAGAATTTAGAAAAATAATATTATTTAAAAAAAAATACTTGTAAACATTTTTTTTTTGTAAATTTATTTAACCCGAATAGCGATTTGTGTAGTTGTTATGGGTCCACATTAAATTGTATACCGCAATACCTGGAGATAAAGCCACCAAGCGGCATATATGACCAGACAGGCCACGATACTAGCTAAGATGTAGAATTAGCCTCAAGTCCATATCAGGTGGAAATAACCTTTTTTAAAATTTATTTATTTAACCCGAATAATTTTTGTAGTTACTATAGCTCCACGTTAAATTCTGAACCGCAATACCTGTAGATAAAGCAACCAAGCGGCATATATAGCCAGACAGGCCACGATATAGGCTAAAATGTAGAATTGGCCCCAATTCCATATCAGGTGGAAAAGACCTTTTTTTAAATATATTTATTTAACCCGAATAATTTTTGTAGTTCCTACTGCTCCACGTTAAATTCTGTACCGCAATACCTGGAGATAAAGCCACCAAGCGGCATATATGGCCAAACAGGCCACGAGACTAGCTAAGATGAAAAATTCGCCTCAAGTCCATATCAGGTGGAAACAACCTTTTTTTAAATTTATTTGTTTAACCCGTATAGCGATAATTTGTGTAGTTGCTATGGGTCCATACTAAATTCTGTACCACAATACCTGGAGATAAAGTCACCAAGCGGCATATATAGCCAGACAGGCCACGATACTAGCTAAGATGTAGAATTGGCCCCAAGTCCATATCAGGTATAAATAACCTTTTTTTAAATATATTTATTTATCCCGAATAATTTGTGTAGTTACTATGGCTCCACATTAAATTCTGTGCCGCAATACCTGGAGATAAAGCCACCAAGCGGCATATATGGCCACACAGGCCACGATACTAGCTAAGATGTAGAATTGGCCCCAAGTCCATATCAGGTGGAAATAACCTTTTTTAAATTTATTTGTTTAACCCGTATAGCGATAATTTTTGTAGTTACTATGGCTCCACATTAAATTCTGTAGCGCAATACCTGTAGATAAAGCCACCAAGCGGCATATATAGCCAGACAGGCCACGATACTGGCTAAGATGTAGAATTGGCCCCAAGTCCATATCAGGTGGAAATGACCTTTTTTTTAAATATATTTATTTAACCCGAATAATTTTTGTAGTTACTATGGCTCCACATTAGGAGATAAAGAAGATAAAGCCATCAAGCGCCATATATGGTCAGACAGGCCACGATACTAGCTAAGCTTTTTCAAATGGAAAAAGGATTTCAGGTTGATGCAATTTACACTGATTTCAGCAAGGCTTTTGATAGAGTGGATCATAAAGTGTTGATTAAAAAACTAGAACTCATGGGAATAGGTGGCTCATTACTCAACTGGTTGAGCTCATATCTAAAAGACCGAACTCAATATGTTCGCTTTCAAGGCCACATATCTCAAGCAGTACAAGTAAATTCAGGGGTTCCACAAGGTAGTCACTTGGGGCCATTGCTTTTCAATCTCTTCATATCAGACTTGTCTACAGTATTGCAAAACATCAAGCATTTATTCTATGCTGATGGCCTAAAAATATATCAAAAAATCGAAAATACAGACGATGCAATTTGTTTACAATCAAATCTAAACAAATTGATATCGTGGTGTAACAGTAATAAATTAGACCTAAATGTTGACAAGTGCCACGTGATCAGTTTTACAAGGAATGTTGTTCTTCATAATACTGACTACGTAATTGATGGGAGGAGTTTGAAGAGAGTGGACGAAATAAGAGATTTAGGTGTAATAATTGACACGCGAGTCAATTTTCATAAACATTATGATGTAACGTTGGGAAAGGCATATGGGGTACTGGGTTTCATAAAAAGAAGAGCTAAAGAATTCAACAACCTATGGGTAACAAAATCACTCTATTGCTCATTTGTGAGATCTATCCTTGAGTATGCTTCGGTAACTTGGATGCCATATACCGAAAAGTATGCAATAAAATTTGAATCAGTACAGAAGCAATTCTTATTGTTCGTGCTCAGGCATATGTTCGATCCGCAAGATTATACCAACCTACCAAGTTACAATTCTAGACTCGACATAATAGGTTTAGATACTCTTTCATCAAGACGAAATTTACTCGCGGCCAGTTTCATTTTTGACGTGTTAAAAAAAAACATCAACGTCGAAGAAATTTCAAATGCTGTGGTTTTAAATCAAGGACGCACTCGACATGCAAAGTACTTAAAAGAAGTTCACCACCCTACCAACTATGGAATGAATGAACCAATAAATAGAGCATGTAAAATTTTTAATAACCATATTGATGCTTACAAGCCAGGCACTAACTTGACGAAACAAACATATAAGAAAAATTTTAAGATGGCAATTTAAATAAATTTTTATTTTATATAACGGAATCTATTTTTGGGTTGCTACCTAACTACTATTGGTGAGGACACTAAGTACTCCGAGTCACACCAATCGTAGGTTTGTATGAACCCGTAAGAATAAACGTAGCAAGAACATCTTATATTTAATTTTTAAGTATCAAAATAAAAAATAGTAATAAAATAAAATTTGTACGAATAAGTTAACGAAATATTTTATATTGAAAATGTATTACAAATTTGTTAGAAAATATGAATTTATATATTTAACTATGATAATTACTTTCATAAGAATACTTTTATAATATATACCTTGTTTGGTAAATAAATAAATAAATAAGATGTAGAATTAGCCTCAAGTCCATATCAGGTGGAAACAACCTTTTTTAAAATTTATTTATTTAACCCGAATAATTTTTGTGGTTACTATGGCTTCACGTTAAATTCTGAACCGCAATACCTGGAGATAAAGCCACCAAGCGGCATATATGGCCAAAAAGAGCACGATACTGGCTAAGATGAAAAATTGGCCTCAAGTCCATATCAGGTGGAAACAATCTTTTTTTAAATTTATTTGTTTAACCCGTATATCGATAATTTGTGTAGTTGCTATGGGTCCATACTAAATTCTGTACGGCAATACCTGGAGATAAAGCCACCAAGCAGCATATATAGCCAGACAGGCCACGATACTATCTAAGATGTAGAATTGGCTCCAAGTCCATATCAGGTGGAAATAACCTTTTTTTAAATATATTTATTTAACCCGAATAATTTGTGTAGTTACTATGGCTCCACATTAAATTCTGTACCGCAATACCTGGAGATAAAATTACCAAGCGGCATATATGGTCAGACAGGCCACGATACTAGCTAAGATGTAGAATGAGCCTCAAGTCCATATCAGGTGGAAATAACCTTTTTTAAAATTTATTTATTTAACTCGAATAATTTTTGTAGGTTCTATGGCTAAACATTACATTCTGTACCGCAATACCTAGAAATAAAGCCACCAAGCGACATATATCATCAGAAAGGCCACGTTAGTATCTAAAATGTAGATTTGCCCCCTGTCCAATCTTAGATAGTATCGTGGCCTGTCTGGTCATATATGCCGCTTGGTGGCTTTATCTCCAGGTATTGCGGTATACAATTTAATGTGGACCCATAACAACTACACAAATCGCTATTCGGGTTAAATAAATTTACAAAAAAAAAATGTTTACAAGTATTTTTTTTTAAATAATATTATTTTTCTATATTCTTTGTTTTTCTCACGTATAAATTGTTTTTCGGGATGGTGCTACATTTTTTAATGTATTTACACTTTTTCGGGATGATTACACTTATCCAAGAAATCCACCAAAAAATTCGGGCTCGGGCTAACTTCATCGACTTTATTATTTAATAAATCTGACGCATATTATTGACGAATGGTATGATGTTTAATCGAGAAAAATGTATATTATTTTCGGGGTTCATATTTCGGATATACCGCATTCATTGACGAAGCATTGTGTCCGATGTCCCATTCGTCAATAGTCTCGACGTAGTATAGACTATAACTCTACCACTCTCATTGCATTGGAATTACATAAAACAAAATATTTAAATGAAATCTTTATGTGCAAACGTGTGCATAACAAACTTTACAACATAAGTGGGTCAAATTACTCAGTTTTTTCGTATTTCTTCGCACCTCACGTAATAGTTCTGCCTTTCATTCATTCTGAATGTCAGGACATTATATCTATTTTCTTTTATTTAAAATTTTTTTATATAAAAAACAGTATAGTAAACCTTTCAGGTGAGAGAGAGAGAAGGATATAAAGGAAGAGAGAGAGAGAGAAAGAGAGAGAGAGGGATAGAAAGAGTAGAATCCTTTTTCTTGTTCTTTCTCTCTCTATCCCTCTCTCTCCCTCTCTCTCTAACTATCTCCCTCTCTAACCCCCTCTCTCTCACTACCTGAATTTACTACAGGGTGTCCACCTGAATGGTTTACTATACTTTTTTGCCTATAAAAGTTTTTTAAATAAAAGAAAATAGATTTAATGTTTACAGATCATTTATTTAATGTTTGGAATTATGTATGAAAAAGTATGTCGAGGTCTTATGATTACATTTTTCATTACTTTTTCACATATTTTACCCTATATCATGTTAATTTCTTCTCTAAGATTCCTTTTAAGTTTTTCTATATTATCTGATTTATTTGCATAAACCTTACTTTTAAGATATCGGCTTAACAAGAAGTCGGGAGCAATTAAATCGGATTGCCGTGGAGGCCAATCCACCCACATCACCAGATTTCGAAATTAACTGTTGTCTAAACATTTCTCGTAATAATTCCATGGTTTTTCTAGCAGTATGACATGGTGCACCGTCCTGTTGGAGTCACATGTTTATCAAACCATTGGCATGATTGGCATGCAATTCTATTCTAAAAAAGTTCCTTATCATATCAAAATAACGTTTGCCAGTGACTGTAACAGCTGAACCATTCGGATTTTCGTAAAAATGTGGTCCTCTATCATACCATCCGATGGAGGTAATTGTGATTATGAATAATTTGTAGAATCAGCTGATTTGTTTGTTTACATGTCCACTTGAGTGGAAATGAGCTTCGTCGCTCATAATTAATTTTGCAAAAAAAAAACATTGATCATTGATGATTGACTTGTGTACAAGGTTAGAATAGTTTTCCATGATTAATTTGCCACGTGTATACTTCACGACTATCAAGTATCAACTGACAATATTAATATTCGCCTAAATGGCGGCAACAAAATCATAAACCTTGTGGATGGACACCCTATACATTTACCCAAGCCAAACGCCATAGCAATCACTTTACCACCGTTATCCTACTGATCGTTTGTCCTTTGTTCATATTAGCTCTCTTTCAAAACCATTACTCCCTTTGCATTACAGCCCGACCATATCACCTCAGTTATTACGCCTCGTAGAGGAATTCAGAGGCAAAATTCAGAACCCGTCCGATTCTTGAATAATTTCTGGAATCGTCTAAGACCATTTGATTAATTAATCTTCTTTAAGGCAATAAACTAATTCCATCATGATCAAAATAGATCTTTAGAGTTTTATTGTAACTAGTTGAAAATATTTCAAAATCACATTCGATTTCCACCTCATTCAACAACAAAAATCATCGTCTTTTAGTTAACCAGATTTATCATGAAAAATTTACCTAAAAGCCTATGCTCATCGAATATATCAATATAACAAAAACCGATTACAAAACGACCTAGTTTTGTCCAAGTTAACCACATTTCAAAACTTCATTTTGATATTTCATCCGTCCTAGTTACTAAATTTCAGAATTTCATCTAAAAATCACTCAGCCTTAAAACTCGGAAGAGGTAAAGTCCGAATATCTCGGAGAACCTTTAAAATATCAAATTTAATTATATGTATTTGCACGATTCGCAACGGATCGTACACCCATAGTTAAAAATTTTATTTTAAAACTTTGCTGGATTATAACAAGCGCCAAGCACTTCAGCTGTCGTTAGCTATAGCAACAATTGCACGGAATGTCATACCTACTCAAGTAGAGCTACTCAATTTTTTATAATCAGTATTTTTTTTTGTGAAAATTTTTTAAAGACAAAGTGGGTTCTGAGAAATTGTTTTCGACCAACTGCCACTTACCAAAGCACAAGAATAATAAACGCCAATCATACTCATTGCATATTAGGTCATGCCGTTACGGCAAATAAAATCAGTCATTCGCTATAAAAATAAATACCTAATAAATTCTAACGACTTGTAATAATTTATTGGTTTTTCTGTTCCACTTTATATAGCGAATGATATCGCGAAATTCGGCACAATATACAAACAGGTGAGCACGAGTACATTAATTTCACCGATTATTCGAATTAATCATCGTATTTTATAGATCGCTTTGTTCTATTTCACGATAATCATTTAATTATTTAATAAAAAATGTTAATTTAATTGATTAAAAACCGAAATGGGTATTTGGGTTATACTCGTAAAAGGTTATCTTATCGCCGTATATGATGTAGCGTATATCTTGTCGCATTCGCTTATAATTCGATAGCACTTCGTATTCCTACCGATAATTTATTTATTTATTTTTTCTACTTTCAGATTAACTTCGCCACACGTCGTGAGATCTTCAACATTGTGTATTAATTCTATTTTTTATTGGATATTGGTAATTGGCGTGTTGTTATGGCAGTTGATAGTAAAAATTATGGTAAGTTGAACAAAATTTGATACTTTACAGTGTTAATAATTTAGTGAGTAATCAAAAATAGTTGTTAACACCTGATATAAAAATACTTATTCAGCGGTCGTTATAAATTAGTGTAACCTTATTCCTAGTGGTTATATAATAATATTTATATCTTAGAAAATACTATTTAATGTTCGTATTAAACGTTAATTTTCAAGCTGAAAAAACAAAGTGCAAATTCGTTTGCAAAATGTTTAATGAAACAGTTGGTAATCAAGATAGCGCTTGTACACTATTCTAAATCACAGAAATAAACGTGATCTACTGTATTGAAAAATACATTTCTATAGGAATTTTACATAAACTTAATGCCGTATTGTCTGGTAATATTTCTCGCTCTTCCCCTAAATTATTTTGGCTTTCAAAAATTACAGAATTTGCCTTTTGTTTCCGTTTGAATTTACAACCCAAACATAAATGCTGCTAAAGTTCAGTTATAAGGACTTTTAGCAAAGTTTCGCAACGGTCGATTTAATGACGAATTAATAATTTAAGCTTAGTAAAATCTTAAGCGGTTCAATCAACGTCATAGTCAAAATCTTAGCCGAAACCCCATTGAATTTTTTGATTGTTCCAATCCAGTTCAGTAAACAGACCCGGTTTAATAATATAAACAGGCTGGGTAAAATACAAAATTCTTAAACTTTGAAATTCTTGAACTGTCGGCCCCTGCCCATATAGATCAGTATGATTTGTTTTATATCAAATGCTAATTCAACAACGAATTTAACCATCTATATCTATTAATTTTTAGGATTCTCGTAATATACAAATAAATTTTGCTAAAAATTTTCGTAATATACAAATAAATTTACTAAAAAATCGTTCGGCAATCAAAATTGCCAATTTGATATGTTTAATTTTTTTTATATGAACTTTATATGGACTACCAAAATTGAAATAAATTTATGAAAATTAAACGTCTGATAAGATGCTATTGTACATAAATTTTTACACTGAAATACATTGATAACCCTCGGGTATTCACATAAACGACTGATAAACGTCGTCCGATTTAACCAGTTTGTAGCACATTTCAAACCGTATTCTGGAGAAGGAAAGATAACCTTCGGCTTCCTTCAATATAAAGAGATCCATTTCTGTTATTTTGGTGGGGTTCGTAATTTCAATTCATCATCTCCCTTCGCTTCATTTGTGACAAAAAAACTAAATGTTCATAAGTTCTTGGCGTTTGTACCATATTGTGTTGTTTTGTACCTATTGCAATAATTTGAACCTCATAGTCACTAATCATAGAGCCAGCCTCGAGCCCCACTATACCGGAGCCCAAAATAGTGTACGATTGTGTCTTGAAACCAGCAGGGGTGATATTGTCGATACTATAGTACATTTTCGATACTTTGGCAGTATGAAAAGTAATTTGATACTTTCGAGCAATTTTTAATGTTTGTAAAGTTAGCCCAATTTTTGTACCCGAAAAACAAAATGGCAACACCAATTACTACTATCGTCACAATTTTTACTATCAGCACCGAAAAATGTCATGTTTTTACTCGGAGCCCCGAAAATTTTTCTACCATGTTAGAGAAAAACTAACAAAACAGCTAAAATTTTCGGGACTTAATCTATATATTTTATTAATTATCAAAAATTTTGACATCGAAATTTTTGTAGATTTACCATTTGCTGTATCGCAGAAATAAAAACAGTAATTTTAAAAAAAAATCTGTGTGTGGGTGTGTGTTGTGCCATGGGGCTAAATGTCTGTTGGTTCTTTACAAGTGGATTGACAAATCGGAGAAAAACTTTATTCGCGATTTCCAACAAAGTAGCTGACACCTGTCGAACAAAATGTGAATCATAGTTTGCTATGAATCAAGGGGGATTAATACTGGCATAACAATGGATTTAACAATTCTCGTCCCACTTGCAGACGTAGAAACCAGCGCTATCTACATTCGATGAAAATCGCCAATACTCAAGGGTTTTCCATAAAATTCAACATCTCAGTGTTTTTTGGCCGAAATCAGTCTATCTACGACTTTCTAAGAAAAACGATAAAAACAAAAAGATTATAAATTAAATTTTAAATTATTTGTTCAGATGCGGAAATGGTGAGTATCAGTTTAATAAAAAAAAGCTTTAGAATTCAAGTATGATTGGTGTATTTGAGATCTTTGATTGTAAACGCAAGTAGGGTGTTGGCCGCGACATATATCCACTCTTTTGTTGCTTTTAGCTGTAAAAACAGTTTCGGACCGGAACTATACGTTGACCCAACTAGAGGCCTATATTTGTATAATGGTGAAGGTTTACCCAACAGGCGGCGTACATCATTTGATAGGTGAATATTGAATGAGCTTTGTTTTTTTTTTTTAGAATTTTTCGATAAAGGAGCTGAGATTTAGTCCACAGAAGTCAAGAAATTTTCGTTTGCTCAAATAGCGGCGTTATCGTCCAACCGCATTCACTTGCTTAACGATGTACGCCGCTAGTTGGGACAATGTATATGGTTCCTGACTTCTGTGGATTATTTCTCTGCTCCAAGGGGTCGACAAAATTCTTGAAAAATCATCCATGCTATTTAATCATTTAACTACCAAACATTGTACGCCGCTATTTTCTCTATCGAATAGCTCTTGACTTCTGCGGACGGAATGGGTACAAATGGCCGAATGTCGAAGGACCGAATGTGTCGAAGGGCCGAATGGGTCGAAGGGCCGAATGTCGAAGGGCCGAATGACGAAAAGCCGAATGTGTCGAAGGGCCGAATCGGTCGAAGGGCCGAATGTCGAAGAGCCGAATGTCGAAGGGCCGAATGGGTCGAAGGGCTGTTTTTGTTTTTAGAAATATATTTTTTTTATTTTTTTATTTAATTTATTATTTTTTTTATTTTTTTACATATCCCTTTTTCAAACAAAAAAAAATGGCACTGTGAAACTGTATTCAGAAAAAATTCTATACTTTTGATTTGTTACCAATAGCTTTTGAAAATGCTGCACTAGACCACGATAAATCATATTTTGATTTTTTAAACAATTTATATAATTTTAAAATATTTGTGCTTCGTATTCACTGTATCGAATCCTAAAGAACTTATATTAAGCCCATATTATGCATTATATTGTTGAATAAAGTTTATATTTGCTTGTTCTCAACAACTCTGATCTACTCTTGATTTTATGTAGAGTACAACCGAGTTCATCAAAAAACTTAATAATTTCTGAACTGACGAAACTAGGGAAATTTTTTAGAACACAATTTTTTGATTGTTCCTTACTTCATTTTAGAGACAGGACTGTCATTTTATTTTCATATTTTCTCTTGTATAAGTATTTGCGGATATGCCGAGTCGGATGAAATATAAATAAGAAATGGACAAATTTAATGGCCAATATGGATATTTTGGTTATATATCGTGATTTCGTTCCTGAAATGTTTGGCGTTTTTCATGGGGCACTTCAATTTATAACCTACGAAGAAATGAAACCCCATTATACTGTACATCGAGTAAAATTGACGGCACATAATCAATTATTGTGTTCACATGAACAACACATGTAGTTTATCTGAAATTTAAAAAATAAAACACTACTGTTGATTAATGGAAATTTTCGACTTTTTATTAATTTTTTTTTCATAAATTCGGCTTTTCTGGATTCTTAACATTATCGGGTGACTATAAAAAGAAAATGTTTAACTAGCTGTGGATACGATGACAAAGCGCGTTCCCATTACAACTGGTCTCAATTTCGAGTTAATTTTAGCATCGAGTCGAACATTGCGAATTAAATTCACAATTCAGCAATCAGCTTTCTTTGATTTTATGTTTAATTTATCGACCAACATACTTAAGGTAATGCATTGATGGATTCACGGTTTCCAAAATTTTCTCGTGTAATTCTTTTTTGTCATATATCGAAAAAAAAGTATTTCAATGCATAATTTGTAGATTGAATTTTCACATTTTCACATCACAGCACTCAAATTTTAAACTCAAAAACATATTAATTAGATTTATTATTAAGTACAACTAAAAATTTATAAAATATTTTTGTTAAATTTAACTAATTTATTATTTATTTCGTAATTTATTTTAAACGTCAAAATAATTGACTTGAAGTTAGTAAAAGTTGTTGTACTAAAATGCTCCTTTCAAAATTTCCCTGTATTTTATCGCGGTCTCGAACACCAGATTTCAAAAAAACGCAGCAAATATCATCCCTGTAAGACAGTGAAAATTTGACAACAGAAAATAGATTACGCTACTCGCCACTAGTGGCAGCACTATCACAAAAGAGAATTTATGTTGTTATTTTATATAACCAGCGGAAATTTTGTATTCATTTTGTACCTCTTTTTCACAACATAATACATTACAGCGGAATAAAAACTTAAAAGTGTTCCTTAAAATAAAAAATTGATTGGCCTCAGATGTAAAAGAACTCAGTATTTGAAATTTTACGGCGTTCCATCTTTCCCCGCCATTTCTTAACGAATTACGATAGAATTTAGTTAGTAATATTGAACAAAGATTCTACAGTGAGTTTTGGACAAAATTCTGGGATCGGTTCATGATGGACTAAACTTGGCCATTTCGTAACCAATCCTTATGCAATTTGGTTTCTAGATTGATTTTGTATTGAAACATAAATTGAAGATAAAGTTCTGATATCTGACCATCTACACAGCACTTCTCGTCCACTTCTTTAGAACTAAATATAAAAATAGTTTTTACATTTTGATTGGAAACTTAAGTAAATAAGAAAATTAAGGGAGATAATCGTTACGATTCAAATTATCGCTAATAATTCAAAAAGTCTCACATGTAACAAATTTGTTCGGTTGTTTTGTAATAGCTATAAGGTCTTTCGAAACTTGGGGAAAGCTTATCGGTTCCATATAAGTTCTTTGCACTATCTGACCAATATCTCTGAACCTCCCTTTTTTGATTGTTTTTCTAACAGGTCATACAGAGACTACATAGGAAAGTTGGCGAAAATTTATCTTTTAAAGACATTTTTTCTTCAAATTTATTTTTATTTCTCTACACAACCTCCTTGTAAGTCTAATACATTTCTCCCAGTGCAATGATGCTCCCATATCTTTAACCCGTCCAAATACTAATCAGCGTCTTTCTCTGCAAAATAGTGGTTTACGAAGGTGATGGTCTCATTCGACGAAAATCTCTATCCTCAAAGTGCGCAACTTTTAGCTTAGAGAATAAAAAATAATTGCTTGGGGCTACATCTAAAAAGTAAGGCTGGTGGTCAAGCAGTTCAAACCGTAATTTGTGAGTTTTTGCCATGGCAACCACTTAGGTGTTCCTGGTCTAAAGTGAACAAACGATGCACCCAACGCGCGGACAGTTTTCATGCTACCGACTAACTAACCGACTTATATCTCTCTAACTGTAATTCGACGATTGTTTAGCACCGTTTTGTGAAGTGGAGCGATGTTATCGTCAGTGGTTGCAGTTTTTGGACGTCGCGAGCATTCACCGTCACCCAAAGCACGGCGACGTTTGAATTCAGCTGTCTAAAATTGCACGGTGATAAATGATGGTGCAGAGTCCCCGTACGCATCGTTTAACTCGCCTTTGGTTTGCGTAGTTTTGATTTTGAAACGATTATATAAGGGCTGCCCACCCAAAATGGTCGATATTTCGATTAGTACCTTTCAACGCAACCCGCAATCACATTCCGCTACGTTTATTGACGAGTGCTGCCATCTTCACGTTGAGGTCAGAAACTTTTCAGACAACCCTAATAAACCGAATATTCAATCTGTCAAAAAGGTAACGAGAATTGGTTATTTAAAAATACCACTATAAGAAATTGTGAAAATTGTTTTGTTGTTCGCTAAGTTCGCACAATTGCGTCCTCTATCTTGACGTGAAGTTTGAGCATAATCTGTTATTTTATTTGTTTACTGTGAACTATTTTGTTGCATTTCAACCCAAGTGTGTTTCCCGATTTTTATAATGAATAAAAATATCGAACAAAGAATTTGTCCCAAATTTTGTATTGCAAGTAGAATTTCGTGTGCCGAAACGCTGAAAATGTTACAGAAGGCTTACGGTCAATCGACTATATCAAAAACACTTGAATAAAGTGAAGGAAATCGAGATAGCCGCTAGACTTTCTATGTCTCACGAATCAATTCGTACCATTGTACACGATTGTTCGGGTATGAAACGCGTTGCCGCTCGACCAGTTCCAAAAGACCTGAATTTTCTGTAAAAACTCAATCGCGTAAACGTTGCCTAAGACAAAGAACGAGTCAATTCCGACATTCATAAAACGCATTATAACTGGTCATGAGACATGGGTTTATGAATTTGACATGCAAACCAGTCAACAAACTTCGGAATAGCGCCCTCCAACTGAGCCGAAACCGAAAAAAACACTGAAAAATTCAAGGTAATGTTGACTGTTTTCTTTGATTATCGCGGTGTTGCGCACTCGGAATTCTTGCCAGAAGGTCAGACGGTAAATAAAGAATATTATCTGGGCGTTATGCGGCATTTGAGAAAGCAAATTAGTCGAAAAAAACTAGGTTTGTGGAAAGAAAACTCGTGGATTTTACAACACGTCAACGCACCATCTCACAAGGCTATCATCGTGAACGAATTTCTGGCCAAAGCCTCAACGAATATCATCGAACAACCAACGTATTCACCTGATATGTTGTTTTCTTTGTTCGATATTGTCATTCATTAAAAATCGGGAAACATACTTGAATTGAACTCATAAAATAGGGCGCAGTAAACAAATTAAGTGACAGATCCCTCTCAAATTTTACGTCAAGATAGAGGACAGTTGTGCCAACTTAGCGACAAAAAAGCTTTTTAAAATCTCTTTAAACGGGCTTTTTAAATGATCATTTCCCATTACTTTCTTGACATAATGTATATTCGACTTCCTTTTTCAGTGGCACTGTGCTTCTTCAAACCAACGATTTTGCTAAAAATATTTTATTTAGCATCACCACGTTAGAATTATAAACAATCATAATATGAAATTCAATTTTAGTCTCAACTTTAGACGGAACCCTTTGAATGAGGCGTTTTATTTTCTAACCAAATGGCATATTCCAATTAGATTTGTTGCAAATTTTGCAAAATGAAATTTCCAAATAGGCGATGAACCCGATTTTATTGAAACGACAAAATGTGGTAACCATATTAACCAATCCTCAGCTAACGATTATCTAACGAAATTCGATGAAATCAGTCCTTTACTGACTTAGTTTGAATGCTAGGTGCTATCCAGTAAATTATTTTTCCCGATTGTGTGTTAAAATGGGGGAGGTAATTCAATTTCTAGAACTACTTCGGTGTTGAGATGCTCAGCTAATTCTGAATGATAGTTGATCTACAGTCTTATTCCTCTAGTCGAGTAGTTTGTCGTCCCATAAGTGACTACTCACTACATACAAATATTATTTGTATGAAAAATTGGCCAGATATACCATCTCATTAAGTGGCTTCAGGCAAAAAAGGTATAAAATACGTCATATTTCGCCTAAAGTGACTACGATAATATTATTCGGTTTGTTTTATAGATTTTATGATTTTTCGAATGTGCCATCGCAAGCGGATAATTTTGTCTTGTGCAATATGTTCTTTTTTTACGACTCGACTAGCAACAAGTATGTTGATTTAGTCTATCTGATTTTGATGTTGCATTTTCTCTCTATCTGATATAGTAGAAAAATTATTTAAGGGAACCAAAGTATGGAAACACCTTTTGCCCACTACAACCAATTTTACGAAATTCAATCACTATTTTTAATCATATTCTTAAATCTATTGTTTTCAAATAAACTAACAACGATATATTGCTTTTGAACTTACTGTGAGTTTCGAAATTTGTTTTTCCTAACATGTTAATTTCAGCACCGTCCACAGAGTAGATCATGCAAATTAATCTTATTAAACTCCTTTGTTAACAAATCATTCACCTATGTTGTCTCTGTGGGGTCACTCGCGCGAGCCAAACATGTTTGAAAATCTCTGGACAAAGAAATATATTTTTATTAGCCTTCGGCTGCACGTTTCAATACATAACTTTGTTGTTTGTTCGCATAATTAAAAACAGAACAATAATTTATTACTTTAGCTTATGCCAATTATAAATTTTCTTTTAATTAATGTAACATACATTAGAATAATTAACATAACATTTGCATTATACATATATTGCAAACTTTTCTATACAGAACTAGTTCAAGGTGAATAATTGCATCAGAGACATCACCAGGATATTACCAAGAATCTTAATACCATATTTTCATATTCTGCACATTATTGATTTTAAGTACATCAGCAGCATATATGTACATATTCAAGTTGGCGAGACAATACATAATACATTAACATCCTTGACATTAAAGAAAGCATAAAACACTATGTTGAAAACAATAAATTTAACAGACATTTTATTGCTAGATAGATTAATGGCAAATTTTTATGTTTTTGCGAGGCATAACCTAATAAATTGTTTTTAAAAAATATAAATCTGTTCATAAATTTGACAAAAAATTTTATGGCGGTGCGCTTAATAAAAAAAATATTACAAAAGATTATTGACTTGAGGTTGAAAATACCTAATTATGAACGGGTTTGGGAAATTTGGTTCGCCGCGCAAGTTTAACAAAAAATTGAATTGATAATCAATTATTGACGTACCATATTCGAATCCAATTCCCAATGGGAATTCAAGTAGGTATCTACTATGTAGGTAACTTCTATACGTAATGGAACAATGTAGTAATTTAAATATTTGCACGCAACCGTAATGAATGGATAAAATAAAGGTAGAAGTGGAAGTGTTATTGCGTGCTTAGAAAACAATTGTTTTCGTAATATGGTATACAACAAGTAAAAGAAAAAATAACAGTTCTATAATTGAAAATTGGAAATTACATAAACTGGCATCTTATATAAATATAGCTATAAATACAACAACGAATTTCTTTATCATTGCGGAGACAGACATTCAGGCTAGACTATATACAAACGAAAATTTTGGAAGAATTATTCTGTGGCGTATTCGGAAATTATTCCCAAAAACAAAAGGACGTAATATTATATTTAGTTTTAACTGGATAGATTGTACTTTTTAAAACATTAATACTTGGCAGGACGGGTTACAAATAGAAACCCGAATTTGTTTAAAGAATTCCTAAAAGAGGAGTTCCTTATAAGAATTCCTAGTGGATGACAATTTTCGAAATTCAATTTTTACCGAGCTCAAATTTTACCTAATAAAAACCACGAGTTGTTGTATAGGTAGTGTCGTAATCGTAATTTCGAAGCATACTTTCTTTTGTTAGTAAGAAGTTTATAGAAAAAAACCTTCCCGAGCTAAAATTAGTAGAAGAAACTTTATAACAGATCTCGACACACTTGATTTCTGAAGCGAAAAATTTAAGTTACCAATGCTTTTGGTAAAAACTGTCTTGTCTAATCAAAAATTAATATTTCTAGGTCAACCAACAGGTTGAAAATTTAATCTCTAAATTTATTTGAATCTTTTAATTCTTTGTCGTTAAATTTCATAAAGATTTCCCAATTTATAGAAAAAACATAATTATGAAGTTTCTTTCCGACTTGTTAATCCGCCGGGCTGTACAGATGCCGCATTTCGTAAAATAAATATCTTTTTATCAAAACTCGTCATATCCGGTAAAATTTAAAAAATTGATCTGTTTTTGTTTGAAATTTAATTTACAATCATTTTGTTTTAATCGTTTTTTTGTAAATTTTACAAAATATTTGCAAAAAACGAGTGGAAGTGGAGCTATTATGGAGTTTCATCCCGATCAATAAATTCGTATGGGCTTTACAAAGGCTAAATTTTTGTCGAAAAACAACAGGTGTTTTGATGGGGGCAAAATTGATTTAGAATATTTTAGCTTTACTCGCTTTCTCGTTAAGCTGCTATGGAAAATACCACTTCTGGTGGACCAGTTTCGACCAAAAATCGTTAGGATCTCTCAATTCCCAGTCCACTGGAAGTGGCAGCTTCAGCTTTTTCGTTTTTTGCAAATACTTGGAAATTAAATAACACTTTTGAAAAAAAAACGAATAAAAACAAAAAGAATGTAAATTAAATTTCAAAAAATTTGTTCAAATCAGTTTTTAAATTTTACCTAAAACTAGCGAGCCCGACAGAAGTTGTCCTGCCCAAACGTTTGCTTGCCTGCTATTAGCGGGTCTTATATAGCTAACATTTGACATTGAGTTTGACGTTTCAATTTTAATCTTTCGTCATTGTGTGATTTGCTGTTGCCCAAACCAAAATCAAGAATTCGTGTCATGGCCGGACGATATTTGGTGCTTGCCATTGACACATTTTGCGAAAGAGGCGGTGAATATTGCTGAAGAATATTGCTGTTGTTGTATATGTATAAATGCCTGACAGCCGTGTTTTTTCATTAGCTATGTTGAGAAGACAGCTTAGTCCATCAGTTGGTCTATGAGCTCATAATGCATGTACAGGCGACTGGAGATGTGACGACTCATGATAATGGACGCTTCTATGCAGTGGAGCCACTGAACCATATGTACACCGAAGATGGACTGCGAGTATAGCAGAGGGATGTGACACCTTATGTGACACCTTACTCAGTAAACCATTTTTTACCATTGAAATTGGTGGTGCAGACTTTTTAGTATTTATTTATCAAGCCTTTCTGTGGTTTTGTGATGGTTTTTTTACGCAAAAACACGTAACCCACTTTTTCAAATTCACGAGGTCATCTACTTTCAATGGATGTCAAACACAAACCGAATGGCGCAGCTTTGACATTAGTCTATTAATAGATGGCAGATGGCGGGAGCAGTGTTGGATTTAAATTTACTGCGCGGATAATACAAAAAGTCACAACTGCCCTCTTAAATTCTTTACAGTTTGGGTTCTTGTGGTATTGAATGTGGAACCTTGTTTGGGCTCCAGCCATTGCAATAAAAAGTGTTCCCTTTTTTTCAAAAAAAGTTAATTCAAAACTGCTTTCAAAAGCACTTCGACCTGTGTACGATCTGTAAAATCTGAACAAAATATTTTTTTTAGAATTTTGTATTACGCTGAATGATATTATCCCCTCAAATAACAAAATTCTCGAAAATTTCCGATTATGTGAGTTAAGTGAGGTGGTGTTCCTACTTCAAATACTAATTTAAAAACACCTTGTTATTTAAAACTATTCTCTGTGCGATACTTAACAGCCGGAACAATAACAAAATTCTCAGAGTGTTTGGGTCATGTGATTAATAAAATCGTTTTTCAATAATTAGCGTCATGTACCTCACACCGACAATTTTGTAAAATTTCGCGTCTAATTAAATTTATGGTTAGTTCATACCACCTAATGATAGATGTCACTAATAAGTACCAACCAAATCTTGCCTAAAAATAGGTATTTCCCGATGAACGCTTCAAATTTAAAAATAAATTCGTATCGCAATCTCACATCTTAAAATTATCTAGAAAGATTGGTATATCTGTATTGTAAAAATGTAAATAAAATATTCTTTAATTACAAATATTTGTTTGTATCTTATCGTACAAACAGAATATCGATAAATTGTTATCTTATCTTTAAATGATGAAAATCTCGATTCACTATATCCATTTCTATTAAATGAGGGGGTGGTACGACCACAGTATACGATCGCTGATGTGCGATATGTGAATTCGTACGAGGTTTATGTTGTGATACTTCTGACTCTGCGATTACCATCCGGGCACTCGTTCATTGTATTGCGCAAACAACCTAAAGATAAGTTTGTCTACTGTACACGTCTCCTCATTTACTCTACTTGTATATTCATGTTATTGTAATGTGTACTCAGTTGTCGTCCGACCTTAGTTCAGTGTACAGTTCTTAATACATCAAATAACGTATTTGGAAATAAAAATTTTAGTGCTAAATTAATTAATTTATCACAAAATTAAGTGTTAATTTGATCGTACGCATAAATGATCATTGAGTTCAATAAAATTTTAATTATTTATTATTAGTGTCGTTAGTTAAATTGTGTCTGTGGTACTTTATTTTGTTTATCTTTTATACGTCGATAAAAGCATTGTTTTTGTTTAGTTCAATGTACATACCTCCATTGTCAGCTGGTTTTGTTTGTATTCACAATATAGTTCGGTCTTTGTTTGTATACGGGTATTTATTTTATATAGCAAGCACTACTAGTGATTCCAAGAATTTCAATCATTTGTGGATGGTGGAAATCAATTATTAGTTTAGTATTAATCGCCTTTTAGCGTTACCTGTTAGTGTTAGGTGGAAACTAAGAAATATTTCTAAATATAAACCTTAAAAAATCTGTGCCGGTATATAAAAATAATCGTTGATATTCAATTTAGATTTTAGTCCCTTGTGAATCTGATAATTGTTTGTTGTTCATCAATTTTGCTTACTAATTAAATTCAAGGTACAGAAATTTTATATAAATAATTTCCATGAATTTATTCCGGGTGATCAACAATATGTGACCGTGTATATGCATAATCAAAATTTTAAGGTACATAAAATAATTTAACTTCTATCATGACTTTGAAACCGCTGGAACTCGTAGGCTGCGGTGGATACCTTAAAAAAAATCCATTATGGGGTATGATTTTACTTTAGGTCACTTAATCTATTTCACTCCAAAACCAATTACATTAAACTCAAAAAATGTGTTGGAAATGAAGTATGAAAAATCAAATGCTATTTCTAGCCAGTACATAATTAGTTTTCGATTATTATCAGCTGTGGTATACTCATTACTTTTACATGAAATCCAATTTGAATTTTTCCCGTTCGTACTACACTCAAGGATGAATTAATTCATGAGATTTCTAAGTTCAATAAATTATAAGCGGACTCAATGTATACAGTGCTGCAATGTTTACAATTAATTTTAATAACGCTTATTTATTTAATTAATTTTTATCTTTAATATAAAAATTTATTCAATATTATTTATAAATTTAATTTAAAGGTTTTTATCCGCCGTAGGTAAGGGCGGTGTGTCGAGTGCCGTGTTGCCAAGTAATGCATGAGTGTTAAATTTTAGTCAAAATAGTTGATTGACCATAAATAGAGCTAACGGAATGTTGCAAAATTTTAAATATTATTACAAAAATAATGTTTAGTCCGCTGACTTTTAACAAGCCTCTAAACCGAAAACAATATTTTAAAATTCACAAAGCAAAAAATAATCAGAATTGACCATAGTGAACTTTTTAATACAAATTATTGAAAAGTGTAGTTGCAGAAATATTGAAAAGTGTAGTTGCAGAAATATCGAAATAAGGACAAAGGGGGGGGGGGGCCTTAAACCTCCGATTTATGTCGTTTAATGCTCTGATGTATCCATTGACTTAAAAGCTATTCATATTTAGGAGCCATACTCAAATTAATTCAATACAGAATTAAAATCAATTACATATTTCATTGAATGGTGCTATCATCGGAATAATGACAAGGGGGGCCCATTAAACCTCAAAAACTGTATGTCGTTTAATGCTCTGATGAATCCACTGACTTAAAAGCTATTCATATTTAGGGGCCATACTCAAATTAATTCAATACAGAATTAAAATCAATTACATATTTCGTTGAATGGTACTATCATCGGAATAATGACAAGGGGGGGGGGGGGCCTTAACCTCCGATTCTGCAACAAATATTTATCTCGTATAATGCTCTTGATATATATGCTTACATTTAAAAGCTATTCATATTTAGGGGTCATACACAAATTAATCAGATACTGAATTAAAATTAAATTACATATTTCGTTTTATTTTAGTTTTTTGGGTTGACAGTAATATTTTTTTCATGATAGTATCACGACAGATTTATTTTGGGCTGACATTAAAACATGGCGGATTTTCTTTCGTTGACAGAATAATTTTTGGGTTTGTTTATAGAAAATAGAGTCTTTTTAAACATTTTTGGGCTGACACTTGCCTATAGTCAAAGTCTGTATATTTTAGTATTGCAATCGATTTTTTTTGGGTTAGAATTTGGGCCGACTTCATATACATCCTTGTCATTGACCATCGAACCGCCACTACACTTTTTAGTATAGCAAAATTTTAAAAGTTAAAAAAAAACTATGTCTATCCCATCGCATAAATATGTTGGCTTGTAGAAAACATTAAAAAGTATCTAAATAACATGGTTTCATATACCGTTATAAGCGTAGACATCTCTACTATGCCTTGTCATTAACCATCGAACCGCCACTACACTTTTTAGTATAGCAAAATTTTAAAATTAAAAAAAAATCTACGTCTGCCCCACCGCATAAATATGTTGGCTTCTAGAAAACATTAAAAATAGTCTAAGTAACAAAATTTCATATACCGTTAAGCGTAGACATCTCTACTATGCCTTGTCATTGGCAATCGAACCGTCACTACACTTTTTACTATAGCAAAATTGAAAAAACTAAAAAAAACTATGTCTGTCCCACCGCATAAATATGTTGGCTTCTAGAAAACATTAAGAATAGTCTAAGTAACAAAATTTGATATACCGTTAAGCGTAGACATCTCTACTATGCCTTGTCATTGACAATCGAACCGCCACTTCACTTTTTAGTATAGCAAAATTTTAAAATTAAAAAAAATCTACGTCTGCCCCACCGCATAAATATGTTGGCTTCTAGACAACATTAAGAATAGTCTAAGTAACATGATTTCATATACCGTTAAGCGTAGACATCTCTACTATGCCTTGTCATTGACAATCGAACCGTCACTACACTTTTTACTATAGCATAATTGAAAAAACTTAAAAAAACTATGTCTGTCTCACCGCATAAATATGTTGGCTTCTAGAAAACATTAAGAAGTATCTAAATAACATGATTTCATATATCGTTAAGCGTAGACATCTCTACTTTGCCTTGTCATTGACCATCGAACCGCCACTACACTTTTTAGTATAGCAAAATTTTAAAATTAAAAAAAATCTACGTTTGCCCCACCGCATAAATATGTTGGCTTCTAGAAAACATTAAGAATAGTGTAAGTAACAAAATTTCATATACCGTTAAGCGTAGACATCTCTACTATGCCTTGTCATTGACCATCGAACCGCCACTACACTTTTTAGTATAGCAAAATTTTAAAATTGAAAAAAATCTACGTTTGCCCCACCGCATAAATATGTTGGCTTCTAGAAAACATTAAGAACAGTGTAGGTAACAAAATTTCATATACCGTTAAGCGTAGACATCTCTACTATGCCTTGCCATTGACCATCGAACCGCCACTACACTTTTTACTATAGCAAAATTTTAAAATTAAAAAAAATCTACGTCTGCCCCATCGCATAAATATGTTGGCTTCTAGACAACATTAAGAATAGTCTAAGTAACAAAATTTCATATACCGTTAAGCGTAGACATCTCTACTATGCCTTGTCATTGACCATCGAACTGCCACTACACTTTTTAGTATAGCAAAATTTTAAAATTAAATAAAATCTACGTCTGTCCCATCGCATAGCAACATTTTTAAAATTAATGAAATTTAAACTATATTCGTCGAGATATTCTTTTAAAACGATATTATGTAGTTGGTGTTTCACTCTAAAATTACTAGTTAATTACTCCATCCATCTCGATCCATTGCTCTCATCCTCCTGTTTCGGCAACCTACTATGCGTAGGTCTTGTTTGACGTCGTCTCGCCAGCGCCGTCCGGGCCCCTAGCTTGTTGTTGATGCTGAATACTTTATTAATCATCCGTCGTTGTGGATACCTTGCAACGTGGCCGAGCCATCTAATTCGGTCAGATGTGATGAATCCGATGATATCGCTTCCTCCAAGCAGTTGCTTTATTTCGTGGTTGATACGAATCCGATATTCGTTGTTTGCAACTTTAATTGGACCAAAGTAGATAACTAAGTAACAAAGTAGTCTCACTTCCGAAAGTCAGCACAGCTCTTATGTGTGATTTATAAAGTGCAAGCTTGTACGACTGCGATAGATGTTTAAATCGCAATAAATTTGATTGGGTTTAGAAAACTCGTTGTGCGGTTGCGGTTCGGGTTTTTATTTCTGTCAGCATAACATTCAACGATGTTATAATTTAAAGTTTTCAACGCTGTCAAAATTATGGTCGCCAATTCTAAGATTTTTCATGGTTCATGATCAAAGGATTCATGGTAAAAATGTGCCTTATTTTGATTTTCCGCTGAATGAGTCCAAAGAGACTCCATTCTAAATTCCAAAGATGGTACACGGTAGTATGGGCTCACTTTCACTCCTACTCGAAATATTCTCATCATTGAGCGTTGATGATATCTCGGGAGTAACAGGTAAATTTGATGAACCAGGTGATACATCGCTTTCAAGAAGTCACCTGGTACAATAGCAACTTGTACAAATCGATGAATTTTCATTGGCTTCAGTCGAACTCGACCAACGAATTTTAATAATTTTTTAATCGAATTTTTTAATCAGAAACATTCCTTAAATATTTTGAACATTGCGACTCAGGATTGACCTAAAATAGCGTGATGTAGCTTATGAACGATCTCTTATTAATTTTTTTTTTTGCTTTTCGTTTTTTATTTTTTTATTAAAAGCAAGGATGCCCTAAAGGTCGACTGAATAATTCTAAATAGTTACTTATCCGGCCAATTAAAATAAATTACTTGAAAATTGAAAATACCACATTATGTGAAAGCTGGAAAGCTTATGTGGAAGCTGAACTGGAACGCCTAAGTAGGTTACTATAATCAAAAAAAATATTTCGCTAAGAAACGTTATTTTAATGAAATGTTTGTTGGTTTAAACCAAAGAGATCTATGGAAAAATATTAATTTGTTTCTTAATAAAAATCACAAAACAGCTCAGTTTGATTCAATTTTATTTAACGGACGGCTTTATAATGATACTGGTGATGTAGTTAACTTTTTCAATTACTATTTTGTTAGGGTAGGTATCAACTCTGACAGAAATATTCATAAATTCGGTACCATTTATTGGAACTCTGATTCTATGAATTTTTCATCAGTTACAGCTGCTGAAGTTTACAATATTATTCATTCACTTAATGATAGTAAGGGTTATGGGCCGGACAAAATTAATAACTATGTGGTTATAAAGGTAGAGCAGATTTTTTCTCAAAACTTTTGTCAGAAATGTTTAATGAATGTTTATTAACTGGTATTTATCCTAATTGCTTAAAGGTTGCGAAAGTTATTCCCGTTTTTAAAAATGGTGACACTTTATCAATTAATAATTACAGACCTATCTCAACTTTATCAGTATTTAACAAAAATTTTGAAAAATTACTCTTCTCCCGATTGGTAAATTTTCTTGACTCAAATAACTTTTTCTACTCATATCAATATGGTTTTAGAAAGGGAGCTGGTATGGAATTAGCTCTTGTTGAAATTTCAAATATGATCTTTACAGCTTTTGACAACAAAAAGTATGTTGGAGCGCTTTTCTTAGACTTACAGAAAGCTTTTGATTGTATTGCTCATGAATTGTTACTTAGCAAATTATATATTTATGGCATACGGGGTGTTCCTTATAGCATGCTGAGAAGCTATTTATCAAATAGGAAACAGTATGTCATGGTGAATTAAGTTAAAATTAATATGTTGGATATCAAATGTGGTGTTCCACAAGGCAGTGTTCTGGGACCACTTTTATTCTTAATCTTCATTAATGATATCTCTTATTTACCATTAAATGGCAAAATTAGAATTTTTGCTGATGATACGGCGTTGTTCTATGAAACCTTAGATGCCAGTGGGATAATGGATAACATGAATCACGTTCTCAATATATTATTAGAATACTTTAAATCCAATTTAATTTCACTTAATATATCTAAAACTAAACATATGATATTTCATTCCACATATAAATCAATGGTTACATTACCTTCATTTAAAGTGAATAACATTATGATTGAAAGAGTTAATTCATTTAAATATTTAGGAGTAACTTTTGACGCTCGTATGTTTTGGCAGGATCATATTAATTACATTAGTAAAAAAATTGCCCCATTGCTAGGAAATTATCTTTTTTTTTGTTCCTAGACGGGTGTTGTTAATGATTTATTACTCGTTCATTCATTCACGAATCAGCTACGGTTTCCTTTCATATGGAACGCTGCAACTAGGCTAAATAAAATTCAAGTAATGCAGAACAAAAGTTTAAAATCAGTCTATAGTTTGCCATTTCTGTTTCCAACTAAAGAATTATACTGTAGCAGGAATAATTTAGTGATACCCATTAATGTGTTACATAAATTTCAAATATATGTATAAAGCGCTACATGTTTCTTCAGTGTTATCTAATATTAAATTTGATTGTATTCATCATATTTATGGAACTAGAAATTGCAAAAGAATTAATTACCATCATATAAAGACTGAATTTGGAAGAAAGTCGATTACCTTCTTAGGACCAGTTATATATAATCAAATACCCGATAGTTTAAAGATATCTGAAACATTTTTGAAATTTAAGAATAGTATTAAAAAGTATTTTAAGTCCAATATTGGATTGTATTCTTAATTATAGTCAATTTATGATTTATGTATTATCATTTATCATTAATATTTTTTTCTTTGATATTGTTATTTTCTTATTACTTTTCATAATAATTTATTTTGCTGTACATACTAACTCAGATGATTCTTCAAAGGACAATAAATCCCTTGAATAATCTGGTAGTTGTATTTTAACTGAGAATATAAATATATAAATAAATAAATAAATTGTGGTACAATTATGTAATTCCCCAGGAATAGACAACTGTGGCACTATTCTGGTTTTCCCTAGGAATAGGGAATTGGGAAAAATATTTTCATAGTATTTTTGTCTAAATTGTGTTTTTCTGGACTACTGAGAAAATAAGTTTGGTGCAAAAAATTTCAAAACAAAGTATATTGGGAAACTTTTGTTCCACAAAATTTTTATAGGGAAAAATATTTTCCCATTTAACTTTGTTTCGAAAATATTTACACCAAACTTATTTCCTCAGTAGGCCAGAAAAATACAATTTAGGCAAAAATACTATGAAAATATTTTTCCCAATTCCCTATTCCCAGGGAAAACCAGAATAGTGCCACTGGGGAAAGAATTTATTTGTAATTTCTATTTAAATTTTTTTCCGGCCTACTGAGGAGAAAAGTTTGATGTAAATATTTATAAATTGGGAATAATTTTTCAATACCTAAATAGGCTTGCGAAAGTTATTCCCCATTAAATTTTGTTTTCCAAAAAAATTAACACTAACGTTTTACCTCTGTTGGTACCTAACACATCACGTCAGTTCTCAACCTAAAATACATAAATCAACCTGGAACGTATAAAAATTGATGACATACATACTTGTACAGCTGGAAGAAAAATTCTATTAGTAAATATGCAACCAACGTTATTATAAACTTACTAACAATTCCACTAGCATATAATCCATTGTCAAATTCGGGCAAATCTGAAAATATAGTATTTAATTAGTAAATAGTTGTATATTGTAAATCAAAAATATTTTAGGTGATATCCATAATTTTGCAGAAATTATTTTGTTTACAATTTCCATTTTGACATCTACTTGTGTATATGTATTAACATAAACAAAATTTGTACAATTGTAATATATGTATGATATGGAGACAAAAACTGCGTTACCAAACAGGGCAACGCACTGAACTTACATTTTAAATCGTTTTGGAAGTAAACTATGTCAAATTCACTTCATGTTGCAAAAAACTAATTTATATACGAAGAAAATTTAGTAAAACATTATTATAAGAAAAACCTTTGTACACTCGACACCAGACATCAAAGAATCTTCATTTATGAATGTGCAAAAAAATTCACGAATTAAAAAATTCACAAACATGAAAAACCAAAAATATTCTCGAAAATAAATGTTTCTATTTTTTATTCGGGTTAGTATCGAAAGGCCAAAAATTTTATTAGCGAAGAAAAATATCCCAAAATGCCATCCCGAAAATAATAATCCAAACAATAAAAATCTCAAAACTCATAATACTAAAAATATATTTACCAAGAAAAAAATTGCTCGAAAACAAAATCTCAAAAAAATAAAAATATCGAATTAAAAATCCCAAATTTCGACTCATTTGGTTCTATTTTCGAAAGATTCGAAAAAATTAAATCATTAGATAAATTTTCGTAAGATATATTTTTATTACATTATTTATTATATATATTACTATTATGTAGACTTATATTTCATTTTCTTATTTTTATTTAACAGTCTTAAATAAATATAAAATTAAATGAAAAATTTGGATTTTTTTTTTTTGAGATTAAATTTTTCGCCCGAATAATCTAAAATTTACAAAACGTGATTTGGGATATTTTTCGAGCTATTTATTTTGGGCAATTTGGAATTTGAGAAACTGCCTACTAGTAAGTTTTTGATCTAGTCAAAAACATCATTTTGGTAATAAAATTTTCGGGAATACGATGGTATCCCTTTTTATTCACATGAATATTCTTCTACGACATAGTTTTTTTTTCATTCGAAAAAAAATATTCGTTCTCTTGTTTTGAATTGAGAATGCCAAGTAAAAATTACACAAATTAATAAAATGATAATACGTGACAAACCAATGTTCATAGAAATATAAAAAAATGAATGTGATGAAGATATTTGATTCGCGAAATTGACGATTTTGATTTTTGGTGAATCTTTTTCTATTGATAGAAATATTTAGTATTTTTTGTTTGTTTCATTAGAACGAGATAAATAAATTTTGTGCATACTCCCGTATGTATGTAGTTTTTCTATTAGTGTACTGTTAATTAAAATTGTATTTTAATAAAAAACAATTACAGAGTGGTAAGAAAATGAAGTTTTAGGAATTTATATTTTTTCAAATCTGATATATTTAATTCCAATATTTTATATAATGCTTAAAGTTTTTATAAAATAAAATTTGTTTAAGTTAGAATTTTTATAAAATGCTAGATTTTTATTAGGATCGCTGAATTTATTTTATTTTATAGTAAAATACCAACTCTCTCCCTGTACATTTTTCTAATCAATAAAACCCTAATTAACATCTGTATAGTAACATATTTATTCATAATACCCATTTGGCATGCTAATTCCAAAGCGGTAATTCCTTGTTTGGCTCTGAGGAACAAGCCGCATGAAAAGGCAAATGCATTTAAGTTGCGCTCCGAATACTGAGTGCGGATCAAAATTTTGTTCAGAAGAAATAGGCACACAACTACTAAAGTATAACCCTCAAAACATTTGAAGGAACAAACTTGGTTACATTCAACTGGTAACCGCTTATGCTTTATTTTACGTCCAAGTGGTTAAATTCAATTTTTTTTTTTTGAAAATAGCAAAAATATTTTGTTTCTAACGTTTGAGTTAAATTGTTAATTCTATTATATTCACTACAAATCTCCATAAATTATTTCCAAACAATTACAGTAAAACTTCGATTTAACGGACTAATTGGGGAGTCCGTTAAATCCGATTGTCCGTTAAATCCAAATGTTTTTAAATGTAATCTATAGGTTTTGAAATGTTCTGGAATATGGCCACCTATTACAGAACTCGTTCATTTCTTAAACTATTATGATGGGATTGGATATGTTGGATGCAAATGGGATTCTTAAATGATTTTGGGAAGAAGTTCTGCAATTAGGCTACCCGGAACGGAACTCGACCAATTCTTAACCGGTTATGATGGGATTGGATATCTCAAGGTCTCAGAAGGCATCATATTCCATGTATCCGTGAAAAGTTTTCGAGCCCTTTGTGTAGGGTTCATCACGTGATTTATTGTGAGAGTATGTAGTTGGCCTGCCGCTCCACCCACAAATTTCATGAGTGGATTACGTACTGGGTATAGATATTAAGGCATCCAGCCTCTCCGGACACATGTTAATATCATGAGCCGCTTGCTTTAAGAAAGATACCTGCTTATCAACAATCGATCAATATAGCTGATGAAAATAACTGACGAAGGGAGAACTCTCGAAACTAGTATGAAATAAAAAATAAAAATAAATATTAAATAAAAAAAAATTATCTCATAAAGAATGAGATAGTCTCAATTTTATTTAAATTTAAAATTAAATCTGGTGCTAAAAGTGCACAAAAATAATGGAAAATAATAGTGTTTTTATTGTTGAACCATAAAAAGATAAATAAATATCATTCAACTTGATCTGTTCAGTAAAATAAATAAAAATATATATACATATATGCGCGGTGATTAACCGAAAAATGGAAAATAAAAAATTATCTGTCAAATCGAGGGTCCGTTAAATCGGCCCAGTCCGATAAATCGGGAGTTTACTGTATTTTAATCAACAACAATCTCGAAAACTGTTCACGGCAACATGGAATATAGTGTCTTCTAAGACCTAGAGATTTTCAGAATCTTTCGAACCAAGCGGAAATTTACACTTTTCAAATACTTGCAATACAAGAGCTTAAATGATCTGGGAGTTAATTCCATAAAAAACCAATAACTACACTTTCCACTACAGCAATAATCAGAAAAGAAGAAAATTAAGAGTCGGTTTCTCATCCTCTGGCGAGTACAGCAGTTTATCTTTTTATAATCCCATTTTTATCCAACGTGCCGAATTTCATCATTATAGGTTAAGTAATAGCCGTGTTCTGTGGCCATATTAACAAACTTCTTCTAGAAATCATTAGAATCTCATTGCCATTAAACAAATATAATTCCATCGTAATCGGTTAAAACTGTCTGAGTTCCGTCCAAGATGGCCATTTTCCAAAACATCTTCCATAAATTTCCCCATTTCCATCCAGTATACCAAATCCCATCATAATCGATAACCGAAAAATGGAAAAAATATCCGTTAAATATAGGGTCCGTTAAATCGGGATCTGTTAAATCGAGGGTTTACTGTATTATAGATTTTAGATACATATACCGCATTTATGCAATATAAATAGGAAATTTTTTAGAATTAATATTGCAATGATTTTCTTCATAATTTATAAAGCATCTTATAAATTATGACTATAAAGCATCTTAGTTCTCCAAATAGAGAGAGATTCAAAATAAGCACTTGAAAGTAAATTAAATCCCAAGCAAGAAGTAGATCACTCTATGTTAAACAACTTGAAAGTTATTCTCGTTTGCTTCTAGGAGTAAAATTTTGTCAACACTCTAAAAAATTACATGGATTAGTAACTGATTAGCATCCCGTAACGTATTGGCATCCCAAACCCAATTATACTGTAAGTTAAATTCCTCCAGGTATATACATAGATATAAATTTATCATTGACGAATATTAAAATAACGGAATTTTCTATATCAAATTGTCCATCGAAAATTTAGTTCTTTGATAAACCGTGCCACTTTGATACAAATTCCAAAATCAAAATTTGTAAAACGGTTAATTCTCACAAAACACTAAAATGGTTCCGGAAAGAATTTTATAATTCTTGAGTTCGATATTTTAAAATATTTGTGAATTAGTTTACTCTTTTTTCATATTTTTCGTCCGTTAACTGAATAGATAATATTCACCATTTTTCCAAACATTCATCTACGAAAAACAAAATTGATGTTTTTAGTTGTTCATGAGAAAATAGAAATCATAAAGTCGAAAGGAAAAAAAATTCACATTATTTCGATTTTGATTTTTTCGTGAATACTATAAATTCTTGTTCATCTGTTTTGCGTCAAATGAAATTCTTTTGAATGAATTTTTTGATGTCTGCTCGACACGTAAAATTACAACTAAATTATTAAATAAATAAATATATTAAAATAAATAAACATAATTAGTTTATAACGTTTATCACGAGTGTTTTTAATAGTAGATTGATATCAATTTCGACTGTACTCCACCAATCTCAGTATGCCATAAAAAAATGTTTAGATAAAAATTACATATAAATTCTTTCCCCAATTCAATATTCCCAGGGAATTACCAAAATAGGGACACTGGTATTATCTTTAATTCACTCTGATCGTATTTCTCGGGTCACTTGGGTGAGAATTTTGGAGTATCCATCAAATTTGAGAAACTGTTTTATTGGAGGAAAACGTAGGTTTTCATATTTATGAATATCTTTCTGCTTATGAAATTATTGAAAGAAATCAACATACATATTTAATATAGTTTTAATGATAAGGTCGCCGGACTTACTCCATTAAACATCAAACGTGCAGGAAAACCGTTTGTAGAAGATTTTAAAATGAGGCTCATCGTATACCAAATATGTTTGATTCAATGCGGTCACAATAAAGCCAACATGTTTTTCCAACTTGTTTGCTTGACATAAATTTAACACTTTACTTCTATTTTCATGTCAACACTATACCATTTTGTACCAGCAATTGGCTCGAGCTTAAGTACCTGTCTCTTGCTGTTTGTGAATCGGAAATAATCACATTCAACAATAATTATTACATAAATAGAAACGCAACTTGGAATTTTTAATGAGAAATGGCTTCTAGTTAAAAATCGTTCGAAAAGTTATCAATATTTTAGTGCACCTAAAATGAAATGGAATGATCTAAATCATGCACTAACGGAACCCGAATGGACATCTCTGAGAATGGTCGATAATCGCCATCAAGAAAAATGACTTCTGTGAATGGCTATTATTGGCCCTATAATAACTATTCAACATTGATTAAAACTTTACCTCTAAGAAAAATGACTTGTAGCTAAAAATCTGTTTAAGATACTTTGGGAATGGCCGGTAATGGCCATGCAAGATTGAGAAAAATTTGCCACTGTGAATACCAAGTAGAATGGTGGCTGTAAGCTAAAAATCCATTCAAGATACCTATCAATTTTTTAGTGTTCCTTTAAGGTAATGTAAAGGTATTTATCATAGATCAACTAGACCAGTATCACCAACTGGCCATTCAACGTTGAGTAAAATGTACTTTTATAAATATTGCGAAATTTGCTTAATGATCTGTGTCATGCACTAACAAAAAGTCCTGAACCCTGATAACCCTGATAAATGATATTCAATTTTTTTAGTTCATCCCCAACTTTTTACAACCACTCATACTTCATTATCAATGTTTTCTAAATCAACCACAATTTTTTTGCAAAGCAAATTCGTGTTTTCCAAAGTAACTTCAATTAAATGTAGAATAAATTCAAATATTTTTTAAACAAATTCAAGTTTTAATATTTCAAGTTCGTAAATTTTTATAATTCAAAATCAACCTTTTGCGAAACAAATTTAGTGGTCTCGATTCTTAAACGATTATGAAGGGTTGACTTGTAAATAGTTGGGAATGAACTAAAAAAAATTGAGTATCGTTTGCAAAAGTTTGAATTTGAAGTGCAAAACCTATATTGACTAAGAAAAAACTGTAAAAGAAAATGCTTCCAAAAATGGTCAACGAAATTGCTCAACTTACCCTACGTAAATAAAACTCTTAAGACCATTGTGCGGCATGTTTTTACTACTCAAGTACATTTATTTAGCTATCCGCTTGCTACAAGCTAGACGCTCGCAAAAACCGCCGATAGCTAGACGAAAACCACTGATGTTTTTTTAGTTTTATGACATCTATCACTCGCCTTGTCCTGTAGCAGGTAGATGGTATCATATTAACTATTACATGCCAATGACGTAACATGTAAGGTATCAAGACCACTAAAATAACATAAACAATTTTAGAGCCTACACTTTTCTATTAGTTAAATAATTTTTTAAAATCAAAGTAAATAAACATTAATTTTGCAAATCAGATTGTAAAGAGATTGCGGGTAGCGCGAGAGTACGCGCGCACACACTAATTGTAAACTAGCTGAAAATGATATCATCAAAATGTAGTTATGAAAATAGTGTATTTATGTTTTTTGTTGTTTTTGCTAATTAAATCCAAAATTAAACATTACATTATTGAAAAATAACAAAAAATATTAATTTTAGGTTTCTTAGTTAACGAGTTTCGAGTATGTATAGTACGCACAATTCTACTATTCGATATACAGTCAGTCACACGGTAGCTAGACGATAGCAAGGTTGTGTAGTGTGTTTAGTGCCTAATCGTGTTAATATACGTCTTAAGAGTGGTGTTATCATTTTTATATTGGTCGACGTAGATATCAGTGTTTGGTGATTTTTACAAAAACTTTATTTTTTGTCTAGTGTACATACTTCACTCTTCCTAATACTATACAGTTAATTATTATAGTGTGAACTTTAACATAAATTTTTATTGGGCTTAATTAAATTAAATAAAATGTTAGATGTTCGTAATGTTAATGTGTATTAACGGCCCAGTGTATTAAATGTTTTATAATTTTCGGATTCCTAATATTTTTGTAGCCGTTGAAAGTCCGTGAATTATTGCTAATTGCCTAGAAATTAGTGTATAGGATAATTGGTTCATGTATACAGTCTGTTGGAAATGAAATTGAAAATGTGTGTGTACATCGAAGTGTAATTATGTCTCTTGGTTCTAGTTATATAACGATCCTTTTTTGAGAAGGTGGTACAACTATTTTGCAATAATTGCGTAGCCCTAGAGAACTTTCCAAGAAACACTCTATATCGGATATTGCTCGAGAACTTTGATTTGTGACGTGCTCGGTTAAGGTTTGTTTTGTAAACCAGTAACATCGAGGGGTGGATATGTTCCTCCCAACATCCGGCTCTCTCTTACCTCAAATTCAAACGAAGAGTTCGAGAAAACCAACTAGGTACCCCTTGTTGAAAATTTATTCTTTAAATTTATTTGTATTGCACTTTTATTTTTTGTCGTTTTTGTAAATGCTATACTTTTCAATATCATTGCAAAATTTGAAAAAGCTAATATGAAAGCTGCCACTTCCGGTATACAAATGTCCTCCAAATTTCATTCAAGGATCTCCCAATTTATGGAAATTTTTATTATTATTAAATCATACATAAATTTTGGGAACCAAGCATTCCTCTTCAGCACGAAACCTCATTTATAACGTCATGCGAGGTTCATAGATCGATTTAATCACGCACAAGAAAAGAAAATTAAAATTATTAAAATCAATTTTGAAAAAACAAGTCTGATATACTTGAAAGTCATGCGTGAGTTCCACAGTGAAACAAATTTTTTCAATAAAAAATACTGGGACAACGAAAAGGTTTAAATATAGACACAAAGACAGCTACTTTTGTATTTGTTTTTGTTATAGCAAAATTTATAGTCAAAATAGTGACAGATTGGGGTCAGTATAACCTAAAAAACAAAAAAATTGCATAATTTTATTTTACCCTACAATGAACGTGTTGTACATAGCGGCACATAAAAGTTATCCCACGTTTCATTTTTTTCTTGACTTTTCACTATAATATTTTTTGAACCATAAAATTGTCGTAGCGTGCGAAAAATATTTCTCATCGTATACTATTTTTTGGAGCCCGTGAAGTTTCTAACAAAAAATAACACGTATACGTATACGGTTCCAATAAGAAAACATGGCGGAAGCAGAATTCTTATTGGATTCAATTAGATTCCAATAGCCGCCATATTGAACTGTTTTAGTATTGGTGATTTGCACTGTTAATATTTTATAAATGCAAATTAGTGAAAATTTTATTAAAAATTATTATTATATTAAAACAAATCATAATTTACATAATAAAATATATAAAAGATAATAAATACAAAAGATATTAAAGTTAACAGTTAATTAAAATTAAAGGTTTAGCAAAAAAAAAATCAAATATGTTTATTGCAATTTTCCACTGTAAATTTTGAGTATTATATCATCTGGGCCAATAACAAACCACTTCCAGAAATTAGGGCAAGATGCCACTATATAGATCGGATTGGCCTATCTATAGAGAACATTTTCCGGTTTAAGGTTTTTTTAAAAGTGTAACCTTGTTAATACAGTTTTCTACTGTAAATTTTGATTTTATTTCAATCTGGGCCAATAACAAGCCACTTCCAGAAATTAGGGCAAGATGCCACTATATAGATCGGATTGGCCTATCTATAGAGAACATTTTCCGGTTTAAGGTTTTTTTTAAAAGTGTAACCTTGTTAATACAGTTTTCTACTGTAAATTTTAATTTTGTTTCAATCTGGGCCATAACAAGACACTTCCAAAAATTAGGGCAAGATGCCACTATATAGATCGGATTGGCCTATTTATAGAGAACATTTTCCAGTATAAGGTTTTTCCTAGCGGAAAAAGTGTAACCTTGTTAATATCAGTTTTCCACTGTAAATTGTGAGTATTTTATAATCTGGGCCAATAACAAGCCACTTCCAGAGATTAAGGCAAGATACCACTATATAGGTCAGGTTGGTCTATCTATAGAGAACATTTTTCGGTATAAGGTTTTTCCTAGCGGGAAAAGTCTAACCTTGTTATTATTAGTTTTCTACTGTAAATTTTAATTTTGTTTCAATCTGGGCCAATAACAAGCAATTTCCAGAAATTAGGGCAAGATGCCACTATATAGGCCGGATTGGCCTATCTATAGAGAACATTTTCCGGTTTAAGGTTTTTTTAAAAGTGTAACCTTGTTAATACAGTTTTCTACTGTAAATTTTGATTTTATTTCAATCTGGGCCAATAACAAGCCACTTCCAGAAATTAGGGCAAGATGCCACTATATAGATCGGATTGGCCTATCTATAGAGAACATTTTCCGGTTTAAGGTTTTTTTAAAAGTGTAACCTTGTTAATACAGTTTTCTACTGTAAATTTTAATTTTGTTTCAATCTGGGCCATAACAAGACACTTCCAAAAATTAGGGCAAGATGCCACTATATAGATCGGATTGGCCTATTTATAGAGAACATTTTCCAGTATAAGGTTTTTCCTAGCGGAAAAAGTGTAACCTTGTTAATATCAGTTTTCCACTGTAAATTGTGAGTATTTTATAATCTGGGCCAATAACAAGCCACTTCCAGAGATTAAGGCAAGATACCACTATATAGGTCAGGTTGGTCTATCTATAGAGAACATTTTTCGGTATAAGGTTTTTCCTAGCGGGAAAAGTCTAACCTTGTTATTATTAGTTTTCTACTGTAAATTTTAATTTTGTTTCAATCTGGGCCAATAACAAGCAATTTCCAGAAATTAGGGCAAGATGCCACTATATAGGCCGGATTGGCCTATCTATAGAGAACATTTTCCGGTTTAAGGTTTTTTTAAAAGTGTAACCTTGTTGATACAGTTTTCTACTGTAAATTTTGATTTTGTTTCAATCTGGGCCAATAACAAGCCACTTCCAGAAATTAGGGCAAGATGCCACTATATAGATCGGATTGGCCTATTTATAGAGAACATTTTCCAGTATAAGGTTTTTCCTAGCGGAAAAAGTGTAACCTTGTTAATAGCAGTTTTCCACTGTAAATTATGAGTATTTTATCATCTGGGCCAATAACAAGCCACTTCCAGAGATTAGGGCAAGATACCACTATATAGGTCAGGTTGGTCTATCTATAAAGAACATTTTCCGGTATAAGGTTTCTCCTAGCGGGAAAAGTCTAACCTTGTTATTATCAGTTTTCTACTGTAAATTTTAATTTTGTTTCAATCTGGGCCAATAACAAGCCATTTCCAGAAATTAGGGCAAGATGCCACTATATAGGCCGGATTGGCCTATCTATAGAGAACATTTTCCGGTTTAAGGTTTTTTTAAAAGTGTAACCTTGTTAATACAGTTTTCTACTGTAAATTTTGATTTTGTTTCAATCTGGGCCAATAACAAGCCACTTCCAGAAATTAGGGCAAGATGCCACTATATAGATCGGATTGGCCTATTTATAGAGAACATTTTCCAGTATAAGGTTTTTCCTAGCGGAAAAAGTGTAACCTTGTTAATAGCAGTTTTCCACTGTAAATTATGAGTATTTTATCATCTGGGCCAATAACAAGCCACTTCCAGAGATTAGGGCAAGATACCACTATATAGGTCAGGTTGGTCTATCTATAAAGAACATTTTCCGGTATAAGGTTTCTCCTAGCGGGAAAAGTCTAACCTTGTTATTATCAGTTTTCTACTGTAAATTTTAATTTTGTTTCAATCTGGGCCAATAACAAGCCATTTCCAGAAATTAGGGCAAGATGGCACTATATAGGCCGGATTGGCCTATCTATAGAGAACATTTTCCGGTTTAAGGTTTTTTTAAAAGTGTAACCTTGTTAATACAGTTTTCTACTGTAAATTTTGATTTTGTTTCAATCTGGGCCAATAACAATCCACTTCCAGAAATTAGGGCAAGATGCCACTATATAGATCGGATTGGCCTATTTATAGAGAACATTTTCCAGTATAAGGTTTTTCCTAGCGGAAAAGTGTAACCTTGTTAATATCAGTTTTCCACTGTAAATTTTGAGTATTTTATAATCTGGGCCAATAACAAGCCACTTCCAGAAATTAGATGGAAATGGGATTCTTAAATTATTTTTAGACGAGTTCAAATGGGATTCTTAAATGATTTTTGAAAGAAGTTCTGGAATTTGGCCACCCGGGACTGGGCTCGATGAATTCTTAACCGATTTTGATGAAATTGGGTATATGTTGGATGAAAATGGGATTCTTAAGCGACTTTTGAGAAGTTCGGGAATAGAATTTTTGAGAAGTTTGGTAGCCGGGACGAAACTCGTTCAATTCTTAACCGATTATGATTGGATTGGGTATGTTGGATTGAAATAGGATTCTTAAATGATTTTTGGAAGAGTTTCTGGAATATATGGCCAATCTGAGACGAAACTTGATCAATTATTAACCGATTATGATGGGATTGGGTATGTTGGATAGAAATGGGGTTCTTAAATGATTTTTCGAAGAAGTTCTGGAATATAGCTACCTGGGACGGAACTCGATCAATTCTTAACCAGTTGTGACAGACTTGAGTATGTTGGATGGAAATGGGAATCTTAAATTATTTTTGGAAGAAGTTCCATTTAACAATTAAGTAGTTGCTATTAATAATTTTGCATTTTCTCCGCTAGGAAAAACCTTATACTGGAAAATGTTCTATATAACTAGGCCAATCCAACCTATATAGTGGCATCTTGCCCTAATCTCGGGAAGTGGCTTGTTATTGGCCCAGATGATATAATACTCAAAATTTACAATGGAAAATTGCAATAAACATATTTGATATTTTTTTTTGGTAAAACCTTTAATTTTATTTAACTGTTAACTTTAATATCTTTTGTATTTATTATCTTTTATATATTTTATTATGTAAATTATGCTTTTATTTAATATAATAATAATTTTTAATAAAATTTTCACGAATTTGCATTTATAAAATATTAACAGTGTAAATCACCAATACTAAAACAGTTCAATATGGCGGCTATTGGAATCTAATTGGACAATATTTTCTTATTGGAACCGTATACGTATACGTGTTATTTTTTGTTAGAAACGAGTAATTTAACAGTGTAATAAATCAAGAATTTAGTTTTGAGTGGTACTAACACATACATAATTTTGAATTTTTGTTATTTTTTGTTAGAAACTTCACCTCGGTATTTTTTGAAGGTGTGTTAAAAATGTTGCCATAAAAAGTATTGAGTTTCATACTTTTTATGGCAATATTTTCCCTACTAATGCGTGAATTCTACAGTGAAACAATTTTTTTTCAGTAAAATTAACACGAGATAAAAATATAAATCCTTTACTTGTTAGAGACAACCAAAAAAAATTTTTCAGTAAAGTTTACTGACAGTAAGCGGGAAAAATGTTGCCATAAAAAGTATGAAACTCAATACTTTTTATGGCAATATTTGTTTGTCTTTATCACTCTAACGGAATTTTAATATGTACAGTCTCCTCTTTTCGGTTTCCCAGTATTTTATACTGAAAAAAATTGTTTCACTGAGGAATCCACGCATCGAAGACAACGAATAGCTCAAGTACGAAGTTTTATTTCGAATAATCAATCTGCCTGGACTGTAGAGGTACAAAATGTTGGTGAATTGAAGTGGTAGACTAACTTTAGACTTCAGCTAAATATCACTGGGACCCTTCTTTTTATGCCAATGCATCCCGATTAGTCAATCCTTAACAACAGATGCTGAATTTTAGTTGAAAAACTGTTTATTGTCAAAAACCGAAATGACGCTTAAATTTTGGAAAACTATAATGTTGAAAATCTAATTTATAAGCTTTTCGCTCATAGTGCACTAATTGCAGCTCATCCCAGCGGAACTTAGTGTTCCTGTTCTAGATGATACTCCGGCTTCGTTTCACGTTAGATATTTTTATTATCTTTTTCTTTTGGTCGGTAATCAAATGACTTCTACGGTTGCATTTAAACAGGTAAACTTGCATCAAAACAATTCAGTCACTTTTGAGCTTAAGTGGCTGATTGCTGTATCGCATACAAATTTCTGTCTAATCCGGGAACCTTAACTACTTGATTGTGTTGTCTCTGGGTTGGACCACAACGTTTGCAAGACATTTTACAAAAGTTGTAATGCCAAGATTAGAGCTTGAATTTTTATTTCTCATAACATCAGTGCAACTCTCATCCGCGGATGTGCTTGTCACTGCCAATTCACTGCCGATTTCACGCAAAACACTGGTAGTAGCATCAGTTTAAAATTCTTATGGCGATGTTTCACCGCCATTTTCGGAAAAGTTCTCTAACCTTGTTGAGTAGGCCACGAATAAGCAGTTTTTCTTGGTGGTAGGCTGCAATCCTAATTTGCATGACTCATTATAGGGCCGCTTGAATATTAACAACATAAATTCTGAACTTAAAATCCTCAATAAAGGGTGTGATTGATATTGGTTTGTGCTCTATGTCAATTATTGATTTGGTATTCAACTGGCAAGTGACTAGTGATATTCTTTCTTCATAACACAGGTATACACTTTTAACATAAACCTTAAAAGTCTATCTCTTAAACCTTACCGTAATAAAAAGCTAACAAACTAGGAAACTTTCTCTTTTGAGCTCCAACCTATGCTAACTTTATAACTGGTCGAGATACACTAGGCTTCCAAGAAATCTTATCCTCTCATTACCAAGCAAAAGTCTCGGGACAAGACCTCGAAGTGTTCCAATTTTTTAAAAACTAAGGAAAACTACCAGAAAACTTAAGAATAGAGTCAAACGTCTAGCGTTAAGAATGATTGGGATATATTTTTAGCAACACAAAGAAAATAAAAAAAAATGTTTAAAATTTGCTCGTAGGGCTCCCTGGATTAGCTTCTGTGAAGAAATTAACAGTCTTTCCGACATTCCAGACTTAATAGGTCTCTGGCTAAGATTAATTCTTTCTTGCAGACTGGAGTTACTGCGACTCCCTGACGGCAGGCCGATCAATACAAAAAGAAAATAACCGACATACCGAAGAACCTGGTTCGGGATCACTTACTTCAACTTTTTCAAGCTTACAGTGCTTTCGGGTTTGCCCCACATTTTTGGAACAGAAACTTTTTTTCAGAAGTTATTTGCATCTCTAATGCTTGCACGACGGAATTTCCCTGAGCCTAAAGCGTTTAGGCCTATTTATCTCTACTCAACGTTTCTTAAAGCTTTTAGGGCTAATTATCGATTACTTTTCTAATTTCCCACTCTGTAGGATGTAGCATGTTGGTAAATTTATAAGTTTTTATGACTTACTTGGTATACTACAGCAACCGGGCTTTATTGCTCATAGGTGTGCTGATGATATGGTCATCACTCTTTTAGGTAAGCCCTACTACTATAAGTAGTAGACATATGGTGCCTAGAGAGGTTTGCGCGTTAATCCAACTAAGACCAGTTTAGTGTTATTTACTAGACGTGGAAATATAGGTCAACAGCCTGCTCTGTATTAGACAGTAAATTTTCTTGGAGGCTTCACTTTGAACGTAGACTTCCAATAATGTTTTTTTGCAATAGAAGAGTATTTGGGAAGTAATGGAGTTAACTCCCAAATTGCTGATACTAGTTTAGAAATTCGTTCTGTTTCGTTCTGAGTACGGTTTGTTCCACCGCATTCAGACTAAGGTGTGTTGTTGCATGGAACAACTTATGATTGCAGGACATAAATTAATTCTCAAACATTTTAGTTCAGCTGTACCAAAAATCTTTATGCTTAATGTCAAACTGTTACCAGAATTCGGTTTCGATATCCCCTTCTCAATGGTTTACCTTTGGTTGTCTCAAGATTTCAATAACCGGGCGTCTGCGTTATTAGTTTTCTTCGCAGGCGGCTCGCATTCTGAATTATGTGCGGGTTTTGGAACCTACTATCCTTCACATAAGCTACGATCATACGGTAGTGTCGATCAACCTATACGTAATTCCAGGCTCTCATGCAGTGTGCGATTGATGTTTTCAACCTCGCTGCTTCAGATGAAGATATTATTTTCTGTACTGGTAGTAAAGCTGTTCTCAATGCACTGAGAAATCTTGTGACCCCCTTCAATCTGGTTAAGGACTGTACACATTTTATTAGCGTCCTGTATTGCAACAATTGTGTTAGGGTCACGTGGGTGCCGGCTAATTGTGATATTGAGGGTAATATGATGGCTGATTCTTTGGGATTGAGTTCGCATCTGGAATTCAACGGACGCGAGCCTGTTGGTCTACTGAGCTTTAATAATGACAAGGCAGCTACTAAAAACTACGTTCAGTATGAAGCTAAGTACAAATGGCTTCCTTCCTTTAAGGCCACGGTGGTCATGATCCCATGGCTCTTTGTCTTGCTGAGCTTTGTCTGTTCAACCTTCGAATCAGATAGGGCCCGATTTCTTGAACACTGTTACAGGCTGGTTACTGCCAACCTGCAGATATCACTAAGCTCATGCAGAGGGCTCCACGGTGATTTTGCCGGCTACAACTCAGAGAGAAGTGCTATGGGTTGTAGGGGTTGAGGCTTACATGGCTCCTGGCTTACACCGTGAACAGAGATTTTGAAATAAAAAAGGAAAAAAACGCAAACAATAAATTAAAAACCGGATGTTCCGCATCTCTCTTCCGCTTTATGTTCCGCAATTTGTCGGCCGGAACCTGAAGAACGAACCAATAATTTAAAAAAATAAAAAATTATAACGGAAGCGAGGTGCGCGCATCCTTCCGAACTCAAACGGTGATAAACACCGGTTCCGAACCCGGTTGCCGGCACCAAGGGACCGCCAACCCTACGCCGACACCGGATGGGATTTCCCCCCTCATCACACCAAAACCGAATAAAATTAGCAAATCATTTTAAATCATATCAAAAAAAAAATCACAACAACAAAATCATCAATAGAAAATGGAGAAATCGAGACCAAAAAAAAAATGTTTGGAGCGAGCCCAATGTTCACCGAGCGCGCAACATCCACCCGCTATGTGGCGCTCGATTACAAAATCAAGATTAAAATACAAAAATTGAAAATTTATAAAAAATAATAAAATAAATAAACAAATTGTGCCTTAAAAATTATAAAAACCAATTTGCACCGTTGCGGCCGTTTTGGGTGCCGTTATCAAAATAAATGGGTTGCGGCCTTTGTGCCGTCATGCCACAGGTAACTCCAGTTACCCGGACCGTTGGGCGACTTCCCGCCGTAAACCAAGAAAAAAACGAATAGCCGGTTGGCTACCCGTTCGCTGCGGGGCCTTTCCCCGATACCAAAAATACAACAGAATAGCCGGTTGGCTACCCGTTCGCTGCGGGGCCTTACCCCGATACCAAAAATACAACAGAATATCCGGTTGGTAATGTTCGGCGTCCTTCGCCTTAAACCGAAGATAAATGTTGGGCCGAAAGTAACCAAAAAAAATCAACGTTGAAAATGCAGCCTCCAAAAATACCGTTGCACCATAAATACTTGCGACACGCGTTATTATAAGAAGGCACCGGTAGAAAACCAATACCCGTAAAATTGTGGCGGCACTACCTTGCCGTTTGCAGTTAACCGCACCCGTTTTGGGGTTGTGACGTCCATCCACCGATGATTTGATTTTAAATTTGTCTGATATAATGGATACAATAAACAAACAACTCTGAAAGCGAAGACACAAACCGAGGGGAATATAAAATACAAATATTGAGCAATCAATGGAAAGTAAAGACACCAACCGGGGGAATATAAAATACAAATATTGTGGTTGCGACCGCACAGTCGTAACAACACAGACCTTTGAATGTTGAGCAATTGTCCTGGATCAAGCCTTTGTTCACGCTCTTGCAGTTTGTCAAAGTGGCGGAACGCAGTTGTGATTTACGATAGTATCCTCAGTTTGCAAAATGGGCTCATTGTAGCATCGAGTGCTGAAACTTTTTGGATTTCAGCCAACTTTAGAAGCCCCTATGAAAGCTGCCATTTGAGGTATCTGTATTATGGTAACCTTACTACCAGTGTTCATCATTGCTTTGACTTCAGTAATGGTAGTATTATCATAAAACTTCGAATACACCAAATTCCCGTCATTGTTGTTGTGTAAAAACAAGACAGTTTCGAGAAATGTAACACTTTTTATTATACGTGATCGGGGGTTTTTTTAGCGTGGGGAGGGGTTAACGGTGAGGTAATATCCAGGGGCGATAATGGTTAGGGATAAAGGCTGGGTAGTTAGGTATGGGGGTAATTGGCCGGGAGTAGTGGCGAAAGTATTGTCCGGGGTAATGTCCTTTACGATAAAATATTCCCCGGAATATAAGAACAATCCGGATTTCTTGTGCGGAGAGATAGTAATTTTGAATTGAGTACCATCAAATTTTTTTCCAAATCTAAAAACTACAAAATTATTAAGATACTTTAACTTCCAAGCTCAACCCTCAGTTTGGCCCCATTCTAGGTTATAGTATAATATTATGAGATACCAAATTTGGTACATCCAAAATGAAAAATGTAAGCTAGGTAACTCCCTATGTTTGCTACTTTCGAAGATCTCAACTCAGCCCTTTCCACACTTCGTTCAGTGTACCAAATTTAGTACATCAAAATGAAAACAGCAAATTTTCGAAGAAATTATAAAGCTATATATTTTTTATTAGGAGCCTCTTGATCCTAAAGTCCGCCTTCTTCTAAAACTTGACAAGGACCTTAGTTACCTTATGATAGGCTATCATGTTTTATGCAACAAAATCAAAACTATCGAGCTCTTTGCCCATTTGACCTTTTCCTAAATTAGACTATGATCGTACAGGAGTCAAGTTTGATTGCCTTAGCAGTGCGAGTGGGTAATTAATATCAAATGCTGATGGCCGCAATTTAAATTACACAGGGTGGGGCACAAATGTTACGTCAGAAGCAAATGTGAATATTTCTGCTATTTTTCGAACTGTTGGATTTCAATGGTAGGGCGTCTTCTGGACAGTGCCATAAATAGTGAACATTTCCAATTCGCAAAAAATAAATGCTTTCTGTACCAAAATTTGAGAAGTTAGTTCAGAATACAGCACTGAGCATACATTCAATCCTGCTCATAAAAAATAATAAAAACAACAGAAATATTTACACTTGACATTTGTTTTTGTATATAGCAGCATTCGTGCCTCGCCTTGCATTAGACAAAATTTCTACCCAAGAAAAATGTTGAACAATTCAATGATATGGGATCTAGGCCGAACAAGACTTCACCTATAACTGGCTTCTCTTCGTTAATTTACCCTCTTGCTCCCACTTCCAAATTCGTTTTGATATTCTCAACTATACGAAGAACCTTTTCTCCAACAAAAACAACCGCAAATATGTTTTAAGGAATATGCGAGGACTGCTTGTTCAGAAGGTGTGTTCGGAAGACGGCCCATCAGTTTGTGACATTAATTATGATCTTAGTTTTATTATTAGTTCCGATTCAAAGTTGCTAGCAGTGGTTTCTCGTACCTGGCTTTCAATCTTCTTCAATTTGTAATGGAATTTCACGTTCGGAATTTGAGGAAACTGTTGGATATATAGAGGAGTTCTTAGGGTAAATTAGTGCTGTAATTATTTCTCTAGTGCTTTATGAAATTGCGTGTTAATAAGTAGACAATCATAAGATAAAATCCATTTTATTCAACTGACATAAAGAAATGGTTTACGAATATTTTTTAAATTTAATTGGACTTTTTTACGAAAAGCTCATTACCCCATGCATTATAGCTTTAGGCAGATAGACAAAACTTTTTAATAAATGAGTGAAATTGATCGTCATATAAATCTTAATTAACTTTTGTAGTTTGAAGGCAGGTGGCTGAGGAATTTACAAAATTTAAAACTTTATCGTAACCTATTTCTGTAAGTTCACGTTTTGGGTGATGAAAACCTTCCTGAAAATCGCCATAAAATCTGGATTTATATTTTCATACAATTACATTAAACAGCCGATCGGTTCTTAAATATTTATAAATTTTTATTTAGCATTTTTATTCGTTTGTACATTGAACTTTTTAATGTTTTCGGTTTGATTGTTGGTTAACGTAAAAATTCAGACCTTGCCGATACTCAGAAAGTTAATTGAAAATGAAAGATGCCAAACTAGGCAAAATACCACTTTATCATTTGCCCGAAGCCAAACAATTAACGGAAAATTTATTAAATGAATCGTTTACACCTCCGAAGACATCTACACCACAACGTGGGTCCCGGTCCCGCAATAATAATCGACGTTATGATAATACAACGATTTACAATGAATCCGAATGTATATCGCTTAAATCTCTACCTAGAAGATGAGACCCGATTTACTAATTTTATTTTCAATTTCTTTTATTTCAGGTGAACCACTAAGATTTGATCCAACATTTAAAGGACCACTTAAGGGCCGCTCCTGTACCGATATCATATGTTTGCTACTATTTATTGCATTTATCGTTGGTTGGGGTGTAGTTAGCTGGTACGCTTTCAAAAATGGTGACTTAAATCGATTGCTGGTGCCAACCGATTCCAATGGTTTAAAATGTGGTTTAGATCAAGCTGTAATTGATCGTCCATACTTAATATTTTTCGATCTATCAAAATGTGCTGATGTGTCCACACCTTTAGTTGGATGTAAAACGCCGCAAGTGTGTGTAGAAAAATGCCCGACACAAGAATTCCTGGTGGATACGTTTACGTTAGGTAGTGGGGAAACAATACAAACACTGCGACAGAAGCTGATATGTGTTGATGGTTTTGACAAGGAAACAAGAATTAATTCAGTACAAGATGCTAAGAATTACGCTAGCCAGCAACCACCCGTTTGTATACGATACTACTTAAGAAGTGATTCACGTAAGTTTACTAAATACAACTAACTTTGTGTTTTTTTGTGTGTGGTATGTCTTTAAACATTTTTGTGCTATATATGTATATATAATTAGTCCTCAAAAGGTGCTTATACGATTTGCTGCCTGATGTTTGTCCGTTCATACCTGATGCAATCATTAAAAAACGTTATCCGCGTGACATGACCACATCAAATTTAATCTCATCGGCAAATTCATTAAATGTTAATAATCAAACTGCAAGCTTTAGTTATTTGAGGGATTCAGCACCATTGGACAAATGTAAAGAGAAACGGGAAATTGGACAAGAAATTGTAAAACGCAAAATGGTCAATACGGAAACGTATACGTCACGATTTGTTGGAAATATTTTAGTGCACTTAGTCGAAATCGATAAAGCGCAAAAGGTAAAAAGAAAAATCGAGTACATTAACATATATCATTGTAGTTGTTAGTAGCATTTACGGGAAATGGTGATTAATGCATGTGACCTCGAAATTCCACATTTTGTAGTTCACCTTCACACCTCTGTTTCATTTTTGTTATTTTTTGTATATCGTTGGCTCTATGTGCTTTGTTTTGTTTAAAACATTTTTGTTATGTTCTTGTTTAATTATGATTTTATAATTTTCATTTAAATTAATTTTGTACAAATCCCTTTTTAAAGTATCCAAACGGTGCATTCCAATGTACGCGCCAGACAATATTTTAAAAGCCATAGGCTCATCCTTAGGCGAATTTGCTGACGCTATGAATAATTTTAAGATATTTGCTACGGTGAATGGTGTAAGTATTTTATCATTTTGTTCAAATAAATTTTAGTATTTTTAGAAGTAGTGAACGCAACTAGATTAGATATTATGCCTTAATGAGTTGAGTTATGTTTAGCATTAAGATTGTGTTTTAAAAGTTATTTTGTGTGAAATAATTATTTATCGTTCATTAAGCATGGTTACGAGGGTTGCCTTTTATATTTCGGGATTGGACAACCCTAGTGTTGCAATCTGGCAACTGACAGCTCTATCGTAAAGTTTGACATTTTTGAGATTATACGTACTCAGAACGTTTTGACATTCGAGCGCTATTTGTGTTGTTTACAGTACTCATTAACTCAACATCTCGGCGAAAAAATGGAGTTAAATCGTTAAAATTTTAAATTTTCATGCGATTATTTTTTACAACTTTCGACGTGGATTAAGGCAGCAAGAGTGCATGGATGAACTTAATTCAATTTTGGCGATGAAGCTCCATCGAGGACTAGTGTTTATCGATGATATGGTGAATTCAATCGAGGTCGTAGTTCACTCCAAGACGAATTTCTTGAAGCTCGTCCAGAATCAGTTGTTGTTCCGGAAACCATTGATGCTGTGCGCGAACAGATATTGCAAGATCGTCATGTGACCTATCGTGAGATTGAGACAACCTTGGGCATTAGTGGGACCAGCATACATTCAATATTGCATAAACATTTGAATGTCAAAAAAATTTGTTCGCGTTGGATCCCACACAATTTGTCAATCGCTCAAAAAGGCTCGTGTCGATTGGTCGAAAGAAAAGCTCAAAAAATACGATCGCGGTGCTTCAAAACACGTCTATGACATAGTGACAGATGATGAATCATGGATTTACGCGTATGAGCACGAAAGTAAACAGCAGTCGACTGTATGGGTGTTTCAAGATGAGTCGAATCCAACAAAAGTTGTTCGAGCACGAAGCACTTGCAAGCAAATGATCGCCTGTTTTTCGGAAAAAATGGACATGTCGCAACCGTACCACTAGAACAACGCAGAACAGTCAATTCTGAGTGGTACACAACCATTTGTTTGCCAGTTGTCCTCCAAGAAATCAGAAAAACCAACTGCCGAAGACGGATCACTCTTCACCACGACAATGCGAGCTCTCACACATCGGCTCAAACAACTGCATTTTTGAGCACTCAAAACATCGATTTGATGAGTCATCCGCCGTATAGTCCTGACTAGTCACCAAATGACTTCTTTTTATTCCTGTACGTAAAACTCAAACTGAAAGGTCAACGTTCTTCGACACCTGAAGAAGCGGTTGCTACGTTCAGAATGCATGTTTTGGAGATACCTCAATCAGAGTGGAAAAAGTGCTTCGACAATTGGTTTAAACGCATGCAAAAGTGTATAGATCTTCATGGGGAATATTTTGAAAAACAATAAAGCGATTTTCGATGATTAATATTTGTTTTTGTTCTCTAATCCCGAAATATAAAAGGCAGCCCTCGTATTCCGTGTTTAAATGGTTTATTCCGAAATACTACAAATACAAAATAGTATCGTGACATCGAGATCTGGTTTCGGTTATTTTCTAACTGCAGTAAGGAAATTTGCTAATGGAAAATATTAGTCCTAGTTAAATTAAAATATTTTCGAACAACAGCTGATTGAAGAAAGTTGTTGAAACAGAATCTTCATTCTTCACAAGATATTTTACGATTTGACTAAGTATATTGTAAACGAAATTCATCGATTTTTCAGTTATATTGCCCAAACAAATGAATGAAGGGAATCTGGAATAAACTGTTATAGAAATCAACGGACTTGGCGTTACTCAGTTTATATTCCAATTTGCTATGATCTGATGTGGATTAAATCCATTACCATTGAGGACAAGATCCAGCGTTTTGATCGGACCTTATTGAATTACAAAGACAGTTGAATTGGCGAATTTCTGGCATAAAAATGTTTTATAAACTCACGAACTCAATACTTTTGATTACATATTGCTAGCTGGGCACATTGTATATTCCCGTCAGCTATGATCATTGACAACCGGTGTGAAGTATTTAACGTTAATAAAAAGTGTAGTACACTTTTTAACGAAAAGTGTAGACTCAAAATGTGTAGCTACACAAATTATCAAAAAGTGTAGCTAGAAAAGAAGAAAAAAAGTAAGAAACTCGAAAGCGAAACACGTGGTTTAATTAAAATAAAAATAAATAATAAAAAAAATAAAAAATAAATATGTATTGAGAATCACAGTAATACAAAAAAAAGTTTATATACATATTTTATAAAAAAAATTGTTTATAGTATTTTAATTCAAAAAACCATCGCAACAATGATTGCAAAGTGTGAAATTTAGTGTTTTAACTTGGAATGCTGTCTGGAATTTGTAAAAAAAAAAATCAAGACAATTTGCACATGTTGTGATTGGCGATATGGCCCTACACATGGAAGCATCTTTGGCCAAATTCACTTAACTCTTTAAAAATTCAAAAAATCATTGCAACAATGATTGTCAAGTGTGGAATTTAGTGTTTTTAACTTGGGATAGTGTCTGGAATTTGTAAAAAAAATCGAGAACGGCTCGGCCGATTTAGATGATGTTTTGGTTTTTCGTCTCAATACTGGGGTGGTTTAGGATAAAGAAAAATCGAAAAATCCAAAAGGAAAAACCGGAAAATATAAAAAAATCTAAGAAAATTCGGGAAATCTATGGAGAAAACGGAAAACTGAAAAAAATCGGAAACTCGAAATCTGCGTTTTGTATGGAAATTTTGTAAAGAAATTTTTTTGTGGGACAAGTGGGGCAGTGGTTACAGCATCGTCACTTGGACTGGGTTGGAGGAAAATGATTAAATTCCACAAATTCCAGACACCATCCCAAGTTAAAAACACTAAATTCCACACTTGGCAATCATTGTTGTGATGATTTTTTGAATTTTTAAAGATTTAAGTGAATTTGGCCAAAGATGCTTCGACGTGTAAGGCCATATCGCCAATCACAACATCAAAATTGTTTTGAATTTTTTTTTACAAATTCCAGACACCATCCCGAGTTAAAAACACTAAATTCCTCACTTGGCAATCATTGTTGCGATGAGTTTTTGAATTTTGAAAGATTTAAGTGAATTTGGCCAAAGATGCTTCCACGTGTAGGGCCATATCGCCAATCACAATATGCAAATTACCTTGAATTTTTTTTTACAAATTCCAGACACCATTCCAAGTTAAAACACTAAATTCCACACTTGGCAATCATTGTTGCAATGATTTTTTGAATTTTTAAAGATTTAGGTGAATTTGGCCAAAGATGCTTCCACGTGTAGGGCCATATCGTCAATCACAACATGCAAATTGTCTTGAATTTTTTTACAAATTCCAGACACCATCTCAAGTTAAAACACTAAATTCCACACTTGGCAATCATTGTTGCAATGATTTTTTGAATTTTTAAAGATTTAGGTGAATTTTGCCAAAGATGCTTCCAAGTGTAGGGCCATATCGCCAATCACAACATGCAAATTGTCTTGAATTTTTTTACAAATTCCAGACAGCATTGCAAGCTTAAACACTAAATTCCACACTTGACGACAATCATTGTTGCGATGGTTTTTTGAATTAAAATACTTTAAACATTTTTTTTTACAAAATATGTAAATATAAATATAAACTTATTTTTGTATTACTGTGATTCTCAATATTTATTTTTTATTTTTAATAAATAATTTTAATTAAACCACGTGTTTCGAGCTTCTTACTTTTTTTCTAGCTACACTTTTTGATTATTTTGTGTAGCTACACATTTTGAGTCTACACTTTTCGTTAAAAAGTGTAGCTACACTTTTTATTATCGTTAAATACTTCACACCGGCTCATTGACATTAAGAAGCACAGTGTCTGAATTTGTGCTACTCCCAATGCCATTGAACAACAACCGGTGGTTGAATCACCGAATTTTTAATTTACAGCGTTTTTGAAACCCACCAACTTAGCAATTACGAATAAATATCCGATTATGATCATAGTCACTCTAGCTACAAGAAAGTTGAATTTCTGCTAAAAATTACTGCGGCCAATTCCTTTTTACAAAATAGTTGAATTTCTGGAACATTTTTAAAACTCTATACTAAAATTCCGCTTATGCTGCAATCTTATTAAAAAATTATAACAAAACGTGGCTTTAAAACTAATTAAAAATATTTTTTTTATATCTACATATTTATTATGAACTTTATCATTTCTTACCGATCATTTGGATTATGGGATATGATGTTTTAAAAATTTTGTAAATTGGCCATTCCTTAACCAATAATTGTCAAATTTGGTATGGAGAATCGGTTTGGGATTCTAGATTCCCTTGAATTGACAAGAAACAATTTCTTATTCGGATGGATTGGGATTTTTAAATTAAATTTGAAAGAAATTCTGGAAGTTTGGCATGATGAATGAAACTCTTAACCAATTTTTGTTAAATTTGGGTTATAGAGTTGGATTGGTATTATTACATCAAATATGATTGAGTTTCTTCAAACAGAATGGATCTGGGTCGAACCTTAACGAATTATTACCAAAAATAAAATCCCGCAATCTCGTTTTTTTAAATTTATGAATTCTGATGCTGCACGATGCGTAGAATTTCAATCTAGCTTTACAAATCTAATTTGAAAATAATTGATTTAAAATCGGCTTAGCGGTAGCCAAATCTCGTTCAATCAGATGTCTATACCAAATTTGACCATGATTTGTTAAGAAATAGCCTAACTCCGTTGAATTTGGTTGAATTCCATAACGTCTTTTGTTGAAAATAGTGTCCCATTTCAATTCTGCATTGAAAACTTGACAACTAGTGGTTAAGCAATATCCAAGTTCCACAAAATTCCTTGAAAATCAAAAATTAAATTTGGTCATAATCAGACATAATACGGGATTTTGAAAGACGGGATTTCGCATCGACCTCTTTTCAAATCCCATTTTGCAAAATTCCACACTTTTTAAGACCTAAAATAATTTTTTATGGTAGGTACTTTTTTTTGGAGACTTGGACTTCTCTTGGCCAATCATAGTCAAATTTGGATTATTGGATGTACTTTGTATTTTAACAATAATTTTTTTAGAAATTTGGGAATTTACTTGAATTTTGGACAAAGGTCTGAAGTACGTCATGGTCAAATTTGGTGTTTAAACTGGATTGGGATTATTCAATTTAATTAAACTTTGACGAATTTGTGGAAGTTATGGTTATGCTGAATGGATAATTATTCTCAAATTTAGATTGTACAGCTCAAATAGGAGTCCTACATCAATTTTCAGTGAAGTTCTGGATTTTAAACATGTTGAATGTACTTGGTCATGTCCTAACCAATTATGTTCATATTTAGTATTTTGGTCCAGATTGGATTTCTAACATATATTTTGGACTCATTGAAGAGACGACAAAGATTTTGACAATGCTTTTGGAACCAGGGCATTCCTTCGTGCTATATGGAATTTAGAAATTTCATAACCGAATTGTGGTCGTTTGTTCGCTTTTTAAATTCCCAAAATCAAAATATTGCTTTTTCAAACTACCACTTTTCTAAAACTTGGCTTTTCAAACGCTTGATGAAGAAATAAAACGATGAAACATTTCATGAAAGATTTTTGGCCTTCCTTTCAAATGTAGATAATATTTATTAGTCGTTAGAGATCATGGTCCTGGTCTCGCTTCCGAAACCAACACAGGTCTTATTCAGGTCGAACTTGCACGACTGCGTTAGAAGTTTAGATGGCAGCTCAGTGAGTTGTCAGTTGTTAGACTGATATGCGAAGTATTTTCTGCACTCCTATCTAGGTTTTTCATTAAAGTCATCATCCACTGTGATTTTAATGTCGTGGTGTGGTATGTTATTGATGACTTCCTCCAACTGGGCAAAATAATTGACGTGATCTGATTTACCTTTCATGGGTGCACGTACATTGACGATTACAATGTTAAACTGTTTAGTGCTGAGTGTGGCGGGTGACGGTCCTAGTCCGCATATTGATAGGGCGGAAAGCGATGGTATGTTGCTTCACGTGCCGATGGATGAGAAATTCAACTTCAAATTCTCTTCAATTCTGATGGCCGCTATAATAAAGAATATACCATTATGGTGTCACGGATCATACTCACAGACCAAGGAAAAGATTTCCAGGAGACTAAGCACGTTCCATGTTCCCATTTCTAAAGCGGCCCGTTTACAATTACGAGGCCGTGTTTGTGATGAATCCGAGGCCTTTTTGTAAGTTTCATAACTTAGTTGTTCTTATGAGAGAATGTTGCTAAATTCCGCTCAACTCGCTCGTTATGTGTGTGGATCACGTACTGGTGAAGAATCTTATGGCATGCAATCCTACTTTGAACACATTTATGTGGCAAGCCGCTTGATACAAGACAGATTCCTCCTTCAGTTGCCCCTAACCAGAAGAACAGACCGATTTGGTATTGGTTTTACGGCGCTAATAACTCTTCGCGGCATGTAGTGTCCATGACTATAAGCAGAATTTTCCCTGGTCATCTCCACTACACCGCCTGATTAATTTAGAGTTACTCAGAGAGCGCCGTGAGGAGGTATGAATATAGGACCACTCTCTCCCTTTTTAAAATTTTTTTTATTTGGATGAAGGGGTCGTTTGTCCGTCGTTCAAAAACCCAAAATCAAAATCCTGCTTTTCAAAATCAATTTTTTTTTTGTAGTTTTTAGAATTCAGCCGCCATAAAAATCATTGAAAAAACGGGATTCTGATAATCTGTTTCAAGATGGTACAATCAAGAACTTCAAAAATTGACGTTAGATTCCAAATCCAGCTTTAAAACCAAATTTGACTCTAATTAGTAAAGAAATGTCCTAGAAGCATACAACATGGCGAAATTCGACAACTTTGTTCAAAATTTTATTTTTAGACTTCAAATTCATTTCTGAATACTATATTTAATATATTGTTTAAGAAATAATCAATTTTAGTGCAGAATCGAATTCAGAACTTAATTTAATCATAATTGGTTAAGAAATGGCCTAGTTCCATTGGGAATGATCAAATTCCAAAAGTTCGTTCAAAAATTCAAATTAGAATCCCAATCCAATTATGCAAACGAAATTTGACCATTATTGCCGAAAGAAATTCCATCGAGCTTAGCCAAATTCCAAAAATTCTCGAAAAATGTTAAAATGCAAATTATATACCATAGTCCAATTTTAGCCATAATCGGTCAAGAACTGGCCCGGTTCTTAATACTTATTGTATGCAAAAATGATTTTAAACAAAAAAGTTTTTAATTTGAAATTAAAAATCGGATTTTCGTAGCGATTCCTTTCAATCTTAAAAAATTTGTCTGATTTTCATGATTTAATAAGATTTATTAGAATCGTTTTGAGCTACATCGTCAAACTTAAATTATGGGAAGCGATCTATATTTTAACGTGAATTTAACGAATGAAATTCTGGTATCCATTAGCCAATAAATGTCCAATTTGGTATGTAGAATTGGATTGGGATTCTAACTTAAATTTTGCGCGAAGTTGTGGAATTCGGCGGATGGTACTAAACTATCTCGTAACAAATTATCATTAAATTTGGTGTGTACAACTGGATTGGGATTTTTACATAAATTAAATTTGGATGAAGCTCCAAAGCATGAATGAAACTAAACAGTCTCTTAACCAATTATGGTTAAATTTAGGTTATAATGAAGTTCTGGGGGCGTGCGGAAGAAAGAGATAATACAATAATGACTACACCATCCACGTCAAGCAACTTGCTTGGGTTATTACAGATTTGGATGATTGCATGGGAATGGAATATGAGTAATAGCAAAAATGGAAGGAATTGAGATTATTCCCCGGCATACCAGAATGTCTCATCCAGCAGAAGTCTGCTTCTTCCAGCAGCCCTGGGAACCTGGCTAGGATCAGGGAATCAATCACACGCATTAATCCGAAAAATAACACGATCATGTAACCATATTTATGGGAAGTAGCGCCAGCAAAATAAATTAAATAAATATAATTTCTGGATTTTGGCCGTGCTTAACGGAACTTGGCATTGTCTTTTAATCAACAATTAGCTTTTCAAAATCCCCAAATCATAAAACTGTGCTTCTCAAAATTTCGCTTTTTCTAAATTCCAATTATCAAAATCCCGTTTTTTTAATTTGTTTATATAAATCACAGCGCCCGTGGGCCATGGCCGAATTCTAGAACTTTATCAAAACCCAATTCGGTAAGAATTGTATAAGGAATGGCCAAGTTCCATTGAGCATGGCCAATTTTTTTAATTTTATTGAAAAATCCATGCTATTGAATACATCTTGGGCGTATAGAATCATCTTGGGTCTCAAAAATATAAACTTCCCTCTCAGGAAGAACTTGAGGATTTAGGAAATCTCTTAAATAATTTGTGGCCAAAATGCTTGATTTTTTCTCTAATAAAAAACAACAATACGCAGGATTCTTACATATACAGATGTGGCCAAATTATTAACACATTTAGGTATTTGGACGGTTATTGCTTTAAAAAGTAAATGTTTCAAATACAAATTAAAAATACTTGGTGAACATTCCTTTATCATTTTTTAATAACTGTGTCCTACGGGGCATATCACTTATTGCATTTTTTTTTCTTTTGGTGAGTAGATCTGCGTCATTTACCAGACTTCCTTCATCGCTTCTATTAATTCTGATTTGGTGCGCGGGCACTTTTCTGCTACTTTTTCTTTTGAGAATAGCCCAGATATTTTCGATTTGATTCATATTTGGGAAATGCGGAATTTTTCATTCATAGTCGGTACCAGTTGTGATTGCAGAACATTTAAATATTGATTCGCGTTCATTATCTCGTTTATCACATACAGTGGGATGAGTCCTTTTGATGATATTGCTGGCCAAACCATGGCTCTAACTGGTTGTTTGACTTGCTGTTGGACACAGGAAGGCAAATATTCTTCTGCTTTTGATTTACGAACGGTCCTGGACATTGGTAGTGTCAGAGTCATCATAGTCTCGCCACTGAATCCAATTTAATCAAGAAATTGAAAAAAAAGTTGAAAGACACATTTATTGAAAAGTGTAACTTTAAAATATTATTAAAATAATGACTTATGGTTTGTAGCTTTTCCCAGTCCTCTCCCAGTTTTTTTTTGTTGCATCATCGTAGCGTTTAACCTTTGCTTCTTCCGAGGTCGTCTTGCAAATAGCCCATATTAAAAAAGTCCACGTCTCACAGTTCTCTCCGATATTTCCGCACCAACGTTACGCATTGTATCCATCAGAGACTTACTGAATAACGGGCGATCTTCTTTAGCTTTCCGCATTAAAAACCTGTCCTGTCTGACTGTTTTTTACGATTGCGACCACATTTTCCTCTTCTTCTGGGACTTGTTGAAGACTGAGCTGCTAATTTTTGCGAGAATTTACTGATCAATGATCGGCTCATTCCTGTTTTCTTGGCTATTTGCGCATGCGCGTACTGGCCTACTTCTAAATACGTTGAAATTTTTGCTCCGGTTACAGCACTGATGTCCTTTGCTTTACTTATAGTGAATTTCACTAATATTACAAAAACCACTTTCACTTTTCAAAGTCACAAACAAGACTGAAAATCGTCAGTAAAATACTTATTCTTAAATACTACCTAGTTGTCATAAAATCAAAAAAAATTGGAGGTTAATTTAATTAACAGGATCATAAATACTCGGAATTCATATTCTATCAAAAAGGGTTCTCAGGTGTTACTGACTCATAAAAGGCGTATTTTCAGGGTATATTAAATTTTTATTGCACGAATTCCTTGGATTGGTCGATACCTTAATGACGTGTCAACTAAACAAAAGGTTGCGGTTCGAGCTTTGAAAATCACATTACCATGAATTTCGTATGAGGTGATAACAGTTTTGAGATGTGGTATTTTAACTTTATATTGTTACGAATTCGTCTAGTCAAATCCAGTTGAGATCACTGAACTGGACAATAACAATTCTCGCAATTCACACCGCTTCCACGAAGATACCGGGAATAATCTTTGAATAATAACAAAATATTTACGAAATACTTATGGCACTACGGGAATCTTTCCGAAATATTCCAACAATAATTTAATACACCACAACAAATAATTTCCACAAATATTTATTAATTTATTTTTAAATCACATCACTATTTCCACTTACACCACTTATTATTTTCCTGCTGACTAACTCTTGTGTGTTCATTGCACCCATATTTATATACCGCGTTGAATATTCAGGCTTACTCGGCTATAATCTGCAATACCACTAAACTGTTATAAAACTACCTCTAATGATACTACTTTTACCTAGGTGTCGCTAATTCTACAAAAAAAAATCTTAACAATTTTCTAAACTGAATAATTGTCGCTGAATAAATGTCTCGCCACCGTTGAATTGATTATATTGGCCTTTTAAGCGAAAAGTGATATTTGTTTATACAAGAAACAGCCGTATTATAAACATGTTCGTTCATTATTTTGATATTTAGTAATTGAAAATTACACAGTGCATGAATTATATTTTAATACAACAAAAAACTTGATTTTTGATAATTTGACCGCCTTTGGCTTTAGTTTTATAATAACCCGCCAGATGTCATATACTTTGCCTTAAAAAGGGAATACCATTTACCCAGAACAATTATACATCAAGTCATAATTTTACCCGACTGATGGCTTTTTGGTGCATCAATATAGACAACTATAAAGGCGGTGATACATGTACAGATTTTGCTTTTAAGGCATAAAAATTTTGCGCGCTGATTAGTTAAAAGTTGGCCATCTAGAATCGCTTTACAGGCAAAAATTTTAAATTGAACATTTCTCAATTTTGAATAAGGCAATTTTTTTTGCCTTAAAGTCAAAATCTGTACATGTATCACCGCCTTAAGTGTATCTGACGGCAAAAAAATTAAACTTTTTGGGTATATTTTTGGATTTTATTTTTTATTTCCAAAAAGTATGCCGTGCTAAAATTTCATGGAAAAAAAACTCAATCTTATTTTTATGTGCTAGATGTCACATTCCCAACTCTAATGCTGAAAACAGATGTGTATATTTTCTGCATGCAGCACCGTATGCAGATCTGCACGAAAAATACATGAACATAATTTTTTGACACTTGTGTGCGACATTTTTTATTTAGTGTTAAAGCAAGTTACCAACTTTTGTCACACAGATAAATATTTTTGCAATTGAAATGTGTGTGTTGTGCAATTGAAATGTCCTGTATAACAATTGGTTTTCTTTTATAAATTCTTTAATTTTTTCCTCCATCTTGACAAAATTTATTGTCAAAAGTAAAAAATATCAAACAATGTCGCATGGAGTTGCCAACGATTTTTAGTTTTATTTTTGGTTCATGTTGTCAACACCGACCGATGCACAGTCAAATTAAGGTTCAATCACAATGAAACCGCACCGCGCCGCACCAGACCGTGTCGAGCCGCTTTTACGGATTGTCAAACACAATGGTTCCGCGCCGTTTCGTAAAATTGATCCAGTTAATTCTGTATAAAATTTACCTTCGATATTAAATTTTAATTTTTTAATGAATTCCACAATTCGAAATACCATTTTTAAAATAATATTATTTTTTTTCACCGGTAATATTGAAAATAAGTTTATTGTATGTCTGTGAAAAAATTATTTAGGTTATGTTATCCGAAAATGTAGAAAGTTGGCCTATCTCTTCCGCACGTACCGTTCCGCGCCGACCATTGTGTTTGCATTTGCGTTTTACGATTTAAATCACATGTAATGTGACATTTCCTACTTTGACTGATTAACGAAACGGAGCGGTGCGGTGTCATTGTGATTGAACCTTTAGAAATAGAGATGACGTGCGGATTTGGCATGGCATGCGTCGTACATGTATTTTAACCCATATACACTAGTGTATTCTAATTTTGATGCATGCAGAATTCTGCATATGTGTTTCTAACATAACAGTCGTCAATTGACGATTGGAGGATCATGAGTGGTACGTAGCGAAAAAATATGAAACTCAACGAGCTATGCCAATATGAAAATTCGAAAATAATCCAGCTATGTCAATTTGAAAATACGCGTGGTTTATGTTATTACGAAATGTCATTGAAGGATAATTTAATTTCTATTTTTTCCGCTAGCTGGGTTTTCCAACTTTTATACAATCGTCAATAGATCATGTTTTCCGAACGATATTGTCAAATTTTAACGCCAGTTTTCTCTACCATCAAGAATCTGACCCTTCTTATAATATAATCGACATGTTTTAAAACGGTAAAACACAGAAATATTTTCAGTTGTAGAGGGTAGGCCTCGGCCGAAATCTCTGGATGATTAGCATGACATTTGTTCTTGACGGCCCCCACAAATAATAGTCCAACGGAACCAAATCGCAGGTGCTAGGATGTCAATTATCACCATTTCGGCTAATAACGCGATTTTCGAAGACAGGGCGTGAATTGTTTCTTTAGCTGTATGGTCAGTGGCCCCGTCCAACGAACAAGGCACGATAATGGCCGCCATTTACTGTTAGTGCGACCCCTTGCTCATTTTCGAAGAAAAATGGCCCTTTATGCCTTTGGACCATACTCCACACGAAGCAGTCACTAGTTTTAGGTGTATTGGCTCCTCAATAGTCACGTGTGGATTTTCTGTCCCTCAAATTTTGCTTCTTCACATAACCGGCGAAGCGAATGAGCTTGGTCGGTAAAAACGATTTTTTGGTAAATAGTGCTCATCTTCTTTCAACCCAGAATTGGCCCAGTCGGCGAAGTGAGAACGTAATGGATGGTCAACTGGCTTGAATTATTAAACCAATTGAACTTTGTAGTCCGTCATACCAAGATCTTCATGTAAAGTTCTTCACAAAGTCCTATCGCTGAATTTCAATTCTTATAAACGATGGTGGGTTGAAGTGCTCGGTTGTTGACGCACGCCTTTAGTTACAGCAGTAATAATTTCCACTAACATTTTCCAACGTCGATCAAGCGTTCTAACATTTCCCATCGTTGATCAAGCGTAGAGCGACTCATTGCGTTCACCGGGAATATATTACTGAATTTCAATCACTTAACAGGTGAAATGTGAGGTATGAGCGGCGAAATAACATTTAGTTCAAAAACAAACCAATAGATGTCACACCCTCTAAAATCTTACGATGATTAGATAATCCGAAACAATCCAAATTACCAACACGACTCCTTTATAGAATTAGAGACATCTGGCGTCATAAGATTACAAGCTATTCCACTCCTTAATTTATTAATCTAAAAACACGTTGCTTCGTAACATTTTAATAATATCTGATACTGACGCTTAGCGTCACCAGACTCTTTCCTTATTTAAAAGGATTAACGCAGTTTCGCATATTCTCTGCCGTAGCTCTTGATGTAAAGCAAAGTTGTCCCTCCTGCTGATCATTCTAATTGACTTCATTGTCTAAGTCGAAATGGCTTCGTTTATATGAATGGCTTTGATTTATATCACATAGTTGATAGCCCCTTTACGACTCATTTTTCCCTGGCAACTACTCAAAATTACTATTACGGGGCATGGACTTGCAGAGACATGGCAGTGTTCTCTCCCAGCCAATAGTTTGAAGAGCAATCCATGTTGCTTGTAGTTGCAGATAAAATTTTAATGTACTTCTCGTCCTTTGGGGTACTATTTAGTATTTTGTGATAACTTGTATTGTAATAATTAATTGTAGCTTCGAGTTGGTGTCACGATTATCAAATCTTCTTACATGAACTCAATGTGCTGTCAATTCCGGGTCAATAAGCCGTGCTTCGTGCTCGAGAATAGGCTTGCACAATTGAAATTGCATCACAACCCACTTGCCATAAAAAATACAATAAAAATCAATGAGAGCGATGTTCAAAGTTGGAAGTACCCTGCCACGACTTCATGTCTGATTTATATCTTCTATACAGGCCAACCCTGTTTGGTGAAGTAAGCGACATTTTTCAGGACATCGGACTTTCTGCATCAATGTTTCAATGATGGAATCTTTGGTGCACATTGATGATTGTCTTGATATAAAATCGGCATACACGAGATTTTTCGTGCTGGTATATTTGATATCAAAATCGTAGGCGTGCATGAACAATTAGTTAGAACAGTACGGCATGTATGTTGATCAGCCTCTTAGAATCATTATAGATCTTTAATTAAAGGAAACCAACCGAATGTCAATGTTAAAGCTAAACAGCTTGAAAACTATGACCATTATGTCGAGATAGTCACCAATAAATGGCATCCCTAAATCTTCCCAGTCTATTCGTGAGATGATCGTTTATGTGAAACTGCTGTGTCACTCTTAGTGAGTTTATTATGGACGAAATGACCGATTTGTGAGTTGACTAAGATCTTGACGGAATTACAAAATTCGGTTGGCACTCCCTCTTCGTGTTTGTTTGGTTTTAGCAGGAGCCGCTGATTGACTAGGTCTGCTCTTGTGCCGATGTACCTTACATTCTTGATATTCGAACGGCCTTAAATAGACAGTTATAAAAGAAAATTATTTCACTGGACCACTAGAGCATTTTGATTCCTTTCTGATTTTTTCTGATTTGAATACCTCTAAACGAATCACCCTGTTTTTGTCACTTGTGAGGTTGCCCAGACGCTTAGTGATGTTAACCTGCTCTTGCAAGTTCAATTTTTCTCCCAAGTCTGTTCATCTTTTGTCTTTCACCAATTTGATGAAGTCCTGGGATGTATTGAGGCGTTGCTCAAACAGCAGAACCTTTAAACCTTCGGCAGAGAATTTTGTAATGCAAAATTGTTACATATCGAGTTGGTGCGAGCGAAATGCGGTTTGTAAACCTTTTGCTTTTTGAAAATTTAAAACACTTCGTCGTTAACGATTCCATATCTTCAGTGAAAAGTGATTCATGGTGGGCATACTACAAACTGAATACCAAGGCGTTTTACGTGATCATAAACGGCCGAATTCGATAAATTTATAGATCTTCTCATTTTTGCCTTTTCGATAATAAAAAAAGTAAAATATGCCGAGAAAATGGTGCTTTCGATTTTCCATATTTAATCGAATTTCGAATCGAAGTCTATATCAGCTGTCAAAATATATAATAACAATGCGGCTTAAGTTTGAAGTTGGCTATGAAACATTACATTTTAGTCCTCTGTTTTCTTTATTCCCGGTGTCTGATCATCTCCCCAGTTTTCATTCAAAAATCGTCATTCCAGTGAAGCCAACACTCTGGGATCTAGCTTCTCGCATCTTGAAGTCAAAAAGGATTGCGCCAATCGAGTGCGAAACCAACTTACATCAAAAGTCAAATGATGTTGGTTTCGCACTTGATTGACGCAATCCTTTTTGACTCCAAACGCTATAGACAAATTTTTTCATTCCTCGGTTCACCAGCTCCTCGATCACTGTAACGACGCCCGAATTGAGTCTTCGTTCCGATATTGGTTCAGCCTTAAAATACTTTGTACGGCGACTCGATCGTAACATAGTTCTATTTTGGGTGGTGTATGCAACACAACCACCAACCACTTTATTCCAGCTCTTTGCAACAATGTTCAGTGCAACTTCTCAACATCTTTCTTTTGAATTGTTGATTCATACATAGATGGAAAATTTACAAGAACCACAACAATCTGTTTCGAACGGATGAGATTATTGATTTGGAAAAATCAGTTTTCTCATCAGGATGCGACGACTGATGCTGTATATTTTCATTGGAATATTGTCTATATATAGAACAATACTGGGTAGTTGTAGTACTAGCGAATTACTGCTTAGCCTACGAAATTCGATTCTTTCAAATTTCTCATCTATGTTTCATTCTCACAATTGACTTTTCGAGTTTACGAATTTTTATTGAGAGTACTAAAAATAGACCAATGTACGGAATTTGTGTGTTTACATTAAACAACGTGTTCAAGGCTAAATAATATACCTATTTCAGTTTTTTATTCTGGCTACACACTACATTTTGAAACAATATTGATAGTGTGTTATACTTAATTAACATAACACTGTCGGCAAAAAACAGTAAGACTTTGTTCATAATTTTAAAATTTCTTATTTATTTCTCCAAATCTATTTCGTCCCCCTCAAAGTAATCTCCCCGGCCTCAATACACTTGTGCCAACGTTTTCCTCGAAACAGTTGTTAAAGTCAATTTTCGGAATAGCCTCCAATGCGCGTAGCGATTCACGTTTAATGTCTTCAATTGAACAGCCAGAAGTCACACGAAGCTAAATCAGGCGAATACGGTGGTTGCGGAACGATATGGATAGAATTTTTGTCGAAAAAATTACGTAAAACCAATGCAGTATGTGAAGGTGCATTATCGTGGTGCAAAAACCAAGTATTGTCGACCTATAATTCCGGCCTCTTTTTACGAATAGCTTCGCGCAAACGACGCATAATACTCAAATAGTATTCCTTGTTGACAGTTTGGCCGGTCGGAAGGAGTTCGGAGTGCACCACTCCTCGATAATCGAAGGAAACTGTCAACATCACCTTGATTTTTGACTTGCTTTGACGTGGTTTTTTCGGCTTCGGCTCACCTTTGGCACGTTACCCGGCCGATTGATCGTCTGTTTCCGGGTCGTAAGCATAGATCCAAGACTCGTCGCCAGTTATTATACGTTTCATGACATCCTGGTAGTCGGAAAGCATTGTTTCACAGACGTCAACGCGACGCTGTTTTTCCAAAAAAAAACAGTGATTTTGGAACCAATCGTGGTTTCACTTTTCTTAGGCCCAAATGATCTTTCAAAACGATGCCAGTAAAGTCTATGACTGTTAATCGTCGATTCTCAAGCAACTCATACTTGGTTTCTTTATCTTTTATATAACATGATTCAAAAATTTTACCTGCATCCTGACCGATTGAGCTCATGAAAATTGCTGCTTGAATAATTGTTTCCTTTTTATTAAACTCAGTCGCTGTTGCGCAGAACTTGAAGGTCCTGATCCCAAAGCTGGCATCAACTTCGTTAATTTTACTTTCAATTTCTTAGTTGTTTTTTAATCCGAACTCTGCAACTCGGTCGTTCCATCAGTTCTCAACTGCTTGTACTTTCGCAACAAAAATCTTAATCATCCTTTTCAGTTATTCTCTTGGACCTGTATAAGTTGATCCCGGTTCTTGATCTGCACGTCGCAGCTATTCATCATGTTTCCTAAATCAAATACTTGTTTTTGTTGCTCGGTAGTCAGCGATGGTTTAAAAGATTGTTCAGCGATTGTTTTGCAACCGCGACAACAGCTCTTTTATATTTCTTTCGGCAGAAAACACACGACTGTGAAGCATTTCCCTTCATTTTCGTGACTTGTAGAAGTTTTATCTCCAATAAGCTCTTTTTTTCAGCTATTTGCAAAATCCCACTTCTGATACCAAATGTTACGAATTTCGGGCGTTCGATACCACGATTTTGTAAATAAAAACACACTCGTCTTGATGATTATCGCTCGTTGTAAATTCCAATATTTTAGATGATGACAGTCGGCTTGGGATGACATTCTAAAATTCAATTCCCAATCAGTAATGGAAAACTACTACTAGTTGCCCAATAACATTGATGATATTGAGAATAATAACCGCTTAATAAAAATACAACCTAAAGTTGGTGGTGTATAACTTTACCACTCGACTTTACGACTCGAGGTCGCTAGTTTTTATGTGGCCGAATTACTTCGTTTTTTACTAGTATGAGCTTACGGTGCTTAATATCTTTATCTGTGCTCCCAGCTTATGTACGCACTAAGGTAGGTATTGCGTCTGCTGCATAAACTAGAAGCATATTGTATTCTCCGTTTGACGACCGAGTCACACCAGACATAATCTTGGAAATACCCAATATCAATATTCCACTTGCCGCTTTTTTTATTTATTTACCCTTCTAATACTCTTCTGCAAGTGACTTAGTCCACTAAATATTTGCCTCCGCATGCATTTAACTAGAGTTCAAAACCTAACCTGTTTACTAATCACCAAATCCACATTCATAATCTAAATATGTAATAAACAATAAATTCTGAACAACTAAATTTTATAAAAAAATTTTTTAGATGGCCCAAGTTATCGTTGACGATATCAGCAATTCATATTTTGAAATATTTATGGGACTCGTAATCGCCATGTTCGTTTGTTTACTATTTATATTTTTGATGCGTTGGGTTGCCGGTCCAATGGTTTGGTTATCAATCGTCGGTGTAATCGCTCTTCTCACGTTCAGTAAGTAATTAACAGTGTACTTTATATAAATAAAATTATTTTGTACCGATTCTATAAATATTTGTCCGCAGGTGTTTATTACAGTGCAACGAAGTACGTTGAGTTGAAGGATAAACCAAAGGATACAAATACCGCAATATCACCAAATTTGGAGTCGGTTGTTAAGTCGTGGCTAGGACAAGCTGATACATGGTTATGGATTTTGATTATATCGTCGGTTTTGCTTGGTATAATCGTGTTGATTATCATCTTTTTGCGACGGCGAATTATTATTGCGATTGCGCTTATTAAAGAAGGCAGCAAGTAAGTTACAATATGCGTTTATATTGATTATGACCGTTAATATATTTTTATCGTTTCGCAGGGCTGTAAGTTCAATAACATCATCAGTATTTTTCCCACTATTCCCTTGGGCCCTCCAAATCGTTGGAATTACTTTTTCGGTAGCAGTTCTTTTGTATTTGGCATCCGTCGGTGAGACACAGTATAAAGTCGATGGATTAGATGATGCTTGTCTTTGTAAAGGTTTAGCGGCGACTTATGCTAATAATCAGACGTGTTCTCCACGAGTATTTGCCGAGAATTGTAGACAGAAAGATTTCCCGAATCAGGCGTGCGCCAGGGCAACATGCAACTTTTTGGGAATTGATAATCCCAATATTGTATCATACATGCACGCCTACAATGTTGTTGGATTTTTCTGGATTCTATTTTTTATATCAGCCTTTGGTGAAATGGTATTAGCATCGACATTTGCCACATGGTATTGGACATTCCATAAATCGGATGTACCATTTTTCACCGTATTCACCGGAATGGGACGTACACTTCGCTATCATTTGGGAACTCTTGCATTTGGTTCACTTATCGTGACAATATGTCGGATAATTCGCGTTATACTCGAATATATCGATCAAAAATTAAAACGATATGATAATGAAATCACGCGCGCCATTATGTGCATTCTAAAATGTTTCTTCTGGTGTTTGGAATCGTTTTTAAAATTCCTAAATAAAAATGCGTACATTATGTGTTCCATCCACGGTAAAAATTTCTGTTTATCGGCCAAAGATGCATTTAATTTGTTGATGCGTAACGTGCTACGGGTCGTCGCCCTAGATAAAGTGACCGACTTTTTATTCTTCTTATCGAAACTATTGATTTCGGTCGGTATGGCATACCTGACGTACGCATTCTTTTCGAGTGAATCGAATCCAAGCGTGCAATATAAAATGGTGCCAATGATCTTGGTCTTTATTGGGACATACTTGATTGCCACCGTATTCTTTAATGTGTATTCGATGGCGGTCGACACATTATTCCTATGCTTCCTGGAAGATTGCGAACGTAATGATGGTTCGGAGGAGAAGCCATTTTTTATGTCGAAACAGCTGATGAAAGTATTGGGCAAGAAAAATGTAATACCAAGAGATGGTTATGGCCATCAGTAAAAATGTACGTGGATCGCATAAACAAAAGACGGTTGTGATGAATGTGACTTTAATATTAAAAATATGTATATGTATTGATGAAATTGAAATGTTAATGAATTTGCAAAACACTTGCGCTGCCAAATTTGTTTTGTTTTTTTAAATAAATTACCCTAGATATATATATTTATAGTGTGTTATTATATTACAGTGTTAGTTAGAGGAATGGCTATTTACGAGGAATTGTTAATCATAAAATATTGTAAATAGATAAACAAATAATTTTATATAAAATTTTTATTGTGATAAAATATTTTATAAAATGTATCTTATATATACACACATACACACATATTATTACTATTTCAAATGAGTAACATAGTTTTATAATAATTATTAATATATTTTTATAAACTCTACCATATTACTAGAATTACCATAAAATTTTATATGTTAGAAATGTAAGAAATTAAATTAAAATTTGAAAACCAATAATTGCCAAAAAAATATCAAATTTATTAAAAAAAGAATTGTAAATAAACAGAAATTTCATACCATAAATTTTAGAATTGTTTTTTTTGTTGAAAGAAGTTCAAATCAGCAGATGTTCCAAGGTTTGTATTTAATTATTTTTAATTTATAAATTACTTGCTTTATAAGCCTTTTCCTTAATACAAAAATAGTTACTCGTGGATCGATTTGTACATGTGCGTGTACATTAGGTAAAACCTACCCTGACCTATTTTTTTTTTCTTGTTTTTACTTAAAACGGTACCCAAGCAACCCAAAAAACATGTCACAAGAAAAATCTATTTGGCCCAATTTTAAATCAGGACTGAAAGGGTTTGTTCAGTGTTGAAACATTGTACTTATCAACTAAGTGTTTATAGTATTAGGAATTGGTTATGTATTCGTATAACTTGGTTTGATGGGTAACTGTCATTATTGTGTAGACGATTCTTTTATTCTAGAAGAACAAAGCCGAGCGTATGGAAAACAAGTTATAAAGTGTATTAAGTTTTTTAATAAATAATTTAATAAGATAATTAGTAGATTTTGTTAATAGTAAACACGTGAACCACTGCAGAGATATTAACGCTTCAAAAGTTAATATTTCAACAGGTTATGGGCCCAGATATCCCAGTTATCACGATATCCGAGTTAAAAGAAGTGAGGTTAAGCCTTTTTTTAAAAAACGTGGTTAACAAAAATTAAAAAAAGTAATAACTGTAAAACTAATTAAAAAAGTAAAAACAATTTTGAAAAATAATATGGAATCGCATATGTTGGAAGATATATCGAACATTGAGAAGTTAACTCGAGATGGAAGTAATTTTCAAATATGGAAATTCCAACTAACTATAATACTAAAAGTTTTAGGACTTTTAGAATATACAAATGGAAAAATCGAGAAACTTGTAGAAGATAAAGTAAAAATTGAAAAATGTATAAAATCAGACGCTAAGGTGCAGAAAATAATAATCTCTACAATAACCAAACAGCCATTAATGCATATAATTAATTGTAACACAGCTCAACAAATGTTTGAGAAAATTTGCTCAATTTACCAGATGGATAATGAACAACAAAAATGCAATTTACTACAAGAATTTTATAATTACTCGTATAAAAATGGTGATCTTGCATTTTGTTACAACGTGGGAGTCGACGCAAATTAATGAGAAAACAATGACAAATCTCACCGCAAGATTATTAAATGAAGAAGCACGTGAGCGAGACACTAAGATAGATGAGACAAAACAACCAATTGCGTTCAAATCAGCAGAAAAGAAATGTTTTGCTTGTAAAGGCAATCATAGTCAATATAGTCAACGAAAATTTTGTAAGTTTTGTCGAAAATCAAATCATACGGAAGAGGATTGTTTTTTTCGTAAAAATAAATATCAAATGCAGAAGAATTCAACAAACGAGAAGAAATTCTGTTTTTTCACACATACTTCTGAGAAACGAAAGGTTCAAGAAATGTCATGGATAGTAGACTCTGGATGTTCAACACATATGGTAAATCAAAAGGAGTGTCTAAACTCAATGGGTGAGTCATCATCAGAAATAGGTATAGCTAAACAGTCGGAGTCCATGCAAGCCGAGGCGACCGGTAAAATAGAAACAGAGGAAGGCACTTTTAACAAAGTTCTTTATGTTCCTGATCTGAGTACAAATCTACTTAGTGTAAATGCAATCACATCACATGGTGGGGAGGTTAATTTCAAGAAGGACCTAGTAGAGATAAAATTAAATAATAAAACTATAATGAAGGGTAACAAGAATGAAACAGGATTGTACGAGGTAAAAATTAAAACAGGCTCTTATGAAGAAGCGTTAGTTGCTGATAATCAAGTTGCTGAAATGTGGCACAAGAGGTTAGGTCACCTTAGTTACGCATATTTAAAAAGGGTCAAATCGATGTCGATTGGTATTGATGATAGATATAAAGTGTGATGTAAATCAACTAGATGCTGTATGCGAAGTTTGTGTAAAAGCAAAGCATACAAGACAACCATTTAATGAAGAAAGGGCTAGAGCATCTAGACCTTTAGAATTAGTCCATACTGACTTATGTGGATCTATTACCCCGTCAACATGGGACCACAATAAATACATAGTTACATTTCTGGATGATTATACACATTTTACGATGCTGTATTTAGTTAACAATAAAAGTGAAACAGCAAAGGTAATTCAAAATTATATAGCTGAAGTTGAATCAAAATGGAACCTAAAGGTATCCAAATTAAGATGTGACTCTGGAGGAGAATATGTTAGTAATTTTATTAAAAATTGGTGCAGTCAAAAAGGAATTGTTCTGGATTACACAACGTCGCAGACCCCTCAACATAATGGCAAGGCAGAGCGGCTTAATAGAACACTTATGGAGAAATCTAGAGCTCTTCTATATGAGTCTAAATTAGAAAATAAAATGTAGGGAGAAGAAGTTCGTACAGTGGTGTATATTTTAAACAGAAGTCCAACCAGAAACATGGAAGTAACACCTGCGCAGGCTTGGTATAACAGAGTACCTAATCTTGCTAGACTTCAAATTTTTGGATCTATAGCATATGCAAAAATTCAAGGTCATTTAAGAAAACTTGACGATCGTAGTCAATAGTGTATATTCGTGAGTTATGCTACAAACTCATATAGACTATGGGATCCAGTTAAAGAAAAAATTGTGCAATCAAGGGATGTAATATTTGATTGTGACGGTAAAATGAATTCAAATGATGGACTATATAAATACAAATGACAGCTGATTAAATGAAAACATCAAAGAAGAGGATAAAACTGATTATCAAAGTAATAATCAATAGTCAACTGTGACCGACCATGAACCATCGTCAACCGAATTGCGACGTAGTATAAGAAGTAAGAAATTACCGGAAAAATTCAAAGACTACGTATTGCTTACATATGAGGAAGCAATCAATGGACCAGAAAAGAATAAATGGATACCAGCTATAGAAGAGGAAATGAAAGCCTTAAGCGACAACCAAACATGGTCGCTTATAAATCGTGAAGAAGCCGAAAAAGAAAAGGTATTAAGCAGTCGTTGTATATTCAGAATCAAAGATGACGGAAAATATAAGGCTAGACCAGTCATTAGAGGATGTGAACAACAATATGGTGTAAATTTTGAAGACACATTCAGTCCAGTAGTAAACATAAGTTCTTTAAGAATTCTGTTTGCTATAGCATCGATACAAAGCATGAAAATTATGAAATTCGATATTAAATCAGCTTTTCTATATGGACATGTTGATGAGAACATATACATGCAACCGCCAGAAGGTTACAACATGGGAAACAAAATTTGTAAACTTCAAAAAGCACTCTATGGACTTAAGCAAGCTCCTTTAAATTGGAATATAACATTTACCAAGTTCTTAATGAGCCAAGGACTTGAACCATTAAAATCAGAAAAGTGTATATTCAAAAATAAAAGTGCCTCAATAATTCTAGCAATTTATGTTGATGACGGATTGTTAATTGGAAATAATCAACAAGAAATGGAAAGTCTATTAGACCAGCTGAAGGTTAAATTTGATATCACATCAAGCACAAATCCTGACGTTTTTCTTGGTATCGAATTTTTAAAAACACCAGATGGGTTAAAATTAAAACAAGAAAATTATTCAAAAAAAATGTTGATCAAATTTCAAATGCAAGAATCTAAAACAGTGGAGACGCCACTCCTACCGAATAAGGAACAAATTCCAGAACAAGACATTGAAGAAGGATACCCTTATCGAGAAGCAGTAGGTAGTCTACTATATTTATCAAATAAGACTAGACCGGATTTGGCATTTTCTGTAGGATTTGCAAGCCGCTATCTAGAAAACCCCAACACTCAACATGTAACAAACGTAAAACGAATATTTAGATATTTAAATGGTACCATTAGTGATGGAATTGAATTTAATTGCAACAGTACATTAGATTTAATAGCCTATTGTGATTCCGATTTTGCTGGAGATATTGATACACGTAAAAGTACTACTGGTTATGTAGTTTATTTTTGTAACGGGCCAATATGTTGGTGTTCTAGAAAACAACATTGTAGCACTTTCTAGTACGGAAGCAGAGTACATTGCTGCTGCTGAATGCTGTCGTGAATTGTTATGTCTTAAAACACTCATAGAAGAACTACTCGATGATCAAAAGATAGATGTGAATCTTTTTCTTGATAATCAAAGTGCAATAAAAATGATTCAAAACGGGATTGTCAACAGAAGAAGTAAACACATGGCATCTATGTGTTTACTTCTTCTGTTGACAATCCCGTTTTGAATCATTTTTTATCTATAATATCATTTTATAAACGAATTTTATTTTCGTTTATAAAATGATCGAATTTATTTTTTTTATTTATAATATCATTTTATAAACGAAAAGGTAAAAGATGGTTTGATTAAAATCAAGTATTGTAAATCTGAAATGCAGACGGCAGATATATTAACTAAACCATTAGGATATACTAAATTTATTAAATTTAAAAATCAGATCCCCTTCAATGCATATTGTATCATATATGATACAAACCATTTCATATTACAAAAAAATACATGTATACGCATAAATTTCCTATTTTCTTCATATAAGAATCTTCGTTTACATATTTTGAAAACCTATACCAACACAAAATTTAGTTTTCCCGCGTAATTTTATAGAATAATGCCGGTTGAGTGTCGCTTGCTGTGGTGATTAGTTTGTCGCAACCAACGTAGATTTTTGGTCGTGTTTTTTCAGGGTATTTATAAACTATTTCACATAATAAAAATATTTTATTAAATATTTATAATTATATCATGCGTTTCAACCATTTTGACATATATACGTCTATATTATCATTGTAAATATTGAAAAACATTGGTTGTATCATATATGATACATCATGCAATTACGGCACAATTCTTGGTTGTATCATATATGATACAACCGTATAATTTGGAGATTAGGTGGAACTGTTCTTTAATAATACATTTTATTTAACATTTTTGGTAGTTAAAAATGACTGATCAACGCTAGTTTTTAAATGCTAAAGAAATCGAGGAGTTTATTAATATGTAATTCTATTGACAATGACTTCCGTATCGAACCACCATCTGAAATTGATGACGATGTACCATACTTCTACATAGTGATAATAATGTGATTGAATTACAAGATCCTGATATTGGAAATGCAATTGAGGTGACAAGTGAAATAAGCGAGGTCAAAAAATATAAATTTAACGGTGATGAATCTCTACCAGAAGTTCTCAAACTACAAACGCCTCTTGAAATTTTCAATCATTTTTTCAATTCTAATTAAAATGGCAATAGCGTTCTAGAATCAAATTACTACGCAATGTGAATTAACATCAAAAATACGTTTTAAATAAACGGGAGGGATTTGGAAAAATTCTCCGGGGTGTGTATTTTAACTTTCGTGCACCAACTAACACGCTTCCGCCGATACTGGTCCCATGAACTGGAACAATATAGTACGGGAAAGCATTTCGCAAAAATTCGTCAGTTTCTTTATTTCTATCGCAAGGAGAACAATGTGCCACACACAAATCCAAATCGCGATCGCCTGTTCAAAATACGACCCGTAATAGATGCTCTCATTAAAAACTTCCAAAAGATTCCAATCGAGCAAAATATATCTATTGATGAACAGATGTGCTCTGTAAGGTAGAAGTTACTTGAAGCAACCAATGAAGCCGCATAAATAGAGTTAAACATTTTTTGTTCTCAGTGAAAGTTCAGGATTTACGTACAATTTTGAACAATTTTCGGGGCAAGAAAATGATAAACGTATTTTATCAAAAAAAAAAAAAAATTGAGAAGCTCATCAAATGTGGTTATTCGACTACTACAAAATGTACCAAGAAATGCGAACCACCATGATTATTATTACACGAGCTTACCATTGTTTATCGAACTAAATAAAGTTGGTATTCAATCAAATAGCACAGTACGTCGTGACAGACTACCTTCAAGCAAGTTACCAACCGAACGTGCTCTAACGGATACATAGGTCACCACAAAATAAAATTACACTCCAAGAAATGGTGCATACGAATATTTTACCATATTTTGGATATCACGATGGTAAATTCATGGTTACTTTCAAAAAGAATCTCTCGTGATTTAGGATAGCAACATCTCGCTCTAATAAATTTTAGATTACAACTTGCTGAAAGCCTGTGCAGAGTCAATAATAAGTACAACTATTTAAAACGAGGCCGACTGGCCATTAACCAATAATATTAGTCTTGAGATAGACGTTAAACGAAAAATGTTCAACGCAAGTCACATGGTGAGTGAGTGTATCGCATTTTCTCAACTGGACATCGAAAAGACCTTCAAGTTACCTTGAAATTACAAACTCACTTTTAGTGTGAAAAATGCAACATATACCTTTCTTCCAACAAAGACAGAAATTGTGTTATGTCCTTATTATTTTATTTTTATTATTAAATCGTTTTGTTAATTTAAAAAGCATAGGCTGTGAAAAGCTATGTAAGATTTTTAAATATTTAAACGAAACTTTCAAATTAAAAAAAAAAAAAATTTTTTTTGTGTTTGTTTTGTACCCATAAATGCATGCTGTATCATATATGATACAACCACGAAAATCGATTTTCCGAGGAAACTACAAATAATTAGAATTTCTTATTTTGATATTATAAATAAGGATTGCAGAAACTATAATGTAGAATTTTTTCGACAAAATAGAAAAAGTCATGCATTGAAGGGTTAACTTAGTTAAAAAAATACTGTTAATAATGTTTTTGTAATTATAATTTAATGGGAAATAATTGAATTATAATTTAAGGGGAAATAATTGAATTAAATAGAAAAACTACTTAGTTTATAATTAAGGGGAAATGTTGAAATATTGTACTTATCAACTAAGTGTTTATAGTATTAGGAATTGATTGGTTATGTATTCGTATAACTTGGTTTGATGGGTAACTGTCATTATTGTGTAGACGATTCTTTTATTCTAGAAGAACAAAGCCGAGCGTATGGAAAACAAGTTATAAAGTGTATTAAGTTTTTTAATAAATAATTTAATAAGATAATTAGTAGTTTTTGTTAATAGTAAAACACGTGAACCACTGCAAAGATATTAACGCTTGAAAAGTTAATATTTCAACATACAGACCAGCGAACATTTTAAACACTATTCAACCAACGAATAGGTTTTCAATTTTGCCACTAATAACATATACAATAACATATGTTGGATTAGCTTAATCATTATTGTTTCCATTAATAAAATTTATGTATATCAGGAAATAATAGATCATATTTCGGTAGCTATTCAAAATTAATTGTAAGGTAAACCGAACATTTTATAATTTTATATTAATGCAAACTAAACTAATTTGTTAGTGTACTTTATTATATGAATTTTGTATAAAAGCCAAACATGTAGAACAAATAAATCAGACTTTTACAAACACTCTAAGTCTCATTAAGAATAGTGGACAAGCTTCGACCAACTGTAGCCGCACTATTCCAACTATAAACATTGGTCCTTCGAAGCAAACAAATAAGAATTGGCACCTAGAATACAGTAAAGTATTCTTCAAACAACAACTAGTAGAAGATAAGACCACGAATATTTGGTCAATTAAATAAAGTGTTCGACTGGATTTTCAACAACAACTGGAAAAATCATATTGAAGTCAAATAAAACTATTCTACGGATTCACAAACGACAACAGTGATTTATTCGTCAAACAACAACTTGAAGAATTATTGGGACCATCAATCTCAACGGAACACATCGAACCTCCAAAAATCTACCGAAGATGACAACGTTCGAAGAACTAGTAAACATCCAACAACAACTTTGGGATACCGTGGAAAAGCATAGAATTAATTACGGGAAAGATGGAGACTCCCGAAAAATCGAGGAGTATTTGAACCAACGCTTATCCGAATTAGAGGCTAAATGGAGGCAGTTTAATGAAAATGATGCAGAGATTTCTAAAAAATGTTCGTTATCAGACAACACGAACAGTTATTGGTCGGATAGGCAAAAATGGTCTCAAGCCGTAGGACAATATCGTCAAAAGTTACTCGATAAATTGGAGGAGCGGAAGAGTCAACAACAACCAATACACTCTACTAATAAACTCACAAAAAATTCGTGGAAAAATTATAATGTTGAACAACCACATAAGAACATTGGAAGTCGACATAAAACCAACAAAAACAAAGGCATTTTATAAACAAAAAATGCAATTACTTAACAACTATTTCGAGGATATCAATACATGGCAAGAAATAGTGATAAAAATGCAAGAACAACTGGATGGACTCGAAATAAAAGATGAACCATCAACGCAACAACACAAAGATATTAAATTGCCAAGGATAGAAATTCCACATTTTTACGACGACCGTAATAAATGGATGGTATTTCGAGATATTTTCGAGAGATTGGTGCATGACGACAACTCAATCTCACACATTCAAACTACAAAATAAACTACCTAAAAACGAGTCTAGGAGGAGAAGCCGCAAAATTGGTGAACCACATACAATGAACAGAGAAAAACTACTCCAAAGCATGGGCGATCATCAAAGAGAGATACAACAACAGGCGATTGTTAGTCACCGCTCAACTATCCACTTTGCTACACCAATCAATAATATCAACAGAGTCAGCAAATGGAATTAAGTCACTTCATGATACAATCAAAGAAGTCATCAGCGGCCTACAAACATTAGATGTGGACACCTCCACATGGGATCCAATAATCATACATTTAATGTTAAAAAAACTAGACAGCGAAACATTAAGATTGTAATGAATTTCTATTCTTCTTAGAAAAAAGATTCAACGGATTACAAGCAGTAGCAGATCAAAAACGAGTAAAATCAAATTACTACAACAACCACATTGTGGTGTGCCACATTGTATAGCAACATGCATAAACTTCAACACCCCTATTCCCCTAGTCGCATCACTTCAAGAGACGTGACTACTCATCTTCCTGGTTACTAGATCATTAAATCAAAACTTGTAAAATAATTGTTCAAAAAAGACGTTCTGACTGTTCTTTAAATCTTAGTATGCTGCTTTATAAATATTTTCTATCGACTGCTATCACTTCAAATGACAATTTCTATCACTTGAAATTTTGACGTGACAAATAAATAAAAAAAATTTCAAACTATTGAAGCCAACTATAATTTAAAAAATTTTCACTGAGAGTTTTGCACAAAATTATTTAGTAAATTTCGATTTTAAGATCTAGTAAGAACCATAGTGACGTCGCATGAAGTGATACGTCTAAGGGAATTAAGCTGCAAAAGGATGTCTTTTTTAGAAAGGAATCAATTAGTAAATCTATTACAATTGTGTAGCCGTTGTTTCTCTGGAAATCATACCACACGCCAATGCACAACACCCACACGATGCATTGAATGCAGCGGTAACCACCACGAGCTACTGCATAGCAAGGGCTTACACTCCTTGACACAGCTGTAGCAGTAATAAAGATGGGACAAGACAAACTTGAATGTGTCCGCATTTTAATTGATCCGGGCTCACAAGGAACATTTATCACACAAGAAGCCGCCAAGAGACTAAATCTACAGTACAAGAAAAGGAATTTAACATTGGCAGGAATTGGAGAAACCAAAGAAGGAATAATAAATAAATACATAACTTGTAATTTAGAACCAAGGTTCCCGTCAAATTTTTCAGTACAAATAAACGCGTTATGCACGATTTACATGTTCCAATTTTTTTTCCCAACAAATTTTTTACAGAAAAATAGAGCTGCACGCAAATAACAAAAAGTTACTAGTTAAAAAGAGTGAGCTATATGTAAACAACATTTGCTCAAATTAAAAAGAAAAAAATCCAATTTTATTTTACTGGAATTTGTTTCGTGCTCCTCTCGCAAACGAAAATCGTAATATACTTAACCCTTCATTTTTTACTGGAAAAAAAAATTGGAACATGTAAATCGTGCATTAGTCATTAATAATATGACAAAAATATTACCAGATCAACTAATCAACGCTTGGAAACACATCAATGATTTGGTATGGGCGGACCCAAATTACAATCGACCTGGAAAAATTGACATAGTTTTGGGAGCAGACTTCTATCCAATGATAATGTTAAATGAAATAGCTAAAGGGCAAAGCGGAGAGCCGATCGCACAACGAACGGAATTTGGATGGATAATATTCGGTCCAACAAATCGCGAAACTAGCAAAATTCACTCATTGATAACGCACTTACAGAAATTGATGAGAATATAAAAAAATTCTGGGAATTAGAAGAAATCGCAGATCAAAAGGGAATGACCCACGAAGAGCAACTAGCAGAAGAACATTATAAAACAACTCATCGCAGAGACTCAACAGGAAGATATGTGGTTAGTCTCCCTTTCAAACCAAACTACACTCCATTAGGCCATTCCAGACATCAAGCCATAGCCAGATTTCTGCAATTGGAAAGGAAACTAAACAAATCAGATAAGATAGCAGATGACTATAAGAAATGTATACAAGAATACATAGATTTGGGTCATATGAAACCCTGTGAAGAAGGTGGGTCCAATGTAGATGAATATTATATTCCTCACCAGGCAGTAATAAAAGATGACAGTTTAACAGCAAAACTGAGAGAGGTTTTTGACGCCTCCGCAAAGATGTCCAATGGTACAAGTCTCAACGATAATCAGCTTGTGGGTCCGACAATACAAGACGACTTAATATCAATTATATTGCGATTTAGAAAGTATAAATTCGCATTCACTGCAGACATCGAGAAAATGTATCGGCAAATCAAGATATGTGAAGACGACCAACGCTTTCAAAAAATTGTATGGAGGCATTCACCAACAATGCCTATCAAAGATTACCAATTAATAACCGTAATATTTGGTACAGCATCAGCGCCATATTTAGCAATAAGAACGTTAAAACAATTGGCTCAAGATGAGGCAGAGACACATCCTCCGGCTGCAAAAATATTAGTAAACGCCTTTTATGTGGATGATGTAATATCAGGGGGAGATAATTTGGATGAGGTATTATAAGCACAAAGGGAACTCATTCAAATACTTCAAGGGGTTGGTTTTAAACTACATAAGTGGGCAAGTAATCATTCCAGCATCTTGACAAACATTCCCAAAAATATATGGAATAACGATAAACTACAGATTTCATCAGACAATACTATAAAAACACTTGGTATATATTGGAACCCCACTAGCCACCATTTTGAATTCAAGGTAAACGGTCAGCAGGATAGGACAGTCACAACAAAAAGACAATTACTATCAGAAGCAGCAAAATTATTTGATCCTTTAGGATGGCTTTCGCCAATAATAATTGTAGCAATATTCTTAATGCAAGAATTATGGTTAGCAGGAGGGTCATGGGATGAAGAACTACCAACAGAAATAAAAGAAAAATGGAACAAATACAAGAAGACACTCCACAAAATAGAACAAATCAGGATTCCACGTTGAATAAAACACGCAAACAACAGCACGGGACAGATACATGGATTTTGTGACGCATCCGAAAAGGAGTACGCAGCCGTCGTTTATTACTCCGTTATGGATGTACATGGTAACATTATAAACACCTCACTGATAGCAGCAAAAACAAAGGTGGCTCCTATCAAAACCAAGGTATCATTACCAAGACAACCAAGGTATCATTACTGAACAGAGTGTCACAAATACAAACAATGATCTCACCATCACAGTGGAATTATGTAAGTTCAGCTGACAATCCAGCAGATTGCGCCAGCAGAGGCTTAAAACCAGAACAACTACAAGCTCATTCACTGTGGTGGCATGGGCCCAAATGGTTACAAACGTCGAAGATACCAATTCCAATTGCTACCCACTAAGTTTAAGCCATCCTCCAGAGCAGAAAACAACGACAATTAGTGCATTGATTACCAAGAGTAATCCAGCTGTACTATCTCACCTGCTACAAAGATGTTCCATTTTGAGTAAAATACAAAGAGTAATGGCATTCGTGCTTCGTTTTACAAGGAGTATGAAAAGACAACACATACCGAATTCCTTAACAATAACTGAGAGTTCTAGTAGCACTAATATACATTATAAAAGATTTACAAGCAACAGAGTATAGTGAGGAGATAAATCACTTGAAGAAGAACAAAGAGATCGCTACCAAGAGCAAAATACTCTCGCTAAATCCATTTGTAGATAAAAATAGCGTGTTACGAGTTGGAGGAAGATTACAAAATTGTCCAACACTGTCATATGAAGAGAAGCATCCAGCAATATTACCTCCAGGGCATCCAGCAGTAAAATTGATAATAGATGAAGCTCATATGAAAACCATGCACGGAGGAACTCAGCTCACTTTGGCGTACATTAGAAAACGTTTTTGGATTAGTAACGGTCGAAGATGCGTTCAACAACAGATCAGAGCATGCGTTAGGTGTCATCGATTTAATAATAAAATACGACACCAACTTATGGGAAATCTACCAGAAGTGAGAATCATCCCTGCTAGGCCATTCACCAGAACTGGGAAAGATTATGCAGGACCTTTCCAAGCAAGAACTACTAAAGGCAGAGGTCATAAATCATATAAAGGGTATTTAGCCATATTTATATGTATGGTAACAAAAGCAGTACATATCGAAGTAGCGTCAGATTTAACAACAGAAGCCTTCATGGGAGCTTATAAAAGGTTCACAGCAAGACGCGGCTTATGCACAGATATCAGCCATTCAACCATCTACACCAGGACTACAACCAACAGTCAAGAAGCACCAAAGAAAATACAAACTAACCTTGTCACAATTAAAAAATCGGAGTTCGAATCATCATCAACCGCCCAAGAAGGTAGTTCCCTTACGATAGCACCACAGAAGACTTCACTCTTCATGATTTAAGAAGTGTGTTTATACACTTCTTAAATCATTTTCAAAATGACTTATCATATGCATTAATAAAGTCAGCTTTTTTTATTTCATTTTCATTACAGATTTTAAATCAATTTTAAAATGAAATAAAAACGCTGGTTTTAAGCCCGAAAAAACACAATTTTTAAGTCAGCTATTTTTAATTCAGGGAGCCGCAAGTTCCTTATGAACATCATTCGTTACATCACGTAAAACTTCATTAAATAAATAAATGACTTTATAGTCCCGGGTACATAAGAAAGTTCATTTGAGACTTCATTGAAGGATTCAAGAAGGTTAGTAAGATTTAAAACATAATTATATATTTTGTTATTTTTGATTTTAATGACGTAAAATAAATTTAAATAAATATATTTTCCCATATTTGCTTTAATTATCTTATTGTTCTTAATTACAAATTTTGTTTTAAGGTATACCATTCTTAATTTAAAGTGTAACATTTTCTTTTACACTTTTTGGCTGTTATAAGGTTTTTTGTCAATTTGTCAGAAACTTCACACTGCAAATTGATGTATTTTTGAGCGGCTCTAACAAAATTTTTAATGGAATAAAATTTATTTTGGAGAAGGAAGTTGACAAAAGAATTTCTACTTTTGATCGACGAACCTGATGGCAACATTTCTTTTGATTCGTAAAGATAGTGGCAGATATCTAAATTTTCATTCTTGGCTTCGTACTTTTCCATAAAATTAATACAGGCCAAACATTTAGGCTCAAACATTTTTAAAACTTTTAGACCCCAAATTTCACAGTAAAAATTTTAAAATTCTAAAAGAGACATTGTTAACTAACCATTATTATCCCGCAAAATTGGAAACTTGAAAACAAAAAAGTTTTATTAGAAGTTCTGAAATTCGGCTCAAAAATTAGTTTTCAATGTCCTTGAATGTGTTCCTAGATGTCCACGGATCTGTCCTGCAGATTAGGTAGTACTTGTACAATCTGATAACGATATACTATTTTACAACACACATTACGCATTTTTAAAAATAGCCTTCATTCGAACATTGAGCGAGCTTATCGCCAGCGATGAAAATAAATCGACCGATATTTGAAATAGAACCAGTGTGAATGAATAATTTGTTGATTTGACGATGGGCGTGTTTTTATTTGGAATCTCGATGCGGTAAGGTATTCGGATTTAATGTTTAATTAACCACTGATCGATACAGTGGCAATTTATCGTATATCAAGTGACAATTTATTGTACGCGTAAAAGACAAAGTAAGTTAATACATAATTGTGTGTTTTGTGTTGTAAATGATCGTGTGATGTCAAAAGAATTTAAAAGTTATGAACCATATAAGTTTTTCATTCGTTCAGTGTCACCGTGATAGGTGCTGTAATAGTTCGTTGTTTTGCCATTATAGTTTGTTGGGCAAACTGATTTCTGTACTGTGGTGAATACACAGTGAGTTCTGTGCAGTGCAACACTTTCCTATAGTGAACATTTTAATCGAAGTGTTTTGTATGGGTGTGTAACGATATCCCGGTTTGCAAAATACCGTTTTTTTTATAAATCCCGGTTTACAAAATCCTGGTTTTCAAAATCCCGGTTTTGTATAAAAAGCATCCCGATTTTTATGTATCCCTGTTTGAATTTTTAAAATTTGACATGTGTGAAAATGGGACTTAAATGATTTTTTGAAAAAGTTCAAAAATGTGCGATAAAGTTCTAGAAAATGGCTAATAGGGATGGAATTTGGCCGCTTTTTAATAGATTTTGTTGAAAATCGATACGTGCGATGGAAATGGATTTCTAAAACGGTTTTTTGATAAAGTTCTGAAATATGGCCATCGCTATAGAACTAGGCCATTTTTTAACCGATTTAGTTGGAATTCGACATGTGGGTCCTATATGGGATTCAAAAAATGCGTTTTAGATAAAGTTCTGGAATAAGGAGGATAGGGATGAAACCTGACCATTTCTTAATCGAATATGTTGAAATTCGTTACGTGCGATGGTAATGGGTTTGTTAAATGATTTTTTGATAAAGCTGTAGAATATGGTCAGTAAAAATGGAATTTTGCCATTTGTTAACCGATTATGTTTAAAGTTGACACGATCTTAATGTGATTATTAAACAAATTTTGATAAAGCTCTGCGTATCTGGATAAAAAAGGGCGATATATTTCAGAGCTTAATCAAAAAATCATTATCTGGACTAGTAAGTGGACAAAAAGGGCGATATATTTCGAAACTTAGTCAAAAAATCATTTTAGGATCTTATTTCTATTACACATACATACCCATATATATATTTTGTCATAATCTGTCAAGAAATAGCCAAGTTCTGTCGTTAATGGCCATATTCTTTATGTTTTAGGAAAAGATTATTTTTGAATCCCATTTAGACCTAACTTGTAAAAATCAGTTATGAACTCGAATCATTCACTTAGAATAAAACTAGTAAAACTGCTCCTTTACTCCCGACATGTTTTGAACCCCGCTCTCCTGGAATTATCTACTAAAAGTCCTTGGTAATTTAAATTTGAGTAAAGCATGCGAAATGTCATCTCATTTACGACCTATGTATATATTCTAGTTTTTGGTCCGTATGAGTTTTGGTTGACTTAGACTTCTGTATCCCGTAGAATCAACTTGACAAGTTGTTCCACCTTTTTAGATCTAAGTGGAGCAAAAAAATCAGTCTGTTGTATATCGTATCTCTTTTTTTACTGGAATTTTGGTATTTCAGGCAAAGCTCATAGTTTATATGAATAATTTAAAATGTTGGGACTGTAAGAATCTCAGATCAAATACATCATTAAAGCGACCGACAAAAAACAATTCCTCTAAAATCCTAAGTAAAAATTATCTTGACAAAACATGACCTAGATGCTTCATCATTACAATTTAATTAAATTTTTGGGTTTCAACGGAATACAACTCAAGATTTTACGAAGTTGTCATGTCACTACCTTCCAATGTTAAATCTATCAGGTGTCGTAATGTAATTTAAGGCACTGCATTCTATATCGTCATGACAAAATTTTGCGAGTGAAGACCGAGCTTTTATCTACATACGCGAAAGCAATACAGACCGTTTACTTGTGGTGGCTTAATGTTAGCACCAGTCGAGGTAAATGCAAATGAACTATTGTACGATCGTATACACTCCACAAATTGTTTGCTTTCTGGCAGAGCAGCGGTCAAAAGATTTTCTAAAAATGCGGGATACTGGAATTTTTTTCAATGATATTTCTAGTTCTAAAACGTTTTTTTTTGTCATCACACGTTTCTAACAAATATAGGCATCTACCCACAATGGTAAGACGTCAGAGTCGGATGAGCGAAAAAGATGACGAATTCGATGACGACTTCGATGACGAATTTGATGACGAAACAGTTAATAATCGAAAAGTGTCTATGAAAGTTGCACCAATCACGCCACTCCATGGACGTTCGTGTACCGATATCATATGCTTACTACTATTCATTGCATTTTTAGTTGGTTGGGGATGTATCTCTGTTTACGGTAAGCACCTAGCATCTAATTTTATATAACCCTTAACCATTTTAACATTATTCTATTTTCTATACAGCATTCACAGAAGGGAATCTACATCAAGCTCTAATGCCAACCGATTCGAATGGATCAATATGTGGAATCGATCGAGCCGTTCAGCATCGACCCAAACTATTATTTTTCGATATAGCAAAATGTGTGAATCCGTTGACTCCGGTCACCGGATGTCAAACGCCACACATTTGTGTACGCGAATGTCCACACGAAAGCTTTTTCTTGTTCCTGAGCCGCAATTTGAATGTGAATGAGTTACGCGAGAAAATGATCTGCGTAAATGAATTTGATAAACAAAAGATTAACAGTTACGAAACAGCTGAATTGTTGACGATTGATGAAGATCCAAAATGTGCGAAATATTATATTCAAAGTACCGAGAGTATGTATACACTACTAGATCACAACCCTTGTCTGATCACTAATCACTTCATTCTGTACATGCATTTCAGTTGAAAACCGATGCATCCCAATAATTACGCTCAGCTTGATTGACGACGTGCTGAAGAAAGTCAAAGAAATGGAGGAGGACGATCCTTCGAGGAAGAATGCAAATGAGTTGGAACAAACGTTGTCCAAAACTAATGTAAGGTTGTGCAACACCATCATGCTTTGCTTGAAAATCTCCGCTTCTATATAGCCGCGTTATTAATCTAAAGTACGCATCTAGGTTGGTGTAATGATTGCCGGCGACATACAAAAATCGTACAAGGAAATTCTGTTCGGCCTCTTAATTTCAATGCTGGTCTGTTTTATTTTTATATTCATACTGAGATGGTTGGCCGGCCCGGTAATATGGCTGTCAATAGTTGGTGCAATCATATCATTGGGATTTAGTACGCACTTTACCTTCCAACTTTAATATTTTTGACTTTTAATTTTTAAACTTTTCAGCTACATATTTCAGTTATTACAAATACTCGACCCTTAACAATCAAATTAAAATGAAAGAATCGGGGATCTCACTAAATCTGCGATCGATACTCACAAAAAGTTTAGATAGCGAAAAAATTTGGTTTTGGCTTATGATCATCAGCGGTGTGGTGCTTTTAATCGTTTTGCTGATAACAGCAGTTTTACGGAAGCGGATAAGTGTCGCAGTGGCAATTATTAGAGAGGGCAGCAAGTAAGGAACGATTGTTTTTTTTTTTTAATAATATTAAATATTTAACGGTATACATTTCCATTTCTAGGGCAATCAGCTCTGTTAAAACAGCAGTATTTTTCCCGCTCATGCCACTAGTATTCAAAATTTTGGTAATCATTTTCGGTATTGTTGTAGCCCTGCAATTAGAATCGATCGGGACCAAGGGTTTCAAAGTGTCAGGATTGGATGAAAGTTGTCGCTGCATTGAAGCAGCATCCAATTATACGAATTATGGGACTTGCTCGCCAAAAATATTCTATCGCAAGTGTAAAACAGCTGATGGATTGCCTTGTCCGAACGCCACATGTAATTTCATGAGCTTTAATATACCCGATCTGATGTTCTATTTCAAGGTGTATAACGTCGTCGGCTTCCTGTGGGTATTCTTTTTCATAAACGCATTCGGTGAAATGGTTTTAGGTGCGACATTCTCGATATGGTATTGGAAATTTAATAAGTCAGAAGTTCCTTACTTCACCGTAATCACTGGAATGGGTCGAACTATTCGTTACCATTTGGGCACGATTGCATTTGGATCGTTAATCATCACGATTTGCCAAATACTGCAATTGCTACTGGAGTACGTTGATCAACAGTTAAAAAAATATGATAACGGGTTCACGCGGGCCATACTGTGTATTTTTAAATGCTTGTTCTGGTGTTTCCAGAAATTCATAAAAATCATTAATCGGAACGCATACATCATGTGTGCGATACACGGACGAAATTTCTGTCGATCGGCGAGGGATGCGTGTAATTTAATATTGCGAAATGTTTTACATGCCTTGGCCGTCGACAACGTAACCGGATTTCTGTTTTTCCTATCGAAAATATTTTTATCAATTGGTATGGGGTACTTAACGTATCAGTACTTTTCATTTACTGAAACTTCGATTGAAAATTTAAAAGACGAAGAAGGATCAAAATTGTTGGGGACTCGGGTTCAATTCAAGGAGGTACCAATGATTTTGGTGGGTCTAGGAACTTACATTATTGCGTCACTGTTCTTTAAGGTGTATTCGATGGCAATCGATACCTTATTTTTGTGCTTCCTAGAGGATTGCGAATTTAATGATGGGTCGCCAGAGAAACCCTATTTCATGTCGAAAAAGTTAATGCAAATTTTATCGAAGAAAAATAAGGAAGATGCTGAAACTTTTAGCGAAAAACATCTCACATAAAATTTTATAATTTTTCAATTTATTGCTACAAAAATTAATAAATTTATTTTAAGCATTATAAAACAGTTTTAATGTGTTTTAAGCGAAATCTTTCAATTTTTAAGTCAAATAGCTTAAAATTGAACAAACACGTGGTAAGTATTTAACATTTTTCGCTAAATCAAACAAAACAAATCATTGTCGACAAATATTTAACCTTCGAACCAAGGGGGGTTCCATATCCAGAAACTTACGACAGATACTGACGGAAAGCCCGGTTATTGGAAATTTCGTATTTTGAAATCCGGTTATATTTGGGTCATCGAACCTGGATTACAGGCGAATGAGTCGACATATTGCAGCCACTTAAACGCTGATCTACTCAAAATTACATGATTAACGGAAAATAACCGAAACATCCAGAATCTGTGACAATCAATTTTGTCCGTTCAAAATCGGCAAGGCTAACCATTAGGGATTTTTGGCAAAAACTTGAAAATATTTTATTGTTGAGGTTCCCGTTCAAAATGATTATAGGCAATGAAAATACTATATTGAGTAAGAAATTTACAGGTTGGTTGCATTTGGAAAGACCGGTTATTGGAAATTTCGTATTTTGAAATCCGGTTATATTTGGGCCATCGAACCTGGATTACAGGCGAATGAGGCGACATACTGCAGCCACCTAAACGCTGATCTACTCAAAATTACATGATTAACAGAAAATAATCGAAACATACAGAATCTGTGACAATCAATTTTGTCCGTTCAAAATCGGCAAGGCTAACCATCAGGGATTTTTGCCAAAAACTTGAAAATATTTTATAGTTGAGATTCCGGTTCAAAATGATTATATGCAATGAAAATACTATATTGAGTAAGAAATTAACGGTTTGGTTGCATTTGGAAAGCCCGGTTATTGGAAATTTCGTATTTTGTAATCCGGTTATATTTGGGCCATCGAACCTTGATTACAGGCGAATGAGGCGACATACTGCAGCCACCTAAACGCTGATCTACTCAAAATTACATGATTAACGGAAAATAACCGAAACATCCAGAATGTGTGACAACCAATTTTGTCCATTCAAAATCGGCAAGGCTAACCATCAGGGATTTTTGCCAAAAACTTGAAAATATTTTATAGTTGAGATTCCGGTTCAAAATGATTATATGCAATGAAAATACTATATTGAGTAAGAAATTAACGGTTTGGTTGCATTTGGAAAGACCGGTTATTGGAAATTTCGTATTTTGTAATCCGGTTATATTTGGGCCATCGAACCTGGATTACAGGCGAATGAGGCGACATACTGCAGCCAGTTATACGCTGATCTACTCAAAATTACATGATTAACGGAAAATAAACGAAACATCCAGAATGTGTGACAACCAATTTTGTCCGTTCAAAATCGGCAAGGCTAACTAACCATCAGGGATTTTTGCTAAAAACTTGAAAATATTTTATAGTTGAGGTTCCGGTTCAAAATGATTATAGGTAATGAAAATACTATATTGAGTAAGAAATTAACGGTTTGGTTGCATTTGGAAAGCCCGGTTATTGGAAATTTCGTATTTTGAAATCCGATTATATTTGGGCCATCGAACCTGGATTACAGACGAATGAGGCGACATACTGCAGCCACCTAAACGCTGATCTACTCAAAATTACATGATTAACAGAAAATAACCGAAACATCCAGAATGTGTGACAACCAATTTTGTCCGTTCAAAATCGGCAAGGCTAACCATCAGGGATTTTTGCCAAAAACTTGAAAATATTTTATAGTTGAGATTCCGGTTCAAAATGATTATATGCAATGAAAATACTATATTGAGTAAGAAATTAACGGTTTGGTTGCATTTGGAAAGCCCGGTTATTGGAAATTTCGTATTTTGTAATCCGGTTATATTTGGGCCATCGAACCTTGATTACAGGCGAATGAGGCGACATACTGCAGCCACCTAAACGCTGATCTACTCAAAATTACATGATTAACGGAAAATAACCGAAACATCCAGAATGTGTGACAACCAATTTTGTCCATTCAAAATCGGCAAGGCTAACCATCAGGGATTTTTGCCAAAAACTTGAAAATATTTTATAGTTGAGATTCCGGTTCAAAATGATTATATGCAATGAAAATACTATATTGAGTAAGAAATTAACGGTTTGGTTGCATTTGGAAAGACCGGTTATTGGAAATTTCGTATTTTGTAATCCGGTTATATTTGGGCCATCGAACCTGGATTACAGGCGAATGAGGCGACATACTGCAGCCAGTTATACGCTGATCTACTCAAAATTACATGATTAACGGAAAATAAACGAAACATCCAGAATGTGTGACAACCAATTTTGTCCGTTCAAAATCGGCAAGGCTAACCATTAGGGATTTTTGGCAAAAACTTGAAAATATTTTATAGTTGAGGTTCCGGTTCAAAATGATTATAGGTAATGAAAATACTATATTGAGTAAGAAATTAACGGTTTGGTTGCATTTGGAAAGCCCGGTTATTGGAAATTTCGTATTTTGAAATCCGATTATATTTGGGCCATCGAACCTGGATTACAGACGAATGAGGCGACATACTGCAGCCACCTAAACGCTGATCTACTCAAAATTACATGATTAACAGAAAATAACCGAAACATCCAGAATGTGTGACAACCAATTTTGTCCGTTCAAAATCGGCAAGGCTAACCATCAGGGATTTTTGCCAAAAACTTGAAAATATTTTATAGTTGAGATTCCGGTTCAAAATGATTATATGCAATGAAAATACTATATTGAGTAAGAAATTAACGGTTTGGTTGCATTTGGAAAGCCCGGTTATTGGAAATTTCGTATTTTGAAATCCGGTTATATTTGGGTCATCGAACCAGTTATACGCTGATCTACTCAAAATTACATGATTAACGGAAAATAACCGAAACATCCAGAATCTGTGACAATCAATTTTGTCCGTTCAAAATCATCAGGGATTTTTGCAATCCATAACTTTTTATTGTTGAAATTCCAGTTCAAACTGATTATGGGTAATGGGGAATAATGGGGAATTATGGGGAATAATGCGTTTAGCAAGTATTTTGAATTCCGGAAATGGGAGAAACTCACTTCGGACATAGTAGTAAGGTATGCAGAGAAAAGGTCCATCAAAATAAACTTGAACCAATTTCACCACTTGCGTATTTGCAGTTTTAAGCCGTTTATGGGTCTATAAATAATTTCCATTTGGGAGCTTATCGATAAAAACCAAAATAGTTCGATGATTGATAGCATTGTCTGTATAAAAATAAAAATTATTATTAGAACCCATCATGAATAATTTGTTGACACAATCGGTGTGGTTTTGAGATAAATCTGGTGGTACAAATAATCTAATCGGATACATCCGCGGAAATATTAATGTTTTTATATGTTTCAACTGCGGTACTGAGTTAAATTTTAAATGATCATTGTGCGGTCTATAGGTGATCGCGGTGGATGTGATTGTTAATAAAGTACAACAATTATAATAAAGGTTTTGGAACCGACTGCCGTACCCAAAATGGTAAAACACGAGTAAGTGAAAAGTTTTATTCTATGTTCGCTAATTTTGGTTCAAGATCAAATTAAGTGTGGTTAAAAAAGAGTTAAGACGATAAAATTGCGATCGTAAACCACACACAAGACACATAATATAGAACGTTATCGTTGATAACCCCGAAAAAAATGTTCTGTATATAGCAGAACATATATGGGAAAACCACAACGGATACAATTTTAAACTTTCTTATTCACTGCCCGTCGTGATCAAACTTCAGATCAGCCTCAAACATCCATCGAAGAAGTTATCTCGTGTTGTATTGTAGCATTTATATTAAGTGCCCGTGGTATTAGATTTACAAGTAGAGTTTGTGCTGTAATTGTGTAGCCCAGTTTGTGATTTGTGTTGGGTATTTTCCTCAGCAATATGTGGATATCATAAATCGGTGAGTAATACGTATAAATAGTGTGTAGTGCTTATTTATGGAAAATTACCAAGAACGCCCAAGTGACACATACAAAAATCGGATTTGGATAAACTAGATAAACTTCCATGCAAGTTATTTTAAAATGATGGCTGTCACTGTGATTCTGCTACATGTTCCACAACTTTTCGAAATATATCGTGCTGGTTCCATTGTGGGACACAAACATATTGTGCACGCCTAGTGGTGGAAATATTTTGGATCGCATTTGGCCAAACTTATTTGATTCCGATATAAATTCAACAATTTCATGGCGCTTTCAGCGTTGTGTGTGACAGTTAGTGTGCTTGGCTTGACATGGCGCCCAACAGATGTGAAATAATTGGAACCATGATAAGACGAGCACATTAAATTCCTATTCGAATTTGTTGAATTAATTTCAGAATCAAATAAAATTGACCAAAGACTCTTCAAAATTTGGTTAAAGCCTTGCAGTTCGTTATTGCAGGTAAACGAATCACTCGTTCTAACGGGAAAACGAGTGTTGAAAATTCAATAAGTCCGGATAAATTTCATTCCAAATTTTAACATAACCTAGCTCGACCTATATTGACCGTATACTTGTTAAATACGTTATTTAAAAGCATTTCATCACATGAAAACGTTCGAGCTGAAAACAATATAAAAATTGAACCCTAGACACCAACGAAGGATCTCCAAAAAGGAATTTTCTCCCTCTCCAATTTTCATCAGTCATTTGAGCTGAGAAAATCAAATTAAAACCAGAACCGCTACTCAAAAACTCCCTTTCAACAATTTTTATGAAAATCGTTCGATCCGTTCTTTATGTATACTGTGACATGAAGTAAACAGTTGTTAGTACATTTACGAGTCACGTTCGTTTTCCACCATCGTTGGTTATATATATTCTAACTCTTCTTAAATTATTTATTTACAGCAACAAAGTAAATCGAAGACAATCAGTTCCATGCTACTCCTATGAGCATGGTATTGAGCCACAACAATTTAGGGCCCAACCACGACCCCGAGTTGTAAGTTTGAATCCGTACGAATTCGGGCCACAAATGCCACGCGTTTTACAATACGAGTATGATATTTGTGACGGGGAAGAATTAGAGGGATCTCCAAAACCATCAAAAAAGCGATCATCCAAAATGCCAAAACGAAAAAGTGAAAAGATACAAGAAGTCGATGAAGATGTGAACAATGATGTTGTGCGTTTCGATCGTACATCACGTAAAAATACTCAACCAACTATTCAGCCGATAACGCCGCTTAAAGGCCGTTCATGTACCGATATTATTTGCTTACTCCTTTTTGTCGCATTTCTCGTCGGCTGGGGATTTATTTCAACCTACGGTAACGTACCTAATAAAGCCCTCCCATTATTATACCATTACAACATTTTTTTTTGTTTTCATCTTGCAGCATTCAAACAAGGACAATTGAAGGATGCCTTTATACCCAAGGATTCACAAGGATTAAAATGTGGAGTTGACGAACGCGTAAAAGATCGACCAAAACTCTTATTTTTCGATATATCTGCGTGTGTTTTAAATCCTCTGACCCCATTGGATGGATGCAACACACCCCAGGTGTGCGTACCCGCATGTCCAATCGAAAATTTTATTTTGTTTCTGAATCGCGATATGACTGTGGCCAAATTACGAGAGAAAATGATTTGCGTGAACGGATTTGATAAACAGAAAATTGTCAGTTACGAGACGGCCGAAAATTTTACGAATGGTTTAAATCCAGTTTGTGCTAAATATTATATTGCGAGTGTCGAAAGTATGTACTCTGCGCATAAATATTATGTTGTGTCGGCATTTTCTATAATCGAAAATTTAATTTAAATATTTCAGTTGAAAATCGCTGCATTCCAATGATAACGCCCGACTTTCTCAATGATGTGCTTCAAGATATCGATATCCGAATCGGGATGAATGATTCTTCAGTAAAAAATTTGAACGAACTGGAACATGCATTCGGAAAAAATAATGTACACGAAACGTGCAATTATATCGTTAATCGTTATACTCAAGAATATTTTTCGTTTGCAATTTTAGGTTGGCGTCATGATTTTCGGTGACATCCAAAAATCGTATGGAAGAATTCTGATCGGGCTTCTAATCGCAATGGTTGCCTGTTTCATTTTTATATTTTTGATGAGATGGTTGGCTGGCCCAGTTGTTTGGCTTTCAATATTTGGCTCAATTGGCTCGTTAGGTTTTGCTACGTATTACAGTTTCATGCAGTATACAGAACTCAAAAATAAGATCGGCGTTAAGGAGAAAGAATTTGCTCTCTCGTTGAACTTGCGTTCAATGCTCACACAAAGTCTAGAAAACGAGGAAATATGGTTTTGGTTGCTGATTATAAGTGGTGTTGTATTCGGAATCGTCCTATTGATAACAGGATTTTTACGGAAACGGATTAGTATCGCAATTGCAATAATTAAGGAGGGCAGCAAGTAAGTGTAACGACATTTATAGCCTATCCAACTTAATATAATATTGTTTTTCTATATTTGTAGGGCGGTCAGCTCCATCAAAACAGCGGTATTCTTTCCGATGCTGCCACTAATTTTCAAAACCTTGGTAATATTTTTCGGATTAATTGTGGCCCTGCAATTAGAATCGATTGGAACGAAGGATTTCAAAGTGGCTGGACTAAATGAAAATTGTACTTGCAAGGATGAGGCGTTGAATTACGTGAATTTTGATACGTGTGAACCAAAAACCTTCTATCTCAAGTGTAAAACTGCTGATGGATCAGCATGTCCTAATGCCACCTGCCATTTTATGAACTTTGACATACCGAATCTAATGTTTTATTTCAAGGCATATAACATAGTCGGCTTCCTGTGGGTATTCTTTTTTATAACCGCCTTCGGTGAAATGGTTCTAGGTGCAACGTTCGCGACATGGTACTGGACGTTCAATAAGTCGGAAGTTCCTTACTTCACGGTGACCACTGGAATGGGTCGAACAGTACGTTATCATTTGGGAACTATTGCGTTTGGATCGTTAATCATCACGATTTGTCAAATAATAAAAATGTTTTTGGAATATGTGGACCGACAACTCAAGAAACATAATAATGAGGTGACTCGGGCCATTATGTGCATCTTTAAGTGTTTGTTCTGGTGTTTTGAGAAATTCATAAAATTCTTAAACAAAAATGCGTACATCATGTGCGCAATACATGGCAAGAATTTCTGTACATCAGCCCGAGATGCCTTCAGTTTAATATTACGAAATTGTGTTCGTGCTATGGCCGTGGATAAAGTAACCGATTTTCTATTTTTCTTATCTAAAATATTTCTGTCGGTTGGCATGGGCTACTTGACATACCTGTACTTTTCGATTAACGAAGGACATCTCGAAAGAATGGCGCCAGATCTACCAAAAGGAGTTTCAAATTTGCTGGCAAATCGGGTATATTTTAAAGAGGTGCCCATGGTGATGGTAGGACTTGGAACCTATGTTATTGCAACGCTATTCTTTAAGGTATATTCGATGGCAATCGATACATTGTTTTTGTGTTTCTTGGAGGATTGCGAAATTAATGATGGATCGGCTGAGAAGCCGTATTTTATGTCAAAGGAATTGATGAAGATTTTGCGAAAGAAAAATAAGGAGTCGGCCTATTCAAAATAGAGCCATAAATTATAAATACTAACAATATTTATAGCCTTGATGCCTTTAATGATTTAGGATATTTATGCTTTCTGTTCATGTAATTTTAATATCAATTTAATATGTAACTAAATATAAAATATATTACATTTGAACCATACTTTTTTTTAGCCACGGTCTGCCTGTTATTTCGTAACAAATGGTTTTGTTGTCTCGAAAAGGTAAGTTACCTTGCGATTATGGCTCTATGGCTTGGATAACGATCTTCCACCTTCTAATTCTACGATAACGATGCGCCAGCTTCTGGCTTGGATAACGATCCACCACCTTCTAATGCCACCCATTCATTTTCCCAACTCAATGCATTTCATTAACGTAACGGACACATTCATTGTTTGATCTCTTAAAAGTTAAATGTAAAGTAAAAAAAAAAGTTATATATTTTTAAGCATTTTTGTTAAAAAAAATGCTATATGGTTTCGGTTTGCCGTCCGTCCGTCTGTCCGTCTGTCCGTCTGTCCGTCTGTGTGCACGATAACTTGAGAACGGATGGAGATATCAACTTAATTTCTTCACTAAAAGTTTAAGCAATTCATGGGAATGATCCCTATTGTTTTGGACATTTCTGAGTTTAGGGTGTTCGGAGATATGGGGGGTTTTGTTAACCCCCCTCCTTAAAATTGATATAATTTTTTTTTATTATCTATTCTATTTTGGTTGATAGAGCATGTGAATGTGGAATAAAAATATATCTCGCCTGGATGTGGGTTTGTGTGAGTGGTGTGGTTATGGGGGTGGTAGGAGTGGTGATATTGGAGGTAGAGGGGTGGGATGAGGCGTTTTGGGTTTGGTGTGGGAATTTGGGATTTGGTGGATGAGGGTTTGTGTGGGTGGTTTGTGTGTGTGTGGAAGTGGGTATGGAGGTGTTAAAGGGTGATAATATGGGTAGTGCGGGTATAGGGCAGTATAGGGTGGTGCGGGTGCAGTATAGGGTGGTGCGGGTGTGATAGGTTTTGGGGGTTTTGGGTGGTCTGTGAGGGTGGTAATAATGTTTAGGTGTGGTGGTTTGTGATATTTTTTTGTGGAAAAACTATTTTCTTTTATTTTATAGGCAACAAAAATGCTTATAGGGTTCGGCTCCGAACCTTTCCCGTCTTTTTTTATCCTAAAGTTAGAAAATGAAATAAAGACAATCAATATTAATTTTGAAGAGCAATTGAGTGTACGATATTTTTTGTTGGTCCGTCTTTAGCCAACACAAACATTCTTGATGGTTTGCCTAGAGAGGAGAACATGCCACATATAATTGTCCGTAAACACATGGTGCGTGCCCAAATCTAAGCAGCAAACAGACATCGCCTTGCAACTTATTGATTGCGACTGCGAACGCCAATCTAATAGGAAATTAAACGCGTTTGAATTCAATTGGCACGTTTGTGAGAATCATTGGAATTCGTGGGAACAAAACATTTTCGGCTCGGAATTTGCCATTCAAAATGGTGGCTTTGATAATGTTTTTCTGTTGGAAAATTTACAGCTTCGTTGGCATCGCAAACTGTATCGATCGATTTCTATGATACCGAGTCGCCTGGCAACGACTGCTGTATCTTGAAGTTTAAATCGTCGACGTCCACAATTTTTGCTGCCAAAAGGCTCTTTGTGCCAGCCACGCATGATAGAAATTGATTGAAAGGTATGATCGAAAACGGCGGACGGTTAACGCCTTCATCAAATCGTACATGGAACAGCAAAGCATTGCACATCCAATTACGCCTAATATAAGAAAGCTTGCGGATGTATTAGACGAATTCGTCAGGGGTCCTGAGGCAGAACGCAGAAATGTCTGGTTAATATATTGGAAGTTTAAGTTAATTCAGTCCGTTTCTTTTTTTAATTTTAAAATTAAAAATGTTTGCCCACCTCTCAGGCAATCGTCGAATCCCATCTTGGATTGAAGCCAATTTTATATTTGTTCGAAAGAAGGAGCAGCTTTTGCAAAGTGAGGCCGAGCGTTGTCATGCAGAAGAATAACTTTATCATGCCGTTCTACATGCTCCGGTCGTTTTTCTCGTAATGCACGACTAAAACGAATTAATTGTAGTCTGGACTATTTGCCCGTAATGGAATCGCCAGGTTATAGCAGCTCGTAGTACAGAACGCCTCTTTGGTCCCAACATATACACAGCATAACCTGAATGTTTGCCTTTGGTGTTGATGTTCAGGTAACGATTGGCCGGGGATTCCTCTTGGGGTTATAGTAGAAGATCCATTTCGCGTCACCAGTCACTGTCCCATGTTAAAAATCCTCTTTTGTTGACTTCTAAGCAGCTGCTCATAAGAAAAAAATCGCCTTACCCCTTCTCTGGGTTTTAGTTTATAAGGGACCAAATTGTGTTGCTTTTCAATCGTGACCATAGTTTTCAATCGCACGGACACCGTTTCTTGGGTCACCTCTACTTCAAGCTTTTCTTGCGATTGAATCGGATCTTCATCGAGCAATGTCTCTAATTCATAGTTTACGAATTGTTTTGGCCGTCCTAAGCGAAAATTATCTTGAACACTGAAATCATTATTTTTGAAGCGTTAAAACTTCTCTACATGATTTATCGGTTAGAGCATTTGCAACTGTAAACTTTCAAAATCATTCAATGTGCTTCAGCTGCACTTTTTTTCCAATTAAAACAAAAAATTAACACTTCCCGCATATGCTGTTTAGTTATCACAAAATTTGACACATTCAACACTGTCAAAACACACGCGCTTTGTATCATTCAAAGCGTTCATACCAAAGCAATACAAATTGAATCTTAACGGCAGAAGTCTAATCTGTCTGAAACAATGGGAATCAGCTGTCACTATAAAAATTTTATTAAAGTCAGAGCCACTTTTTGTAAACGGGCCGAATTAATTTGTGACAATAAACAAATTGGATAATGAAAAGATCTCTTTGCTCACGGAAGATAGTTGAAAACTATTTTCTCACAGTAATAGGTCTACTTGCATTCTTTGGGCAAAGAATAAACATTCAATTACACGAACATGTGCAGCACATCTCCAGGAATAATGTGTCCAATATTTAAACGTAACCAAGTTGACCACAGAATCTTCGCATGCAGTGTTTATGACGCCATGACAACAACATAGAAGACAGAAGTTATACAAAAATGTACCAGATGTTTTAATTGTTTAATGATGTTGTGGCGTCCTTCACACCTTGCCCAACCAAATCATATAATAATTTATAAATAAATTTTCTAAATTGTCAAGCACCATAAATGGTTAGTTGGGTACAGAAAAACCTTTTAAGAGTTTTTTTTTTGTATGTACTTTAAAATAGGAGCAAGCCAAAAAAACAAAAATATATATAAATAAAATTGTGAATAAAAAAGATTATGATATAAAAAAACTTGAAGAAAGATTAAAAAATTTGTTTAAATTTATTATAAAATAAAGGATTAAAAAAATGTTTAAGAAGTGTGGATCAAAAAGTAATATTAATAGTTGTATTAAAATATATATTGTTGAAGTATAATTGCAAGTACTCGAAATACATAACCACTAAAATGTCAACGTGGTCATGCCAAACATCACACGTCCCAGCATACAGTGAATGAAAAAGGGGTCGAGAATGAGCGTGGTGGTTATGGTGAAAGGACTTGGTGAAAGGACTTGGTAAAATGAATATTGGCACAACACGAAGATCAACTGTACTTTTATTGTTCCTAAGTGCTCTGTGTACACAATGAATTTAACCTGTGAGAGCAGGATGTTCAAACGTTAAATGGGTTAGTAGTAGCGGATCCTGCATTCAATAAGCGTGGTCGCATTGACTGCTATTAGGTGTGGATATCTTTTTGGCCCACACCACATCTAGCATGCTGACAGCTGTTTGTACCATGTTTGGTTGGGTAGTCGCTGGGCGAAATCTCAAGCAAGCCCATCATTTGATAAATAAAATAGCTGAGAATTTTAATATTTCAATCGATATTGATATCTCTCTCTGATCTCTCGGGAGTTCTGGAAAGCGAAAGTAGAAGAGTTGCCGAAAAGTATAAAAAGATCACCAGAACAGAAATGTGAGAAGCTATTTCAAACGACTACCAGACAAGACACAGACATCAAATTTATTGTCAAATTTCCATGCAAGCAGCAAGGTACAATGCTTGGAACTACATACAAAGCCGCACTCAAACGTTTGAAATCAATGAAGTAAAGGTTCAAGCGTGATCAAGAATTTTAGAGGCTACAAGGACACGGTAAAACAAATTGGTACGATCTTCCACACAATGGGATACTAAAGACGAGCTGCACAACCACGAAACTCCGAGTTATCTTCGACCCGTCCACAAAATCGTCACGACGAGTCGCAAAAGGTATTACGTCTTCAGTGGGATGAAGACGCATACAAATTTAAAACAGTACTATGTTCGAGCCACGTATACCAAGCGAACGTTACTATCGGATGTTAGCAGAATCTTTGACCTCGATTGCCTGGCTTTCGCCGATTATAATACGCAAGAAAATAATACTTCGGATGCAAGATTTAAGCTGGGACGAAGATCGAACATATCGAAAATGTGGCAACAAATCAAAAAAGGTGTATGTTGCTTTGATACTGAAATCGCCTTTCAACTGGCTGAGTCAGACGCGGACCAATCCTTAATAAAAAATTCCCCACAAAATTGATCTGCCACCAATTGAGCCTCTTTCCAACCCTTTCGTAAGTAGTAGACGTCACTTTTCAAATCAGTAATGGGCTTCATACCACTTGATGACCCCAGAAGAACGTGGTTTGGGCTGAGAGCTACATTCTCACCTGGTTCAATCGGTATGTATGTCAGCGGCCTTGAATTGTTAATATTTTCAGTTTCCATTAGGTAACATCGGAGTACTTCATTAATATTCAAACTCTTGTCCGTTAGTTGCTCAGATTCTCACATCTTCCGTAATACTCGTCTAGAATTTGAAATGAAATTTATTATTTTATACCCACCGAGTGAATGAACTCGAATCACTTCTTTGCCAATTTTTATGGCCTCGCCGACCTCGGCGAGCATATTGCCTCGAATGCCATTACTTTCATGACAGAAACATCCGGTTGTTGTGCTTTTCCTCCGTCACGCTAGACAAATCGTTCCGACTATTGATCTTCCTCTAATATTCCAATTTGATAGAAACATTTCTTTTATGCCGCCTGTTGGAGCAAGGGTCGTTGACGAAATCTCATTATAATGTGCGCCCCTGGAATTAATAAATCGGACCTTTTCAGTAAAGCGGGATTTAACGAAGTTCCGTTTACTTCTGCTGCTGCATCCCACACTAATCGAATTTTCTATGGCTTATTCGGATTGGTAACTGAAAATACATAGTGTTCGCTTGTATAGCTCATCGTTTCACTCTTGCTTAATTTCCGAACAAACCCATTTTCCTCATAATCCTTCAAAAGCTTTTTAATCGTCTCATTCAAAGCTGGCCCTCTTTCAAGTTTTCTTTCCAAATAGCAACATTATTGGTCCGCCACAACAATCCGGTTTCGTAATGATTACCAATTTTCCGTGTAGATCTTTCCAAAATTTCCCGAGCATGTTCGTTTTCCTTTGATTCAATCAATTTCTCTGGAATTTTATCGCCGAAATTTTCTAATGAGAAAAACTCCTTCACTTTGTCAAGAAGGTCCGCAGAACTGAAGGCTGGATGCATTTCTCATCGAATTGGCTTGAGATGTGTATTACTAAATTCTCATTGATATATTTAGTTTGGATTTGGTTTAGTTAACCGAAAATCTACCATCCCAAACGTGTTTTGGCAGCGACTAGTTCCCCCATATGGCCTTTTGAATCTGAAGTGGTATACTGCTAAATGCAAGTGTTGTAACCCAATTAAAATTCTAGTCCTAGCATTTCGTTCATAGATGACTGAACTTGGTAGTGGTACTATCAATTTCCCTTGTTTGCGCTGGAAAATCGAGGTGTGCAGCCGTATAGACGTTCGATATCTTGTACACATCGTTATTAGAAGCACTCGAAATCTCCAGATCGACTAAATGAATGCGTTTTTATGTCCGTGGTATACTCCTTGTCGATTTAAATTCTAGGCTCTTTTGTGGACCAGACTAGAGTTACACTGGAACCCTCATCCAAGAAAGCAAATGTTTTCACGCTACTTTCTCGACCATGTAGTACCACTTGCACTATTCGAAACAGAAGTGTATTTTTTTGTGGTGGTTGACGAATCTCGACCACTCCTGTTGATTTCGTAGTAACATGATTTGACCAATTGTAGTTTTTGTGTACTACGGCACTATGCAACAATTGATGATGGTTTCCTTTGCATCCATCTATCTCACATTTTACACGAAGCTTGCATGTTCAAAACTGATTTTTATTTTAAAGCATTTTTGACACAGACCGTTTGCTAGTATGGTCTTCCATCTTTCATTGCTTGTCATATTTTTAAATTTAGGATATTCTGCCAATAGGTGGTCAAGCTCACATTTCAAAACGCATGTTTGATTATTAGCAGCTGTTTAACGATTGCATTGTCAGCAACAGCCGCCTCCTCGAGCTTGGCCTGGCTACCTTTCGAAGCTTTAGTTTCCACTTGAACAGTATTAACATATTTTTGTATATTATGATTTTCTTGTTGTCTTTCAAACTTTTGTTGCTGTGCTCGCCATTTCAGCCTTTTAGCTCAACCCAATTTGACCTTGAATTCGGTCCATTGCAATTTTAGTTGTGCTGATGATTTCTGAACGACTTTTCGCATAAGTGTTGGGTTGCTCAGATGTTCCTCATTCTGGCACGCTACTGCTGTTGTACAAAGGTGTTGCAGTTGCATTGAAAATTTAACTAATGCTTCTAAACTTTCTGGATAGACTGTTGTACGTGTATATACATTGATATAAAAATATGCCACTCCGACGGACTGCCACAAAATGATGGTAGCTCTTTCGAAATAACTTGCCTCATTGTCACCTGCTTCATTGGTATTCCTGGTTGATTGTCTCAATCGGTTTCACTTGGATTTGAATTTTTCAGTCAACTTTCTATACATTGTCTTGTATACGCACTTTGCCTAGTTATCGACTCATATTGCTGCTTTTGATCCAAAATGTGTTGACTATATCAAGTTTTGAATAGTAAGCCAATTTCTGTTGATTCATTCTAAAGTGATCTGGATCACAGCTGGTTATTTGCTCTTAATTATTATTCTACGAATTTGATTTAAACTAAATTCCTCGTGTCATCTGGTCTGAAAACATCATTTGTTTATTGTCAGCAAATTTTCGATTTAATTTGCCGATTGCGTTATGCAAGTGATCTGTTTCACCGGTGCACTAGTCAGCAGAATAGTTTAGTTCTACCCTCCTTGAATCGGGAATGTATAGCAGATCTTCATTACTAAACGGTTCTATCTGAACATTCCTTTGTCGGATAGGTTGCAACTTCGTTGATTTTGACTGTGTCTCTCGAATAGACCCGGTAAAATTTTTGTTTGTCTTATCATCGGCTGAAGATGTCATTTTATTATCATTTACACTTTTTCCATCATGAGAATGATCTACCGAATTGACCCATTGTTGCACTCGATGTTTTAAACTATCTTCGTTAGAAATGCTATTACAGCGGTTTGATAATTCTTAAAGCTTTTGCTCCTCCTCCTTTGCACGTAATTCTTCCAATGCTACTCGTTCTTCTAAATAAGACAGTTTTGAATATTGTGGATTTTGTGATTTAACCTCTAAATCCCGTACTGTTATATTTTCACTCTTGATTGTTTCTGTCGTGTTGCTGCCTAAGTTATGTGTCGTTCCGCCATTGCTCCGGCATGTATCACAAACTCTCTGCCCTACACAGGCTGGACAGCACCAATGCGGCACCTCGCTTGTGCTCGATGTGACGCCTACACAATCAAAATGATGCCATTTCTTAAACTGGTACATTCAACCATTTCTCCGTAACCAATTCTGTACAATGCGCCGCTTTTTGTTTCAAAATGAATCATTACTTCTTGTGGTGAACGCAATTTCAAGGTTGAACGTTGTAATTTATTATTTTCTCCCATAATAAATATATTATATTTTCGCTTAGTTCGTTCTTGTATTTACACGATGAAACTTGTATAATTTGTTTAATGTTGCTTTGATATTGAAATCACCTTACAATTGGCTGAGTCAGATGCGGACCGATCCTTGATAAAAAAAAAATCACACCGTTTTGTTAACTTCACTTCCTTTCTTGGATGCAATTGTTATTTATTTTTATTTATTTAAATAAAACCTCTCAAGGCGACTGTTCGAGTGCGAATATTTAGAATCAAACTTTTCCACCGATTTATTGAACAAAATGGAGCTCACACGTTTATTTTTTTTCTGATTAGGGTGATCGTCTGCGAATATTTTTCTTAAAGTTAAAAATATTTTATCTTTTATGTGCGTAATTTGATTAGTGGAAAAGAGTGATTCTAAATATCCGAACAAAAAATCGCACTCGAACAGTCGTCTTCAATCAACAACAATTAAATTCATTAAAATTAAAGTAAAGTTTAAAATTACAAATTATAATGCGTTTCTCCAATCTTCTTTCTTTTCCTTCCTCGTATTACTCTCCTCGCTTCCTTTGTTTTATAGTTAAACAAAATAAACTAAGGCAATGTGATAAACAAATAATTGATTTCTTTATCAACTCAGTTTTGAAATTAAACTTTTAGTTCCAATTCTCAACAATTTATATGTAGTTGCAGCAATTTTAATCCCAATAAGGATACAAACCAGCAGCGAACTGAATCTGAGTCTAATTGGATTCAGTGATGCGAGCGAATATGTATATGCAGTAGTAAAGACAAATGATGGCCTACGGTCCAATATAATTGCAGCGAAGTCTCGAGTTGCGACAGCCAAACAGTCTCGAGTTGCGACAGCCTGCTGCGGACATCGCGTCTCTGGTTAGTTGATGTTGATCGAACCAAGACGATCCATTCAACCAACTTACTACACCAGAGTGTGACGGTAGAGGAATTGCACCTACAAACATTCAGGCGCATGTTGCATCAACGACTCACTTTTTAGATGAGTTTATTAACAGCTACTCCAGTTTTTATAAGATGGCCAATGTATTGGTATTGATAAGGCGGTTCATCACCAACTGTCAGAATGAGTCAAAGAAATGGTAGCTGCGGAGATGATGCTGATGCAGCACATACAACAGACCGAGTTTAAAGCAGAAATAGATGAATTACGAAACCGAAGGGTGCTACCGAGGCGCACTAAACTTATCAGCCTGTATCCATTTTTAGATAGCTCTGGGGTAATCTACGGATAGGACGTTGAATTCAAAGGCCAGTAAAATGCATCGTGAGAGACATTCATAATCTGTACAATCATTCGGGGATAAGCTTTCTTACAAGCACCACACGGCGCAAAACCTCCTAACCAGAGGCAAAATTATATCCAGAGCAGTTGTGCACAAATGCATAACGTTCATAAGATAAAACCCAACAATGGAAAGACAGCTGATGGCGAACCTACCACCAGATAGATAATCAACTTTCAGAGAAAAAAAAAATTTGTTACTTATCCACAAGTAACATTATGTTTACTATGTTGCATAGCATACTCGAAAATTGGGATTTTTGACCTGAATATCAGATTCTTGGGATTTGGTGAAGTTGTTACCTTCAATATATTAAACTTTCTCAAAGAAAAAATCTCATGTAGATAAGTTCAATGGGTTGCAATTACGCAACGCGTACGCGTAAACACAATGTGGCAGAATTGACATGTCGGTCATTTAATTTAGATATATTAGGGAATATTATCTCCAATGGCATGTTAGATGCGCTATCTACTTATCTATATTTGGTAATGTAACGTGGCCATTTAATCGAGTGGTCGAGACACTGCCATTTTTGGTTAGGTGACCAGATATTATCCAACACAATTCTGATCTTCGAGCAATACGCTTATGATGCGTGGATCTTACTTTATTCCTTCTACCAATAGTTCTCCGTAAATTTCTGCTCCTTTTGAAAGCTTAATAGATCCGGGTGTTTGGAAGGTATGGGATCGGCTAAGATTACTTTTTTTTCTCTCACTGTCTAAACCCAATATATTTTTTATCTGGAAGCGGTTTATTTTGTACTTTTTCTCGAGCTGCTCCAAAGGGTAATGTGTAGCAAAGTGGTTGCCCTTGCAGGTAAAACAATTGGGTTTTCTAATTTGCTGTCGTATGGCTTTTGCTAAGCATGTTTTAGTGGTTGTGCTTGATACCTAGAATGGGGTGTTGGTATTTATTTGTAGCTACGATTCTGTCGAATTCATTGTTTAAGTTTCGTAGTGTTCTTCTACGAAGTATTTTAAAATAACTTCGTGTTTTGGGAAGCTTCCATGCAGATTTTTGAATGTAGACCCATGATCGGAATCATCATCGTCTCTATAATTTTTAATTTGAAACAAAGCTGGTCTGGATCTGTTGGTACGTGTCAGTATGTCATCAGCTGTAGGGATTTCTCGATATTAACTTCTCGTTCGAACGTCTTGTTGTTTTACTTATGTTGACAGAAAGTTGGCAGTTGATGCCTTGTATCTGGATTTGGTGTTGATTGCAAGGATGGACCATTTGGGCGATGGCCCATCTCGTTGCTTTGTAATACTGGTTTGTCAAATCAAGTTGTAGTTGAAATTCTTACATTTTGGTTTCATCATCAACGAACTCGTTGTACGCCATTTTAAGAGTCGCTATTTTAGCTCCAGAGACTTCTTGGTTTTTCGAGCTGCACACCTTGTCGTTTTACTGCTACAATAACCGATCCATCTATGTATTTTTAATTGACGTTGCTGTTTGCCGGTTGTTGTTAAGCGAAGACTCCGGTTTGTTTACCGGTTGTTGGTTGTTTTCCATATAGCTGCAATTTTTTTTATTTTTGACTACACATTGAGTCAACTATCTGCGACAAGCCACCACCAGACTATTAGAAAGAAGTTTAAGCCATAGTATGCTAAAACTCCCAAGGAAGCGAAGAAGAAATACTTCGAGATCAATCAGATAGACTCACGCACTCGACAAGTCAACAAGTTATAACAGCGCGACAACCGTTGGCTGCAGTAAGGAATGATCTAGGGCTTGCTGACCTTAAAACGATAGAACGAGGTCCGAACGAGTCTTGGTTCCTCCGTAGTTAGAGGACGACTCAAATCACAATAATGAAAAATAAAGTTAAAGAAAAATGTGAGAAAATTCAACCCCAATGAGAAAATAAATTTTAGTTATTCGTTACACTGAGATAAACTCTGTGCAGATCGAACCCTCCCAGGAAACCGAATTTTGTATCGACGCCAGTATAACGGGTAGTGACATATTCTATCAATCGGGAATCGATTTTTGGGAAGTATTGAAAAGAAAAACCATACCTCAATGCGAATAAAATTGCTAAAAATTGCTTGACGGACGAAACTGAGTTTAACAGTTATCAGGAAAGTGGCGATAGTCCCTTAGTACACACGTTAAACGAGAATCAAAAAGCGAGCCTTGAAAAACTCAAATTTTGATTTAGAGCTACACAAAACAACAAATTTGATCAAACATAAAAAGAACGAAGGAAACTTTTTAACGAAAAGTGTATCTACACAAATTAACGAAAAGTGTAACTTCTAAAAAGTATTGCAATGAAAAGTGTATATTTCATGCAGATATCGGGATCATAATAATTAAGAAAGTGTGACTACGGCCGTTTAAAAAAATCTCAAAAATGTACGAAGTGAGGACATGTCGTCTTATAGTTCGAACGAATTGATCCGTTCAAAACAGTTAACCGCATTAACAAAATTTTAGGTGGACACAAGTTTTAACTGCGAGTTCATACGACGGATAAAAATCTCGGATTTTACTATCCCATCGTTTTAACCAATTATATCACGTAAATTATACAACGGGCACGCCTCTTTTCATATAAAAAAGTTGAAAATATTGGAAAAAAAAACTGGGATAGAAAAATCCGAGATTTTTATCCGTCGTATGAACTCGCAGTAAAGAGCAAAATTTTTGAAAAATTCAAATTTTCGCCAAAAATACTTGTACACTACGGCCGAATTCAGAAATCACAGAGTTAACTGTTTTGAACAGCTCAGTTTGTCCACTATTAGACGACATATGTCCACAGCAACACTTGAGAATATCTCTGAGATATTTTTAATATGCGATAGTCGCGCAAATGGGCATATATCATTTATCATCCTTTAGGCTAGAATTATTATGATAAAATTTCCAGAACTGCACCAAATATACATTTTTTTTGATCTTTTTAGTAAAGGTTTACACTTTTCATTGCAACATTTTTAAAAGCTACATTTTTCATTAATTTGTGTAGCTACACTTTTCATTAAAAATTCATTTCGGTCATAAAAAAACACAGGAGACGCGAGTGGAACGAAAACAAAGGCTTGTTCTGTCTATCCGTACCTATACAAGGTGAGATGGATGCCGAGAAAATCCTGTGAGAAAATCATCGGACAAGCTGTGGTATCGCTGAAGCATTTGCCGTACATAAATCACATATTTGGTGACTCAACGGGAGAAATTACCTATCCAGCTTAGTCATGATCGATTCCTTTTACCAAATGGAACTGGAAAGGGACCCAAAATCTAAACGGGTTTTAATTGTTTCTGTACCGTATAATGACGGGTTCGGTTATTTGCACGGGATCTTATTCATATGACCAACCTAAAAGGAATATCAAGTTTGCTAAAAGAAGTGGCTCTACGTTTGAGTAAAGCTGAATTTCGAAGAGATCAGCAGCAATCAAATCTTGAAAACACCACGCACAATAAGTCACTTCAAACGACTCATCGAACTTGCAAAGTGGTATAGGCGATTTATGCCGTATTTCACGGCAACCACTGCGCCTATAACATATCTTTTGGGAAAGGAATGGCAAGAGAAATTTCAGTCGATTTGATTTAAATGAAGGTTTGTAGCACCCAAAGTTTTGGCGGAACCCCGATTTTAGCAAGGTATTAATTATTCAAAAGCCTCGGATATAACCTCGTAATTATTTCTAGTGATTACCTCGTAAGGTTCACGCCCCTGGCACTTTTAAATTAAAATAATACGATACACTTCAGTTGATGAGATCTGTGGTTTTAATTTGGTTCTCAACGTAAATACGTCAGTTAACAACTCTAGTGGCCCTTTTCTGGTTTCCCTGGGGAACTCTGAATTGGGAAAATATTATGCTGTAATTATAAATTTCACTAATTCCCAAATATATATTTTCCGTTCCCAAATGTTTATTTTGGCAGACGCAGGGAATAATTTTTATGGGATTTTTTTTATGTAAATATTAATAAACTAAAACTCGTATTGCGACCTTATTACAAGTTTAATTAATTTTTAAATTTAAATTAATTTTTAAATATATATTTATTAGCAAAATTCAAAAAGGTACGAATTACAATTCCCCCAAAAAATAATGGGGAAAAATTAACGTCAAAACTGCTATAAGATGGAATTATTTTTTCCCAATAAAAAAAATTCCCAAAAGCCAGAATACACTTTGAGGAATAAAAAATGTCCAACTGCTACAAAAACGTCACTAATTCCCAATTCCCTATTCACGGGGAAAACCAGAATAGGGCCACAGATACCCATTTTGATGCGATTACGTCTTAAGTCCTTACAGAGTATGTATATCATTAAATTTTATTAGTAACTAGCGGACCCGACAGACTTCGTTCTGCCCACAAAAGTATTTATGAAATTATTTACTCTTTAAGGGGGGGGGGGCTGGGAGTTTGTAGAATTCAGTGGTTTTCCAATTGAGTTGATGGGGGATCGACTCTTTCTGAAACCATCAGACTGTAAAGATCCTTTACCTTTAAAGACCCCTACATACCATTCGGAGTCGACAGTGAACAAAACAAAAAAGGAATCAGCGAAATCCGTCACTCCGTTCTTTATTAGTTATGCTGTCACAAACATACGCCAACGCACCCGGCGTGCTTTGCTGCGCATGAATATTAACATTGAATCAAATTCATTGGTTTCTTTTATTTATTTTTTTTTTTGGAAATAATGAAAAAAAAGCAAAGTCAATTCAATACAATAGTGTATACAATATTTTTTGTTTGATTTTTGGGTGCATGAATAAATAAATTTGTTGGTGCTCCCACTCTGGAACATGCGACGCATAATTGTCCGTGAGAAAAGCACGGTTCCTCCAAATTCACACCACATACTTGAAGCGTTTGTCCTTGAGCTTATTAACGGTTATAGCAAAGGATGAACGCACGGGAAATTGAAGACGTTTGAATTGAAATGGCATGTCTGTTGGTATTAATGGAATCCGTGGTATCAGAACAACTTCTTCTTTTGCTTTGCCAGTGAGAATTGTTGCTTCGATCAAATTTGGCATTAATTTTTTCACGGAAAGTCTCGTTCCATTGCAGAGTTTTGGTGAATTGAGATTTCGAAGAAGTTTGATCGATGAACCAATTTTCAAATGTAAATGATGCGGTGGCATACCGGGTGGTTCCATAAGAATTCAAAAATTCAACCGGATAATTTACTGCGTCTTCTTCATTCGTAGCAGTATCAATGGATTTGTATGATACAAAGTCACCTGGCAATTTCTGTTGAATTTGAAAATTTATTTCATTAACATTTGCATTTTTTGGTGCTAAAATTGCGCGTTCTCTCAACCAATCATGATTTTTATAGTTTTGAACAATGTTTGGAAAAACGCGATCAATTAGTTCTTCTTTTGATGGCATAATTGTGCAAAAGTTATTTGGTAACGTGATAAAGCCATTTAAATCACTTGCAATTTTGCCATCACCAATCTGTAGCGTTGCTTCGAAAACTCACGTGCTGATGGATCATTTGGAAGACGCACACGCATATTTATGTTGAGCGATAACTTCTGTACATTTCCCCAAAGAAACGAACTTTTCAAACATGCATTAATTTCATCACATGGAGTCGATCTGGGAATGCCGGACAACGTTTGTCGAAAATCACCAGATAGCAATATTAATGCATCTCCGAACAACTGTTGTTTTCCACGTAGATCCTGTAATGTTCGATTCAATGCTTCCAAAGATTTTTTATGTGCCATCGGACATTCATCCCATAAAATAATTGCTGCTTGTTGCAAAACTTTGGCCATTCCAGAATTTCTTGAAATATTACACGTTGGAATCTCAACCGTTTTCATGTTTAATGGCAATTTTAAAGTGGAATGTGCAGTTCGGCCACCATCCAATAATGTAGCTGCAATAAATAAAGAAGCAAGTGCCAATGCAATTTTTCGTTCGGATCTAATTGTTGCTAAGATTAATGAAATGAGAAATGTTTTTCCAGTGCCACCAGGAGCGTCTAAAAAATATAATCCACCAGTGTTGTTAATGACAGCTTGCATAATTCTATCGTATGCATTCTTTTGCTGAACATTCAATTGTGGAATGTGTGTTTGCATAAACGCACGCAATTTATCACATTCAAACAGCTGTTCGCGTTGCAATTCTTGCTGAAATAAATCATACATTATACGAATAGGTGCGATCATGCATAATTGTCCTAATGCTTTATTTGCAATCATAATGCAGTCGAATCAAAATTTCTTCAGCCATGAAATCTTTATATTTATTCCACAATTCAAGTGGGTTTCTTGGATAGCATGTTGATATTATTATTGCGAATAACATACGTATTTGATTTGGGTGAGCTGAAACTGATGCATCATTAAGCGTAGCATTCCAATGCGTATCATCTTCAAGCAAACGCAACCGTTGGCATGCATCACGATATTTTACACACAATTCACCATCAACAGTTCTTAAATTCTGAAATGACTGTGGCCCACGTACGTTCACCAACAACAACCGCAAATAAAAACTTTCAACATTATTTGGATTAACTGTATAAATGCGGCCTAAAGCATCCGTTGAAAAAACACCTCGGTAGCCATCAACAGGAGTACCTTGTTTGCGGCGTTGAAATTTTTTTGTTGATGCGTTCCAAGTGAAATATCGTGGTACTTCCGAATATAATAGTGTACTTGCAAATTCATCCGTTTCACATAACTTGAAGAAAGCTGTCAGTGTAGTTGCTGGAGGCTGTACTGCTCTTTGTGCGGCATTTGCATCAGTAAAATAAACACGTTGGCCATTTTCAAGATGGACTGCTAAATGTATAACAACAGGGTGTCTGTCATGTATTGGGAACGATAAAATTCGCCAAATAGCTTCGTTAGTACTAATATATCTTCCCATTTGGTACTGCAAAATTTCATCATTTCTATTTTCAGCAGCCACTCCGAAAACAGCCATATCGCTACCTTTATTAACATACTTGCAAATGTATTTTATTGATTTGACTGAATTGCAGTATTCGACATTTATATGACCATTGAAAATTTTTGATAACAACGGTGAATACGGCACTCCAGCGATTATCAACTTCAAAGTTTTAGTTCCGGATTTTAACGGTAGTAGTTTTACCATTATTTTGAGCTGATCGTCGACGATACTGTGGATATTCATCATCACCGTGTGTTGTTTCAGCAATCAATTGTCTTGGAAAACGCTTTGAACATTTGCCGTCGATCATACATGGTGAAATTGGATTGATTTCACCGCAGGGACCGTGTATCATATTTTTCGTGACAACTGCGAATAATTGTTGATCGATGGTTTGATCTGGAATTTCGGCCGATATAACACTATCAATCATATCTGGTATTATTTTCCGTACCAACCATATCAAAATGTGAGCGTGCGGCAAGCTTCTCTTTTGCCATTCAATTGTATACATATGGCAGCGCACTTCTCCAAATACACGGAGCTTGACAATCAGATCCATCAACCTTTTCAATTTTTGGTGGAATATGCGAGCGGTTATATCGTGTCGATCTGTTGGCACCTGACCATCAAATAAGTAATCATACACATCAGCCCATTTTGGGTTGCAAGTAAATGTGATGAACAAATCTGGACGGCCGTAATGACGAACATATGACATGGCATCTTGTGTATACTCGTGCATATGACGTGGGCTTCCGGTATATGACGATGGTAATATCATCAAACGTCCAATGTCATTCACATCCACATCATTCAATAGTGCATCACGTAAATGTATGTACTCTTCAGATCTCAATCGGGCTTGATTATGACGGATGAAATTCAATCGTTCGCTCTCGATTTTAGCATACATGTCCACAATGTATTGATGGAAAAGTTTATTGCATCGCAAAATGTAATTGTCCTCTTGATCACGAATCATCAATCGATACGAATAAAAATTTATCGCAATAACTTTTTTCGTTGTTTCTGCACCTGAAAATATTAAAAATTATTCTTTTATTTTTATTTTATTTTCTAATCAAAAATCATATTTTTTTTACCAGTCGTTGGATTTATCATCGGTATATTTATATGATAACCATCATCTCCTCTCCAGAATAAAATCGGGTATTGCAATGCGTCATAACAACGATGGAGTTCAGAAATACGATTTAGTTGCTCATTCCTACGGTACAAAACAATATCTCTTGGTCGAAATTGTTCACCAACTATTACGATTGCCACTTCATCGATTGTTGGTGCATTAAATCGCCTGGCATGTTGTCCGAGTTGTGTTCTGTCGGTACGTATTATTATTTTATGTCATCCGTGGGCATCCGATCCAGTGCAATCTTGAATAATTTGACCAATTCATTGTGTTGATGTACAAATCTTTGCAGCTCACTCAAGATTTCTTGACTTGTATTTGAAGCAATTGCACAGCGCTGATTTAATTCGCTGATGGTCAGCATCTGGGAATGGCAACAATGACCCAGCTCTATGGTATATCTGTCCTTGAATCTGTAATGTTTTTGAAATAGATTTAGATGACGAATCTGAATTTTTGAAGACATCCAGAGACAGCACATAAATGGAATGTCATATCATTTATTCCATGCGAAGTAATTACCTTAAAAGTCGGCATAAATCCATCTCTTATAATATTTGTAGCTCCAAAAGATGTCATTTGTAAGCATGAATTGTACTTTTGAATATTTCTTAAAAAATGCTTTGACGCTGGTGAATTGCCATAAATTAATGAGTGCAAAGGGTCTGGTGGAGGTTCTAGTACAGGCAATTTAACTTTCCCACCAGCACAGCACATGCCAGGCGTTTCGTTAATAAATTTGACTGCTTTACAATGCACACATTGTTTATTCATTTGTCCAATATAAGAATGCATACTGTAATCAATTGTGCTATCCCCTTCAAACATAGCGCAAGGTAAACGTACGGTTTACGAGGACTTCACTATAGTAAAGTCTTCGCAAGCGCACAGCATTTGCGAACTGAAAAAGTTTTAAAAGTAAACGGTTTGTCCAAAGAAAAGTGAAACAATTTGGTGAAGACTTATGTATGTATTAGTAACATAAATATGTCATGTTAACAAACGGTTAGCGCGAATTGAATTTGTATACATTTTCACACTGATTTCTTTTCGGTTCTACGTAAATTTTGCGAACAGTTTTACGTAAACAAATTTATTTTTGGTTTAAATTAAAAGACAGAGAAATGCGTTTTTTCACAGATATAATTCAGATACGTATGTACATATATATTTATTGTAATATAAATATTTTCTTATCTATAAGTTTTAAATTCATTAATAGTAAAAAAAAGCTAATAAATAAATAATAAAATTCACATTACTAGTGCATTCAATTTCTTATTCTCAAATTCGTGTACATATTATTATTTTATTAGTATTATTAAAATAAAAATCTAATTCAGTACGAACTTTTGTTCTATTGCACCGTAATTATCACAACATAGGTGGTTACTTTTGGTAAATAAAAAGCTTCAAAATCACATATTAACTAAGCATTATTAAATGTTGGTATACAAATTCATTTTAAATTAATAGAAACCAAAATATAGAATAATTCATAATATTAGAATAAGTATGAATTAGTAAAAAATATTTAAAAAAAACTTATTTATCACGATTTTTTTGCGATACCGATCTCTGGCGTACTGAAACCATTTCTTGATTTCGTTTTGTATATCTGACGGTCGTGCATTTTCATGTTTTTGCATAGCTTCTTCTAAAATAAGAAATAATCTTTCAGTTAATATTCACTAAGAATAGTTTGTCACTTAATAACCATTACCTTTTAGAAGTTCCATTACGTAATATTTCTTTACCGCAATATTTCCATGTAAGCCATGCCAAGAAAATTCGCGTGCTGCTTCATCTGTAATTATTGCCTTTAAACATTCTCTTATGTATTTTGGTAACGATATATTATTTATACCTCTAAAACAGCGGGCCTGTAATTTAAATTCAATTAACATAAATTTCTAAAAGCAACCAAGGGAATTTTTTTTTCTTACCAATACAGTTTCCTTCTCAGAATCATGTTTTATGTCACTTTCAAGCATGGTAAACTCCTCTGTTGTAGTTGCAGGTAGTTTTAAGACATTCTTGTCATGTAGTATAGTATGTCTGTTGTTTTGGCAGGTACAATTATTTTTGTGCTCATTGAACTCTCTTCGCAATAGCTTTAACTCGCGTAAATTTGCCTTCATCATAGCATATAGATCCGCATTGGATATTTCTGTTGGTTTGTTTTCGTTTTTCGCTGGTGTTATTTCAATTATATTTTCGTCAGACACAATTACTGGAGAAGTAGTTGCTGCTGACATTGATTGAGCTGATATTACAACTGATTCTTTAGGCAATTGATAGTTGAATTTTGGTTTGCTATACGTTATAACTGTTGATAAATTAGTTGGTGATACATTTGTAGGTTTAATGGTTTGTGGAAATGATGAGGCTAAATTGTAACTTGTTGGGTTCCTCATTTTTGGCATCGAGCTTATTACGGTTGATTGTGAATTTTTATCTGTTAAAACGCTTTGTGACTTAAAAGTTGATGCAGCTAGAGTGGTTTCATTAGATAATGTGGTTAAATTTAAATTGACGTATGAATCTTTTTTGTGTCCGCCATTGTAATGTTTTGGTATATTTTTATTTTCGTTGGATGAGTTTCTGTCTGGTTTAGTCGCTAAACTGGAAGACTGTTTCGAGAAGATTGGAATATCAGTCCATATTTTTTCACATGAACCTTTCTGTGTGGATGTGAATGGGTGCATATTTGAATTTATTTTTAAAAAATTCCTAAAATTATTTTCACTGTTTGAGCCAAATTCGTCATCCATATCGACCTCCACTACATTGGATGTGTCCCAGACCTGTCCATCATTTTGAAATTCCGCCATTTCTGAAAATATGTATGCATTTTATTAAACATGTTGCATAGGAATATATACACAAAAATCGCATGTTGTTAATTTTAATATTTTGTTGGATATATCCGCCATGCTAAAAGTGAAAGTCTCCCGCGTCAACTCCTCTATTTTCGTACAGTAAATTCCCAAATTTTTGGATGATAAAGGATATTCGAAGAAATTGTTTAAACTAGTAACCGATTTGCAAGTTACAGTATTATTATCATAATTTATTATTTTGAAAATTTTATTGTTTTTGCAACAATAATTATTTGGAAAACATGAATCTAATGTAAAACTAGGCCGAAAAGAATATTTTTCAAAACTTTTTTACTTTCACTTAGTCTATTATTTATTTGTTAAAGAGGCTGTGCTGCTTTTTTAACCAATTTTTTTATCTGTTGCATGTAGTTTTCAAATTTGAAAGCACTGTAATTATCCAGATGTCCAAATTTCTCTACATCGTGTGCGATGTGGAGTACGCTGTGTACATTATAAGACATATTTTGATTCCCATATAAAATACCAAACATTTCATTAAACGCCTTAAGCAAATCTGCGGCACACTTATTATTTACAATACAGTCCTTCGGGTGTCCTAATATTCTCGTAGCACATACTAAAAGCAAAAAATGCTCATAGTACTTTTCTGCGAAAATATTTTTAAATGCAACCATGCCAGTGTAGCAGAGCAACGTTCGAAATTCAGAAGCTTTCCAGTACTCGATTTCATTAAATGTGCGTTGTTTTCGCTGAAATTCCCTTGGTAAGCACTTTCGAAGACTTATTAAATTTTCATTTATCCTTTCGATTGCGTTCTTTTTCAATGAGAATACCTGTTTTCTCACTTTAACTAATAGATTCATCATTTGTCTCACAACTCCTAGTAACAGGCAGTGCATGTAGTCGATCGGAAATTGAGTCACACAATCAACAGACAAAACGTCCAGCCCTATATCAAATTTAATATGATGGTCCAAATCAACTTTATTACGAAAATCATCGTCTGTTCTTAGTCTTAATACATTTTTATCGTCATCGGGAAAGCAGACTTTGTGTGCCATATAAACGCCTTTTACAGTGCACTTAGTGCAGCTAGAATATCCCGAATGTGATTTTACTCCTGAAAATTTAAAACTTTTATATATTTAAAGTAAGAAAATATATATTGAAATTTTTTTACCTAATAGAAAAGCCCTGGCTGGTGCATCGCATATAAAAGCCCTTATTTTAATTGTTATGAGCCTATTATGGTATGTTAATCCGTTTTCCAACAATTTCTGTGTCTCATCAATAAATGTTTTCATAAACACATCAGCACAATAAGGTTTCTTATACCCGTGGTATATTCCAATAAGAAACACAGCTCTATGCGTAACTACATTTGCAAGAATAGGCCAGAGTTGGTTAGTGGAACTTTTGGTTAGAGGAATACCGTCTATACCAATGTCGATTTCTATCGTGTTACCCTCAAATTCAGTACTATTCAGGAATAACTTCAGTTGCTTTTCTAATCCAATATGAGAGTATGATCCGCTGCCCATTGCTACTATATTTTCGTTTGTAGTAGGTGTTTTTTTCAAAGTTCTAACATCTTTAGGTAGATGAGGATGATACTTTTTTAGAACCTTGAGTAGTGCATTCGTACTTTTGTTTGAAATATTTTCTGTAACACTCCACTCTAAAATATCGTATTCAATACTTTCCGTTTGTAGTGTTTCATATTCATCATTATTTTCAATTTCAACACTATCAAATTCGCTATCAAATTCGCTCATAAAAGATTCACTATCATCCGAAACTATTTCTAAAGAGGCTTGATTAAAATCAGAGTTGTACGTCACACCACTGCTATAAGCTACCTCGCAGCTATAAGCCACATTATTATTAGCCACATAAGCTAAATTATTATTACAAACCACTTTATTATTACAAGCCACATCACTTTCTGGAGGAAGGTTAAAATGTAATTTCGGACTACCGCAAATCAATTTTATTTCATTTCGTACTGTCCTGTAAAACTTTTGTTTTGCCATTATGGAAAAATTATTTACCTACCCCAATTACTTACTTAAATTTTTATATATTTATATATTATATATATATGTACAACACTAAAAACTATTAGATTTACACTAATTTTAATAAAAATATTTAAAATAATACTATTACACTATTAAAATTAATTTTATCAAATAATTTCAAAATGGCGTATAACGTACGACCAAAGAATTTCTATAATAAGAAGTGAATACACGTACCAAAAAGTCGAGACATCCACTTTTTTTTATAACTCCACGAATTTCCGAAAAACCACATGCCGGACGTTTTTATAATCAAAAATATCCCGAGAAACGAACCAATCGTGATTTCTATGATAAAATAAATACGCTATCTATTTTAAATGTAGAAACTATTTTTGTTCGAGATCACGTGACCTCGATTTTTTTTTTGATTTTTTTGGTTTATTTGTTTCGGTATATTGTATGTAAAACGAAAACTGTGGCACACAAAAAACGAAAAACAACAATAACAAATATTGATATTCGTTCTCGTGTACTAATGTAAAAATTACACAAATATTATTTTTCCATTTTTTTCGAAAAATTTGTTTTATTTTTGCTCGAATATTTATATGTAAAATAAAAACATTTAGGTATGTATATAAATATACTATGGACATGTGCATTTCGGAATATGTATTGCAAGTTGGATCTATTATATAAAATGCGGTGGGTAAAGGAGGTAAAGTTAGTAAAGGAATATTTAAATTCTGTAGTTTTTAGTTTTGAAATGGTATGGTGGTGCCGGTGAATGATCCGTTAGGATAGCAACTTATTATATATGGAGAACGACGAGAATAAAAAGACGATGATAAACAAGTTTTGCGTTGTCTCATCGAATGGTTTTTAAATTTTAAAAGGACAACTATCTATATAGATGTAATAAAAATATGGAAAATAATTTATGTTGTTATATTTAATTGAATTCTGTTACGAATTATGAAATTATAATGTATGAATATGCAGAGCTACGGCTCAAAATTTTAATTGTGAATTTCACTAGTTTCTCTTTTCAAATTTGTTTGGATATTTGTTCGGGCATATAGAGTGGGAGAAAAGAAACGACGCTTGCTCCTCTGTCTCTGGAATATGAAATTTCTATACAAAAAAATTCTAGCTTTCCCTGCTCTTTCCCTGCCTAGTGAAAAATTCACTGTTTAGCGGACTTTACATGGCCATCAATATTGTTATTACCTAAAACATCATTACCTAAAAATGTTGCATTTCAATTGCAATTTTATAACTTTTTAATTTTACACAACTTGCTAATGAAGTAGGATTGGGCATGATTTGTAAGATTCAGAAATAAAGAAAATGTAGTGGAAATCCGACTTTTTTAAGTAATGATGGTTTGAGAAATGACATTATCATTGAAATGTTTAATTCTATAAATATTTAAAAAATAAGAATGTAATAAAACTTTAAAAATATCGTTTCACAAAAAAAATACCAAACGATAAATCATAAATAAATTCTTTGAAATATGAGAGAAAATCGTTTTTATTCAAAATATCAAAGTTTGATCTCTTCCAATTCAAAACCCATAAAACACGTTTTTTATCAAAAACAAAGACGATGAGATTGGATCACGTTGAATATGGAGTTAATAACAATAATTGTTCCTAATTTTTCATCAATTTTCAACGAATTAGGACAATTTGACCCAGTGGTTAATAGTATACACAACTTCAGATGCCATGGCATGATGAGATGCCTAATTATTACAAATCATTAATCTTATTTGATTGAAACCGAATGGTGTAATTCTTCCTGTCACACTCTTTTATTCAGCCTCATCGTTTTTCCGACAGTATTTTTCTAATCGCATTTAGCTACGAGTATGCTCTCTTTGCATTTTATTATACCAGGGGTCTTCACTAGGCAAAATCGCTGAGATTTTCTATCATGAGACTAAATTTATGAATGTATGTGTAAGTATGTTATACAAATTTTGAAACACTCAGCAAATTATCAGGAGGCTATTTCACGAAAAAATTGTCATGAAAATTTAAAGAAATGTCAGTGAAATTGTCAATGCTATTCTGTTTTAACATAAAAATCTATAAATTGGTTGACAATATTTACGGAATTTTTGACATTTGAAGAAATTATTATGAGACTAAAATGTCCAGTTATGATCTTTGTTTGATAATTATTTATCAATACATTGAAAAAAAAACATACACATTCATAAAATATCATGAGATAGTCTCAGCGATTTTGCCTAGTGAAGACCAACGTTCCCTCTAATTATTCAAAATCATGCGCGGCATAACTGCATTGTGGGCAAGTATTTTAAATTTAGCAAATTTTGAGCAAAACTTAACAAAATTACAATACAATAATTTTTACATAAAATTTTATTTCAAAATAAATTAAAAAAAACTTTAATGCGTGAATTTCACAGTGAAACAATTTTTTTCAGTAAAATTAACACGAGATAAAAATATAAATCCTTTACTCGTTAGAGAGAAACAAAAAAATTGTTCAGTAAAATTTACTGGCAAATAATAGAATAATGTCCGGTTTACATGTAGAAAATTGTTTTCTTCTACAAAATTTTGCAGGTAAATAAGAAAGAATTCGCTATATAAAAATATTCAATATGCCAGAAAGAAATAAACATATATATAGTAATGGCGTAATTTTTTTTATAGGATCATTATTAATTTATTATTAATGAATTAAAATGCGAAATGTACATTTTTATCTATGGCGTCTGTTTTTATTGTGAATCCTCAACATTTATAAATACGAAATAAGTTTTTTTCTTGTTAATTTTATAAATGTTGCCATAAAAATACTCGAATCGAATATATTTTATGGCAACATTTTATTTTTATGGCAACATTTTGCTGTGTATTGACTAAAAAATCTCCTGCAGAATTTTGTTGGGATATATTTCTTTTCTTGTCTCTTATGTGCAAAAAGTCAATGTTATATCTTTCTTATTTTGCAGGAGAAAAATGTTGGTCGCATGTAAACCGGGCATAAGTGGGGAAAATGTTGCCATAAAAAGTATGAAACTCAATACTTTTTATGGCAACATTTTCGATACGCCTTCAAAAAATAGTATGCGATGAGGAATATTTTTCGCACACTACGACAATTTTGTGGTAGGAAAAGTATTATAGTGAAATGTCGAGAAAAAAAATGGAACTCGCTATTTGTTTTTGTGCCGCTAGATACAACACGTTCAGAAAGGAGTAACATAACTTTTGAAAATTTTATGTTTCGTTAAAATGGTTTATTTTCAATTTTGTTAGTTATGTTGCCGCTAATCTGTCACTATTTCGACTATAAATTTTGCTATAAAAACAAACAAAAGTTGCTGTCTTTATCGCTCTAACGTAATTTAAATATACTATTCTCTTTCGATTTCCCAGTATATTTTACTGAAAAAAATTTATTTCACTGTGGAATCCACGTATAAATCAGGATAAAGTTGCCATAAAAAGTATTAAACTCAATACTTTTTATGGCAACATTTTTAACACACCTTCAAAAATAGTATGCGATGAGAAATATTTTTCGCACACTACGCCAATTTTATGGTTGAAAAAATATGTCAAGAGAAAAATAAAAATGGTATTATTTTTTTGTGCCAATACGTTCGAAAATTTTTTGAAAATTTTCTATTTTGTTAAACTCGTTTATTTTCAAATTTTTTAGTTATGTTACCCCCAATCTGTCACTATTTTAACTATAAATTATGCTATAAAAAATAAACAAAAGTTGCTGTCTTTGTCGCTCTAACGTAATTTAAATATACTCTTTTCTTTCCGGTTTCCCAGTATTTTTTACTGGAAAAATATGTTTCACTGTGGAATCCACGCATTGTAATATAATTTCCGATTTTTTCCCTTTTATAAAAATCACTGTCAGCTTTTGCTTCAATACATATTTTGCAAAGTACATCATTTGTTTCAATTTAATAACTAGAAATTTCATATAATATAACTTTTTGTTTATTTGATAACGACAGGACTTCTGTTTTAACGAATTCATTTAACCATTCTACTCTAAATTTTGAAGCCGTCTGGTTTGTTCGGAGGTCTGTTATTCGGGGGTCCCGGGTTTGATTCGTGGTGGTGAGAAGTAAAGAACTTGCGACTGGGTGTTTTTTAAAGGGTCATATGTTATTTATATGCTTGTCCATTTTTAGTTTTTCAAACCATAGTAGTTACAGCTTCGACCTTAATAACATTTTTGTAGAGTTTGAGCTTACATCTAATTTTTTGAGCTTACATCTAAATTGTTTAAAATAAATCACGTCATATATGTAAAAAAAAATTAAACTGCGTGGATTTACAAATTTTTAAATTTTGTAACTGACACGAAAAAAATGTTAGCAATATTGCAAATGGGCGGCTAAAAATTATGATGGGCAAAATACAATTTAAATCTGGGCGGCCGCCCGTGTGCCCAGCTTAGCGGGAACGTTGGTGAAGACCCCGTGATAATTAATTCTTTCTTGGTTTTTTTAACTTGTTCACAGACAAGTGATTCTCACAGGAATAAATCTATAATTAATTATCTATCTTCGTTATTTGGTATCACTAAGGCTGCAATCAATACTTATCTGAATTCTTGTTCATGTCTGCTAGGTTTCACAATCCACAACATTTATGATCCAAATTTCCGATCATTCTTCGAAAATTAATTGTTCTCCTTAGTGGCAGTTTTTCTGGAGATCAATTACCCCTCGCTTGGTTCTTACATTTGTGTCGCAAAGTCGCAGCGGCGTCTATATTATAATATCTTATGGCCTATGAATCTTTAACATGAAACTATTAGGTCTCATATCGACCATTAGTAGTCCGTGCTATAAACTATTATTGCAGATTCATACTATCTTCTTACCTAAATAGAATAAATACATTTATTTAGTCCATATTTCCAACTTTAACCCATTGGCTAGTTCCATGACTTCTACAATTTTAGTAATTAACGCACAACGTTCTTCTGTTTTGCGTGTCTCCGGATCGCGAATTCCGACAATATGTGGGCATCCATGTTTGCTCTCTCCATGTAATGGACCGCAAATTTAAATTGGTTATGTATGTGTACTAGTCACTTAATCTCTGATTTTTAAATATTTATAGAATTAAACATTTCAATGATAATGTCATTTCTCAAACCATCATTTCTTAAAAAAGTCGGATTCCCACTACATTTTCTTTATTTCTGAATCTTACAAATCATGCCAAATCTTACTTCATTAGCAAGTTGTGTAAAATTAAAAAGTTATAAAATTGCAATTGAAATGCAACATGTTTAGGTAATGATGTTTTAGGTAATAACAATATTGATGGCCATGTAAAGTCCGCTAAACAGTGAATTTTTCACTAGGCAGGGAAAGAGCAGGGAAAGCTAGAATTTTTTTGTATAGAAATTTCATATTCCAGAGACAGAGGAGCAAGCGTCGTTTCTTTTCTCCCACTCTATATGCCCGAACAAATATCCAAACAAATTTGAAAAGAGAAACTAGTGAAATTCACAATTAAAATTTTGAGCCGTAGCTCTGCATATTCATACATTATAATTTCATAATTCGTAACAGAATTCAATTAAATATAACAACATAAATTATTTTCCATATTTTTATTACATCTATATAGATAGTTGTCCTTTTAAAATTTAAAAACCATTCGATGAGACAACGCAAAACTTGTTTATCATCGTCTTTTTATTCTCGTCGTTCTCCATATATAATAAGTTGCTATCCTAACGGATCATTCACCGGCACCACCATACCATTTCAAAACTAAAAACTACAGAATTTAAATATTCCTTTACTAACTTTACCTCCTTTACCCACCGCATTTTATATAATAGATCCAACTTGCAATACATATTCCGAAATGCACATGTCCATAGTATATTTATATACATACCTAAATGTTTTTATTTTACATATAAATATTCGAGCAAAAATAAAACAAATTTTTCGAAAAAAATGGAAAAATAATATTTGTGTAATTTTTACATTAGTACACGAGAACGAATATCAATATTTGTTATTGTTGTTTTTCGTTTTTTGTGTGCCACAGTTTTCGTTTTACATACAATATACCGAAACAAATAAACCAAAAAAATCAAAAAAAAAATCGAGGTCACGTGATCTCGAACAAAAATAGTTTCTACATTTAAAATAGATAGCGTATTTATTTTATCATAGAAATCACGATTGGTTCGTTTCTCGGGATATTTTTGATTATAAAAACGTCCGGCATGTGGTTTTTCGGAAATTCGTGGAGTTATAAAAAAAAGTGGATGTCTCGACTTTTTGGTACGTGTATTCACTTCTTATTATAGAAATTCTTTGGTACGACTATACGACGAATAACATAAAAAGAAAACAAAATAGAAAATATTGCCAATGTGTTAGTATTCGATGAAAAAGACCGTTCGCAAAGTTTACGTTTCCGTAAAGAATTGGGTGTATACATTTTTTTGATTGAAGGGTCATAATTATAAGCCGTCAATTCCATTTGTCGTATGATTTGAATTGATGGACGCGTACGTCCATTTATTGACCTTGCACCTTCAACCGTGTTTGCACTATCAACCGATTGGTTTATACGCCTACGTCGTTTCCTCTGTGATGCATTTTGTTGATTACGATCTTGTTCACTTTGTGATCTTCGATTGTTTGAAACAACTATTGAATGACGTGTACGTCTACCAATATTTGAATGTCTTGCACGTGGCATTTCAAATCCGATAGCAATTCAACCAGCAAATGCAAATGGAAAGTGTATATCAGTTTTCAACCAAAAAAAAAATAAAAAAATGGCTTAATTAAAATCCAAACTACACAAATGTGTGAGTAGAAAATCATAGTAAGTAATAGCGTTTTTGATAAAAAATTTCGCTTCATTTGAAGTACAACTAACACAATTGTATGTATAGTTATAGTGTTTTTTTTCGGTCGAAATAAGTTTGAAAGGAATGCGCCAATATGTAACTTGGTACTAAACACAAAAATAAATTTTTGACATGGGGTACAAAAATAAAATTTTGACATGGTACTTTTGCCGTACTCGCACAATTGTGTTAGTAAATCACGAAAGGGATATACACTGCTGTCTGTTTGTATTCAAACGCTTAAACAAAACCAAAATGAATTGTTTGATGATGTATAGCTGAATATATGAAAAAACAAAAAAATCAAATGCGACTCTTACCGATTAGTCTGTCCACAATGCGAGTTCGATGAAAAAGAACCTTAAAATGATCAATCACTGACACTGACTGTATGCGCTACAACGTGTATTTACCATGTGTATGAAGCAGTGTTGAGCGTTATTCAATAAATTTTTATTCAAATAGCAAATAATTTTTTATTAGATATTTTATATTTGGAATTTTTTGATTTCAAATTTCAACTGATATCTTTTTAATTGTGTCACAACTAATTATTCGTCATTCGTTAGTTGTTATTTGAAAACAATACATATAAAAATGTTTTTTTGCTGAAATCATAGGCACCTACGTTTTTCTTGTTGTTTTTTTATATGGACAAAATCACATATTGACATGATAAATGATAAATCACGAACGCGTCGACCGGTTTCGTGCAAACTTTAGATAAACCATCTACACGACCATACGAACAAACCCTAAAAATTTGATTGAATTCGGTTTGACTGTTCGTGAGTTATAAAGTCACAACACACTTGCAATAATTTTTTATATATATAGATGTCTGTTATCGCTGTATCACAGTAAGGAATTTGGTCACCGCAGTAATCGGTAATCGTTTTACGGGATGATTGAGAGATCTTGAAATAGAATCGCAGCTTTAGCTCCCACTTCTTTTGAATGGGGATGGAGGTAGTGGTATTTTGTTTGCAGTTTGGTTCATTTTGAACATCCCTTTTTAGTATTCTCTCGTGCTCAATCAAATTTTTACTAAACATATGGCCACAGATGGTTCATTAGGAAGAGATTTATGTCCGAAAAAGTCGAGAAAATCATAAAGGAAACAAAATTTTATATTCCGCCGACGAATTTTCAGTAAACTCATCCATTTTAACAGAGCCCTGTTGGCGTTTTACACTTGGGTTCCTCGAATTTTACGACAGAAAATATGTTCCCAATAAATGATGTGCGTATTCTTATCTATGTCATGGCAATGGTATTTATGCTACTCGACCCCTCATTTAAGTACTAGGGTTTGATTTATTCTAAAACCATGAACAAAAAAAAACATTCACGACTCCCGCTGTACAATAAAACTATTTAATGAAATATGACATGAATATATAAAAATATAGTGTCTAGTATCGCACGTAAGTTGATTTAAATTATCTATAATATTTGATTTGGCTAATATTCAGCAATAATATGCGAAGGAAAATTTCTTCCACCTCCATGATGCCTTAAACATATTTCCCACACACAATATGCCACACAAAACTTTGCATGTGTTCAATTCATTTTTTATTTTATTATTGTTTGTTTGTCTTGCTTTTGATTTTGGAAAAACAATAAAAATTGGAAAATGTGAAAAGTTAAATAGATTTTCACACAAAATCGTTTATTGTTTTTAAACACCTTCAGTTTATATTTGATTATAGTTACAAATTGACGATTGCTGCTAATACATCGCCCAGAATATATTGAGTGTAGTGAAAAATTTTGTTGTTGTTAAAATGTTGAAGGCGGCATTATCCCGGGTCAAAGAGAAATCGAGTCGTAGCGCACTTATAAAGACGTCAACGAGTCCTGTGCCACGCTTTAAAACAAGTAAAATTTCATCCGGATTTTCCGATAAAAATGAAATTCTCGTCTGCGAACTAAAAAATCCCGAACAATTCGCCGAATTTTTGATACGAAATCCGGTCGAAATTGGGGTATCGTCTTGCATTCAAATGGCTATAAGTGAGGTGAATACGAATTTAGCAAAGCGACGACACGTTGGCGTCCTGCACAAGGAAGGTGGTTGGCCGAAAGATGTGAATATAAATGACCAGGAGCACTTAAGTCGGTACAGAAAGAAAGTGGAGAAATATGAAAATTTTGGTCCTGAGATCATGGCACTGGCAAAACTGTTGGAACCGAACATTTTACAAAATAATGCGGTGAATATATACGAAAATTATTTTGATGGCCTTGCCCCGCCCGGTGTTGGTACCGCACCCACATATAGTACGTTGAATGTGTATCGAGATGCTAATCTGTTACGGGTAAATTTTCTAATTCTGAATTCACTTACCTTTATATATGAGATATTGATTAAACAAATTTTATTACTTGCTAACGCGTATTTGTTTATAGCGACCAGTTAATCATCTATCATTTTCACCCGATCGTGGATCCAAACTCGCCGTGTCGCATTGTGACAAAAGCTACCTTAAAATGAACTTAAAAAAATCATCCTTAAACGATTGTTTTATTTGGGACATTGGTACGTATGAAAAGCGTTGGCGCTCATCTCTATTTAGTATTCATTTATTTTTAGAGAGGCCTAACTCACCCTTACTGCAAGTAACACAGGAATACGCGATTGTAAGTTTGGAGTACAGTCAAAAAGATCCTCACAACTTAGTAAGTGGTTTAACGTCGGGACAAGTCGCTTGTTGGGACTTAAGAGCCGGAAAATTGCCATATGCGGTCAGTGCACAAAACAATTCGCACCACGATGTCGTGAACTCCACCCTCTGGAACAACACAAAATCTGGTACAGAATTTTTTTCAGGATCATCAGACGGACAAGTGCTTTGGTGGGATTCTCGTAAAATAAATAAGCCGCTGCACAGTCTACTAATGGATCCGATTAAAACGGATGATCAGAAATTGTATCGATCGTTTGGAATTTCGGTGCTCGAATATGAACCATCAATACCAACGAAATTTATGTGTGGCACCTACCAAGGTTATGTGTTCTCGTGCAATCGAAAAGGCAAAGCACCATCGGAGAAAATTAATTTTAAATTGCCGTGCCACGTCGGTCCGATTCAATCGCTAATTCGTAATCCGTTTTTCGTGAAAAGTTTTTTGACCGTTGGAGACTGGGTCGGTAAAATATGGGTGGAAGAGTGCCGTGAAAGTTGTATTATTAGTACAAAACACCATGCAGCCATGTTAACCGGTGGCGCCTGGAGCACTACTAAGTAAACAAACACGTGACAATCATTAAATAATTATTAAACCAATAATATTTTATTTTACAGGTCGTCTCTATTCTTTTTGACGCGAGAGGATGGCACCGTTGAGTGTTATGACATTTTAGAAAAATTGTACGAGCCACTGTTAAGCATAAAGGTGTGTGACGCTCCCGTCATATCGATTAAGCCACATGAAAATGGTAAAATGATTGCAGTCGGTAACGCAAAAGGGGCCACACACTTGATCGAACTGTCCGAAAATATGCAGAGCAGCAATAAAAACGACAAAATTATTTTGACTTCGGTTTGAATATTGCGCATTGTGAGGTTACAAATTCTAATTTCTTTTTCAATTTGTATAGATGTTGGAACGAGAGACAAAACGTGAAAAAATTTTGGAGACAAAACATCGTGAATTAAAATTAAAAATTCGCTCGGCATTGAAAATATTTAATAATGAGGATGAGGACCATCATCTGTCGAACAATACACAAAAAAATGTTGACGAAATATTGGCCTGTCGAATGGCTGAAAAAGATTTATTTGAAAAGATTGAACTGGAGAAGAGAGTCCGTAATAATTCGATAGATGTTTGTACAGCAGAAGAGCCGAGAAAGGTTGATAATCCTCAAATGGCGGGTGGGATATATTAATTTAGCAGAATTTAACACTGTGAATGATTTGGAAATAAACGTAACGCTTCACAATATTTAATTTGACGGTAATTGGAACTGTTTAAAATATTTTCTTCTATTCTCGATATTAATGTTAAAACGAGGATGCTGCGTGTTGCATAATAAAGCTTTTGACAACAAATATGCGGCGAAGTTTAGAGCTAATTAGGTAAATTTGCCAATTTCTCTATGAAGACGACATTTCACTAGTTTCCTACCACAATCCATTGAAATTCCGACACCGATACGAAATGAAAGCTAAACGATATTAAGGATCACATTTATTAACATTAAAAAATTGCAGTGGCGCCTCGAAATGGTTGCTGACTTAACAAAGATGATGGCATCTTTGTTACCAGAATTTTCCTAAGCAAAGGCTCACAATTGTTCACTTCCATGGTGGAACTTAACTCATCGGCCTACGTACGTATTTTATATTGCGTTCTCAGATAAAACCGTATCCCATTTCTAATCTACGATTTCTAAACGGTAAGGTCCGTAACGGTACGGTCACTAATAATGTTGCAATTACTTTGTTACGATTACATGATCGTAACAAGCACTGTTTGTATGGTATTTTCTCGGGTTTGTGCCTCCACTTGCTATGTTTTCTCAGTGTTGGTTGTTGTCCTCACTTTTGTAGATGTTGTGTTGTACGTACCTTTTGTAAGGTGGCGCGAGGGTGAGAAAGATGTTAGAAAAGAGAGAACAATGCGTATCGAGTGTGTGTCAAGCAAAACATTCCATAAGAATGTTTTTCTTATATGCCTCTCGTTTACACCAATGCGAATTGATGTAAACGAGAAACAGAGAAGAAAGACAATTCTTCTGGAATGTTTTGCGCGTCGTATGTGCGACGCTCGAATTTTTTTTGAGTAAATTCATTCAGTTTGTGATTTTTCGTAAACACAGTCGAGTTTTGTGATTTTTATAAAACATTCGAGTTTTGGAATTTTGTTCGATAAGTCGAGTTCCGTTTTGAAATTAAAATTAAGTTAAAGTTGAGTTTATTTTGTAAAAAGTTTAAGTTTATAATCTGTGGAAAAATAAGAACAGGAGATTAAACGAGTGGCGATAAAAGAAAAACGTACGCTTGTAAAAATTGTATTGTAAATAAAGAGCAATTGAAAAATAAATTTGAATATTCGAGTTTGACCAAGTTCAATTTTTTTTTTATAATAACGTGATTTCGTTGCGGTGTTATTTTTGGTTGTTAAATCCCGTATTGTTGATTATAAAAAGTGAAAACGTTCAAAGGATAATTTTGATTGTCTGGTGTGATCATCTTTATAATTTACGCTGCAAAATACCGAACCTTTTGGCATTTGCGATAAGTTTGGATAATTAACCTAATCAACTGGTGCCCCGTTTTTCAATGGTACCATACTATCTATGAGTGTCGTGAATATCGAGTGTATTACCTAAGGCGATTAATGCGAAAGGACGCACAACGGTGTATTTTCGGTTAAGGCGAGCCAACGCCCAACGGATTTTGGCGGCCAGTTGAGGCCACTCTTTTGGTACGGATCCGGCGGCCAGTTGAGGCCAGCCGTGATAGTTTTATACATTGGTATCGGGGAGAGGCCCCGCAACGACACGGGTGGCCAGCCGGCCATTTGTGTGTTTTTGGTTATCGGTGGTCTGCCGCAACGTTCGGGTAGCCAACCGGCTATTCAATTTATTTTATATCGGCGGCCAGTTGAGGCCAGTAGATTTTACCGGCGGTTGGGCCGCATACCGGTGGAGCACGCGGTAAACGGCACCAAGGCCGCAACGGTCCGGGTGGGGCAAGGCCACCTGTGGCATGACGGCCGCGCAAGGCCGCAACAGAATTTTTTTTATTTAAAAACAAGGTACAATTTTTATTTTTATTTTAATTTTCTTGATTTTTTTTATATATATATTTAAATTTTTTTATTTAACATAATTTTCAAATTTTTGTTGTGATCGAGCGCCGCACAGCGGGTGCACGCTCGATGCATATTGTTCTCGCTTCTCTCTATCGTTTGTTCCCCTTTTCTTGTTTTCCTCGTGGGAAGTTGTGTTTTCTTTTGTTTTCCTTTTTAAAAGAAAAAAAAAAGAAAATGAATTACTAAGTTTTCGGTCGGTATGATGGGAGCGGAGACTCCCTCTGTGTCGGTTTAGTGTTTGCGGTCCCTTGGTGCCCGCATCCAATTCCGTAACCAGGGCTTGGCCCCGTATGAATTCGGATGGATGCGCGCACCAAGGCACCTCTACCGTTATTATTATTATTTTTATAATTTATTTTGATTATTCGGTTCGTTCCTCAGGTTCCGGCCGACGAGTTTCGGCGGAACATCGGGTTTTTATTATTTGCGTTTTTATTATTTTAAACTTTCTGTATCATCACGGTGTAAGCCAGGAGCCATGCATGCCTCAAACCCCACGACCTTCGCACTTCTCCGCTGAGAACGTAGCCGGCAAAAATCACCGTGGAGGCCTCTGCATGCGCTTAGTGATAACTGCAGGTTGGCAGTAGCCAGCCTGTAACAACTTTATGAAGTATAATGGGTAAGATTCTAAAGGGAAGAAAGTGTTGTGGAAAGACGATTATTTCAAGTGATGATGGCTTCGGTAATGACGGACCGTGTAAAGTAGTAACTAATTGATTCACGAAATAGACAACTAGAGAGAGATGACAAGATGACAACTAGAGTGAGTTCTCGTGCGGACAATATATGTTCGAATGTTTCCTTCGTCGTGTTGTAGAGTCTGCAGTGGTTTGTTAGATGGTTTTCTATTTTTTCCAAGTGTCCTTTGAATGAGCTAGGAGTATACTGTCATGTACCATATACTTATGATCTTAATGATTGGCGAGCCAACTTGAGTTTAGAAGTTCAATAATTCTAACTATAAGAATCTTTTAAGTTTGACTCTTCCCAAGAGATGATCTCAACCTGCTTTAATGGCATTTCGATTAAAAACCATAAGTGAATAGTTTACCACAGGCAACGGTGAAGAGACCAGTGATCAGTGTTGCCAGACTGACGTTAATATCGTCATTTTGACGTTTTCAGATCTAGAATACGATGGGACGTTTTCTTACTAACTCGTAGAACAAAAATGACGATATTCGAAAACTTAGACAAAGCAGCAAAATGTTACATAAAAGTTATGATAACCGGAAAAAAATGTTTGTTTTCCGAATGACTTGTTTATAGGGAATATTATTTATTAGAAGAAAAGTTCTACTCCATTTTTATTCGTATATTCTAGTACATTACATACTCTACTCACTACGCACTTATGCAGTCGGTCACATTCATACCAATTTCAGTTCAGTGAATTTTTTTTCTAGTCGTGGTGTGTGTGTGGTGAAATATTAAAAAGGGAAAGCAAATAGGACCCCGCACAAATCTTATGGAAATTGGGTCCCGGTCAAATTCGCTGAATTTTTGATATGTGATAGAATTCATCATACTGGTCAATTATTTCAATGGCCACAAAGCTCAAAAATGCATAGCTTGGCCGGTACAGAGCTTTAAAGCTCCGAGTATCCTCCACGGATTTATGTATATGCGCAGTGTGTATAGACTTTTGAAATATCCTATTTCATTTTTTTTATTATCTAGGTTTATATTTTTGAGGTTGCTGAATTCAGATCTGTTGTTAGATTTTCAAAATTGACAGTTGGCAGCTGTCAAATAGCTGTCAATGTGCTATAATAAAGCCAAAAACTTGTTTTTTTTATGTTTTATCTTTCTTTTTTTTACTTCGATAAGTTCAAAGATGATATCAAATCAATAACAATGACTATCGGCAGCTGTCATTTAGCTGTCAACAATTCTTTAGAGTCCAGTAATAAAGTTAAAAAATTATTTTTGTTTATAACTTCAAGTTTTTTAGATAAGTGAATATAAATATGATATAAAATTATGTAGTCATCAGCTTACAGCTATCAACAAGCTGTCAACTAACTGTCAAAATGCAATAATAGAGCAAGTAACTTATTTTTTGTGCTTATAACTGTGTGGATAAGAAATCAAACATGATATAAGTTTATGACATCACTTTTGAACTCAGTGATCTAAGCAACTTAAAGTTTTTTTAAAAATTAACTTATTAACTATTAACGATTTGATATCATCTTTGAACTTATCGAAGTAAAATAAAAGAAAGATAAAACATAAAAAACAAGTTTTTGGCTTTATTATAGCATATTGACAGCTATTTGACAGCTGCCAACTGTCAATTTTGAAAATCTAACAACAGATCTGAATTCAGCAACCTCAAAAATATAAACCTAGATAATAAAAAAAATGAAATAGGCTATTTCAAAAGTCTATACACACTGCGCATATACATAAATCCGTGGTAGGATACTCGGAGCTTTGAAGCTCTGTACCGGCCAAACTATCCATTTTTGAGCTTTGTGGCCATTGAGATAATTGACCAGTATGATGAATGAATGACATATCAATAATTCAGCGGATTTGACCGGGACCCAATTTCCATAAGATTTGTGCGGGGTCCTTTGCATTTATTCAAATTTCAATTACAGTTAGTTAATCAGTTTTTAGCTTGCATTTTCTGTGTGTTCTGTTTTGAAAAATTCGGTTTGTGTTAAACAAATTTTTTATTATTCAGGACGTGAACTATTATACGTTAATTATTTTGCCAGCATTTAGATTTATTGAAATTTTGGAAATAAACTGAATCTGTGGGTTTTAACATCGTTAACTTGTTCTGTAACCGAGTGCAATTAAAATAAATAAAGGTAAGGAAGGAATATTGATAATACACCATATAATTTAGCTGTAATCACCGTAATCAATAGTCATTAAAATGAAACGACATTTCGCAATTGTTTGTAAGTTTACGAATGTGTAATGAATTATTATAGATTTGTTTACAAGTGTAATAATCTTTAAAATTTTAGCAAAAGACGAAAAAAAGAACGATTCTGTATCTTGTACACAAGTTAAATCGGGCTTACGCAGAAAATTTGGTTCTATTTCTGACGCTGGATCGAATATCAACCGATATTTTTCTACTGTATGTAAGTTACTGTATTAATTATATTGAATTATAGTTTTAATTTTAATATTAATGTAATTTTAAACCAAAGCTGCAGAGACAACGGATATTTCAATTGAGGGGAAAACGTCTATTGTGGATCAAATATCACAAATCAATAATATAGAAGACAATACGCCAATATTCACAACACGAACATTTTCTGATTTTATTGAAATTGCAGAAGTAATCCAATTGTCAAAGAATGCTTCTTCTGTCGAACCGAAGGAGAAAACTGTTTCTCAAACACCATCAAACACGCAAGAGTTAGTTATTACTTGTGGCGAAATCCACGGCGCACCACGTGACCATAATAAAATAAATTCAATGTCTGCTTCTAACGAGCCACAATTGCAAGAGAATGCAGACAAATTGGACTCTGTTTTAGTTGTTAATGAATTCGAAGAGGACTGCAATATTTTACTTGATAAGCCAACGGTAAGATTAAATTTTGTTTTATTTGTATGTTTATTTATGTAAGAAAATTAATAAAGATTGTACTGTCTATTTTGACTTGGATGCTTATTATAATGGGCTGTACAGTCCGCGGGACACCTAAACTTACTCCTATTTTCGTGTCATGCGATTGTCTTTAATTGTTATATTATACTGTATAAACATACTTACATATTATATTTTTTGGAATTTCTAGAAAAAAAAATAAAAATGAGCGACCGTTCCGTGCAACCTGGCAAAAAGACCCTCTATTACAAAATTGGCAGAAGGAAAATAAATGCTCTGATAGTTCAGAATACTCTGTGATTTGCAGTATTTGCAGCTTAAAATTAAAAGTTAAATCGGGAAAATCCGATTTAATTGCACATACAAAGACAAACGGTCATATTACGAAAACACGCAGCATTTTAATACAGCCAACAATTTATAGTCAATTGCAAGATCATACCAAATTGAAGCATGATGTGATGAAAGCAGAGTTGCATATTGCTGCTCTAATAGCAGAGCATAACTTGGCCTTTAATTTATCAGATCACTTAACAAAAATGATCAAAAACCCGTATATAGATTCAAACATTGCACGAAATATTAACTGTGGAAGAACAAAAAGTACTTGTTTAGTGAAAAACGTACTCGGCATACAGCAGTATGAAAAGGTATGTGCTTTATTACGGAGATATAAATTTTCTTTATGTGTCGATGAATCGACCGACGTCTCAACAACGAAAATTTTAAGTTTAGTAGTACGGCTTAACGTAGATTTTAAAGTGAAAGATTATTTTTTCGATCTGATTGAGGTGGTTAATACAGATGCTCAAAGTTTGTACACTGCAATAGTACAGGTATTCTTAAAAGAAAATATTAATTATAAAGAAAATTTAATTGGTTTTGTCGCAGATGGAGCAAACAATATGACGGGCAAACATCTTTCAGTAGCTGCTCTTTTGAGTAAAGATTGTTATAACTTAGTTGTAATGAAATGCATTTGTCACTCTTTTGCACTTTGTTCCTCATATGCTTGCTTAAAGCTACCATCATCAGTCGAATCAATGGCGCGTGATATTTATAATTATGTCCAAAATAGTCCGAAACGAGCCGCGCATTTAAAAGAAATAATTGCGTTATTAGACGACAAGCCTAGAAAATACTACACCCTAGCCAGACCCGGTGGTTGTCACTTGAAAGTGTCATAAATCGCCTGCTTATTTTATATGATCCGTTAAAAATATATTTCGGCTTTGCTGTTCAAAACGATAAAATAGATAACGCGGAATCTATATTAATTAAATTAAAAGACCCATTAAATGAACTATATCTAAAATTTCTAAAATACATATTACCGAAGATTAATGAATTAAATAGACTCTTCCAAAGTGAAAAACCACAGATTCACTTGAAGTTCGATGAAATTATACGTTTGGTCCTCACAATTTTCGATAATTTTCTAAAACCTCATTATGTTAAATCAAAAGAAATTCAGTTCATTGATTTCAAACACCCGTATAACATTATAGAGGACGACCAACTTTATTTAGGCACAGATGTTCAAGAGGCTATAGCTACTTCCAACATAAATGCAAATGAAATTAAAAAATTTAGAAATAATTGCCTTTCATTATACGTTGAGCTCTGTGACCGAATAATGAAGCGTTTCGATTTCAAGAATAGTGTGTTAAAGTATGTATCCCTAATTGATCCTCATAAAGTAATCAAAAAACAAATAAATTCGCTTTATGAATTATTTATAAAATTTCCAAATTTAGTCAGTGAAAAAGATCTTCAAACAATCGATTCCGAATTCCGAGAAATTCGAAATTTAAATTTTGAAAAATTATTTGAATGTAGTATTTTTAATAGTTCAATAGATTTACAACTATTTTGGAGTAGTATTTGTAAGATCAAGCGTGCGGACCAAAGTTTACCATATCAACTAATGGGAAAATTTATTTTTGAAATTTTAAGTTTACCTAATTCATCGGCTAGTGTGGAACGCACGTTTTCACAAATTAACTTGAACAAAACAAAAACTCGAAATCGACTAGGGCTAGATTCACTGAAAGGCATTTTATTAAGCAAAGTTTATTTAAAATCCAGTGGATGTTCTTGCTTTGATTTAAAAATAAACTCAGAATTGATCAAAAAATTTAAAAGTAATGAACTGTACATTAATAAACAAAAAGACCAAGACTGAACAATTATTTTGCTAAAATTATTTTTAAATTTTGTATAACTGTAATACAAGTACGCCGAACAGTTTTGTGATATTGAAACAAAGATTTTATATTATATAATTTTACTTTATTTAGGCATATATGATATTTGCCCTAGACATAATTCATCCTGGTACTAATATCAATTAATTTAATTTTTATGTTGCTAAACATAAATGTATATATAGATTGTTGAATTTCGAATGTTGTTTAATTTTGTATTAATGAACAATAAAACGTGTTTGCTGTATTTTCAAACTCGATAGTACGTAATTATTAATTTATTTTTTATATACATATGTGAATATGAATTTGTATCTTGTTAATTTCATTAATAATAAATATTTCTTTATAAGAACATCAAGAAAATTGTGGAGTTTGAATCTAAATAGGCGACGGAGTGGACGTGTTTTTATGTCGCTCCTCATTTTCAAATAGAATAATTTTTTGTGTGTGCTAAGTAATATGTGTTGAAGTGATAATTTGTGCATAGTTCTTTTAATATTAATTTGCGTAAGATGCACGTGCAATCGTTTGGAATATATACATAATTTATACTATTAATTTCGTATATATTTTGATACCATTGCATGACTACATACTTGCACATTTTGGATCTAAATTGCTATGTATACGAACGGGGTTTCACGTGAAACTAACGGATCCAAAAGAGAAGTTTTTTGATTTAATATTAGTTTTTATATTATTATATTTTATTATATATTTCCTTGTGAGTGCTTATATACTTGAACATAGTATATAAACAAAACAATATATAGCACACACAAGGATATCCAACATATATCTTGTTTGAACATACACGTGGTTTTATATAAAGTTGGAGTGAGAGAGTGATTGGTGTATGTTTGACTTTGTTCTATTTTATTTTGTTTTGCGTTCTCTTGAAATTTACCGATCACAAATATACTTGTTTTGTTTTGCTTGGGGGTAAATGAATTTGTGAATGAAACAGCAATCGATAATAACATTCTCTGTTCTCGATTTTCGATGTTGCGCTCGATATTGTGTTCCACTTTGATTGCAATAATTTGTATTTTATACGTAACATGGGTACGTACGTTTTATTCACAAATACGGGATAATCATACGAGTGTTAATATGTAGGTTTATCTCTTTTCGTTTTCAATTTGTTTCAATATATTTACTCGTTTTTCTCGTCAGCTTGTTTTCGTGTACATAGTTGGCTGGTGATGAAAATGATATAAACTTATGTATTTGTTGCGTGTGAATGGCCCGTTCCACACTGTGTTTCTTGGAAGTACTGCTTCTTGCTTCAGAGTGCGTATGCGGTGTAGTTTATCGAAGCTGCTTAACATCGGTATATGTTGATAATTGGCAAAATGAACACAAAATATTTTACTGCTGCCCCGAAAAAAAAAATTGTTAAAAATTACGCGCAATTGGATCAGGTTTTATAGGTAAATGAGGAAAGAGAACTACACAGTGTGGAACAGCGGAATGAATGAGTGGAGGTGCATTGAAATAATTTTGTTTAAGTAAATAATAATAAAAAGAAGAAGAGTTTAGAAATCTGATTGTGTTGTAGGACGCTATCAAGTTATTAGGAATCGTGACTTAAAGATTTGGATCTGCAGACCATCGGATAAACATAATATGTTATACATGTTGTATATATATATGTATGTGTATGTGTATATGTATGTGTATATATATATATATATATATATATATATGTGTGTATATGTGTGTGTATATATGTATATATATATATATATATATGTATGTGTGTATATATATATATATATATATATATATGTATATATGTATATGTGTATATGTATATATGTGTATATATATATATATATATATGTATGTATGTGTGTATATGTATATATATATGTGTATGTGTATATATATGTATATATATATATTATATTATATATTATATTGAAGCTTTGTCATTGAAAGGTTAGTGTTTTCAACGTTCGGAACGATGAGATATTTGTCTTGGCTTATTAACTTCATATTTATTTAACTTTATGATTTTTCCAATTCAAAAAAGCTAACCAAATACCTCCTGTAATAGAATGTTGTTCACGGTAGCCTTTCCAAATGAATTTATATTATAATTTTACTAAGTATGAGTAGATGTTGGTACCAGACTATTCTGTTCCAAATTAGATGAATAAATGAATATTTTAGGTAGCTATATGACACACTTACGAGATTATATTAAAATATAATTAATATTTGACCACGTGGACTAAATAAGTTTTTTAGGTCATCATATGTATAAATACATGCTGTCGGGTTTTTAGGAACAAGTATCTCTTGGGTTAAATGGTGTTGGGTTAGTTTTTAGGCGAACAAATAGTAACAGCATAAGATGAGATGACCCCTAGATGCCAATGGAAATAATTATTCCAGTCGTACTATGTATGACTGATGACATAAATACGTATGATGAAAGTTAGAAGTTCCTATACCATTTCCCAATTAACACAAACTAATAAACTAAGAAATTCTCTTCCAAGGTGTGATTTTATTATGACTAACTTAACTAACCTATTAATGTAGTTAGATAATAACTTTGCTGCGGTTACCGCCCTGGTTATTTCTGTGATTAATATCCTATCCCGATAAACCATTCATGTCGAGGATGCAGGCAGGGCCTGGGCCCGCATAATTTTGGAATATGGTATAAGATGCAGGCTTATTAATTATAATAATAATTATAATACTGTATCGCGCATATTCCAGGAATGTGCTATACATACCTAGGATCACCATTATGGTTGGCCTGTACGTCTCTATCATATCATATCATATCATAAGAACATCAAGAAAATTGTATTAAATTTATTTAAGTTTTGGTGCACTTTAAATTTATGTTCGCCTGAAATTTTATTGTTACTAGGGGGATTTGAACGTTTTGACGTTGTGGGACGTTTTCATTGTTCGAAAAATTACGATTTCAATTTCTTTTTTGTGGCAACACTGCCAGTGATACCGGCTCACTTTCTACAATGCAAGATTGACCAAGACAGCATATTATTTGTTTTCATTAACTAATGTAGACTCTAATTTCTTGTACCTTCTTTTGATACAGTCATGTGTGCAAACCTCTATTACGAGAATTTTGGCTTAAAATATTCTCAGCGATTTTCGTCAGAGTACTCGAGGTATAAGTCTAAGTTGGGGTACCGAATTAAAAAAGTTCTTTAAAAATGAATTAAAAAAGTTGATTTTTGTATGAACACCTGCTACTTATTTTAATTCATATTTTTAACTTAAAATTATGAATTAAAAAAAGCGATTTAGAAAAATGAGAAAACTCAAAAATGAATTAACAAAGGCTTACACTATTTCATTTTTAAAACACCTACCTTAATTCATTTTCAAAATGAATTAAAAAAGGCACATTTTATTTCATTTTATAAATTAAAAAATCTTAATTCGACTTTTAACAAATTTTCAGAAATTTGTATTATTTTGGGCTAAAGTTTACTTTACGTATACATCGGGAAAATTAGGTAAGGAGTATAAATTTTTAAAATTTTTAAATGCAGGATTGTTTATCAACAGCTTTTAGGAGGGTGAAGCTAAATTTTTCGGGAAAATTGTCCCATTTTCCGGGAAAATTTTCACTTTAAAAAAAAATTGTGTATTATTCTATTCAAAATACGTACAAATGTGTAATCTTTATAAAAATTTGGATATTAGGATTGTATCTTAACAGTTTTTCAACAGTACAAATAATTTTTCCGGGAAAATTTTTCAATTTTTCCAGGAGAATTTTGAAATTTTTTCAATTTTTTTTTTACTTAGTTGACACTTAAAGAATTGTACATATTGTGGAAAAGCGGGGGTTTGGGGGTGGGGGCAGCCCCATCCTCTAAGGTATAAACGAATTAAAATTACAATAAAAAAAAAATTTATATATACGAAAGTTGAATCTTTTAACATTTGTGGCACTATCAGAAGAAGCGATAAAAGCGAGAGAAACTCTTTGATCTGTGTCTGCAAGGTTGACGAAGCAATTATTATTAATAAAAATAAAAAATAATATTGAAAAAATACAAAAAGTAAAAATTTTTCCGGAAAATCAACAAATTTTCCGGAAAAATGTAGCATCCCTTCCCCCTAAAAACTGATAGTAAACCTTCATTTAAAAATTTCCAAAGTTTATATTCCTTACCTGATTTTTCCGATGTATACTTAAAGTAAAATTACGCCGTATTTTGCATTGCCAAATTTTTACGTGCAAAATTCAAATTTAAATTCCAAAAAATTTTCATTCATGAAAATAGCATTTTTTTCATTTTATAAAGAGGCTTATATTATTTCATTTTATAAACACTTATCTTAATTCATTTTAAAAATGAATTAAGAAATGCCTTTTTAAATTCATTTTATCGAACTTTTTTATTTCTTTTTCAACTCTGATTTTAATTCATTTTTAAAATGAATTAAAAACACTTATTTTAATTCAGAAAAAAAACTTTTTTAATTCATGTAGCCGTCTAAGTTGGATAAGTGTTCAAGTGTTTTTTCGAAGAAAATCAAATTTGTCTTCGAACTGAAAATATTCATTACCACTCCTTACCAGAGAGCTGACTCAGGTTCCGATAGTGTGTCTAGTAGCCAATTAAAATCTTCATCTATCAGCCTTAATATGAAATATCAACCCGGGTTCCAAGCCGTTCACGAGTTGTTATCGAAGAAGCTCAAATTTGTCTTGGAACTGAAAATGATCAATAACATCCCTTACCAAAGATTTTGACTCAGGTTCCGATAGTGCATGTTATAGCTAACTAAATTCCTCATACGATGAGCCTATACATGGTCTCCCCAATCCCGATCTCAAAGAGTTCACGATTTTTTTTTTGTAGAAACTGAAATTTGTCTTGGAACTGGAAATGGCTACTAACACACCTTACCACAGATCTTGGGGTTTGGATCTAACAACTTATTAAATTCCTAGAGCAAGAATAAATACTAGATTTTAACATGAGGTATAAAGTGGATACCATTTTTTCTATTTTTTAATGATTCATTAGGATAAATGCTTCATTTTTCCTATTCCAATTCTTAAAACAAGAATATTCGCTATTCGCTACCACAGTATGAAAAATTTAAGGTAGAATAAACTATCGTGTCCGTCACGCCAGCCGGAACCAAACAACTATGGCACAAGTAGCACGATGCATTGTGCATCATTGTGCACTATATGATTTTTCATCCGGAAACTTATAATTCCAACCGGAACCTGATAGAGTCATGTAGAACCATACAACAGCCAACTAATTATGGCATAAGTATCACGATACATTGTGCATCATTGTGCACTATATAATGTTACAGCCAGAACCTAATACATCTAGCAATATATAATTTTCAATGGAACCTTATAATTCCAGCCAGAAGACAGTGGATAGATATTATTTGATCAATCATAATATTATTTTAAATTGTTGAATATAGGGACAAAACAATAGACAAAAATTTAGTTTAGTTTATTTTGCTAAATTTTACTGAATCGCTAGGTTGTTTTATATACATTCAATTGGACAATATTTTAGTACATACGGACGCAATTACTTTTAGTATTAATTTTCGTATAACAACAGTCATGTTTCATAATTAGATTTTAATTTAATAGTGTAATGGGGCATTCACGTGCGACCAACATTTTTCTTCTGCAAAATGAGAAAGATATAACATTGACTTTTTGCACATGAGAGACAAGAAAAGAAATATAAATCCCAACAAAATTTTGCAGAAGATTTTTAAGCAAAAACCACTAAAAAATTTTATCATAAAAATAAATCTTGCCATAAAATATATTCGATCCGAGTATTTTTATGGCAACATTTATAAAATTAACAAGAAAAAAATTATTTCGTATTTATAAACGTTGAGGATTCATAATAAAAACAGGCGCCATAAATAAAAATGTAAATTTCGCATTAGAATTCATTAAAAATAAATGAGTAATGATCCTATAAAAAAATTACGCCATTGCTATATATGTTTATTTCTTTCTGGCATATAGAATATTTTTATATAGCGGATCCTTCTTATTAACATACAAAAATTTGTAGAAGAAAACAATTTTCTACATGTAAATGCCCCATTAAACTAATACATAAATAAAAGTGCGAATCCGGGAAGAAGTTCACACGTATTCATTTTAATGGATGAAATACACTAAGAGCACACTTCCGGCTATGTATGAATGTGCACACCAAGCAGTGTAGCAGTTTTTTTTGTTTCAAAAGTAAAATCACATTGTGTCAATTTTATCGAGGTTATGAGTAGCAGCAAAGAGTAGTAAAATGATGCAGCTGGGTGTGGAACCTACTAATGCCACGGCAGATGCAACATCATTCCTTCACCATTGAGGAAAATCAAGAGATGCAAGAGATGTGCAAGAGATCGATTGACAGATTTTTACCACTCCTATTTTTATGTAATAGGACCAATATTCGAGTCGAAAAAAATTTATACAAAAATGAGGTTATGTCGCTTCTGTGTAATCTGTGGTACAACAGAATACACAGAAGCGACATAACCCCATTTTTGTATAAATTTTTTTCGACTCGAATTTTGGTCCTGGAACATAAAAATAGGAGTGGTAAAAATAGTTTAGATAATAGATGGCGCTAGTAGTTTTCAAAAAATTAAAATCGAATATAAAATCTTCGCAGTGTACAACTAATATTTTCTCTCAGTTGGCTCTCTCAATTTCAAGTGTCACTTTGACTTTGGCTGTATCAACCGTATTGCTATTGCTGATATTGGTAAAATTAATAAGACATTGCTAAATATGTAAATCTGATGAGACTATGAGCACATAATATACTAGAGAAAGGAAAGTTAAAAACCATATTTTTTAAAATACTCCTAAAATAGTTCCTATTTTCGCCAATAGATGGCTCTAAAGTTGAAAAAAATCATCAATCAAATCATCATTTCAAACGTTTTTAGAAGTGTAAAAATAAATTCTCTCTCTTCGACTATTTGTCAAATTGTTCGTGATTATTTGTCAAACAGTGAGTATTACTATTAATGAAAATGATTCGATTGAGGCTACAAATTTAGCACGGGCACAGAATGTACTATATTCTGTGGCACGGGTGAAAAATATTTTTGATCGAATATGCCAAGATCGAGTAGTAGTATATTATATACCAAGGTTGAGAAGTATGCTATTACCAAAGTGGAGTTTGGCAACGACAAAATAAGCCAACAAAGTGAAATTGAGTTGTGATACGGAAACATTTTCAGTTATTTTACGTGACAAAGATATTGTTCTTTTGTGCTAATACGTGTATTATTCTCTACGCATAAAATGTCGACTGCGAGCGGTTCTCAAACTACAAATACCACCACGACTACCTCAGCTGATTTTACGAATAAACAAAAAAAAGAGTTTAAAGGTGGTGCCGCCGATTTTCCCGAAGATGGGGTTACAGCGGTATTCGCCAAATTGCCAATGCCACGCATGATCGGTAACGACATAGAGAGCTGGTTTTTATCACTGAATTTCTGGTTTCCAGCCTCTGACATTGCGTCCGATAAACAGCGATATAATACTGTTTTAGCTGCCGTTGACCCAACAATGCTACCACAATTACGTGGAATTATTAACGGTACACCAGAAATACGGAAATACGAATACATTAAGGAAAAATTAATTGGACATTTTTCTAAAAGCCAACAGCGATCACTCAATCGATTATTATCAGAAATGCCACTGGGCGATATGAAACCTAGTCAACTCTTCCATGAAATGCGTCGAGTTGCTAGTAATTCTATCAGCGATGCAGCACTTAAAGCTTTATGGGCTCAACGTTTACCCGATCACGCACGTGCAGCGGTAGCTGCCTCCACCGGCTCCGTGGACGAATTTACGAAGATAGCTGATGCTATTGTGGATGCCATGCAGTTGCGTAATGTAAACATAGTCACATCTGCTGATGAAACGAGCACACAATCGCAACAAACATTCCTTCATCACGAATTTAAAGCTGAAATAGCCTAATTATCCAGTCAAATTGGCAAATTATGGTCACAACGTGGTCGAAGTTACTCTCGAAATTCATCGCGTTCCTCGTCGCGTGTACACGAGACCAGACACCGGGTGCTTCTAATCAAGAATGTTGGTACCATTGGAATTTCGGCCAAAAGTCTCGTAAATGTCGAAGTCCACGTCGACATAGAACACCAACGAAATCCAGTATAAAGCCATGAATCTAACGGATCGTTGACAAGTGTTTTGCCGATTCTCAACCCTCTCATGTCAACATATTCGGACTATCCGTTACTAACAAAAAATCGGCTATGAAATATCTCATAGACACAGGCGCTGATGTATCGGTATTGCTACCTACACTGAACGAGAAAAGGATTCCAACCGACTATAAACTGTTTGCGGCGATTGGAACAACGATTAATGTCTATGGCAGAAAGCGAATTAAATTGGATCTCAATTTAAGACGAAATTTCGAGTGGGATTTTATTGTTGCGGACGTAAACACGCCAATTATTGGAGCCGATTTTATACGCAATTTCGATTTGCTCATCGATTTGAAGGGAGGTCGTCTAGTTGATGGGATTACTAATTTGTCGACAGTTTGTGGTCCCCAACAAGTCAAAGTGGCAGAAATTAAGACATTTAATCGTCAATCACCGTTTGCTTGCCTATTATCCGAATTTGCAGACATCACAAAAATGGATATACACCGTCACAAAACGACAATGGCTCAAGCATTGTACACCGTATCGAAACAACTGGGCAGCCAACGTTCGCTCGACCCCGAAGGTTGGATCCGGACAAATTAGCCGCTGAAAAGGAGGAATTCGAATATTTGATGAAAATGGGAATTTGCGGCCTGTCTACTAGTAACTGGGTCAGCCCCTTGCACATGGTCCGAAAATTAGATGGAACATGGCAACCCTGTGGCGACTACCGCTTTTTAAATGCCCAAACAGTGCCCGATTGGTACCCAATACCGTATATCCACGATTGTATATTAGGTGGTAAAACCGTCTTTAGCAAAATAGATTTACAAAAAGCATTCCATCAGGTGCCAGTTCATCCAGATCATATAGCAAAAACCGCCATCACGACTCCGTTTGGGTTGTACGAGTTTGCGTTTATGACGTTTGGGTTACGGAATGCACCTCAAACATTTCAACGGCTAATACATGAGGCATTAAGAGGCTTGTAATTTGTTTTTCCATACGATATTTTAATTGCATCCGAAAACATCATTGAACATGAAAAATATTTAAGATTAGTATTCGAACGGCTCCGCAAATATCGGCTGACGATCAATGTAGCTAAATGTGAATTAGCTGTGGCCGAATTAAAATTCCTATAGGACATATCATTTCGAAAAACGGGATATATCCTCTTCCTAGTAAAGTTGATGTCATTAAAAATTATAGTAAACCTCTATTAGTGAAAGAATTAAAATCTTTCTTGCCATGAATTCGCAAATGAAACTTCATTCGATGATCAAGGGCAATATCAAAAATGACAAAACTGCGTTGATATGGACCGACGAAGCAACCGAAGCATTCGAAAAATGCAAACAAAAACTCGCCGCAGTTACTTCATTAGCGTTTCCGAAGATGCATGTCGAACTATCTCTAAACGTAGACGCATCAAATTTCGCAGTTGGAGCAGTGTTGCATCAGGTTGTCGATGGAAATTTCGAACCATTAGGCTATTTTTCAAAAAAGTTGATAGTTGCGCAACAAAAGTACAGTACCTACGACCGGGAACTCTTGGCAATGTATTTGAGTGTTAAGCATTTTCGGTATATGCTGGAAGGAAGAATAAGTCGGATCTATACGGATCACAAACCGTTGGTCTTTGCATATCAGCTGAAAATGGAAAAGGCTTCTCCTCGACAGATTCGTCATTTAGATTTTGTGACCCAATTTACAACCGACATCCGTTATATTAGTGGCCGCGATAACCAAACAGCTGATCTATTGTCAAGAATCCAGCTGATTGAGACGTTTGATTACGAGCAATTGTCAAGGGAGCAGGAATCAGATGACGAATTTCTAATCTAAAATTCGGCCTTACATATCTCCCAAGTTCCGTCGCTATATCATATCGTCAACTCATAAACTTTCGCATCCAGGAATCAGAACGACTAATAAGCTAGTATCCGGTCGATATGTATGGCCAAGGATGTCACGAATTATGTACGCGGATGTATACAGTGTCAGAGATCAAAAATTAATCGTCGTAATAAAACACTGATTTCTCAATATAAACTACCAGATCGACGGTTGAGTCACATCAACATGGATCTCATTGGTCCTTTACCATTACAACAAGGATACCGATATTGTTTAACGATTATCGATCGCTTTACTCGCTGGCCAGAAGCAATTCCGCGGTTGGATTGCTCGTTTCGGATGTCCCGAATACATCAAAACTGATCAAGGGAAACAATTTGAGTCTTTTTTGATGAGGGATATCTATAAAATGATCGGCGCGGATCGTATTCGAACTACACGATATCATCCGCAATCGAACGGGTTAATAGAGAGATGGCATAGGACGTTGAAATCATCAATCATTGCCAATTATTATGTTAAGTCTACGTGTATCTTTTAAGAAAGACCTTCTAACGACTCCAGCCGAATTAGTCTATGGCACTACATTACAGATACCAGGGGAATTCTACGATATTAATAAATCAATGGAGACTCAGAGCGAGGTACTGAAAAATCTGCGAGAATCAATGGCAAACGTAAATCCGATGAACACGTCATTCCATACTAAGCCAACGTCTTACATTAACAAGGAGTTGAGCTCATGTAGTCACGTCTTTGTACGCACCGATGCTATCAGAGCGGCCGTAACGCCACCCTACGAAGAACCGTTCGAAGTACTAAAAAGAAGTCACAAATTTTACACAATTCAAATGGGTCATCGCATTGTTAACTTATGCATTGATCGGCTTAAACCGACCAGCCACAGACTTCTGTAAAAAACGATCGACCCCATCGAAGCGTTCAAATACCACATCGCTATCGCTGAAAGGGGAGTACTGTGGTGCTCATAGCACAATAATTATAATTTCTCATTTTTTTTAACTTGTATAATTAATTTAACTTGTATTATATGAAATTTATTATATTGTATTTTTGTCGATTGGGCAGGATTAGTCGTCTCACTGTATACGAAAAGAGAGAGAATACAGAGAGATTTAATGTATGAGTGTACAAAATAAGGACAGTCTATTGTAAAACCCGAATGAGATACATCGTAAATAAAATATGCTTTTTATATTTCGGGATTGGACAACCCTAGTGTTAAGTAAAGTGTAAAGTTTGACATTATTGAGATTATACATACTCAGAACGTTTTGACATTCGAGCGCTATTTGTGTTGTTTACAGTACTCATTTACTCAACATCTCGGCGAAAAAATGGAATTAAATCGTGAACATTTTCGTGCGATTATTTTTTACAACTTTCGACGTGGATTAAGGTAGCAAGAGTGCATGGATGAACTTAATTCAATTTTTGGCGATGAAGAACTAGTTTTTATCGATGGTATGGTGAATTCGATTGAGGTCGTAGTTCACTCCAAGATGAATTTCGTGAAGGTCGTCCAGAATTAGTGGTTGTTCCGGAAACCATTGATGCTGTGCGCGAACTGATATTGCAAGATTGTCATGTGACCTATCTTGAGATTGAGACAACCTTAGGCATTAGTGGGACCAGCATACATTCAATATTGCATAAACATTTGAATGCCACAAAAATTTGTTCGCGTTTGATCCAACACAATTTGTCATCGCTCAAAAAAAGGCTCGTGTCGATTGGTCGAAAGAAAAGCTCAAAAAATACGATCGCGGTGCTTCAAAACACGTCTATGACATCTTGACAGGTGATGAATCGTGGATTTACGCGTATGAGCCCGAAAGTAAACAGCAGTCGACTGTATGGGTGTTTCAAGATGAACCGAATCCAACAAAAGTTGTTCGCGCACGAAGCACTTGCAAGCAAATGATCGCCTGTTTTTTCGGAAAAAATGGACATGTCGCAACCGTATCACTAGAACAACGCAGAACAGTCAATTCTGAGTGGTACACAACCATTTGTTTGCCAGTTGTCTTCCAAGAAATCAGGAAAACCAAACTACCGAAGACGGATCACCCTTCACCACGACCATGGGAGCTCTCACACATCGGCTCAAACAACTGCATTTTTGAGCACTCAAAACATCGATTTGATGAGTCATCCGCCGTACAGTCCTGACTTGTCACCAAATGGCTTCCTTTTATTCCTGTACGTAAAAAACAAACTAAGAGGTCAACATTTTTCGATACCTGAAGAAGCGGTTGCTACGTTCAGAATGCATGTTTTGGAGATACCTCAATCAGAGTGGAAAAAGTGCTTCGACAATTGGTTCAAACGCATGCAAAAGTGTATAGATCTTCATGGGGAATATTTTGAAAAACAATAAAGCGATTTTCGATGATTAATATTTGTTTTTGTTCTCTAATCCCGAAATATAAAAGGCAGCCCTCGTAGTTGTGAACACGTTGTTTTCTAGTTTTTTTAATATCGTCGAGTTGAACGAAAATGCTACAGTAGTTTTGCTAAAAATTAACCTAAAAAATCAAATGTAACCGATAATATCAATCAAACCTGTCAAATTTTTAAAATAAAACAAAAACAGCAAGTGAAGGATATGCCGAAACAATTAAAAGAGGATGTGTTATGCAAGTATTCAATACACTATGAGAATTTATCTAACCTTAGAAATCCAACAAACTTCGAAAACAAGTGCAAACCAGGGGCGGTATGTTGTACCATCACTTCGAATCGAAATTCGAAAAAAGTTGAAGGGCGGTATGTTGTATCATTTTCGAAAAGCAAAAATGATGCAACTTTCACTTTTTCGATTCAACTTTTTTCGAATTCAACTTTTTTCGATTCGAAGTGATGGTACAACATACCGCCCCAGCTTGTGTTTTGGCTCAAATATACGAGAAAAATCTGTCGACCTAATTTAAAAATCTGAGTGAATTGAGTGAAACCCCGCTTGAAGATGATGAAAGTTTTATGTATGTGGATCATCTAATTGAGATTGTAGTTGAAATAAGTCAAAATACGTAAAATACAAGCAGTTGACTAGGAGGTTGCATCGATTATGGAGGAAAATATCGTACATGATAATGTATTTGAGTGCCAAGATTTGAGTACAAGAAGAACTCGAGATGTATAATTTCATGATCACACAAAATGTCATTAAATGTGCCTAGTGTAGTAAGGGCTGTAAAACAAAAAGAAACACTTAACGTACATACGAAGCGAACTCACAAATGCAAAAGTTGTTATAAAATCATGGTAATGTTAAAGCTATCGTGCCCCGAATGTCAAAAATTGTTTATCAATAAGGATCCACTAGCACTACATCAACGTATACATACGAAAGGAGGGCGCATAAATGCGAGACATGCCGGGAAACAGTTTATGTTTAAACAGTATGATCTAGATTTTTTTCAAAATACATAGACACACTTAGTTCCACAAAGTAAGAATGTTTCAGAACCGAAGAAGCACCAATAATAGTTTAACAAAAGCTACACTAAATTTGAGACGCCGATCGAATTACCCGGTATCTTCGCGATTCAAACAGAGCCCGACTCGCATGTGAAATGAGTTGTGATTTCAAATTGAGATAAAATTTTAATTTTAATGATAATTTTTAATAAAATATGTTATTCCCCTTCTGAAAATCTTGTGTTTTTAATATTTTGTGTATAGCGCAAAATGATACCTACGTATAAGGTGTTTGTTTGTAATCGAAGGAACAATTTGGACCTACCTAGTTAAAATCAACGATGTTACAATACAAAGATAAAGGCGGGTAATGTGACAGTTGGTATTATTGTTAAAGTTTGAATTGAGAATTTTTTAACGGAAACATACGACCGGTAGAAAACGAACTTCAAAAACCGTCTAACCAAAACTAAAATCGAATTTGCATGTATTCATCACTCCACTAAGGCTGTTTCCCAAGCACGGCCTTGTTGAAATAAGTCACCTCGCGAGGAGACTTATATAAGTATATCTACACAGAAATGTCTCCAAAAATATGTCTTGACTAAATGTAATACATGCAGTTTTTCAAATCTAGTGGCAACGACCAACATGTCATGAAAATTTTTTCTCCATAATATAAAATGTGTTTTGTTTTTTTCTTACGTCACAAATAAGTCGGTGCAATAAATTAGAACGACTTGGCCGACTGATTCAAGATGGTTTCAAATAAGTCAATAATCCTATAATAAGTCGGTGTTTAGGAAAGAGCCTTATACCTGTAACAGACTAAGGATTAACAAAACGAGATTAGTTAAACTCGTTTAGCTAATCGATCATAAATCCTCTTGCGTTGACATATTACAGTTTAGCTAATCGCGGTGCTAATGTAAAAAGACATATAATATTTATAACGAGAAATCATTTGAATTCAGTAGTTATTTATTTCGTTAAATAAATATTTCAAATAATTATTTAATAATAAACGTAAATATCTTTTTGTTATATAATAATTAAATAATAATTTAGTTAATTTCAAGGTAAGTTTAAGTTGCATTACCGGGAATTACCAGTTATATTATGGAAACCAATAATAATTTTTGTTTTCAAATTTTAGGTTAAATAATGGAAAAAACAAAAAAAGAACTCGCAAAGAGTGGAGTACGGACGATACCTCAAATTTAATTGGATGCTGGAGTATTCACATTGACGATTTACGGAGAAATAAAAGAAATTCTTCTGTTTATGAGGATATTTCAAACATGCTCAAAGAAATGAGTGTATTGAAATCTGTTGCAGAAGTTAAACTCAAAATTAAAAATTTAACTTCAAAATTTAGGTTTGTTCGATTTATTATTTCATATCATGGTAGTCTGTAATTGATTTGGTGATTTCTAATGCGGAAATTATTATGAAATTAAACGTTGTTTTTATATTTTAGAGCTGAAAAAAAAAAATATTGGAAGTAGTGGAGGATCTCCATCTGAATGGCAATTTTACGAAAGTGTTGCGCAAATAATTGGCAGTTTCCCGGCAAATGACGACAGCTTAATTGATGAGTCCATGATGGAAGTTGAATATTGTAAGTAAAACCTAACTCAAAAGAATAAAACTATAATATGTATTTTTTAGATGTATTTTATTTAGTTTAAATTTTTCGTTGGTGTAGTGGATTACTTTGAACAACCTGAAACAGCATTCGATACACAAGGGCCTTCCCCGCCGCCATCTTCTTCTGTTGCGGTACCACAGTTGAATCGACGACCTAGAAATGTAGCAGCAATTCAAGAAGAATTATTGCAACAAATAACCAGAGGGAATGATTGTATGCAGAACTACTGTGAACAAGCACAGAAATATCAAGCCGAACATTTAAAAATAATGAAGGAATCGCTGAACATGCAAACAATGTGGTATAAATGTTTTACAAGGAACAATGACGAAAATAACGATTTAAATCATTTTAATAATAGAAATGTAGCTAGTAATTTTAATAATATAGATAGCGAGAATAGTTGCGATGAATTATAAAAATAGTTATCTCAATATAAATAGAAATTAATGTTGATCATATGAGACTGAATTATATTGTGTGATTTTTTTAATTTTACTAAGCACATTGCATTGTGTCGACTGATATTTATTATTATTATTACTTTGTTATTATTTTATTATTATTACTTTGTTCTTCATCTATATTAAAAGTGAATGCATCGTTCCGGTTATTTAAAAAATTGTGCAGTATGCAACAAGTTTTAATAACCAAAGAGGCATTTTGAGGTACCATTTCCAAGCCTCGACCAATTCTTCGGAAACGCCCCTTTAAATGCCCAAATGCATTTTCGACCACGCGTCTGGATCGCGACAGCATAAAATTAAAATTCTTTTCCATTGGTGATAATTTAACTCCTGGATAAGGCTTCAACATATGGGGGCTCAATCTAAAAGCCGAATCACCCAACAATCCTACACGTATAGAAACCCCATCTACAACACGACTGCACTTTTGAAATAATTCATTATTTTCGTGTTCATGTTTTAATTTAGACCTTTCAAATATATACGAGTCATTATTTTTTCCTGGTGAGCCCACGTTAATATATGTGAACCGGTATCTAAAATGAATTATAAATATATAACTTTCTATATTCGTGATGTAATGTACTGATTAGGTTTTATTTTACCTATAGTCAACCGCTGCTAATAGCACAATTGAGTACCATCCCTTATAATTATGGTAGTCCGTTGCCTCGTCTTTACAGGGTGATATTTTGATGTGACAACCATCTGAAATAAAAGGAGGTAATAATTTACGAAGTTTAAAATGTAGTTATTATACAGTGTTTAAAATGAACATACCAAACAGCCCCATAAACTTGAGGGAACCCCCATCGTTGTTCAAAGCTATCTACTACCTCTTTAGTTGTCTCCTCGGTAGGTGGATAATAAGAAAACCCGTTTTGTTTGTGCATTTCAACAACTGTCCCGCAAAATTCCAACGCTATTTCTCGCACCGTTGATCTGCCAATACCAAATAAATTTGATACTGTTCGACATTCTGCCGAAGATGCTAAATAATAGATGGATACAGCTACTCTTTTATCTAGTGGAATACAATCTCTAAATACTGTATCTTGTTTTTCTAAAATTTTCACGGAGCTAACTAATTCCGTGAATGTTTTTCTACTCATGCGAAAATTCTCTTTGAATTTCGTTTCGTTATACAACGGAACTTCAACCTCCCAAAATAAACTATCGCGGATCTATGTAAAATAAATTGTGATATTTATTTGTTTGGATTTTTTAAATATTTATAACACTACCAATTTCCACATTTTACGGTCTACTGTTTCTTTTGAATTTAATGTCAAAAATAAAGCGGCCAATTTTTTATTTTGGTCAAAATGAAACATTAACTTTTCTTCTGCGTCTCGTACTAAGATTTCCAAATGTCGGCCCCTATCATTAAGTTCTTGGATTTGTTGGAATACGGCTTGTAAATTGGTGAATGAACTCATTATTTTCAGTTTTAGAATAAACAGCAATTTACAAGAATATTTTTTGTTTGTTTAATTTTACTACTGAATCAAACGCAAATGAAATGTCATAAGAGTTAAAATCTCCGACGTGTAATGGCGCTACTTGTAGTCCCGCACACTAATCTGAATAATATGATAAATCTTCAAAAAATTTAAGGATTAGTTGACTAAACCAGTTTAGTCACTAAACCTCAAACCAAATTGAGATTAGCTAATCTTCTACTTGACACACTAGCGCTTAACTCGAGAAAAACACTAATCGCGTTTTATTAATCCATAGTCTGTCACAGGTATTAGGCCAATTGTATTTGTTTTAATCAAGTAAGTTTGGAAATACTAAAAATTTACAAATTCAATATTTTCCAGAGTGGGAGGATTTTTTCAGTTTGGTTGCCATAAAATTCTTTAATATTTTTTATTTACAATTATGGCAACCAACTCAACAACAACAAAAAATTTCAGAAAAATCTACTGATATACGGGTCACACGTCGGGACTTGCCGAGAATCGAATCTTAAAGAGAAAAATGTTCCATCTGCAGGTCGATTCTGGTTTTTTCCTATAGGAAAAGGAATTAGGATAAATATTTTCATACTATTTTACTATTTTTCATACTATTACTGAGAAATTAAGTTTGATCTAAAATTTTAAAATTTAGCAAATATTTTTTCCGTATCGAAATTGGATAGAAAAAATATTCCCAATTTAATTTTGTTTTTGAAAAAATTTACACTAATTGTTACCCATAGTATGTCAGCAAAAAAAAATTGTGACCAAAATACTATGAAAATATTTTTCCTAATTCCTTTTCCTATAAATCCCTTTTTTCAGCTGTAAAACCAATACCAGTTTTAATATAAAGATGATATTGCGGTTCTCCTGAACAATTTATGTGCCTCTCTTTCTCTTTTTTAGTTCATTCTCTTTTTGTATACCTTTGTAACCCATCTGCTTCTTTCCGCTGTAAATTTTAAATTAAAACACAGTAAGTTTTTTTTAAATATAATTTGTTAGTGTTTATATTTGCTTGATAGTAGTTTTCTTTTTAATTTTTCCTTAAAGTTAATCACATTTAAAATAATAATATTAATTATTATCATTATTTATTTATAAATTTTCTTTATAATAGAAATTTTTGTAAGCAGTTATTGTATTTATATTATATAGAGTTTATATGTATATATAGACAGGTTAAATTAATTAATTATTCATAAAATCTTATTTACTTCTTAACTCGAACTATATAAAAAGGTAGTGTTGTGACTTTATGAAATGGACGTCGCAATAATTTAAACAAAATTTTTTGTAAAATGTAATAAATATGATTTGAAGTCGATTAATTTCGTTTAGAAGCAAATACGATTTGAATAAATTAATTTAATTCAACTTTGATTTAATTAACAGTTATCACATTGCTTCATTATTATTTATTTATTAATATTATTTTTTTTTATTTTATTTTATATCTGTTATCTCTATTGAATCTATTTAAAACCGAATTCTAACAAAATAAGATTTTTTTCTTGGTCACAGGTAGGTCTGTTCAAAACTGTGTTTATACAATATACTTTATTATTAAAACCAAGACTATTCTCACCTTTTGCAATAAATAAATTATGCTTGCCTTAAAAATTATTTGGGTTTTCATTTACAGGAGGTACTTTATCAAAAAAAAATTAAAGAGTTCGAAGACATTGTGTTCCTGATCCAACTGAACGAAGTAGAGTTGGAGTTTCCACCAAAATCGTAACGTTAAATTACTCAGCGAAATTCAACCAACTTAGTGGTTAATGTGGTAACGGTTTTTTCCCATTAAAATTGCTGAACAAAAAATGTTATAATCATCAAATGATACACTTAGACCAAGACCCTGTTCCAACTTCTAAATAAATAAATAAATTAATAAAAAAATCGAACAAAAAGAATTGAATTCACAGACGAATGCTTTGCACTTTAGATGATTCGTACAAAAAAAAAGAGGCGGCTGCTAAAAATACTGCAACGCAAAATATTGAGGTAAGGAATAGTGGAACGATGAGAGGAATATTAAATTTTAGTTAAGAGGGTATGCATTTAATGTTAGACGGCGAACATGCCCCACGTGTATGCGTGTCACCGAACAAGACCAAACCAAGTAACAAAAGAGGACACTGAACTGAAATCTATCTTTAAAAGGGAAATGCGGTTTTTAGTGAGTCAGTTTTTACAAAGCAAAAGAGTTGCATCATTTTTATATTTCGCGTGTTAAATAAATTAAATTACAACATTTGGGTTCTTTTATTTGCCTTTAAATTTTCATTGCGACCTGCCAAAATATCAGGTTATGGGCCCAGACGACGTGTAAAAGGGATTTAAGAAGTATAAAAATTTAGACGACGTAACCTCAAAATAGACGCAACATTGATGAGACGAAATTGGATAAACTTAATGCCAATAATTATAGACATTGGTCGTTGCGTATTCAAGGTGTATTAGAGGTTAAAGGATGTTGGAATGCAGTTGATCCAGGGTTTGAAGATGGAAAAGAATTAACAGATGTACAGAAGAAAACGGATCATTTGGGAGACAAGTATATTTTACCTATCCGTTAATGATGAAAGTTTAGACGATATCATTAATTGTAAGAGTGCGAAGGAAATTTGGAAAACACTTCAACAAATTCATACAAAGTATGACACTTGGCACGGTCTTTTACTCGTTCGTGATTTTGTAAATCTGCAGAAAGAATCATCACAGTCTATTGGTGATTACTTGATGAAACGCAATGCCTTGTACAACAAAGTCAAAAATGCGGGGTTTGAATTCAACGAAAAAACAATTGCAGGGTTTGCACTACTAGGCTTACCACATGAATATGAGTATGTTGCAAGAAATATTCGAGCCGATGACGATGAGCTGCAAATGACGAAAATAAAGAGCAAGCTATTAGAAGAAGAAAGAAGAATTCAGGGTGCCCATGCATTAAATGATGATACTAAGGCATTAGCAACGAAGCAAGCTGAGAAACCAAGAGATGTTAAGCAGAAGACGAATTACAATAAATCATCACAGCGAAGATAAAATAATGATAAATCACAGCAGTCCCAACAATTTTTGCGATGTTATTCATGTTTAGAATTTGGATATATATGTAGAAATTGTCTAAATAAAACGCCAAGGACGCAAGGAAGAAACAATTAGCTCGAAAGCTATAGCAAAAGTTGTTACAGGACAAAAATGTCGTGCGTCATTTAGTTGCTCTACAAATGATAAAAATGTAAATATTGATTGTATGTGGATCCTTGATAGTGGTGCCACTGACCACATGACCTCGCACAGGTACAAGATGGTGAATTACAAGCAACTAAATAGCTACGTAGAAATTGGTGATGTTTCAATTAAGATGAGTGACGTGAATGGTGGATGTACGGTTTTGCTGAAGGATGTATTGTTCGTGCCGGAACTGGGAGGAAATCTTATTTCCGTATCGAGAATAACTGACAAAGATATAAAGGTTGTTCTCAGCAGTGATAATGCAGTTTTGGTCGATCAAGAAGGTGTTATTGCAGTCGCTGTCAAATCCGAAAGACTGTTTAAATTTTATGAGAGCTATCATACAAGCGAAAACGTTGAGATTGGGAAGTGTTTTAAAACTGAGTCCAGAAATATTTGGCACCAACGTTTGGGCCATATAAATATTATTTCGTTAAAAAAATGGAATCAGAGTTAAAAATTGCAACAACGGAAGAAGAAGTCAATAAATGCGATATGTGTATGACAGGAAAGATGAAGGCGAAGCCATTTCCGAAGCAAATTTAACACGGGCGAAAAAACCATTAGAATTGGTACACACAGACGTAATGGGGCCATTCAATCCTACGTCAATAGGAAGTAATAGATATTTGGTTACATTTATTGATGACTATTCAAGATTTGCTGTAATTGATTGTATTTCTCATAAAAGTGACGATGCCAGAGGCATTCGTTCTGATAATGGGGGTGAATATTGTGGAAGTAAATTTTCTTCTGAGTTTCAATTAATGGGTATCGAGCACCAATTGACGGTTCCAGGAACACCACAACAAAATGGCGTGGCTGAAAGATTTAACCAAACACTGTTAAATGCAGCAAGATATATGTTGATAGAGTCAGGTATGCCATTACAATTCTGGGGCGATGCTATTACAATGGCGTGTTACATTCGTAATAGATGCTCGACTACGGCCAATGACGGTGAAACTCCTTATGAAAGATGGAAACATCAATCTTCAAATTTATCTCATATCAAAGTATGGGGTTGTCGTGTGTGGTCAAAATTGAAGAACGAAAAGAACAAATTTTGTCCTCGTGCCGTGACATGCTTTTTTATCGGATATGCATCATCATCTAAGGCATACAAACTTTGGAATCCCGTATCAAATAAAATTTTCATCAGCCGGGACGTGATATTCGATGAGACTTGTTTTCCAATGAGGAATACAATTTTGGACTGCATATTTGAAAGTAAAAGTAATGAAGCAATAACATTTGGATTGAACATATTTCCAGTATATGAAGACGAAAATCACGATGAAGTTATTGAATCCACAGCAGAAATTTGTGTTAGAAGGTGTCGTTACACGAACTGGCCGGGAAATCAAAAAGCCGTTGTGGTTGCGCGATTACGAAACTAGTGACATTGTTGGAAATGCAATGAAAATTTCGAATGTTGATTTTAAAATTCCTCGAGAACCAAAAACAACTCATGAAGCATTATCGTCAGGTGGATGTGAGTTGTGGAAGCAGTCAATGCTTGTTGAAATTGAAAATTTGTTGAGAAATAAAACGTGGGAATTTGTCATTCCACCAAAGGGAAGACGATCAATAAAATCCAAGTGGGTATTTAAAACCAAATTCGACGAGAATGGTAAACCGGAACGATATAAGTTAAAAATTTAAATTTTCATTGCGACCTGCCAAAATATCATTTAAAATGTTAAAATAAATAAAAAAGATGAAGTGTTGAAAAGAATCCACAAAATTTTGCATAGAAAACCAAACGTAAATTTCTCTAAAAAAAATTATGAAAACTAACTCAAAAAAATGCCGTTAGGGAGCCAGGGATTGTTTGGTATGTATAAATACGGAGTTTTTCTATAGGGTAGGTGTAATGAAATATACATGTGATCATAGTGGCAATGCACTATGGGTAATAATAAATAATAAATGTCAGATCATTAATGTACGTAAACTATAGAGAATACCCCAGTATGCAATTTTTTCATTGTGTGGAAAAAATAGTTTTAATTCCATACCAAATTCCATACTACAAAATATAAAAGACACAAAAATGTCGATTATGGAGAGAAATAATTTTCTTTCCCTTTCTGATCCACAATTTTTTTGATGTTTTATTAGATTTGTTTTGTATCTTCAGTTTCATACTCAATGCACTCAATGTTCACATTGAGATAATAAACAAAATGGAAAGAAGATTTGAGCGATTAGAAGCCAAGGAAACACACACCGTCAACAATACTACAACAAACGGACCAAAAGATGAAAATGATTTAAGGGAAATAAGCAAACTTACCGACTGTGAGAAAGAGCTACAGGTTTTCAATGGTAATCCCCTACACTATGTGTCGTGGATAAACAGTGTAGAGAGCATACTAGAAGACTATGAAATAGTGAAAGAGAAACATATATACCGAGCCGTCCTCAACAGTATACGTCAAAAAATTAGAGGCACCGTGGATTCGGCACTACAGTATATTCAATGGAAATTGGAGCGAAATAAAGAACTGCCTTTCACTCCATTATGCGCACGTTAGAACATCAACTTAGTAAACCTATGGAAGGAAACAGAAGCATAGATGAATTCCATGCAAACGTCAACCATCAATTATCTCTCATAATAAATCAAATAAAAACAGAAAATTACAATCAAGACACGATGAAAGTACTAACAGAAATGTACAGGAGTCGTGCTCTAGATGTGTTTGTGAGAGGGCTATCTGCTGAAGTTTCCAGAATGCTGATAATACAAAGACCAATATCTCTACCAGAGGCATATTCATTATGCCTGGAAATACAAAATCTCAATTTCCGAAACGGGGAAATATTTCAACAATGTAGTTGCAGCTCTTGTCAACATAATCCCGTTACAGAATAAGTTCCAGCAAGAAACACCAAGGCCGCTTCCAAGATTATCGCTTCAGCAAAGGAACATGGGATATGGCATAAATCAGCAACAGAAAGACATTAGAATACCACAACATCCAAAACCACCAATACCGATGGAGTTAGAATCAGATCAAACCAAGAATGTCAACTACATGAACCGACCGAATAACTACCAAAACCAAAACTTCAAGAGGAAACCAAATTCTGACATAAATGCAAAAGCTCAGAAACAACAAAGAGTATTTCACCTCGAACAAAAGAACGATGAAGATGCATACGAGGAATACACCAGAGATTACGATGATAATGAAGATGAAGATTGAGAGGCAATTGACGAAGTAAATTTTATAGAGGAGGCCCTTCGAGCCTATCATACTTAGTCCGTAACTAAACCATTCATAGTGAAATCAGCCGAAGATGATATACGAATAAAACAGAAAATAACCGCACCTATATTTAAAAGATTTGGAAACGATATTCAAGTAGACTTTTATATACTACCGGGATTGACATCATGCGACGATATAATCGGGCATAATTCTTTAAAAGAAAGTAGGGCGATGTTAGTAGAACACAAAATATCTTAACCATCTCTCCATGCATTGATATTTCACTGAAGGAGACAACTTTTCGGTCCAATCAATGACGAATAAATTATCGACACAAATGTGAGAGCCGAAATTAGAACAACTACAAAACAAATATCGAATCTTCTGAAGGATGGGATCATCAGACCTTCGAAGAGTCTATATAATTCACCGATATGGATCGTAGAGAAGAAATTAGGTGCGTCAGGGGTAAAAATATACCGCATGGTAATCGATTTTAAGAAACTAAATGCAATAACTATATCAGACACATATCCAATACCAGACATAACTAACACGAGCGCCACGCGACGTCTGGGGAACTCCAAATTTTACAAAGCGGTTGATTTAACATCCGGCTTCCATAACATAAAAATGAAGGAGAGCGACATTCCGACGAAGACCGCATTTTCCACAATGAACGGGAATTTTAAATTCCTGAGATTACCATTTGGGCAAAAGAATATAGCGTATGCTATATTCGAACGGATGATAGATGATGTTCTAAAGGAATTCATTGGAAGGATATGCTATGTCTACATCGACGATATAATCGTCTTTGGAGAAAATTCAAAGTGTCAAGAAAGTATTCAACAAATTACGAGACGCGAATCTTAGAGTCAACTTGAACAAAACAGAATTCCTTAAAGAAGAGACGAAATTCCTGTTTAAAAGTGAATCCAAAGAAAGTGGCAGCGATTAAGATCATCAAACCACCGGAGAACCTTTAAGATCTGACGGGATTCCTTGGACTCACTTCGTATTATACAAGATTCATTAGAGATTTTGTGAAGATTGCAAAACCCCTCAAGAATCTAACAAGAGGGAAGAATGCTCAGGTAAAAGCGAGTAACTCCGAGAGAATCAAGATCGAGCTAGGCATTGAGGAACTGAAAGCTTTTGAACAGCTGAAAGTACTAATGGCATCAGCAGATCTACTTACGTTCCCAGACTTCAACAAACCCTTCATTCTTACAACGGATGCGTCAAACACCAGTGTATAGGAGCAGTCTTGTCATAAGGCGAGATAGGCAAAGACCGTCCAGTTACATACTTGTCAAGGTCCTTGAATACAACAGAGGAAAATTATGCCATTAACGAGAAGGAAATACTGGCAATTGTGTGCGCGCTCGATGGCCTCAGAAACTATCTTTAAGGTGCGAAAAAAATTAAAATAGTAACGGACCACCAACCGTTAACATTCGCATTAAGTAACCGCAACAACAATAACAAGTTGAAGAGATGGAAAGCCGAGGAGTACAATTACGAATTAGTGTATAAACCGGGCATAACTAATAAAGAAGCAGACGCACTATCCAGATTGAAATTGTAAGTTAATAACCTTTCGTCATCAAGCAGCGGAACAGTACACAGCGCAGAGGAAGACGGAACACAGCTCATTTCACACTGTGACTCGCCAATAAATGGCGACATGTACATGTACGAGGGCCACACAGAGGCTACCATCGGCACTATATCGCATTGCCCGATATAAACAAGGAAGCACAAAGGAAAATTCTAAAGAAGAAATTACATCCATCGCTTCTAAATGGTATAAAAATACTTGAGGAATATATGCAGTTGCTACAGGAAATCTATCAAGAAGACTTCGCCAACTACAAGATTCGACTAACACGACGAGTAGTAGAAGACATTTGTAATGAGGAAAACAAGTTCCGGATTATCGATGAGGAACACCGAAGAGCGCATCGTAATTGGAAAGAGAACAAAAAACAAATTCTCGAAAGGTACTACTTCCCACAGATGACAAACTTAGTAAAAAAGTACACAAAGCGATGTGAAACCTGCAACGAAAATAAATATGATTGGCATCCCAACAAGCATAAATTACAAGGAACACCGATTCCCACGTTTTTTCACATTAAGGATCGATCCGTTCTACACTTGCGGGAAAAAATAGTTAAAATTAGTATTACACTACTTCACGGCATAACGGATTATATAAAAACTCCCTGAATGAAAGTGTATTCCTAACACCATAGCAAACAAGAGCGAAGTAAATGGGACTATAAAGCGGGTACACTCAACCGTGATCGAAATTTTAAGATGTATCCAGTCGGAATATAAGGATCTTACAACAAAGGAATTGGTCAATATTGCAGTCGACCGGTATAATAATTTCATCCACTCGGTAATTGGAAAAAATCAAGCGATGTATTCCTCGGAAGAATACAACTCATCAATTACCAGGACCTGTTGGATTATAAGGAGAGAGTGAACGAAGATCTTATAGAAAGAATTAAACACATTCAAAACTCAAGATACAGCAAGGGAACGTTTAAAAAAAGCGAACTGAAGTCCTACAAGGTTGGAAAAACTATATACACTGCCATAAAATAGACCCAGGCCATAAACAAACCTAAATTTTAAAAAGAAACTGTAGCAAAAGACAACAGAGTAACAATGTTGGTGGACGACGAATACACAAAACACATATAAATAATATCGTAAAGTAAAGTTCTTTTCTTTTCAGCTTGTGCCTTTGGACCACAGTGACGTCCTTAAACATTTATCACTATGACACCTCATTGATTTCAATAAGAGAAGGGAATGGAAATATAATCAGTGGAAGTTTCAAATTAATCCACCTGCAGGTCGATTCTGGCTTTTCTATAGGAAATAGGAATTAGGAAATATATTTTCATAGTATGTTGGTTGCAAATATTTTATTTTTTGGCATACTATGGCAAACAGTTGGTATAAATTTTTTCAAAAACAAAATTAAATCGGGAATATTTTTCCTATCTAATTTCGAAACGGAAAAAATATTTCCTAAATTGTAAAAATTTAGATCAAACATGATTACTCAGTAGGCCAGAAATTGATATTTTTGATAAAATCGCTATGTAAATATTTTTCCTAATTCATTTTTCCTATAGGAAAGCCAGAATCAACCTACTGTAGTGTATTTATAAAACGTATTCTTGCAACATTGTAATACATTGTCGCAATACGTAAACATGTAGATCATATTCCAAGAATATATTGTGCTTGGAATGTGCTTACTATATGATATACGACTCGATATGCCATGCTCATAAAGCATGCATAAAGAATAAAGAACATAAAAGCTAATGACCACAAAATATCGCGCGTGTATGCTGATTGTGCATATACGCGACGCAATGTTAAGTTAAAATAAATAAAGAACAGACAGATAAATTTAAACCGAACAACGTACAAGTTGTGTTTTAATTACAAGGTGGCTAATCATGCAGGATTAGTACATCACATGGCGATCTTGCCAAAATAAATCAAAAAAAATAAAAATGTGGTGCAAGTGAGTTGACTTTAAATAAAATAAAACCATAAATAAAAACTGAACAAGTGAAAATTAAAACAAAATTTGTATCAAGAACGTGTAAAATGTCTATGATAAATGAATGTACGAATTTAATTGAAAATAAAACCATGTGCATACGTTCTAGTGGTAGAAATTATATTTTCGAAGTGTTGTGAACTTTATAGTTGATGCTAGTTAACAATAAGGTTATAATTAAGTGATAAAATGATAAAACTTCAAAAATTAGACATTATAAAATTTTTATATTTGCTACGTATCGAGTATGTCAAAATTTACGTGCAAAGACGTTTATAAATCGTATTTCAATCGGGTTAAAATATAAATAACCTTAATAATAAATGCACATAATACGAACGTTAATAAATTAAATGTATTAATATACAACTAATAAGTGCGTTTAATAGTGGACTAGTTTGGTTCGAGATATAAAGGCCTAAATCTTACTTCTAACCTCCAGTAATTTAAAGAGAAGAAGTCCCATGGACACGCAGCACCAAATGCAGCGGAAGGAGGTAAACTCAAGCAGAAGATTAGAGGATCTGCTGGGAACAACGTACAAGTTGTGTTTTAATTACAAGGTGGCCAATCATGCGGGACACACCAAATAGATCTTGACTGTTACGAAGACCTCCTTAAACCACAGCTAGCGTGGGGGAGCTTAATAATTCCAAACAAAAAACAACGCGCTCAATCAATATCATATTATATATAGTGTATAATTTATTTTGACGTTTAGAAAGAATTAAACAAAGAAAAATGGAAAAACGGCCGTACTCTATTCGATGTAAGCTTATTTGTATTATTTATTAAATTCTATATAATGTACATTATTATGTACTAATATTTTATTCATCAAAAAATATTTTTCATGGGATGATTTTTAAAATTCTTAAAATTTTATTTTTGTTTATATTTTTATAAACTTCGGATGACACTTATATTAGTTTAGTTCACATGTTACCAGTAAAACCGATTAAAAAACCGCTAGTAGAGACATCTTGCATCAGTACGAGAAGTGGGCGCCTCTCTACTTCGCCGCGAGATGCCAGTAAAAAATAACATCGAAAAAAAGAGAAGGCGACACGCAAGAAAAATACATTTATTAAAAAACAAAAATTCCTTCTTGTCGCTTTTCTCTCCATGTACACATCGTGTTTTACATAACCAAAAAGTCAATATAATTTTTATGAAGTCGAAATAACTATAATTTAATTTGTGTAAAGTGGAATAAAAATAAATGAAAATAAATAAAATAAACATATGAAATTCAGCGTTGTTGATTAGTTAATTTCATGTGGGTGTGCACTTAGTAAAAAACTCATTCTATACACGGAAAGAAATATTCTTCTAAATTCCAGAACTTCGAGTTCATAATTTGAGAAATTAAAATATTTAGAACTGAGGGATTAGTATGTTCGGTAAATTCTCATTTCTTATTTTGAAACATTGATTTGAGACCGATTTAGTTAAATTAAGTAAATATTTTTTCACATAATCAGAGAATTTAATTTTAAAAATTGGAAAATAATATTAGAATCTATATTCTTCCATTAAGAACTTTATATGTTAGTACTTCTCAGTATAGGAACTCAATTCACAATTATCATGATGTTTATAGATGCGATATTGAATAATCCATTTTTATGATATTTTTCTCTGAACACGAAAACGTTTGACAGATTTGAGAACTCTTATTCTTGATTTAAAAAAAAGCGTAATAGGTTCACGAATTTCAGAAGTGTATTTAAACCTTTTGTTCTTAATCTGAAATTATGAATTCTTAAAATGCTAATGTAAACGATATAACTTTTGGCGTATTTAGTTTGTGCGCATGATTCGTTTTATCCCGTTACTGTTGCAATATTGCGCTTGCGTGACAACGTTTTTTCTAGAAATTTATATTTTTAGTTCCTCTTTGATTTTTGGTGATAAAACATTAAATGTGTGAAACGTGTTTTCTTATTATACATATAATACTCCCAAATTTAAGGTTAAATAATAAACAATTATTGAAGTGCGCAAGTGAATTATACCCCTTTAAGTAATTCAATTAGTTTAGTTAATTCAATCAACGAGCTAAACGAGTGTAATAATTGTGTGAATTATTGAAAATAAATTTGTGTACGAAATTACGATTTTTTACTTTTGAAAGTGACGCCAATCAAAAAAAAATGGAAGAACATATTTACACGGATAATCGACGCCAAATGTTTAATCTATTACAAAGCTGAAATATGGATGATGCTTTTCCAACGTGCATAAGTACACTAAATTACTATTTAGCAAATTTTGTTCTGGTGATATAAATTAATTAAAATTTTGCGAATATGATTTCTTAGACAGGGTTAATCAAAACAACATGAACGATTTTTTAACATTTATTATCGTAATGAGTACAAAATTTGATTTTTTATCATGTTTACAATTAATTTTTTTTAACGCAAAGAACTTTTATGCACAAAATTGATGATGTAACATGCAACTTGCTTTGATTTATGAAATTTTAGTTTATCGGTCCAGTTTTGGCATACCTTGCATGTATTTTGGAATAGCGTACTTTTAAGTTTTTTATGTAATTGATTGTATATTACGAAAAATCGCGTTCCGAATCTCTTAAGTATGTGCCTAGATATAAATTCATTCTAAATTTTATCCGAATCTGATCTGAGTTATCTGTTTCCCATCCCACCGACATCCAACTTTGGATATAAGGTTCAATTTAAGGAAAATTTGAAAAATTTACGACATTCTCAGGTGTTTGTAGAACCGTGCGATATATTAAAAATTTGTGTTTTATATATTCATTTAAATATTTCAAGAATATATACATACCTGTGATTTTTCGAAATAAATGATCTCAAGATTGGCTCACCAAATTTGCAGAACAACATAAATCAATATCAACATCATCAGCGACATCTTTTTCATCAAACGAGTCATCACCAACCTGCTCAACGACGTCATCACCAATACCACCTTACTATGTTTCCGACGAATCCGAAAAAATACAGAATTCTTTTGTAAGTATTACAAAATGAGGATTTCCTTTTTCGATAATTTTAGAATTGATAAGATTTCATGAATTTAGAATTTAGACGAATATCTTCAAACCATTTCTGGCAAGAGTGGATATATCAATAATAATAATTGCTTGCCTCTTTTGATGCGAAACAAACTTATAATCGACGTCGTCCATCATTACATAGATGGGAAAAAATTCTTGCATCGGGAAGATTTTGAAAGAATTACGGAAAGTATTTGCCTAACGTTCCAGCACGAAAGAAAAGTATTAAAATAAGTATTAACGCATATATTTACACACACACACAAACATGCACTAGTTATTTGTTATATTGTATAAAAATGTTGTATGACTAATTAATGATGTAAAATTCATTTTTCCCCAGGAAACATATTTCTCCACTAATGGCCTTCACAATGCCGGTTGTTTATATAACGCTTACAAAAATAAAGCAAGCAAACTTCGAAAAATAAACTTATTCAATCGGCACCAAACGTAAACTACAACTCATACAAAAATTTACTGACGTGTCATTAGTCAGTCTTAACACTGACGACCCAAACCAAGTTTGGCTACAAGTATATTCGGATGAATATCAAGAAATAATTATGCAGTGGAAACATACATACAGTTTACGGCAGGAACAAATTGAACGAGCTGATCACAACATTGTAAAAATTTTAACGGCTTGGCCGAGATATACACATTCTAAAGGAGCACAACTTGTAAGCTAAATCGCATTATTGCACTTAAGATAATCTGTATTAAATACCTTTCTTTTTTAACCTACAGGTAAACATTGATTTTGAGTATATCTTTCCGAATAGAGGACATTTATTATTATCCAAATGGGACGAGTTCAAAACAAAAATTTTTTCAATTTTTCGAACAATAATTAAAGATAGAAAAAATTTGACAATTCTAACCAACTTGGCTGAACAGTACGGCATAAATCTAAAGAGTAAGAAAGCTAATGCATTTATTTAAATTAAAACAACATACTATTTAGAAATTTTCTCAAATGTTGTAGATCCTCATGTTGATATTGTAATATTTAAGTTAGTGCAAGCCTTATTGGTCGCAACTGGATCAACAAAAAAACAAGAAATCAAAAAAAAATTGGAAATTCAGTATTTTAGATAGGCAAGAGGCATTTATTAAGACCGTCACTTCATTTAATAATATACAACAGGATATTACAGGTATTAACGAAATGTATTTCGAAAATGACATTACATTTAAGCCCACCATTTTCGTTGTAAATGACAACGAATCCAACTCTACATATTACACCATATATGATAATATTTTTTATAAATTTAGTAAATTAACCAATGTTGTAGCCACAGCATTTAAATTGCATTACTTCTTTGGATTAAAATACCAAATTCAATGCAAAATAATCTGGGAATTTTTTCAATAATATTTTTTCGAAGTTAACGTTGAGTCTAGCTTTGTCTACGCTGTTATCGTCGTTACATTAAATACAAATACTTTGTTACGTGGTAACTGGTGTACGAGAAGATCCGGTTTATTTTATTACCGCATTTCGCTGTTTTACCGCAAATTTGCATGGGGTGGTTTGGGTCTTTGATTAACTAGTCGTCTTAATGGCAGATGGCACTATTATTCCGGTTTAAAGACATAGAAACGTCATGGAAATTGTCATAATGTGACAGATAGAGTTTTCTACATGGTGATGGGAGAAAACGATGGTTCTTTTACGCTTGGAATTCGGACGAGGCTACAACGAGAAAAGTCTCCACCACAGCAGCAACAAAACACACCATCATTAGAAGACATTACGAGGTAAAAATAATTTTATTTGTAACTGTGAAAAGAAAGCCATAATTAGTATTACGTGTAAGTGACAAAACCGAGATACCAACACACACCCAAACGTGTGACCATTCGAAGGGTAAACGATAGTCACGTAATATGTTAATGATACGTTATTAGTGTTTATGCGCTGTTGTGATAAAAAAAATAATAAGGAAACAAGTAAATAAAAGTCGTGGTTTAATAAATCGAGGAAAAGAAACGGAAACAAAAAAAAAGTTGTAGCAAACCAATCCAACAACAACAAACTTGAACAAACAAATTGTGAACGCAAGTAGGCATACTAATACAACGTGTGGAACGATTCGAGGCTGGGAAATACACTCAGGCGGGGTGACTAGACGAACCGTGTGTGTGGGTACAGCGTGCCCAACTATTGTGAATGTGGGGGAGAAAAACGCAGCCAGCAATAAGGATCAATTACTGTCGAGTGAGCCTAAATTGTCCCGGAACCGGGACGGGTTGGATCATCCCGTAAAGTAACTCATCACTGCGTACTGGAGTCTCAGCTGATCGTTAGAGTCGGCTCATCAGGAGGAATATCACCCCACGGGTAAAGTTGCATTGACGAAGCGACCACTGCAAATTTGGTAATATAATTATCCCATAATTAACAAGGTAGTTGATTCTTGAATTGTTGTAAACTCCGAAATTCAGGCGTTTTCGTATGAATCACGTTCCTTTCGTTATTTTTTTTTTAGTTTTATTCGTAGGAAAACTCCGGAGTACGACGAGCTCTTCGTGCACCGCAGGATCCACACATCGGGAGCCATATATGTATAGTCCGAATTCAATGATTATTTGTGTGGTGATACGAAAAGGTTTACAAATTTTATCTCCGACTTACTTGCTTGCTAAATTGTGTTATGTAATTAAAATGAACGTAAAGTACTTCTTTTTCGAGTCGGAAGAACTATTGCATAATAATTTTTTTGTTTAATTGGTAATTCGTAAGTTAATAAAGATGTCATATGGGATATTTTATATAAAAAATCGATAATGTTCTAAATTAATTGTCTGTTTACACTACACCGACGGTCTAAATCCACCGGGGTCGCGGTACGTAACAACTTAATAAACACATTTTATTAAACACTTGATTTTTATTTCGCAAAATTATATTTTTGAATATTTTAATTAAAAAATTTCATATTGTGATAATTGAAATTTGCAGGGATCCACGTTTTTTTAATAAAAAATCTTTTACAAATAGTGTTAATATTGTTTGTGATAAAAGCCACGACAAACAAAATATGGATTTCTTCCAATTTTATTCCATTTAATTTTTATTGCATTTCATTGCTTATTTTTCTCCCTCCTTTTGCTTATTTTTTGCCTTTTTCTTCTATATATAAAATTTTACTTTTACAAATCAGTAGATACTCCTGGGGCGGTATGTTGTACCATCACTTCGAATCGAAATCGAAAAAAGTCAAATCGAAAAAGTGAAAGTTGTATCATTTTTGCTTTTCAAAAATAATACAACAACCGCCATTCGACTTTTTTCGAATTTCGATTCAAACTGATGGTACAACATACCGCCCCTGATGATGACCTAACAAGTCGAAATCGATCGAGTGATTTTTTAAACTTTTTGAACAAATTTTTTAATTAAAATATTCAAAAATATAATTTTGCGCAATAAAAAACAAGTGTTTAATAAAATGTGTTTATTAAGTATTAGTGTGTTTCGCCAAGTGCTTACGGCAAATACCGTAAAAAGTATTAAATACAAATATAAATTTAAAAATAATAATATAAAATCTAATAACAATTATAAAATTCAAATATAATTTTATATAAAATGGATATAATAAGATATAGAAAATTTATTTGAAATTGTTTCCAGATCTTTTTGTTATATTTTTATTTGCTACGAAAAGCTTATTTAATTTAACAATTTTTTATATTCGATTTTTAAATTTTGTGGGATTCATAAATTCGTTAATTATTTTTATTTATACATTTTTGATTTAATTCATTTTTATGAGAAATTATTTAATATGCAATAAAAATGTATGTTGGCTTTGTTACGGCCAACGTCAGATAAGCAGCAAGCAACGGATATTTATAGTTAAATTATTTGAATGAATTGTAATGTATAATTATACGTATTATTATTACCATGTCACCGCGCTCCGCATATTAGACCAATTGGTAGAAAACGAACTCATGATAATAGAATGGTCTAAGGTCTAATATGCGAACGCGCGTACAAAATTATGTCAAAAAAAAAGGAAAAAATCACAACGAAAAAATTGTTTTCTCAATCGTAATAAAACCACCAAAGGGTGAAGTCTAAAAGGAAAATAAAAAACGTGTTTTTAAGAAATATTGTGTTTAAGCGTCGGCGTATTCAGGGTGCCAAAAACCCGTGGAGTTACTGGGAAAAAACGTTTGGGAATTCAGTCTAATAAATAGTAAAAAGTGTAATAAAATAATAAATAAAAAAATATATCGATAAATAAGAAGAGAGCGTCGTTGTAACCCGGTAAAATATCCAGGTGTAGGGAAATAAGCAAAGTTGTATAGGAAAGTCCTGATAAATAGAAGAGGGCATCGTGGGAACCCAGATACTTGAGGAATTTCTGGTGGTTTCAAGTAGACAGTGTATGTCGAAACAAGTAAGTAATTGATTTAGGTTACATAGAAAAAGAAGATTTATGATATATAAGGGCATGAAGAGTAATGGAAAATAATTAGGAAAAATTAGTGAATTGTGTGTGAATTGGAGAAATACGATTGTATTGAGATAAAAATAAGGAGGAAAAGTGTCACTAGAAATTATAAAGCAACAGTTAGATATAAAATATGTATTATAATATCGAATAACGGTAACCATGGTAGCAACGGATCCGTTATGAGAATGAGTATCAAAGGAGGAGAGCGAAGTTGTAACACGATTAAACACGATAATTAAAATTATGATTAAACAGGTAATGATGTACAGGTTGATTTTTCCTGGAAAAGTGGGAATTATAATGAAATGGGGGACTAACAATATTGTTATAAAATATTGTTGAGAATATGTGTCGAGTAGAAAATTATAAATGAAATAATTGATTTATGGGTGTTTAAGGGAATGCGAAAGGTTAGCAAGATTATGAAGGTGGTTGTTGCAAAGAAGTATGATTTTATATTATATTATACATTATAATACAGGTTAAATACGAGAGAGAGGTAGAATTATAGAGTGAAATTAATTCTATAAGGTTAAATTTATGGAAGGATAAAGCGAATACAAGAATGTAGGAGAACAAGCATGGTCAATTTTAGGTTAGGTTAGAATAGGTTAGGATAGGAAATATCACAGTGTCATTCATTTAGGTATCATCTGATGGGTAAATAGCAGGTGATACAGCAAGTCTTCCGGAAGCAAGAATGATTGCAAACAAAATGCATATCATAGGAAAGACTGAATAACGGTTCAGAGAAAGAAGAGTGATTGCATTATGTAATGTAATTCACATAAAGGTTCTTTAGAGAGGCATGTAGTTTTGCCGAAATCAAGTAATACGGCAGGTAGGGTTGCCAAGAGCAATGTTGTACGGTATATCAGGTTGTAGATACCATCAACGGTTTTGAGGGCCAGGAAGGTTGAGTCATCATCGTAAAGTAATTGTTAAAGTAATATCAATCTCAGTTCTACATTAAAAATTTTTTTGTTTGTTTTGATTATATTTATTAAAAATAGTATGGCCATACATTAGATCACTCTTCTGAATTGGTTCCGACTAATCGTGATGGGAAGTTCTTCGGTACCCGGCGATAGTAAGATGAACTACGAAAGGGGTGGATTGGGGATAACCCTACAGACAGGGCCGGCCCTTCATAGGTGCAAAATGGTGCACTGTAACCGGGCGCAAAATTTAGAAATTGTTAAGGGCGCCACTTTGAAAATGTAATGAATGCACAAACATTTGCTTTGGTTTAGCGCTTCTTCTTCCCAATGTAACTGCAATTTATATTTTCGGTACATTTTCTTATTTATAAAAAAATCCAACCGAAAACACTGTATTTGGATTTTTATTTTTAGGTGTTTACTATATAACTTACTAATGAAGTCAATTTTTTCTCTTTTATCACGTATGTATATTAAATCTTATTGTACTACATATACATCTCTCTCATTTTTATGTATAAGATACAACAACAATTATATCCCACTGTTTTTGCTTTGCGTGTATTATATTTTTGTTAATGGGAATATAAAGTAACATAGGTGTCGCTATTATCCAAGATATTTAATTTTATTTCTCCTCTTCGAGGCACACAATTCCAAAAAAACACCGAATTTACTCATATACAACAACAAAAAAATAATAAAAGCAAAACAAAAATAGTGGGATATGGTGCACACTATATTTCTGTTCCAATTAGAAATTTACTCTCCAGAACATATTACATTGTTGAACGCCTGCGCAGAATATGACTGATTACAAATTTTATCTCTGTTTGTCACACCAAATTTGACGAAGAAAGAAATATGTCGTGAGAGAATTAGAGTACAACTACAGAGTTTAGTTTTAAACTAACAAATTTGTACATACTGCATACGTATTGAATATTTGTTTGGATAATAATACTGTGCCAAATTAAAATTACAATAAAAGTAATTAATTAAATATTAATTGAGCTTGTGTCATATTTTGTGATTTATTTAAATAAATAATTCTGGTATAGTTCAATTTTATTTGTTGTAAAATAATAAAATTATGTTTTTGAATAAAAAAAAATTTTCCGGTAGTCAGTGTCGTAAAAAAAAAGCGAAACAAAAGCAAGAGGATGCTGCTCAAAGTGATCAACTTGAGAAATATTTAAAAGAGGTGAATATTTTGAAGCACGATTTTCAAATGAGGTTAGTGAAAGTGTTAATTTAGTTCAAAATATTCCATATTTTAACAGCCTAGATACATTACATAATAACGATTTGGAAATATGTGATTCAGTAGCTTCTGTTTCTGACGATTTAGCATGCAATATAAGGATTCCGCCATTACAAAATAATAGTCAATCTGATTTAAACCCTGAGAATTCACTGTGCCTAACCAACAATCAAAATAGTACTGTTTTAAACGGACCGTCGCAATATGAAACACAATTATCGTTCAATAATATTGAAATTAATGAATTACTTGAGAGCACTTCCCCAATACAGTGCAATATTGAGCAGCCTATGCCTGCTAGGAGTAGCACCGAAAACGTCGGCACATTTGACATCAATGACCCTGGTGTATGGCCTCCACTCATCGATAATTTTTCCCAAATGATAATTCGAAAGGGGCCTGTTCAATTAATTGATTTTAAATTTCCAACAACAAATAATCGAAAATTTAATCCCAAATATTATTATCGAAACATGTTGAACGGTGATAACATTTTGAGAAGTTGGTTGATTTATTCTGAGTCGAAAAATTCAGTTTTTTGTTTCTGTTGCAAATTATTCGCCACAACTAGCAATCATAGCCTATGTATTTCGGGATATTCTGATTGGAACCATATACTAAGACTTTTAAAAGAACATGAAACAAGTGTAATGCATTATAAATCGTTTACTGGCTGGAAATTGTTAGAGATAGGTTTAGGACAAACTAAGACTATAGATTGCCTTGCGCAAAAGCAGCTTAATCAAGAAATAAACCACTGGAAAGAAGTTTTAAAACGATTGTTTATATTTGTACAATTTTTGGGTTGTCAATGCTTAGCTTTTCGTGGATCATCCGATGTTCTTTTCACTTCAAATAATGGAAACTTTTTATAGTTAGTTGAGGCTATAAGCAAAATAGATCCAGTACTTTCTGAACATATTCGGCGCATACAAAATAAAGAAACTCGATACCATTATTTGAGCAAAAACATACAGAATGAGATAATACAGATTATGAGTACAGCTGTGCAAAACAAGTTGATTGAAATGATTAAAAAAGCCATATACTATTCAATTATTATTGATTCAACTACGGATGCAGGTTGAACTGAGCAGATTTCATTAATAATACGTTTTGTTTATCGCAACGAATACTCGAATCAATTTGAAATACGAGAGAATTTTTTGGGGTTCATAGAAGGAAAAGATAAGTCTGAAGAAGGATTCTATGAAACTATTTTAAATGTATTGAAAAAGTTAGGTCTTTGTCTAAAAAACTGTAGAGGTCAAGGGTATGATAATGCTGCAAATATGAAAGGAAGGCATTCGGGAATGCAAGCTCGAATCAAAAACGTAGAGCCCAGAGCTTTTTTTGTGCCATGTTCTGCTCATTCGCTTAATTTGGTCGTTAATGACTTTGCTGATTCAAAATGCTCTCTTGAAGCGAGCAAATTTTTTGATGATGTTCAAAGTTTATACGTATTTTTTTCCAAATCTACAAAATGGTGGGATATTTTAAAGGCTAATATTTCACATTTGACACTAAAACCTCTTAGCGATACTAGATGGTCTAGTAGAATCGATGCTTTACGACCTTTAAAAGATAATTTAGGAGATATTTATGAAGCATTAATTCAAGCTGCAGAAGAAGGTGACTCAAGTACAAAGACCATATCAACTGCATTAGGACGTAAGATATTTCAATTTAAGCTTATTTTCATTCTTTTCGTTTGGCATGACATATTACAAAATATATATATTGCTAGTAAAACATTACAGAGTATAGATATAAATATTTCTATTGCTGTAAATGTAATTAAAACCACAATAGAATCTTTGAAAAACATGAGAAGTGAAGTAATGTTTGAAGAATATATCGACCTTGCTAAAACAATGGCAATTAGTTTAGAAATTTCTATCGATTTTTGCAGTGAAACTGCACTCCGTTCAAGACGAAAAAAAAATAATTTTGATTATGAGTCTTCGGATACTGTGTTATCACCGAAAGACCAGTTGAAAGTTAAATTTTATTACATGGTATTAGACCAAGCAATTTCATCAATCACGGAACGATTTAATCAATTAGAACATCATAATGATTTATTTAGCTTTTTGTACGATATCACAGAAGTGTTGAAACTAGAACCAAATGTTTTCAAATTAAAATGCACGAGTTTAGAGAAAGCTCTTACAAGCAAAAACGAGTGCGATTTAAATGGAATTGAGCTGAGGATTGAATTAAAAATGTTATCCACGTTAATCAATCTAAAAATGTCTACCAAACAAGTACTAGATTATATAATACAACAAAACTTGAGTACTTTGTATCCAAATGCAGTAGTAGCGCTAAAAATTTTATTAACTTTGCCAGTTACAGTAGCATCAGGTGAGCGCAGTTTCTCGAAGCTGAAAATTATTAAAAATATTTAAGGACATCTATGACGCGGGAAAGATTAGTTGGCTTAGCTACAATTTCTATAGAAAGAGAATTAGTTAACGAGCTGAATTATGATGACTTGATTGATCAATTTGCAAATATAAAATCACGGAAGCTTGATTTTTAAATTTAACGCTTCATAATAATTTAATACTAAATCATTAGAGGAATAGGCCTAACGGGGAAACCGCTTTAAAAAAACGCATTGCGAGTCTACCTCTTGGGTGATGTGGAAGTGACTTGACATTATTTTGAAATTATCAACTGCACCGGGCGCCAAAATATCTGGAACCGGTCCTGCATACATTCTAGTTATACCTCTGCGATAGTGTGAGGATTTACACTGGCATGTAGTTGTGTCCCTGCGATAGTGTAATGAGCCACATTGTATATACTGGACCCTCGGCAATAATTAGTTGGATTGAGTCGGGATGAAGTTGACCCTCGGCAACAGTTAGTTGGATGAAGTCAGGATGAAGTTGACCCTCAGCCATGGTAATATGGGTTAAGCTGGGAGAAGTCGGCTCCCAGCAATAGTAAGTTGAATTACGATGAAACAAGATGGTTTGAGTTAGTTAAAGAAAAAAGGAAAAAAAAACCAAGAACAATAGGGCTGATATTTAAAAAATGATTTAAAAAAATTTACGAAATCGGTAAGGAAGGGCATGAATGTGTTATGTTAAGGAAAAAGAATATATGAATTATGGCCGAGGAATTGTAAGAGAGGGTGATAAATAGAATAAGTTATGAATGTGGTATGAGTAAAAAATATATATATATCGATTTGTATAAGCAACTTTGTAAATAGAGCTTCTTTGTACAGGATCATGCCCAAAATTACGACAGACCATTTTTTAGTCGGCTACGTCCGAGCCAAGATGGAGCAATTACGAACGATTACCCATAAGCTGGATAACGACAAGCGGCGGTACTCGCAAATGGAAATTGAGGAATTGCGAGAGGAAGTCTACGGAATTGATCGCGAGATACAATACCTGGTTGCGCCACAACAACCCGATTCGCATTAACCATTTATTGGTGTACAACAAAACAAGGGACATAACGTACAACACAACAATCAACATAACCAGCTATAATGCATCAATTTATATTTGTTGTTGTGCGACTATAGTATTCATTATTGTTTCATTTTTACTTTCTTTGCTTGTTATATACACAATATATAGATTATATACATATACTTTTACATAGCAATTTATTATATAACATGAAATTATTTATATACTTGTAATATTGTTTATCGTTTAATGACTTTATGAGTTAAAATTAAAAAATCTAAAATTTAGTCTTTTTACAACCTGTGTTCTGATCGTATATTATCATCAAATGTAAAGATTAATAAAAGTTAGTATCACAATCAACATAAACAGTTCGTGTGATTATTTATTTTTGGTACAACCATAAGGGTGCAAGCCTTATAGTTCGTTTTAGTTTCATAATCCTCAGCGATTATTTAATACCAAAGTAAATTAATCAAAGATCCAAATATGGGCACAGTGATGGCGGAATATCAAAGGTTGTCGGGGTTAACGAACAAAAAGTTAAACCAACGAAGGAACCGACCAACCAAGGATACCGCACATAAGAAAAAGGAAGTATTAACAACCGAGAATAATCCAGCTCGAGCACAACCAGGATCAAAACGCTCAAAGAAAAGAAAGGCGAATCCACCGCTACAACTCGACGACATAACGACGTTGGGGTACGATTATTATGAATTAGACGGCAGCGAGCCATTGGGCATAGAGCTATTATCAAAAATAAATCCTGATGTCGAATTTAAACCTATTGAGTTTGGATGTCCGGCAGACAAAAGCTCACCATCCAGGGAGCTAAGCCAAAAAGGTCAGTTCGGCAGTACCTCTGGAGCAGGTACATCACGGGGAATGGTAAGACACAGCCAATACGACCAAAAATCAGGGCGATCAACCTCGTCCACTTCGTTTCTGTCATATCAATCGGCGGAACCAGAAAAATTTAACGAACCAAAGGTAGGGGTAACATACCCGCCAATGGCGTGGTCATTGCCTCAAGCCTTATCGAAAAAGGACCCCAATATAATCAGGATGTCGGAAATTTATACGAACAAGGGCGGTCATCGAGGGAAATGTATGATATGTCAGGGAAATCATAAGGTGCATCGATGTTTCACTATGCTGCGCGCTGGGCTGCAAGAAAGATGGTATATAGCGCTGAGTAAAGGAGTGTGCTTGCATTGCTTCTACCCACGGCATTCATCCTTTATGTGTAAGGACGGAGGAGCTTGCCATCGCTCTCAAACCCGGCATAATAGTATATTGTGACCGAAAAAAAGCATGAATCGTCATGAACATAACTCAGTTTACTCTAAGCTAAGTTGTGATTTAAAAAAAAAAAACACACATTTGCTCATCCAAAAGTAGTTACGATTAACTGCGTAGTAGGAGCAAATGAGCATTATGGTTAGGTCGTAATAAATGGGCAAGGGAAGTCAGATCATTAAAGGTTGGAGATATGGTATTCGTACGAAATGAAATCACACCACCAAGCCAGTGGATGATGGCGAGAATTATCGAGGTATTTCCCGAACCAGACGGAAGGGTGAGAACGTGTAAGGTTAAGACGGAGATGAGCGACTTAGTACGACCCATCACCCAATTGTACTTACTACCAATGGAAGATGAGAGGACTACAACATCCGATGCTGGTTTTCCTTAGTTTTCTGTAGAAGTTTTTTCTAAGGTTTTCCCAGTATCCTTGAGCAAATGCTGGATGTTTCATGAGAAAGTTTGTATTGAGCCACGTAGTATGAAAAATACTTATTACCTTGAGTGAGGAGAATATTGAGGTAAGTTGTACCTCAAGGCGCCAGGTTGTTACGGCCAACGTAAGAAGCAGCAAGCAACGGATATTTATAGAAAACGAACTCATGATAATAGAATGGTATAAGGTCTAATATGCGAATGCGCGTACAAAATTATGTCAAAAAACAAAAGGAAAAAATCACAACTAAAATTGTATTCGGCAATCGTAATAAAACCACCAAAGGGTGAAGTCTAAAAGGAAAATAAAAAACGTGTTTTTAAGAATTATTGTGTTTAAGCGTCGGCGTATTCCGAAAGCCGAAGATGAAAACATCAGAGACTACATTACAGTGCTACGGAAAATGGCTATCACGTTTAATTTTGGGAATTTTTTTGAGACGGCTTTACGAAACCAGTTAGTATGTGGAGTATGTCAGAATAAAATTCGAGATAGACTACTGGAGATAAAGAATCTTGCTTTGGAACGTGCGATCGGGCTTGCTACTTCATTGGAAGCTTCTCAACAAGATGCAAAACAATTACAAAGAAGCCAACCTAAACCTAAAGGTAAACCCAAAATTTTATTTTTTAAAAAATAATTTAAGTGATAATTCGGGCCAATCACGAAAAGTAATAAATAAATTGAAAAATTACTTTAATCAGCTTAGTACCCCAAAAAGAATTGCCACTGACCGTGGAACTAATTTGACATCTAACGAATTTATTGAGTTTTTAGATAAACAAAATATTCAACATGTTTGTATTGCATAGTAACGGACAAGCCGAACACTGTAGTTCCTATAATTGCGAAACTGACAGAAGAAAGTAAACACAAACAATGGGACTTGGTACTAACAGACACTGAGTTTGTAACTAACAATAAGATCAACCGAACAATTAAAGTTACTCCAGCGACTGCACTATTCGGTGTAAATCAGAAAAAATAAATGAGGGCGCGATATGAATAATTTACGCAATCAAATCAAGAAAAATATAATCGATTCTCAAATAAAAAATAAAGAATACTTCGATAAAAAGCGTATATCCGCACAACGATATAAAAGAGGTGATTTTGTGTTAATTAAAAACGTGATAACCGAACCCGGTATAAACCACAAATTATTGCCTAAATACGAAGGACCATTTATCGTTACACGAATTCTTCCTGGATATCGGTATATCATCGAAAATGTACCTGGGTCTCGTCGAGGTTTCAAAAGTGTGTATGATGCAGCGTTCAACATGTAACATTACAGTCATCAGCAATCAGAGTCGATTGTAGAGTCAGGAGAGACCGAATTGTAGTAACGTAATTTTAAAAATTTAATTAACGAACGTTTATACTTAATTCAAATCTTTCATTATATTTAGTATATATTATCTTTTAAATATAGATGTCTCTGAATTATATATTGTATTGTTGGGTTTAGAATGAACGTATAATGAATATGTTCCACATAGCCTGTGAGCAAAGTCCCTGCTGGTACTGGCATCGCGTAAATATCATGTCAAATGGGTCAGTTTTACAAGATGACGAGGGTGACCTCGTTCACTTGGCAAAGCACATCAACAAAGACTAATGTTATAGGGTTAGTAGTTTACAATATCAATGCTAGGGTTAATAGTCTATAGTTAGAATGAGATAGGTAGGATCAGATAGAAATAGGTATTTCAAATAAGTAGATAGCAGAACAGTCTAGGCAGTACAAAATTGTGATAGAAGCGAGAATAATGTCCGCGTTGAGTGTTGTTGTGAAAAAAGGGCTTACAACTGGCTCAGATAATAATCGACGGATTTTATATATAATAAAATAATGTGATAATAACTATGCCTCCACAGTATATTGTTTTATATATAATATTTGGTACACCTTGATATAGAGGTGATGCTGAAAATGGAGTCGAGTCAAAAACGTTTGATACGAAAAGACGATATCGAATAAAGAAACGTATTTAAATAATAAAAAGAGTGTTTTTAAATATAAATAACTTAATAAAACGAATTCGGCTATCCCTACATTTCATTTTTTTTTGTTTTGATTTTTTGTTGCGTTTTGATTTGTGCAGCGCTAGTCACATGAACCAATTAGATCTTTATTTACGTTTTTTTTTGCACATGCATCGGGTGGTTAAATGATAATTTTTATATTTTTATCTTTTTCTCGTCTTTTTGACTTCAGTTTGAGCACACGTTTAATGGTGGCATGACGTGTGTAGTAGAATGTATGGCGTTCACAGGGTATCGGTTCGATTAAAACCGGTTCGGTTTAAAAATCCTAGTAGAGACATCTACCATAAATACGGGAAGCTGCCGCCTCTCTACTTCGCCGCGAGATGCCAGTAGGAAGAAAGAGAAAAAACTTCTTGTTGTTTTTCTCTCGCGACGACATGGCGCTTTTTGTTTTTCTTACACACAACCTAACCTAAGAAATTTCATCAACGTGCCTGGTAAAATAAAAAGTCAATGTAATTGAATCAAAAATTGTGCAACAAAATTAATTAAATTAAATAAAGTGAAATAAATGAAGTAAACATAAACAAATAAAAACCATCGTTATTTATTAAAGAATTTTATGTGGTTTGCACTTGTGGTAAAAGTTAATTATGAAAGGCGACCACGCGCCTTCTTATTGCAGCCATCACCACTAACCAAGTGCATCACCACAAATGCATATATTTTGTGGCGTGAAAATTCAATATTTGCTATATATTTGCTAGCTATTAATTTATTATATCGTTAATTAGGAAATAATTAGTATGTGTAGATGTGACTTGCGCACATGTTATTAGTGAAATAATTAAACATTAGTTAGTCAACATGTAATTAGTGAAATATGTATGTAATTAAATTCGTATCACTCTTGGATATGAAGTTTATAATTAGGCTCTCTATATATAGGATCCGAATCAAAGTAAAGTTACAAAACAAAACCAAGAAATTATTATTTTATGTATTTTCGTGTTTTCTCGTGTGATAAAATCGTGTACCAAATATGGGCGCGTAAGCAAAGTGGAGTTGCTGTTTAAAAACGAAAAACACTAAATAAAAATTTCGAAATACTAAATTTATTTTTCGGGAAAATTGTTACCAAAGGTTGATTATTTATAGTGATCACTGACAAAATAATTTATTTTATTTTATTTATGAAATAGAAGCGATTTACTGGTAAAATCAGCGAACCATAACTACAAATAAAATAATTTGCGCATTTTTATTTAATAAAACTTGTAACACAATCATTTTTTTAAATACACCCTTACTACCATGCCCGCCACCTACCTGGGTAATGAATTAATTAATTATAAGTTTGTACTTTGAGTATTTGTAATAGATGGCACTAATCTTTTTTTATAAATAAGAAAAGTATGAAGAAATAAAAAAGATAAAAAAGAAGAGAAAAAATTAGTATTGTGGTACCGTCTGATGAATAAATCCCACGAGGGAAAATAAATAAAACAAATTGTGAATTTTATGCATACGAACCAAATAAATAAATAACGTGTAAACGATCCTGAAAAGAAAAAATATTACAATGGCGCTCAACTAGTGGTGCATAAAATCGTGTAATTTCATCGAAATTATTAATGAGCCGAATAAACTGCTCAACGTAATCAAATCAAATAAACATATTTGTTTTATAAAATATTTTTATACGGAAACAACCAAAACATAATTGTCCGCTAAATTTTTGCCATCGACATCTCATTAACAGATAACGATCCAGTCACATTTATAAACGCGTTACTACACGTGAATCATTTTAGGGATTTATCAATAAAATCTCATGATTATAATTATAAATGTAAATGATATTTTGCATTAAGATCGTCCATTGAAGTTAAGTCGCAAAGAAGGTTATACACATCAGTTTAATTAATTCAGCTGAATGGTTACAACAAGAAGCAGCACACTCAACAAAGGTAGTCAAGCAGTAAAAGTAATAAGAAATAGAATCCGGCATAGCACAATAATTACTCGAAAAGTAATAAGCAAAACAATGGCGACAAACGTGGTGATGACAGATGTCCAGCTCAAGTTAATTACGTCAATAAGAAATGTAAACCAGGTAGGTGGTACGTTTGGTATTAATGATGTTGAATTAGATTCACCCCGAGTTTCGGGGAATTTTGCAGCTTGTAAAGCTCGTTTCGATGGGAAGGCTAAGTTGAGTGTAGAACATTTATAGATGCAGTCCACATTTACCAAGCACTCAAGTGGCTTATGAGTTTACAAACCCCTACAGGACGACTCGCGCGTTGGGCTTCGAGGGTATCTAATGGAATCCGGTATCCTTTATCGTTTTGTTCCGGAAGAAGAAAGTGAGAATCCCCAGTTAGTGATTCCTGAAAACTCCCGAATCGAAATTTTAAAGGCTTTCCATGATTCTCCTACCGCAGGACACTATGGTGTCGAGAGAACCATTGCAAAAATTTCCAATAAATACTATTGGCCAGGAATGCGCAGATATATTATAGATTATATCAAATCATGTGTTGATTGTCAGAAATACAAAGTGACCAATTTACGGCCAGCAGGATTGCTTAGAACCTCTGTATTAGAACAGAGATTTGAGGTCCTTGCTATGGATTTATTTGGACCATTGGTCGAATCAACCAATAAATACAAATGGATTTTTATTATTGAGGACACAGCAACCAGATGGGTTGAACTATTTCCATTGGAGCAGGCCACCGCTGAAATATGTTACAAAATTCTGATAAGCGAATTTTTCCTTAGATATGGTCTTCCCAGACGTATCATTTCAGACAATGGCGTCCAGTTCGTGAGTGCGGTTATGCAACATGTTGCAAGTTGTTTTGGAATTACTTAGTCTTTGACTCCATTTTATCATCCAACCGTGGCAGCGGAGGGATACACAGAAAAAATAAATATATATATATAAATAAGTATATAATAAGTGTATCTTAAAAAAAAAAAATTCTCGCGTAAAACCGGAAAAATAAATTGTGATAATAATAAAAAAAAATTTATATTAAATATTTACAAAAAATAGTGCAAAACATTAATATTAAAAAAAAATTTTTAATACATGAAAATTTAAGAAAAATAAATCTTTATATTTATAACCATAAGTGTTAAATATTATCAGAATTGAAAAGTTGATAAATATTAACAATAATCAAAAAAAAAAAGATCATAGTTTGATGTTAAATATAATATAAAACCAGTTACAAGTGTTAAATAATAGCAGAAATACCAGAAGTGCTATATATTAACAATATTTGTTGTTATTGTTGAAATACAAAAATGGAACCAACCAGAACATCAAAACATCATCATCAACATCCTAGTATCAACATCAACATCATCATCAACATCCTAGTATCTTTGTAAGTTGATTGTATTTTTAATTTCTCATAAAAAAAAAAACGGAAAAGAAAAAATTTATATAACATCTAAAATTTCCATTCTTTACAAAAAAAAAAAACGGAATATACAATAATATATTATACCAAAATGGCTGAACAAGTCGATATTAAAACTCTATTCCAATTCATACCACATTTTAAAAGTGAAGCTGAAGAAGCTTTCACTTTCATCCAAAATTGTCAAAGTGCAGTAGATTTAGCCACAAAAGATCAACAACCGATCTTATTGGCATTTATAAAATCTAGAATTAGTGGAAATGCATCCACAATATTGATGAATAAGACAATTACCACTTGGGAAGATTTAAAAATACAGTTAACAAATAAAGACGTATAAAACAAAACCGGTGAAACATTTATTTATTTTATTCCGATCACGCATAACATTTTAAATGTATTGAACGACGGAATAGGGATCTTAAAACCCAGTTGGCTATTCTAGTAAAAAATGATCATCGATCATGGATCGATTTTCTACCTTCTGTTCGCTTCGCGATGAACTCCACCAAATGCGATTCCACTGGATTTACGCCCGCTTATCTGACCTTCGGCAGAGATCTTCGGACTGTTATGGTTGTGAATCATGACTTTAGGGCGGTGGTACAGAATGAGAATTTCATTCCTCAAATCACACCATTTCTTCTACAACTGAATGACGTAATGAAAGACGTAAGGGAAGTTTCAGAAAGGAAACAAGACTTTAGGAAAGTTCATGGTGACAAAACTCGGAAGCAAAGAACTTTTGAAGTAAAAACCAAATAAAAAATAACGTGTAAACGACCCCTGAAAAGAAAAAATGTTACAATCGTTAATTATAGGAAATAATTAGTATGTGTAGATGTGACTTGCGCACATGTTATTAGTGAAATAATTAAACATTAGTTAGTCAACATGTAATTAGTGAAATATGTAATTAAATTCGTATCACTCTTGGACATGGAGTTTATAATTAGGCTCTCTATATTATATAGGCTCCGAATCAAAGTAAAGTTACAAAACAAAAGCAAGAAATTATTATTTTATGTATTTTCGTGTTTTTTCGTGTGCTAAAATCATGTGCCGATTAAACAAAGTGGAGTTGCTGTTTAAAAACGAAATTTATTGTTCGGGAAAATTGTTACCAAAGGTTGATTATTTATAGTGATCACTGCTGACAAAATAATTTGTTTTATTTTATTTATGAAATACAAGCGATTTACTGGCAAAATCATTTAATTATATCGTTATACAGAAATTAAAAATATTTTATTTTCAAAAAATTTCAGAACATGAATGAAAGACTCGATGGAAGAGTTTGCGATATGTCTATCAGCGAGCTCGTCGCCAGGTGTCTAATTCAGGAGAACCTGCACCCGATGAGTTTCTTGTACAACGTTGATATCAAAGGCCTTAAGTTTAAATCACGCAATAGATTCACATAAATAAATGAATAAAACTGTACATTTTTTTTTGCACAATTGGAAATTATCAAAAACAAAGTAGCGAGAGTTGCGACTTGTTTGAGAGCTCTATTGAATATACAGATGTTGGTGATAATTAAGAATAATTGTAAATTAGTATTAAGTTATCTTTCTGGCTAGAAACATTAAAATCTTATATAAATAAAATTAAAATCAAACTGTTTAAATAAAAATAAATTAAATAAAGTTTGTGATAAAGTTAAATTAAAATTGTTTTTTTTATAATAAATCCAGAGACCGTGAAATAACATAAGTGGCGCAGTTAGTAGGATGGGGGATCTTTTAGCATCTAAAAAACCTACTAAATAAATAAATAAAATAAATAATTATATAATTTACAAGTGCAACTAAGAGTGTGTTTCAATTGGGTAAAAAGTTAAAAATTTATTGGCACTAAGTGAATATAGACACATACAAAAATAAAAATCAAGTTAAATAATAATAAATAAATCAATAAAAAAAAATTCCTGATATCTATTGCCCCGACCAACGGTAAGCAATAGAACGTAATAAACAAATAACATAAAAATACGACGAAAAACAGAGCTGAAGACAATTTCGAAGGTATATTGAAATTGAAAGAAGCATAAGATGAACGCATTTACACAACAGTAGCAGTCATCACATGTATAATTTCCCCCTACCCGGAAGAAATTACTTAATATATCACGGAAGTTCTACGGTTTATAGAACTCCAAAATAAAAATAAAAAATAAATTTATATATAAAAAGAAAATTTTTCTTCCCAATAAATAATTTATGAAATTAAAATAAATTCTTCAAAGTTTCACGATAACTAGTAAATCGAAAATTTTATGACTGAAAAGGGTAAATTAAACGAATTAAAAATGGACGAAGAACCCTCATAATCGGGTCACAGAATTTTTAAAAACCAAAACTTTTCAAGAGAAATAAAAAACTTGACAGAAAATTTTAACTCAATATTTAAGCGGGAATGTCATTTGTTACGCGTATATAATACGCGTAACAAATGAAACCACAAATTTGTGTACACGTATACCACGTACGTGGTATACGTGTACACAAATTTGTGGTTTCGTCTCCCAATTCTGGATCAAAATAGGCGTTCTGTGAATTGAAGTTTAAAACGGATATTTTCCCGTTAGATGAGAGAATGTATATAGAGCGAAACCATTTTTTCTGTGTTTTAGTATTTTAGTTACAGACATAAAAACAATAAAAAATTCTCATGTCACTGCTGGGTTAATAGGATCATATTCTAGAAAAAAATTAATAGTATATTACTACTGAATTAATAGTATAATCCTATTAAAATTATATTGTATACTATTGAATAATGCTAACGGGATTCAAAATCGCATTTTTGTTGATTTCTGTTGAGCCTCGCCATTTGGTTATTGTTATGTAAGGAACGAGTATATTGGTTTGTTTTTTCATAAAAAATATAATTAATAAATTATAAAAAAATTACTTCACGTGTTAAAAACTAAATGAATAAAATTAATTTAAATTGATATTTATATACGAATTAAGAAAACTCGTGTTGTGCAAAAGTCAATTGTTTTTTATCTATAAATTTAACAAGAAAAGTGCCAAGTTAGAAACTAAAAAAATCTAAATTATACCTAGTAAAGGATCGTGCAAAAAATTATAGTGTATAATAAGGAGAACGTTTTATAAGTGGTAAGAAATAAAAAATGGAGGAAACCGAGACTACTTTTATGCGAGAATTTTTGCACCTGGACGAGGATGGAAGTGAATCTGAACCTGTGGTCGATGATGGTTCAGAACATATTGAACTTAAAAATCTGATTTGTGGCAGGTTTGGCTTTACCGAGAATGTGTTTGATCGTGTTCTTGGTAAATTAACAATTTCATTTTTTACAAATTATTACATTTGATATAATGACTCATAGGTTTTGAGTTAGAAAGTAAGGTTAGAATATTTTTATTAAGCTTGTGATTTTTTTTATTAAGCTTGTGGGCTTGACGTTGAAGGACTTCTAGTCCTAACTGAAACGGATATAGAAGACCTCTTTCCTGTGGAACAGCTCGGTACCAGAGCAAAATTTAGATACCATTTGAACTTATGGAGACAAGACGTAAAATTTAATTTTATTGTTTTGTATTGAAGTTATAATAAAACTATTTTTAAACTTTTTGTTCAGGCCAATAATGTTTCAGTTATCGACTCATGTAGAACCTGGATTGAGCAAAACTGTTATACAGATTTAAAAAACATTAACAAGCGAACACAATCAGGTAGCAGTTCAGTTACTAGTTCAGTGACGATCACCAGAAATTGCACCTTTACTGATGCTACATTGGCCGATTTATTAGCGAAGTCCCAGAGAGGCGTTGAAGTTTTGGAATTTTATGCGAAAATGAAATCTCTAACTGATTGTCATAGAGAGGCTTTAGTTTACATTATTGTAGACAGTTATTCGCAAAATCAAACCATAATGAATATGGCAGATATAGTAAACTGCACCAAAGCTATTAAGACATTATTTCCAACCGAGTCCACTGTGAGAAATATTCTACGCTTTAAATTTTTTTAATTATTTAAATCATTTTAATTATTTTTCTTTAAACTTTTCAATATGATAAGGAATATTATTTAAACAAACGAGGCAAAGGGCAAAATCCTATTGGTAAATTGCACGACAGAGCCGTAAATGCGCGCTTAAAAATAAAAACAAAAAAAAACTTCTGTTGATTTAAAAGGTAAATTTAGAATTTATTACATATTTACATTTTGTGTTTCGTATTTCAAATTTAATTTATTATTGTTTACAATATAGAAGAGTCATCATCGTCGGCAGTGGTTGAAAGTGACAAAGGAGAAGCGATGGTTGAAGCGATATTATTTGGTTGGCGCACAACAACGAGCCTTGGTCTGAAGTGGAAAATAAATGGAAAGAAGTACATGCAATTAGACGTCAGGATGTGCTACTGGATAACCCAAGCCTTTTGAAAAAGTGGCCGCTTTACAAACATAGTCTTGGGCATACTTTGGTATTAGATGTTTACCTTCAAATATTTCAATATATAACAAACAATTTAATTTCAGGTCGAAATCGATTATCAATTATTTTTCCCAACAAATACATCAACTTTGTTTAGTAATTGGCCAATATTCGTAGAAAAGATTATTTTATTTTTTAATAAAAATCTTAAAGACAAAACTTCAACTAGGTTGCTCAGTCATTTAAAGGAAGAAATTGATAATAGTAATATTTCAGCTCAAGATTTTAGATTGACTATTTTTTAATTATCTATGTTTTTTTCTAGATTCGCGTGATTGCATAATATTTTTATTATTACATGCTGTCCTCAAATCATCAGTCATTGCCTATAAAGCGAGAGACAATAAATCGTTCAAATGGAAACCAAGCATAATTGATTCCCAAGACGCAAATCTCTTACACTGTACTTATGTCAGTCAGTATGAACAAAAAATTGAAGAAATCAAAGCAAAATACTATGAAAAAGGTATGTCATTCCAACCAATCATCATCGCAATTGGGCCAGACAAATGGTGTCTAAAAAATTTTTATACTTATTATGATGGGGTACTCTACAAATTTTCTTCGTTTTTGAAATGTTTAGATACAACATTCAAATTATTTCATATTATGAATTTCAATTACCCCATTGAAGGTAAAAACGTTTACTGCTTTTTAGAAAATTTCTTTTATAATTTTAAAACTACTAAAAATCCGAACATATTAAACTTGATAAATTTTTTGATGGAATAATAATTCTAATTAATTTCGAATATTTCTGGATAACTTAAAAAATATTTCACTTATAAAATAAAATTGAATTACTTTTAATAATTTTCTAATATTGAATAAATTATTTAAAATGTTCGCTTGTTCACTATGTAACGGAGGCTCAATTACTTTTCCCACAACTAAAACTTTAATAGACCATATCAAATCATGTCATGTTTTAACAAAAAACGAATATATTCGGTGTGAATACGGAAACTGTTTCCTAAAATTTTCAAATTTGTACTGGTTTAAACGACATCTGGATCGCGTTCATAAAAATAAGATATACTCGAATACCGATACAAACATAAATCATCCAGGCTATATTCGGCAAAAGATACTTCAGAATAGTAATGTTATTCAAAGCGTAAGTATATTTATTTATAAATATTTTTATCAGGATATACTGAAACTGAATCGTCAAATGATTTAAATTGTCAAAATGAATTTAGTGGTATTTCTTTTGCACTTAATTTACATAATAATAGTAATTTTAATATAAAAAACGTATCACTTATTACAAAAGCAATAGAACAAAAAATAACTAATCCTTTAGCACAAATAGTGAATTCAAAAATTCTACCCCTGTTTAACTACAGAAAATAGAAAAACTGCCTTAAATATTGTGAATGATTTTTTTTATCCATTTAGAAATATTAATTCTGAATACAAACTTATTCAAGAACTAGAAAACAAAGGGTTATTTAAAAAACCGTTACATTTTATAATTAATAATGAAGTTTGCGAAATAATTTTTAATAATTCGCCAACAATCGACTCTAATAAAACAACGGGAATCATTATGCCTTTAGAATTTCAATTCAAAAAATTTTTTGAATGTGGAAATGTGCTGGAACAAACTTTAAATAACACGAAGGAGGCAAATGAAAGTAGCACAGGAGTATACTGCAATTTAATTAATGGTAGCATATGGAAACATAAAATGCAGGCTTTCCCAGGAAAATTAGTAATACCTTACCTATTATACTTTGATGATTTCGCGGTTGATAACCCATTAGGATCTCACGCAAAAGAACAATCTGTCTGCGGCGTATATTACACTTTTCCAACCATGCCAAAGCACCATTTTTCCAAATTGAATAACATTTTTGTAGCCGGATTTTTTAAAACAAAGGATCGTTCAAGTTTTGGGAATCTCTATATTTTAAGACCTTTTATCGAACAAATCAAAAAATTTGAAACCGAAGGCGTAACCATTGAAATCAAAAAAATAAAAATTATAGTTCATTTTGTGCTAGCTTTAGTTCTAGGTGACAATCTAGGGCTTAATACTTTTCTGGGGTTTTCTACAAGTTTTAATTCCAACTTTTACTGTCGGTCCTGCAAAAGAAATAAGCCTCAAATGCAAATAGACACGGTAGAATATTGCGATTCATTGCGAAATATTGATAACTATGAAGCTGATATTGCAATCAACGATGAAAAATTAACAGGCATTAAAGAAAATTCGATTTTCAATGAAATTGGATCTTTTCATGTTACGGAGAATTTTTACTTTGATATAATGCATGATATTTTTGAAGGTATTTGCAGATATGATATCTCCAAAATTTTACTGCATTATATTGAAAATTCATCTTATTTTTCACTCGAAAATCTTAACTATCGAAAGCAGATGTTCGATTATGGAGAAACGAAAATTGGCAATATATCGCCACCTTTAACCTTGTCTGGTTTAAAGTCAAATTCCTTAAAAATGTCAGCTAGGGAAACAATGACTTTTATTAACTACTTGTCTCTTATGATTGGTGACTTAGTTCCGGAAGAAGACAAAATGTGGAATTTCTTAATTGTTTTAATCAAAATTATTGACATAATTTTACTACCAATCTTAAATGAATATAATATAAAAACGTTGGAACATTAAAACCCAAATTTCATTTTTTGCTTCATTACCCGACTGCCATTCGTAAATGTGGCCCATTAAAGCATTTGTGGTGTTGTAGAGTGACGTCGACCGTTGTATTATTATAGCATTGGTATTATGGTTAACCATGGTGTAGCCATGGTGTTATGGTTAACCTAATTGTCTATTACACCCAAAAGAAGAGAAAGCAAAACATAAAAAAAAAAAAATAAATAAATAAAAACTCTTAATTGTATCGTATCATTAGTCCATTTGAATTCGTGCCAATTACATCCAGTGCGAAGTTTATAAGTACATAAGTATATGTCAGTGAAACCAAAAATAAATTTATTTTTTTCGTTGTTTGTTTGGGTGGTTGTTTTCCACCTATAAGTAAAACACGAGTAAAATAATTGTGGCAAGCCGTTTACTGCCCATTTGGGGAATTTAAATTTCGAAGAGAGAAGCCACTCTTTTGTCAATTGTGCACACTTTTAAATTGGATGCGCGGTAAGCCATTTTATTTTAAATTAAGTGATGTTTGTGGGTAAAGCGAATTGGTCATAATATAGTTTTTTGTGGTTGCTTTCATGAAGGTTGGGTACCGCTATTACTGGAACTGGCCCGCGTATATATAAATAAATCCAGCGTGAATACTCCAGGGTTGGAGCGCGAGGGCTAAGCTGCCCAACTCCATTGTCATCGCCTTAATATTCAAGCGGATTTTCTTCAAAAAAAAAGGGGAAAAAAAACGAAAAACTGGTTGTCAATCCAGTAGTGAAGGGGTTGATACACTCTTATGAATTAACCCGAACGGTGGTGCTTGGGGTAGTAGCGTTGGCGGGCTCAATCGCGTCCAAGTAAATGTATTATTGTTACGAGGAATTTTGTTTTGTGCTTCGATATTTAAAAACATTGTGCCCCATAATACGATTAGTGTTTAATTTTCTATTTTATCCGAAGCTTTTCTGATTTAGTTATAAATTTAATTGTTTTTTTTATTTTCTTAGTATAAAATTTTTTTTTTGTTTTTTCTATAGTTAGTAGTGCTTTTGCTATTTAATTTCTTAATTTCGGTAAATGTTGAATAAATTTAAAATCAAGCACACGCGATCGTCCATATTTGGGTCGTTCTAATTTTTATTTCGGCTACCTTCATCAATCCCTACGCAAGGCCTTACGGAGGATTATGACCGGTAAGTTTTTTTACAATTTCATATCTTGTTCGAAATTAACTAACGGTGATATATAGTATATATATATATGAAATGTTTACTCATAAATATACGTGCATAGCCTGAATTTATTCAACGTATTTGTTTTTTTTATAACAATTTAAACAATTAAAGCACATTAAGAATCATTATAATTATATTCATTTATATAGGGTTCTGAGGTGTCTCGAACCTTTTCTTTTTTTTTTGTTGTTATGTGTAAAGAAAATATTGGTGTTCTAAATAAAAAAATAATATGAGAAGTAATTGAGGTGTAGTAAATTAAGAGGAGTGAGGCGTGGGACGTGCAACGATGGGTCGGGCGGTTAGGTAAATTTAAAGAAACTTCCGTACGTAATTTAGTTTGTTGGTGAACCATCCATCAATCACGCTGATCGAGATGGACCCCCCATCCGGCGAGCCGGCTCGGCACAAATCGTACGGGTCGATCAGCAGGGGTGAGCACCACAGTGTATGCGGTTCGAAGCTCTTCATAAGCCTTACAAAGGTTCTGCAAAAGTCACAAATTCTAGAGTAAATATATCATACACGCTTTCGATTAAAGCTGGTCTAAAGTTTTCAAATTTACTTTCTACCTCATCGTTCTTCGAAGATGATTTAAACTATAAGTCCAGCGATGTTTCCGTTTCTGACCTTAGTAAGGCTTATAAAGATCTTCACCAAAACCAAATCGATTTAAAAGTTGCCCGTTGCATAAAAGAAGTTTATTTTAGAGGAAAACTTTTTAAAAAACATTTCTTTTTATCAAAAACTGTTTCAAATAAAGTTTTGCTTTTTGAAATTGAGGAAATATTGATAAACAGTATGTCCTTATATTTTTTAAAAATGTATTAGAATTTGATGGTCCTCCAATCCATTTACATTTGTTAAATAATGGAAAAAAACATTTCGGTTAAAGAAATACTGAAAATGAACTTAGTACTAAATAAATCTTATTTGAAAAATATTTTTGTAATGTTGTACTAAATAATAAATGTTAAATTTAAAATATGTGTGCTTTTTATTTATTTATTTTGAAGTTGATGTAATCCTTCTATATTAGAATATTTATGTAAGTATATTGATTATAATCTTTACTATTTTAATTCTATACTATAATCATTTAATTTTTCAATATGAATAAAATTATTATTTTAATGATTTAAGAAAATTAAAATTAATGGTATAAATTTATTGATTAGGAAGATATTAGAATTATTTTAATAACGTATATTATTAAAATAATAATATATTCAATTTTTAATTAAAATGATGATCGCATATAGTCTCAATAGTTATATAAAATAACAATCAATAGCAAAATCAGGTTAATTTTCAATAAGATGTGCTTATTTAAACAATCGTAGATCCCATTAATATTTAATCTGATATCATATAATTTTAATAATTTTACATAATAAAATTAATGGTTTAGTATTTAATAATTAAAAAGATAATCGTATTAGATTAATAATGTGTATTATTAAACTAATAATTTTTATATTTTTAAATTAAAAAGAGGACCACATAAGTTTAATAGTATAGTCGATTAATTATCAATGAGATCTATCTCATTTAAACCATCTGAGGTCCTATTAAAATTTAATATGATATCATATTATTTTAACCATTTTTAAATAATATTGAATTGATAGGATGTGAGTATTGAAATTAATAGGCTAAATCACATTGACTAAAACTAATAGTACAAAACCTTTCAATCAATAAGATTTATTATTAATATTATGGTATTTTTCTCTGAGTGTATAAAAGACAACCTCATAACACATTATGCCGACAAGCGTAATGAGACTAACCTGGTGAGGAACTTGTATAGTACCTCACAAAGTAGTGACACATTGGAGAAGTACTTCGCGATAATAGTTGATCTCCAAAATACAATTATAGACCACGTTAAGTTGAATGAAACAAACTCAACTGTGATAAACACAAAATGTGATTTAAGCCAAGACGTGTACCTCAATACATTCTTGGCGGGGCTTAGAGAGCCTATGGGATCCATGATTCGGGCTATGCAGCCTACAACTCTCATCGAGGCATTTTCAAATTGTTTCAAAGAGCAAAACATGTCTGACATGAAAAAAGAGACATAAACATCAACATTCTACCTGTTCCACAAAGAACAGCGCAGCCTAAAATCCTTAATGGATTTCCTTCACGGAACAATTACCCTAATGGCCCACCAATATTGGCACAAAAGGCTGGTCCTAGCTATGGTTTTCATCAAACACTACAGTATTACAACCATAGACCGTTTACCAAACAATACCAAATAGTGAACGGAAGTGATCAAAACAACAACTCTAAACCTCCAAAAAGAACAGGACCGATGGACACCGCATCCAACAAAAATCAGTATAGACAATATTCGATTATGAACCCCAATCGTAATCAATCCAACCAATATTCAAACGGTGACCAGCTTAGACAAAACTTAGACAAAATAACAACCAATTCCAGCCGATGGGTCCCCCAAAGATCCGGTCTCAGGAGTTATTTACTACCGGGGATCAACAGCAAGGTGAAGTGGACGATGAAAATTTTCATCCAGAAGCGTCCCCACAGGAATCGGATACGTAGATATCAACAAACAACAGTCGTATTAACTTCCATACATTTTTAAATTTCATAAATATTTTGATGGTCTAATTGGTTTGGAGATGATATAACAACTAGGAGTATTAGAATTTAATTTGAATTATAGATGGAAGATTTGCAAGAATCGCAACAATCAATTTCGAACTTAACGAGATTATTGATTTGAAAAAATCAGTCATCTCATCAGGCCGCGGCGACTGACGTTGATATTTTACATAGGAATATTGTCTATATACAGGGTGGCTGAGACCAAATGTTACTGACTTCACTCTGCTGTCATTTGTGTAGTTGTCATTTTCGCGTGTCAATTTTTTAACAGATTTAAGTTTGGTTAGTTGTTTACATGTCATCAACAAATAATTGTTCTAAATTAATATCTTCATAAAAAAATCGTAATGGAATTCAAACGTAATAGTGTAATTGCACTGTATTTGGGTGGATATTCACAAACAGCAATAGTTCGTCAGCTCCAGCATTTGAATGTGAATAAAATGGTTGTGTATCGAACCATAACTCGATACAACGAAACTGGTAGCATCGCTAAACGCAACAGAGGCGGTCCTAAAAGGACAGCAACGTCAAAAAAATGATACGAAAGGTTCATTGAAAAATGAACTACACTTGAAGCCCTACAAGATACAAAAAGTTCAAGATCTTACGGAGGCACAAAAAAAGTTAGGCTTGAAAGCATTGAAGGCCTTGGCCGACGAGCATTGAAGGCCTTGGCCGAACGTGATGAGATTCCAAAAATAATCTTTTCTGATGAGAACATATAGAACAATACCATGTATATGTAGCACTAGCGAATTACTACCTAGTCTACGGAATTCGATTCTTTCATATTCTCCATCTATACTTCATTTTTACCAATTAACTTTTCGTTGTGTACGAATTACTTTTATATTTTACGTTGTTGTTGTTTTATTGTAATGTTTTTTGTTGTGATTGTTCCGTACATTGGTCTATTTCGAGATATACTGAAATAGACCAATGTACGGAACAATCACGACAAAAACCATTACAATAAAACAACAACAACGTAAAATAAAAAATAAAAATAAAAAAATAAAAAAAACTAAGAGTAACTGTAGACCTTGCCAAATTGATTCTCAAAACCCACAAGGTCGAGATCCCACTTCTATTAAAACCAAATTATTCCTCTAAGCATTATACTATATTACCAAGAAGTAAGCTCGTCGCTGAATTTCCGGTAGATATAGAAAACGGCGATATCTATGTAATGCCAACTACAATTAATGGTAACCTAATTATTCCCGAAGGAATATACATACCATAGTAGAAATTGGTACGCACCTCTGGAAATCGTTAATTATAGCAATAAAGAGCACACTTTCGTGATCGAAATCGAATAATCGATCAGGGTCGAGCTGTTTAAAAAACATTTTCGAGTTGAATCTCACCACTGCAATGTGCAAGAATTGATTGAACAACAAGACGAAGATATTTCAAATCTTATCAGAATTGAACATCTTAATTCTGAAGAAAAAGCAGCCATTATTAAACTATGTCACCAATACGAGTTCTTATATTCTAATATGGACAATATTATTGTCTTTTCCACCTCACTCCAGGAGCACATGGAAAGCTTAAAAAAACGTCTTTAATAAATTGAGAAAAGCGAACTTAAAAGTACAAAGGGATAAGTCGGAATTTCTTCATAGAGAAATCGCCTTTCTAGGCCATATCGTAACGATTGATGGGCTCAAACCAAATAACGACAAAATAAAAGCAGTTAAAGACTTTCCAATTCCCAAAACAGAGAAAGAAATTAAAAGCTTTTTAGGCCTATTGGGATATTACAACAAATTCATCAGAAACTTCTCTGAAATTACCAAGCCCTTAACGAAATGCTTGAGAAAAGACAAAAAGATCACCCTTCACACTAAATATATCCAGTGTTTCGAATATTGTAAAGAGTTGATATGTAACGTAGCCATTGGGGCCGTTCTTTCCCGAAGACCTATAGGTAAAGATAAAACTATGTGCTACGCATCCAGGACCTTAACGGTCTCGGAGCAAAACTACTCTGTTATAGAGAAAGAGCTTCTAGCCATCGTCTGGGCAACTAAGTACTTTCGACCGTACTTATTTGGCCAAAATTTTAAGATCGTCACCGACCATAAGCCTCTGACATGGCTTTTCACCCAACTCGAAGTTGGTTCGTTGGAGATTGAAATTTGAGGAATACGATTACGAAATCGTATACATAAGAAAGGCGTAAAAAACGCCAACGCGGATGCACTCTCACGAATGCAACCTGAACTTAACGAATCAAAAATGTTTTTTTATAATAAATCCAGACCGTGAAACATAAGTACATCAATCAAACTCTTAGGGCATACAATTTCCGAAAAAGGCCTTCAAATTGATGAGCAGAAAGTAACAGTCATAACGAATGTTAAGACACCGACAAAATTTATTCCTCCAATGCTCGTAGGTGACAACATCAATCAGAGAACTCCTAAAGAAATACACGGAGTGTTGACGCTTTACTCAACCCTTGTAGAAATAAATTTAAATTTGTCTCTTTCCCTTTTACCTTTTTCTTTTCGGTTTTAAGTTATATAATTTTTTTGTTTATCCAGTCGAGTAAAAACCTTTAATGAAGAAGGAGACGAAATAGCATTAATGTACAAAAAGAATAAAAATATTAACTCGAGTCAATATTTCATTTATTTCATTATTGTTATTTGGAAAAATAAAATATAACGGAATCTTTATCATCGAAAGACAACTGGTACAAAAAAATCGTAATACAGTCCACACCGCAACATTTTGGTCCTTCGAGACGAATTTCCTCGTAAGTAGTTTGGAATAAATATCGTAAATATGCTTACTGAATCGTTTAAGTGAGTTTATACAAAACACAAATTGAAATAGTGATGAGATAACGAGTAGTCTGGGTGATTTGTTAAATTTGTGGTTAGGTATAGGCTGGAAAGTAACAAGTATTCCATTAGTGTGTCATACAGTGTGAAATTTATGCGGTTTCTATGTCTCGTGTATAGGTGTACAAAGGAAAAAAAAATCGAAAAAAATATATCGAAGAAGCAATAACGCGTAGTTGCTCGTCAATACAATTTTATAATTTCGATGGTTTGGGATGTAAAATTTGATTATAGTTTAGCGATTATCGATTTTTTTTTATTTAACGGGTGAATTGTTTAAGGTAATTTTTAAAATTAATTATTGAAATCGAAAGCGAATTTAAATTGCTTAAAAATGGCGGATGAGCTTATAAAAAAACGTGGTTACTCAAAACAAAAAATTACAAAGCATCAGAAATATATAGAAAAATATGTTGAGTTGAAATCGGATAGTGTGTATGTGTGCGTGCGAGGTTGCCAGATCTAGAAAAGGTGTATATGGAATTTTGTGAAATTAATGCGGAAATTTTAGAGGCTACGGATAATGCGGAATGTCATTGTGAGGAAGGTGATCAAGTGGAACAGCAATTTTATCACGTTAAATCGCTGTTTCTGAAGTGTATGGATAAAGTTAAAACTATTATAGTAGATGAAAGATCGAACAATAACAATGAAAATTCCCAAGTCGCTGTCAAGTTGCCACAAATTAAAATTCCTCATTTTACTGGTGAGTACAGCAAATGGATTACATTTCGCGACATGTTTACGCGCCATATTCATGAAAATTTTGGTTTACCTGATGTGAGTAAATTTCATTATCTTATTGGATATCTCAAAGAAGATTCTGAGCCTTATAATATTGTAATTAAGTCGCCAATGTCGGATGCGGGATACAAGCGAACCTGGCAGGACTTGAACGATCGGTATAATAATTCACGAATGATTACTAAAAAGTATTTAGATGAATTTTTTGCGTTGCCTAACGTTAAAGTGTCAAACTCAGCGGATTTGAGAAAACTTGTTCAAGGTGCAGCTACTATTTTAGCAAATTTGAAATTATTGGACCATCCGACTGAACATTGGGATACCATTGTTGTTCACGTAGTGTCATCCAAGCTGGACATCGAGACCATGAAATCTTGGGAGTTAGGTTTAGGTGATAAGAGTGATATCAAATGGGATAATATGTTTAAATTCTTGACAGGTCAGGCGCAAGCTTAGAAAATGTTGAAAAGTTAGGTTCCCAAAAAACACAAGATCAAAATAGAGTGTTCAATAAAAAATCAAATGTAGGCACCAGGGCGTTTATTGTTTCGTCAAATAAAAATTCTAATAATTCTCGCGTCAAAGTATTTTGTAACATTTGTCGATCAGAAAGTCATTTTGCAAGTTAGTGCGGACCATTTCTTTAATGCGAAATTCTTTGCAATTTGTGAAAAAAGGTTACTCGATTTATGTGTAAAAGAACATAAAAAAAATACCCGACTTTTGTTGTAGTAGTGTTCGTTGAAAAAAATTGTTTATTATTTTGAAAATTTTGACATTCCAAAATTCTGTTCGTTTGGATTTAAATTTAAAAGAAAAAACTTTCATTCATTTAATATTAAAATGGAATTTATTATTTTGGAAACACAAAATCACAAATTATACAAAGAAAATAAACACATGAAATACAAATTTTAATGGTGCGGCGTCTATGTTTATATTTATGTTTTGACATTATATTTTTATTATTATTGTTATTATTGTTTTCTCGTATATATCGATATGTGTGCGTAAAATCGGCCAAAATATCGCGATTTTTTAAAGTTACACTGGGTAACTTTTCCGAGTAAGATTTTTTCTTCTAACGAACGTGTAATGTCAAAATGTTACCCTGACAGCTCAACCCGTGTAAGTTTTTTTACCCTGACAGCTGAATCCGGGTAATTTTTTGTTGCCTGACATTTCCAAAGAATTTCGCATAATTGTCGCCTGATCAGAGATTTCATAAGGTGATCGAGCTGAAGTTGTGTATAAATTGTTTGCGATCCGGTCATAATCTTGAAAATTGTTTCTCGCGTAAGTGTTCTGTGTGTAACCAAACCCATCATTCTTTGCTTCATAACTCGGTTTTGGTTCAAGATCACAAAGCATCTGAGAAATTGTCAAGTTCCGGTTCAGTTCAGGTACAATCATCTAAAACTCTTCATGTGACTCAAAGTAAGGGTAGACTCACTGCAATGAGTCCGGATACAGGTGCTCTCAGTGAGGGCTCATCGGTGGTGGCTTATTCGACAAGGCCCAATGAAATTATGCTGGGCACAGCAATCGTTGCAATCGAAGACGCAGATGGAAATTTGCATCAATGTCGTGCACTGCTAGACTCCGCATCGCAGTCTAATTTTATTACAGGGGGGTTAGCAGGTCGTCTTGGATTGCCCAAGATTCTCAGCATTCTTTCAATATCAGGTATAAATGAGTCTTTTTCTAAATCTAAATACCACGTTAGTACAACTATTCATGCGAAGAATGGTAGATTTCCTTACAGGGATACGTTTGAGTTTCATGTTGTTCCAAGTATTACAGGAAATTTACCTTCCCAAAAGGTTCCGTTACCACCCTATCCTCTTCCTAAATACATATCGGATCCCGAATTCCAGAATCCTGATCCAGTTGATTTGCTGCTGGGAGCTCACTGTTATTATGATATATTGTTGTCAAGTCAGTTGAAAATATCGAACTAGCTTCCAGCATTTATCGAAACAAGACTCGGATATATTGTGGGCGGAAAGATAACTAAGTCGACTCAAATGCGTATCAATGTAGTGCCAAAGGTGGTCAAAAACGATAACTTACACTCAATGGTGGCAGAGTTTTTCAAGCAGGAACAAATCGAGTCCAAGCCAGAGCTAACCTCAGAGGAGAAACAGTGCGAAGAACTGTTCGCACAAACAACGACGCGTGATAATAATGGAAGATATATCGTACGCCTACCTCTGCGCACCAACCCAAATTGTATTGGTGAAACTAAATCAAACTGCAGTAAACGATTTCAAGTGATTGAAAGACGATTTCAACGAGATCCAGAGTTAAAACAACAGTATGCCGACTTCATCAAAGAGTATGAAGATATGGGACACATGTACGAATATAAAGAAGGAAGAAATGAAACTACCGCCAAATACTATTTACCGCATCATGCAGTGCAAAAACAACACAACAACTAGAACTCGTGTCGTTTTTGATGCATTATCGAAGTCGACCACTGACATTGCATTGAATGACATTTTACTTACCGGTCCAGCTATACAGGATGATTTATTTACGCTCGTGCTGAGATTTCGAAAACATCTTATTGGGTTTACTGGAGATATTGCGAAGATGTATCGCAAAATAAGAGTAGTTGAAGATCAACATCCGTTACAACTAATCGTATGCCGTGAAAATGAACATAATCTCTTGAAAACATTCGCACTATCTTCGGTCACATACGGTACCACGTCAGCCTCATATTTAGCAATAAGAGTTCTGAAACAGATCAGCCTAGATGAAGGTGCACAATTTCCGAGTGCTTCTGAGCATATTGATGATTTTTATATGGACGATGTTTTGACGGGTGCAGCAAATGAAGTTGATGCTAAACGAATATTATCGGAAATGTGTCGGATGCTAGAAAAAGGAGGCATGAAGTTACGAAAAATTGCATCCAATTCTAAGGCATTGTTATCAACAGTTCCTGAAGAAGATAAAGAACAAACGACATCACCATCATCAATGAAGCTCAATGAGACGATCAAAACATTGGGGCTCACTTGGAATCCCGAAAGCGATTATTTCTTGTTCAATATCAACATAGATACTAGCAACACGGAAATCACAAAGTGCACAGTCCTTTCAGAGATAGCCCATATTTTCGATCCGATTGGACTTCTTGGTCCAATAATCGCGTTGGCTAAGATCTTTTTGCAAGGATTGTGGTCGAAGCAATTAAAATGAGATGATCCGTTGCCTATAAATGAATATGACTTTTGGCTCCAATTCCGAAAATTTATACCATCAATTCAGACAATACGAATTCTAAGATGTATAACCTCAAAAGATGAGCAATACCTCGAAATACACGGATTTACTGACGCCAGCCAGTGTTATTATGGTGCATGCTTATATTTGCGGACTATCGGTGCAAATTCATGTCGTGCCATTCTTATGTGCAGCAAGTCTCGTGTCGCGCCATTGAAAACCAGTACAATTCCACGGTTGGAGTTAAATGCTGCAGTATTGCTCTGTCGATCATTGTTAAAAACACTTGAGGCCACGAAATTACAACCAAGAAGCATAATGTTATGGAGCGATTCATCCATTGTATTGTCGTGGTTGCAAATATCACCACGTCGGCTTAAGACTTACGTATCCAATCGAGTGTGTGAAATTCAAGAAATCTCAGTTCCTGTCATATGGTTACATATATACCATCTGAGATTAATCCAGCGGATGTGATTTCAAGGGGTGTTATGCCTAATGAGTTAGAATCAAACAAGTTGTGGTCGAATGGACCTGAGTTCCTATCAAATACCGAAGCAGAATGGCCTTCGAAATTCAGTGTTCAGCCGGGGATGTCTGACTTGCCGGAAATCAAAGACGATTCCACCATCTTGCACTGCAGACAAGCGGAAAATAATGACGTCATTTTTTATGAACTGATCCAAAAATTTAGTTCCTTTCGAAAATTATTAAATGTCGTTGGACATTGTAGTCGATTTTGCAACAATTTCTGCAGCATTTTTGGACGGGATAAAAAATTTATACATCGATTTGGGGAGAGATTAACCTACGACGAACTTCATATTGCTTTGCGAAAACTCGTAAAGGCAGTTCAAGGCGAGACATTTGCTTCTGAAATCAACTCGTTAAAATCCAACAAGTCAATTTCTAAAACAAGCTGTATAAACTGTTTGCATCCTTTTCTGGATGCTGACGGAATCATTCGAGTTGGAGGACGATTAACCAACAGTGTCCTCTCAAACGATAACAAGAAGCAAATCTTGTTGCCAGCCAAGCATCGGTTCACAGAGCTTTTGATGCAACACGAACATGTTAAACAATTGCATTGTGGTCCACAGATGCTCCTCGCACAATGTCGTCAGCAGTTCTGGCCCATCAATGGACGATCATGTGCTAATAAGATTTACCGGTATTGCATCGAATGTCATCGTCAAAGACCAAGACTTCAACAGCAAAGTTCCCAATCCACCGTTTACTATCACCGGTATCGATCTTTGCAGACCATTTTTAACAAGAAATCAGAATCCACGTAGGAAGGCTGAATATAAAACATATGTAGCAGTGTTTATTTGTTTCAGCACAAAAGCCGTGCATAATGAAATAGTATCTGACCTATCAACCAGCAGTTTTCTCGCCGCTTTAGATAGATTTATATCGACCAGAGGCAAGCCTTGTGAGATTCATACCGACAATGCTATGAACTTCGTTGGAGCATCTAACGAATTAAAGAAAATTAATTTTTTTTTTAACCAACAAGCTAACATCAATAAATTACAAGATCACTGTAACAACGAAGGTATAATTTGAAAGTCTCCAAGCTTTGGACGACTGTGGGAAGCTGCTATCAAGTCTTTTAAGCACCATTTCCGACGAATAACTCGCAATCAAACATACGATTACGAACGACTGCACACATTGTCAAAAAAGATAGAAGCTTGTCTCAACTCGAGGCCGATCACACCAATGTCAATATCACCCGATGATTTGGCAGCGCTCACTCCTGGTACATTTTTGATTGGTCGCCCACTAACTGCAATAAACCGGCCCAACATTGAAGATATTCCTCAAAATCGTTTGAACAAATGGAGGGCCATTGAACAACAACACCAGGCTTTTTGGAACAGATGGTCCAAGGAATATCTGAACACTTTACAAGTACGTTCTAAATGGAATCAAAAATATCCTGATTTACAAGTGAACGATCTCGTGTTAATTCATGTCGGTGCCACTATCAACTTGGCCCTTAGGTCGAGCCGTAAAGGTACACCCCGGAGCTGATCATCATACTCGAGTAGTTACTTTAAGGACAAAGGGGGGACTAATCCAGCGTGCTGTGACGAAGCTTAGCCGATTACCTATGGAGAACCAATTCAGAACCAATAATTGGAATGTGTTGAATTAGTAATTCAAGGTGTCCCGAAATGTTGACGCTTTACTCAACCCTTGTAGAAATAAATTTAAATTTGTCTCTTTCCCTTTTACCTTTTTCTTTTCGGTTTTAAGTTATATAATTTTTTTGTTTATTCAGTCGAGTAAAAACCTTTAATGAAGAAGGAGACGAAATAGCATTAATGTACAAAGATAAATAATAAATATTAAATCGAGTCAATATTTCATTTATTTCATTATTGTTATTTGGAAAAATAAAATATAACGAAACGGAATCTTTATCATCGAAAGACAACTGGTACAAAAACATCGTAATACAGTCCACACCGCAACACGGAGTTTCACTGAAACTTCGATCAACAAAGCGCGTTTGATAAATTAAAAAAACTACTAAAAATTACGCCGGTGTTAAAACTATATGACACTAACAAAAACGTGAAACTATCGGTAGATGAAAGCAAATCAGCAGTGGGATCGATTCTTCTACAGGATGAACAACCAATCGCCTACGCGTCAAGATCTCTAAGTAAGGCTGAAACGGGATATCCGAAAATCGAAAAGGAAGTCACAGCGATTCGATTCGAGTGGAGAGATGAGACTGGAAAACCAATAACTTAGGTGGGAGGGTTCGAACAGTGATATCAACTGTCCATCAGAACATGATATAATTCGGTCATGTTATGGTGGCCTTGTGGCGACACCACGACATCAACGCATTTGTTGATTAGGCAAATTAGCGGTGTTCACCCCAGGATTCATCTCATCTCGGTGTTCATCCCATGATAGCGATGATAAAGTAGAGCGACTGTCAAAGAGGATACACTGGAACAGCGCGACAAGTTAGAAGTTAAAATATGTAATTGTCTTATTAAAATAAAATAAAAATAATAATTAAACAAATATTCGAATCGTATATATTAACATAGTGTTCATCGAAAGTACCAGCGATATATACGCGCTAAATATAAATCAATCTGATTGGCACTCGAGCGATACAGTACTCTAGTTGAATATTGTGGGTTATCATATTCCAGTCTAACCGATCCAGTCGGATAATAAAATAGCTGGACCCAACGATATAAACCCCCATAGCCTAATAAAACCAATAGAACGTTTAGATTTGTAGAGCTATTGTCATTATTACGTTTATTACGAATCAAATTAAATAGTATTCCATGTAAGTTAAATTATACAAATCAATCTGTTTGCTTTTATAAATAAAAAAAAAGAAATGAAAGAACGGAGGATGTAATGAAATAAATATACATGTGAACATAGTGGCAATGCACTATTATGCGTAATAATAAATGTCAGATCATTAATGTATGTAAACTAGAGAACACGTCTTTTATTTGTAACCTCATCACAGTAGGTTCGAATGGTAAAGTAAAAATGTAGACCTAGACACTTTGAAATCTAATTTTTAGATTAATGCTGTGTGCCTTAATCGACTAAACTAACTAAACTAAAATTGGAATGGTTAGTTCATATAATATGCCAATAGGTAGCACTAGTACAAAAGTCATTATGTGTGCCTTAAAAAACACTAAACTAATTACAATTACCCGTTCCACACGGGATGTCAAAGAAGCACTGCTTCACGCTTCAAAATAAGTCGTAATAGATTTTTTATTGCTAATGTAAAACTTTATTTTATAATTAAACACATTTTATTAGCGAAAAAAACATCCCAAAATGCCATCCCGAAAATAATAATCCAAACAACAAAAATCTCAAAATTCATAATACTAAAAATATATTTATCCAAAAAAAAAATTGTTCGAGCACAAAATCTCAAAAAAATAGAAATATCGAATTAAAACCCAAAATTTACCGAAAATAAAACCAAGTTCTCTTTTCGGAAGATTCGAAAAAATGAAAACATTAAATAATTTTTCTTAAGATATTTTTTTAAAATATAAAATATTTATTACTATTATGTAAACTTATTACTATTATGTATTTCATTTGCATATTTTCATTTAATAGTGTGAAATACAATATATATAAAATTAATTTTTTTTTTGAGATTAAATTTTTCCCCCAAACAATCAAAAATTTGCAAAAGCTGATTTGAGATATTTTTCGGAATATTTCATTTGGCAATTTTGAATTTGAGAAACAGCCTACTAGTAAGTTTTTGATCTAGTCAAAAACATCATTTTGGTAATAAAATATTCGCGAATACGATGGTATCCCAATTGTTTTATTCTACTCTCTCAAAAATATAATTTAAACTAAAATCTACATCTCAAAAATGGCCTTAAATTTTTTTTATTTCATTTCTATTTGTGTTAGCTCAACGCAAAATTGTTTGTTCAAAACTGAATCGCAATTAAAACCGGTTTCATATGTAAACGGGGAAAGAGAGAAAAAGAAGCTGCTTCTTTGTAATCCCGTGTGGAACGGCTGAGTAAGTGTCAAAATATTTATATAAACAATGTAAAATAGAGTGAAATTTACATAAATTGATAAATAAACAAAAGTTTAAAATGATAATGCCACATTTTCTATTTACGAATACACTTCTAATGTATTATAAGTACATTTTAAACAAACGAAATATAAGAAATAAAATGATTCATCGAGCAAAGGTATGTAATTGAATGTATACTATTTAGGTTATGTTGATACATTGAGTAATTTGTTTAATTCTATAGGTTCCCCGAAAACGCAACGCGTATAATTCAATAATTTATAAAAGGATAATGTCGAACGACAATGCATTCATTAAAGAACATCTAAGAGTAACGGCTGACTCATTAAATAAAATAACCGAACTTTTCTTCGATCGTGCAACAAGAAAAGGATACACTGTAAAATTCCGGGTTTCTGTGTTTCTGTATTGGCTAGCATGTGGAACTAGCTACCGGGTTACGGGTGTAAGCTTTAATATATCCAGGTATACTGTGAGAACAATAGTGCACAATATGCTCGACTATTTTGTAGCGATTGCGCCAAAAGTCATTAAATACCCCAGTATCGATTCGTACGTAGCGATTGGAGCTCAATTTAATAATCGGTCTGGATCTTCAATATTTACCAACGCCATAGGAGCCATAGACGGGTGCCACGTAAAAATCGTAGTACCAACTTCATTGCATAGTCAATATATAAACAGAAAATTGGACTACAGCATCAATTTAATGGCTGTTTGCGATAGTTTTGGGAAATTTATAAACATATGTTGTGGTTATCCGGGCTCTGTCCATGACCAGCGCGTGTTACGCAATAGTCAAATGTATCGCAACAGAGCGTTCCCACCACAAGGCTACTTTCTATTAGGAGACAGCGGCTACAAATGCTCACTGGAACCGGTTGCTATAATTACTCCAGTTAAAAATACTAGGACTGCAACTGAAAATACATTTAATAACTTGCATAGCAAGGCTCGTAGCATTATTGAAAATGCTTTCGGATTAATGAAAACACGATGGCGTTCAATTTTTCTCAAATCCATCGAATTAAAAATAGAAAATTGCATAAAAGTAATTACGGCTTGTTGTGTTATGCATAATGTTTGTTTGGCCGAGAATTTTGAACTTCAACCGGATGAAGAAATATTAAATGAGGCATTAGAAAATTCATATGACCACGTTGATGATCAACGGGCTTTAGAATTCCGTAACACTTTGATGCAAGGGTTGTAGAAGGATATCAGTTCACTTGAACCAGAAAATTGTTGAAATTTACTTAAATTCTTACTATGTTATATAAATTTGAAATAAAAAATTTAATTTTAATAATAATTCAGTCTTTATTTTATATTGTATAATTCATTAATTCATTTCATTATAATTCATTAAAGGTATCACCTTATAGGTATCACTTATATACATAGGTGTTGTATACTTATGTGCTGTGAATAATACATACATAAAACTCATAGCAGCACATTAATCTAAATAGCACAAAATTCCAATAAAAATTATTTAATTTATGGTTGTTACCCATCCACAAGGATGAATTAGTCATCGCTTCTGTTGCTGGAGAGCACAACCAAAGATTGCATATATTTAATATACAGCTTAGTAGCTTTTTTCATTAGTTTTAACTGTTTCCTCTCATCTTCATCTACTTCACAACATTTTCGTTTACAACTATGCAGAGTAATTTCATTTGACGTTGCGTCTGTTGTTGTTGGCAGATTTTCTTCGGTCCCCGTGTCCACAACCAATACTGGATTTATATTGTGCCTTTCGGAACAATATTGGTGCATTATTTCGAAATAAGGCCACGTAGCCGCTCGTGCCCTTACTTCCTCTGTCCCCGACCCTGTAGGTGGTTCAATAGTCGTCTGAAAATAATATTTTTTTAAATGCTCCTTATAAATTGTACTGTAAATTACCTTATATCTATCCATTAAATTAGACCATTTTTTTTTAAGTTTGCGCCAATCGTCTACCTCCAACTGGGCTTCTAATCCAACTTTTCTGTAATTATATTTGTACACAATTTTTTAAAATAAATATTTCATATTTATACACTATACAATTTACTTACTCCCAACTTGATTTTAGATCAAAAAATTTACCATTAAATAAATATTCCAATTTAATGCGTGCTGCAATAAATTTTTCGGTCTCATCTTGTGTCCCTAAATCGAAAAAGAATTTAAATTAAAATGTTTTGAAATAAATATGAAAAACTTACAGCGAATTGAATAGTGACGTTTCTCCATTTTTCTGGTTGTTCACCTTTTTACTTCTCGCAGTATAATGAAAAGTCACTGAAAAGTAACCTCGTAAATTGACTTTTCGTCTGCCAACTAGTGGTCAATAGCAGAATCTTCGCATTTTCGTTTAGTTTAGTTAGTTTAGTCGATTAAGGCACACAGCATAAGTTCAACAACAAATTTAATTTAATAAAGAACGCACTCATTTGTCACAAACAAAATAAAGAATGTTTTTTTTTGATTCCGGCTGTCAAAATTTGTATACATTTTATTTCTAATGTTTCTGCATTATGATTTTACATGGACAACAGGAACATTTTTCAGTTCTATAGTAACACTTAGATGGATCACATCCAAAAACAAGCAAAAAAAGTGAAAACAATATTAATAATATTGATAATATAAACCAGACGTATTTAATAATGTAGTGTAATTTGTTTTATGATTTATTTATGTTTTGCTGTTTCTTGGGCAAATATTGCCATCTATTAATGAATATTGATATCGAATAAAATTGACACATTTGGAAAAAACGAACGCATGTAAAGCTGAAAAAAGAAAGGAAAAAGGCCAGACATGTTTTATATTTTATTCTGTATTGTATGAAGTATAAATATACCTATTTAAATAATAAAAATCAGTTAAAAATATTTTGTGTTTATATAATAAAAACAACAGATAACAAAACATGCTACATATTAAAAGTGGGATATACAATACACGCAATATAAAATGAGAAAATATGATGAAAAAAACGAGGTATGTTTAACCTCAAATACTAATGCTAAGCCAAAGCAGGACGTCTTGGTAGTTGACCGAAGACTACGGTATACAGGCGCAAGAAATATATCGCAATTATACCAATCCTGTGGTAATTTGCAATCGCGGAGACAACAAAGTGAGGTTGATACAAATACCATCGATTTGCACCAAAACTATCGCGTTACATCATCATTCACATCATTGAAATCTCGGTACATTAGTATCTAACATATTAATAACTTAAATCAATGTGATACGGAGCTTAATAAAAGAGAGAGAGAGAGAGAGAGAGAGAGAGAGAGAGAGAGAGAGAGAGAGAGAGAGAGAAAGAGAGAGAGAACACATCGAAAGAGAACTCCTACACCAGTTATCAAGCCGTTACACAAATTGCTTTGCCCAACTGAGGTTAGCAACTTAATTTCGGGACACAACCCAGATAATCGAAACGCGGGGTCCAGATTTAACCATATGTATGGTTGGAGTGACCTTGGAACACGATTACGAGGTCCAGCCAAAGTGTGGTATAACAGCTTTATACTATTGTATGATTCCGTCGATTATGCCCAATTTATAACAGAATTATGTAAAAATTTTAATGTCGTTTTCAATGAAAATGATGTATTCCGCCGATATTTTAGCAATTGGGAAACAGACGAAGTTAATAGAAATTATTATTGAAAACATTGGAAATTCAGGAATATCTGAAAAACTGGCGTTAACACCATTTTCCAGTGTTGATAAACTTTTACGAATACTCCAGCGATACGAAGGGATGCTGGGCGCTTTAAAGTATACTTCTAATGCCAAACCAGAAATTAAACCGAGCGGGAGTAAACCAATTTATGGCAACGATAATATGGCATTACCAAGGGTTCGCTGTTTCAACTGCAACGTTTTTGGGCATCGCAAACCAGAGTGCCCACATTCGTCGAAAAACCAAAGTGCAAAATATGTGGCAAAGTGGGTCATGACGAATTGAAATGTTTCCGTAAACCGAATTCGTGAAATACGATTTTCATAAATAGTTGTAATTCGTATATCATTTTTATGAATAAAAATTGTAATCTGACATTAATTGAATAATTTTTATTAATATCAGCAATATGGATTTGGAAGATTTGGATTATTTAGATCCACTAAACATAATCAATCTAAGAAATGTTGAAAGTAAGACAAAAAAGAAACGTAAATGTTGGGTGTGCCCTTATTATTTAGAGCGGGATCGAACCGGGGGGAATACAATTGCGTTTTTAAAGAGTTACGGCAAGATCCGAAATAATTTATAATTTACCCGCATGAGTGTAAAAGAATTTGACGAGTGACTGGCGATGGATGGGCCCCTGATTTCGAAAGAAACTGTGGTTAGAATACCCTTGAACCCTTGTTTAAGATTGGCAGTGACGTTGAGGTATGTACACATATAGTATAACTAACAGAAAATAAGGATCGAATATTTTGTCAAAATGTATAATTAATTCTGCATGAACCTTTAATACGTTATAGATATCTTGCTACGAGTGAATCACAAACCAGTTTATCGATCACATATAAGTGTTCTCAAACCAGTGTCCACCGAATTGTGACGGAAACGACAAAGGCTATCACAACAGTTTTGAAAAGTCGAGTGTTCCCTAAAATAAGTAAGAATTTTTTCAAAACTGTTGCCTCCGGATTTGAAGACCGATGAAACTTTCCAAACTACATCGGAACCATTGATGGAAAGCATGTATTAATTCAGATGAGACAATTTTTGATTTCTAAAATTATTTTGTTAATTTATATTTTACTTTAGGCACCAAGTAATTCGGGCTCCGAATTTTTTAATTACAAGAAATCTTTTTCCATTGTCCTTATGGCAATCAGCGACCATGATTACAATTTTATAATGTGTAATGTTGGTGCTGCTGGTCGCCAGAGTGATGGAGGAATTTTTCGAGAAACGCTGTTTGAAAAGCACTTTTATGGAAAAACGCTTCCGTAAGTATAGCGTTAATTTGAAAATAGTAGACTTCAATTTAATTTTTTAAATATTTCTAGTATTCTTGAACCAAGAAACGTCACCGATAATTTTACAGCGCCATATGTTTTTGTAGCAGATGATGCTTTTGCATTGGAACAAAACATGCTAATGCCATCTATTGAAGACTTATGGTATCATTTAAGCCATTATTTTATTATATCATTGATTTATACTAGTATTATGTCTGAGCTGTAGATCGGAGTAAGTTTACTTCAAATTAACGATGCCTTTTATTACTTAATAAAGAAATATAATAAGTAATAAAAGGCATCGTTAATTTGTTTTATTTAAATTGAGTATTAATATTCTTCGTTTATAAATCAGAAGTGGGATATAGTTAGATGTTGGGTGAGTGTTGTCGATAGATTAAAGTCTATTTATAGATTGGATGATACAATCATTTTGTACGCCGCGGTTTGCAAGTTAAAGAGAAGATTTTCGTGAGGCGCTTATATCAGAATTCAATAAACAACGGGATGTGGCTGTGATGTTCATTTCACATTTTCAAGTAGGAAAAGACGACCATCAGAATTCGCGTATTCTATTCGAAAAATCGCTAGTGGAATTGATTTAGATGATCAAACGGTAATTAAGTATATAATATCCGGGTTGAGTGATAGTGATGAAAAATGTGCCTTAGCAATCCAGAATTTTCAATCAGTGTTGCAACTCATCGGTAGATTAAAAAAAAATCGAAAATATTGTTAATGTTAAATCACACAAGCCCGAGTTACGTCATCACGTACCAACTACATCCACCACAACATTGTAACAACCAACAATGTTGCATATTTTTATTTACTCATATTACAATTAATATTTTTTATTTAATTATCTTACAATTCAATATTTCGTAGTCATAACATTTAACATAAAGCAAAGAAAATGCAAATAATTCCTTTATCTTAATTGTAATTATTTATTTTTCTTTAGCATTTTAAAGTAAGAAACAATAAATTAAATTAGATTAACTTTGTAAGTCGATTAAGCAAGACCTATAAGAGAAAACCAAATAATAAAATAAATTGTTAAAGAACCTACAGAAAAGTTTTTCTAAGCCACAACAAATAAACCTTTAACTGGCGCAGTTGCAAAGGATAGTTTTGGTCTATCTGAAAAAGTTAATGTTAAGTAAAAGCATAAAACACATAAATACTAGTAGTGTTTTATAAAACTAGTAGTGAAAAATTAAAATTAAAAGTGAACAAAATTTTTTTTTCGTGAACATTAAAAGTATAAATTTAATTATTTAATATTTATCGTTCTTAAATCGGGAAAAATAAAATTCCACTTCAAGTGTATATTGATGTTAAGTGGTTTTAAACGAACAAATTAACTAAAATAATAAGTGATTAAAGTGGTTAACGTAATCCGGTGAGAGTACATCAACGGCAGAACTACACAACACAAATTTACACAAAACTTGCATTCAACAGTCATTATGCGGTTTTCTACATTGGTTTTAATTCTATGGTGAGTGATATTTTGATATTTTCTTTCCTATTTTAAAAATCCAATCTTAAAAAAAAAAAAAAAAAAAGTAAAATATTAACATAAAATTATGCTTGGGGGTCAAACGCGACATAGAATTAATTAATTGCAAAAGTTAGTCTCCTAATATTTCCACGGTATATGGACAATATTAGTAATAGGTTAAGAGTAAATAAGTTAAAATCTAGGGAAATAATTAAAATATTAAGTGTAAAAGGGAAAATAAAACTAAATCAGAAAATTTAGTAGAAATAAATCTTTTATCAGAACAGATAAAAAATTTAAAACTTTGTGAATCAAATAGTGTTACGGAAAGTGAATTAAATTCTCAAAACAATAATTTAAAAATGGAAAAAGATTTATTCGACCATTTGAGAATCCCGGACGCGGTAGAAGATTTACCACGGTTCGATGGAAACAAAAGAACACTCTACGATTTTATAGAAAACGTAGAGGAAATTTTAAATGTATGTACAGATTTAAGTGAAGCTCCGTATGCAAAAATTATGCTACGAGCAATAAGAAACAAAATTGTCGGCGAAGCCAACAATATTCTAAATATGTACGGTACCCCATTAGATTGGGATGAAATAAAACGAAACTTAACAACTCATTATAGCGACAAGCGTAATGAGACTTCGTTAATAAAAGACCTTCACGGTCTTAGCCAAAATAATAATACAATAGAAAAGTTCTACAGTCAAATTATTATTATACATAGTACAATTATAAATAACGTTAAATTAAATGAGGATAGTTTGGCGATAATTCAATCTAAAAAAGAATTATACGCAAATATGTGTCTTAATTGCTTCCTAAGTGGCATGAAAGAACCATTAGGGTCCAATATTAGGGCAATGCGTCCTGATACATTAGCTGAAGCATTCAGTTATTGTCTGGAGGAACAAAACATGCATTACCAAAAAATAAAAAATAATACGTCTAATCAAAATACTAAACCAATAATTTCTTATAAATCTCCTAGTTTCAACAATAGATTCCAAAATAATAATTTTAAAATAAATCTAAATTATCAACCAAGAATGTATTATAAACCAAATTTAAATTATCAGAACAAACAATTTAATCAACATATTAAACCCACACCAATGGACACATCTAGTGGCGTTACTAGATACAAACAACCACACTATTTGGATCGAAATCAAAACAGAAACAATAATTATCATCAACAAAGTTATAATCAATTTAATAATAATCAACCAGGGCCTTCTTATCAATTTAGACCTGTTGGTCCCCCGAATTTCAAAAGTAGGGAACTATTTCAATTAGACAGTAACAGTAAATATAATACTAAAAATCAAGTGTAAAAATCAAAATTATTATTCAAACTTGGATAATTATTCTAACCAGAAGCAACCAATCATTAAAGAAATAGATGACGAGGATTTTCGCCAAGAAGCTTCGGGACAACAATAGGAGATATCAATAATAATATTGTACAAGCATTCTTGTTACCATATATTCATATAAAATTAAATGATAATACAAATCTTAAATTTCTGATAGATACAGGATCTAACAAATCTTTTATAAATCCTAAATTTGAAATAAAAATAAATACAGAGTTATATCCCACGAGTTCACCAAGAACTCACCAGAAAGCAAACTCGGCATAATGCTTAGTTAATCAATTCTAAGAACTAGAGATTCTAAGAATTAGAATCTTAAATTCATATTTCATGGAAAAATCTAAATAAAATAAATTAAATGTAATTAGAATCTTAAAATTCACATTCCATGTGGATTAACTTAAACTTGCATTTTGAAAATACAAATCAGTTCTTGTAAACGATTCGAAGAGTAAAAACATAATTATGACGAAGTAAAAAAAGTATTTTATTTAAATCACATGGGAACGCTGCCGCGTGAAACAAAAAAGGTTGTTATCGAACCGGCACACACCGATAACTACAGTTAAAGTAAAAACATTATTTAATCATCATGACATTAATCACAAAGTCATATTAAATGGCAATATATGAGTTCCAAACTAACGAAAATTTAGAATTCTTACTATTTAAATTTCATTATTATTTCGACGGTCTTATCGGACTCGAAATAATGCAAAATTTAAACATTATAATAAATTTAGAAAAATCTTTATTAGAAAATAGTCAATTTAAAATTCCGCTTAAATTTAAACCAAATTTAGCGTCAAAGCCTTATACAGTTGACGCGAATCACAAAATAATTGCATTCGTTCCAGTAGATGTAGAAAACGGAGATGACTACATCACACCTATAAAAATAAAAACTGATCTAATTATACCAGAAGGTATATATTGTTCTAAAAACTTGGTTTGCTCAGATAGAGGTAATCAATTATAAAAATGAAAACCAAAATTTCATAATTGAACATCCTATAAAGGTCGAAGCAATATATATTAATAATAATGATTCCATAAATTCCTACAATAAAATATCTCAATTAATAAGAGTTAATCAGTTAAACTCTGAAGAAAGAAAGTCGATATTAAAACTTTGTACAAAATATGAAGAAATATTTTATAACGAAAACGATGGTCTTTCTTTCACCAATCAAATTAAACATAATATCGATTTACAAGACGAAAATCCTATTTTTACTAAATCTTATCGCTATCCTTATATTCATAAAGAGGAAGTGAAATCACAGTACTAAAATGCTGTCACAAGGTATTATTCGTCCAAGTTTCAGTCCATGGTCGAGTCCGATATGGATCGTACCAAAGAAACTTGATAAGTCCGGTAAACAAAAACGGCGACTTGTAGTCGATTACCAGAAGTTGAATGAGAAAACAATCGATGATCGTTACCCTCTTCCAAATATAAACGACATTCTTGATAAATTGGGAAGATGTCAATATTATCAAAAGAGATATATCAAAAACAGCTTTTAATGTAGAAGGTGGTCATTTCGAATATGTTCGGATGTCCTTCGGCCTTAAAAAAACACCGGCAACATTCCAACGGGTTATGGATAATGTGGTCGGAAAATTACAAGGTAAAAATTGCCTGTGTTATATGGATGACGTGTAGTTATCTCTACGGCATTACAAGAACATATAGAAAATATGGAAAAGGTATTTCTAGCATTAAAAAATGCGAACCTTAAAATTCAATTAGATAAAAGTGAATTTCTTCACAAAGAAATAGCTTTTCTTGGTCATGTTGTAACCACAGAAGGGGTTAAACCAAACCCTGATAAAATAAAAGTTATAAAAGAATTTCCAATTCCAAAAAATGAAAAGCAGATTAAAAGTGTTTTAGAGTTAGTTGGATACTATCGCAAGTTTATAAAGGACTTCGCAAAACTAACTAAACCCATGACAAATTGTTCTTAACAAAGAATATATTATAGATTGTTTTGAATTATGTAAAAATCTATTAATTAATGATCCTATACTTCAATATTCCAATTTTGAAAAACCCTTTAATCACACCACAGATGCTAATAACGTAGCACGCAATTAGGGCAATTTTATCACAAGGTAATATTGGTAATGATAAACGAATATGCTATGCTTCACGTACCTTAACGGTAACGGAACAAAATTATAGCACAACTGAAAAAGAATTGTTAGCTATTGTGTGGGCATGCAAGTACTTTAGACTGTGATTTGTAGTGTTTGTTCAAAACCAGTTAATAGAGGTGACAACTCTTCTAATATTGACTGTAACAGTTGTCGTAATGTGTATCATGCTGTGTGTGTAAAAATGAACAATAATGAGATTGATTTTTTATTAAAAAATAAATCAATATGGCAGTGCAACAATTGTGTTGAAGCTAAAAAAAACTGCTCGGTTATGTGACGACAGCATTGTTAGTCCATCATCAAACAAAAGTGTTACGAGTGACAATATAAATGATTTAGATTATATAAAAAGATCACTGGAAAAAATTATGTGTGAAATGGCAGACATCAAATCCAATATAAAAATAAATTCAGATGATTCCATTAAAAATTTCAATTTAATCACTGAACATTTTAAATCTGTTACATTGGCCTTTGAACGCATCGATTTAATTGAAAAATCGCAACTTATGCTAACTGATAGGATAACGGTGTTAGAAAGTCGTCTCGATTGATCAACAAAAACGTGATAACTCAATTATTATTCATGGCATTCAAAACCAAAGTGAGCCATTAATTGGTACATTAAACAAATTTTTTAAAGACGGTCTCGATATCAACATAGAGGAGGAAATTGTAGATTGTGCTAAGGTTAAATCGAATAACGGGCCATCTCCCATATTAATCAAATTTAAAACCAGATGCATCATTAATCAGCTGTTTAAACTTAAATCGAAATTTGCGAACAAATTGAGAGCGGTCAACAATGGTAAAAACGTTTACATCAATGAAAATCTGACTACCCTACGACGAAGCTTGTTTAATGAAGCAAAACATTTGAAGAGAATTAAAAACTATAAATTCTTGTGGACGCGCGTGGAATGGCAATATCATGCTTAGAAAGGATAACGGTGAACCGGTTGTTTTTATAAAATCAAAAGTGGATCTTCTAAAAATTGTTTAATTTTGTTAACTAATAATGTTAAATTTTAATTTAGATAATATTCCACTGTTTTTGAAAAACAATCGTTTACCGTGTTCTTCGATCATAATAATTTTTGCAATAATACCCCCGGTAAACCAGTAAGTCGAAAATGATAAAAATGTTAGTCGTATGACATGTGGTTGAAGCTAAAGTTAATAATACGACACCTGGGCCTTTTCATTGTCTATCTATAAGGAACGCAAAGGTATAGTTCGTGTTTTAGTCATTAATGCCAGAAATATAACTAAAACAAAAGTCATTTTATGAAATCCTGGCTTAAAGGTCAATCTTACCATAAGGAATAACAACTGTTTTAGAATTTGAGCTTAAAAATCAATCATTTGACATTCAAAGGCGCTAGTTACAGAACTTTGGCTTATGCGTCAGTTAAATGTCAATGTTAGGTAGTGGATTACAGAATACTGACATAATCAACATATTATACGATGTACTTAAAAATTACTTACAGAAATTTGACTTTAATGTTCAATACTAAGTATTAATAATGAAGCCAGATGGAAATTAAATAATAACTAATCGGAATATTGGATTTGAGGACAGTCATATAACAAAGAACGAAGTAAGTTACAACACACTGACATACTGGGCCTATCGTTCGACGAACTCCGAGGTTAGTTTCACAAAATTGGATTTGCAGTTAGCAGTACGACTGAATGAACGGTCAATTTAGAAAAGTTGTATAAATTTACTGAAATTTGACTTCGGGGTCGGTTATATGACAAAAATAATGTGGATTACAGAACACTGGCGTATGTGTCTATCATTCGATTGACTTAAAAGGTAGTTACACTAATTTGACCATGAAGTCAGTAGTATGGTTGTATATTAAAGTCAAATATGTAAGTTCAAACGTGAAAGTCGGAGTTTAGTAAACAAATAAAATACTTTAATTTCCGTTTTACTGTGTTAAACAAAGTATGTGAAATTAGGCGCATTATAAAAGTTCATCTTGGGGTGTAACAGGTAAGTAAAATTTTTGTTTTCTTAGTAGCAAGTGTTTTTAATTTGTGAGTGTGGTTTACGTGCGTGCGGTACAAGTGGTTTCCCAAATTTAAAATGAGTTTTTTATTAAAAAATAATAAAATAAGAATTAAATCTATTAATAATTTAAAAAATAGAATTAAAAAAATTAATAGAGAACAGTTAAAACAAATTTTACTAGAAAATGGAAAAGCAAATCCAATTAATGAAACACGTGGTGAATCAAGAGAAAACGAATCGAGTGATTGTGCGTCTAATGGTGATATTAGTTTATTAATGGAAGATAATATATTTTGTGATAAAGAAGATTTAAATAACGAGCTTAACGTGCATCCAAACGATAATAATTGCGAGACTTATAACTGTGTGAACAATTTTAATAATCATGATTCTTCAAGTATCGGTGAAAATTTTAATGTTAGAAATGGTATTGAACCATATGACAACCCAGAAATTACATCTTACGTTAAGTGTTTCTTACAAAAGTGGTCTATTGACTACAACATAAACAAAAATTCTCTATCCGAATTACTAAAGTTTTTCAAAGTATTTTTCCCCGATTTACCAATGGACTATAGAACCTTGTTACAAACGCCTCGAAAATTAGAAAAAATTTCAGTTTCTCCAGGAGAATATGTGCATGTTGGTCTAGAAAATAATCTAAATCGAATCTTAAAACAAACAAACTTAAAGTTATCATCATTGCCACGAACATTGCATCTTGATATAAACGTTGATGGATTACCTGTGTTTAGCGATAACACTGAGTATTCATTTTGGTTAGTACTAGGCCGAGTTATTAATATTGACATTCATAATGTTTTTGTTATTGGAATATATCACGGTTCAAGAAAACCTTATAATTTTGGACAATTTCTAAATCCTTTTGTATCTGAAATGAAAGAAATTGCGAACAATTTTCATCATAATGGAGAAAATATTTTGATCAAAATACGAGCAATAATTTGTGACGCTCCAGCCAGAGCAAGTGTCTGCGGTGTTAAGCATTTTAATGCTTTTGCAGGTTGCCCAAAATGTGTAATACGAGGCAAGTTTGATAAAAAATATCATAAGATGTGTTTCAACGGTCCTCCAGCGCCTCTTCGTACAGACTCTGAATTTACACAAAGAATTGATGCGGATTTTCATATAACAGCTTCTCCATTTGAAGAACTTGGTCTGGGGATGGTGTCACAAGTAGCTTTGGATTACTTGCATATTGTTTTGCTGGGAGTAATGAAAAAGTTACTAAAAATTTGGTTTGGAAAAAAACCACTATTTCCAAAACATGTCAAAAGTACGATTTCGAATAAAATGATATTTTTGAACAAATTTTTACCAAATAACTTTCAAAGGCAACTGAGATCGTTAGATCATTTGGCAGTTTTTAAAGGAAGCGAACTCAGAAATTTTTTGCTTTTTTATGGACCATTTGTATTGCAAAATACCTTGCCAATGTATCTTCTGAAATACCTTAAACACTTTCTAAAACTTCATGTTGCAATAAAAATTTTATGTTGCCCAGATTCATGCATTCAATACAATTTTATCGCAGAAAAACTTTTGACAGATTTTGTCACAGAATATGCTGTTATTTATGGATCGGATATGGTTAACCATAATGTACATATGTTAACACATCTTGCACAAGAAGTAATGATTTTCAAGGGATCTTTGGACACGTTTTCTGGATTCTGTTTTGAATCATATATGCATCCTTTCAAAAAACTATTGGCCGCTCATAAACATCCCTTAATCGAGTTTGCCAATAGATTGTATGAAAGCAACAGTGCGTCTTGTCTGACCAATAAAAATGAAAATACATCACACATCAAATTGAACAAAAAAAATATAGGATCCGATAATATATATTCGGAGATCGAATACTATGGATATAAACTTAACAATGATGAAAAAAACAAATACGTCCTCAGTAAGCAAAATAAAATTTATGAGATTATACATTTCATAAAACAAGGAGACGAAATATTCGTATTTGGAAAACAATATTTAGAAAAACGTGATTTTTACATATATCCAATACGTTCTTCTAAGCTTAGCATATATACGTGTCAAAATATTACATTAAGTGCTGAAAAACTACATATTTCACAATTGGAACGAAAACTATTTTCAATGCTTGCACCGGAGAGCCCATCTCTAAAATCATTTTTTCCTTTAAACCGGTTTAGTAGTTTTACAAAAATAAATGAACAAAACTTTTAAATAAATAATTAATAACTTTACAATAGTAGTATAATAAAGTGTAATAACACAAGTTACACAACTAAACTGTCGATTTTTGAGATAACGTAGTTACATCATTTGCAGTTAACAAGTTTACAAGATATACATATAATAAATTGTCAAATGTACAGGTAATACAATAAAACGGACATTTAAATCAAAAACATATTGTTGTCTCACCTGATTAAATTTAACGGTTTATATTCGTATGTATAATTAAATTATGCATTTGTTTATACATTTTCTCTCGCAATTTTTTTGTATACTCACACGAAAAAAACATAACGAAAACAAATAGCTAAAATGGCATTTGTTTTCGTAATGTTTTGTTTCGTGTTAGTGTACAAACAATTTGTTATTATTCTTATATATTCGTACATATAACATTCATATCATAGTTAAAATATTGTCTCACTTAAAATGCTTATTCTTTCACTCTCCAGTTGCACACTTTTAGACAGAAACTGGACGAAAGATAATTAGTATTTTCAGTGAGATAACTATATATCAATCTATTTAGTTACCGTTATTTGAACTGATTAATTTGAACATTTATGTTGCGACTAACGATTATCCGTGTTAGTCTTGTTTGTTATCCAAGCTAATAAGTTACACAATATTTGCAGGCTTTGAAGTTGCGAATAATAGTAAATAATGTCGAATAAAGAAGAAAACAATAATTTTGCTGTGGTGGAGTTTGAGCCGGATGAAAATAATAAACATAAAAGACTCGTCGAGGTAATTAAATACGCATGGCTGACAGATGAAGGCGACAAATGCTTTTGCCCCGAAGCAAAATATTGGAGCTACGAGCTTAAGAATCACGGGTTACCGAGAGACGACTGGGTTAAGTACCCTTGCCGGGTTTTAAAATATAACATAGGTAAACAATTTTATTATTAAAAAATTTCATATTTTGTTATAATTGTGATCAAATCTTAAAAATTATTTTTATGATTTAATCACAATGAAATCCTTAAGGTTGATAAGTATTTGGGGCGACATATGTATAACTTCGAAATTATCGATAAAATTTCGAATACAAATCTCTTTTAATTAGCTTAAAATTAGGAACTGTTTCAATTTATTCAATGGTAGTTTTTGAAAATTGACGAAGGAAAAAACCGTAACAAGCTATGATCGAGAAAACAACCATTTAAAATATTAATTACTTTGGTAGATTGTTTGCTGCTACAAATACACAAGCTCGATACATTTTACCATAGAAATTTGAATTTTAAATTAGTATTTTCTGGAAGGTTTGTTAAATTTTTGTGATTGTAAAATGAAAATCTATAAAAGGCTTGTCGCCAACTGCTGTATTTTTGCAGCGCAACTTTTAATTTTTTGGAATCGCCAACATATTAACAATTCAACAATATTATAATTTTAAATCAAGTTGGAATAGTAACATTAATCTAGTAGCCAGATTTTCGGTATCATATGGGTAATTTGCGACCAGATCAAGGATATGCCTTTTAATTTCATTTAATCCTAAATAAAATGAAAATAAAGGTGAATGGTTCAATTTCAAAATTACATGTCATGTCACCCATTATTACAATTTATTACATATTTTTTCCTATTCATTTATTATTTTTGAAGCCACAATCAAAGCTGCAAATATTGAGTGCAGCAAACGATTGAATTACACCACATCGGAATTGTCGGACGATGAAGTGGCTCAACCCATAATTTTAAACCAAAACAACCCTGATAAAACAACTATTTCCGATTATAATGACCTGTTTGATACAATACACGAGTCAACTATTATAACTCCGCCGCAGGATGAAAATACGAATGTCTCAAATATTACAGAACAAAATCCAGTAAACAATGTAATATACACATTACAATATGACTCGTTACAAACAGCATTGCTAGAGCTAGGGGAGTTGAAAAATTTGAACGGGGCGTTATTCTCGGAAGTTACCGAGATTAAAAACTCAAACAGAGCTTTATTATTAGAAGTAACTAAACATCGAAATTCCAACGAGACCATGTTATTAAAAATGGATCACATGCAGTCAACTATGGACAAAATAACTGCACAAAATGAAACGATGATGAAAATACAAATGGAGTCGTGTAAGAAACTTCCAAACTCATCATCGTTTATACCTGTCACAAATATCAATTCTAAAGAACAATTAGATGACTTGGAAAAAGAATTAGAACAAGAAGAATTTTTTCAAAATATGGTATGTACTTTTTATTCATAGTTAATAAGCAATTGATAATATATATAATATACATAATATAACTTAGTTTCCAATTTCACATTGTTCTTATATGATCCCTGCAAACCAGTGGCACTATTCTGGGTTTCCCCAATTGGGAAAAAATATGTACATGTCATATTTGTCTAAATTGTATTTTTCTGGGATAATGAGGGTATTAGGTTTGGTCTAAATATTTTTGAAACAATGTAAAATGGAAAAATTACCAATAACTTTGTTTTGAAAATATGTATTTATAATAGGCCAGAAAAATGATATGAAAATATTTTTTCCAATTCCATATTCCCATGGTAAGCCAGAATAGTGCCACAGGAGGTCAGGTTGCCTCCTCTGAAATAATGAAAATGAAATTTTTCGTCGTTAACAATACATAAGTCGCGTGCATTTTTTAATTAAAATGTGTGAAATCTAAATTTCTTATGGGGGATTCAAATCTACCCGATTGCCACTTGACCCCTAGAAATTAAATATTTTTATTATTATTATTATTTCTTATTGCTTCCCAATTGTAATGACAAGTATATAATTATTAAATAAATCTAATAATTAATAAATTATAGTTCACTAAAGTTCCTGGTACATCTGTGCTCTGTATAGTGTATATAGAATGCGAAGTAGGGTTGCAATTTTAATGAATATAGCCGAAGATGTTGGAAACTGAATATTGCTTCCATTACAAATTCGTATTCACTAAAATTGTGAAAAATTAAATAATTATACATATTATTATATTGTTCTATTTTATTGTTTTATCAGGCGTATGCATACACTCAATATGCATTTAAAGGTGATGCCAAAAAAGAAGTAAATGGATTCGCCAAATCAATTCTCATGAAACTCCTCGATGACCAATTTTCGCAAAAATTAAAATGGGATCGAATAAAAAAACTTGAAGAAGCAAGTGACAAATTGGCGGACGAAGAAGGTGACAATCAAGTTATTGCTTTTAACTATTAAAATATAAAAATAATAATTTTCTTTTAGTTTCAGACAAGATTTTTTTTAAGAAATATCCAAAAATATTAGAATTCATGACGGAAGTTTGTAATAAAAATCGAAAAGACCTTCGAGGATTTTACAATAAAGATAATATTTCGCAGGCAACTCAAGACTTCTTCAAAAGAATAAATTATAAAAAGAAATAATAAGGTTTAAAATGCGGTAATGAACATTTGAAATGTCATTATGTATATATTTTAGTGAGTTTATACTAATTTTATTTTATAATCTGTATCTTTGAAATTTATATACAATATTTTATATTTTTTTTAATTTCATATACATATATATATATATATATATATATATATATATATAATTTTTAATATGTGAATGAATATATATAATTTTTAATTTTGTGATGAAAATATTGTGATTTTTTAAAATAAAGGAAATGAATTACCAGATAAGTTTCCTTATTCATTTTATTAATTCTATTTATAAATGTACGTGAAGGTCACCTGCTCCGATGAAGGCACCGGTTTGAAGCAATGCGAGCTGTTTGAGGAGTCTTGATCGTTCGATTCAATAAGTGGTGAGGTACGTGTGACGCTTAAAGAAATTCGCGCAATAGAAAGGGTTTATTCGGACAAATAGCTAGATCTATATAAATATATGTATATACACATATATATATATATATATATATATATATATATATATATATATGTATATATATATATATATAATATATATATATATATATATATATATATATATATATATATATATATATATATAAATATATACATATATATATATATATACATATATATATATATATATATAAATAAATATATACATATATATATATATATATATACATATATATATATATATATATATATATATATATATATATATATATACATATATATATATATATATATATATATATATATATATATATATATATATATATATATATATATATATATATATATATAATATATATATATATATATATATATATATATATATATATATATATATATATATATACATATATATATTTATATATATATATATTTATATATATCGTCTATTTTATGAGGGGCATTTAAGCCTACAATTAGATACTCTTTGACGTCGGTAGTTTGTATACTAACAAACTTCATCTAAAGTTAGAGATAAAGGACCTGAACCTGTTTATAGCATGAGTGTTTGTTTTACGAGTGACATTGAAGCCAGACATCTAATGATCTTTGAAGTAGGTAGTTAGGATACTATTCACTAAGCCTAAAGTCAGACTTTGAAGTCGGAATTATAAGACGTTTATGTGTGACTAAGCAGTTAATTGACATCCGAGTGACATCTTGCACTGGCTAAAGTCTGTTATACGAGTGGAGCTGGCCTGCTTTTAATATATCCTTATATACGGCGTGCCCATATTATTTTCCGACTAGGTTCGTCGACAATTCATATTTCTAGTTTTCGAATATCTCGGCGAATATATGACTTTTGGTTTACCAATTCACTATTTAATAGTTCTAATTTATTTTTAGACTCTAAGTACATCATCTTGCAGAATGTTCGATCGCTTCGTTCCAATTTTGATATTTTTGTAACACACATCGAAAAAATTAATAACAAACCTATCTTATGTTTTTTGACTGAGATTTGGATTAACAGCAGTGAATGTGTTAACTATAATATTGATGGATACATTTTACATTCGAACTGTAACGATATTAATAGATCTACGGGTGTTTTCGTTTATATACATAAAAATGTTACGGTATGTGATATAATTTGTCATAGTCTTAAAACAGCGGATTGCTTACAGGTAAATGTTCTTATTAATAATCAACCGTTTTCCTTTCTTTGTGTTTATCGATTTCATTTTATAAAGCAAATTGATGCATTTATTAATGAATTAAAATCACTTTTAATCTCCATAACAGTTAAGAACTTTTATGCGCTTGGTGATTTCAATATAGATATCCTGCAAAATAACAACAAAACTCTAGAATATATAACACTCATGTCGTCTGTTGGTCTGCAATCTTTAATCAATACACCAACTAGATTAACTAGTAAACATGCCACATGTATCGATCATATATTTTTTAGAACTAAACATATGGCAAACTTGGATGTGTATCGGAATCCAAAAAAACAAAATAAAAAAGACATAATCCAAAAATCAAAACCCAAAGTTACAAAATCCAAAAGGGACAAAATCCAAAAAATGCAAAATCCAAAAAAAAAATCCAAACTTTTTGGAAGTATTGTTTAAAATCTATCTTTTAGGTGAAGGAGTCTTTATTTTTAATAGGTGAAGGGAAAAATGGCCTACTTCAATCCCTATTGAAGTCGGATTTCAAAAAAAAATCGGCTAAGAAATTGCATAAAATAGATCAAGTTGAAAGGGTTTTAAATATTTTTATATAAATTTTGGATTTTGTCTTTTTTGGATTTTTCACGTTTGGATTTTATCCTATTTGGATTTTACTTTTTGAATTTTAAAAAAAAATTTGGATTTTGTCCCTTTTGGATTTTTTTTTTTTGGATTTTGGGTGACATCCGGCAAACTTTAGTATTCATGGGGACAATATGAAAGTGATGTGTGACCACAACATGCTTTTTATTGAAATAAGGTTTAATCACAATTCAAATATCCAATCTGCTAAGTCGATGTATTTTTCTAGCTATACCGATACTAATTGTTTCATTGATGCCGTTAAAGAGGAAAATTGGCTATCTGTTTTCAATTCGACTTGTCCTGTGGTTGCTTATGACAATTTTAGTGCTATATTGAATAAGTATGTCGACCTGAGTCAGAAGCTTCACAAATCTAAAAATAAAAAGATTAAACCTTGGATGACCATGTCACTCTTGAAGTTTTTTGATAAGAAAAATAGGATTGGTATTTTAATAAAGAAACACCCACGCAATAAAAACTTGTTAAAATATTTTGATAGTTTAGCCAAGAAATGGGTCGTTTTGGTTAAAAATGCTAAAGTGAAGTACTACAAACTCAATTTCGAGTTATACAGTGGTAATGCCAAAGCCCAATAGAAGTTTATCGATTCTTTACTTAATAAGCCGGATAATAATAGAGTTATCAAGAAAATTATCGATTCTTCCAATAATATTGTTACTACAGATCAAGATATTAGTAATGTGTTCAATAGGCACTTTTTATATTGGAGTTCCCCAGGGTTCAGTGCTGGGATCTATTTTATTTCTAATTTATATAAACTCTGTATTCGACATTGAATTATCAGGTGATTTGATTGCTTTTGCTGATGATACTACAATATTATACAGTGCTAAAAATAGCATTGACACAGAATCAATGATTGAACGTGATTTGACAGTTTTACGTAGGTGGTTTGATAGCCATTATATGATTCTAAGTTCAAAAACTAAATTAATGTTTTTTAGTCGTAATCAAGTGTACATCCCTGTTAATGTTATTATATATCACGAACAAAATTGCACCTCTGCTCATAATTCCATCTCTAATAATTCAGGTTGTATACAAATTGATACTGTAAAAGATTTTAAGTATCTGGGCTTAACTATCAATAACAATTTTTTATGGAATGCTCATATTCATAATGTTCACAGCAGTATGCTAAACTCAATTAGGAAATTATACATGTTACGAAGTTTCTGCCCAATTGAAGTTCTAAAAATGTTTTACCAAGCAATGATCGAGTCACAACTTCAATATGGCATTATATGTTGGGGTGGTGTATATTCTTCAAATTTGAATAACATTGTGGTTGCTCAAAAACATTGCTTAAGAATAATTTGTTTTAAATCTCGCATGTCGCCTTCTTTTCCATTGTTTTATAAATCTAAATTACTTCAGTTTCGCAATCTGTACATATACAAAGTTTTAAAAATGTTCTTTATGAGAAGCGGGGATTGCAGTCTATTGAAAGATAACACTTACAATCTAAGAGACCATAAAGTTTGCGTTACGCCAAAAATTAAGTCTGAAGCTACGCGTAGAAGTTTTATGTACATGGCGCCATATCTATACAATAAAATTCCTGCAAGTTTAAGACAGGAACGTAATACTAACGTTAAACTGAAAGCAATAAAATTATGGCTACTTAATTTCAAAAATGTTGAATTTCTAATAAAGGGTATCCATCATGTTTGCAGTTAAGGTACATTCGTTTGTAAGCGACGCCATCTGGCATTTTGCAATATGTACACGTATTTTTATATTTTAAATTTTTTTAATCCTAGACGTAATTTCTAATATTTATTGTTTGTTTGAATTTGCCCCTAAATGTACAACTAAAAAAAAAACCAATTCTTTTTTTGCACCCAGCAAATTCATATCAATTTTATAATTTTTAGTTTCATTGAAAGTTAATTAATGAAGATTAAATTTTCGTTCGGGATTGACTTATTTATTTTTATTTGTAAACTATTTTTTCATTTAAATCACTGTCTGTTATGAAACTTTTATACAAATAAAAATTAAATTAAAAAAAAAAAAAAAAATATCTTCTACTGAGTTGGTTACAGAAGATGGTTTAATAAAAAGTAGTTCATCTAGTTCTTCTTCAAGCAAATCATCGTCCGAATCAGAATCATCCAGTGAAGGTAATCTCATTTTTCAGTATATCATGCTTTCCATTATGTATTTTATAACATTTCTTCCATAGATTGTGATGATATTTTATTTGATCCCATCTATAATCCAAACACTATAGTGACCGTTCAGACGAAGACTTAAGTGATGTAGAAAATAATTTAAACAATCAAAATCAACCCAGAAATAGTCCCGCAGATCCACACCATCTCCATTAAAAATAGGTAGAAAAAGGAAAATAAATAATCAAAATTGGAAGAAAAATTTGAGTAAAACACTGAGAAATTCGGGAAAATCCTATGTGACTGTAAATAAAAAAGTACAAAATGAAAGGCAAATAAAATCCCCATGCAGACAAAACTGCAGAATTAAATGTTCAACCAAAATTACAAAAGAGGAACGTCGACAAATTTTTAATAATTATTGGGAACTCGGTGGTATCGACAAACAAAGATACTTTATTGCAAATAGCATGAAAGTGGTTCAGCCGAAGTATCGCTACGTTCGTGAGGGTGGCGAAAACCACGTATGAAAAATAATGCATTTTTCTTTAATCTAGCAAGCAAAAGCGTTCAGTGCTTGAGAAACAAAATAAGGTCGCTAATACGGTAATGGAAATGGATAAACGAGGAAAACATGATCATCATCCAAAAGTGGAAGAGACTATTAAGCAATCCATAAGAGAACATATTCGCTCAATTCCAAAAATAGAAAGCCATTATACACGAGCGAATACATCGAAACATTTTATTGATGACAGCAAATCGATCGCTGATATTCATAAAGATTATGTTACCAATTGCAAAGACAATAATATTAAATTTGGTAATTACACCTTATTCTACAGAATTTTTACCCAAGAATTTAATATTTCATTCTTTCGACCTAAGAAGGATTTATGTGAATTGTGTACGGCGTATGGCAATGTAGAAGGGCAAGATAAAGAGAACATGAAGGGCGAGTACGATCATCATTTAAATGAAAAACAACTATCACGAGAAGAAAAAAATAATGATAAATTAAAGTCTGAGACAATAATTGCAGTTTACGACTTACAAGCGGTTTTTCAATGCCCTAAGGGAGATGTTTCTACGTTCTACTATACCTCAAAACTAAATGTTTTAAATTTTACAATTTATAACCTATTAAATCATAATACTGATTGTTGTTATGTGTGGGATGAATCGTGTGGCAATAGAGGTGTTATCGATTTAGGAACATGTGTTTATAACTATTTGACAAGAATTAACGAAAATGGCAAAGAAGCTGATGTCATATTTTACTCAGATAATTGCCCTGGGCAACAAAAAAACAAATTCATGATTGCTGTATACTTATTTGCAGTAAATGGGCTTGCAAATATTAAATCTATCACACATAAATTTTTAATAAGAGGTCACACTCAAAATGAAGGTGACTCTATTCATTCGCTGATCGAACGACAAGTCAAGAAACAATTGAAAAGTGGACCAATGTACACTCCTTAATCATTTATAACTGCTACCAGAGCTGCTAAAAAAACAGGAAAACCTTTTCGAGTGTATGGAATGTTATTCAGATTTTTATGATTGGAAAGATGTTTGTACTCAAATGGGTGTTAATTTAACTGTAAATGTGGATAAAGAGTCTGTGAAAATGACTGATATTAAAATCTTGAAAGTAGAAAAAAAATCGCCCCGATTACTACTTTATAAAACATCTTAGAGTCTATGACCAAAAACCGGGAATATCCGAAAACAAAAAAAAAGATTTATTAAAATTGGTCAATAAAAAGTTGATACCACAATACTACAGCTCATTTTTTAACTCGTTATAAATTTATATTTTTTTTTTAGTTTTATTCATGTCTGAAATTTTTTGTGAATGTCTTTAAGTTCCTTGTAAAAGTTGAAAAAATATATTTTTATTGTTTTTTATTTTATATAATTTATGAAATTTATATTAAAAATAAATACATTGAAATGTTTTCATTGCTTCGTTTTTATTTGATACCATCGACATAACTAAAAACCATTTTGAAGCCTTACTAGAAAATCGACACATCTTGAAATACATCTATGTATAAATTCAATAATTGAAATTAACAATTTGATATACAGTCATAACACTAAATATTTTATTCGTAAGTTAGTAATTTGCAAGAAAAGAGTGCTAAGTCAAAAAGCTCAACTTTGAAAGAACTTTTTTATTAGTTAATAACAATAATCCCTAACAAAGTTAAGTCATTATGAATACTTAATTTTAACACAATTATTTCCACTAACAAAATACTTTTTATGAAAAATACAAACGAAATTATACGTAATCAAAACCTTAAAATTCATCTCCTGTAAAATAGTTTTTTTGAATTATGTCATTGTTCTCGCAAATGAGCGATATATAATGAAAAAGCAATTAATATCCTTCCATATGGAGGACTAAAAATTAATAACACTAAAATAAAATTAAGTGTATCAGAATTACACGAAATAACAATTGATAATAACGAACAAATAAAATTATTAAATACACACCATGTTAATAACATATATCATAAATCAGTATTTGAAATAACGATATTTATTATTATACTAATTACAATAATTTATTATATTTGTATCAAAATAGTTAGGATTCAAAATTATAAGAGAGTGCGGCTACAAATACCAACAGAAAGCTCAAGAAACATCCAACCAACAAGGACGGTCAAGGATGACCTTATGCTTAGGGGGGAGGAGTTACGTCATCACGTACCAACTACATCCACCACAACATTGTAACAACCAACAATGTTGCATCTGTTTAATTAAGAAACAATAAATTAAATTAGATTAACTTTGTAAGTCGATTAAGCAAGACCTATAAGAGAAAACCAAATAATAAAATAAATTGTTAAAGAACCTACAGAAAAGAGTTTTTCTAAGTCACAACAAATAAACCTTTAACTCCCGCGTATCATAATGAAATTTACTAAATTTAGTGATAATAGAAATAGGGATAGCCGCAGATGTTTTAAATGTAATTCTGAGAACCATTTTTCGCGAGAATATAACAATAATAAGCCTAAATTGATTTATGCTTTTTGTCGGGATAAAGGTCATTATGAAGTTGCATGTCCTAAAAAATTGAAGGATAAAGTCGATAAAACTAGGACTGTCAATCGAGTTGAAAGTTTGGATAACGAGTATTTCAAATCAGTCAATATTAACGAAATTAGTAATATTAGGGCATTTGTAGATTTAGGATCAGATTGCGTAACTGTAACGGAATCGTTGGCTAGAAAATTAGGATTAAGGTTAGCATTAGGTTTTGGAAAAAGTGCTACAACGACTTTAGGTACAATTGATATCTCTAGTTATAAGTGATAACGACCAACACGAACTACTAATGATTGGACGCAGTGTATTGGATCAACATGGTATTGTGGTCCTTAAAGCCAATAATTTGTTGAAAATTTTGAAAGTCAGTGATAGTAATTTTGAATTCAATGTTGATAATGTAAATGATCAGTTTAGTGTGAAAGTGACCTTGAATACCGACAGTCAAAATCCAACAAAAATTTATCATTCCGACGACAATAGCGATAATTCGAATAATAATAAAGTGACCTTGAATAATCAAGACGGTCATAAGAAAGGTGATACGAAAGAAAGTGATTTTGAGTTTCCGCGAATGCTTTGGATTGAATATGTCAGAAATGGGCAAAACGAACAGGGCAAGCATTAAAATTAATTTGAGCGACGACGAACTTTTTTCGTATCATCCATATAGATTTTTGCATAGTCAGAGAGAATGTGAAGATTCACATTAACGAGCTGTTAAATTTGGGTATATAATTAAACATTCTAGTTCCTAGTATTCCTCACCGATTGTTATAGTTAAAAAAAAAGCGACGAAGACCGCCTATGTATAGATTTTCGGCGACTCAATAAAAAAAACAATCAAGGATAGGTTTCATGATAATTAATTCATTAAATTTTGGTAAAATAGTAGAAATCGAACAATATGGTAAAAATAGACTTAGAGTCAGAAATCAAGAACTAGAAACCGCGAATAAAATTTTTAACAGAATTGATTTAAATAGGTTATATAAGGTCAGCTGTTATATACCAAATTTCATGATTGAATCAATAGGTTTCGCGACCCTTGGACAACAAGGTTCTAACTGACATTTTTTGCGAAATTAAGTTATATATCACATCACAACTATGCTCTTTCGATTGCCGATACCCATTATAGTCTATCTCTTTCTGTTTCTGAAATAATCACTAAAACAAAGTTCTATCTACACATTTTCTACACATTTTGCATTAAACATTTAGGCAAGAAGGTTCTAACAGTCAGATAGAACTTTGCGTCCCAAACAAAATTCTGTATTATGTAGATAGAACCATGAACGTAAAATGTACTACACATCATGATACAATAAATTTCTCTTCTTATAGATAAACCCACCATGAAACGTTAAAAAAATGAACTAAAACGGTGACCTAAAATAATTATCTTCTATTATATAAGATAGTATGTCATAGGCTGATGACATACTAGGGTAACTTTAATCTGGTATTTTTTTCGTTTCTTTCCCCTTTACCAATAAAATCAAAAAATTGTGGCGCAGATAAAACCAATTTCATTGGTAAAGGGGAAAGAAACGAAAAAATACCAGATTAAAGTTGCGCTAGTGTGGATATGCACAAAACAAACAAAAATGAAAAAATATAAGGTCACCACAATTCGTTTACTAGCGACAATATATTTCTAGTGAGTTTATCTGATAAAGAGAAAATTATTGTATCATGCTACACATAGAACTTTGTTGCTCAAAATTATTGCATCATCCATTTTAAATAAAACCATGTGATCACAATTTTGACAGCGCGGTGTTAGTTTAATTTTTTGTTTTGAGTAACAAACACGTTTTTTATATCGTGCTATAAAACATACTTGCATTTTTGTGTAAGTAATTGATAATTAATTAAGAAATAATTATATTTATTTGATTTAAAAATTATATTGGGGGTACAAATTGAAAATGCGGGATTGATAACAGATGGCGTTACTAACGCTATACGCATCAGGCAGTACTGTGACTATGTTCATGTCAAAGCTACGTCTTATAGCTTTAATTTTCAGTATGTGTCAATTTGTCGCAGTGTCAAATTCATAGTTTTTTTGAGCTCTCAATATGTCGAGTTTCGTGCCAACAAAACAGCATTTGCGGGAAGTTTTAATTTACTTCTTTAATTTGAAGAAAAGTGATACTATAATATTATAATTTAATTATCTATTATCTATTTAATTTACTTCTTTAATTTGAAAGATGGTTTGTGCGGTTTAGAAGTGGTAATTTTGACGTTGAGGACAAAGAGCGGCCGGGCCAAGTGAAAAAGTTTGAGAATGCTGAATTGGAGGCAATACTCAATGAAGACTCGTGTCAAACTCAACAAGAGCTCGCAGATTCATTGGGAGTGACACAACAAGCCATTTCCCATCGTATAAAAGCCCTCGGAATGATCCAAAAGCAAGGACATTGGGTGCCGTATGAGCTGAAGCCGAGAGACGTCGAGCGCCGTTTTTTTGCATGCGAACTGCTGCTCGAACGGCAAAAACGGAAGGGTTTTTTGCATCGCATTGTCACTGGTGATGAAAAGTGGATCCATTACGATAACCCGAAGCGCAAAAAATCATATGGTTACCCCGGCCATGCATCATCATCGACGGCCAAACCAAATATTCACGGCGCCAAGCTCATGCTCTGTATTTGGTGGGACCAGCTGGGTGTGGTGTATTATGAGCTATTGAAATCGAACGAAACCATCACAGGAGCACTATACCGAACTCAATTGATGCGTTTGAGCCGCGCACTCAAAGAAAAACGGCCACAATACGAGCAAAGACACGACAAAGTAATTTTGCAACATGACAACGCTCGGCCACATGTTGCAGCGCCAGTCAAAACATACCTACAAACGCTGAAATGGGAAGTCTTACCCCACTCGCCGTATAGCCCAGATATTGCTCCTTCCGATTACCACCTTTTCCGATCGATGACACATGACCTAGCTGACCAGCGCTTCCATTCTTACGAAGAAGCCCAAAAATGGGTCGATGACTGGATAGCAGCCAAGCCGGCCGAATTTTTTCGCGACGGTATCCGTAAATTGCCAGAAAGATGGGAAAAAGTTGTGGCTAGCGATGGACAATATTTTGAGGAAAATGGAATTTCAAGTTAATGTCACAATGCAAGAAGGCGATATAATAGAATTAAACTCATCGGTTATACTTAAAGATTTCATTATAATCCCACCTGAAACTCCATCAGATAACAGTGGAACTAACAAAGTCGTTGCAGAATATGATATAGGTTCTAATCGCGAAACAATATCAGTCGAAGAAGTTACAAATCAGTCAAATAAAACGCGAAAACGAAAAGTAAATCTAAACAATTGGAAACGCAATTATCGGAAACAACAGTACCAAAGTGGGAGGAGCTACACTAGTTCCCGCGGCAAAATCGTTGCAGCAAAAGAACTAAAATCTAGGAAAGATTGTTTTTCGCATTGCCGATTAAATTGTGCGAAAAAAATATCAACATCCGAGCGTGAAGAACGATCGATCTTATTTTTTTGGATTTTTTGTAGATCTACTGGAAAATCGAATGCAAGTATGTAAATCTTATTACCTGAGTACTTATGCCATCTCACAAAAACCAGTTTACAACGCCCATAAAAACAAAAACATTTTGACTGGTGTAGCCAAAAGAAGTGAAAAGGGATTAAAGTCTTCAAAAAGGATTCCAGAAAGTAAATTAACTGAAGTCAAAGAACACATAGCCTCTTTTCCGACAGTAGAATCGCACTATTGCCGTCTAAAAGCTACCTCGATTGCAACCTTAACATCAGAAAAATGTACAACCTGTACAAAGATCGGATTAGCAATCCTGTGAAGGAAAGTTTTTACAGGCATGTTTTCAATACGAATTTTAATTTGGATTTCCATCAACCGAAATCTGATAGATGTAGTAAATGCGAGGCGTTTTCAGTGGCAGAGAGAGAAAAAACTTTAACTTAAGAAATGATTAAAGAAAATGTACATCATTGCACACTAAAAAAAATTATGAGAGAACGAAAGACACAAGATAAGGAATCTGGAATTCCAATTTTAATTTTTGATTTGGAAAATGTATTATCTTGTCCACGAGCTGAAATCGGGCCTTTGTTCTACCAGTCGAAGCTAGATATTTACAATCTGACAGCATATTTAACAACCACAAAAAAAGTGTATTGTGCCATATGGACTGAGTATACAGGCGGAAGAAGTGGTAACGATATCGCATCCGCATTATATAAAATTTTGGAAAAGGTATTTGAAGATAATGATGTTACTCAGCTAATAACATGGAGCGACTCCTGCGTACCCCAAAATAAAAATTCTATAATGGCGTTAGCTATGCGACACTTTTTAAAAAATCATCCTGACTTGCAATATATTTTAATGAAGTACTCATTGCCGGGTCATTCAGCATTACAGGAGGTTGATAACGCCCATAGCCAAATAGAGAAACATCTAGCTAACAATGAGTATTTTTCGCCAATGGGGCTAATTCGGCATTTAAAAAAGGTCAACCTTAAAAAACCATTTGTTGTCATACAAATGCTACCTTCAGATTTTAAAAACTTCAGCAAGTATTCAAAAACTTGTTTTGACTACAAATGTGTGCCATTTTCGACATTGAAAATGTTAAAGCTGACACAAGCAGAATACGAAATTGAATATTCGCCGGATTATGAAATTGTGAATCTGAAAGGTGTAAGCATTCGACGAGCAGCAAAACGGTTTCGCAAAAATATAGTTGGAACGCTAGAAACACTTGGTTTCGATGTTTAAATACATGAGTTCCGCGGATATAGCTTATTACAAGGTTATACTAAAACTAGGTATTTAATTATTTATAATTAACAATATAATTATCCACAGGTTATAATGCTATATTTTTCTGTCGGTTTCAGATAATAATACGGAAACTACCGAAAATTGAATTTCAACAAATTCTGTGATAGTGAATAACTACAGACGCTGTATATTATAAGCCTTACTAGATATAAGTTTTATGTATTTGAGATAAATTCTCAATTTAGTTTTAATTACAATTTGTGTTTTACTATTTAAGTATGGACATTTCAAGTGATGAATTTTAAGCCCAACTATATTTTGAAGTTTTTTTTTTGATATTAAACGAAATGTATTATTATTTATAATTTTAAAAAATATTTTTTTAATAAAATTCGAAATACGTATAATACAAAAATTTGAATGCTGATTTTAAATTATGTATAATAAATGTAACAAAGTTCCATAATATTTAAATAATGTTATTATAGTGCAACAAAGTTCTATGTGGGACGTAGTACCTGTTGAATTTATTATTTCAATTAGTTAGTTTCTGTGGTGAACACACCTTGGTTTTTGTTGTGAACACACCTTGAGTATGAATTATTTTGTATTATTTTTGAATTGTAACTTACTTCATTCTGTTCTGTTCTTCTCTTCTGTCATGTCATTATAATAAAATATAAAGAAAACGTGTAAAAGTATTTTGTGGTTTTTTTTATCGTTTATTTTCATCATCATCGTACATTGTTTTGATTATTGATTGCGCTAATTCTGTCAGGTTATGGGCCCAGAACAAGTGTAAATTGAAATTTTCTGGAAATTGTTTGTGTTTTACGTGAAAATGATGATGGACAATAAATATGCGATTGCAAAGTTGAATAATTCAAATTACTTTGTTTGGAAATTTCGCATGAAGCTGTTACTCACAAAAGAAAACGTGTGGGAGTGTACGTCACAAGATGCACCGAATCCTTTGAATGATTGGAATAAGAAAGATTCGTTAGCTTATTCGTTAATCGGACTCAACGTGGAGGATGATCAATTGATCCATATTCGGGAGTCAAAAACAGCAAGGGAGGCTTGGAATTCTTTGAAAGAATATCATGAAAAGGGTACAGCTAACAGCATGGTTCGAATCATGAAGCAAATTATGCGTTTGAGACTAGAAGAGGACGGTGACATGGAATCGCACATTGGTCGTATAAACGAGCTGTTTCAACAAATGATTGACTTCGGATCGGAATTAAAACCAGGTGACTGGAAGGCTGCAACAATGTTGGGAAGTTTACCGGATAGTTATGAAACATTAGTAACTACATTGGAATCGCGGTCTGAAGGTGAATTGACACCCGCTATCGTGCAAACAAAGCTTATTGAGGAACATAAGCGACGAATGGATAGAAATGTCAGCAATGGAATGGCTTTGAATGTAAACAACCAAAAGTATAAGACAAAAGGTGGCAAAAGCTGTTTTTTCTGCCATAAGGAGGGACATATGAAACAAAACTGCGAAAAATTTAAAGAATGGGTAAAGAACAAAAAGACATCAGGAAAGATCACCGAAAAAGAACAAGTGAATTTAATTGAGGGTGGTTCAACAGAATTTTTATTTGTAACCTCAAAATTGCAAAATGGCTGGATAATCGACTCCGGTGCAACCTGTCACCTTACTTCAAATAAGAATAACTTTACCGAGTTTGATTCGAATTATCGTGAAAAAATTCTCGTTGCTAATGGACAGCAAGTAAATGTCATCGGAAAGGGATCGATTTTAATTGAGGTTATTAACCGAATAGGTGAAAAGAATAAAGTGAAAATTCAAGATGTGTTATGGGTTCCATCAATAAGCGGAAACCTGCTTTCTGTTCGAAGGTTAATTGCCAAAGGTTTTGTTGTTTCATTTACCTCGGATCAACGCTGTGAAATTAGTTTTGGAACACGGCAGGTAGCAATCGGTGAGATGCGTGATAATCTGTATATTCTGAAGGAAGTTGAACGAGTATATTTCGTTGATGAACATAAGAAAAAATGTGCACATTATTGGCATAGAATATTCGGACATCGTGATATTGAAGTGGTGAAATCATTGGGCTCCTCTGGATTGTTCGAAAATATTGAACTTTCGGCATGTGGCAGTGATTGTAGTAAGGATTTATGTCAAATATGTCTTGAAGGAAAAATGACGCGCATAAAATTTCCATCGAAATCGGAAAATCGCGCAAAAGCTGTTTTAGATCTGGTTCATTCAGACGTTTGCGGACCAATGCAGACACAAACGCCATCTGGGAAGCGATATATTTTGACATTCATAGATGATCACTCAAGATACACTGTGATCTATCTTCTAAAAAATAAAAATGAAGTATTTGGAAAATTTACGGAATATATCGCAATGACGCAAAATATGTTTGGCCGCAAAGTAAAGGTTCTTCGAACAGATCGAGGTGGCGAGTACATCAACCAAGATTTTTTGAAATTCATGGCGAAAGAGGGAATCCAGTGTCAAAGAACGGCGCCATTTACGCCACAACAAAACGGCGTAGCAAAGAGAAAACTGTGCAGAAAATACTAGTTTCAATGAAGAGATAATTGTGGGTAATGATCACAGCGAATTATATTTCAATGGTGCCGATAATTCTATTGGTGAGGAAGAACCAAGTAGGAACGTCGAAAATCAACCTGAGGTCCAACTGATGGACACTGAAGCAAACACAATTCGCAGCTCGAATCGAATAAATAAAAATATTCCACCGAAAAGGCTTATTGAAGAGATCAACAAAGTTGAGGAGGAGAAATATGAGCCGAAAACGTATAGACAAGCTGTTGTGTGTTCTGAAAAACAAAAGTGGGTCGATGCAATGAAAGACGAAATTAAATCTCTAGAAGATAACAATACTTGGGAACTTGTACCGTTACCACCAAATAGAAAGCCTATTGGTTGTAGATGGGTTTTCAAATTGAAAACTGACTCAAATGGAGGAATTAGCAGATACAAAGCGAGACTGGTCGCACAGGGATTCTTGCAGCAATTCGGCAGCGATTATGATCAAACATTTGCACCTGTGGTAAAGCAAACGACAATGAAGATTTTGCTTTCAATGGCAGCGAAATATGGAATGAAAGTGTTACATTTTGATGCCAAAACGGCTTTCCTAAACGGGGAACTTCGAGAGGAAATATTTATGAGGCAGCCACCAGGGTTTGTTATTGACGGGAAGGAAGACTATGTGTGTTTTCTTAAAAGAAGTCTGTATGGCTTAAAGCAATCCGCAAGGGTTTGGAACGAATCACTACATCAAACATTAGTAGATGCGAAATTCGTACAAAGTAAAAATGATCCGTGCTTGTACATATTAAATCAAAGCGGAAAGATATGCTATGTTTTAGTATATGTTGACCACCTAATTGTAGCCGGTAAATATGAACATCAGTTGAAATACGTCGAAGAAGTTTTAAAGTCGAAATTCAAAATCATAAATTTGGGAGATATTAAGCACTATCTTGGACAGGAAATTACCAGAGATGAAAATGGGAATTTCCAATTAAGCCAGACTGGTTATATAAATAAAGTGGTTGCTGATTTTGGACTTTCTGATGCGAAAATATCAAAAATTCCACTCGATGTTAATTATGATAGCTATGAGAGACTATCAGAGGTTTTACTGAAGAATGACAGCTACCAGAAGCTTATAGGATGTTTGCTATATATTTCAGTAAACTCTCGGCCTGATATTTCAGCAAGCGTCTCAATATTGGCACAACGTATAAGTAAACCTACACAAACCGACTGGATGGAGCTAAAGCGTGTTCTTAAATATTTAAAAGGGACTTCAAAATTAAAATTAGTGCTGAACAATGATAATAACGATTTATTTCATGGATATGCCGATGCAAATTGGGCTGAATGCCGGGTAGACAGAAAATCTAATAGCGGATACATATTTTTTGTGTTTGGAGGTGCAGTAAGCTGGTCATGCAAAAAACAAACATGCGTGTCGCTTTCATCAACTGAGGCTGAGTTTGTCTCCTTATCAGAAGCATGTAAGGAAGCAATTTGGATTAGACGGATATTAACCGATTTTGGTGAAAAATTGAACATGCCAACAACCATATTTGAAGACAATCAGAGTTGTCTGAAGTTGATTGAAAATCAAAAACTTTCGAGCCGATCAAAACATATTGATACCAGAAGACACTTCGTCAAAGATCATGTAGACAGGAAAGAAGTTGCATGCATCTATTGTCCAACCAAAGAAATGATAGGTGACATGTTGACGAAACCTCTAGCAGCAAATCAACTTGAAAAATTAAGATTATTATGCGGTTTATTGGAAACTAATAATTGAGGAGAAGTGTTGAATTTATTATTTCAATTAGTTAGTTTCTGTGGTGAACACACCTTGGTTTTTGTTGTGAACACACCTTGAGTATGAATTATTTTGTATTATTTTTGAATTGTAACTTACTTCATTCTGTTCTGTTCTTCTCTTCTGTCATGTCATTATAATAAAATATAAAGAAAACGTGTAAAAGTATTTTGTGGTTTTTTATCGTTTATTTTCATCATCATCGTACATTGTTTTGATTATTGATTGCGCTAATTCTGTCAGTACCTTATTACTCCACGTTATTCAGTCTCATCGTTGAGCATCAAAGTTCTATCTTATTTTTCACATTCAAATATTTATAAAAATATAAAATTTATCAAAATCTTTTCAATACGTCTAAAACTAATCAATAAAATTAAAAACATAATAGAGGCATTTATTTGTAAACCCGAAGAACATCATATGAATATACGATATTAAAACTTGTAACACCTTTATCTCGTAATATATCATGGTGCATATAGAACCCTGTTGTTCTAAGGTCGCGGTTTATTAACAAAGTTCCAATAAACATGAAAGAGGAAGTAATAAGAGAAAATATATTCCGTTTTATAATTTAAAAAATAATTAAAATAGAAAGAATTAAAAGATGGAATGCGAGTGAAAATAAAGAGGAAGATTCTATGGCGATTAAAATTATTTTTAGAACTACGACTTTACCGGATTTTGTGAGTATATTTGATGTGAAAGTAAATGTATATTGTTATATACCAAAACCTCTAATGTGCAAAAAATGTCTTATCTATGGACATACAAAAAGTAATTGTAATGGAAAGGAAAAATGTATTTTATGCACGGAAGAAAATCATACAAAACTCACTTGTAAAAATAAAATAATTTGTTATTACTGTGGAGAAAACCACATAACCAATAGTATGATATGTGAGGAGTTTAAGAAACAAAAAAAAAATACTTAATGTTTACAAAAAAAATGACATATAATGAAGTTAATAAATTATTATAAACAAACAATATGAATATAATGAACAAAATTTTCCATATTTAAATAAAAGTAGTGAATATAGTGAAATAGAAAATATAAAAAGAGAGTTTGAAGAGTTGCAAAAATTTTTTCTGAAGATGGTCATTCAGTGACCGAAAACGTTAAAATAATAAAATAAAATAATTTAAAGTACAAAATTTGTGTTTTAAATCGTTTTTTGTGGTTTTAAAAAGTGGAGATTGTGACTGCAAGTGAATAACTATCGTACGAATGGAAACCACGGCGAGTCCTCAGTGCAAGAATTTGTAGAGTTTGAAGAATTTAAAATAAATTTATTAAGGGAGAATAAAATAATAAAAACTAATATGACTGATATAAAAATTTATATAGGAAACATTAATACAATGAATAAAAAAATACAAAGATTGACACAGGGATATTTAAATTTACAAAATAAGGAACCAGACACGGGTTTGGTATTAACAGAAATATTAGAAAATTTGTGGCGCCATAGGCAAAATAAATAAATATTTTCGGATAGCGCTGAAATGATGAAACCAGGTTCGTAGCTCTGTTTACGGTTTAAAATAAAAGAACTTGGGTACACCAACGATAGGTGAGCGACAGTCATTTTTTATAATAAAACAGGAAGAACGGAAAACGAAGTACAACGTTGACCGAGATTACGGTGAGATGTAAAATGTGTGGTAGAAAAAATATTTTTAGTTTTAATATCGTGCCGTGACAATTAATCGTGGACATTGTTTAACTGTAAAATTATAAAATTCTTCGTCGAAGTGAATTAATAAAGATTTTAAAATAAATTAAAAGTAAAGTGAGTTTGATTAAAATCCACGCTACGTCTGGGAGAAGTTTCGAAAGAGTCCGAGGAAACTAATCTCAAAAAGTGTGATGGATAAATATATTGAGGATAATATAATAAAAAAGGATGAAAAAAGTGTTAATAATTTAAATAATGAGTAATACAATTAATATTTTACATTTAAATATAAGAAGTATAAAAAGAAATAAAAATGGATTAGAGAAATATATTTGTGATAATAATATTGACATAATAAGTCTCAATGATGACTACACAAAAATGAAAAGATTAAAATTAAAAATTATAATAATATCTTAAAAAATAGAAATGATGGTTATGGTTGGGTTTTTTCTTTTTTATTAAAAGAAATATACATTTTAATGAAATCAAATATAAAAAATATGAACCAATTTGTGAAATGCGAAAATATTTGAATTATATTAACTGTTTTGTTACTGCCATCTATTGAAAGATTATTGATATTTTTAGTACTAAATAATAATATAAGTTTTCCTATGTTGGTAACACTATTGTATTACATAGAAAAAGAAATTAATAAAGAAACCACGTCTACAAATAATGTAGACGTAAAATCAGTGAAGTGTTTTAATTTATATTGTGGTACAAGAGAACGCCCAATTTTAGAAACACCGTGTTACAAATTGAAGTAATAAAAATGATATTCAAAATAATTACTTTATTAAATTTTTATGCGGCTCCTAACATGTAGTGATGTAACCTAGAAAGGTTACATCACTACATACAGCTTATGTGCCAAACTTCATGTTGGAAACCATCGGATTCATTATCAAAATTCCTATTAATAAGAATTTGGAGACATTATATATATATTGCTGCAAAATTGCATCATAATAATCTACCAGTTGTAATTGATCGGATTCAAATAGGTCTAGCACTAGAGTTGGGAGCATGTATGATGCCTGAGGCTGCTGCTTTAACAACAGATGCCGAAGGTGTTCTTGCATTACGTGGTCAGATTGGAGTTTTCTTGAATGCAGATGGAGGTGGTGTTGATCCTACTAATGCCTGGTTTGGTGTTGAACGAGCTGCACTATACGGACGTCTTGCAAATCAAACAGCGATACCTCAACCCAATGCTACTTTTGCAGAACATGTTAATTTCTTGATTCAGTTAGGATCTCGAATGAGGGCTGCATTAGTACCAAGTTTATACCAGATATTGGCCATCATTATTGTTGGATATGGTAAACGAGGTCAAGTAACACCAGCATTTCCACCAGTTTTCTAACATTAGAAAAAAACTTAACATCAAAAGCAAAAATTATCAAATTAGAACGATTAGATTATTAGATTAGATAGAATAAGATAGAATAAAATAAAAAAAGTCAAACTTACAACCGCGATCAAAATAACATTTAGATCAACCAGTCTACCTTATAATGTAACGATTTATGAAGTTAACAGACGTGTCACATACTATATATTCCAAAACCATTGATGTGTAAAAAATGTTTAATATACGGCCACACGGAAACAGAAGTGCATCAACTGCGCTGAGCAAGACCACACTACAAATGGTTGTAAAAATAACAGCAATTGTTATTATTGTGAAGGAAATCATATAACCAATAACTTCTTATGTGAAGAATACAAAAATCAAAAAAAAAAGAAAATATTTGATGGTAACCAAAAGAATGTCATATGGTGAAGCAAGAAACACAGTAAAACCGCGTATAACCAAATAATTCAATTTAAATCAAGAACATTTTCCCAGCTTTATCAACAACAAAAACATTGCAGAAATACAAACATTGAAAAACGGGATGACAATAACCAAATTGTTATATATGCTTGCTTATAGGGCAATTTACCTTTTAATGCATGTTGGGAAAAATCATAAGGAAAGTCATTGGAGTAAAAAGATTGAATTGAGCAACATGCATCCGATGTGGATTATTTTTATATTAAAATAAAGAAATAAAATACATAATAAAGCATTGTTTACTGTGCTTAAATATAACAAGTTGGCGACGAGGATAAAAAAAGTGAAAAATTGCATACCAATAGTGGATGAATTAAGACAAGCTTGAGGGAAAAATAGTACGTAAAAATGCATGCGGTTAGTGTATGATACAACACATGACCATACCCTCATTGCTGGAGATTTTAAATAATCAGTTGCGATTATCATACATACGAATTAAAAAATATGGAAAATTAGGAGCATTTCAAATCGATTCAATCGATAAATCAAAGACGAAATGGCATCGATGGGTGGAAAGGCTGGTAGGTGCATTCGCTATCTTCGAAAGAAAGGACAGTAAAATACAATTAAACCTGCTTCTTCATTATATGGGACAGGGAGTTTATGATGTGCTATGTGGCAAAATCGCACCCAAGAAGCCGAAAAATACAAATATCAGGAGATAGTGGACATTCTAGAAAAGTTTTACAACCCTGAAATTTCCGTTTTCACCTAAGGACGCAGAACGAAGGAGAATCAGTAAGCGAATTCATGGAAGAGCTCCGTAAATTAGCGGTCAATTGCAAATTTGTGCAATACTTAAATACAGCACTTAGGAATCAATTTATTTTGGGTTGTGAAGTCAAAAAACCGAGAGATATATATACTGCTAATAAAATTTTAAATAACGTCGATCTAGAAAGGTTACATCATTATACAGCATATGTGCAAAACTTCATACTGGAAACCTTCGGGTTCATTAGAACGTGTCACATACTATATATTCCAAAACCATTGATGTGCAAAAAATATTTAATATACGGTCACACACACACACACACACAAATATTGCAATGACACAGAAGTGCATCGACTGGACTACACAATATCACACTAAACATGATTGTAAAAATAACAGCAAATGTTATTATTGTGGAGGAAATCATACAACCAATAACTTCTTATGTACAAAAATAAGAATATATTTGATGGTGACGCAAGAATCACAGTAAAACCGCGTATAACCAAAAAATTCAATTTGAATCAAGAACATTTTCTCAGCATTATCAACAAGCAATAATGAAAATTTTGGAGATTTTTGGAACAAATGTACAAAATAGGTACGAATAAAAAGTAATTATGTAACCAATTAAACAACATAAGTGAGTAATTACCTATCCATAATGCAAATACACATAAGAAATCGGCAAAATAAGAAAATATATTCGGATAGCGCTGAAATGATGAAACCAGGTTCGTAGCTCTGTTTACGGTTTAAAATAAAAGAGCTTGGGTACACCAACGATAGGTGAGCGATAGTCATTTTTTATAAAAAAAAACAAAAAGAACGAAAAACGAAGTACAACGTTGATCGAGATTACGAAGAGATGTAAAATAAATTTATTTTAGAATTATCCCATCGAATCACGTGCGGTAGAAAGAATATTTTTAGTTTTAATATCGTGCCGTGACAATTAATCGTGGACATTGTTTAACTGTAAAATTATAAAATTCTTTGTTTAATAGCCGAAGTGAATTAATAAAGATTTCAAAATAAATTAAAAGTATATAGTGAGTGTGATCGAAAGAGTCCGAGGAAACTAACCTCCAAAGGTGTATTGCCAAAATTTCGTTTGGAATCTTGTAGACCATTTACATAATACAGGAGTGGATTTTTGTGGACCATTTTCAATTCGATACAAGAATCAACGAAAAGAAACATATAACAAGGTATATGTTTGTATGTATATTTATTTGCATGACAACCGAAAGCCGTGCATTTAGACGTGGTAGAAGATGCAAGAGTGGATGCCTTCATAGCATGCATGAAACGATTTTGTAGTAAAAGAGGCAAACCAGCTAAAATGTGAAGTGACAACGGCACTAACTTTGTTGGTGCGAACAATCGAATCAAAGAAATGGAGATAGTGTTAACCAAATCGAATGAACAAATCACAAAAAGCATGTACCGAAAATGGATTCAAGTGGAACTTTATACCTCCAAGAACGCCAAACTTTGGTGGACTTTGGGAGTCTGGAGTAAAGATATTCAAGCAGCATTTGAAAAGAATTGTGGGTTCAAGAATTATGACTTTAGAATTTCTGTATACACTGGTAGTCGAGATAGAAGCAGTTATGAATTCCAGACCATTGACAGCAATGTCCTCGGATACAAATGATTTCGAACCATCGACTCCAGGTCATTTTTTGATTGGGTCTACAATAAATTCAATAATGGAACCAGGGGGCGATTCTTGTTCCGTGAAAAAATGAAAAGCAAAAAATATTTTCATTTTCATTTTCACGGATGTTTTTCATTTTTTCATGAACATTCGTTCATGCTGAGTATTTTTTTTTTCATATTGTACTAGATCACTGAATACATTTGGCATTTTAATCTACATGTACATATATTGGTTGAGTGAATGCGATATAAATGGAGAGTTTGTACCGAAAACTTCGTACTTTTGGTAGAGTATCAATTTTCGACATTGTCTACTAAAAAATCAAATGTCTACAATTTTTTCAACATCAATATGTAGGCAATTTGGAAATAAGTTTAGACGCACAACAGTAATCAGCAAGGCCAAAATTCAAAGCAGCATCTAGCATTAGAATAGTCGTGCCTTCGTATTCAACATAAATCTGCAAAGAAACTGATTTGAAGCTAGTCGGTTAAGAGATAGTCATATGCTTTACTAAACATTGTGAATCTTCGTTAAAATTCATATTTGAAAAGTAAGATTCATAGTGAGGTGATATTCCAAAATTCGTAATCCATATTTGTAAATATAGCCTAAGTTTGGCCATAATTTGTTATGAATTTCAACAGCAAAACAAGAATTTGAAAATACAAAATAATCATTCATTGTTTTAAAATCGATATTTTATAATCCAAGATTTTGTAAGGATCTTAGTACATGAGATCCAAGATTTAGGTTTCCCGGATTTTGTTTTTCTGGATTCCGTTGTTAACTCGTTTACAAAGTGATTTGAGTAGGTTAATGTTCTAAACTCACTCACCCTACATATGATCTCACCTAAAGGGTTTTAATAACACCTTCTGAGATTCCCGACGTTTCTAGAAAATTAGATAAATCGTGTTGGTTGCAAAGCGGTACCTAATAGCAAAGCGTAAATCATTGAACACCCCCACTTTACCCACCCCCATAACTTAGCTGTTCACAAACAAAAATGAGTATTCCTTAAGTGGATTGAAATCTTTCACAATTTCATATAAAATTTCTGCCGCATTCCTCCCGCCGCACAACAGAAAAGAGAGTTCGGATTTCAAACGGAGTAGACGTGTTTTGTGTCGCTCCTTGTTTTAAAATTAAATTTAATTTTTCTGTGCGGGAATAGTGGATAAATTAATAATAAATATGTGTTGTAGTGTATTCTTGATAAAATGCACTACATAGTATGTAAATAAGTTAAGTGAAATTATGTGAACATTATCAATGCGTGCACGTGGAACTTGTGGATTTGAAAGAGAAGTTTTTGATTTTGTTTTTATATTAATTAATGTATTTTGCTGTGTGTTTTCTTGTAAATGCGGTTGTAATATATTATAATCTGTGTACATACGTATTTGCCTGAGAATATACATATACTATAAAAATAAATTTTGTAATTTTTGTGTCTCTTGCTTACGATTTTATTTTCTCAAATTTTGTTTTGCGATCATAAATTTTATTTGTTTTGTTTTAAAACTAATATCAGTGCACCTAGAATACTACAGGCCACACTGCTTTAAAAATTTTGCTATATGACGTCAATTTATGTCGACAGTTCTCTCTTTGGCTATTATAGGCAGCACTAAAATTAAAAAGATTGTTTTGATTTTTTTTTGTTTTTGCTGTCACATTGATAAGAAAAAAATTGTAAACAAACAACAAGAAAAATATTTTAATAATGTATTTTGAAATTTAACAGAAAGCTATTGGTAAAAGTATTAATTCATAACATTATTATAAAATTATGCACTTTAAATTGTGTTAAATATGTAAACACGTATAAAATGTGTACACATTTAATATAATTTACGAGAAGACATAACCTTACTTTTAATACACGTATAAAAATATTTTTTTTTTCTGTTTGTTTTGGTTTTTTCATTTTATGAACTTGACTGCCGTCTAGAGTTCAAAGAAAAAACTGTAGACATAAATTTAATGACATAGCAAGCAGTGTGGCCTGTAGTATTCTAGGTGCACTGCTAATATCCTCTCGTCTCGGAACATTGTTATTGTTGTACTCTAGTACTAGTACGTACAGTTGGCTCATAAATTGTTGTACATATACATTTAACTCTGTTTTATTTATTACACCAATCCCGGTGAACGAAAAGTCTCTGCTTACGGGAAAAGGATTCGATTTACGAATTTTATTTTTGTTCTTATTAAAACGTGTGTTCTAGGCTCGAGATTTTTCTAGAATATGTTGTGTTCTTAAATTAAATTTGTTCCTTACTTTAAATAAATTCTATAAATTGAAATTTTGTCGAAAGTCCTGACTTTAAAGAAACAATAAAGTTGTCGGCAAATATAATTCAATTTATTTTATTATTATTATTTTTTAAACATACCGGAAGGTCAGGGAAGATTGTGATTGCAACATTCTTGATCAGGGGGTCTATTTAATTATTTACGCTTTGAGGATAAACTCAATATAATCAAATATGTTAACGATCCAAAGATCTTTTGCCATGGAATGTTGTTTTTCGACGATCTTTCTTGTTGAATTCAGGTTATGTTTTAGTGAAGTGTGTGGATGTTAGATATAAATCAACCCTGCTTTTAGTTGGATGAATTTAAATATAGGTAGCTTAATGACAATACCGAATTTCAATTTAATTGTTTTACAATAGCAACGGAATATTTAGGTCATCATATGTATGATAATGCTGTCGTGTAATTACGAACGTGAAATCCCTCGGTTAGATGGTGTTGGGTGGGAAGATAGGGTAAAATAAGGTTTCAAACAGCATATGATGAGATGACCCGTAGATGTGAATTAAATAACCTAACCAGTCTATTATGGCTGATGCCGAATACATATGATGAGTATTAGTATCCTTTACCACAACCACAGCTAACCCAAATTAATAAACTAACAAAATCTACTCTAGAGTGTGAATTTAATTGTAACTAACATTTTAATATATTTAAGTAGTTAGAAAATGACTTTGCTGCGGTTCGCCCTAGTCGTTTCTGTGACTAACATCCTTTCCTAAATAACCTTATCTGTTAAGGATGCAGGCAGGGCCTGGGCCCGCATGATGCTGAAATATAATTCGCATTCAGATATAATTTGTTATTTGAATGTTGATATTTCAGGATTATGGTAACGTACCTAGGATCGCCGTTATGGCTGGCCTGTACGCCTCAATCATATCATATCATATCATATCATATATTGGTTGAGTGAATGCTTTAGAAATTATATACAGAAAGTAAAATTTAATTTTCTTTTTTAGGCAGAATATTCGAGTTATAAGGAAAGGTTTGAGGACACTCAAAATCCGTTCGAGATACTCTCTGATAGGCAGTTTGTAGATTTATATTGGTTTCCTAAACCTATTTGTATGAATCTAATAAATAAATTATCGACATTATTTACTAAAACCGAACGAATTCATGCAATTCCCAGTAATTTAAAAGTTTTATACGCATTAAGATTTTTTGCGACTGGATGTTTCCAACGCGCTGTTGGTCAAGACGTCATGGCAACCGTCTCCCAAACCTCCGTTAGTCGGATAATTACAGAAGTAGCAGAAGCTCTCAATTCTGCAGCCTCGGACCAAGAAATGATTCACTCAAAACAACAATTTTTCAACATTTCTAATTTTCCGGGAGTTATTGGACTAATTGACGGGAGACACATACGAATTTCTGCCCCCGTAAGTAGTATCGAGCACGTGTACTATTGCAGAAAAGGCGGACACTCAAAGAATGTTCAGACTGTTTGTGATGCGAACTATTCTATAATAAATTTAAATGCGAGGTTCGGAGGGAAGGCACATGATGCCTATATATGGCGTCGCTCCATTTTAAAGAATATGTATTTTGGAAACAAAATATTCAAACGAAGAGCGAAATTTTTGGCTATCTATTGGGCGATAGTGGATATCCCTTACAGCCGTGGTTAATGATCCCTATCCAAAACGACGTTTCGGATGCTCAAAAAAAATATAATGTATCCCATAAAAAACGCGATGTTTAGTGGAGCGTTGCATTGGAATAATAAAATCTCGATTCCGATGCCTTTCTAAAGAAAGAGTTGTATTTTATACTCCTGAAAATGCAGGTAAAATAATAAATGCATGCGCCGAGCTTCATAATATTTTAATAAAAGCTCGTGTTCCTTTACCAGATGAATGTGAGCTAGACTATGATGATGAAGCAGTCCCTGATGAAGCAATAAATCCTCAATCGATTTTGAATGAAGCGCATAGGGTACAGACAAATATAGTTAATGAATATTTCAATTAAGTTTAATTTTTTAAAAATAAATTTCAAACTTTCTTTTAATTTAGATTTTATTTTTAATCTCATTTAATGTATTTAATATATTTTGCAATACATTAAGTTTTTTTTTCATTTTGCAATACATTAAGAATTTTCGCCATTTTGAACCGTCCTTATTGGCTCCCCCTAATGCATTTAATTCGTTTCCCAAATCATTCCAGGCATTGTCTCGCATTCGAGCTCAATCAACAGACGTAAACCAATAATTGAAATAAAATTTTAAATATATATTTTGACATGTACCTATTACTTTTAAAGTATTTTATATTATTTTTACCTGTCATGAGCCAACTCTAAATTTAACTCTAGGAAATCGACTAAAAATGCATTCAATGCCTCACTAGGTCGTTTGCCTTTCATCTTTTTCTCCATTTTCTAAAATGTTCACAATATTTTAATAAATTCAATTTTCTAATAAAGTAAATATTGCTTTGAAATACATAACTACGTAATAAGTATATAAAATTATTATATAACTAAAATATTGCATACCTAATTACGCCTATCTTTAAAACTCAGTTTTGGAAGAAAGAAAAATTAAATTTTTAGGAACTAAATGTCGCAACCAATTTGAAATTGGGAAACCCCATAAATAAAATAACCAATAGTTGATTAAAGTGTCGCTAGTTGCGCTGGTAAATTAAATAATTCGAATTTTCAGTTTTAATTGGAACAAATTATCCTTAAATTACATTTAAAATACTTAAATTGTGTATTTAATATTTAGTAAGCCCATTTTAAAAAAATATTTTTCTTTTCACGACTATAAGCATCGATGAAAAAAAAATTTTAATATGAAAAGATTGTGACGTCATTTTTTTCATTTTCATGTGATGCGAATTCACTGAAAACAATTTTCATTGTAGTTTTCACTGAACAAGAATCGACCCCCAGAAGAGGAATATATATTGCTAATATTATCAATAAATCTTCAACGATGGGAGAGATGAAATAGATAGAAATATGTCAGCAGTGGATATAAGTATAATTAGTACTGACATATTTTGTAAAATAATATAGAGTGTTGATTTAGTTAAAATTGGTGGTACAGATCATTTGCCGTGTATTATAAAATTGAAATATTTTAATATAGAAAATAATAAAAAAATAATAAAATTTAAAAATATAATAAGTGAAATCAATTTAATTAATCCAGAACATACTGATAATATAGAAGAGTATGAAGAAGTTATGACTAATATAATTAACAGGAATACAATTATATGTGGTTCTAATAATAAATATGTTTATAAATATTGGTGGAATAAGGAAATGCAGAATAAGTGGAATATTAAGAGTTAAAGTGTTATAATAGAAACAGACAAAATAAATATTGTGAAGAAGAATTAAAACTAATTACGAACAAATTAAATGTAATAATAAAAAATGAAAAAAGAAAAAATTGGAATAAATTCATTGAAGGAATGATACCTGATTTAAGTATAAGGGAAATTATCTCAGATGCGGTGGATGCTTTGCGAAATGATCTTAACCCTTTCGCACGTATTGGGTTAAATTTAACCCATCGTTTTAAATCATATTTACAACGAAACCGTTACAGAACACCTGCATATTTTTTTCTTTTTCTATTATATGATATATATATATTTCGTTATACTTGTGTTGGTTTGTGTATTTATTCGATGTAGTTTAGTATTTATCAGTATCTTAAGTGCCTATTCCATGGAAACATTTTACTGACTGTATTTTTTTACTGCAAAAACGAAAATAAAAAAATACTTAAAATTCCATAAGAATGACAAAGAAAACAAATATCTTTTATTTCATTTTTATAGCAAAATTTATGGTTTAATTTTGACAGTTACATTTTGACATAACCTAAAATTTTCATAAAAGTTGTAATTTCGTTTCGTTCGTTTCAAACAAAAAAAATTGTAATCGCCATTAATTTTATAATTAATTTATAATTTTTATTAATATCACCATGGATTTGGAAGATTTGGATTATTTAGGTCTTGATTCCGAGTAACCGTCGCACTCATCCACATACCCACCCGGTAATGTTTGTAATTTCTGCGGTCGCTGAATATTCATCGTACTCTTCACCATAGCTGGCAAAAAAATTTTGTATCGGGGAGTTGCCGCTGTCGTCCAGTTGCGATACTTGCTCAACCCGGATATTTTCCAATACGATAGTTTTTTTACTCGGTGCTGTAATTATATAAATAGATTAATACAAAATTCTCACGTATCTAATAATTTCGTCGACACACAATAAAATATTTTGATGCTACATCCACCAAATAAAATAATGCTCAATCAAACTTACCGTAATTTTCCATACTAATTTATTATTATGTAGTTTAATATAAAATTATTTGTATTTTATAACAAGTATTTAGATTTTTTTTGTATATTTGAACACCTAAAAAAACGTTAAAAACACTAATATTCACTAATGTAAACAAAACTCGAATTTTAGGTATCGAAATAAAAAAACAAACTGACATTTGACTATAAAAATGGCGAACGATTTATTTTGTGTGAGTGTGAAAAAAATTTCTTATCTTTACATACATTTTTTGTAGATGTGTTGACAATGCTGCCATAAAAAGTGCTAAAGTTTACATTGTTTTATAGCACGTTATGGCAGCACACTACCACAATGATAATTATTTTCTCACCAGTAAATCAATATTTTTTTCTCGCTTTTATTTTTGCAGTCAGTAAAATTTTTTCATGGAATAGGCACTTTATCCTGTCTTCACGTATTTGACAAGTGAGAGAACGTGTACAGTTTGTGTTTTCAAGTTATACAGTTATTTTTAGTGCAAATTCCAAAATTTTAACATAAACAGGTAAATTAATAGATAATTTAAGAATTTATACAGTAGTATTATGAAATTACATAATTTAGTATCCGCAATATTTTATTGAAATAGCGTGGTTTGAATTTAACCCAAATCGTTTCAAATGATGTGGGTTGATTTTAACCCAAATAATAATTCTATGTGTTTTTCCTTATAAATTTTTTAAGAATGAGTGATGATAATTCGGCAAAACGTTTGCATAATTTAAAATCAAAAAAGGTTTTTACGATAACTGAGTTATCTGAATTAATGAATGGTGATGATTCCGATTTTATTTTTGAGGATGACGATGTCCTAGAGAATGAGGACAATTCTACACGGAATTATACAAATGAAATGCCCATTGAATCAACTAATGATATTCCCGACCTAAACGTAGTAGATGTTGAACATATTGGCCCCTCTGTTCGAAAAACTTCAATAGATGTACCTAGTGACTCTGAATCGGAAACAGAGCAAGAGCAGCCCTATGAATATGTAATGTTAGCAACAGAGGCAAACCCTGTGATTGACGAAAATGTTCAGTTTGAATTCATCAATGAAGAAAACTCAGACAGTCCTATATTTACTGAAAAGCCCAACATTCAGTGGCGCCGGGGGAACAAACTATTCGAACAAAACGAAGTCCCATTCATACCTCTTGGAAATTCAGATGAAAATTTTGAACTAACGCCGCTCCAAATATTTGAAAAATATCTTACCAATGAATTTTCGAAAAAAAATCATTTTTCACAAATCTGTATGCTGAACAAAATAATGTACGAGGTTTTAAGCAAACTAATACAGATGAAATAAGGAAACTCTTTGGTCTTCACATATTAATGGGCAACTTAGGATTACGAAGAACCAGATTGTACTGGAACGCCAATATTCAAATTGAATCGGTCATTAATTGTATGACAAACGACCGGTTTCATCAACTTCGCAACAACTTGCACTTTGTCAATAATTTGGAATGTACAAACAACTCGAAAGATAAATTTTATAAAGTAAGGCCCATAGTTGATATTGTACGAAGCAGATGTTTACAACATCCTCTAGAGGAAAATTTGTCAGTCGACGAACAAATGATCCCATTCAAAGGTAAGCTAAATGTGAAACAGTACGTTAAAGGCAAACCATATCCATGGGGTTTAAAAAATTTTGTACTTTCTGGTAAAACCGGTTTACCATACGACTTTTTCCTTTATCAAGGCAAAACTACAGAAATATCCGAAGTTGACTCAAAAAAATTTGGTTTTGGAGCTGCTGTTGTGCTCCATCTTTCAAAAAGAATTACTTTGCCTGGACATAACCTGTACTTTGATAATTTTTTTTCTACGTACCAGTTATTCGAAATTCTGAAACACAACAATATCAATGCGATTGGCACAATTAGAGTCAACAGATTTAAAAATCCACCTCTTTTAGATATAAAGGAAAGAGGAGTTAGTGATGAGGTTCATAGTCGGGATAAGAAAGTGGTTATTGTTAAATGGCAAGATAATAAGCCTGTGCATATAGCTTCAAATTTTATTGGTATAGGTAATGAAGGTGATGTGCAACGTTGGGATAAATCGCAGAAAAAATATATTTCTATAAAGCAACCACAAATAATAACAATGTATAACACGAATATGGGAGGAGTAGATTTTATGGACCAGCTAATTAGTTATTACAGAATATTTATGAAATCCAAAAAATGGACTTTGAGAGTCGTAACCCATTTTATAGACTTTGCTGTTTGTGCCAGTTGGATAGAATACCGAAATTATCAAAGACAAGCAGGAATTCCAAACAAAAATATCCCAGATTCACCTTCGAGTGAATATAATAAAATTAAAAAGCAACGATTCGAAGTAAGACCATTTCGGGATATGCAATACGACCAAATAGAGCATTTTCCAGAACATAATCAAAAAACTCTACCAATGCGCTGTAAACTTCCAAATTGTACAGCGAAATCTCCATTTTTTTGCATAAAATGTAAGGTTCATTTATGTTTAAACAAAGAACGGAATTGTTTCCTTAAGTTTCACAAGAAATGTAATTTCTTGTAATTTTTATGTAATTTACTGTTCCTAATATTTTATATTTTTATATTAAAAATTTAGTTTATTTTATAATTTTGTTTATTTTATAATTTTATTTTTATTTTTTAAATGATATTATTGAATTGTGATAGTTTGAAATGAAACATGTGATAAATAAAGCAATGAATTTGAACCAAACCAAAATTTTCTCTTATAATTTGTTTTGATCGTAGACACGAATTGGGTTGAATTAAACCCATTAGGCTAGCCCTTATTCCGGGCATATGAAAAAAAAATAAAAATTCTAGAAATAATTCTATAATACTCCTTGCCACGAATAATGTATAACATATTTTTTTACACCAGCGAATAAACTTCACGACTAAAACGGTTAAAATCGCATTAGAAGAGGTCAAAATTCTAAAACTGCACATTAAAAAGACTGATGATGAATGTACTTTGTGGCGTTCACAGGGTATCGGTTCGATTAAAACCGGTTCGGTTTAAAAATCCTAGTAGAGACATCTACCATAAATACGGGAAGCTGCCGCCTCTCTACTTCGCCGCGAGATGCCAGTAGGAAGAAAGAGAAAAAACTTCTTGTTGTTTTTCTCTCGCGACGACATGGCGCTTTTTGTTTTTTCTTTCACACAACCTAAAAAAATTTATCAACATGCCTGGTAAAATAAAAAGTCAATGTAATTGAATCAAAAATTGCGCAACAAAATTAATTGAATTAAATAAAGTGAAATAAATGAAGTAAACATAAACAAACAAAATCCATCGTTATTTATTAAAGAATTTTATGTGGTTTGCGCTTGTGGTAAAAGTTAATTATAAAAAGGCGACCACGCGCCTTCTTATTGCAGCCATCACCACAAACCAAGTGCATCACCACAACTTCACTTCGTCATAGAGTTAACCTACTTGAGTCGTTAAATGATTCTATTGTGCAACAAAAATTAGCCTCAAATACAGTGATAACTGGAATTCCACTCAACAAGCTCGACAATAAGGAAGTGATATTAAGAGTATTGTCGTATGTTCAACCTGAGATCAGTTCAAACAATGTTCTCGATGTAAGTAAAGTTGATACTACAAAATCTAAAACAAAAACATAAATTGAGATTTACATTGTCAAACTAACATCTGTGGAAATCAAAACTGGAATACTTAATAAAATGAAAAACTTCAAAAATTTCTCTACTGATGATTTGGGCATTCAATTCACAAATCATGTAAGGAACAGAATATTTATCATGCATCACGTATCACCACTTCAACCAAATTGTACAAAGCGGCCAACGTCATCAAACGCTAAAAAAAATCGTTCCTTGTGGATTTGGAATGGGATCATCATGCTACGACAAAATCAAACATCGCAAGTATTTAAATTTGATCACATAATAACATTCATCAAATTAAAAACTCTCTACTATAACAAAAAACTAATTAGGTCATATTCTATTGTGGTAGAACAATTACAAATTCTAGTCTTTTTTTTTTTTGATTAACTGTAAGGTAACAGCAGGTATAACACCTGCATGTAATTCTATTACCAATTTTTATTATCTAATTTTATTATTTTATTTTTATTATCGTATGGAAAATTAAAAATGTTATTCTTTTATTGCTTAACTGTAATGTAGTAGCATATTTAATACGTTCATTCTGTGGCGGCACCGTTTACGTTCACGGCAATTCCTTTCGGAAACGAATTCAACGTTAAAACAATCACACTTAACGGTTCATCGGGAAAAACGACAGAACGCAACCAAAAAAAGAAAGAAAAAAAAATCAGACACTCATTTAGTTCTCTCGACGATTCATTCATTTTTGGTATTAACAGATTGACACGTTTAATTTTTTCTGAAGATTGTATATGAAAAACTAAGTCTAAAATAAATTAAATGAAATTCTTGTCCTTTGTATCAATAAAACATTAAATAAAAAAAAAGGTTTATAAAATTCTTTTCTATAACTACAAAGGAGAATACGGATTACTCATCATATACAATTGAGGTTATGTGTACATCGTGTATGTAAATGGGGCACAACACATAGGTGAATAGTGTATAGTAAAATTCCAACAGCAATCACCATAAAAACCCCATAATTCCTTTATAAACATAAAAGGCACAATGGTTTAAATAATGCAAGGGCTGAATTATTGTTTATAATTATAGTACGCACAAACGTAACTTTTCGTGAAAGCACAAATACTTTTCGCATTAAAGTCGTTAAGATGGATTTACATATCCGACAATTTTTCGGCGAAGCTGCTTGCCGCAGAAAATTCGGCGAACGCTATATTATCTATGATTTACATATCCGACGATTTTTTTTCAGACATACATACATAAACAATATTTTGCACGCAATGAGCCTCGCCACACTTTGATTCTTTGGTCGTGATTCAATGATTTCAAAAAATCAATCGCCGTCCACATTTGATTTCTTTGACGGTTCTTATTTTATGTATGTGCGTAAAATTATGGTTTTTGATTTATTCGTATAGTAAAAAATGTTTATTATTTGCTGCGAAAATTACTTCCTTGGTTGAAAAAATATATTTTTTGCACTCGAAGCACAATTTAAACTAAAATTAACCCAAAAACGACAAATACAGGGTGGCTGAGACCAAGTGTTACCAAATGAAAACGCTGTAATTTTTTAATTTTGATTATTTTTTATTGAAATTTCGTGGAATATGTTGAAAACATATTACATTTTATGAAAAACATGTTACTGCTCGATATGACCTCCTTTGGCTCTGATTATTTGATTCAGTCTTTCATAGAAAGCATTGCATGCTGACCGAACGTGGGCTTGCGGAATTTCATTCCATTCTCGAACAAGAGCTGACTTTAATGCATCAACACTTTCGTATTTTTTTGTGGACACCTTACTCTCCAAAATGGACCATATGGAGAAATCCATGGGATTCAAGTCTGGTGAATATGGTGGCCATTCTTTCAACGAAATCAGCCGCGGAACGCAATTTTGTAAAAATTGCTGTGTCGCTCGAGCTTTGTGTGACGGCGCCAAGTCCTGTTGGAATGTCCAACGGTTCGTACCAAAGTGTTTACGTGCCCAAGGTAGCAAAGCATCGTTTAAGATCTTTTGGAGGTGTACCCTCTTGGTTTACCTTGACTCCATGTTCGATGAAAACCAGAAATATTAGAAGAAATATTTCAATGTGCGGATGATTTTCTTTTTGTAATTACCAGTAATAATATTGAAAATTTAAATAATAAAGCTCATGAAGTAATAAAGAATTTGTCAGAAAAATTAAATTATTTAAAATTAAAAATAAATATAGATAAAACAGAATATATGAAAATAAATTATAAAAGGGATAATAATAAAATTAAATTAAAAATGGACGATAAAATTATAAAAGTGAAAAAATTATATATCCTATATTTTATTTTAGTAAAAGGACGACTGAGGCTGAATCCAGGTACCACTATGAAGAGTGTGCATTCTAACAAGCATTAAGTGCCCTGCAGCTTCAGGATAAAACTATCCAGCAGATCAAAGATACGATAAAAGATGATTGTGATAGTGGATTTTACATTGTTCGTAATAGTTAACTTTACAGAATAAATAAATACAAGATTATGTTTTATGTACCCCCGAATGTTTGGAACATAATGTAATTCAGAAAATGCACAAAATTGGCCATGTGGGAGTTAATAAATCCATGGAGTTAATCCAAAGGTCATATTGGTTCCCAAGAATGGAAGATAAAGTCAATGAATATATTAAAAGATGTTTGAAGTTGTAACGATCGCGTATGGCACGCTTTAACATTTTTTTTGCTTACAGATTTTGTGTTAGTAACTGTAGTGGAACCATATGATCAATGTTTGATGTTAAGTACTAAAGTAAGTGTAAATTTAAATAAGCGGTATATTTATAACCGGTTAGAATTCCCGTACCAAAATTTAACAAAAATAAACAGTGTGGTTTTTTGAAAAAACAGAGGATGTAAAGCTGAACGATCGAGAATTTTATTTAAGATAAATAGTTAATCCGAAAAACAAAAGCGAAACTTCAAAAATAAAAAATAAAATATAAAGAAAATTGGAAATTAAGTTTGCAAAAAAAAATTGTGGTGACTCGTGGCGAATTAGCTACCTTTTCTTGCATAGTACCATACGTGTATGCGGTTAAGTAAATAAAGTAGCTTGAAGCCGTATACATACGTCGGATAAAAATCCGGGATTTTTCTATCGCATCGTTTTAACCAATTACATCACGTAAATTATACAACAGACACGCCTCTTTTCATACAAAAGAGTTAAAAAAAATAGAAAAAAAATCTCGAATGTAAAAATCCCGGATTTCCATCCGACGTATGTATACGGCTTGAGTAAAGTCCTAAAAATAAAAAAAAGAACAAAATATAAAGTGTAAACGAATGTGAAAACAAAAAAAAAACTAACCAACAAAAAAAACACAAAAAACATACTGTGTTAAGATATAAGTAATAAAGAGAATACAGAAATAAATGATAATATAATGCAAATGGAAGGCGGTTGTTTGATATATCATTGAATTGGTCCTGGTTGGATATTGGCATAAGTGATAGGAATTCGTCCGGTGGCAGAAACAAGCAGGAAAATTTCATAAGGTGATCACGTCGGATGTATGTACGTGTGCGGTGTTAACTATTCAGGAGTAAACTGGACGGCGGAAATTACGGTTGCTGTTTAAAGGGGCCGTAAAGCAAAACGGTCGAGCGTTCGAAAAAAAATTATATTCGTATTCCCATATTATTGGTGCACTAGTCAACGATGGAGAGAGATTCTTGCTGAATAGTATCCTGGCCATCGCATGTAAGCAGGTGAAGCGCCACTTTTAGGTACATTGATGTATAGGATTATTACTGTAAGTACATTCACATTCGGGTATTTCATAAAGTTTCTTGTTCGATTTAGCAAATTTTTTTCTTGGTATAAAAAAAACACATGTAAAATCCATACACGGGTAATACTGTCTGATGAATTGGCTAATAAAAGCCACAGTGTCGCTCTAACGTTTTATTTTTCTATAATTGGTTTTTCTGAAAATTTATAATTTTATCGAGCGATTACAACCACAATGCTAAACTAAAAGGAAGTGTGAGTTGGTGATATGTTTTGAGGGGACCACACAGATGCCGAATCCAGGTGTAGTAGTTACAACCCAGCCTTGTACCGGGGTTTTCGACAAACGAATCCTAGTCCGACGAGTAGTACCCCTCATAAACCAAGTATTAAAAATCATCTGGATGACGAAAATAATGGATCGTTACAAAGTGTGTAATGTTTCAACCGAAGGATGCGAAAAATGAAGGGTTTCTTAATATTTTCGATAAATTCGACCGCCCTTTTCATACCATTCACATAGATTGTGTAGGTCCGTTTGAACAGACAATGCGTAAATACAAATATATTTTTGTAGTCATAGACGCGTTTTCCAAATTTTGTATATTTTTCCGAACCAAGTCTACGAACACTACAGAGGTCATAAATATTATGAAAAATTATTTCCGCTATTATAGTGTGCTTAGGCCGTGTTATTAGTAATAGAGGATCGTGTTTTACATCTTCCCAATTTAAAAAAATAAAATACTGAGTATAATTCAGGTTTTGAACGCAACCGCGTCTCCACAGTCGAATGGACAAGTAGAACGCATAAATCGTAGCTTAAGTTTCTATGCTAGCCAAATTGGTTGAATTTTCTAACAAATGGGAGAAACACTTGAGTGAGGCATTTAATAATACTATAAACCATTCTATCAAGGAAACTCCTTCGATGGTTTTATTTGGTGTTAACCAAAAAATTGGAAACGATAGTGTAAATGAGATATTGATATTAGAGATTTGAATGATATTAGCGAGAGAGTTGTAGAAGAAGCACAGAAATTCCGGCTAAGGAATAAGGATAGATTTGATGCTAAGCGAAAACAATCTTATAACCATAAAGTTAATGATCTAGTAGTAATTCAAAACCACATTTCAGAAATTGTTGCCAAAATTCAAAGGTCCCTATATAATTTTTAAAGTTCTTCCAGGTGATAGATGCGAAGTGTGTGACGTGCCAGGTCAGCAACTGTCGAATAAACCATTTGAGGGTGTTTTTGCACCGGTTTTAATAAAACCGTTTAAAATTTGAAATTACCGTTTATTTTTGAAAATACAGTACCATCGAGTCGATGCTATGGTCAGGTTTGGCCGAATTTAGTATAATTTGTTTTATGATTTATTTATGTTTTGATGTTCGTTGGGCAAATATTGCCATCTATTAATGAATATAGGATATTGAATAAAATTGACACATTTGGGAAAAAGGCACGCATGTATAGTTGAAACAAGAAAGGAAAAAGGTCAGACATGTTTTATATTTCATTGTGTATTGTATGACGTATAAATATATTTAAATAATAAAAATCAGTTAAAAGTATTTTGTGTTTGTATAATAAAAACAACAGATAACGATACATGCTTCATTAGCAAGATTTAAATAAATTCGTGATAAAGTGAATAAAAAAAACGAAATTAGTAGATAAATGGATGACGCACAGGCACGCGTCAGCAATACTAATTATAAATAAAGACAATAATGATAGGAAACGTAAAGTGGAAAATAGCAGAAATAATAAAATTAAATTGATTAAATATGATAACCAGGCAAACAAATTGAATCGTAAAAACATTAAAAAAATATATAAAACAACAAACGAAAAAAACAAGATGGAAGGTAAAAAAAATAGATGAGCGACGAAGAGATAGATACAGTTATGAATAAAAGTGGTTTTAAGGGATTTGAGATTATAAAAAGGAGCAACATCACTCAAGAAAAGAAATCAGAAAAGTTATGAAAAGTATCACCAACAAATACCAGGAACGCAGGACCATATTATGTAATTATAGAGAAAAAGGAAATTGAATACATTATAATCGCTGTAATAAACGCGCTTAATTTCGAAAAAATATTATCAGTAAAACAACCTACAGAAAAAGTCGCGTTAAAGTTCAAACGAGAGATATGGGCACTGCTAACATAATTTTAAATAACGTCGATCTAGAAAGGTTACATCACTATAAAGCTTATGTGCCAAACTTAATGTTGGAAACCATCGGATTCATTAACAAAATTTCTATTAATACGAATTTGGAGACATTAGAACAAAACTTAACATCAAAAGCAAAAATTGTCAAATTAGAACGTATAGTTAGATGGAATAGATAGAATAAAATAAAAAGTCGAACTTACAACCGCGATCAAAATAACATTTAGATCAACCAGCCTACCTTATAATGTAACGATTTATGAAGTTAACAGAAGTGTCACATACTAGGTATATTCCAAAACCATTGTTGTGCAAAAAATGTTTAATATACGGTCACACGGAAACAGAAGTGCATCAACTGCGCTGAGCAAGACCACACCACAAATGGTTGTAAAAATAACCGCAATTGTTATTATTGTGAAGGAAATCATATAACCAATAACTTCTTATGTGAAGAATACAAAAATCACAAGAAAAAAGAAAATATTTGATGGTAACCAAAAGAATGTCATATGGTGACGCAAGAAACACAGTAAAACCGCGTATAACCAAATAATTCAATTTGAATCAAGAACATTTTCCCAGCATTATCAACAACAAAAACATTGAAGAAATACAAACATTAAAAAACGAGATGACATTAACCAAATTGTTATATATGCTTATAGGGCAATTTACTTTTTAATGCATGTTGGGAAAAATAATAAGATATGTCATTGGAGTAAAAAGATTGAATTGAGCAACATGCATCCGATGTGGATTATTTTTATATTAAAATAAAGAAATAAAATACATAAAAAGTATTGTTTACTGTGCATAAATATAATAAGTTGGCGACGAGGATAAAAAAAAAGTGAAAAATTGCATACCAACAGTGGATGAATTAAGACAAGCTTGAGGTAAAAATAGTACGTAAAAATACATGCGGTTAGTGTATGATACAACACATAACCATACCCTCATTGCTGGAGATTTTCAATAATCAGTTGCGATTATCATACATACGAATTAAAAAATATGGAAAATTAGGAGCATTTCAAATCGATCCAATCGATAAACCAAAGACGAAATGGCATCGATGGGTGGAAAAGCTGGTAGGTGCATTCGCTGTCTTCGAGATAAAGGACAGTAAAATATAATTAAACCTGCTTCTTTATTATATGGGACAGGCAGTTTATGATGTGCTATGTGGCAAAATCGCACCTAAGAAGCCGAAAAATACAAATATCAGGAGATAGTGGACATTCTGGAAAAGTTTTACAACCCTGAACCGGTTGAAATCGTTGAAAATTTCCATTTTCATCTAAGGAAGCAGAACGAAGGAGAATCAGTAAGCGAATTCATGGAAGAGCTCCGTAAATTAGCGGTCAATTGCAAGTTTGTGCAATACTTAAATACAGCACTTAGGAATTAATTTGGTTTTGGGTTGCGAACTCAAAAAACACAAAACAGATTGCTGCAGATAAAAAGTCTTACATCCGAGAAAGCTTTTGAATTGGCACTTTCATTAGTAATGTCAATAAAAGGGAGTGCCGAGCTCAACAATCAACGAGTGAACAGTATTCATCAGGTAAAAAATAACAACCAATCATCAAAAAAGGACAATCAGAAGGTAAACACAGGTACGTATTATAAATCAAACTTTCAGTTTGCAGGAAACTCAGGTGTTGTGTTATCGAGTATGGAGTTTGAGAAGCTACCGTAGATATTTACAGGAACAACGGGAACCGTAACTATTGGTTGCTAGGTAGTATATTGAATATTGTATTAATTAATGATTTATTAATCATACCAAAAATGGTATTTTGTATTATGTAATAGGAGATTCAGGATACCCTTTGCAATCTTGGCTTTTAACGCCATATAGAGCTGTGAACGAAGGTAGTAGAGAGGCCGCCTTCAATACAAAGCATTCTAGAACGAGGTGTTGGAAATACGATTTGTATTTATATTCATCAAACAATATAATGTTGTAATGTAGGCTATACTTTATATGATTGACATTATGCGTGACATTATCGCAAAATATCAAATTCCTCGGTTGAATGCAGAAAATTATTTTAATTGGCTATTCAGGATGAAAATGTTGTTAAAGCGCGACGGAGTGTGGAATGCGATCACAAAAGATCGGCCGGAAAACAATGCCGATGAATGGGATAAAATTGATGAAAAAGCACATTCCACTATTTCATTGTGCGTGGAAGATAACCAAATACATCATTACGAAACACGAAAAATGCAAAAGAAGCATGGAAAGTACTAAAAGATTTCCATGAGCGTGATTCGCCGGGTTCTTAAGTGCGAATATTGCGTGAAATAATGCGACAACGTGCAACAGAGATATACGTCCGTGTATTTATTAAAAGAGAAATCTGAAATATTCCAGCGACTATTCTGGTAATTCCCGGGGAATAGAAATTTTAAATTTTATAGAAGTTTTATTCCCTTTTCCCAAAAGTGTATTCTGGCTGTTGGGAAAAGTGTTCCTTGGGAAAAAATTATTCCCAATTCTAGCAGTTTTGACGTTTATTATTCCATACCTATTTTACGCAAGTAGGAATAGAATTAAACGGAATTTATAGAATTTATTATAGGATAAATTTAATAGAATTTAATTTAATTTATTATTGTATTTATTTATAGCTATATTATGGCTGAAAATTTATAGTGAAAACTGGTAATATAAATTGGAAATATCAATATCCAATTTTAAAATATCAAAAAATTCAATTAAACGACGTCAAATATTTATAGATATTTGTTTTCTTGTTTTATTGCGACCGAGAATAATTAAATTATTTTCCCGTAAATTTATTCCCTAATTGACAGAATTAACTTTTGGAAAACGGGAAATTAGGAAAAATTTCTGGGAAATAACTGCTATAAAAAAATTATTCCCTATTCCCGGGGAATTACCAGAATAATGCCACAGCTAGTCCAAAATAAATTTGGAACGAAAATTAAATGTATTCGAAAAGATCGTGGCGGAGAATATATCGGTAAGGGATTTGTGCAATACTTCAATATGAACGGAGTCAAAATTCACCGTACGGTGCCATATTCTCCTCAACCGAACAGCGTTGCAGAACTCAAAAATTGTAAATTAATGGAAATGGCCCACTATGGCTATTGGGGCTGAAAAAATGGCTATTGGGGTGAAGCGATAGTGATGGCGATTTGTTTATAAAACTCATTGTCATGAAAGGCAGTAAGTCGAACTCCATTTGAAATTTGGCAACGTAGAAAACCATTTTATGGAAATTTAAAATGATTTGGCGCAAAATGCTTCGTACGAATCCAAGATGCACAGCGTCAGAAGTTGGATTTTAAAGCAGAAGAGGCAATTTTTCTGGGCTTAGATTCCGAATCGAAAGCATACAGATGTTTCGTGCCAGCAAAACAAAAGATCGTAATTTCCCGAAACGTAAAATTTATAAATGATCATGATATTGTGTTAAAGTGCAAACTACCGGCATAGCATGTTGATAATCATCGCGGGGATATTGCTGTGCAGACCAGAACCGAATCTTATATTTACTTCGATTCCGACGATGGTTAAACTGTTGATGACACCAATCAGTCAAATGACATGCTAAATAATGATACGATTGCCGAAGAAAGCATAGAAAATGATGCTCTTATCACCAATTCTTTGTTAGAGTTACCAAGGCAATCTAATCATCCAATTTTAACGAAACTGTTTCATGTATTCAAAAGGATAATTGGATTGTTGCCATGGACGAAGAGTATGCATCGCAGATTAAAAATGATACGTGGAAACTGGTAGATTTACATGAAAAAAAAATTTGATCAAATGTAAATGGGTGTACAAGTTAAAAACTAATGCTAGTGGACAGATACAGAAATACAAGGCTAGATTAGTCGCACAGGACTTTAATTAAAAATTTGGAGTAGATTATGATCAAGTGTTTGCTCCTGTCGCAAGACATGCAACATTTCGAATTTTGCTGTCCATCGCAGTGAGCCGCAAAATGACAATTAATTATTTTCCGCGTTCTTGTATGGTGCCTTGGAGAAGGAGATAAATATGCGGCAGCCACCTGGTTTTATCACCAACGGAAATAAGGACAAGGTGTGTCTGTTAAACAAGAGTATTTATGGTTTGAAACAGTCAGCACGGGTCTGGAATGATAAAATACACAACGTTCTCATCAGTGCAGGAGTCATGCAGAGCAAAGCTGATAATTGCTTATAGACATACCATGGGAAAGATGGTTTCCTATTCGTATTAATATATTTCGATGATATACTGGTAATTTACAACGATATGGAATGTAGTAATAAAATTGAGAGAGCGTTGCGTTTAAATTCTGAAGTTCAAGAGATGAAAAATGTTATTTGCTTGACCATGAAAAATACATTTTGAACGTTGCTGCTAGATTTAATTTGGAGAACTGCAAACCGACTGATATTCCATTGAGTCTATCGTGACAAAGAGACCGATGAGGAAAGATTACCGAGAAATGAAAAATATCGTGCAGCAATTGGATGCTTATTATACATATCGACAAATACACGACCTGATATTGCAGCTGGAGTAGCAATATTATCGCAGAAAGTAGCTAACCCGACGCAATCCGATTGGAATGTAGTGAAGTAATTGATTCGCTACTCCAAAGGAACTTCGAAACTTCGTTTAAAATTAGGAGAACCGGAAATGAGTGAGAAACTCATTGGGTACGCTGATGCGAATTGGGCAAAAGACCGCCAAACCAGAAAGTCCAATTCTGGTTACATTTTTTGTTAAATGGTGCAATCAGCTGGTCTTGTAAAAGGCAGGATTATGTGGCCTTATCATCAACTGGAGCTGAGTTCATCGCATTGTCCGAGTGTTGCAGCGAAGCGATTTGAATTCAACGTATTTTATATGATGTCAAATGGGAAGGAGATCAATCAACAAAAATATTCGAGGACAACCAAAGCGTGATCAAGATAATAATCAACGAAAAGTTTAGCAACCGTAAAGGAATATGTGGACAAAAATGTCATAAAAAACGAATATTGTCCAACTGAAGAAATGTTAGCAGACATGTTTACAAAAGGTTTTGCTAAAGCTAAATTTCAATTATTTAAAGATAAATGTCAATTAGTAGGAGTGTTGGAAATATGATTTGTATTCATTATTCATCAATCAATATAATGTTGTAATGTAGGCTATGCTTTAAAAATAATGTCACATATATTAATCGATACAAATAAAGTGTGGTTATTAGTAGATATAATTATCTGTCTTCAATTCAGTGATCGCAGTCCCATCTTATAAAAATAATATAATTAACAAATACTGGAGTGAAAATAGAAGGATGGGTAAATAAAATTGAGAAATATCGCAGCCTATATACAAGTGGTCGGATGCAGCTACATTTTTATATACGACAACAAGGTAGCTAAGTTGTTTTATGAGGAAATCAATAGCAAGATTAAGTCTTTTGAATGTTTAAAAAATGCGAATGTCGAATAAGGACTGTGAAAAATGTGGCGGACAACAACAAAGTTTTAAATGTCCGGTGTCGAGTTCAACATCGACAGGGCATCGATCTGCACAAATATTATAATTGTAATGTAGTATGTATATAAGAAAGCATGCTTGTAGCATGCATATAACCTTATTCATTAAATTATCGTATAAATTGGCTAGTGACATATAATATACAACATTTTTTGCACTAAAATAAATTTTAATGATGAGCACTAATTTTTGTATATAAAAAACTAAATTTTCAATAATAAAGTAGAACGAAATTATATCAGTAACGTTTTAGTTTTGTTTTCAAAAAAATAATTTTAATTCAGAAAGAGTGAGCCATCACCAGCGGTAAGTTCGCTATAATCTGAAATTAAACATTGGTCCTCCAATAACAACAAATCTTAAGTAAAGCACCTGTACATATCAAAATAACAACAAAAATGGAAAGCATACTCCAGCAACAAGATGCAGCAGGTGACAAAATCGTCCAAATGGAAACAAACTACCGTAGAGACGGGGAGGATAGGAAAACGAAGATATATTTATACTCTAAAGGCAAATCTGGATAAACGAACAAGACCAGAATTACCAACGAATATTATGGAGAACTCAACCGTCTAACAATGACAAGTTATAAACTTAAGACAGTCACATATGGGTCAACAGCAGCCAGTGTCTTGGCCATAAGACCTTTGAGACAGTTAGCTCTTGATGGAGCAAGTGAGTATCCAGTAGCAGCATACATGAAAGATTTTTATGTTGACGATTTGTTGATCGGATGCCACAATATAAGAAAGGCCTGTAATTCAGTTCGCAAATTAAAATTGCTAACAGATCGAGGTGGATTTAACTTACGAAAATGGTTCTCTAACTCAAGTGAATTATTAAGACAACTTTAAATTTGATGTTGCAAGACTTCAGTTATCCAACAACCAAGCTACAAAGCATTCATTATTATCCGAATCATCGAAGCTATTTGATCCAGTTGGATGGCTCTCTCCATTAACAATTACAGCAAAAATTATGATGCAACAATTATGGTTAAGTGGAATAAAATGGGACATGGATAAAATGGAACATCTACCAGAGCATATTAACACAAAATGGATAAAATATAAGGCAAAATTAAGTGATATCAAAAACATAAAAATTTAAAGGTTTTTTTTCAAATAAAAAAAGACATTTTTTAAAATTTAGTCCCATTCACTTCAACGGATGAGAACTGAAGCGATAGTGCCCATCCGTTGTGGTGAACGGGCTCAAACTACATACCCGTTAGATAAATTGTGAAACCTCATCGTGAAGGTTTTTCGGACTCATTTTACACGTTCTTATTATTTTAAATTTTGGTCAGTTTCAATTTGTTTTGACCAAATTATATTTTTTTTTTGTACGAATCAAATCAAATTTTGTGATCTTAAACAAAATTTAGAACAGTTTTCATGAAACACAGCATTTATAAAATTTAGGATGATAATTGATTAATCTTATTTGGTTTATTTTAAGACAGCCTTTGTATGAGAAATCAGATTAACGTGAACTTTTAAATATATGAGTACCACCCAAATGTGTGAGGAACACATTTAAAATTTCGAATATCGAATAAAATAAAAAAAAAATTATACAATAATTATAAAATATTATTTTGTAATTAAACATTTTTTCAAACTGATTTTATGTTGATTAGAAGTAAAAATAACTGTATGTAAAAAATAATAATATTAATAATAAATTACAACCAAAAAAGCTAATTATAACATAAAATATTATTTTGTCTGTCTGTAAATAAAAATTAAAATTTTAAAGCACTTGCATGTTCCTTTCTATTTTGAAAAAAAAAAAAAAAAAACTTAACAATTTATATAGTCGTAAGGTTTTTTCATTTTTTTTGTGTATATAATATATTTTATAATAATATTATATGTAATTTTTAATATATAGTTTATTTTTTATCTACGTAACAACTTAACATTAAAAAATATGATGCTGATAATTTTCGGTAAAAAAGAAAATTCATTGCATATCCAAAATAATTACACGATAATTTTCTGTCACTAAATTACATCCAATTTTTTAATAACATTTATTTTTATTTTTTTTTTTTTTTAAGTTCCTATTCTGTATTTTATAAACTTTCATTATTATTTAACTAATTATTTTTATTAATTTTTAATTTATTATTTTCACATTCATTATTAAATTGTATGTATTATTATGTATATTATTTTCATTGCTGATGGTTTCTCTTGTCGTTTAACAAACAACATTTTGTCAAAATTTGTAAAAATTTGTATTTTATATGTATATAATTTAAAACTCAGAATAAAATTATGAATTAACGTATTGTTGTTGCTCTGTTGTATAATGTTGTTGCTGCTACTGCTGCGGTTGGTGGTTTTATTTTAATTGGTGGAATAATGATAACAATGTAGGATCTGAAAAGAAAAACATAATAACAATTGTAATAAAATATTGTGAAAGAATTAACATAATTTAATTTATTACCAAAAGCCGGTAAATGCCAATTTACTAGTAAATTGGTAAAAATGTAACTGGCAAAATTATTTAATTACCATTTTGGTTAAACCAATGTTTCGGTCGTTATACAATAACCTCGACATTTGAAGGGACAAAATAATTACCAATTGATAAAAATCTTATCGTAAATAATTTCCTAAATTTCCTGGTCTAACAAAATTTCAAAATAGTGCAACCGACTAACGTTTAAAACTTACAATCGCTAAACACAAATGCGCGCCACTTGTTTATTAAAGCGCATGGCGAAATTTAGAAAACTAATAGTTTTTTATTGACCACCCTACTTTTAACATTGCGTCGTATCTGTAATAAAATAAAGAATGGTAATCGTAGAAAATTTTGGCCGCGATTTTTGCAGATCTATTCGCTACATCGCCCAAGTCAAAAAAGTAGTTTTTAAAAATATCTTACAGCTACAGTCCAGACGGATTGTCCAATCGGGAGAAAAATCATACTTTAACATTTTCATTAATTCGGAGATTACAGTGACTTTTGGCCGAAAATAGTCCACCGGAAGTGGCAGCATCTAAAAGAGCTTTTTCGTTTCTTGCAAATATTTTTAAAAGTACAGTTGCATTCAATGGCCCGTTCCACAAAATACTTCTTTTGAAGTTACTTCTTTTTCGTCTCTTTCCCCGTTTACATACAAAACCGGTTTTAATTGAGTCGCAATTTTTCGGTGAAGTAGCTTTAACATAAATAGAAATTTAAAAAAAAAATTAAGGCCATTTTTAAGGCCACAATAAAATTTTGTGGCTAAATATAAAATAAGGATTTAAATTAACAATAAAATATCTATTACGACTTAGTTTGAAAAAAGAAGTAACTTCAAAAGAACTATAGTGTGGAACGGGCCAATGGAAAAATACAAAAGAAAAATATCAATATTTAAGTTGGCCATGATAATAGCAGTGAGTAAAAAATATTTATTTAAAAAAAATTTAAAAATATTTTTTGGTAACCCGGCGTCTACACTATGCAAATCCACTGATATTTTCTATCATGATAATTTATGAATGTATGTGTGTTTTCAATGTATTGATAAATTTTTTTTGCATCAAATATCATGTCTGGGCAATTTTGCTATCATGATAATTAATTTGAAATGTCAATTTTGTTAATTGTCAAAATAATATTTTTTTTTTTTTGGATTTTTTTTATTTGCTTGGCTTGACCGGCACCATTCACATCACCCAAACACAAAAATTAAAGTATGAAAACACAAAAATTAAAGTATATTAATATGATAATTAAAGTAAATTAATATAGTCTTCATCAATTAGACAAGCGTCATTCGCAGCAGTTCGGGTTTTCTGGAAATGATTTCTTTGATGGTGGAGGCTTTACATTTTATTTAGAATTGTACATACTATTTGAAGCGAAAGGTGGTGAAGTAATGGTTGAACTGGATAGTATAGCTGCAATATCAGAATCATTTAGATAATTAATTGAGATTTCTGAATTTTGTAGAAACAAACTGTGCTGGCCATCATCGTTGATGACATTACTTTTCGGTTGAGAAGAAGCACTCTTTGGTGGCAATATATATTTGGTTAATGGAGTAGGGTTAGACAAGGCAATCACTTCATCCATTAATTTTAGTTCTTCAAATAAAAACCATTTTGGGTCCTCTCCATCATAGGCGCTGCCCAATTTTTTCCCCTGCAATCTTTTTTTTTGTTGTACGTAAGTGTTTCGTAAGTTACGTATTTTCTTTTTAATTTTTTCTACATCATTGGTCAGTTCTTCTGAAATTTTTGCAATTGCAGAATTTTTCAAATCAGTTCTTCTATAACTTCTGGTCGAAATTGTTCACAAACACTCATTTTTTCTATAATCGATTTATTATTTAACTGCACTTTCAGTCGAAAAAAGTGACATTTTTATTAAATAGTGTAAACATAGAATAACATAAATAAAAAATAAAAATTAAAAATACGGGGTTTTCAGTTTTAATGAATTTCATATGAATGGGTACTGTCAATACGTCTTTACTCTAAAATTAATATTTATAATGAGGAAACCTAACCTCAAAACTTGACATTTCGTAATAATTTCATAATAATTTATCGTGAAATAGCCTCCTAATAATTTGCTGATAGTGTCAAAATTTGTATAACATACTCACACATACACTGACAAATTTGATATCATGATAGAAAATATCAGTGGATTTGCATAGTGTAGACGCCGGTAAATCAGTACGTATTACACTTGCTTTTCATTAATTTTTGTTATTAACCCGGCGTCTACACTATGCAAATCCACTGATATTTTCTATCATGATATCAAATTTGTCAGTGTATGTGTAAGTATGTTATACAAATTTTGACACTATCAGCAAATTATTAGCAGGCTATTTCACGATAAATTATTATGAAATTATTACGAAATGTCAAGTTTGGAGGTTAGGTTTCCTCATTATAAATATTCATTTTAGAGTAAAGACTTATTGGGAATACCCATTTATAAATTCATTAAAATTGAAAAAGCCCGTATTTTTAATTTTTGTTTTTTATTTATGTCATTCTAGTTTATATTATTTAATAAATATGTCACTCTTTTTGGCGGAAAGTACGGTAGAGAAAATTACCCTGGGTGTAGCAAAATATTACCCTTGTGGTATTTTTTATCAATTGAACATTTTGACAGCAGTTGGCGTACCATTTTTACCCTCAGTGTAACATTTTACCTTCAATCGAAATCAACATAAAATACTTGATCAATCGATCAATCGATGTTCCTGTAAAACAAAATGGTTGTTTCCGACTAAAGGGAAGATCCCTCCACTCTACACAAAAACCAGACACAAAACTATGATTTATTTACAAAAAAAATCTGTAAACATAATCAATTATTTGTTGGTGAAAATTTTATCTGAAGTGAAAAGAGTATATGTACGTAAACGACTTATTTACAGACTCGTGAACAAGAATATCATTTAAGGAAACCTCCATGAGATGTATAAAATAGGTAACGTGGTTGTCGGCGATGTGGGCTGGACGACGTTGCTGGCAACGAAAATAAAGACAATATAGGTGGGTCGGATCTATTCAATTTTGGTAATATGACTCTCACTGTTAGTGAGAATCTCACCTAATTATCACAATTTCTTGGCAATAAATAAAAATAATTCGTTACTTGTCAAAAATATGTTAATTCTCATTTGGTGTCCCCAAGAAACTGTAGATGCGAAGAAAATGTGAGAGACAGCGAGAAACATAATACCAAAATTGAATTTTGTGGTACTGGTGCCACTTCCTACACCGAATTGGCTTTGTCGACTTTAATTATTGCAATGTTTTGTTTTTTCCTTTATATCGTCAATTGATACAGATCTATTGTGTAGTTATATGAATGATTGCATCCGTTGTATGAATTTATAACTTCACCTTTTAAGAACTGGCTGCTTTAAATGTAAAATATCCTCGGTTGGCTAAATTTGAACCATGTTACAAATGTCTAGTGACATTAATTTTGTTGACGTACGGTGCGAATAAACCTGTTTAAAATGACATTCCGCATTTTATTACACAAATATCACTTTTATTACTCACTTGTCCAACGAATTTTTGAACTACATATTATACATAAGACAATGGATTAATAAAATAAAGAGTTAGTTGGGTTTTTTGAAACAATGCAAGTATGTAATTTAATTTCAAGTTGATATTTTAAGTTAAACGTACATTAAAATTACGTAGAGCAAAAGTAATTATGACGTAAAAATAACTATACTTGTTAGGGGCTCACCACACAATTAAAATATAGCTGACCCCTACCTATCCACATACCTTACAAGTCAAGTAAATATCCCAATTACAAAATATTTTAAAAATTTTACAAATTCGTTGCTTAAAGGAATTATAACTTTCTGTGTATCTGAGGAAATTTGGCAAGTGATGTCAAAATTTGTTTACTTTAAATATTTTTAATCGATGTATCATAATTATATTGATAACTTAAAACTTTCCATCATTTAGATATTTAAAAGATAATAAACAATAATCTTTACCTATATATAGAAGAAGAATTGTATAAACATATGAATCACAAATTAAAAAAAAAGGGTTACATTCATAATTAATGAATTTGGAAACATAAAATTTTTATAACTGACTTCATAAAAAGAAAGTAAACACAAAGTAGATTCCGTAGATAACCACAATTTAAATGGGTTTATGTAACTTATTTGATGTAGGTAGTCATCAATGACGAACGTAACAAATAAGCCTCATAAAATTTAACATTATGATAGGAATTGCGATAGGAAGTGAGATAGGAACTACAGAATAATATTATTCATTCAAAAACTTATTGATAGATAGAATGATCTGCCAATCGGCATGGAATTTAAAATCAACAAATAATTTTATTGCTGTAATACTCGGAACATAGCGGTCATCATAAATTTTGAGGTTTATAATATTTTTTTTTTTTCGAAAACTGTATCTACATAACTTTAAGATAATGATAATAATCTTCACGTGGTGTAGAGGTATACTGATAAAAGTGAATCATATGATCTAAAAAAAAATTTGAATAATTTATGAACTAAAATTTACTTTATGATGCTTATCATACAATCAAAGTAGATAAACATAAAACCTCGTTTACAAAGCAACTCTGTTGAAGTGAACATGACTAATCTTAAATATTATGCGTTTTTATAGACGCTTTGTGCATGCAACGTCTTAAACATTTCTGGAGCGTAAAACTTTCTTTATAGTTGTGTTTTCGGTACATTGCTGATGATTTTTAATTTCCTCGATATGCCGTGGTAAATAAACAAAATTAGTTTAGCTTTACAACTTTGTCGGCGGTAAACAATAACAGGGATTGTTTATAACGTATATGAAGTTATCCCAGAATTCTATCCCAGAAAATAAAAAAATTTAATCGGGCAACACTAACACATCAATAACCAATTTATGTGGAGTTAGCCCAGCCCAGAATTTTTATCAATCAATTTTAATGAAAAAACGAAAAATTATCAAATTTATTAAATTTAATTCTTTTTTCATATATTTATAAAATTTTGAGTTGCATAAAATAATTGAAAATTATAGGCAATCTAAGAAAAAAAGTTGTTCCGTGGCAAGTTCCCGAAAATGAACTCTGCTGGGCTAGGAATTTCATTGTATTTTATATAATTTTTTGTTCCGCTCGATAAATTTAAAAATATTTTTCTAATTTAGCTTAAATTTTGCATACTAGTGCAGTTTTTAGTTTTGCCGAAATAATTTGAGCCGAACGAAAAATTATATAAAATTCCATGAAATTCCCAACCCAGAGTTCATTTTCGGGCACTTGCCACGGAATGATTATTTCTTTTTTCCATTTTTTTAATTTTAAAAATGCATTTATTTTAAAATAAAATGGATGAACAGATTAATTAAAATATTGCCCATCGCAGCTTACGACTTTTACCCACCTCTCAGGCAATTTTCGAAACCCATCTTGGAAAAACAAGTTTGAAGCCAATTTTCAATTTCTTCGAAAGAAGTGAACCGGTGACGTTCCAAACCGTTTTGCATCCGTTGGAACAACCAGTAATCAGATGGAGCAATGTCCGGAGAATACGACGGGTGTGGTAAAATATCCCACTTGAGCCTTTCCAAATATATTTTACGACTTTTGCAACGTGATACCGAGCATTGACATGCAGAAGAATAACTTTCTCATGCTTTTCCTTATATTCCGGTCGCTTTTCTGGTAATGCACGGCTCAAACGAATTAATTGTAGTCTGTACCGCTCGCCCGAAATGGAATCGCCAGGTTGTAGCAGCTCGTAGTACACAACACCTCTTTGGTTCCATCAGATACACATTATAACTTTCGAACCATAAATGTTCGTCTTTGGTGTTGATGTGAGGTCGATGGCAACGAATGACCGGGCAAAGCGTAGTATTTCTTCCTCTTGGGTTTATCGTAGAAGATCCACTTCCGTCACCAGATGTGAGAAACCCTTTCTTGTTTGCCTTTAAAGCAACTGTTCACAAGATCAAAATCGCCTTTTCACGTCTCTTGGTTTCAATTTATAAGGGATCCAATTGCCTTGCTTTTGAATTGTGCCAATAGATTTCAGTCGTACGGAAACTATATTTTACCTGTTGGAGCATTGTCACCATAAACTTCGACAAGCATTCGATGTGCTTCAGCTGCACTTTTTTCTAGTTAAAACAAAAAATTAACACTTCCCGCAAATGCTGTTTAATTATCACAAAATCCGGCATATCAACACCGTCAAAAAATACGTTTTGTATGAAACTCAAAGCAATACAAACTGAATGTTAACGGCAGATGTCTAATCTGTCTGAAACAACGGAAATTAGCTGTCACTATAAAAAAAAATATTATAGTCGCAGCCACTTTTTGAAAACGGACCAAATTAAGTTTCAGCATTTAAAACCAAAGTAATAATAAATATACAATAGCTTACATTTCATTCTAGAAAAAGTATTGCAAGATTATAAAACGATAAAGGTCGAAAATAATACAACTGTCACTTTTCCGATTCAACTTTTTTCGAATTTCGGCTTTTTGAGATTCGAAGTGAAGGTACAACATACCGCCCCAGAGGTTATTTTCGGAAAATTGCCACGGAACGATTTTTTTTCTAATTCAGCTTAGAATTCATTCAGATTTCATTTTTGAGAACTTGCCACGGACCAAACTTTTTCTTATATTGCCTGTAATTTTCCATTACTTTATGCAACTGAAAATTTTACAGTTTTTTTTACGTAAGATTTAATTTTTTTTTTTTTATATGAAAAACAAATCGAATTTAATAAATTTGATAATTTTTCGGTTTTTCATTAAAATTGATAAAAATTCTGGGCTGGGCTTCACACAAGAGTAAATTGGTTATTGATATGTTAGTGTTGCCTTATTAAAAAAATTATTGTTCTGTGATAACTTTACATATGTGATTGTTTAGAAGATTTTCATTTCTTCTGAGTGATAGTTTAGTGCAAGAAAATTTGCAGAAAAACAATTCATCGAAAAATAATACTAAGAAAATATTTTCCATAATAAAAAAATGAATGTACTACGAAATCTCGGTTTTCAAAATCCCAGATTTCAAAATCTCGGTCTTCGAAATCCGAGTTTTCAAAATCCCCGGTTTCTTTTCTTCTAGTTCTAATTGCACAAAATAATTAATAAAGATCTTTAATTGCAAGATTTGGTACTTGCAACATTTTGTAATTACAACAATTTGTAGTTGCAAGATCAATAAAAAAAAGCAATATTTTGTTAATGCAACATTTTGAACTGCAATAATTGTAGAGGATGACGACTTCGATAACTCTCACGAGCACTTATCCCTCCATCCAAATTTCATCCGAATCAGCCATTTTCTAGAAATTTATTGCAAACTCATTTTTGAATTCTGTCAAAAAATCATTTAACGCTGTGGTTCAATTCGTGACTTATATTGTGGAGACTGACTTATTTGAAAGTCTACAATAAGGCTCCTGTCAAATAGACTTATTGCAAACTTGTTAGAATTAGTTTGATGAGTTACCAGTGTGGGCGCGAGCTTCGCATAAAAGTCAAACCAGTCTACAATAAGTCGACAGGAGGCTTATTGTAGACTTTCAAGTAAGTCAGTCTCCACATAAAGTCACGAAAGTCACGAATTGGACCGCAGTCTAAGAGTCCCATTTTTCCACATGCTAAATTTTAAAAATTCAAACTGGGTTTTTTTTATACAAAACCGGGATTTTTAAAACCGAGATTTTGAAAACCGAGGTTTAGAAAAAAAAAGACGGGGAAGGTTCGGAGCCGAACTCTATAAGCATTTTTGTTGTCTATAAAGAACTTCTATGCAGTGTGATTTGCGTAGTTCAAATATTACGACCACCCACTCCCACACAAACCTAACCCCATCTACACCCAACCCAACCGATCCAAATCCACCATATCTCAACTGACCCCAATCAACCACAAACTACCACATCTAAACATTATTACCACCCCCACCCACTATCCAATTAAAACCCCAAAACCCATCTCACCCGCACCACCCTATACCGCACCACCCATATTATCACCAATTAACACCACACCCACTTCCACACACACCCACCCACACACACACACACACACACACACACACACACACACACACACACACACACACACACACACACACACACACACACACACACACACACACACACCACATAAAAACGCTCATCCACCAAATCCCAAATTCCCAAACCAAACCCAAAACACCTCATCCTACCCCCTCCACCTCCCATACCACCACTTCTACCACCCCCATAACCACACCACCCACACAAACCCACATCCAGACGAGATATATTTTTATTCCACATTCACATGCTCGATGACACCAAAATAGAATAGAAAATTAAAAAAAATCTATCAATTTTAAGGAGGATTAAAAAAAAACCCCATCTATCTCCGAACACCCTAAACACAGAAATGTCTAAATCAATAGGGATCATTCCCATGAATTGCTTGAACTTTTAGTGAAGAAATTAAGTTGATATCTCCATCCGTTCTCAAGTTATCGTGCACACAGACGGACAGACGGCAAACCGAAACCATATAGCATTTTTTTTTAACAAAAATAATAACTTTAACAAGATTTTGATAAACCGAGATTTTGAAAACCGGAATTTCGTTACATACCCTGAAAAAATATCTTTTTCTAAACAAAAATCGGCATAAATTTTTTACGAATTTAGAAAATTGGAGCGAATGATTTAATTTTCCCTTAATTTAAATTCTTTAAACTCTTCTGAAATAGCAATTTTAGTATAATAAAAAAAGCAAATTAAACGCAATTTTAGGTTAGGTCGTTAGGTCCAACTAAATGAAATTACGGTTAAAGACAATGTCGTACCTATAAAATTTCAAAAATGTGAATTTACGAATGTTTTAGAGATTTTTTTTCCGGATCATGAGATAGAAATTCGTTGAGGCGGGTTATTCTGCTTCTTTACTTAGTTTTGTTAATTGGAATTATCGAATCACCGCTAAAAAAATACTTGGGGGGCATGACAGAAGGAGATGATGTGACAACATCATCATCAACAACGTAAAGCCATCGTTGCTTGGGTTAATACATATTTGGGTAGCCGCATGGAAACAGCATAAAAGAAATTATAAAATGGAAGGAAACGAGATAACCCAGCAGCTCTGGAGCCTGGCTAGGATTCAATGAACCTATCAATAATAAATCTGAAAAATTAACTAATAATGTAGCTTCAAATCCGTATATGGGGTGTAGCACCAGCATGAAAAAATAAAATAAAAAATAGGAAATTCAGCCTAAAATCGCCTACCAATTTACAAACTTTCTTGTTCAAAAAATTCACTTCGAGCAAAAAAAATAAAATAATAAAACTAAAACATTGTCGAATAAAAAAATACGAAATTTAACAGTTTTATCAGTCTGCCTTAAAAAATAATATCTGCCTTTAAAAAAAATAAGTTTTTTGTTTCAAAATCATTTTATTAGAACTCTCGATTATAATAAAATTCACCCATTTCTTAAAGAATTATGAACACTGGAATTCTGGAATGAATTTCTAAAATTTGACAATATTAGGTAAAGTCGAATTTTCCTCTGTTAATTAAAATTTTGGGATTAGCAAACTAAATTTTAATTACTAAAATCAATATGCAGGTCCGATTCGAACATTTATTCAAAACTTATCCAGAGTTTTTAAGCGTTATGAGATAGTTCTAAGTTTCTCTGATAACGCTCAAGCCCTAATCACCCCATATATAATCAGAATTTCGAGGACGTTAAGGAGGTAACTCGTTTTTTAACCAAAATCCGATTTTAGTATAGCTAGCCATTACGTTTTCCCATCTTTCTAGCAGCATACGAATACCACGTCGGAAGAGCACTTCATATTTTGAGTCTATCCATGAATCAAACGTTTTTGGTATCTTCATATGATGTAAGTGCTGCTCAGACAGGCCATGCGTCATCGATCGAAGCAAGAAGTAACCAGACGGCGCAATGTCTGGTGAATACGGCAGGTGGGTGAAACTTCCCAATTGAAGGTTTCGACCGACGCTGAAACATGTGAACCAGCATTATCATGGAGGAGAATAATTTTGTCGTGCCTAATGGGCGCGTTTTGCCTTGGGTACTCGGCAAAAATCTCATCAATTTCAGTCCCCAGTTTGTTCGGATTTAGCGACTCATAATACACGACACCAAATGGTCCCACCAAAATACTTTGGTGGTCCCACCAAATACACAATATGAGTTTTTTTCAATGAATATTCGGTTTGGTAATCGATCTTAAATTATGGCCAAGTGGTCCCCGATATTTCTCCTTTTTTTGGGTTATCGTACTGGATTCATTTTTCATCACTAGTAACTATACGATGCAAAACCCCCTTTCGTTTATGCCTGGCAAGAAGCAGTTTACATGAAAAATCGGCGTTCAACCTCTCTCGGCTTCAGTTCATATGGAACCCATTTTTCTTGCTTTTGAATCAGTCCCAATGATTTCAAACGATGTGAAATTGCTTGTCGGATTACTCCTAATGTAATCTGCAAGTTCTTTTTGCGTTTGGCACGAATCTTTGAAACCACTCTCGACAGCTTCTCTAATTGACAGCCTTACCAGCTCCTTTCTTCAAATTTTGCAGGTTTAGCGGTGTATGTTCAAAGCTCTATATTGTGTAGTGTTGTTAATTTAACATTTCTAAGTGCGGATGGTATTAAAGTTGACTTAAATATTAAGGGTAAAAATATTACGTTTGTCTGTTTCTATAGATTACATGCTTTTGCCATTGACATCATAATTGAGGAACTTCAACCATTCCTGAACCTAATATTTTTACGACTAATATTTTTATTCTAGGTGATATAAACTTATTGGTTGATTCTAGGGTTGGTAATGACTACTCCCTTTTAATGGCTTCTACTTGCTTGGATCATGTTTTTGCTAGACATAAAATATATTTTAATTTTTTAAATTTTTTAACAGCTACTGCCCTTTGTTGAGCATTTTGAAGTTACTGACCACTCAACTATTTGCTTGATTTTAAAGAATTTGATGCTTTATTGAGAAATGAGTCATGGGGTAAAGGTTACAGTTCCACAAATGTGGATATAGCATTTGTTACATTTTATTCACTTTAAATAACCATGGTTACTCTAGTAAAATATCTTACAATCATAAGTCGGGACCGGCAAAACTAAATTGTTGGATTCATAGTGGGCTTTGCATAACGGTAGTTTACAATAATAAACTGTATAAAAAGCATAAACGTCATCCAGGTAATGTCAAATTGGAAAACTTCTTCTTAAAACGTAAAAAAAATTGTTGTTAAAGCATTAATGTAGAAAACACATGCATGAGCAGATTTTCTGCCGGCAGCGCTGCCGTCAGAATTCCAAGTGAACTACATGAGCGTCTTTTTTCACAAGCAGAATTTTTTTATTACTTTTTTGTTTTATTGTTCTATAATATTGTTCTCCACTTTGTTTGAAAACACAATGGTAATATGCCAAAATAAAAAATAAATAAAGTAAAGCAACTATGTTCATTCGAAAAAATCGAATAAACATAGTTGCGATTGTTAGATTTGTTTTCTTCTACGTATCGTAGCCTAGAAATAGAGATATGAGTCAGAATTCTGATCGCAAAGCAGAATAAATCTATTTAACACCATATAAACGTGTGTATTTTAATTTTTTTGGTTTCAGAATTATGCCCTTGTGTTTCCTGCATTAAGCAATCTGAGAGACCAACCAAATGGCACAGTGGTTAAAGCTTTGGAGTTTGGATCGGGAGGTACCGGGTTCGAATCCCTATAAGAAAAGTATTGAAGAAATAAGAAAGTATTGAAGATAACTGTTTAGATGAATTTAGAAGAAAAATATTTTTGTTTTCTAAGTATTTTGAAACAGAAACTTTCTTTTTTACTCCGATAATTCTTTCTGAAATTCATAAGATTATTATAGGATTAAAGAATTCTGAATCGTGTGGTGAGGATGGTTTGTATTGCTTGTTGGGGAGGGACATAACATACTTAAATAATTTAAAACCATTAATGGTAGCCCAAAAGTACGCTCTCTGAGGCATTCTTTTCAAGGACAGACGTTTTTCGTCTCTTACTTTGTTTGAGTCTTCTAAGATTTTGCTCTTATGTCATCTGTATGTTTCTAGAGTTTTGAAAATATTTTATAATGTTTTATACTTGGTGTTACAGTTGTATATACATTGGCAACTGGTGTGGGTGTGCTCCACCATTTTTGCATGTTATTGTTTTTAATAAATTTTTTGAGTTGGTTTTTTCTTGAATAATCTCATGAAAGAGCATTTCTTTGCGTTTAATTTTAGATCTATTTTGTTTAGATTGTTGTTTGTGCTTCTATTTCAGTTTACCTTGTTATTAGCATCACTATAATATCATCTGCGAATTGATAGATGTTGTTGTTATTGTTTTCTATTATTTATTATTGAAGTTTCGTTATTGTAGATTATTACTCTATTCGTTAGGAATTGATATATGCAATTTCTGATATGGTTTGGTGTATTTATTTTAATTAGTTTATCTATTAATATGTTTTTGTTTACATGATCGACAGCTTTTGATATATCGGCCGTTATTATTGTTTATTTACTGAAGAGGTCTACGAAGTAGTCCATAATATTTATATTTTTTCTAAAACCATATGTTTTTTTTTGGTAGTATATTATTGTTTTCTAAGTGTTGGCTTAGTTCCTCAAGAATAATTTTGTTATATATTTTCGAAAATGTGTTGAGTAGGCTTATTGGTCTATAATTTTCGGTTTTATATTCATCTTTATTAGGTTTTTAATGGCTATTATTTTCGTAACTTTCCAGTTTTCTGGATATATTTCGTTTTTATAGATGTTATTTACATGACTTATTATAATGTTTGTTAACTTCGGGTTTATTTCTATTATTTTGTTTTTGTTTTATCATTTTTTTAATTATTTCATTATTGAATATGTTTTCTGTCTTTCCAGTATTTACGCAGCGTAATCTTATTGTTTCTGGGAAGATCTCGTTCATAATTTTTTTCGCCATATCGTATTCCTCTAATAGATTGAATCCTTTATTTCCCTTCTTATTTCCTAGTTTATTAATTTTGTGCCTAAGTTGTTTCGTATTTATTTCCCTGTTTATGGTGTTAATAAAGTTTTTCCATGAATTCTTTTCTGCTATTTTTATCTCTCGTTTTAGTACTGCTATTGATATGAGTAGTTCTGTAGCCGTGTGAAGGTTTTTATGTATATTATAGCATTTTTAGTTTCCGGATTTTATGTTCCATAATCTTTGAACATGTTCGTCCCACCATGTTTTTGGGTTATTGTTTTGATTTATGGTTATGATTTTTGTGTTTGTTTGTATGATTTCTTCTATTTTGGATTCAATATTTACTAGGTTATTGTCGTCCTGAATTTCTGATATTTCTTTTATTACATTTTTCCAATTGGTGTTTTCCGTTTTTATGTAAATACGTTTATTTTTATTAAAATTGGCAGATGGTCAAATCCTATGTTATCCTCTTTGCAGTCCCATTCGAGTTTATTGTATATATCATCGGTAGTGCATCGGTAGATGTCTACCATTGATCTTGTATGCGATCTTAAATCTTGTCTGGTGTGTTTTCTGTTGTTTAATAGCATCATGGTGCTTTTAATTATTGTTTCTGCTATTATTTTACCCATTGATATCTTCTGCTAGGATTGGTTTGTTCTTGTTTTCTGCTTTTTTGATTAATTTTTTGAAATCCATAATTTGCACATTTGTGTTACTGTTTGACGGGTTGTCGAAAGCGATCAAATACATTTCCACCTCTCTATATTTTATTTTTATTTGTTCTGCGTCAATATGTGTCATGTTTATATTTAGGTCGACTTGTTTGGCTCCATTGTTTCTTCTTATTAGAAACCCTCCATATCCCGTGTCTCTGTTTTTAAGCATTTTTGTTAAAAAAAATGCTATATGGTTTCGGTTTGCCGTCTGTCCGTCTGTCCGTTTGTCCGTCTGTGTGCACGATAACTCGAGAACGGATGGAGATATCAACTTAATTTCTTCACTAAAAGTTCAAGCAATTCATGGGAATGATCCCTATTGATTTGGACATTTTTGTGTTTAGGGTGTTCGGAGATATGTAGGGTTTTGTTAACCCCCCTCCTCAAAATTGATAGATTTTTTAAATTTTTTTCTATTTTATTTTGATTTCATCGAGCATGTGAATGTGGAATAAAAATATAACACGTCTGGATGTGGGTTTGTGTGGGCCGTGTAGTTATGGGGGTGGTAGGAGTGGTGGTATGGGAGGTGGAGGAGGTGGGATCAAATTTTATTGATTTATTATGATTTATTTATATTTCTTCTAATTTTATGCGTTTTGGGTTTTTTGTGAGAATTTGGGATTTGGTGGTTGAGAGTTTGTGTGGGTGGTGTGTGTGTGCGTGGAAGTGGGTATGGAGGTGATATAGGGTGATAATATGGGTGGTGCGGTATAGGGTGATGCGGGTGAGATGTGTTTTAGGGTTTTAATTGGATAGTGGGTGGGGGATGGTAATAATGTTTAGATGTGGTGGTATGTGGTTGATTGGAGTCAGTTGAGATATGGTGGATTGGGGTCGGTTGGGCTGGGTGTAGATGGGGTTAGGTGGGTATGGGAGTGGGTGCTCGTAATATTTAAAATACGCTAATCACACGGCATAGAAGTTCTTTATCGGCTACAAAAATGCTTAGAGTTCGGCTCCGAACCTTTCCCGTCTTTTTTGTTATAAGTTTAAGTTTAGGTATTCGTGGTATGTTGTTATTATGTGTCCAGGTTTCATTTAGTATTACTACATCTATTTTTTGTTTTTGTATATACATTTATAATAGGTTGATGTTACTGTTTAGACGTCTAATGTTTATTTGTAGTATTTTTATACTACTTTCCATTTATTTTGTTTTTATGTTGTTTACTAACTCTTTTAATTCAATGGTTAGGTGATCTGGTATATCGTATCTTTTATCACTTAGCCGAACGAATTTCTGCAAGGTGTTTTGTAATTCTAGTATATGCTTTCTCTTTGAATCTTTAGAATTTATTCCTGTCTTTGCGTTTCATCAGTCCAGATATTCATTCTTTTTTCTTCGTTTGTATTAATTTGTGGGAAGTCATTAATATCATATTGCATTCTGGGTTTTCCTGGCATTCGTATTTTTCGTCCATGTTTTTATGTTTTGCGCACTTTGCGCATCTTGTTATTTTTGATCGACAAAACTTTTTTATGTGCTCATAGCTTAGGCATGATGTACAGAATTTTAATTTCGGTATATAGGTCGCCGCTTTTATGTTTACATCGTAAAATAAGGTTTCTTTTAGTAATTCACTTGCTCTTATTTCCAGTTTTAAAATGTTCGTATTTTTTAGGGTTTTGTTTACTCGGTCCCATGTTTTGATTATTTCTTCATTTGTGATCGGAAACTCGCTTGTTATGTTTTCTTTTATTTCGTTTAATTCAAATTTGTCTACTAGTCCTCTGACCACACCTTCCACATATGTATATGTTTTCGGGATGAATAGTTATCTTTCCTTATACATTTATTTGCTTTGTCAAAAGTTTCGAATTCTATTCTTGCCATATTTTTATTTATTTCAATGATGCTTTTTGTTTTTATGTTGTTTCTTTGAAAATTCTTGCAAGAATCACTGAAATCACGTATTTTGGTGTATTCGACTTTATTAATACATAGTATGGTCCCTTATCGGTGTTAATATATTTGTTATCTGTTTTTTTTTTTTTTGTATGGTTGGTTGACTTGAGGCCTCATCCATTTTGCTTTTGTTAATTTCCTCACCCTCGTTTGTTTCCATTTTTTGACTCAATTTATTTTCTTTGTTAATATTTGTTTTTAATTTGACGTGATTTTCTTCATTTTATTTCGATAGTAATTTCTGATTTATTTAATTTCCTTTTTAATTTCTTATGATTAAAATTGTAGCGTTTAAAACCATCGTCGGATGTTTCTTCGTCCATATTTATGGGACGGCTTGGGTTGCCGCCATTACCTGTTTTGGCTTGTTCACTAATTTTATTAAAATACTCTGTGATTTTTTATTCACCACGCATACTCGGTTCTTAAAATTTTACTCTGAAATGAATAAAAAACAAACGATTACTCTCTATGCACACTGGATCATTTGACACTGCTAAACCAGTGCTCGGTGTACAATACCCAGGGCAAGCCTGATTCCTCGGGTTGAATTAAAAAATAGACCCATAGTAGCGACTGATTTCTATTGAGCCTATCTGATAAGGAATTTTTTTTGTTACATGGTATAACGCATGCTTTGTTGAGTTTTGCAAATTGTAGTTATTCGAGTTTTTTTCATGATTCACTATTTTTATTTTCAAAAAATTATAAAAACCAAAAGAATTACAAAAACTTCCAAGTTTTTATTTTAAATAAAATATTAAACAAATTTGTCAAGGTAAGGTTACCAATACGTTGGTAGCTTGGTCTCGACCTAATGAAACATTGATTTCTTTAAATCAAAAAATTCGGTCATCTCATGCTCATCAGACTGCAGTGACCAAACTACAAAAATATTGAAAATACTTTAAACTTACATACAAATATAATCAAGCGACTAATTATGTTTCGCTACGCATTTATAAACTACTTCGAAAAACCTCGAATTTTATAACAGCCTCGCTTGATATAAAAGTAATATATGGCTATCCTCCAGAATAACCCAAAATTTCATTAAAAACAAATTATTCTGTTGTGAAAAATCGCATTACACAATCAATCAATTAATAAAAAATTCTAATACTAAATATTTTTTTAAGGGAGAGTGAGGTTATCTTCGATTAAAACCTCTATCATAAAAAATAAAAATGTTCTGCTTCTAGTGGTGGGGTCAACGATGCTCATTAAAAGCCTGCCTAACTGAATGGGTTTAAAATATTTTGTTTGCTGATTTCTAGAGATTATAAATAGCTCATAATTCCGAGCTAATTTTTTCTAGTTTACAAAGGTGGAGGCCACTTTGTTGCCAACTGGTTTAGATTATCAATTTTAAAATAACGTTGCCGTATACACATTGATTGAAATAACAATTTATACTGACTCACTTATTTAAAAATTGTTTTATTAATCATTCAGATTCATACGAAAGTTTAGTTTAGTTTTTCAAAAAATGTTTTTCTTTTTAATTTTGTCTAAAATGGTAATATTTTATGGAAATTGTCAAAGACGATATACAGGATATTGGCGAGCAAGTTGGTGATAAATATGCTTACTATCTACTATCAATTTAAGCTACAAAATATGGATTTCTTGAAAATTATGGCGTAGATCAGTTGTCATACATAAATATGGTCAAGGGCTTGCTGTATTTAAAAAATAATTAAATATGATGTATTCATAGTAGACGAATTACCATATTTTTAGGCATGAGTTTAATTTACTTGTCAGTTAAATATTTCACATGATTTTTGAAGAGAATATTAATTAATTAAATTTTGGCCAAAAACTATTAAACATTTAATTAAATTCGTATCACATTTTTCAAATTGACATCACTGGATTTCCATTTAAAAGATTAAAATCAAATTTAAAGTAAGTAGATTCTTATTGCAAATTTTTGCTCTATTAACTGCAATCTATATGCGTAACACTACAAAACAAATATTCAAATTTTATCGAGTTTACCGAACTTATGTTGAATGAAAAATTAAATCGATTTATAATGAAGGTTAAGTAGTTACGGTTTTTACACACAAATTTTACAAAGAACAATACAAATTTTAGTCATATTTAACAATGAAAAATATAAATTTGATTGATTGTGAGGTGCAAATTTTAAATATTACAATGAGTCGCAAAAACCGTGTTATTATTAGAGGACAGACAGCATGCGCCTAACAAAATGCACATACAATAATTCACACCTACATTTTACACCAAATATGTATAACTTACACCCAATTTTTTTTTAAACATACATATTACCTTGGCATTGGCAACCAAATAAATAATTTATAATCATAATAACACAAAATAAACAACAAACTATATTTTTTAAAACCTTCAAAAATACTAAACAATAAATGACGGTACGCTCGTAGTTAAAATTGTTATGTACATATAATAATAAATACACGGGTGGTTATAGCACAGCTTATCAGTACATAGTTACCTAATAATATACCTGAAATAATCTCATTATAATTTCTTCCGCAATATACGCTGCGGTTGTAACGATAAAGTGCTAAGCTACCCAACCATTTCAAATGATTCTATTACGGCGTGTTGCGGAAACCTATATAAAAACATAACAATTCGGTTTTATTGACGGAGCCTTGAAAAACCGAAATAACTATTTAGTGTCACGTGACAAATTTAAAAATTATGTATATAATAAATATTCAACTTACCACCGGTTTTTTTTTTTGTAATTTTTTTAGTGTTGCATTGTTTTACTAAAAACACACTTTATAGTAATGTAGTGTGTGTAGTGATTTTAGTAATCAATGCGTCATGATTTTCGTGAACTCGATGGAGTTGGTAACGGTCGTATTTCTTTAGGAATGTTTTCATATGCTGTAAAATAATAGGATAAACATCTTAATAAAAATGTGAATGAGTAATATTACACAATGGCCCCGTACCTGTTTGAGATGGAATGATATCACAGAATGATCCAGGCAGTGTATTATGCGTAGTAATGTCGGATGTTGATCGCATTTTATTATTATGCGATCGATTATTTAGCGTATCACTTTTTGTACAATTTAAACTTAAATTAGACATCGATGATGGTAATGGTGATCGTTGCAATTCACTTAAATCACCAGAATATCTTTAATAGAAAAATATTTAATTTAATTGTAATTTATTTGTTTTTGTTTTTATATTACAGTGGTGGTCGTTTTTCAAGACGCAATAATTTTTTTTTTTTATTACATAAAGTGTCACACTAAAATGTAATTTCAAGGTTATGCGAAGCACGAAAATTCGTTTCCAAGAACCAACAATTATACGTTTTGTAAACCGAAATTTATGTGTGTATGCAACCAAATGTCCATTTATAGTATTTCTAGAAAATTTCTAGCACGTATCGGTCAATGAATCATACAAAATTCTCACAAGACAAAAAAAAGTTTTGTTTTAACACAACTGAATGAATTTCTTTATTTTCTTGTATAATTAAAATTATGGTAAAAATATTATTGGCGACTTGAAAAACATTTTTTGTGTTTAGTTTGGTTTCTTACTAAACACTTAGTGCTTTATAATTCTTTATTAATTAAAATATATTTAAAAAAAAAAATATTTTATTGTTAAGCTTAAAAAATATCACAAAATAAAAAAACTTATAAACTAAAGCGCTATATGCTAACTTCTATATCAACATACTTTATGTTGGAATATTCACGACCAACAATAATACTTTGCTGTTCCGCCCGCATCCTCTGAAACAGCGTATCAATGTGATGCTGTACCGCAAAATAGACAAATTTGTATTGTGCCTCCGTTTGCACCATGCCCGACCGTTGCGATCTCACCATTTGTATTGTCCGCTGAATATCAATTTCAGTTTCTAGACCTTCTCGATCGATTTGATCGAGTATCATATCGATCACAATAAATGTACCGGTTCGTCCAATACCTGCCGAACAGTGGACACATATCGGACCCGGATTAACACCATCGAGTAAAATTTGTTCTTGGCGCGCATTAATATCATGCAAAAAATTTAGTACACAGCCCGGGTCTGAGGGTACGCCGTGATCGGGCCACACCAGAAAGTGATATTGAAATATTCGGCGTTCCTCTTTGTTTCGCCACGAGAATAAAAATTCTCGTAGCGTATAGTCGTGGGTTGAACTTTCTAGGAGACAGGTTACTTTTGCGTAACCCCATTCTTTTGTTTGGCCTTGATCCGGCCAGTATTTGGCACATTTTGACTATAAACAAATTAATAGACAGTTTAGTAAAATTATCTTGGATGCAAAATATTTAATAACACTTACACGTCCTCTTTCCAGTTCTTTTGTTGTCATCACAATCACCCGAGTATTTTCTTGCCATATCATACTCCAAAAATCGGTTATCGTATTCGGTAAACAACCCTGAGTCGCTATATACGTTTTAAGACTATTTTGAACTGGTAATTTTGATTGTGATAACGTTAGACTACTACTTGTACACGCCGAACTAATTGATTGACTATCAAGATTTTCCAAATCCTGCTGATCGCTTTCGATCGATTGTCGAATATAATTTGCATTTATATATTCTGAACCTGGTGCATTTGGATCAACATCACGTAACCTTACACGAGTATGATCAACTATAAATAAATATTGGAAATTAATATTTTACTGATCGCCGCGTAAATAAATTATTTGCATTAATTTACTTACAAGGTAATATATTTTTATAACGATTTTTACTACGATTTTCTAATTTTTGCCCTTCCCGCCGCGAATATATGTGACGGCATTCTTGCTGCTGCAGAGATTCAAATTCTTCCCAGAAACCACCTTTTCCGTACCCATGACTACCATTCTCCTTTTGTAATTGTTCAACACGCGCATTTATACTCGCCGCCGTAATACGGGTTGCATTAAACGGTTGTCGTAAATGTACAACCGTGCCACACGTTTCGACCATTGGATTTTTTTTATAATGTTCTATTAAATCACATAAAGTTGAAAATTGATCACCACCGCCAACATCGTATTTATTATCTTGCCATCGGATCATGACATGCGTTACTTTATCGTCAGTACGTACTGATAATACAAAATCACCCGGTTTACTTTGAGATTCGCGTACTAAAAATGATCCATTTTTACCACGTTCTAACAGCCGTTCAGCTTCTTTACCCGATAAATTGCCGTGAAACCATCTGAAAATATATAAAGAAAAAAAAATCGTAATTTATAAATAAATTCGTGCAAATATTTACTAAATTTGGTTCAACACAGAAAATATTTATCCATTATTATATCTAATTAAATTAGCATCAATTTATTTTATTTATTTTAGTCTCGAGTATCGCAACACAATAACAAGACGATAGTTGCATGTACATTGTGAAACAAACGATCAACGATTACACCCCCATCCCATCCCATCCCATCCTAAAAATTGCGATCAGCCTCTTAAATTTAAGATCACATGGTATAATATGCCCACGATGGTGTAAACATATTTTAATTTAGACCTTGACAATAATATTATGTTGAAATAACAATTTTGTGGTCATAAGACGCATGTGATGAAATTAATTATATTTATCTTGAATCAATAAGACAAGAATAACATATTATTTTTAACTATATTTGTTTTTTTAATTGACGATCTAGAATAGTTGTGTACTATACTCTACTATTAACTCATTAAGTTATTTTATTTACTATTTATAATGAATCCCAGTTAGAATGTATCGCTTACAGTTTTAATAATAATAATAATATGATCAATTGATATTCTAGGAATGATCGATCATGATCGACTAGTATTACTCAAGTAAAAGGTATTTAATTTAAATTTATTATACGATCGTAGTATTAATCGTATTATTTTGTTATTGTCCAAAGATAAAGATGAGATCGCATACGATCAAACACACGATCGAACAAATATATATGTGTACTTAAGTAAATTCACGCATATGAAAGAATTTTTTAAACTCAAAAATTGGGATATAAATGTAATATAAAATCCAAACCACTAAACACTTGTAGTACCAAGATCGTACACGATCATTGTATACACTTAAATAATGTATAAAAAAAAATACTAACGTATAAAATATTAACGAATCCTTTAATTCCGTTATTGTTGTTGGTATAATAATCTGCAATGTTGGATGCACTAAAAACGAGGATATGTGATGATCAAATTCAGTGCCGCCGTTGCGATCACGAGCTTTCATTGTTAAATAATTTATTGCGCTTATAACATTTCTTAACTTAATTAAATACTTTTTTAACATAATTTTTGGGCTCATTTTTACAATTTTTTTTTTATTTGGATAGTTTTATTTTTGTTATACTAGTTGGAAAATACTGTTTATTATTTTAAATTAATTTAAAATGATTTTAATTCACTATAATTTTTTAAAAACTTTTTTAATAAATTCACTTGCAATTTTATAAAATGTATTAGGATTTTTTGAAATCTCCTCGTCGACTATTTCAATTTCTACGTTTGATAAGTTATCGGTCGATAAACTCGAATTTTGCAAAAATAATGTTAAATGCATTTTATTATATGTAATTTATTTATTTATTTTTTTGTATTATTTTTTATTTATTTAAAAAAAAAATTCGTTTTTTTTTTGATAATAAATAAAAACTGCACACTTCTTCTAAATGTTTGTCGAAATCAAAGACAAGTGTACCTTTCAATATTATGATTTTAGTTAGACTGTTTTGATTTCTTAGCAAAACCAGCGTTTATATAAGAAAATGAAAAACCGACATAAGAGACAACAAATAACAACAAATGGCACTCAATATACTCTGTAAATATGGAGAATAATATAAATAATCGAGACGTAAGAAATTGTGTAAGAGAAACGTAGATCGCTACACCTGAGAATGAGTAAGAATATTTTATAAAGTAATTTAATTTAATTTCATTTTTTTAGTTTTTGTTTTAACTCATTCGATCGTGCGTAGTCATCTTTTGGTACGCGCTTTGCGAAGTTCATGTTATTGAGAATTTTACGTTATTTTCTTAAGAAATTTATATATTGAGTCAATGATTTGGAGATTTTTGTTTTCAATGTCACCAAATTTTGTTACGACGAAATATATACAAACTAAATATGTGGGAGTGTATTAACACTCATACGTAGTAGGTCTGCGCCGATATGCCCATTTTTGTTAAATATGTAAACAAATTTTTCTTAGGATTTTCAAGATGATTTAGCGCCAAATTCTCTTGTGTCACGTATAAGTAAGTTCGAGTGAATTATATTATGTCCGATTTAGAATTTATAATCACGTGAGCGTTTTATAGTTTTTGGCTTCTTCGAAACCAGTTTCATGAATTTATTATACCGAAAATATAAATATCTTGAAAAAGATATTAATACAAAAGTTGATTACCGGGTTGGATTAATAAAACCATCTTCTTTTTGTTTCCAGGGACTTTATATAATCATTTGATTTGATTTTTTATTGATGCTCTTCTTCATTTATATGTTTTTGTCATGTGAGTTAGAAGTATCAGTTCTAGGTTGTGGTTTTTTGTACCGAAAATTATAGCGGTCAAATTAATTTAAATTTAAATCTATTTAAAATAAAAAAATTATATTAAAAGTTATAATTTAAGGAAGTGCCAGTTTCAGTTAGTACATGATCCTATATTTTTACGCAATGCCATTACCTTTCTAGTACAACACTGCTTCTATCTTCTTAATATTTACATAATTAATTAACAAACTAACAACTTTTGTAAGAATACTGGAAGTTGTTGATCTTTGTACAACTTTTTCCAGCAAATATTTAATAATAAATACGTTTGCCCCCAACAACCAATGTCAAATTAGTGTAGTCACGTAAATTTGGGGTTCACAACCTGCGGGTAAAACTAGTAAAACCGCAATAATATTTACTATAGTCTAAACAGCATATTTAAATTTGTTTTCAGGTTAAAGGGGATTGAAAGAGACGTCACATTGACACTACAGGATTAAGTAATTGCTTTACTATAATTGAATGAATTAACTTAAATTCACTACAATGAGACGAATCTGGAGTTTACCACCATCCAAAATATTATTGTGTAAACTTAAAGAGAGTTTTTATTTTATGTACTAGCCGTGTGGGCAGTAGCAGCTTTCGTACATTAAGTACATTATTTAATTGTGACACTAGTGGCAAATGAGGGAAACACATACCAATAATTAATTTTACTTCAAATCCGCATTCTTTGAAATCAAATGGGGAAATAAAAACTATTCTTTGTATTATGCAATTTGCAAGGAATATTTTTTGTACGGTATGTATGTTAACTGTTCAAAAATCTTGGTCTTACCAAAATTTTTCATCACCATAATCATCCCAAAATAAAAAATCCGATTTTAGGTGAACTTGAGCAATTTCTTAACCGATTACGAACCAATTGTAATTCTCGGATGGAACTCGGCCAATTGTTAACAATTTAAAATATTCGAACGGTTTGGTATGATCAGGATAATGTTTTACAAAGTTGTAATGTTAATAATCTTGCTTTACAAGCCTCATGCCTAAATTAGTGTGCATTAAAAACAGGAATTTTTTATGAAATTTGAGCCTTTATTTTGGAAAAATGTTACAAGATTTTTTATTCAAAGTATTGCCCATCGCTACCCACTACTTTTTCCCATCTCTCTGGCAATTTATGGATTCCATCCCAGAAAAACTGCGCCGGCTTGGCGGCCAAAAACGAATTGAGCCTATTTTCGATATCTTGAACTGAAGTGAAGCGTATTCCTGATAGGGCATTTTGCATGGATCGAAATAGGTGGAAGTCGGAAGGAGCTGGGCTATAAGGCGAGTGAGGCATAATTTCCCATCCGTTATTCTCCAGGTAATTTTTGACCGGCGCCGCAATATGTGGCCGAGCGTTATCGTGGTGGAAAATGATTGACTCGTGTCTGGTCGCATACGTTGGCCGCTCTGCCTGGATTATCTGCTTCATTCGGATCAATTGTTGACGATAGAGTTGGGCATTGATGGTTGGCCACTTGGAAACAGCTCATAGTGGATCACACCTAGTCCCACCAAATACACAGCATGACCTTGGCCCCGTGAATATTCGGCTTTCTTGACATACGCTTTTTTGCGCTTGGGATTATCGTAATGGATCCATTTTTCATCGCCAGTTACAATACGATGCAAAAACGACTTCTTTTTGTGGCGCTCGAGCAGCATTTCGGACATGCAAAATGGTCTTTCCACGTCTCTTGGCTTCAACTCGTATGGCACCCAATTTTCCACCTTTTGGATGAATCCCTAGGCTTTCAAACGTCTGGAAATTGTTGCTTGATCAACTCCCAATGATTCAAGTTCTTTTTACTTTTCGACATGAATCTTGATCGAGTAATGCCTCCAATTCTTCATCCTCAAACTTTTTCGGCTGACCAGGACGCTCTTTGTCCTTGATGTCAAAATCACCACTTTTGAAACTACTAAACCACTCAAAGCACTGTGTTTTTGCAAGAGCATGCTCACCATACAAATCCACGAACAAACGATGGACTTTCAGCTGCAGTTTTGTTTGCGAAAAAGTAACTCAACAAAACTTCCCGCAAATCTTCCCGCTGTCTTTTTTCGCAAATTTGATAAATTTTCCATCGTTGAAATCGGTCGGATGTGCACAATCAAAACAAAAACGTTTAGCTGATTTTGACAGGTATTGAATAGGGCTTTCAAAAGACATAAATGGCCATGATGTACTATAACGCATAAACAAGCAATAACATCTAACCGAATAATTATAAAATTTTAGAGATTGGTATATTGACCGATTTTCGAATCAAAATTTTTTATTTGAGAAATTTAAAAATATCAGAAATTACCAATCAACGGTTGCTTGACGTGTTGGTGATGGAGTTGATGTCGTATCTTTTCCCTTTGATACTCGCCCCAACAGTCCGATCGAAATCTATCACCATCCCATCTAACGGTATATTGATTGTATTTCTATTTTAGATTCGACTAAGTAGCTGGCCCGGCAAACTTCGATTTGCCAAAAATAGATTTTTTGATTGAATTAATTTCTAGCATTCATGATTCCACCCGAAATTGGATTTTGATCGAAAATTATCGATAGTTAGCAGATACGCCACAATATAATTTCAATTATAGATTGAATGAAACACTTTTCGAATTTAATTGAATTCATTATCCTATATTTATACGGAAAGCTGACCCGACGGACCGTTCAATATTTCAGTTCAATATTTGGCGAAAATAGAATAAAATGAAGCATTAATTTCATTGAATTCTATTATTGAAATCTAAAAAAATAGAACAATGATTGTATTCAATTTAAGGCTGCATGATAGATACACAACATTTTTTATTTTCTGCTCTGGAGCGTAAACGAAGCGTGAGAATGGTTCCCCTACTCGGGAACACGCCACATATAGCTGGCCGTGTGAAAAGCATGACATTTCCAGATTTATGCCGCACACTTCCAACGACTGCCCTTGTGATTTATTTATGGTCATCGCAAATTCAAGTTTCACTGGGAACTGGACGCGTTTGAACTGGAACGGCAAATCGCTTGAAGTCAAATCGCTTGAACGACTCTTTCCAAATTCCTTGCCACTATCACATTGTTCATTAGCTTCGTCACAATCAGTCGGATTCTATTGCACAGTTTCGTGGCATGAAGATTGAGTAGAAAAATGATGACAGATCCGACTTTAAGACGCAATTGCTGCGATTTGAATGAATGCAATTCTCCCGAAATTTAATTTTGAATCGTCTAATTCAAGTCATTGACATCAATATTTTTCGCAGCCAAAAATTGCCCGTACCCATCGTAGTTACGATAATTTTGACCAATGTTCGGATATACATTAGTGATGAGTTCATCTTTTGTTGAAATGAATTGGCAAATTTTAGATGGAATCCATATTAAACCACTTAAATATCAACAGGAACTTGTCCATTTCCGATTCTCAGCAGTTCTTTGGAGAAAACTTCTGAGGTTTTATCCTGTTGCAAGAACACTCGCATATTCATACTCAATAGAATGGTTTTCACGTATCGCCACAAATACGATGACTTCAGACATGCGTTTAATTCATCCGCCACTGTTGATTTCGGAATCATGGGAAGTGATTGTCGGAAGTCGCCCGCCAACAGTATTACGCCACCAAAGCCACCAAAGCGACGATTATTGTTGCGCAAATCTTTCAATGTTCGATCGAGTGTTTCTAATGATCGTTTGTGCGTCATCGTGCACTAATCCCATATGATCAATTTACAATTTTTTAATACTTTTCCAATGGCTGGTTGCTTTGAAATGTTGCAAACAGGATTCTCGTTGATTTGCAGGTTTAACGGAAGCTTCAGTGCTGAATGTGCCGTTTACACCTTCCAACAGTGTTGCAGCTATTCCGGTAGATACGAGAGCTAACGCAACGCCACTTTGAGCACGTATTGCTACTAATATCAATATCAGGAACGTTTTCCCAGTTCCGCCGGGCGCCTCAAGGAAAAATAGTCCACCGTTTCCATCAACAACAGCCTTCATCAGTTTATCATACACACTCTATTGCTGTCCATTCAACAGTGGAACATTTTGCTTGAACTTGTTGTTGCAAAGTTGTCGTATCGTAAGCACGCTCGCGTTCCAATTCACGATTCAATACATCTCTAGTTTGACGATTTGGCACTGGCATATGAATTTCAGCCAAAAGTTTGCCACTCATTACCAAACACAAATCTTCAATCAGCACTAACGCTTCATCGTACACATCATCGTTCATTTGCAATTCGAAATTCTCTGCCGCGACTCGAAAGCGATGCAAAGTGTCTGCGATGTCATCTTTGTACGTATCCCATAATTGACGTGGGTTTGAACACTGACATGTCGAAATGATCATAGCGAAAAGTATACGAACTTGATTGGGAGGCGAAAAAGCTATTGCATCGTCTAGCGTTTGATTCCAGTGATTGTCGTGTTCAAGCAATTGTAACTGTTAACATGCTTCTCGAAATGTAGCACATACCGTACCATTCACAGTCCGCAATGACTCAAATGAAGTTGAACCGCGCATATTAACCAAAATTAACCGAAGGTAGAAGCAATCGTCATTCTTTTGACATATTGTGGAAATTCGTCCCAATGCATCACTTGAAAACACACCTGGATATTCATCCACTGCTTTGCTTTGTTTGCTACGTAACCATTTCTTCGACGATGCATTCCATGTGTAATATCGAGACAAATCCGAGTAAAACAATGTTCTCGCAAACGGATCACTGACGCAAGTAGAAAAGAAACTCGTTACTGGTGGATGCTACTGAAGTTAGCCGAAAATTTCAATCAAAAAATACCTGCATTATCGACATAATTTGTACCAGGTGGTAGTAAAAAATTCTGTTGTTATGAGCCGAAAATTACATGTAATTGAAGTTATAGCAGTAAAATTTCGCCGAAAAAAAAATTCATAAATCAATATCACATAATTCGAATGTTTAAAGTAATTTGAACTGGGTGAAATTAGACCAATACATAAACTGCTGGATAAAATATTTATAATTTGTCGTGTTAGCGGGCTATGAATTTGAGTTGTGGCACTAACAGTGAATACCTGTGCCAAAAATCAGGCCATATTTTATGTAACATCATAGTGAAATAAATTAAAAGCACGACGCATGTTCAGTTCCAATTTCAGTATACAATGTACAGTGCCACCTTCCAACAAAGTGGCTCGTATTTCGGATGAAGCCAATGCCGGGTCAACTTTAATGCCAAAAGCAATGAAATTCAGAAAAATTTTCCAATCCCTCTGGGAGCATTCACAAAGAAAATGCCACCAGTTCCATTTTTCACAGCACCTATCAAAAGTCTTAAGCAGCCTTTTGTTGTTTATTCAATTGCGGAACATTTGTACGAACTGCTTCGGCTAAAGCTTTAGTGTCGTTTTGTTGTTCTCGTTGTAATTCGTGGCTGAATTATCGTGCATGCAACGATTAGGTAATATCATGCTCAAATAAGACAACACTTTATTCGCCAACACAGGTCTTCTATCATAATTCATAATCAATGCCTCACTTTCATTTCTGCTTTCGTCCTTATATTTCACCTACAAATTGTTTGGATTCGAAGGGGAACACGTGGATATGATAATCGCAAAATATGTGCGGATTTGATGAGATGATGAAGATAGTTTTAGGTGCATAAAAAAAAAATATCGCAGCAGACAGATGCTCATTAACGGTTGGACATGGAAGATGGGTCGGCCCATGAGTTGAAACGACGTCGGACCACCACCATTCACCAACAACAATCGAAGATAGCAACATAAATCGTTATTTAGATGCACAGTGTAAATGCGACCCATCTTGCCCCTCACAACTGTAGATCACCCATTGTTCGCTACTGATCGCCTACGATTCAATTGGTATCCGTCATTGCATGTGACAGTGTCGACACTGTGGATCCGCAACCCGGTCTCTTGGATATCGCTTGAAATACTTGCCATCGATCATACAGGATGAGTCGTTGTTGAAAACTAATCAAGGTTCATGGATCATATTCTTAGACTTCACTGCATCCAATTTCTGATCAACAGCTTCATCCGGGATTTCGGTTACAATCATAGAATCAATTTCACCCGATCTGATTTTTTTGAGGAACAAAACCAAAATGTGCGCATGAAGCATACCAAACTTCTGCCATTCAACGTAGTACATTCAAAAATGATCTGGGCCAAAAAACGCTGCTTTATGATCAAATTCATCCAATAATGTTTAACTTCACCCAGTCCAAACTAAAACTGGGACATGGGTCCAGATTTTAATTTATTTCACTATGATGCTACATAAAAATGGCATGATTTTTGGCACAGGTGTTCACTGTTAGTGCCACAACTCAAATTCATAGCCCGCTAACACGACAAAATATAGATACGGGCTCAAAAAAACAGAATTTTTTACTACCACCTGATACAAAATATGTCAATAATGCAGGTGTTTTTTGGTTGAAATTTTCGGCTAACTTCAGTAGCATTACTGGTGGTCTTTCTACTCACTGTGCTGCGTTATCTGCGTTGAAATACACTCTTTGGCCATTCTCCAAATGAACTGCCAGATGCACAACAGTCGGATGACGTTCATGAATCGCAAATGGAAATATTCTCCAGAGTGCTTCGTTGCAGTTCACCATTTGAAATTTGCTGATTTCATCTCGTGCAACGCCAATAACCGGCATATCGCCTCCTTTGGTGACGCATTTGCAAACATACTTAATCGAGTTCACCGAACTGCAATACTCAACATTGATATGTGTTTTAAATGCCAGTGATGAATATTCTGCCATGGTCATCTAGTGAGCGACTTCTGTAGAGTGGATATCCATCGTATCCATTTTGAGTTTCCGAATTAAAAGCACGTGAATAGCGTTTTGTGCATTTATTGTCGGACATACAAACCGAAGTGGGATTGTGTTGTCCGCATGGTCCGTGCAACTCTGGATCTAACTCAGGATCAGGAATTTCAGCGGAAACGATGTCGTTAATTTGGTCTGGCGTAATTTTGTCCACCACCAAAAAATAAGGTGTGTAGTTTCTGAGCTCCTAGGCCAAACCGAAGATCAAATTCAAAAAACGGCAAATTTGTGGCTCAATTCTGAAAATGTAAAAACTCTATAACTGCAATTTTATAGAAATTGCTCACACAGAAAAACATGCAGTGTTCTACAAAATGCTAACCATAAACTGTAGACTTGTCGCCGTCGATTCACCGCCGTAACCAAACTGTATTTCATTTTAAAATATTCTATCAAATTCGCGTTATAAATAACAATTTCTATGTTTATATAACATAAAAGTATTGAACTTTATGTAAATTAATTAAGAAATAAAAAAAAATAAAAATGTGCTGTACAGTTGTCAAACAACATCTTAGTACAGTCGGCGACATTCGTTTTTATGCCTTAAGTATAATATTTTTTCTGTGTATCTCGCAGACAAACTATTTGTTTTGACTGTACGAGTAGGTATTTCATTATCAACTTTTAGGCGTATGTAATAAAATTAAAAATCTAAAATTGTATCTAAAAACTACAATTGGTACTTCAATGGTAACAACATACGCTCCACATCATTTGAATGGCCAACATAATTTTTTAAATTTTTCCAATTTATTGTATTATTCTCCTTTTCTCTTGAGTTATTCTCTTTTATGCGTTGTTGGGAAAATAAATCAAAACCAATTAATGAGATTCGTTCATCTCTGAGAGTAAAAAGATTCTTTTGTATTTTGTTTCCTCGACAAAATTCCATTCGAATAATATGTACGTCGAACAGTACTTACACTTGCCGTTATATCGGTTCTTGCTTTAATTTTCGCCACAGATTGTATTGCGGTGATATAGCTTCTGCTATTCGGCCCTTCATAATTTTGCCAGAGATTCTAATATTATTAAGGTAATTATTGATAACCGATTTACTTCTTCCGATTTTACTTGCAATCAAGCGACTCGTAAGGTTTGATTCTTTGTTTTAATTCACTTCATTGTAACAGTAAAAAAAATTGTTTTAAAATAAATTATCAGAGAGTTCAAACAATCAACTGGGCCTATTCAAGTGAACAACTAAAAACATACAATTTGTTTTTCTTATTTTAAACAAAATTAAAAAAAAATACGGTTTTACTCTCACAGATATACGAATCTCATTAATTGTTTTAGTTATTAATTTCTCTTAGCTACAACTCATAAAAGAGAATAACTCAAGAGAAAAGGAAAAATGAAGCGAAACCTATTTCTGAAAATGACAATTTCATCGAGCTATCCTCTATCGAAATCTTGATATGCAACTTTACATCATCAAATTTGGTGCTGCAAAGTTACAGAACAAATTTTACGTCTATAGAACCAAGTTATACAATTTATGAATACCATTTTAGTACATATAGGAAATTTTACAGTTACAGAGCATACATACAGTTTTGTGAATTAGACCATTAGCTGGTAATGTGCTCGAATACAATTACGAAATAAAACAAAACCCCGTTGGATTGACAATCGATACTGAACCGTTTACATAGATCTGTTTTACTTTAAAACTATTAACACAGATTGAGTTCAAACCATGCGGGAAAGCCACAGAACCCTCAACACAATCTGCGCCATCTTTATGTGCAATATACATTTTACCGTCTATTTTAAATACGTGCGGGAAAGAAGCCCGAAATAAAAATTTAAATAAACGCGATATTGATTGTTATTTTTTGACTCCCAACGATATTATCAGCATTCAGTTACAATTAAAAAATCTAAGAATTTTAAGGCAATTCTTAGAGATGAACAATGGTTTTAATAACATTCACAGCTGTGAGTGTCCCCGCCCAAGTGATGGATCTAATTTTCAGAACAGAATTTGAGGTAACTAAAAGAGCATTCTAAACGCGCTCTCGTTATCTAATCTAAATTACGAAGTACAAACAATTTACCACAGATCCTATGTAGTAGTACCTCATGCCTCAGCAAGTTTTTTAAAGCCCCTCAGTGACATTGCAGCAAGATAATGCCTCGATACATAGTGCAAATCATAATGGATAATCGTAATGGAAAACGTTTGAGGATGGCTTTTATGGAAAGTCCAATTCCGAACAGAACGAATACGACAGTAAACAGTACAGCGTCAAAAACTACTTGTAATAGTTAATACGTTTTTGTAAGAGTGTAAACATTACTGACACCGATGTGCGAGTTATTGTAGATTAATGCGATAATTTCGCCTTATACATAACCAACTCTATAGCCAGTTCATGTGCTGCAACGGCACATGTTGTCGGAGCAGGTGGCACCATTTTTTGAAAATTTGTCTACGATTAGCATTGGTTGTTTTATGGGCTACTACTGAATGGTTAAAGCCTAAATAAACTAAACGAAATTTTTGACTATTGTTTTATCACTG